>JAFFJZ010000007.1:20000000-22500000 GCA_018340375.1 Gonatopus flavifemur
GATATAAATCCCCCGTCATTTGGTACAAAAATTCACGTTTGATTGATTCAACCCTGGAGCGATATTGTGACTAAATAAGACGCGCGTTTCAGTCAATCGCCATGTCTTTAATGGAAACAGAACGAAATTTGAACGCGCCATTTTAAGCAGTTGATTCAATCTCATATCGAGGTGATTGAAAAGCATCAGGTGTAATTGAAAAGGATGAGCATTTGAGATAATATTCTCATTCAATTGCTTCTGGAGAATTGGTTAATTGAACGAATATCCAATAAGTTTGGCTGAAAAGTGGCGGGGTTAAGACAAAGAAAATCAATGTAGATATAGACAAGCGTTCGTTTACAAAAGAATTATTTCCTATTCATATGAAAAAAAACCACGTGATTTTACATAGAGTATGATTCACTTATATTAACAGATTCGATATGAACTTTCATCCATTTCATAAGACATCACGTCAATTGTATCTTCTAGATCGGATAAATCATGTTCAAAATGGCATTCTTGGGTTGAGGTTGTTTGAACAGCCTCCATAGCTCGGTGGGTAAAACGCTAGTCTTCAATGCTGGAAGTTGTAAGTTCGATTCTCGTCAACTGTGGAGCAAAATTTGCATTGCAGAATTCATCCGGACAGAGCATCGTCTACGCTAAAACACAACTGGTCAAGCATCACGGACGGAAGCAGCAATGACGACCCCCATCAACAAAACAGGGAGCAAATGACAGACCATGGTAGGAAGGAGAGGAGAGCCGGTCAATAAACATGCCAACAACAACACTTGACACAAATTCCCAAAACATTGTGTAAATTTATTCGAAAAGTCCACATGAAAAATCTTCTTTTTTTTTTCCTCATTCGATCATTGCATTGAATTGCTATATTCTATTCAGCGGATAACTCATGAAATTGAATAAATTGAACTACGATATTGATGTTATGGTATGTCCCATCCACATTGAGAAAAGTATTTATTTATAGTGAACAAGATTCGTTAATAGTCAACAAATCCTATATTTGCTTATGGGGAAATAAATATTGAGTTGTTATCATCCAGCGTCATATTTGAGATTATTTTTTGTATCAAATCCATATTTGTTAACTATTAACAAACCGTGTTTTTGTGCGAAATTCCTGTTTTATGATTCTAAAACTTGGGAATGTACATCAAAGCATTATTAGATTGCCTGCATGTGATATGAGGTTGAGAAAATTGTCGCATAATTTGCTTTGAATATTCGTGAGAATAAGTCAAATCAAACAAAATTGGAATAACACTCTGGAATTAATAAAATGAAATGATGAATTATGCGGGAGAATATTATCACTGTTAGAAAAATATGTCTTGAATTGATTGATAATTATTATAAAATTTTATCACAGAATATTGTTATTAGATTTAACAATGTATTTTATGATAAAAATTGTGTATTAAATTCAATAACTGTTACGAATTTTTGCCAAAATATAAAAAAAATTCAGATTGGAAATTTGATTTATCACCAAATTTCTTTACGCTTCGTGAATTTTATGTTCTCGACATTCCTCTAGAGTGAGTTTGTAATCATCAATGTAAGTCGAGCAATTGAAGCACAAAGTTTTGGGACCTAACGGGGAATCGAACCTGCTTTCCTATCTAACCTAACCTATTACGACCCAACGCTTCAACCACCTTGACTACATCACGATTGAAGAAACTGATTGAGAAATACGATGTGGTTCTAGATATCATATATGCTGACGTCATGACATCATACATGTAATAGGATTCTATCACAAAAAATTCATGAAAAAGTGAAATTTCATAAAAAAAGTTGTAAATCCCAGAATATTATTGATTTTGAAATGCACCTATGAAATTCCCTAAGAATTCTTATATTAAATTCAAGAAATTTTCCAACAGTGATTATAAAGTTGAACAAACTGAATGAAAAGTCATGGTGAAATATTTTAATAATTTTGTAGGAAAATTCAGCCTACAAGACTGTCTCTCATATTCTTTCCGGATAAAAAAGATTTCTTGAAACGCAAGAAAATTTTCAATGTTCCATGGTTATACATATATAGAGAAATATATATTCTGCTATAATATAGATCGAGAGTCGAATCAAATTCAAGGTGTTCATGTCAAATCAAATTTCTTAATTATTAACAAATCTGTGTTTGAGAGGAAAGAATCGCATACACATTGGGAAACTGAATTATTGTGTTGAAATTTAATTCGAAATTTGAGTCAATCAACCGTTCTTTTCTTCATATTCTTAGTTTACTGGTATCGATCTAATGAAAATCTCGTACTTATCAAACCGTCTATTTGTAAATTAGGAATTGTTCATTACTTGAGGGAAAAATAAAATCATTCACATGAAATAAATGGACTAAATGAACGATTTGTTTGTTCTGAATGTCACATAAAATCAATCGTATGTATGCCAACTATGATATTTATTGACAATTACCATATTTATTCATAATTAATGAATATTTTTGAACAGACGCCAAATAAATATATTTATTTAATATAAGTAAACTCTTCTCTCAGTGCATTCAAATGTTACATGTCGTTATTTCAAACTATTTTGATTCAAAGGAAAGAATCAATGGAACCAAATCCATGAAAATTACAATCAATTGCTCAAAGGATTGACTTAACTTCTTACGGGGTTGAGACAACTTCCTTTTCCAAACTCATCAGGCAGTTCAGTCAATTCCTAGATTCATTTCGCCGTATCCAAATGCGTGGCGGGGTTGAGGCAACTGAAACTCAGTTGAATAAAACTGTCCTTTTTCTCAGTGTACCCACATCGTATTATGGACTCATAACTTCCATAGTTCATATCAGTGAATTCTGTAACATACTAGAACCCGCATTCCTTGAATTTTCCCTAACAAAATTCGGTGCGGAAGAGATTACGCTAGAAGGAATACATTCTCTCTTTTCAATACAAGTCTGCTAGGAAGAGGAACCAGATATGCGGGCGCGTTTCCTTCGCTGTCGTGTATACAAACGAATTATAGCTCTCTCATTGCGTTAGATATACAATGCTATGCTTTAGAACATTTCCAGACATGTTTTAGATAAATTTAGGTTATCTCGTGTAACTTATTTTCATCCCTTTGAGGAATTCAAAAGCTATCTATGAGAATTCATAGGATATTAATTAGCTTCCTCGAAAGTTTGATGATACTTATAGGAACTGTCATGGAGTGGTATGAGTCGATGAATTTGAATTAGAGCGTGTTGATTAGAAAGAAAGATTGCGGTATAATATCTTCCTTTGACAAATCCAATACGAAAGTTATACTTTAATCGCCTGACAGATAAGATCTGGGAATGAGATAATAATTCTTCAAAACAATTCTTCGGAAACAGTTACAGTTGAATTATTATCATCAGACAACAGAGGAAAGAACTTTCACAAAGGACAGAATGAATTACCACAATTCTAACTGTCCATGAACGATTTTCGCTTTTCGCGATGATCACTTGAGTGAAAACGAACAAAACATTTGTGCCATTATCATTATTTTCGTTATTAATTTGCCGATTCTGATCAGTAAATGAAGTTTTCCTTCGGCACTCGATTCTTTTCTTTTCTTGCTCTGTTTGTTTCTTCTTTCCCCTCTCCTCTTCTTCTCTTCTCCACGCCAGGGTCTTACGTGACGCGGTTGTCCGTGAATTTTTACTTACTTAAAGCATCGCCCGAAGCTCTTGCTGGGTAATTTTAATTCACGACCGCAAAGTCTCTCACCCGTTCTTCCATCCCTCTAACAACTATCCCATCCACCCTCTCTTCCTTGCTGTTTGATACCTGTGTCTTTGTTCTGCTTCTGCTTCTTTTTCTTTCTCTTTTCACTTTGCCCCAGCAAGAATATTAACGACTCGGCGACAAGGGGTGGAATATTCGTAAAACTATGCGCAGCCTAGAGGGTAATTCATGCCAGCGGACATGCCAACGTATCTTGGTAATGTTGGAGGTAGAGCAACGAAGCTTGCGCGGAAAATACCACCGGTTTAGAGGTTGACGAGCTTATACCAGAGTACCGGACTCAAATATCTTTCTCAACCATATTCAGTATCCTACTACTTCGTAATGATATGGTTGGCTATGTAACGTTGACGACAGAAATCCTCTATTACAACTCTGATTGCGAATACGTAAAGAAACTTTACGTTCATGAATTTTGCATGGGAACATTGTTTATACTCGTGATTTGAAGAAACAAAAAAGGAGTCCTTACAGTTCAAACCTAGCTGCCTTTTCATTCTGTTTCCCGCGTATCACGAATTTTATGTTCACCGTTGGCGTGATGGTTGTTTGTTTACTGAAACTTCTTCTAATAGACCAAAAATTGTCAGTCTTCGGTGAAAATAACTGGGAATTGAAAAACAAACCACATGCGTTCATCGGATATATAGATTCATATAGAGTGAAAATATTGAACGATTGAATATAAAATTCTGATTTCGGGAATGAATTGAATCATTCCTTTCTGTTGTTTTGAATGAAGTTTTCAAAGAAATACATGAAGGAATAAGAAAATTAATTCATCGTTAGTTTAAACGAATTGAATAGCGGAAATGAAGTTGTTTGAATCCAAGCCAATTATTCTACATTTCAAAAGAAATGATCGGATACAAATTTTATAGTTCAGCTATGAAGACTGAACTACAGCGATTATATTGGTAATTTCTCTCGCGTAGACAAGAAAATCCTCCTTTTGATAATTTCAAACTATTTTGGAGGTAATTGAGGGAGAGAGCGTTCATAAACATGATAATTGTTGGAAACTGGAACCGATGTGCAAATCGAATGAAAGGAAGGAAATTGAAGAGAAATGAGAATGAATGGAGTAGGTTGAAAAGTATACGAAGAAAAAAAGAGAGTGAACGAGCGATATGAGGCTGATATCAAGCGAATTGCGAGAGTTGGAGAGAACTTTGCTCAAATCAGATGTGAATTATGGACTGGTTGTCCTATCGGTCGACGTCGTCTACAGGGAGTTTTAGGCAACCAAGAATGACGACCAATGGCTGCGGGCTATTTACGACGCCCTTGTGACTCAACCACTAAGTTCCATTGATAAATCTTTCTTCCTCTTTATTTTTCCTTCCTATGCTGTACCTTTTTTTTCCTACCGTCATTCACCTTCAAATTCTATAGGCTGTGACTATTCCTCATGACTATTAGCCGACCCACGAACCATTTGTTTCAGGCTTTGATATTCACTACATTTTTATCTATTATCAATTCAGATTTTTGGCACATAAATCCGACTCATCACGAGCTGGTACATTTTTCTTCCAACCACTAGATGAGCAAAATTCACAATTTCTTTTTATAGTTGCCTAGGATACATTTATTAGGGTGGAAATGAGAGTCAACTCAACCTACTTTCGGTTTTCTTTACCCGTAAAAACTCCTTCAATCTCGAATAAAAACAGGATGCCAAGATCCAATCCGAATGAAAAAAATACCTTCAATTGAATTATCAAGAGCAGCCGTAGTTTGAGATATTTTCGTGTGGCGGATCTCGATTAATCGTATCGTAAAAGTATTTCATACAAAAGGGCAGATTCACGAATAATTAATTATTCATTCGGAATATGAGATATTTATGTGCGTTGTTAGATATAATCTTATTACCAAACAACAGTGCATTGGGAAAATGATCAAAGAGTTTACTTTATCATCACGCTGGCGTTGTTTTCAATACGTATGAAACGGGGGAATGATCATTAGAGTGTGATCAGTATGGATCGCAACGAAGGTGCAGGTATACTGGATTTCATTTTTGAATCATCCGTTATTACGAAATCCCTCTTCTGTAGGATAGCCAGTAATGAGTGATATAGTGTTTCTTCCATTAAACAGATTCATGAATGCGCTACTCGGGTTTTATGAAGAGACTAATTATTCGTAGGTGGTTGATTTCATGCCTATTCAATATCAGTTTGAAATACAGTATTTAAAGGAGATATGATCTAGACATTCCTTAATGCGTAGAGAAAAATTCTCAACAGCTATTTTTCCTCGTTAGCTCAGATTAAAAAACTTTCTCAAATCAATCCAATGATTGTTGATAATCGTAAATTGATTTAAGAATATCAAGAAATTTCCCGAGGAATTGATTGGAATTGAATAAAGGCGTACAAATTTCACTAGAGTATAAGTGTTGGTTTTGTTGTTTAAAAAAACGATCAACATCGTCTCATTTATTCGAGACAAGTATTGGGAAGAAAAGACAGTTTACAGAACAAGTTGTTTTACTGCACGTCAACGCTTGGCCATATGCCCCAAAGGGAACGATCGATGTGACCTATTCTTTCGACTGGAAAACTTTTTTCCCTCTCTCTCTGCCCCCCTCTCCCCCTTTCTCACGTGTTTTATTCGTCAGATTTAATCTCATCGAATTAGCACCTATTTTAGATGTTCCAATATCGAGTGATTGATACACTCCGAAGTAAGAAAAAATAATCAAAAAATCTCCATTAATTCCGAAAAGCGATATTTCTCCCCATCGAAGTCAATGCAATCTATTCAAAAGCTTGAATCTTCATTTCGTTCTCTGTTCAATTTCAATATCTTATACTTTTTCATTTGATTTAACAAAAGCGTATAACTTCATTTAATTAAAATTGATTGAATTCTACTACAGATGTGTTTCAGTTGATTTTGATCTAGTAAATGCAAAACATTCAAGCTTGAAAATCATATTGAAGAGGGACTTTTGTATTTCATTTCTCTGGAGAGACTAATTTTTGATCTTCGTGTAAAATTCATTGAAAAATTATTAACAACGAATCAAAGGAAAATTATAAATAGTACCAAGCTCGTGGAAGTTTATTCATTTCATGGAAAGTTTTTAGCTCGGAATCAAGAGACGCGGTAGCGTCTCGACGCCAAGTACATAAAAAAACGTGAAAAAAAATAAATATATATACATACATGAAAAAGCAGAAGTCGCGCGCTACCGTGTATCTTTACTCGTAAACCGAGATTCAACCTCCTGAAAAAATTTTCAATGCACAATAACTCGTCACACATTGAATGTCACAAAAAAATAATTACACTTTTAATATATAATTTGACTATACACTTTCGAATAAGCACACCACGAACTCAATCAGTTTACGCGATACTGAGTTATAAACATTTCAAATTTTCATGCGATCAAAATATCAGGATTTCTTCTCCGTCAGTGATTATTTTATTCTAATCACTCACAACATGTTCATCCAATCTGTCTTTCTTTTTAATGGTGGATATTGTATCTCTCTCTTCCTTCCAATATCCAATAGCGTTCATTTTCTCCCTCATCAAACTTGTGTGAGAAATAAGGATTCTGTCTCTTTCTTTTTACCAACGTCCAATAGCGTTCATTTCAATATATATAGATACATATAGAGTATATACCTTGTAAATACGTAAACAAATATAACCTGTCAATGAGGCGATGTGTTGATAGGTTATTATAATATTAAAAGAATAATTAAAAAATCAATGAATTACAGGCTACTACATTATAGGTTATTACTACAGGTTATCAGACAAAAATTAAACGAACAAATAACTTCGAATTATATATACTTTTATTATATATTACTTGAAAAAATTCATAACCCTGATGGGCTACTGAGACAAATGGTGGACATTGGATGAATGTCCGAAATTTTAAGCAGGTGGACATCGGTTGGACAACAACTGGACAACGATTGGACATTGCGAGACAGTTTTGGATGCGT
This sequence comes from Gonatopus flavifemur, assembly GCA_018340375.1. NCBI lineage: Eukaryota > Metazoa > Arthropoda > Insecta > Hymenoptera > Dryinidae > Gonatopus > Gonatopus flavifemur. Next base: position 20,007,746 of record JAFFJZ010000007.1, read on the forward strand.
TTCAGACATGCCAGGACACGCTAGACAAATCATGGACACTTTTCGGACATACAGATAAGAAGGTTCAGACACGTTTTGGACAAACGATAGACATTGAATTCGACTTTGTCTAGAATTTTGAATGAATGGACATAAACAGACATCGTGGACATGTCTTGGACAATATTCAGACATATTTGAACATCATAGACTCTTTTCAGACAAAGTTTGGATGTCCCAAGCTTGTCCATTCGCCCATTAGGGAAATCAATGAATGAATAAATGATGAAGAGGTTATTTGTAAAAAAAACAGAGAAAGTTTGAGAAAGGTATAAATAAATCTATTTGCTACATTCAGAAAATTGGGATATACACAGGTAAGCTGTGTATGATGGGTTATTCATGAAATGTATGATTCCGTTACAGGCAAAAGCATTGCAGATATACCATGATCCCTGACGGACAGTTTGCTACTATTGGTTCCTCTAACCGGAACCAGAGACAAATTATAGAAAATCATACAAGGTTTAGTTAAGGAAAATAATTCAAACTTATAAATTCCGAGGCAAAAGACAGTCCGCTACTGTCCTATCCTCCTACTAGAGTCGTAGGCAGATGATCAAATGGATCATACGGAGTATGCTCAAGGGGAATGATTCAAATTGATTCGCAATCCTTCTATAGGCCAAAACATAACGGATATATCATAACTCCTGACGGATAGCCAGCTACTGTCAATTTCTCCAATTAAGATCATAGACAATTGATGGGAAAGATTATACCGAGCTTGCTTCAAAATTATTCAAGCTTATTTGCTATTTCTTCACAGGTAAAATTATAGTGGATATACCATACCCTTGATGGATAGTCCACTGGTCTATACTATTTTCCAACTAGAATCGTGAGCAAATGATGAAACAGATAATATTGAGCCTGCTCAGAGAGAAGTGAATGAATGAAACATTGTCCTCCTTGCATACCCTGATCGACAATGACTACACTTGAGCTCAACTAAAGTGACTAGAGATATTGCTTATTCTAAAATAACCGTCCAAATCTTTTTCATCTTTCTTCAGAGAGAAAACCATAAAAAGATGTCTAGTAAGAAAAGGTACCTTTAATATAATTTTATTGTCTTTGTAGTTTTGATGAAAAGTATCATCTAATGGAACAGTCCATTGAATCTAACCAAATCTGATGAAGAATCAGACATCAATCAACTACATTGACTACAACAACAACAACATGAACTACATTCTACTGCATTGACTTCAACTAGAACATTGTACAAGAGCCAGTAGGTTTCTTTGACAAAGGCTGTTATCGGATTCTTGAATATAAATGAAATTGATAGTATTGGTAGCTAACATACAAATCTAGGGTATGTTTGCTTCATTTTGTTTCATCCTCATCCACCTGTGATGCTATTCAAAGAATCTAATAATAGTATCGGATAGATCTGTGATATATTCACTGCACTCTTTCCTTTGCTCCACTCGACTAAGAGGCCACCGAATGGAATTGATAGTGACAGCTATCGTCTAGCTAAATAGCTAGCGTACAAATTTATGATCCGTCTGCTTCATTTCTGCTTTGTCTCCATCTACCTGTGACTCTACTCCAAGAAATCGATAAGTCCAGTATGTCGTCAAGATCTGTGGCATATCTGCTGTGCTTTTGCCTCTAGAGAAGTCGTTTTGTTTACAATATTCTGATTATAGAAATGGTTGCAGAACAACGACCCAAGTAACACAAGAAGTTCTGAGAATGTGCTTGAACATTCTAAGAATGGTCCAGCACCTTCTTAGACTGTTCGAGCAAATTCTTAGAACTTCTTGTGTTACTTGGGTACAGGTCAATTGACTGATGTGACTGGATGTGACAATTCATTCTGAATGTTTTCTTCCAAAGTTCTATCTTTTCAGTTGTTCCATTCAAGCTGGATTATATTTGTGTTCTTACAAACCATCATTTTTATCTTTACTCATCTTGGTTTTGGAATGATTCAATTCTCAAATATCATGAATTTTATTAAATTGTGATAGAGTTTTCTGGGTTGAGAGATTTAGTAACTCTAGAATCTATGAAATGTTCAAAATGTATTCAAAGTGATTCATGATAATTAACAAGCAATATTGTATCAAATATCCAAACCATTTAATATTCATCAAATTTGAGAATTGAATCATTCCAAAACCAAGATAAGTAAAGATGAAAATGAAGGTTTGTAAGAACACAAATATAATCCAGCTTGAATGGAACAACTGAGAAGATGGAACTTTGGAAGAAAACATTCAGCATGAATTGTCACATCCAGTCACATCAGTCAATTGACCTGTAGTTGTTCTGCAACCATTTCTATAATCAGGATATTGTATCTGTTCAATTTTCGTCGAGTTGATCCTAAACAGTCTCTCTAATCATTCGTCAATTGGTCAGTGGAATGTACCCGATGCAGAGATTTGTGGTGTATCCACTGCGCTCCTATCTTTTCTGCATTTTCCTTCAACGCTACCTAATGGTCATGGTAGGATTTAACGTACAGATGTATAGTACATCTACATCCTCTTTACTTTTTCTTCATCCACCTATGATTCTGTTGGGAGAATCTGATAATGGTATTATTCAACGCAAGGACTTGTATACCCACTGCACTTCTGCCTTTTCCTATGACGCTCCCTAACGACATTGATCATTGTGGTACATAACATAAAGATGTATGGTACATATGCATCCTTCTTGCTTTTTCTTCATCTACCTGTGATTCTATTGGAAGAATCTGATAATAAGTGTACCTAACGCAAGGACCTGTAGTATATCCACTGCACTCCTTCCTTTTCTTCGTTTTCCTTCTACGCTACCTGATGATATTGATCGTGGTGGTAAGTAACATACAGATGTATAGTATACCTGCATCCTTTCTACTTTTTCTTGATTCACCTGTAATTTTACTCAAAGAATTTACTCACTGAAAAAACTTTTTCACCTGGGTACTCAGGAATAAGGATATTGGATAATATATAATCCAGGGGCGAAAATATTGATGAAAAATCAAAAGAAACTCACGCGTTAAACGTAATGGGTCTTTCTAATGTTGACGGTGTTTCTTCTTATTTGAATGCAGCAATGCAGTGTATATTGTACTGTGCTTCTAAGACAAAACAATTACTTCTATCTGACCCCAATGACATCATAAATATTTCAATTCAGAACTACAATTCGCAAAAAAACCTTGATATCAAAGCTTTAAAACAGCTTGCAGGTTCACAATACTTGCATAATCACTTACAAGATGCAGGAGAATTCATCGCTTCTATTTGCGAAAATTCAATGGCTATTAAAAATTTAGTGAAGCACCAAATAACTACCATAATGGAATGTACGAAATGTGAATATACCGGAAATATTGTTGGTACAAATTGTGTTATACGTCTTGCGCTACCTCCAATTTCACAAAAATCATTTGAGTTTCAAGAAATATTCAAGTTCAAATTTTCAACATGGAAAATTTTCGAAGATTCTTGTGACAATTGTAATAACTTGCATAAAACTAAAAAATCATTTATAACAGCTTAAGAACGATATTTAATCGTGCAATTGATGATATTTAATCACAGTAATTTGAAGCAACAAAGGTAGAAAATATAAACATTAGAGCAGTACCAACTTCAAAAATTTAAATTGCACAACACTTTTATAAAGTTATAGTTGTTGTTTTTCATCAGGGTAAAAATATTTCTGAAGGTAATTTCACATGCATGTTACGAAGTGAAGGTACAAAGTGGATATTTATTCATGATCTGCAAGTTGAAGAGCGACATTGGCCACGTAATGCTAAACACTCGTATACATATTTCTTTGAAAAGCAATAATTCCGCTTCATCATAAAATTAGAATTCAATTACTGTGATATTGTACAGTTTTGAAGAATATAGAATACCTTTATAATACCATAACGAACCAAATATTCTTGAAGAATTTTTTCGAATGATTTCGATGGATATTCCACAGAATTCTGAAGAATGTCTGGTACAGTACTAGAGAATGTCTTCAATCTGATATCTTGAAGATATATCTTTTTGTTGCATGATAAATATTTGACATCTCTTTACCCAGATAGCAAAAGTTCCAAAAACTAGATCCCATTGAATCCTTCTGGAACCACAAAATGAATCACTGAAATGTCAGTAGAATGGAGTTCTTGGAGAATTCAAATCGCCTTTTGTCATACTATATACAGTACAATATACAGGTTGGTTGAAAAGTTCCTGCGCTCACCAAGAGATAGCACTGCTAGCTCAAAACTTTTTTTTTCTCAAGTTGGTATATCTGTCCTGAGAATACATGCAAAGTTACAAGTCATTCTGTCAATTCATTCTTTGTTTACAAGCCATTTGAAGTTGACGTGTCATTGATTTTTCTTAATATGGAAAAAATTGAATATCGTGCAGTCATTAGATTCTTTGTTTTGAAGGGTTTAAAAGCAAAGGAAATTTATGAACAATTGTTAGAAGTGTATAAGGAGTTCTCACCTTCAAAACGCACCGTTGAATTTTGGGCTGGTGAATTTAAACGTGGTCGTACTAGCCTTGAAGACGATCCACGTGAAGGACGATCAAAAACTGCAACCACAGCAGAAATCATTGAGCATGTACATAATATGGTTAGTGAAGATCCAAGTTTGACTAAGCGTGAAATTGCTAATGCCATAGGCATCTCAGACGAACGAGTACTCCATATTTTACATGAAGAATTACGTATGAAAAAACTGTTGGGAAAGTTAGTGTCGCACACGTTAACAATTCAACAAAACCTGGATCGAAAACAAATTTCTCAGCTTAATTTGGAGCGTTTTAAGCAGAATGAAACCGACTTCTTGCGTCGTTTTATAACTATGGATGAGACTTGGATCTACCACCATGATCCTAAATTGAAACAAGAACGTTTACAGTGGACTGAAGCTGGTTGTTCAGCTCCAAAGCAGGTGAAGTCACAACGATCAGCAAAGAAGGTTATAGCATCAGTTTTTTGGGATGCAAAAGGAATTTTGTTCATTGATTATCTTCAGAAAGGTAAAACAATCAACTCCGAATATTACTGCAGCCTTTTGGATCAGCTGGATGAAAAAATTCGTGAGAAAAGACCTGGTTTAAAGAAGAAAAAAATCATTTTTCGTCAAGATACTGCACCTGCTCACAAAAGTGTTTTGATGATGGCTAAATTCAAAGAATTCAAGTACGAATTGCTTGAACATCCACCGTATTCGCCAGATTTGGCTCCTAGCGACTACTATCTCTTCAGAAATCTCAAACAATTCCTTCGTGAAAAGCATTTTTCGTCGAATGAAGAGGCCATAGCAGCCGTAGACGGTTATTTTGCAGAGCTTCCGGAAAACCATTATAAGGATGGGATAAAATTATTGGAAGATCATTGGAACAAGTGTATACAGCTTCTAGGAGATTATATTGAATAAAAAAATATATTTCGTAACAAAAACAGTATTCTTTCATTTCGAGCGCAGGAACTTTTCAACCAACCTGTACAGTATGACAAGAGGCGATTTGAATTCTCCAAGCACTTTATTCTGCTGACATTTCAGTAGTTCGTTTTGTGGTTACGAAAGAATTCAATGCGATCTAATTTTTGGAACTTCTACTATCTGCTAGTTTTCACAATGATTCAAAAGAGTGACCGAAAAATTTTTGCTGGAAAGCTGTTTTTAGCTTCATGCTAAACAGTACAAATTCTATCTTGCAAAAAAAATTTCTGTTGGATACCTTGAATATATTGTACGCGAGTTTCCACTGTCTGTAGGATATATGTTGTTTCGGTTTTCTTACAATGATTTCTTGAAAACACTGGAAATTTCCGCACAATATCGTGGGCTGTTTTGAGCGGCGTGAACTACTTTGAGCGCTGTGAGTTGCTTTGAGCGCTTTGAGCTGCTTTGAGCGCCAACTTATCAGTCGAGGAAAATTTAGTTTTCGGAATTCGTCACACGTATATTTGTTCATGGGAATTCGCTTTTCTTCCCTTCTTTTCTTCATGCTTCATTTCGATAATCTATTGCCGTCCAATGATGAGATGACTGATGGAAATCCAAGTGGATTTTTATATCACATAAGTTATCTGAGGACATTTCCTTCATTCCTACGACTGCTAGAACTTGACAGGGGTATTTCATTTTTATTTGGGTTCAGTTGGAAGCATATTCAGGAAAAGAAGTGAAATCCCCAAAAAAAACTCCAAGAGAGTAAAAAATAACGCCAAGTACATGAAAATCCCAAAAACAAAGGATAAAAAAATCTAAAAACACATTCTAAAGGAAAATTTCACTGCATTCAGAATTTCGAGGGGTTATAAAAGGATGTGCTTCATTTGAAGAAAAAAAAAAGATATGAAATCAATATGGGCGACCAAGTACATTGGTTATTCAAAGGATATGTGAAAGATTTTTGGTATATTGTAACTTCAGTTTGTTTAAACTGTATTGAAGGTAATTTATGATTCTCAAAAAAGCATTATTGTATTAGAAAAATAAATAAAACAAGCGTATCGTTCTGCCCATATATAGATACCAAAAAGTGAAAAAAAAGTAGAATTCCACAAAACATACAAATGTCTCACAAAAACCTCTAAAAACTCCAACACAGTAGAAAATAACGTCAAATCCCTGAAACCATACAAACGTTTTACAATAAAGCTTGAAAAAAATACTTCCCCTTTCCGGAAGATTTTTCCTTGATATAAAAAATATACCATCAACAAAAAAGATGTGAAAGGCAACTCTGTTTCCGAATTCGCATCAACCAGGAACACTTGGCGTGGCCGATGGTAGAAGTTTTTAGCCTTTTTGATATACAAATGAATTTCTATAGAACATTAAACAAGAAATTTAAATGATATAATTCCATAAAATCTTCTTCGGCCACGCCAAGTGTTCTTGGTTGATGCGAATTCCGAAGCAGGGTCGCCTTTCACATCTTTTTTGTTAATGGTATATTTTTCATATCAAGTAATCTTCCGAAAAGGGTGAAGTATTTTTTTCAAGCTTTATTGTAAAACGTTTGTATGGTTTCAGGGATTTGACGTTATTTTCTACTGTGTTGGAGTTTTTAGAGGTTTTTGTGAGACATTTGTATGTTTTGTGGAATTCTACTTTTTTTTCACTTTTTGGTATCTATATACGGGCAGAACGATACGCTTGTTTTATTTATTTTTTTAATACAATAATGCTTTTTTGAAAATCATAAATTACCTTCAATACAGTTGAAACAAACTGAAGTTACAATATACCAAAAATCTTTCACATATCCTTTGGATAACCAATGTACTTGGTCGCTCATATTGATTTCATATCTTTTTTTTTCAAATGGAGCATATCCTTTGATATCCCCTCGAAATTCTGAATGCAATGAAATTTTGCTTTAGAATGTGTTTTTAGATTTTTCTATCCTTTGTTTCTTGGGATTTTCATGTACTTGGCGTTATTTTTTTACTTTTTTGGAGTTTTTTTTGGGGATAATAATTACGTTAATAATATCATCACTGTTGAAGGTTTGATCAATTTGGAATTCTTCGATCCTACAATTCACGTTTTCGTTGATGTTTCTTGGTTTCAAGCAGGCTTTATCCTCTTTCTGTCATTTCACATTGAGAATATGCGAAATTTGTGATTCATTTATTCGCAATAATATTGTATTTTACGCGACCAATTCCATCTCCACGTTATATATAATTCACGTACGCCTGACGTTCTACGAGTATGTGGGTAAATCTCTACATGTAAATCTGTGCGGTCCCTCAAGCCGTTAGCCTTTGTCTACCATATACCCCAACTACAACAAAGCGATAACCATTTAAGCCCTCTATACAGTGCCCAAATGCGATCAACTTGATCACCACTAAATGGGCTTCCAAGTCCAGTAGGACTGAGCTCACTCGAAAAACCCTACCGTCGCTGATGACAACAACGCCTCAATGCGCTAGAAGTCTGTGTTCCGATAAATCGCATTATACTTTCACACGTCCAATGTTCATTTGTGCTTGTTGGTGGTTTACTCCCTTCCATTCCATGTGCTGGTTCTCTATTCTCTCAGTGAATATCGTTCAGAACTCGATTATCGTATTATGAAAGTACGTTCGGGAACATGAGAATTATGTGGGGGAAAATATCAAGAAAATTCACTTTTCCGTACCATAAATGAGGCTCGCTTCACCCGCACGACGTGAGACATCGCAGGTTGATTTATGAAAAATTGTCCAAGAAATGAGATATCTTGTTGTATATAAACACAAGTGTATTGATCTTTAGGAATCCCTTTTATCTTATGAAAACCTCCATATTAACATAATGGAACAAGTATAAACGGTTCGTTTTTGAACATGCATTAGCTGGCTAAATGATCTCAGATATTTTGGTTCTTGCATGAATTCTATAACCCTAGCATGTATGTACCATGGGGTCTACACCGGCCCAGCATAGGCCCCATCCTGCCAATATTGACTCAAGTCTGGGCCAGCGTTATAGTCCAAATCAAAATCCAAGTAGGATCGTAGTTGCACAGTAAAAACTTTTCTATACTCTTATCAAAACTGTAATGTTTGAAGAAGTAGGTCTGGATTAGGAATTGTTAAGGCCCTTTCAAAGTAAAAGCGAAGGAATGTTTCGTAGAGTTTTTTGTATCAATGTCAAGTTCTCAAATGATCCCACTAAACCTTCAATATCCTTTATTTCATTAATCTAGACTCACGAGCAGGCGCACTTAAAATTTACGTTTAAAACCAACTAGCCAGACCTGGTTATTTCGTGTCAACAGAAGACTTGGCTAATTGATTTTCACCATTCAATTGAATCATCTTTGAGTATCTTCAGCCATCTGTAGACTTCACAGAATAACCTCAGATGTAAAAAAAAGTGAATACTTTTGATTGTAATCTGACCAGATCCACGGAATAAATTTCCACTCGAGGTGTTCGATGATACTTTTTACCGAATCAATCCCCCCCCCCCCCCCCATCATTTCATTTTTCGAAAATATTCTTCAACATGGTTGGATATAATTTGAATTCGTTTCATGTATTAAAGCAAACTTCCTTTTGTCTTGATAAAAACAAATTTTCTTCTTCACTTCTTATCCTGGAATTCAACAGAATCCATAATATTTCGCTGGACGTCCCCTAAACGACCTAATTTGAATAAGTACCTTCGGGGGATTGTGAAGAACGGTGACTAAAATTTTGGTTCGAAGTTTCTTTTCATGTGTACAACCGAAAGGTATGATTTTATGAAAGGAGGCGAAATAAGATCGAAAGAATAAAAGTTCACGCTGTACGTTACGAAAAAATTGAGATAAAAAGCAACATAAACATACGTGAAATGTACATCACATGCATATATGATGCACAGCGATCATATGTTTTATTTATCCTTGTACTCTTGAATTTGTAAATTCATCTTCTTCACTCTTCAAGATTGTATACAATCTCAAAAGATTAATAATAGCTTGGAGCGTTCAAATTATTCGATAAAGGAATATCGATTTCACGATGGTGTAAATTTTCGAGGTGGAGAACATGGAGTGTCAATATAAATTGTATGCTCAATTCTCTACCACCATTTGAATATCTTGAGGACGAAATGGCAGTGTTGGTTGATCATTAATATTGTATTTATGTGATGTAGATGGTAATAGAGTACCCTCTCAAGGCTATCTATCGTTGGATATGTGAAGTAGTAGCATAGAGGAAACATATTTTGAGGTATGCATCAACCTCTGAAGATGCGCATAGTGTACTGTGCAAGTAATATTGATGTTTTCAAGTGATGCATGATTAAGATACATCAAAGAGCCTATTGTAGTGGACTGAAATACTAAAGCAAATCATTAGAGTTACAATACGAGGGCCATGAACTAGGGTGTGTTAATAACAAACTTCGCTGACTCGGTTGTTTATTAATTATAATTTTTTTTCAAACACAGATTTCGACACGCGAAGTGAAAGTGACCCGATTCTGGGAAAAATGTTTGTGCTGTACAGTGGTCTCAGATTGGACTTGCAAACGTTACGCGCACAGATGCAACTGTATGTCAGTGTGAAAAAAGAGAGGGTATGGTTGCGCGCGCAACCCAGCATGCTTTCTCTCTTGCTCTCCAGTCAACTATCAGATGAACAATGGAGAAAGCATGCTAGGTTGCGCGCGCAACCATACCCTTTCTTTTTATACATCGACGTAAAGTTGCATCTGTGTGCGTAACGTTTGCGAGTCCAATCTGAGACCACTGGTGCTGTATCGGATGTACGATGATGAGTTTCATGAGGCCACACGGAAAAAAAAGATTTATGTAATTCAGCCAATGTCACATTTCTAACTTCAGGTTGTTTCATGTTGATAAGAACCGATCTGAAGTGTATAATATTTGAAGTCCACTCGACGAGACATTCGACTGTTATAGACCGAAATTGTCTACGATACATCGTGAATTGTCTGACTCTAGATTACGACTTTCAACTGTCTACATTAGACGAGTTTCGTCTGATATAGACTGACTTTTTTTTCCGTGCATATCATAGAATTATTTCAATAAGCGAAAATATCGTTCGAACCGCAGAAAAATCAATCAACAAAAATTGAATGCAAATTATCTTAATTTTGTTTTCCAGAGTCTCTTGATTAAAATTCGAATAATCGGGATTGGGAATGAATATGGAAAAGATGCGGGTTCCCAATAGCGAGGAATATGATTATTTATGCGACATTATTGAACGGAGAGGGCGAGTGAAGTTCTTAATGACAGAATGTGGAAAAGAAATGAGAGAAAAACATCGTGGAAAGTCGTTCGCAATCAAATGAGCGAATAATTATAATTAAAAGCAAAATAATAGTCAGATATGCAAGTTGGCACTCAGAGATAATGGTTTTATATGATGGTGAGATAAAGAAGGAAAAAAAATAAACATAAACGATGATAGAGAATGTTAAAATGTGTATCTATATAAGAGTATATCAGAATTTGAACAAATATCATACAATCTTGAAAAACAATCTACAGAGTTTGCTATTTGTCTGAATTTCAGATTTCTGGATTTAATAAGGACTTTTGAACGAACACTTTATAAATCATTATCATTGATGCGTCGTTGAAGGAAAGGAATAGATCTTCAGCCTCAACTTTGATCATATCATTTTTAATGATTGTTTCAACCGAAGCTCCTAAAATTGACCCTCAGTCTTTTTTGAATCGAGTTGTAATGCACTGTGAAAAGCAAAACTTACTTCTGAATATTAGTTGATTTTGAGATCGAGCAAAAACTAGCCATCTTTCAACTGAAAGTAGGCACCGAAAATAAACGCCGACACAATGGAAAAGATTGATTCTCAGTCAAGTTTTCAAGTAAGATGTGACCACATTCAGTCCGACTTCCCACTGTGTGAGGAACAGTCGATACGCGGTGCTGGATTTTACTCTGTCACATTCCTGGTGGAGAAATTTTTCTGAGAATCTCTGAAAGTTTCAGAGGTTTTTCAGTGAAGAGTTTTCCAGAGGATTTCAGAGGTGCGGGGAAAAAAAGGAATAGTTGCAGCAACTACTCAAGTAGTTGCTGCAGCCACTCAGTGGTCAGGACAACTAACACATTAGCTGCCTCAAAATACTTCAGGTATTTACGTTAGTTGGTGCAACTATCGAATTAGTTGAGGCAGCTAACGTGTTACTCGTTCTGACTACTAAGTAGCTGCAGCAACTACCCGAGGAAAGAAGAGTAGATCCAATGAAATCTACTTAGATCTCATCTGATCTAAATTTTGGAAAAAATTTCTAACAATCTGTTGATATCTACTTACATCCGAACATCTCAACTCGTGCAACAATTTCTGCAGTTTGCTGATATCCACTCACTTCCAAAGATTCCAAGTTTGCAAGGAATCCAAAGAAATATAGGAAGATTCAAAAAGATTTCTAGAGATCTCTATGGATCTCAGGAAGTTTTTCTTTGCCAAAATTTAGATCTGAAGAAATCTACATATATTTCTTGAGATCCACATATATCTCAAGAGATCTACATATATCTCAGTGAATTGAACCTTCTTTCCTCCGGTACTTGAAGTAGATGATCAAAAATCGACTATTTAAGTAGTTCCTGCAACTATTTCATTTTGCTTCTTCGTCAGAGGGAAGTTTTTGGATCGTTTCCGGGGGCCGAAAATTTCTTTGTGTCCAAACTCAAAATCTCTTAGACCAAAATGTTCCTCGGAACTCGGGGGAAATTTTTGGTTCCGTGTCTTTCTGTCGGTGTGTGTGTGCGTGCGTGCGTGCGTGCGTGCTTGCGTGCGTGCGTGCGTAAACTTCTGCGACCAGGGATATCTTCCGTTCCTATTATCCGATCGTCATGAAATTTCATCCACGGTGAGATGTAGTGTTGATAGTGGTCCCATATCAATTTCAACCTGATTCTTCCAGAAGAACGGGAGGGATGAGGGAAAATGTGAAAAAAATCGTGATTTTGCGACCGTGCAGATCTCCGCTTCCTATTATTCGATTGCAATGAAACTTATACCGCATTATAGTTATGATGCGATAGTGGTCCCATTTTGTCCCAATCGGTTGAAAACTGTGGAAATTTTTTTTCTGTGATCTGCATTTTTTGGCAATATTCTGAAAGCATGCCTTCCCTATGTCCGTATCATCCAAATGTTATGGAATTTAGAGCATATTCAATTCACAAGATATTAGTTGTACGGTATAAATTCGAGTGAATCGGAAGTCAGGGAAGGAAATGGTAAGCACTCAGCTTCGAAACGAAATTTGAAAATCTCGTATATACTGATATCATGTGGATGTATCTCGTTCCTATGATCCGATCGTTATGAAATTTTCACCATAGTTTCATGCAGTGTCGATAGTGGTTCCATATAAGTTTCAATTTGATCCTCACAAAAAAACGGGAGAGGGAAAGGAATTGTGTCGTCGAAAATTGTAATTTTGCGACCCAGCATGTTTTCGCTTCCTGTTATCCGAATGCAATAAAATTTATACCGCAGTTTAGTTATAGACCTTTAGTGGTCCCATATGAATTTCATCCTAATCGGTTGAGAAATATGGAAAAAGAGTCTTTAGCAATTTGCATTGTTTTTTTTACGATGTTTTAAACAGGTGCAGTTTCTATTTTTTTATACTCTCATTATTGGCGCAACATTGGCAAAAAGAATTTTATCAATTGTTCACCAATGATGGTCTATTTCATTGCCATTTTTTTATGTATTTTATCAGGAGAACAATTGATACAGCTTGGACGGGGACTTCGATTACCTGACAGCCTGTCTGGGTACCCGACCGACTTTCTGTCTAAACTGGGGTTCTGACCAGCATTGCATAGGATTCGAATGATTCTGACCAGCATTGCACGGTGTTCGAATAGTTCTGACCAGCATTGTGTCGATCACGACTAGTTTTGCCCAGCATTGCACGGAATTCGGATGGTTCTGGCCAGCCTTGCATGGAATTCGGATAGTTCTGACCAGCATTGCCCCGATAACGGGAAGTTCTGGCGGCATTCCACGGAATTTGAAGACTTCTGCACAGGATTGCACGGAATTCGGAGTTTCTACCCACCATTGAGACGATTTCGGAAAGTTCCGGCCAGCATTGCACGGAATTCGAATATTTCTGGCAAGCATTACATGGAATTCGGATAGTTCTGACCAGCATTGCTCCGATAACAGGGAGTTCTGGCCACCATTGCACGGAATTCGGATAGTTCTGACCAGCATTGCCTCGATTTCGAGTGGTTCTGGCCGGCATTGCACGAAATCCGAAGAGTTCTACACAGCATTCCAAGGAATTCGAAGAGTTCTGGCCAGCATTGCATGGAATCCGGAAAGTTCTGACCAGCATTGCCTCGATTTTGAGTAGTTCGGGCCAGCATTGCACGGAATTCGAATAGTTCTGACCAGCATTGCCTCGATTTCAAGTAGTTCTGGCCAACATTGCACGAAATCCGAAGAGTTCTGCACAGCATTGCGCAGAATTCAGATAGTTCTGGCCAGCATTGCACGGAATGCGAACAGTTCTGACCAGCATTGCCTCGATTTCAAGTAGTTCTGGCCAGCATTGCATGAAATCTGAAGAGTTCTGCACAGCATTGCGCGGGATTCGAACAGTTCTGACCAGCAATGCCTCGATTCCAAGTGGTTCTGGCCAGCATTGCATGGAATTCGGATAGCTCTGACCAGCATTGCCTCGATTCCGAGTAGTTCTGGCCAGCATTGCACGGAATTCGAATAGTTCTGACCAGCATTGCCTCGAGTAGTTCGATGTCGAGTAGTTCTGGCCAGCATTGCATGGAATTTGGATAGTCCTGCCCAGCATTGCCTCGATTTCGAGTAGTTCTGGCCAGCATTGCGTGGAATTCGGATAGTCCTTCGAATTCCGCGCAACGCTGTGCAGAACTCTTCGGACTTCGTGCAATGCTGGTCAGAACTACTTGAAATCGAGGCAATGCTGGGCAGAACTATGCGAATTCCGCGCAATGCTGGCCAGAACTCTTCGAATTCCGCGCAACGCTGCGCAGAACTCTTCGCATTTCGTGCAATGCTGGCTAGAACTACTTGAAATCGAGGCAATGCTGGTCAGAACTATTCGAATTCCGTGCAATGCTGGTCAGAATCATTCGAATCCTATGCAATGCTGGTCAGAACCCCAGTTCAGACAGAAAGTCGGACGGGTACCCAGACAGGCTTTCAGGTAATCGAAGTCCTCGTCCAAGCTGTATCAATTGTTCTCCTGTATCAAAACTCTGATTCTCAACATCAAAAAGTATTTCGTCTCTCCGCGTCATCTCCAAACTCGGCTTATCATGAAAGCAAAAACGAATTCACCCATTGTTGATGTTAGAACTCTGCATTCCCAACTCCTCCGTGTGTACGCCATCCCAGAACTTGGAGATGTTGATCGCTCCCTTCAATATCCCTTGCAATGCTATGGATTTGTCATAGAATCCAGCATATCATTTCCATAAATATTGCAAAAAATTTCATATATCGCTTGGATTGATTGGAACTCTCCAGTTCTCACTTTACCGCATGCTCACAATCCCAGAACTCCCGAGTCCTGATCGTTCCAACCTCTCACCGTTGGAATGCTATCATATCATTGTAGAACTTGGCATTCCATTTTTTCAAATTCAATTTTTCTGAGTAATATGAATAGAACTATTGTTCGAAATTATCAAGAACTATAGAACTATGGCGAATGCTACTGGAACTGTCACTTTTTCGTGCAATGCCAGCATTTGATATGCCAACTTCACATTAACATTCAGTTTTCAGTTTGTTCTTGTAGAAATTATGATGGAATTTTGATATGTCCAAGAGTATGCTCTGTCTAGGGGGCCTGAAATATTTTCCAGCCGGGGGCATTGATACAAGACAGTCCGACACTGGTTACCACTGAATCAGCGACCCAATATGAAATATCCTGAATCAAACATGTTTCTTTGTTTGCCACAAAGCAGTAGATCTCATACCTCTTAACCGAGAATCACCCACTTAGACCCTTGTAAAAACCTGATAGAATTCTTGGAATTTATTCTCAGCAATTGCTGACATAAACCGGTCAGAAACTTGTGGAAGTTTTCTGACAGGTTCTGACGTGCATTTTCAACGGGGAGGCCATTACAAGGCTTTATCAGTCCTTGAAAATTCCTCACAAGGGTACCGACCGACGCGCGACCAATGCGTGGTGCGACGCGACACCACGCGCGCGCCGTTGAACCCGCCCTAGTCTCAAGCTTCAAAACACATTCTAATAGAGCGCGCACAAGCGCGCCCGTCGCCCGCTACAAGGAATAAACCAGATAGGGTATGAGAAAGAGTCTCGCGGCTTGAGGAAGACGGTCTCACCGAGGTACTATCCCGGCAGTTGAGGGCTAGAACTCTTCACTGGTAAGAGACCGTCAGCCATAGCTCTTTTCAGAGTAATGGTGTGATTCAAAAACCAGTGGCTATATCCCTGGTCCAAGCAAGCATAGTGCTTGGTCTCCGTTGGCTATCTCCACGGCATCGAGTAGGGTTGGTAAGGAAAGGGGGGAGAAGCGGCTATATCTCTTCCCGAGCATTTTAGAGTCAGTAGAAAAAGGGGGGCTGGACAAGGAAAGGAACGAATTCCTCCCTTGTCTGGGCGGTGAAACGAGAAGTCTTAGGTATGGGGGGTGGTCAGGAAGAGGACCGAATCCCTCTCCGAAACCAGCTTCAGTAGACCGAGGTGGGAAAAACCTCCATCATCAACGAAAATTCCCCTCACGACTCGTTACACACCCCGACATAAACCAGCCAGCCAGTTAAAATCCCCCACGTGTTCAAATCTATCATGATTTCCGTTGTAGCTTGGCATTGTTGAATCAAAAACGTAGGGATCTTTGTTAGAACCTACCTACGATCCACTGAGATCAGGTCCTTGCCGTAAATTAAAACTAAAGATGTGCTAAAAGACTCTTACAATCATACCTGGCCGGAATAATTATCTCATCAACGGTGATGACCGTCCTAGATTTATATTTCATGATGTTTTTATTTACCCAAGACGGAAGGCTCACATAACCTCTTTACCAGCATATCAGGACCAACTACCCCCGCGGTACAAGCGTTCGTCCAAAATACTTTCAAGTGCAGTTCATTCCTCCAGGGGCGTATGTGAGGCTTCCCAATGCCGGTAATCCATGTCAATCTAAACCGATTTTGGGATTCAATGAAACACGATTCCGTAAACCTGTTCAAGAGCCGTGTGTCGCTCATTTTATTAATAATTGAATTAAGTAGTAATAAATTATAACTTTGAAACCTTTAATCGTGATTTTTTTTAATGATCTGTGACCCGCGTCCCCATTTCCTGAACCCTGGAACTGGCGAGCAAGAGGGATTAAAGGGACTGTACTGAACAGGGGTGATTAAAACACCGGCGCTAACAATTGATCTATTAACAAAAACGTCACAATTTCAACTACCTAGCCAGCAAAGTGCTTTCAAATTCACGTTTCCGCTACTAGCAGTGTTAGTGGTAGCAACCCAAATAGCACAAATGTCTCAGTAATATCTCTAGAATATTCTGACAATATTACAATGTCTCCAGAATATTCTGGAGATATTACTGAGACATTTGTGCTATGTGGGAACGTAGTAGCTTTTCCATTACCGTAAGACTGCATGCTACCATGACATATATATGATTCAATTTATAACGTAGCACCATCTCAGCGCTACCAGTATTATCAGGAAGCGCTACCAAGTAGTGCTCCTAGTAAAAATACTACCAAGTCGCTCCTATTTTCATACATAAATGAAGCCATATATGTACAGAAGATTTTTAACTGTATAAGTGAATGGTAGCACCACTGCCAGATGCGCTGCCTTGATTTTGTTGACTGGGTAGAGATACTTTGAATTACATTTGACTAAAAAATTTAATATAGAGTTCAAACTCAGAGTAGTGCCCTTCAATTGACCTAGTGGTACAACGTAATACTTCCCATTGATGGTTGTTTTCTCCCAGATAGTTTATGAACGCGATGCCACAACAATTCCAGAAAACTGATACCTATGATTTTCCCTGCACATCGAATCGTTTTCGCTTTTATGGCGTACTTTCACCAGCTCCTTCATCTACTGATCTTTCAGATGAAGCTGAAACTGGCAGTCGTGAAGTCAGCAGTCGATTGTTATAACCTTTTACACAAAAGTTTTATGAAGGATTTCAACATCTAAAACGTTTAGTGGTATCGATTTCTGTTATAATTAAAAGCTTGTATGGCGTTTGATAAAAAATTAGAACAATCGGCTGTTAGTTTCAGCTCCATTCTATTCCAACAGCTGAAAGTTCTTGAAGAACGTTTATTCAAATGCAATTTTAGGCGACTGTTAAGAGGGGGTTCTCATCTAGCGACCCCAAAATAAGGTGATTCTCTTGAATTTTTTTTCATGGAAGGAAGTAAATTGAGAACTCGGGGGTTCTCACACTTGTTAATTGAGTCTTGAAGTACATAAAAACATTCGTTTCAGTACAAAATAATACCATGAGAATTGTTGATACGTGTTGAAACATAACCACCTAAAAAAACAGTGATCAATCGCGCGCCACTATAGCACTTACAAAAATTATCAGAAATCAAAAATCCCAAAATTTTTATGCAATATATTATATTTGTTAGAGGTTATACCAAGTAAAACCAATGAAGAGTACAAAATTGAAAAAATGACAGACACCCGAACTTTTGGTAGCGTCTTTCACCTTCTCTTCGCTCTTTAAAGTGCTATAAAAAGAAAAAAAAGGCAAATGTCATCTCCATTTAGGTTCATCCTCCAATATATTCAATCAGCTTTGAGATAAAAAAAAAGCGTTCAGTACTTTTTGAGATAACGTGGAGCCAACCTTGAAAAACATGGTTTCGAGAAAAACGCCTTTGCAGTTTCGGGATACGAATCCTATAACTTGATAAAATTTTTTTCATGTACTTTAAGACTCATTTAATTAGTTTCGAATAACTTGTGTTCTTAATTTACTTCCTTCTTAGGAGAAAAAAATTCGAGAAAATCACCTTATTTCGGAATCCGCTTCATGAGACCCTCCCCTCATTTCTAATCAGGGTTGACCGAGTTTCAGCCACCCCTGGTTTTTATTATGGTTTCAACCACTTTTAGCCGGCCTGGTTTTTTCTATAGAAGTTCTGGTAAAAATGGCAGAAATGGTCAATATATGTACACATTATTTTTGACTCTCCGATCAAAGCGATTTCCGCAACAATACCTTCTCAAATTCTTCATGTGATTTGATTTAAAACCACTTAGTAATAATTGAACAATAATTCTTTGCAATAACCGTTCAATAAGTTTTGGAGTACTGTATGGAGAGGTATTTGAAATAACTTGAATTATTTTGAAATAAAATATGCAGAAGATTTATTCCAAATTTCAGCATTAAATTGTTTTTAGCTTCTGTTCAAACAATTTATGTTGTGGTTTTTCATTTGGATATATCCGTAAAAACATAAGGCAACTAAATTTCTTTCATGATAAAGCAATCAGAATTTCCATCCATGTTTGAAAAATGACTTTATAAAAAAAGTAGTGGAGCCAACCTCGCGGCGAGTTTGGATACGGCGAATCTCGCCGTGCAGTTAACTCAACTGCATATCGATTGAAATGACCGAATAACCGTTTACTTCAATCGATATTCAATTGAGTCAACTTCATGGCGAGATTCGCCGTATCCAAACTCGCCGTGAGGTTGGCTTCACTATTTTTTTCTAGAGTATATTTTTTGAACACTTCGGTATCAAATCAAACTGATCAAATATACCTGGAGCCATAATTCACTACATTTGACCGCTCTGGTAATCATCTTGTTGAATATATAACTAAGAATTATCTGCTAATGGATTAGCACATTGCTCTCTTGTTTTTGTTGAAGAACAAATTTCAGTTCGCCTGAATTTTATCTTTCAACTGATATAGCGAAATCCCATATAGGAACATTATGGGGTAGTTACTAAAATCTTTTATAAGTTTCATCATGACCGGATGATCACACTGAGAGAAATTTATCGTGAAAAATTACTGGTTTTTATCATTCAATGGGGGTATCCTTCACATAAGATTATAAATTGATAGGAAAGACCGGTAATTTTTCATAACGTTATTTGAACCGAAAAAAAATGATACCGTCACCAGCGTTAAACATGATCGTTTGTGATTACGAACCTTGCTCCTTCCCTCGAAACCACGAATCATTCTTGTAAATGTTATGGTTTTCAATTTATATGAATTCTCACCAACCGAGAGTTTTTTTCCACATTGTGTTATAAAAAATTGCTGTATTTGAACATCCATACTGACTAGTTTCAATTTCTAAACTTCTTGATATGGAAAATTACTGGTTTTTTTTTCATCAATTCATGATATTATATCAAGTATATCCCTCGTTTAATAGAAAAACCAATAATTTTCAATGATGGATTGCTCTTAGTGTATAGACCCACATAGAACAGAATGTCTCAATGATATCCCCAGAATCTTATATTTGAAATATGCAATATTTTGGCAAACATCTTAAGAATATT
This sequence comes from Gonatopus flavifemur, assembly GCA_018340375.1. NCBI lineage: Eukaryota > Metazoa > Arthropoda > Insecta > Hymenoptera > Dryinidae > Gonatopus > Gonatopus flavifemur. Next base: position 20,027,834 of record JAFFJZ010000007.1, read on the forward strand.
GCCAGAATGTTTCCAGGATGTCTTATGTCACCATCTTCGTGACATTCTGGAGACATTCTGCAATATCACTGAGATGATTGTCGTAATAATCCGGAGACATTCTGGAGACATTTTGAAATATTGCTGAGATCATCTCAGGGATATTTAATACAGGGAAACATCTTATAATCACGTGTATCAACAATGGTACAAAATACTGCTTCTGGTAAAAAAAAAATTTTCTCCAGAGTGAATTCCTCTACAAATGCTGTATAGAATATGATTTGGATGGCTTTGTGAGAGAAATACACATTGAAAGTCGATTATTAGAAAAGTTCCCTCAGTGAGGATCGAACCCCAATTCTCCGAGTCATAAACAAAGCCTCTATCACCTCAGCTAACTACTGAGATGACTTCAATGACCTCGAAGTGCCATTCTTCTTCATCATAATGATGTGTTTCTGATAAATTTCTTTCCGTGGGGTGAAGAACAATCAATTCAGAGTCCTCTGGAACTGAAATTGAATAGGTCGTGGGAGAGAGGTTTCTTTCGCCCTCGACTTGTCAATTTTACTGAGTACCGGGTCTGATGAATAAAAATTTTTACTGCCACATAAAATATTGCTACTGAAATATTCTCAGAATATTTCATTTGCAACAAACATGAAATACCCTTCATCATAGATCCCCAGAACATTGCAGAAGATCATATCTGCAATATTTCAATTGCAAGGTCCTCAAAATATTTGTAATGAAATATTTTATCCGCAATGTCTATGGAATCTCGTAGAAATATTCAACACCGAATGTTTTGAGTGAGATATTTGTGATATTCTGAGAATATTACTGAGGCATTGTGTGCTATGTGGAGGAACGAGATATCTACGTTTGAGAAATTGCTCTATGAAAAGAAACAAATATATTGCCCCATCGATCTAGTCTTCTCTGATCTTCCGAACCGAATTACTTGAAATTTATATGACGCATTTACCTCTTCCATAGTCACATTCAAGCAAAATTGTATGACATTCGGCTGATTAGAATATAACGAAGGCATACCCTGAAAGAATTCCAAAAATATCCGTTTTCAATATCGATTACACTTTTTGAAGAAATATATTGTATATCTGATTCGAATGATACAATATATATATATATATATATATATATGATATATGTGAATAGGTAAGTGTATCCTACTATCGCAGATTCTATAATTATGAGATTTGTAAAATACAGAAGTTTAAATCGATTGTTGAAACAAATTCGAAATTGAATGTAAAGAAACATTGTATATTTCCGACTGGAAATTTTCATAGGGTTAACCTGACATATGGTGAGCACCTAAGAAGGTCATCCGAAATACGGCATACCTGCTGAAATTCTAATCAGGATTAGATGTGGATGCCCTACATAGGGATAAGCTTATTCGATCCTAATTAGGTTTCCCTTAAATTATTCTAGAAGGTTGAAATAGGTTTCCCTGGCTGTGATCTCATCAAGATCTTGTTAGGTCATCCTGAGATTATGAACACATATGTTTATAAAGTATAGTTCCATTAAGTGAATGCAAAAAAATTTTAGATGGTATACTCCTTGGTGAAATAAAGTTTCTCTACATTAGGAAAATATTTCTGAACAAATATCAACTGTGCGTCTTTCAAGTTAGATCTCTCCATGCCGAATACAACATTTTTGGGTGGTGGATTCCCTGTTCATATCCTAATTTCAATTTATTCTGGAGGTTTTACTATGGGATTCCGCATCAAATCTTTATTAGTTTTGCCTCATAAGGTCCTGATTAGTGGAGCGTGACATGACTTGTCAGGTCCTGACGAGGTTGCTTTACTAGGACCTGAGCTGGATCAAAGTTGACCTGATCTGGTCCATGGGGTGAATTTCTAGTCGGGCTATCAATGTTAATATTACACATTGAACATTTTTGGACAATACATGGTATACGCATCATTTGATTCTTCGATATTTATGCGTGCATTTGTTGGAATAAATGATTCAACCTTCAACAACATGAAGAGGAAATCCACAGTATTCGATACTCTATTGAAACAGCTTTGACAAAATTATCTTTCAAAAAATAGTATATTTTGTATCCTTTACTTATCAACTGTAATTATACGTTAAATAATGTAATACATAACATCACATTCATATAATAAAGTGATTTTCAAATAATTTCAAAAATAGTGGCAAAAGACATGGAAGTATTTCATATAACTATTGTCAATATATTTGTATTTCAAATAGTATTATATTTTATGGATTTATTCGAAATCTATCTATTCATATTTATTTGTATGCGGTGTTCGAGCCTTTGCATCGATTTCTATCAAGGATAAACTTAATTAATGGAATGTGACGAATATAAAAGACACAATAGATATTTTCCGCATTTTGACCATTTTTGCCAATTTTGACCATTTTAACCGGTTCAAACCACTTTTATCCAGTGGCTAGAACAAAAGTGATAAAAGTCGGATTTTTTCCAACCCTGATTCTGATAAAACTTCTTCATATCCAAAACATCTTGTAAAATAGCATGGATACAATTTGGATGGAAATGAAAGAATCGAAGTTTTTCAATGCTACATTAACCATATAAATTCCGGTTGATTTCCTCATCAAATGAAGGAAGGTCATACCAATATTTTCTACTCACAACAGTATTCAATCATACACATTGGACTACACCCTTGTATTCTTCAAGGATAGACCCACTCGGTGGTATCGAACACATTCATTACAGTCTATATCCATGAAACTTTATAAAAAATACGTTATGAGGAAGATATAACGTTGGAATTTAATCCCTTTTCATCATCTTCCTTTATATTCACAAACGCAAGGTGAACTACAAATGGTCAGGTAGATCTGCGTGTTCGTATTGCACATCATCCCCGTAACGATAATTCCTATGGATATGTATATATTTTCTATTTTTTTTTCACAAACAATGTTTCATGTCGTGATACGTGTTGTGATAAATAGATCATTTAGGAATTTCATGGAATATAAAGTGAAAGGAGGGGGAACAAAAGATCGACAGAGATGATATGGGTGGGAACAAGAAAAAAGAGAAAGAATGAGTGAGTAGTTTAATTTCTCATGTTACTCGTATACCGATTCGACACGGTATCATCGTATACCTGTTTTATTGGTTTTATTCGTGTAGTTGGAGCATTTTTACGAGAATTTTTTTACGAGTTGGAAAACGTGTCCGGGGTTTGCGGAGAAAGTTTTTTTTCTCCAATAGTGTGAAAAGCATGTTTCTGCCGATAGTATGCGGAAAAAGAACAAACAATTTCATCTAAATACTTGAAATTGTTGAAAAGTCTCATTCGTGAGGTATCGTATTTTGCCTTCCTTCCGCGTGTATCGCGTTTCACTTGAGAATAATGCAAAGTATGATCGAACGGAGGTTTTTCATCATTTTGATTCAAGTTTCAGATACATCATCATAATATTGGGTGATCTTGAGTTGGATGATACGAATAATCGATCGATATACGTTTGGAAGAATATTTCATTGATAATCCGGTTTCCTTTCATCAAATTTTATGATCAGTATGTCAATACAAAGATTAACTTTTTGTAAACTCTACGGGCTGCGTTTCCTTTTTTGAGATCGATTCAACTTTAATGGAATATCGAACTCTCTTGTTACCAGTCCAATCCGAGCTCTTCGATAATGCGAAATTCAAACTTATTTTCACAATCTCTTTATCCGTATTTTCCAAGCCAGCGGGAGATCATTAAGCGTTATAATTCACATCATTCGATGCCGTGTTGCGAATTAATTTCCCTGATAAGTTTCTTTGAATTCGAATTGATTTTTCTTGCGTTCAAAGTTTGGTCGTATCGCCGAAGTTGAATATGAATCGAATCAATTCTTCCGGATTCAAAGTATGGTCAATCCTTTTTCTAGTCACTCTAATTTACGTTCTTAAACCATGATGATTTATAAATCACAGTCAGCGAAAAATTATGATTTTCGTTTGCGATGTACGTTTCGCCGTTTATGGTCAAGTTATGGTTCGTTCTTCTCTACGAATTCATCTCGGTCTCTCTGCCTTCCTTTTTTTTTCAGTGCATAAAACGAATTGATATATCATTCCTATGCGAGTAGCTGTGATAGTTCAGCGCTCGGTAATCGGGGAAACTTGGAGAAGAAAAACCTACATGAGAGGAAAAGAAAAAAAACGTCAGCATCGTTTTCCAAGGGATCCAAAGGGTCTCCCCCTTTGCACCTCCTCGAGTCTGGATGGTTGCACAACTCTGCTCTTTTTCACCCTCGTTTCACGTATTTCTTCCCGTAGTGAACGCAATAATAAAAGTAGAAGTAATAGCGGTAGCAATGGTAGTGGAAATTGTGTTAGTAGTAGTGATATTATAGTGTTTTTCAGCTTTAAAATACCTTTATTTCTTCTTATTCAGGGTGTCGATGAAGTTTTGTCATGGGATTCTCATTGGGAATTGATGTTGAAGTATTTGTTCCTTTTTTTGCCTCGGATATAAGGAATGATGGTTTGCGGATTTGTATTTGTGTGAAATTTCCTCTCAATTTACGGGAGTTTTTCTAAAAACGGGTCCATTCAAACGATTGTTTCGCAGAATTTATCGATCCTGGAGACACTCCGTAGAAATTTATTGGTTTCACTGGCAATTCGGGGAGGAATTTTGGGAATAAAGAGCGGAAAATATCTTCATCGTTATTTCTCAATCCTATTGTGCTTTCTTTTTTTCTTTTTTTTTTTTTTTTGAAAACACCCACGTATGGAATTGAAGAATGAATCATGTCTTCGTGTATAGATTTCTTACACAGAATTCACATCGTATATGGGCACATACACCTTGTGAAAGAAATGAGTATCGTATTGATCAGCTTCATATTTTTTTCACTCGACCCATATTCCTTCCACGCTTCCACTTCTTACAATTGTTAAATCCTCACGGGGGAAGCTATTTGTTGTAGCGAATTTGCAATTCCGTGAAGTTGGCTATCAAATCTGAATAAGTGCCCATCAAAACTTCATTCAGTATTGGGTCCAGTGACGGTGATAAGAATTCTCTTGTTTTAGTTGAAGATAATTATGTTTGTGAGATTTGGTTGAAGCGATATTTGGTTCCAATCTAGCAGGTACGTCGGTAGTAGTCGTGTAATACTGATAGAAATAGTGACCACCAGGTAGAAGGGAAAAAAGAAAATAGGATAAAAAGTGGTTTGTAGAAGTATGACAGGGTTGAGAGAGAGCTTTGTGAATCCTGTCTACCCTTATCGTGGATTCCAGGCCATTGTCCAGGTTCTGACTTGCCCGTGCATCAAGTTCCACCATATCTCTAACCATTCTTCAATCCTTGAATGCGTGCACACTTCCACAAAAGCTGCATCCCCGCGCACATCATCCTGCATATTTTCAAAAATCAATTATTTCGAAACTATCGCCGCGTGAACGACGATTTCTTCAAAATCAGGAAAGTTTCATCACACGGTGTCAGTTGAAGAAAACTGTCTTCCTCCCATTCAATCTACGTCTCCTTTCAAAAATTTGCCCCATCGATTGATATAACCTTCCATGTACATGCGTCACATCGAATCATTTCCCCATCGTCGCAAGGTATCACCAAAGAAACCAATTGAAGGAAAATACGATTTAAGATGAGGTCTCAATCCATGGATGGATGAATAAAGCCACGGTTGGATTGAAGAAGGACGTCGGAGCTTTGAATTCGCATTCGAGGGTATTGATGGGAGTTTCTGCTCGAGTATAATGTACATTTACCCAATGTCTGTGAGGAAAAGGTTCTATCTGTGTCGGAGTACAATACCTCGTGAAACGTAAAGAAGAACTGAATTAGGAGCATTTCATTCACTTCAGCTTTTGTGTTATGTGGGATCGGAAATCAATTTTTGATTAGATAAGCTTTATACATAGATCCCCTGTTTACATATCTTATCTCACTACCCATTGCTCTTTTTATATTGAGATCTCTTTCAGAGAATTTCAGATCTAAACCAATCGAATCATGGTTAATCGTTCGTCATCATAAAATCGAATTTATCCTGACAAAGAAAAACCAGTATAATACATATCGCAAAAGTTCCTTTTCAAACGAATTATCCGTTTTCAATCTCAGGACTTTCTCGGAACAAATTCATGGACACTTCACTTGCAGGAATGAAGAAACGTCGGATGAAATCCTTTCCTCTTTAAATCTGGAAGAGTGAAAAATCACGCGTTTCATTCCATTAAGTCTCAGAAGTGAGCCAGTCCGCTTCGAGTGACATTTTCACTCGTTTCGAGTGAAATCTCACTTTTTTAGAGCAGAAAATTCACTCTGAAATTGGAGTGGTTATGAGTTTCTAACCTCAAACCTTAGATTTCCACTGCAGAGTAGCACTGCGTTACAAGTTTCATAACGGACTAGAATATCTTCACTAAAGAAATCAATCTAATCAAATCTAAGGAGTTGAATTTGGCGGGAAAATCGTTAGATTTTCATTAGATCCAATACGATTTGGTTTGAAAAAGATCATTGAGTATTTTCAAATCCTATCAACAAATGTTCAAATAAGAACATGGGGTTCCTTATGTTACACGGGAAAAATATTATCTTATAAATTACGATGTGAGAATTGTAGGGGAGGACTATATCTGCGAAATTAGTCTATTCAAAATGTAACATCGTGAATTATGAGGTTTTTTGGTTCATTCACATCGAATATAACAGCAATATCTGTCCCTAACATGTGACAATTGCTGCTTTTTCAAGTATGGTTCTGTGCTACGATTCTGCCATCCTAATTTCAAAGATATTATTTTTTCCGTGTAGGTTCATTCATAATAACAATTTTTAGCTGCGGCTATTCTCAGCATATCATACTTGCTGTGAATCGATATCACTTCATTGAACCAATCAGTATTTCATGATGTCTAAACAGTGCAACGAATTGCTTATCCGAAGGTTTCATCGAGGAATCGTAACAGTAATCGATCATGGGAATCGTCAGAAAATAGGAAACGAGAACGGCGGAGTCGGGTAATTCCCTTCGATGCTGCGAACATTCATTTTTGATATTTTTAGTTATTCGTATTTTCTTTCATCATATATTTTCCTTTTTAAAACTTATAGCCCCTTTGGGATTCATGCTATCGAAACATATACAATAGTTGAATATTTTTCTGTGGATATATGTATCAGGATCGGGAGAAAACTTCTCCTGTAATATTTCATGCTGAAAATTCTTTAGAGAGTGATGCTGATGTTTCCAGCATCGAATCAATGATTAAATATTACTCGAAGAAGTTTTTTAGAAAACTTTGGGAATGTGTTTTATGGAAAAATTGTCAATATATCTAATCAATTCGAATGAAGTTTTATCGAATCAATTGAACATTCATTTTGATCGACAAAATATTTTATTGAATCTTCAATAAAGTATTCCATATCAATTTTCTGCGATTCGATCGAATATTCTATTGTTCTTTCTTGCAGAATTTATCGAACTTGAATAGAAAAATTCTCCATCATCGTAGAATGAAACGTTTCTACTTTAGATTTTAAAGCAAGATCTGTTGTTTAATTTTAATTCTATTTGCGAAATCTTCTTCTATTCTATTTCGTAAATTTTCGTGTTCCGACGCAATATTTTTCAATTCATTTCTCTTTCTCATTATTCTTCACTTTGAAATTCAAGCTTTCCTCGCTTCTCATAATATTTATTCATTTTTATCCGTATAAAAATTCCTCTATTTTCGTTCAGTCTTGTTCGTATCAAGAATATGTTTCAACATATTGCTTCGCCGATGTTATTTTTCTCCAATATCTAGCCAATTCAATGTTTTTTGTATGTTGGATTCACGATTCACAAGAGTTTTTACATTTTACCCTTCGCTTCTAAATGCACAAGGCATTCTAAAGTCCTTATCTCTGTGTACCACCTCTCTTATGTCGCTTTCCGTTCCTCACTCATGTATCCTTCCATCTTTGTTCTTTAGTTACCCTCGTATTTACAAACCTTCCGTTTCCCTTCGAGCTTATCCATAATTTAATACCATTTCCCTTCTGCGCCCTACATATATCCACCCAACGCTACACGCCTGTACTTCAGTTTCTTCTAATTTTCTTACATTTTTCTTGAAACTCGAGTCTTCTGTTATTATATCTGGATAACTTCTTCCGAGTGATGAACTGATTTCGAGGAGTCAAGATTTTTTTTTATGATTCACAGTTTACAGAGTTCTTCTTTTCAGTCAGATGTTGATTCGTGAAACATTGTTTCTGAATAATCATATTTTTATTCCGACGAGAGGGCGTGTAACTCAAAATGACGTAAAACATCTCATTCATTCTTGATACGTGACGTTATTCGGTCATTGTAGACCTTCGTCGTATAAGGAAAATGTATTATACCGAATTGATGAGATGAAAATTGAATGGACATTTTTTCCATATTTTAATATTTCACAAAGAAAAACAAAGTCGTAAGTTCTTGGCGTTCGACTGATCTCTCTCTTCAAGGAATTTTCATGTTCTTCTTACTGTGTATTATTTCATTGCTTCATTCAAATTCGGATGCCACCCACATTCTTCATTTCATTATTATTCTGATTCAATTATCAATATCCCAGTAAATGATTCACCGTTCTTCGGATACACTCTCGTTTCTGATGATTGTTTTATTCGGAATTTTTAAGAAAAGGAACGAATCTACTTTGTGTTGCAACGAAACGTACATGATATCGAAGAAAGATTGCGAACATCACAGTAGTAATATTTTCATAATCCCCCTGCAATATTTCTTCCAAACATCTTTATAATGTCTCGATTGAGATTGATAACATCAGAAATTGCGGTAAAGCATCGACATTCTGAGGGTGAATACTCCGTCGTCACGAACTTGAATGATTTTCTGTATTTCGTTTCTCGTTTTCATTATGATACAAATTCGTGCCAAACCAAGCAACCCCGAGGAACTTCAAACCGTTGGTCCTTCATGAAAGCAATTCAGGGAATGCTGTGAGAGTAATTTTCCTTCCCCCTTTTCCATTCATCCTTCTCTCTTCTTGCTGCGCTCTGAACGATTGAAGATTTGAAGTGCTCATAAACGACTTTGACTGGAAAATATGAAGAACTGGAAGACATTTTAACAGTTTTCGTTACTCCTCGTAAACAACAATTCACCTTTCACTTTGTTTTTCATCTTCCCTTTCATTCTTGGTTCCCGTTTCTTAATTGGAGATCCATGTGAGAATACGTCCAACATCGATGAATAGGTGAAGGTGCGTGTCGTCATACATCAGCTGGGCTGAATCAGCGTGCTTTTATATTCCTCATGCCTTCTTCTTCTTCTTCTTCTGCACATTTTTCTTGTTTTTTTTTCATCTTTTAAAGGAAATTCTTTTATGGTGTTGCTTGGAGCCAAGTTGGAACTTCAAACTTTGAAGCTAGAATTTTTAAGATTTTGGAATATGTTGAAAGCACTGAATCTGGTACTTGAGTGAAAAACTTGCTGCATTGAAAACAAAAAAATATGGAATTCAATGAGGTAATTGTGTATTCGATGCCACGATTCAAATTGTGGGATTTATTTATTCATTTCGCCAGAAGAATAAGATGAACTTTCGTGAACAGAAGTTTCGGAATTTTTAGAAGATATATTCGCGATCTTTTTCTCGCGGAATTTTTTCATTTCTATTGAAATAAACGTATGAATGTTGGTGACTCTCATTACTTGCGAATTATTCTGTGTTACGATTAGCAGCTTCAATTCAAATGATTTGAATATTTGAATTTGGGTTATTTAATAGTGTCAAAAATCTCTACAAGTTCTTGCTTTATTAATTATGGACGAAGTACTTCGTTAATTAAATCATCCGAGTTGTTGAAGAACCTTCTTGAGAACAATCATAATTTATGTGTAGAGTAAAATTATGAATAATAACATTTGCAACATACAATCCCATCAAAATAAATAATATTCGCAATGTTCAAGTTATTACATTGAAATTAATTCTTTATTTCATTTCACTAGTTTATTTTGGTTCCTCACGTACCGATTCCTCATTACCTTAATGAGATTTCATGATATCTCGATAAGTACACCCACATTTTCTTATACTTAAATTGAGAAAGAAACTTTGAAAAAATCCGTAAAAACTCGTAAAACCTGGTTGTTCCAGAACTTTGATCATTTCTCAAAACCACATCACAAGTTCGATTCTTTTCATTTCGTTCCTCGGCATCTCTGGGAAACGTATTGTTCAAATTTCCAATGTTCTAAAAAATCTAATCTCCAATTTTTCTTTGAATTCAGTCATTTTATTATAATCCTAAGAAGCTCTTATGCTTAAAATTCTACAAAAGTTCGTGAAAAACAAATTTTCAAGACAATAAAAGATAGGAAAGGAATAGAAGAAGAAGGAGGAGAAGAAGAAAGAGGAGAAGAAGCTTGATGCGACGTGTTTGTCGTTCGAGACAAACAAAGGAGCGATGAAAAAGAAGAAGGAGGAGAAGAATCGGAACCAGTCAGCGAGCGGGTATTATTTTTCAGGATGATGAAGGTGGTTCGGTGGTTATTATTCTTCTTCTTCTTTTTCCTTTTTGTCTCTTGGAGGATGGTAGATAGGAAAAAAGGGTTGGAACAAGAGAAATCCAGAAGTGGGGGATGGCGAGCGTTTGTTCAAAGTCTCGGGTTAGGTTGGAGAAACGAAATGACGAGAAGGCGTACAATTAGCACAGTCCCTCCACGTCTTTTCTTTCTTCCCTCTTGGTTTTCATCGATGCTGACAAAGTCACCCAAGACTCGTTTGTTTGTTTCAGATTTTCGTCCACGCATTGAGACAGGGATGTGAAAAATATAAAAAGAGAAACTTCTGGAAATGGGTTTTCATAAATTGTGGAGCGATCGAATAATCGTTAACTCTTTCGTTCGTTTGATTTTCATCCTCTTTATGAGAGAATGAATTACTTCATTTGGTATCTCAAGTCCGAACGAAGGGTATGAGCGTATATATTTCTCGGTATTGTTTTAATATTATGGCATTCCATAACTTTGATGAGCATCTGGCTACTGAGAAAGAAACTATCGACAAAAGTTTGTATATTATGAGCAGCCAGAGTTAGAGGGTGGATTTACCGAATGTTGCCTGCGAGGAGGATTATTTTTCTCATAAATATGGTAGGTATTGTGGAGAAATTATCCATGTGAATTGCTAGAGCTTTATAATATGCTTTGCATAAAACGATTATCTATATTAATATTGATCAATAATCACGGCGCACGTGCGATACACTCAATCTTTGCTCGAAATTCAATCTGCCGTTAGAAAACTGTTCCTGCCTTTGTATAATTTAATACAAAACTTTGAATATCTGACTTGTGTTTCTTTAATGCAATGTATGAATATTTTTCCACTTGGCATGAATTGCTACGACTAAACCAGAATAGGATATTTCAGTATTTTATTCCAGTGACGTTGTTTTATTCGAAGAAGCAGAGAACTAAAACAAATTTCGAGTATCATACGGAATATAGTTTTTTATTGTCAATATTTGTCAAGCTACATCAGCTGTGAATGGGAGGGATGATTCAGTAACCTTCAACAACCTCTGTTTGACTTCATTCGATGGTATTTCAGAGAACTAGATATTTTTCCGACTCGAACGAATATTTTCTTCTCATTGGATAAGTAAGCAATTTCTCATCTCGAAACTCGTAGTTCTTCGGATGTATCTAAAAACAGCCCTTAGATTATGTCTCATTAGGGGTGGAGTACGTATACTTTTCTATGTCTACAGTTAGAGAAGTACCATTCAGACGACCTTGACGAGTTACGAATATAATACCTGTTTTTTATACCCATAACAAATTGCTTCGAATGGGTTTTTCGGTGAATGAATTTATCCTGCATTGTTACAGAATTTTTTCCAACTCATTGGGTCATGGAACGAAGTACAAAGAACCAATGTTTGTTCTTCGAACTGATCTTAACCTTTGATTAACATCGAATTTATTATCACATAACTTTTTGGGAGACGAATAAAGCAGTGAGAAGAAGTTTATCAATTATCGTGTGTAATTGAAGAAGACCGAATACCCCTGAATCCCTTATAATATTAGCGATTTTAGGAGAAATTTGTATTTGTTCGTAATAAGTGGCATGTAATCTTTTTAGCCATCCATATAATTAGCACCGTGACTTTAGGGTAAACTTTGATTATAAGGAAGTTCTGTAGCTCAAAATATGACTCCTTCCTTGTAGGAATTATACATAACGTATCACCCTTCGTAGCAAATATCTTGGAAGAAGCGTTAGGCATGTTCCATCAAGACCACATCCAAACTTCATCCGTATCAAAGCGGAGGGGATTCAACTTGTATCAAAGTTGACACGTAATGTATGGAGAATAAATGTGAATTATCTTGAAAATATCATTGTACCGAGACAGGAGAGTGATTCGAATTCCCCTTCTATGAAACAGTATATATACTGCGTCTACATAGCTTATTGTATCTTCAGATAATCTGCAAACCGTTACTCATTATGACGCAGGAAATATTGAGGAAGTGATTGAGGAAGAGATGGAGATAGTTAGAATTGGTAATCAGGAATTAGTTAGTTTTCAAGAATAATCCCTGCATTGGAAGTTGAAACAAATATGGTACGGTACACTCCCCATTTGTAAGCGCTTCCATCTTGCGGAATTCCTGTAACTTCAGAACATTATCGATTTACTCTTATCCAGCTAGACTGCATGGTTTTAAACATGCTCCCTTGTATAAATATCATTACGGATGAATTCCTATTACACATTAAAATTCATGTCAAATATTTACGATCGATGTTTCAGAACTAACATAATTATCTTATTCGCAGCTTATCAAAAAGTAGCTCCAACAGGAGGTGTTGTTTTCATCGTGTTCATCTCACGACAAGATATATCGAATTGATATCATCAACGTAACGGGATGACTATTGGCAGGAGAAAAATTCTCAACGATACCTGGAGGCATCGTTCGAATGACGAAAGCACGACGTTTTATTCATTCTTTATTAATTCACACACAGATGAACCAAGTTATCTGAATGACACGGAATAATGAACAAGGTGTTTGTAGAGCAAGGAAGAAGAGCCAATTACACTTTCTAAGTAGGGATTTTATCTTCTTGACAACAACTACCGAAACCACGTCGCAACGCGGCCCATCCTCATTTAAATGCCACGCAAATAAAACGATCCCCTCGTGTGAGCTCTCGCCATTTTTTTCTCCATCTCATTCTCTTTCTGTTTCTTTTATTTTTGTCCTTTATTTTGATTCTTGTGTCTCTTCGGGGTTGTTCGTATAACATTTCCTTTCACGTACTTGTCTTTCTCGTTATTTCCGACAATTTTTCATTACAAATCCGTCCTCGTCCCTTCATAATTTCTTCCTCTTATTCCTTGTAGTAGGTGTAACAAAAAATATCCACGTTGTACGATGAGGAAGTTTTCTATTCCGGAGAGATAGTTTCGCAAACTCATTTTCATATTCGGATCAGGATTGTAATTGAAAAATTATAGCCACGACAATGGAATGCTCGGTTACGTCGGGATGGGATAGGTCAAAATGGGTAGGAAAGGCGGGGAAACTTTTTGAAATCGAATTTCACGAATGTTTTCATCGTATATATCTGTGTATAATGTGCACAGAGTCGTAGGTGATGAAGTTGGAATCTTTGATAATTTAGGAATTAATCGAATCAGCGGAATCCGTTGAAATCGGTACAAGAAGGCATCGGGACAGATTTTACGAACGATTGGAATTTTGTGGAGGAGGAAGCATGGCGAACGTATCCCATCTACGCTTTTGTAATTTATTTTTCTCAACTTTTTCCACTATCAATGGCTTTCATTTGAAACCAACAGGGCATTGCTCGTAATGGACTTCAATTCACGTACGGTAATAAATTCCAACTGGCTTTTTGAATTCGTTCGTGGAGTGTTATAGCGAATACGAGTGTATTCAACGTATATTACCTACTCTCGGTGACGAATATCTCCCAAAATAAAATTTTCAGGATTCCAATTCACGTGAACACGAGTAAATCTTTCAAAAATTCCAAAATCGATTAACAGCCGATGTACAATTGCAATTGTGCAACATTATTCATTCAATGGAGATTCATTATCGCCGCGTGGTTTCGATTGCTTCGATATTGATAACCGAAATGCGAAACGGGTAATGAATTTCGACATTTTACTCGTGCTGATATTTTATATGTATATTTGTATAATTAAATAGGATATGTTACGATCATGTTTCAATTCAGAATCGAGAATTCTTTGAGAAATATGAGTAAAAGAAGTGATACAAGAATTCTATTATCAATTATGCATAAATTTTTTATATCAATGAACATCTCTCACTCTAGTCACGTTCTGGATCAAGTATTCATCCGAGAATTATGAATTGCCGGGGTGGACTGAAGTTTAGGCAAACCCTTCGGAACCCTTTGACACCCCAACTCGGATCTTGATTTGAAATCTTCTATTGAGTCTTGATTTAGGCAAGGTCTTCCTGACAAGGTTCTGATAGTAGCTGAGCGTTACCATTCTCGTCAGGACCCAAGCGAGATAAATGTTGACCTCACCGGATCCAAGGAACATTTCTGGTTGAGTTTCAAATTCGAAAAAGTTTGAAACCTAATTGAAATTTTTTTATTACAGGTGTGTGTGTACTGAATTCTTCCTACTTCTCTTGTATGAAAGTAGAAAAGTATTCGAATCCCATCTTCGAATTTTTGAAGTTTTTGCTGTCTTATGATTCACTTATGAAGTGAGAATTGATTGAATGAATTTCACATTTTGTAATATCATATTATGGGAATCAGAATCTGATTATCTTCATCATGTGGCATATATGAGAACAATAAGATATTCGTTAGTTACAAAAAGAACTTTTAGTTGTGTGAAACGAAGGGTTGACAGTGACACGCTTCTACAGTTGATTCCATTTTATCCTCAAATCAGAAGTTGTGAACAATATATTCGTGGAGTCACGATGATTATACTATCATTCAGAAAATGATACAGAAGTTTCGAAATAAACTTCTGATGAGAACAATGATATATCTTTCAAAAATGTCATCGTGTGATGGAACACTGGAATTATACAAGCATATATTTTCGAGAAAAGCTATCTTTTTCTACATTTATCGAGATCAATCGGTCTCATTGAAATTCTAATATACATCTCTCATCGTGGACAATTTCACAATTCATATGCCTGTGCATAATATAAATTTTATATGAACGATCTCTTATAAATCTAGCGATTTCAAGGTAGATGAAAAAGTGCCACTTTGTCAATGATTTCATTCTGATCTCCACTGCTTTCTCACTCATGAAAATTCCATCCATTTCGAAGTTTCCCTCTTCCGTATTATGAATATCATCAAAGGAATATGAGAAATTCTATATACATATTTTATCTTCCAGAAAACGCACCGACTTTGCTTGTTAAATTCTATTCATGGCTTGTTTGATGTATATATTTCATCCGAAAATACAGACACATTTGAGGTTCAATTGAAAGTTCAGTTCTGAAAAGTTCCTCTGAAAACTGATGAATCATTCCGAACTCTGTACTCTAAATAAAAAAAAAACATATTGCGACATAAACCTCACTGTCTGCTAATAAAATTCCTCCCCGAAGCGATATCTTATCATTCTGTTTTTCTCCTTGCAGAATCTATTACCCAAGAAATGTATGAAACGTATGAAATGTATGAAATGTATCATCAATATTCATACTCCTCCACCTTTCAGCGAAGAACACAATTTTTCTCCATCACCCAAATGTTCACCGATTTCATTCTTTCTTTCTTCCTTTCTCCTTCATTCAAAAATTTCCATAAATTTATTAAAATAAATCATGAAAAGTCTATCCTTGCTCGGTAGGAAATATTCGGAAAACAACAAGAGCATCGAATGTTTTTTCCCCTTTCATAATATTTCAGCGAAAGAATATTGAAAATTTATTCCAACGAATTCCAAGTGGTACTTCCTAGCCATTATGCGTCACTTTCCATCGTTTTTCTTTCTTTTTTCTCGTACTCCCTCATTCCGTATCATTCTTTCTTCCCGTTTTCCCGAGCGAACCGCAATATTCTTTCGCACTGAATCTTATCGTAATATTCTTCTGAATTTCTCTCTTCTTCTTCTCCTCCTACTTCTTTGTTGAAAAGAAGTAAAACAAGAACGTGAGTTGTGGCTATCTTGAGGGGATACGAGCGGTCCAATTCTTTCGAGACAAAGTACGTGAAAATGCGTACATCGATTCAAAATATCTCTCTGTACAGCCTTTCTTTAGCATCTCAAGAAATGCTGTACAGAGAGATATTTCGAATCGATGCACGCATTTTCACGTACCTTGTCTCGAAAAAATTCAGAAAAGCCCAGCCGCTCGTATCCCCTTAAAGTATTCCGGGCGAAAGATAGAAAGGAAATGAAGAAAAGAATTATAAAAATCCGAGAGGAAAGAGTCACAAAGATGTATGGATAAAAAGATTTTCATTGATAAATAAAGCGAGAAGAGGTACGTGGCGTTTAAATGTATACGTGGGTATCGCCAAAGGAAACGTGGAAGAAAGGTATCTCGCATGAAATCAATCTCACTCGTAACAAACGTAAATCGTAAAAGGTAAACTGTAAACTCGTGTGTGAGTTGAGGATATATTTTGAAAAAAGAAACGGTTAACGTACCCTCTGTGGGTGAATGAATGAAAAAAGTGAAAAAACAAGGGTGGTTCGTATCGTGCGCATACACGAAAGGGTAAGTTGCATACCAACATAAGTGCAAAGCTTGACTTGGATTTTCGGATATGAAAGATAAATCGTTGTGCTTGTAGTAAAGCTCTTTTGGTAGATTCCGTGTGTTTTCATGTGATTTGTTATTTCAATACAGAACTGTGTGTATTAGGGTGATATGCGTGAGTTGGTGGATTCGCGAGTATTCGTAGAATGAAAATAGACGCGAAACCACAAAACTGCTAGGAGAAACTGTAGCAAAGAGCTATAGGGACAAAGTTGAGGGGTTTTCATCCGAAAAATAAATCGTACCGTGGAGGTGTAAGCGTGATGAAGCCTTTCGCTCGTAGACGAATCTTGCGTTCCTTTTTTCCCTCTTGAACTTCATTCCACCTCTTGTGATTCGAGAGAAGAAAGAACGATCGAGCGAGAGACCAACTTTGAACCAAGTAAAATCCCTTGGAAAACGTTCTTCGTCGGCGAAATGAACAACTGGGTTAATCTGAAACGTCAACTGGGACTCTCGTGGCAGGCAGTTGCTGAAAGGCAGAAGAACATAGACGAAGCGAGGTGGTAGTCGAAAGATGCAGAAGAGGAAGCGAATGTATGTGTAATACATATGTACACGTATATCGAAGGAGACAGCTACTGCGAGGGATTCACTCTCTTCGAAAAGCCGCGTAAGTTGAGCGACAAGAAGCTCGTAATTAGAACTTAGCTCGCATGCTGGAAGGAATCGCTGCTTTGAGCCTCTTACCTGGTTTTTTTTCACGTACACGAATGGCGAATATACTATATCCGTTATCATAATACCCCCACTCCACCCTTCCTTATCTATTGATGCAAGAAATACAAGAAAAAAAAGCATTCGTCAATGAAACGCAATTAAAATTATTCGCTTTGGAAACGTTCCTGACGTCTTCTATGCGACCTTATGAACGATTCTAAGCGTTTGTTGATACATATATATATATAAAATTATAAAATTGAAATAAGAACTCGGTTATTGCACTTCCAAGAAAAAGAAAAATTAATCGTAAATAACATTTTGAGATCGAGAATGTATGGTCGTTGAGCTATGAGTTTTAGTGCTTGAACGATGATCATCCCAGAGAACCTTGTCATCGAGCAATCCAATTATGTAATCGAGAAAAAAAGGAGAAAAAAATCTGCATTTATATTCTCATGACCAATCATCAATTTATATTCATACGATCAATGAACAACGAAGCTTGTTTCATACATGAAAAAGTGGGTTGAGAATTATCGTTTTTTCTTTCCTCGGTACGGTATCGAGTCGTGGAAAAGCATCGTCGAGGGTGTGAATACTGCGAAAAAATAACTGTTACCAAACAAATTGCACGCCCACATACGATGGGAACAGAACTTCGGTTCGAGGATAGACTAAATTATAGATGGTCCCTTTGGGCAATGTAATACGCTGCTAGGACTTTCCCTTACCTGGAAGTGACAGGTCTGCATTTTATATCTTGTATATACCGAGCACATAGATGTATGTGTATATATTATAATACATCAGCTGTCACGAATCGAGAGAAAACTTACTTGCACCCTCGAGACAGAGAGAAATGTCTCGGAGAGTTTGAAACTCCAGCTCCTCTAGTTTATCCGTAATTTGTACGATTGCGACGGGAGAATTTGAAAACTTCTGTACTAAAATTACGGTACGAATTTTTTCGATATTTCGATAAATATTTTGTCAAATATTTAATTATCATGAAATCATAAAACCTCTCTCGATTTTAATAATGGTATGGAAAAAAAATTCCATCTCATTTAATCTCTCAAAAATATGATTTTGAAAATCCATTATATCTCGTAGAGTAACGTCCGTGAAATGATCTCCCATTCAAAACTCTCTATCCATCTTTCAGTTTTTTCTTCTTCCACAACCTGCAAGACCATCAGTAATTACATCTTTCCATGAATTCCTCTCGTACATACTTTACTCGAATAGTATTCTCTTTTCTCACCCACTTGACACGTTTTCTCTCCGACCATATAGTTTTTTCTTTCACCTCTCTTCTTCCTCGTTCCCGAGTTCTCCTCATTCTAGCGAGGAGACTTCCCTGATTCACGAATAAGATTCTGTTTACAAAAGGCTCTCTTCCGGCTCCCATTCGACAAACTTCCAATCCAATCGTCGGAGAACCAATCGACGAACTTAGAAGCATTCAATCCATCGCCTTGATTCCGTTCCCTTGAACGAACCAACGAACGAACGAACGAACGAACGAATGAACATTTCTCGTTCTGTTCTTCTTCTTCTTCTTCTTCGTCTTCATTTTCTTCTTTTCTCGCAAAAGGTCCTCCCTCGTAGTAACTATGGACCTGTGGTACTTGAATTTCCAATGAAAGGTATAGCAGCCCCTACTTCACTTGAAAAAATTCGATTGATCCGGACTCTAATTACGAGCCTCTCTTTTTTCCCTTTGCGTTTAATTTGCTCTCCATCTATAGTCGCGCGTACGCATACAACACACCGACAGCTCTGCATTTGCATACTTTCGATGGGTATGGTCTGAGAATATGCACTAACGCGTGTATGTATTTCGAAATTTAAAAAAAAAGCTTCAATAAAAAGGAAGTATAAGTCGACGTCGAATCGTCTATATTTTGAGCTGAACTGAAGACAAATTTCTAAGTTATAGGAAATTTATATATGAGAAGTAAAAGCCTAACGTTGAGACTGGATATTCAACAGAGTGAGGATATAAAAGAAATGATAATTCGTATGGGGACGTTGAGGCGTCTTCCAGCTCGAGACTAAAATTATTTTCACACAAAGAACAAGGGACGTCCCGGTGGTCGATAATACAACTTTCACGACGCGTCAATGACGACTTCCTCTTACGCTCTCATATTACGCGCTCACATTGACCAGTAGATGCTGGCGAATATGTTTTCGTGTACCATACGTGTCTTTGTGTATACAAATACTGATACAGGCAAGCTTTTCTTACCAACTGGTCGGTTGAAAAGCTCTCTTGATGCGTGTCAGTGGGTCACGCAGAGACTTTGTTCCCACAGTGAACGCACGGAGCTTCTTCCATGCTTGTCGTTTGTATACAATGCGAGGTAGTCTTTTATTCCATCAGACTTCGTTATTCATATTTTATTGTTCAAAATCATCCGATTAGGAGGTGTACAGATTTATTCACAAAAAGATGATGAATCTCATCAATCTGAAGAAAATGAACTCATATACATAAATCTTTGGTTATATAATGTGTTTTGTATCACCCTTTATCACATTTTGGATTTGTTTTTAGTCCTGGTTTCAGTTTTATTCGAAAATAGTTCAAAAAAGTACATTTGAGAGAGTAAACAGACTTGAAGATCAAAGTAATATGTCTCGGAAAGATTGAAATACTTTCAATATGAGTATCGAGTCGAGGTGAGATTTAAAATTGACCTATTTTGTACTCAAATGCACATTTCATGAACATTGACAGAATTTTTGTTACCCAAAGGGTGACGTCAAAATCGTGTTTTCGAACTTCCGAGGATTGTCTGCGCTCATTCGTTAATATTCGATGTTACAGGGAACAACAAACGCTTGCACTTTGGTATTTTCAGCTTTTGGATTTCACACAACTCCATGGTATGTCACGTAAAGTAGTGTCCCACGTACACAAGTTTTCACTCTACTCAGAATGTATGACATTTGAAATTTACAGAGCTGTATAAATCGAAAATTGTGCTTCAACTGAAGATGGCATTCGAAGTGTTTTGAAAATACTGTAAATGTATTAACAATTGTATGAAAATGTTTATTCAACCTCTTTTGAAATAGAATATTACACAAAACTTGACTATTTTCATATCGAATCATGTTATATTTCTTATCACTAGTTCCATACAAAATACTATTCGAAAGGGGAATCCAAAGACGATTCATTTACGATGCAATCACTTCATCTCTTACGGATTCAATTTACTCGATATACAACGGATAGAACTTAGACGTTGTAAACATTTCAATTCGGTTTGCAATGTACAAACAGTCCTTAGAAATCTCAGAAAGGAGCAGACTAGTTATCGCATAAAGGAGAAGAAGGTATTGTGAAAGGAGTACATAAAAATCGAGTAGCAATAGAGGAAGAAGCTGCGGAATAAAGAACAGCTGAAGCCAAGGGGGATAAGTAGTTAAGAATGTTCATTGTCACACTCAATTTTCAATTTATACGCAAAACAAGCGATAAATGAAGTGAAGTGAAGAGAAGAGAAACCTAGTTCCACATTCGAGATAGTTCAGGTAGTGAAGTTGAACGTGCTGAGGTTGGCGAATGACATTGCGACTTTGATTTCAAAGTGGAGAAGGGCAGAGAAATGTGTTGAAAGGGATCAAGATATTTTTTTGTTGAATGATATGATATTGTAATGTTACAACACCTCAATTCGCATACAGTATGCATGATGTATTATAAAACCTAGTAATGAGTCATATTGATATTTGTTATAACATTTGTATGAAGTTTCGATCGATAGTACACGGAAAAAAGGAAATAGCTGTGGCAGCTACTCACTTTTTCAGTACCCATTTTCACCGCTGTAAGTAAAAGAATTGCAGCTGTAGCTATTTTTTGGCTACCGCAATAGAAAATCATAGCTGTAACAGCACAGGTTTTGTGGTTGATATTTGGATAGTGGAATAATTTAGCTGTTGAATTTTCGCTGAGGCAGCTACATGTCTTGCTGCTACCTCTGAGCTAATTTTTAGCTATCCAAATTATAACTAATTATTTTTTTCCGTGTATTTGAGATTCAATACAAACTCGACAAATTTTATATATTTGTTACTCTTCTTTCATGTTGCAATTTTCCTGTGCACTTCTCCTGGAATTCCTCATCCACAGATTTGATTTCGTAGAATACACAGGAAGAATTTTATTCGAAAAATTACCGTGAAATTTCAGGGATCGAGGAACAAGTGGGATTTTTTTTTTAAATATGACTGTACATTTTGTAAAACTTATAGGAAATATGACTTCCAATTGTTCAAAAACTCACTTATTTTTACAGGCTGCACAGTAATTTTTTGAAAAACTTTTACTTGTCCTTCGATTACTAGAGTTTCTCGGTAATTTTTACAACAAAATTCTTTCAGTGTATATATGATGTAATATGTATACAGCCTGCTATACATAATTTAATTTTAATTCATTTCCCACCCAACTCAACGATACTTACAACAAAAGTTGTTCCAAAAATCTCTTGTACAACTTTCTCAAATAAGTTTTAGATATCGCTTCCATTGGGTAATTTTGTTCTTCATGACTAAATTATCACTCTAAAACGATGCTATGTAATCAGAAGTATGGAACAATGCAATTTGA
This sequence comes from Gonatopus flavifemur, assembly GCA_018340375.1. NCBI lineage: Eukaryota > Metazoa > Arthropoda > Insecta > Hymenoptera > Dryinidae > Gonatopus > Gonatopus flavifemur. The sequence goes on from JAFFJZ010000007.1 coordinate 20,049,982, forward strand.
AATTCAACCTTTGATTAATAATGAAAACGTATTCCACAAGAGTGAATAAATGTAATTCACACCCGAGGAAATACGATCAGATGAAACTTTGTTCATAACCACTCACGTAATCACAAGATTATTCTTTTAATAGCACATTGGATTTCATGCATGCTTCTCTTACGTACGATCATCATGTTTTTTGCTAGAATATACGCGTTATTTATTTCGTGATGATCTTGGAAGTCATAAAATTCGTATACTGAAGAATAACGAGAAGAAACGAAGCTTTACTTCGTATTTAATTGATAAGACAGTGGGGAATTCATTCAACTGGATCCAGACTTGGCGTTTTGATAGTGAAACATGATAGGAATATGAGCATGGATATAGATTTTGAGGCCCTGTTCTTGGGAGGGATGCAAAAACTTTGGAGATCTGATTTATTAGTTCATCCGATGTACCATTTTCCAACATGAATTCATTTCCTGGATCTGGTCAGGTTGTCTCGATTCTGCTCGCTTGATCCGAACGAAAACTGAATACCATTTTATGTTGAGCACACACTTAGTTACACAAATTAAAAAACGTAAGTATTATACATATAAATTTTTTGTATAAAATATCGATTGCAATATAATACAAATTTTATACAAAATCACATCCAACCACATTATAGCCCCAGCCCTAGCAGGAATTCAACTTCCTCCTCAAAATATTTCAAATTTTAGTGCAAACAACAGAGCTCGCTTCACTCAGATTCTTATCTGAAAATAAAACCCTCTGCATTTGTATCTCTGTTATTTGAACTTTGATATGGTGGAATATTACTCAATAATTTTATAGAACGTGTATGAAAAAACATTCACACATCCTGTTGTGTGCAAAAAAGTTTTAGCCAGTTTATGTATGTGGATATTTATGAATGTCGGTTATGTTGAAAAAGTAAACAGTTAATAATTGCTGTGTTTCTATTTTCATCTCGAATAAGTTAATCTCTTGAACTCGCTGTTCTTTGGCGCGGTAATGACAATCTTGTAGGCTTGATATGAATTCAAATTTTGCGTAGAATTTATCGCTGCCCTTAAGGAAATACTAGCCATGTCGTTTTTATTCTAAACTTTTTGAAAATGCTTCAATAAAATTAAAATCTTGCTGTGTACAGGAATTCCGAAAGTAATGAAGAATTGCTCCACAGAGAGATATGATGATTTTATCAAGGCACATTTGAATAACTAGTTTGAAATTAACGATTTGGCTCGAACTACGATTCTTGGATCTTTTTCAAACACAAGACACTCTGTGGATTTGATTATGAATTCCTCATATTATTTTGCGGAAACAATTTAATATCATTCGATTAATTATTCCCACATTACTCACTGTAAAAAAAATTTGTTGAATTCCAAACAAAAATGCTTGGAAAGTTACAAACTTGGTTTGGAAAAATAATTTCCGAACCTTTTTTGTAAATTGCCGAAAATTCCGATTTCAAAATTTTTTGAATGTTTACAAACTTTTGTTTGGTAATTTACAAAAAAAGTTTGTGTAAAAAACTGCCAGACTTCTTTGGCAGTTTAGGAAGTATATTTTTTACAGTGCTCGTTATTGCTTTTTCCGCGTTATCTCTTACAATTTCACATTTTGAACGATGATATCCTAAAATTCCTAATAATATTCTTTGAGCATGGCATTTATTTTCCTCTCTTCTTGGTTTGTGCGATGAATTTCGTAGTCTATAATTTTCTTAAATTGTATACGTATTCCTTCATGAAGAGATGGAACGAACGAAATAGAAGGAAAGCAAACCCAAAAACTAATTTCCTACGAATCATATCAAATTTTCTCAAAATGATATGAACATCATGATTTTCTACACACAGTTCCAAAATGATTTGTATTTAATCTTTCTAGCTCACATTCTCTTTACATCTCGAATCTCACCTTTGACCAGGAAATTATGGAGTTGGATATCGAGAGAATTATTTCGCCCTGATGAGATTTAATTCATATCTTTATTTTCTTCATTCTTAACCCTCAGAGAGAATCCTTTATGAAGAGAATAGGTTGGATAAATGGATCGTTGAGGCTTCGTAGGAAGACTTGCACACAATTTATGCTTTGATATTAGAAAGAAAAATACTTAAATGAAAAAGGACTGAGCTCACGAAGCTTGAGATAGATAAAATATTTACAATACACTCATATGTTTTATACATTTCACTTATAGTTCTGAACCGAGGAAAACTCTGGTTCCATTGACTAGAAATGTAGTTGATTTTGGTTGTGATTATTCCATCTGATCTATTATAGAGTTTTCTCAGCCCTTGGAAACCTGGAAATCTTTTGGAATCATTAAATTCTCCGAGAATTTCCTTCGAATCCTGCTCATCCATATTTTAACATCAAGAGTAATGAGTAAAGAGTTAGGCTTGCAATACTTGTTCCATTGTTTTAAGACGGAACAACTCCATGAATTGAAAAATAATTCAACTATTTTTTTCATCGCAATATACAGTAAGAAGTGAAACTTTTTCCCATTCTGAATTTCAATTGAAAGCAAGCACAAACACAAATGCCGACCCAATGGAAAAGACTGAATTTCAATTAAGTTTTCAAATAAGATGCAGCCACAACTTATTCGGTTTCATCCGTTTCCCTCCACTGGATGTGCTGGTATTCGTCCGGATTTGCCTGAGATTTTCTGCAGGGAAAATATCCTGAACAGGAACTGATAAGAATTTTTCTTCACGGATATGATCCTGATCCTTTTCAGCAGTTTGTTCGGCTTCTTTATATAGAAATGTTACATGTGATTACGAATCAATTTGGGATAGTAGAAATAATTCACGAATGCAGATTGATGTTGATGCTGTTTTATGATATACAAAAAAGATTACTCGAGTACAAGAGGACATAATATTTTTAGATTTCTAGACTTAGGTCCTGATTGGGAAATTTTCTTGATTACACGGGGAAAAAAGATCATGGAATGATCACTAGAAAAGATAGCAAACTGGTGACAACTACGAATTTCTGTACACAGTCGCTAACAGAGACGAGTAATGATTCCTATTTTAATATACTAAATTATATTTTAATATACCTCAATAGGAATCATTACTCGTCTCTGTTAGCGATTGTGTACAGAAATTCGTAGTTTGCCACCAGTTTACTATCTTTCCTACAGGGCTGCGGAGTCGAAGCTTTCACATAGCCGACTCCGACTCCGACTCCGGACCACTTAAAATTTCCGACTCCGACTCCGACTCCGACTCCGACTCCGACTCTAGTGTTTATTCTCATGAATAAAAATTCCAAAAGAACCGAACTTGGACATAAGATAGGCATCCCAAGCGTGAAGCGACCGACGGCCCCATATCGGTCCGATATCGGGAAATATCGGCGCAATATCGGCAATGATGACTATGGGCCGATATCCTACCAATATACATGCCGGGATCACGTGAATTTGAACATCTGACAGTCACCCTCATAACCTTTTAGTTGGAAGCATATATAATGTAATAGATATGTACGTATATTCACGATTAACTTTCTGTGGATCTTAATCTTCAGAATTGGGAACATTGAAGAAACGAATCAAGCGAGGAAAGTTGATCTTCGAAATAATTGAGGCATACATGATTCCATCAGCATCCAGATAAAATTCTTATCCAATCCAACGTAATTTTATGTACAAAAAGAAATGAATTTAGTTTTAAAAAAGTAAAAGCGTATATGAACAAGCATGTTACCATCAGAATAAAATGAATAGCATTCGAAAGAAGAAGGTAGATATGAAGGCAAAATCACTTGCTCTCAGATATTCATAGATCAACACGAATATCAAACTTGTTGGAATACATATTCCCATATAGCACACCAAATCAGAAAGAATACAGTTGGATCTTGAAAAATTCACGAAGATTTTTTGAGAATTCATTTTGAACTTTCGTGCTATGTTGACAGGTTTCATGCAGGTTATTATAACCTTTGACTTACTTCATACTGGGCAAGGTAATCGCTGTTAATTGGCTATGATTAACATATGATCTGAATTTTATGTACGTTGAATTCATAATCAATCGAAATGCATATTCACATGAGCTATGTACACGTATGAATTCTATGAGGCTGTCAGATAGGAGATGTTTTTCGAATCAACTCTGTTTTTTGAAAAGGGCATGATACATATGTGGATAAAAACCCATTATCATCTACTTAAGGGCTTTCATCAGAGGCAAAGTTACTGGATCTCTCCCCCCAGTTTTCTCAACGATTAATGAATATAATCGATTTTAATGAACAGGTGCATCTTCTTAGCATATCAAAGAAAGTGCAGCTACTCTTTATTTTTCATTATATTTGTTCGTTTCTGAGAAAACTGGGGGGGGGGGGATTTTGGAATCTAGTAACTTTTTGGGAAGGTAGTGAATGCCGTTAAGGGCATTGCGAAGGCCCTAGAAAAGTTACTAGATCTCAAATTCGCCCCCCCCCCACTTTTGTCGACAATAAATGAATTGAATGGAAAGTGATGGATACTTGCCACGCACTATAAATTCCCAGCCGGATGACAGGACATATCAGCTGATATTTTCGTGATTTTTCCAATAAAATGTTTGAAAATCTCAGAATATACTCTGGAATATATGTATAGAATTACACTCAAGTGTAAATAAAATACAGTGCAACCTGTCAATAAAGCTGCTCACTTTCTTTTTTCAACTCAAAGCAAAACCCGTTTGAACGAAAAAGAGGGGAATCGGCCTTATTGGCAGGTTTCACTGTGTATATATTTCTTATATATTAACGAATGTATGAAAATCACTAAAAATACGCCGTCTCATACACCTATTCCCTCCCTCAATGCTCCACGCATCGTTAAAGATAGATAAGATCGCGAGTGCCCGAAATTGCAGATACCCGAAGCGCGATCACTTGTGGATCCAAAAATAATCACCAGAAGCCTCTAGTCCTCCTCAAATAGCCACAAACTTCATCGTTTTCGGGTAAGTAACACTTTGGGTGCATCCCTGTTGGAAACAACTGGGTGAATATGACCCAGGCGTTCACACCAGCATGCGAGTTTCGCTCTAGTACAGCCCCCAGATGGTGCCCGTGGTCTACGCCCTGTTGGAAATTTCCAGGCGCGTATGATCCATCCGTTCCCTACCGCATGCAAATTTCACCTGCATGGAATTCATATTGTCATGCGGACAGGGTCCGCATCGGACTTGCTTGGTCTAAGTAGGTTCCATGTCCAACCCTGCCTGCTAAAAGTTCCGCCGGGGTGTGCAATAGGTCTATTAAGCTATCTGCACATTTCCATCCAACTGCAATCGGACCGATTGCATCTTTTTTTGCTATTTCTTCGCAATATTTTGCCGTAAGGATCAATTTTTTTGCTCTAGCCGTTACCAAGATACAGTGAGTTAGATAGGTTAAGTATTGAGCTATCTAGGAATCGGAAAAATGGCATGAAGGGGGCGTTGTAAGGAAAAAAAGATTACATGTGATTTTTTTGCTTTTTTTTGCTGTCAGATAGGATATGTCATTTTTTTTTAATTTGAGAAAAAAAAATTTTTTTTTCCAAATTTTTTTGAAAAATCGCGACCTTTGTAAGATGGAATTGACTGGAAATCAGTCTTCTTCATTGCTTACTTTCAGTTGGAATAAGCGCTACTTTTGGCTGCATTTTTAAGCTGATATTCGGGATCACTTTAAGTTTTACTTTCTACTATAGCGATCATTCCATGATCTTTTTTCTCCGTGTAGGAGCGTGTCTTCCCCTGCGTTACATTTTTCTTAGGGCCTTGTCAGATGCTCGATTCAGACCTCAAACAGAAATCAGGCCCTGATGTAGTCCAGCCCGGAACAGAGCACCGTGCCAGAACCTGATCGAGTAATCAAAATATTTCTGTAATTATAACTTCCTTGTTGCAATCTTACCTTGGTCATATGTTTCTAATTGGAAATTACCTGCCAAAATTTTATTAGGACATGTGCACATTACGTTATCATTTTTCACAATGGAAATAAATTTTAGAAATTTTCTTAGAAGAATTTGGAGAGAATTTTCAAGCACCACAACTTTGGAAAAGAAAAAGCTAGATCGCTTAAATTTTTCCTCACAAAATACGCTTCAATTCGACTTAGCGAATAGTGTTGGATTTGAATCGTCAGGATATTTGGTTTTTTTTGCGGAAGAATTTACTAAAGAAAGAATCTATTGTAAATTTTATGACAAATTCGTGTGTACAACAGTGTTTGAACTTTTTGGTTCACCCTGTGGTTTTTCGTTTTTTAAGTACTGCAACCATACAAGTAAACTTTCTACAATAAAATTGTGTGTTTGTCAAAGTAATGACTATTCAAAATTGACTACAATTTGTTGTAGAAGTGTGGAAAATTAAGGACAAAAATACAGATATGATTGAAAACATACAATTGTTCTTAAAATTCAGAGTAGAATTTCATGAGTTCATTTATGATCCCCCAAAAAAACTCCAAAAAAATGAAAAAATAACGCCAAGCACATGAAAATCCCAAAAACAAGGAATACAAACATCTAAAAACACATTCTAAAGCAAAATTTCACTGCATTCAGAATTTCGAGGGGATATCAAAGGATATGCTCCATTTGGAAAAAAAAAGATATGAAATCAATATGAGCGACCGAGTACATTGGTTATCCAAAGGATATATGAAAGATTTTTGGTATATTGTAACTTCAGTTTGTTTAAACTGTATTGAAGGTGATTTGTGATTTTCAAAAAAGCATTATTGTATTAAAAAAATTAATAAAACAAGCGTATCGTTCTGCCCGTATATAGATACCAAAAAGTAAAAAAAAAGTAGAATTCCACAAAACATACAAATGTCTCACAAAAACCCCTAAAAACTCCAGCACAGTAAAAAATAACGTCAAATCCCAAAAATCATACAAACGTTTTACAATAACACTTGAAAAAAAATCCTTGAAAAGAATACTTCACTCTTTCCGGAAGATTACTTGATATAACAAATATACCATTAGAAAAAAAGATGTGAAAGGCAACCCTGTTTCGGAATTCGTATCAACCAGAAACACTTGGCGTGGCCGATGGTAGAAGTTTGTAAGAACACAAATATAATCCAGCTTGAATGGAACAACTGAAAAGATGGAACTTTGGAAGAAAACATTTAGAATGAATTGTCACATCCAGTCACATCAGTCAAGTTGACCTGTAGTTGTTCTGCAACAATTTCTATCATCAGAATATTGTATCTGCTCAATTTTCGTTGAGTTGATCCTAAACAGTGTCTCTAATCATCCGTCAATTGGTCAGTGGAATGCACCCGATGCAAAGATTTGTGATATATCCACTGCGCTCCTATCTTTTCTGCATTTTCCTTCAACGCTACCTAATGATCATGGTAGGATTTAACGTACAGATGTATAGTACATCTACATCCTCTTTACTTTTTCTTCATCCACCTATGATTCTGTTGGGAGAATCTGATAATGGTATTATTGAACGCAAGGACTTGTATACCTACTGCACTTCTGCCTTTTCTTCATTTCCCTATGACGCTACCTAACGACATTGATCATTGTGGTACATAGCATAACGATTGATATATATTTTTTTCTTGTAAATATAAAGTTATTTTACTTTTGTTAAAATAATCGCAAATGAATGATTTCTGAGTGTTATTGTGTTGTAAATGTATTTTGGATGTTCTCAGATTCATGTCACAATATTTTAGTTCACTGTATATATTTAGTTGTTTGCCAGTTTGACCTTGAAGTGGACCTGACCTGAGGATCTGCGGTGGATGGACTCTGCTGCGGAAGATGAAAATGAAAATTGATGGTGGTGGTGTCAAACAGTCAGATCTATGGTATATTCATTTCATTTTGTTTCTTTCTTACTCCCCTGGAACAGTACGTAAAGAATCTGATACCAGTATCGGATAGACCTGTGATATATCCATTGCGCTTTTCCATTTTCTTCATTCGAATATGAAACCAACAAATGAAATTGATAGTGAAGATAGCTAGCATACAAATTTGTGATACGTCTGCTTCATTTCTGCTTCGTCTCTAGCCACTTGTGATGCTACTCCAAGAAACTGATGAGCCCAGCATGTTGTAAAGATCTGCGGCATATCTACTGCATTTTCAGCTTTGAAAAAATCACTGTATTCAAGAGTTTTTATTGAAACAATATTTGAGATACTCCGATATAACTAAAGTAACTGGAGACCAACCTCAACTTCTACCGTTGGTCAAACTTTTAACATCTCATTGGGTTTTGTCATCGACTTCACTTTCCAGAAGCTTTTGATATTGCGTTGGGGTTTTTTGATGAATTCCTCTCTCTGATCATAAGGGATGATTCAGTTATTGATTCATTACACAATCTTCAACCATCCATTTCATGCTATTGATTAACAATTGATTACAAATTTTCCACAAGACCACCTATATGACATTGATAGTGGTGGTAGATGACATAGAGGTCTATGGTATTTTCGCTCCGTTTTTGTGTTTCCTCATACACCTGTGATACTACTCAAGCAATCCAATTACAACTCTTGTTAAAATCAAATATCGAATCAATGAGAAAAGATAAAACGAAGGAAATGCACCGTCCGATCTGTACGTCGTCTACCACCACTATCCATTTCATTTAGGTAATTTCTTAGGCAATGTAGTATTGAATATATGAACTACAGATTATAAAGTGGATTTAATTGATAATGAATGGCATAAAATGGATGATTAAAGATAATGTAATAAATCAATAACTGAATCATCCCTTATAATCAGAAAGTGGAATCCATCAAAAAACCCCAACGCAATATAAAAAGTTTTTAGAAAGTGAAGTCGATGACAAAACCCAATGAGATGTTGAAAGTTTGACCAACGGTAGAAGTTGAGGTTGGTCTCCAGTTACTTTAGTTATATCGAAGTATCTCAAATATTGCTTCAATAAAAACTCTTGAATACAGTGATTTTTTCAAAGCTGAGAATGCAGTAGATATGACACAGATCTTTACAACATGCTGGGCTCATCAGTTTCTTGGAGTAGCATCACAAGTGGCTGGAGACGAAGCAGAAATGAAGCAGACGTATTACAAATTTGTATGCTAGCTATCTTCACTATCTATCTCATTTGGTGGCCTCATAGAATAACCTGAAATTCATCCATCTGGTACTTTATGTAATATATAATATATATCATTTAACCTGTAAATAAACAGGTTGACAGATCGAGCTCTGTACCACATATGACTATGTGTACTATACATATGGTTATGGTTATGGTTATAAATGGTTTAGGCCTTTGATGAGCCTATACTGGCCTATACGCCAATTTTCAATCTTGTTGCTACTATAGATATGTATCAGGGTTGGAATTCCCAGGATCCTACATGATTTTGATTGATCACTTCTCATAGAATGTTGGACTTGATTGGTTGCTCTATAAGAATTGACCAATGAACATTGTGTACGAACGATCCTAGGAGTTCCGAAACCTGATATGTGTATCCGAATAAAGAAAGAGACATACAATGCATATCTCACATAGAAACTTACCCTAAACACGATCAATCGTGATAGAATAAATCGATGACAATGATGATGATGATGAACAATATTCGTAATCTTGTGATCGCATGGAAATTTGAAACATTTATATTTCGGAATCGCATGAATTCATCAAGTTCGTAGTGTGTTCAATCGAAAGTGCATATTTGAATTATATAATGAAAGTTTAATTATTTTTTCGCGAAATACAATGTGTGGTGAGTATTTATGCATTGAAGTTTTTCTCAGTCGGTAAAAACTCGGTTTACGTGTATAGATACACGGTAGCGCTCGACTTCTGCTTTTTCATTATTTTTTATGTATATTTTTTATTCATATATGTTTTTTTCATGTACTTGGCGTCGAGACGCTACCGCGTCTCTTGATACACGAATCGTTCCATCTGTTTTGAAATAGATACATCCTGCTTCCCTTCCTATCGATACACTTGAGTTTCAATATCCTTTCCTTCATGTATATATTTGCTCGGAAGTATCAGAACTCCACCTACGGAAATGATTCAGTGGTGTTTGCAATCAGCGACGCTTACCCTCGGACAACCTCCATCCCATGAAGGTTATTCAAATAATTCATGACGAAGGAGATTCCTTATAACATCCATTGATAGAAGGAAATTCCATCCATGTCCCGAAAGCTTGCCTTATTTATTTCATTCCAAATTTAATTACATCTTCATTATTGCTTTGTTCTTTTTTTCTTTTATTCTTCAATGTTCCATTTCTTACGAATTCTTCTCTAAAAATTGTATTTAAGAGAGTATTTGAGAAATAATAAACAAAAGAGTATGAAAAGAGTAAGAAAATGGAACTAAAAGAGTAGAAAATCTACTCTACATTTTCCAAACCCTCTACTTTCATCTCTCCTCGCTGTGATGAAAAATTACAATTCCATCTCACGACGCGTAAGATCCGCTTCGCTCTATTCTCTTTTAATTGATTTGATTCCAATATTCATAAAATGCATGAAAAGTCATCGAGACAGAATGAGAGAGGAAGAAAGCACGAATAAAAAGTGCTGGAAAAACGAGAGACCTTAAACGTTAGATTGTGAAGGGGAGAAAGAAACGAATAAACTCGTTGAGAGAAGGGAATTTAAAATTGAAATCTGTTTATACGGACGCCTGCATCTGCAGCTGCAGTTGCACTTGCAGGGGCGTTAAATTTGACGACGATAAATATCGCGCAAAGGGAAAACGGTTCAACCAGATGACGCCTCCGGAAGCATCGTTCGAGAAAATTTAATTCATGTCTAACGTCGTATTTCCCATCCTTGAATGGATCACATCTTCTCCTCGTCTCATCGTTCTGCTTTTTTTCTCCTCTTCCTCTCGATGCTACTGTTACAGTCGATAATTGGAGGTAATTATTGATAATTGTCGTTCGAGAGGTTCTATCAGCGAAATGAAAATTCGTCTTACGAAGGGATGAATCGTTGGTGAGTTGTTATGACAACGTGAATATCCGTGGAGCGGGGTCTTTTCAATTTTGAATCGTAACGAATAATGTGGATGGAAAAAATATAAAATATATCAACGAGTACCGAGGAGATTATAAATTTTCAATTGGTAGGAATTACCGAAAGTCCTCATCAAACGAATCCCGGGAGTTAATGGTGGTGAAACGATCGAATCCACCCTATCTTCATGACATCTTTCTCTCTCTCGTCCCTCCCTCCCTCTTTCTATTCTATCCCAAATGGTCCTAGGAAAGTATCGACGCGGCAAAAGAGTAGAAGGGGCGAGAGAAGGAGCGAGGAGGGAGAAGGACAGAACGAGAGATGAAGTGAGGGTGTTATGCCGTTCGTGTTCAGACTCGTAACGAATAACCGGGTGATTGTAGTGGTTTATTGCTACCATCCGCACAGATGCGGAAAATCGGCTTATCGGATACCTCAGCACGATAAGTACCAGTGCTTTGATTATGTCTTTTCGTTAAACCATCAGGCATACATAAATTGTTTACTTAGGATGAATTGCACAATTCCTAAACGAGGTCTCTTGTAGCTGTACTAATACGGACTCGATGTATGTAATTATTATTAGGTCCTTTAATCAACGTGAACCTAGTTGAACTAAGTACCATCGTTTCGATATGCGCATGAATTTCGTGGTATTTGTTTTGAAATATAATTTCGATGAATTCAAATTCAAGTTCCAATTCATATTTTTGCAAGGTGTGTTGAAACTTGAAGAAAGTCTGGAGTCATTTACTATCTATTCTATCAATCTAAATAGAAAATCTATCTGTTAATATCAGAATCTGATATCTTCATTCCAAAGCAATTGTAAAACACCTAACTTCCAATCAGAATGCTCAAACTATACTCTATACTTCGAAACAGGATTGACTGTGCTTGAACTGACAGAGGAAAAAAGATGGTTCAAGATTCAGGATCGCAATGACTTGAGATCTAGTTCTAATCATCATATGAGCTGATTCGAGTCAGAATTAACTACATATTCTAGTCATTGCTCCGTGAGAAGAATCTTATTCTTTCAAGCTGGAACATGTATTTGATTTCGGTTTGAACCATATTATCTGGTCATCACAATTAAATTGCCTGGTGATGTTTTGAAGAAGTCGTTTTTTCGATTAGTCAATTCCACCATGATGCAATGTATTATGGTTTGCCTGGATATTCCAGTACATTTGGTCAAAAAATGTTTTGATTCCATTCAGGAATTCAATAAATACACAATGGATCGAATAATGCTGAGTAACGGACTGTTATTCGTCGAGAGATATCCAGATAGAGGAGGTACCAGTATATTACCGTAATTGGAACGAATTATGTCATAAATATCTGCATTTCGTCATATCATGTATACATTCTCAGATTTTTCAATGAACTCCCAGACAAATATCTATTCATCTGAATTTGTTATAATAATTGAATATCAAGGAGAAAGAGACGAATAAGATCTGAAAACATCTCTTCGAGGCATAGAAAGTCCAACCGAATAAATTATAAGGAATTTTAATCTGTGTTATGTAAGTTGTATGTTCACGCGTCAATCGTTGATTAATTATTTTATTTCCATTGAAGAAAAAATCATTCATCAATTTAATCCTCATACCAACCCATAAATCTCACCTCTGTCTTATATTATTCATATATAACTCGCTTTGTTCCAATCCTCATGTAATATTCCCGTCTCGAACTCTCGGTCGAGGGTGACCTTCTTTTGCGAATCGAATCCTTTATATCTGCAGGACACAATAGACAGTTATATCCTTGATTCAGAAATACAGCACCTAGTTTCACTCCCGTTCTGAACGAGCCAAGCCAAGAATGAGACATCGTCGTTCTCGTCAACTCATCACGAAATAATAAAATAGTCTATCCCATCCCTCGATGATATTTTTACCAATAAAATGCATTTTCTTCCCCCTGGTATATGTTTTAGAAAATTGAATTTATACGTTCTATATCCTTGGTGCATTTTCTCGCATGTTTCACTCGGAGAAATTGAAGAGATGTTTCAAAAATGCATGTTCGACCGCACGTACGTGAATATGAATTAATGTATCCCGACTGCAACTCTTCAATAAGTCAAAGGAGAAAACTTCTTATGAAAGTTACATCTCGATGGAAGATACGCTCTATTGATTTCCAACAAAATTCCCCTACAATAAGAAATATGACACGTGAAAAACTTCTGCATTTTCCAAGATGAGGATTTGCATAATGAAATCTAAACTTTCTTCCAGATAATGTATATGAATCTATAAGATAGCAGGCATTTCTATTTGATTTCGAATTAACGCAACGATCGATTCATCGGATGATTCTGTAATCTTATTACTCGATATAATTTCAATGAGTTTGTGAACTCTGCGAAGCATGAAATGTATTGGACATTAATCTAGATTCAATGCTCTTCAAAGTTCATTATCAGTTATCATCAATGAGCGAATTTCATTGTTCGTTATTGTTCATCCATATGTACATCCCCATTCAATTTCTTTGGATAATAATCGTGTGAGCGGAAATTGAAAATTAATATGGTAAAATTGTATAATTGTATTTACAATTAATTGTTGATTCGAATGAATGTACGTACGAAGTGTATTAGATTTATTCATATTCATGTTTAGCAGTCAACGGAATTGAAGATTATGCTTTGCGAGGTCGAGGGGACAAAAAAGGTATGAAGAAGATATAGAGAAGGATGCGGAAGAGGGGATTTTCGAGTTTCAAATGAATTCTCGGTAGAATGAATGTGGAAATACGTCTTCTTGTGGCCTTAAGGAAACGATTTTTCCGTGGAGCACGTCAGTCCTCGGTATTCGAGCTCTAAATAATGTTGGGACGTGATCAACCTACTGAAGAAGGTAGCTTTACTTCTGTCTACTCCGTCTCTTTTCTATTCTTTTCATCGTTGGTTCAGTTTTTCCATCTAATGTTTCCTTCTTGAATCCCTCTGCTTTTTTCATGAGGGACTTTCCCTCTCTTTCTTTCCCTCCCCTTTCCGAGCTATCGTGGAAACCAACAAATTGCTGACAATTCCATATCTGTCAGTGTTGGCGTAATATTAGCCCCTTTTTACTTCTTCCTTTCTTCTTCAGATGTCAAAACTAATTCCCATTATGAGCACATGTGTATAGGTTTTATGCGAGGGCCGAAGTACGTAACTTTGTTTTCTCCACACACTCGGTTATTTATCAAAACTGAGTCGATAAAAGGTATCGGAAACATTACAGGCAATTAAGAGTTCCTCAAGAAAGGAAGGAAATTGCTCCGGGCACGATGCGAGGGTCTATGAATGTTTCAGTAGGAAGAGTATAAAAGATTTACAGTATCTGAATGTTTTTGTGACGTACGTGACAACTCGAGACTGGATTTTCCAGAGTATTTGGGAGGTTTAAATACGAGATGTATGAAGCGGGGAATGCGTGCAAATTTCCGTTGCTTCGTTCCAGCTCTTTGTAATCTAGAAGCTAAATAGTTTATCAAATTTCAATAGAAATTTGAAATACGTAGTTTTATGTTAAGGGTCTGAGATGAGAACTGGTTAATGGATTATGAGATACTTTGTTTACAGTGAAGATGTATATTAGCATCAATGGCATGGTGTTAGTTCGTGGAACTCAAACGGTATTGATTTCATTACTAGAGGTGCAACAGAGTGAATTAGAGAAGTGCAAATAATACAAAGGTCCATCTTATCTAAACGACACGAACGTGCACAAGGAGAACCATATGTATTAGGAATGATATCTTATGCTCGTGTGTAAATTCAATGAGGAATCGATATGAATATTATTCGAGACTATACATCGTATTTGTTCTAGTTACATGATACACGTGCTTATTCGTGGATTGTGGATCAAAGGATAGCAAATTAATCTACTGTACTAGCACTTTAGATCATATAGGGGTTGATGAATATCAACCATTCTTGAGTTGGAGTGATTATGAGAATTGCCAACGAATTGTTATAATTTATCTCTTTTCATCTTGGAAGGCATTTAAAAAAAGACCTCTCATGATTTCCTTATAGATATCTCTCAGAAGTAAAAAGGGTTTAAAAAATCTAACAGGTATCCGTAAGTCAATGTCTGCATCAGACATTCTGGGATTGTCGTGAAGATCCACTGTAAAAAATTTTTACTAGAAAATGTCAGTATCTTTTTACTACACTGAGAGAAATTTATAGTTGAATTTACTATAGAATTATAGGAATAGGGGGAAATACTGACTTCTCAATGAAAATTACTATGAAACATTGTAAATTTGATCAGGTTTCTATCGTTATGCCATAGTGAATTTTATTAAATGATAGTAAATTTCATTGGAAGTCAGTATGTTCCCCCATTCCTATAATTCCATGGTAAATTTAACTATAAATTCCTCTCAATGTAAGGACTATCAACTATTACATTGGATTTGTCATTTCTAACACATTCATTGGAGTTTTAGTGTGAAAATTGAAATTTTGCAGTACAAAACCTGTGAACTTCTAGTAGATATACTGAAATCTTCAGTATCAAAATCCCGTGAATTTTCCGTTTCTTCTACAGTGTATATCTATGTTTCTGGAGTTTGGATCGTTTATAGGAACGAGACAAAAGTTCGAACTCACAAAATCTTGATGAATCATCGGTATTCATCTTCTCGAATTAACTCTTTGCAACTGAAAACATCGTTTAAAGAATGTACTGCAAAAGTTTTGGTCTTTATCGGCTGGGTATTTCGTTATCCGGTTACCAATTCATTTCAATAAACCATTGAAACTTCAGCAACATATATATTTTGAGTGAAGACGAGCGATGTCGATTCGATCTTCATAAGATCAATGTTTCTTATTGATTTCTTTATTCTTTGTATCAATTTTTGTATAGTCGGTTTTCACGGGGATAAATCTTTTTATTCCGATTTTTTATTCGATTCCAAAGTCCAGAATTCCTTCATTTGTCAGGAAAACAATGCAGAAGGAATAGAAAATTTTCATTTTTATGAAAAACATTCTTTTGCAATTACGGAAAATTGAATCAAAGAAATAGGAAGATGAATAAAAATAAGGAAATGTCAAACACACAAATAATATTCACCCTGATAAATTATAATATATTATCTGTTTTTAATCTCTTGAAACCAGTACAAAACTAGTGATTTTTGCGGCATGGAATGAACATCTTCTCGAAGAATATAAAATTTCACTTTTTGCGCCGTGCAAATGAATAGCCTCATCTTGGAAAATAGAAAGAAATAGTATGTTCTTTGCAGCTGTTGAATATTTTGTAAATTTACCATTATGCTTAATATCTTCAAAAATTCGACGAGGAAGTGAGTGATACAAAGTTTGTAAATATTCCCGCGTAAATTGTTTCCCGTGCATCTTAAATAGCTTTGATAAGTGCAGAACGATCTTCAAATTGCCTTTGTCCCGTATAAACTTCTCTGGTAAGCCACCCCCACAAGTTTTCTATTATGTCCAAGTCAGGAGACAACGCAGGCCAATCAAGAAATCAATATTTTCGTTTTGAGACCATTGTTTCACGATTCGTGTAGCATGTATTGAAGCGTTATCATGTTGAAAAATCCAACTTTTTTGTCTCAAGCACAAGGGAATATTCTGAATTGCAGCTTCAAGGACGTCCAAATATTTATTCGAGTTCTGTTCACCTTGTGATATGACAATATCAATCACGCCAAAGTAAGAAATCGCATCCCATATCATAACAAATCCAACACATGAATGTCTACGAGAAAGAATTTTTTTCTTTTTTTCGAAGATCGTGAAGATTCGATTTTCGAAGACAGCACCACAGTCCCAGGAGAATTCTTGAAGAATTTATAAAGAACACAATCAGTTCAATAAGACTTCTTTATGAATCCTTCTGGGACTGTGGTGCTGTTTGGGGTTGTCCAAATTTGATTCGAGTCTCAATATGATGTTTCTTCAATGCAGGTTTCCTTTTTGATTCACGGCATTTCAGATGTGGTGCACTTTTTATTATTCTTCGAACTGTAGAAATTGAGGTTCGCGTCCCCACTTTTTCTGCAATTGTTTTGATAGAAGCTGTTGGATTGGAAGCTTTTTGCAGAATTAGGGGTTTTTCTTTGTTTGTAGCAGCCATTTTCACTCTTTCTTTATATCTCTTTTTATAATTTCTTATCATCCGGTTTGAATACCCTTCTTCTTTCAACGCTTTTATTTCCCCAATTTTTTCTGGGCTTGATGAAGATTTGCGAGCCATCATGTGACAATCGCTGATAATTATATGATATATAATATTGAATCCTCTTCTATAAAGATCGCGAAATCAAATCACCAGGAGTGGTGAAACGGGTATGGAGCTATAGAGTACTCCACACTTGTTAAAATAACAGGTATGGAATTCCCACACCTGCTAAGAGAAAAGCTGTGCAACTCCATACTTGCTGAATTGTCCAATTTTCAGAATTTGGAAATAAATTATTTTTCAAGCTTGTTAGAACAAAATCTTGTGAATGAGTTTGCAATAAGTTTGTCCTTCGTTAATTCACTATCAATAAAACACCCTTAATAAAAAAGTGCAATCTACCTGTCTGATGGAATTGGATTATAGATTTCAATTTTTTCATATCTACCATCGCTTTTCAATTGAGCTCCATACCTGTCGGAGTTGCGTTTCACCATCATTGCAAATCACTCTAGAATCTGATCGAATTCTGTTCATTACACATTGCTGACTAAGATAAGAAACCTATGAGGCTATTTATGTGAACTCCTTCTTCGCACAGTTTTGATATAAACATTCCAAATGTTGACAGAGTGCTCGAGAATTGAAACAAATATTATGTTTTTGTAAATTTGAAGAACAAAGTTTCCCTTTGCAACAGAAACGTTTTATGAATATTATTGTAATACATTTGAACTCGCGAATATGCCTGTGAAGCTATTTACATGACCAGGACTGTATATTGTTTCTGGAGTGAATGAGAGTAGTGTGAATATGGTGACCATGATTTTTTGTTTCATTCATTCATCCATTCAAGAGAAGAATTCAGTTGATCTGAACATGATTGATACACGCTAAAACTTGGATTCACGTAATTTTCAATGCAAATCGATTCTTGGAAATCAATTTTTTTGTGAAGATGTATCGGAAAAATTAATCGGAAAAAATGGGATCAGATATTTAAGATTCTATGATTCCCAAAAATTGATGTTCTCTTCTAGAACCCCCATCTCTAATTTTGAGACCCAGATTTTCTGTTGGGTACACTACAAAATTGTTCCTGTCCGAAATCAGATTCCGAACCATGTTGGATATATTCTCTAAACTTCGTGGGGTGTGAATGAAATCCCACATAGTGAAAATACTGTGAGTTCCATAAGAGTGAGAATTTCCCTCCATAGTAGTGAATATTTATTCCCTAAAATTGAATTTCCACTCCATTGGAGTGAATCTCTCTCTCATCAGAGAATGAAATTCCACTCTTCAACGCGAGTTAAACTTTTACTCTTTCAGAGTGAAAATTGGTTTTTTTTGGAGTGAAATCTCATTCTTGTTGGACTTGCAATATTTTCAAGATTTCAGAATGGATTTATAATTCCGACACATTTAGAGAGCACCAAATTATTTTTTTCGCGTGATTTCATACAAATACAAACTCACACTCAGAATAATTTAGATGATGCTGTTATATTATAGGAAATTATAGCCTCTGGGGCTTTGATAATGAACTTCCATTGGTTGATTCATGGCCCCTGGGGCCAAGGGCTTTCGCAATCGGAAGCATTCAGAGTTCAGTTTTATAGCACTGGAGAAACATATCGACTTCGGTTTTTGACTCTTTCAATCGGGTTTCATATGAAATTGACTACACTGTAAAAAATGATTGAGGAATTTTCCCCAAAAAAATGGTGGCAGCAAAGTTCCTCCATAGATGGGGAATTTTTCATTATAATTTGGTGGACTTTTCCTTCATTCGTGGAGGATTTGACACCCAAAAAACAGAATAATTCCTTAAAATGGTGGAAAATCTCTCATTTTTTATGGAAAAACCATTCCCGCACGATGAGGGGACGGAATCCACCAACAGTGTGAAGTTAAACTCCCCACATTTTTTACAGTAACGTAACTGCCCCCATTGGTGAACATTTAAGAACACAAGCACTCTAAATATAAATTATTTCATGAATAATTTCTTTAAAATGAGTTTCCACGAGTAAATAAGGTAGATTGAGCATTTCCATTTTCTCTTAACGTGATTTTTTATTCATTTTCTAAGTGATAACAATAAAAACAATGAAATTAATGAAATGTTGACAATACCCCCACTAGTGAACGGGTCGCATGAATTAGTGAACGCTGACTGACCCCATTACTGAACGCGTAGAATCTGAGGCTGCTCAGATAAGTTATTATCACTTTCCTGATGATATTCGAAATATATTCTGTGCACATTCTAATGAGACCTTTTCATAGGTGCTATGCATATTCATCGAACGTATGTAATCGAATGTATGACGGGACGTCAGCCGAACGTCGATTGAATGAATATCGTACATTTCAAATGTACTATGTACGTTCTGAGTATATTTAAAACAGTCTCATCCGTATATTCTATGAACTTTCATGATATGTTCTTCGTATCTCATTCTCAAATCCTACCAACGTTTTTATTTTATATATACTTTGAACTTCTGTTGCTGCCTGAGTTACTTTGGCGAGAAAAATTGGGAATTCCAAGTAGAGTTTATAATTTTACATGTTTATTCCAATCCTTGAAGAAATTTATAGATTGATTGAAAAATTATGCGCATTATGAGAATTCATGAAAAAATTTTCCTAGAGTAGATACCTATGATATGAATTGTTACGTTTATTCGTTCAGTAATAGATTCACCGATCATTTTCGTGTGTGTATTTCTGAACGCGCAATTTTCTAGGTTGGCGACTGACAGTTATTGAAAATAACCCTATATTATCTTGATTTGAATAATATCAATAGATTGGATACATAAAAAAGTTCAATGGTCGCATTAATACTATGAAAATGCACAATTGAAAAAATGTCCATTCTTAACTCACCTTGTAAGATTCACGAAGGCAAAGCTCGTTGTGACACTCGGCATGAATCTTTATTTATTTCGTGAATTACATTTTTCTTTCTTCCATTTGTTTTCGCATTAATCACGAACAATAATGTTTGAAGATTGGAATAATCTTCACAGCACGTAATAGGTAAACACTTCTTGTTCGTAAAATAGGTTTTATTATCTCGAGGTTCACTAAAGGGGTCGCGTTCGCTAATGGGGTCAGTTACCTTATATAAAACATTGTAAATTTGAGCAGATTTCTATTGATATGTTCTAAGTGCAGGGGAAAAAATGGTGTTGCTAACTAATAATGTTAATAATTTGTGTAGTTAAAAATATGTGGTAATGTGTTAATAATTTGGATAGCTAAAAATCAGCTATGCTCCTTATTTTTTGGCTGTGGCAACAATAGTTACTGCTGTAGTAGCTGAAATTTAGCTATTGCACCAATATCTTGGCTATCCAAATATCAAATGCTCAAAGTAGCTACCGTAGCTAGTTTTTAGCTGCGATAGCAAATTATTTTTTTCCGAGTGGGGAGAAGAAAATAGTGATAGTTGCTTTGAACCAACACAATCCTCTGGAAAACAAATTCATGCCTCGCAATATTATATTCCGCAGTTCTCATTACTGTTTCGCTACACGGAGAAAAATGTATGGTTGCAATAACCAATTCGTTGGTTAAATAAGGTCCAACCAATTGATTGGTTATCATGACCCATCATGTGGTTGTAACAACCAATTTCGTTAGTTGGTCCAACTGCATTTTCTGACGTGGTCATCATAACCAACAGAATTGATTGTGACACTCACATAATTGGTTGTGACAACCAATCAATTGGCTGGACCATATTTAACCAACGAATTGGTTACTGCAACCATCCATTTTTCTCAGTGTAACAATACGCATTTCATTTTGGTATTCATCCCCGTGATCACGGTGATCCTTACCATTCTGCCGTATTCTTCTTTGCTTTCGAATGGATTGGTATTTTTCGCAGTGACCAGGATTTGTTTTCTCTTTTCAGTGTGGAGAATTTCTTCATAAGATTAGTCGATTTCAAAGCATCATAGTAAATTCGAGTCTAAATTTCTCCCAGCGTACAAAATAGTTAATAATCTTATGTTGCTGAAGTTTAAATCGTTTATTGAAACGAATTAATGATCGAGTAACAAAAATACTCAAATCGAACCACAGTTGAGACTCTGAATCTTCCAGCACGCTCTTCAAACGATGTTTTCAATTTCAAGGAGTTGATTCTTGAAGACGAATAACGGTGATTTGTCAGATTTTGTGAGTTTGGATTTTCGTTTCGTTTTTATAAACGATTCAAACTCCTGAAACATATGATCTTAGTGATTTTCTAATATTCCTCCACTCACGTGAAAATTTCTTGCTTGCGCCAATACTGACGATGGAAAATAGACAGGCGCAATGCTGACATCCAAGGCTTGGGAATCTATATCGAGCCAACGTTGACTGACAAGTGGCACAATGTTGCACCAATGTTGGGAATCATAATTTCCAATAATCAATCCATCATTGGCTCAAGATTGTGTTAATCATGGTTCATCGTTGTCCCAATATCGTTTGGACAAAAGAAATTAACTTCATACGAACAATTTCATAGCACGGCTGAATATTAATCCAAACGTTGACAACGTTTAGAAGAAATGAGTACCCAATGCAGTGCCAAGCCTGGTCAAAGCTTGGCTCAGGCTAGCCACGATCCTCAATTATACGTCTCCATACAAAAATTCCCGCGTCCAATGTCAAAGCGCTACCCTTCGGTATTGTTTCCAACGCTCGGTTCGTTTCTCGCAAGCACTCAACGAACTATGCGGTTGATATATAAGCATCATATAACCTTCTGATTTGAAAATTGTTTCCTTCATCATAGGTCCTTCATCAAAGAAGAGATTTTAACTGTGCAGACCCATGGACTCGTGGACATCAGAATTTGAATTATACTTGATGTAATTGATTTGTAAGGTAACCAGTAATCATTGAGTTATATTAAACATATAAACACATCTTGTATTGGATTAATCAAATAAGTTTCTCCGTTTCAATGTATACAGAGATTCTCTGGCCCTGGTTGTATAAAATATTTGAGGTTCGGGCTGTACTTCTTAACATGTGTGGAGGGGAAGCAATCGATGTCGGGAATATATGACTCTGAATTTTCATTCTATTTTTGCAATCGTTCAACATAGAGTTGAACATCGGCACAACATTGGCTCAACGTTGGCGCGGGATTGTCGCAACGTTGAATCAATTTTGGCCGAATATTGACTCAGTACTATTATAGTATTGACTCAAATTTAGCAGTCAACATCATTTATGTGTAATAAATGTAATAATGTACCTCCTTTAAATGCATAAAACATCTGACCATTGGCAGACCATAAAAAAATTCGTCTATCAGTCTTGGTTCGTAATGAGTACAAGCATGATCCAATCTTGGATTTAGATCGAGCGACAAATTTTTTCAAGGGTTGCCAATGATGGCTGATTTGACTGCCATAATCGTACCAATGTTGGTCCGTGATTGGCAGAATACATCAATGGAGCCTGTAACGATGTTATCATTTCAAGCTTGCACCTTGCTAACCACCAAGGCTCGGCCAATCTTTGTCAGTGTTGCGCCATCCTAGTGCCAATCGTCAATTTTCACCTGGGCAGTATTGGTTATATTTGTAAAATAATAAATGTAATTTAATAGTAACAGGCTGATCATTAATCACAGTAATTTATCCCTGAACTGGCATTCCCACCCTCCCTTCTGCCTTTCGTTTCCTAATCCGTTCGTTTTCATGTAACTAGCATATTCTGCATCCTATATAATCTGTTTACCATATGTTAATCTTTTGCTTCCTCTTACCACCTCACCTATAATTATTCTCTCCGCTGTTGTTTTCAATATGCCTCCACGTCTCAACAGCTAATCCGTTGATTTATCTTTCTCCCTGGCTTTAGAAACTCTCCAGACTCCGATCAAAAATTACAAATATTTGAATAGTTCGATCTATCCGTTCAGCCGAATACCTTGGAGATTATCTGTAGAAATTTTTGATTCCAAAAACGAAATTCGTGGAACAACAAGCCCAATGTATCATTCAATTTGCTAACACAAAAGTTTTGGTATCGTTTGAAAAATTTGAAAGAGGTTCTATTTATGCCAGTGAAATACTGTTGCCTCTCGTTTTAAGTCATCTTCTTCTCAATTGCGCTTCACTGAGCACGTAAGCTTCTTCCATTCTAAGTGGGTAAGAGTACACATATACTGAAACTAGTTGTGTGTATTTACCGACACAACTCATCCGCGACACATACACGCGGTACCGATACGAGACACAGAATTTTTCAAGTTTATAGTGTTCCATTGGGAGGAGATGTGATGTTTGTATGCATGGTGAGAAAGTATATTCACATAATGAGGATGTTATGTCGAAATTTCAAGTGCACGATTAAATGTATCAGAAGAACTTTGAATCCATATCCAAGCACTATGTCGAATGTTGAATATCGAATTGTCAGTTGATATCGTGGAGATACGAGATGGGATTCATGTTCATATAACATGGCAATATCACGAAATCTGATTGTTGATCTATAATTTTACAATGTAAGCAAACGAGGGAGAAAGATTTGGTCGACGTTTGGGATTAAGCGATTATCAACGAAGGAAGAAGGGATTCTGAAGAGTATCGAGATTACGGGAGTGGCGGGTAACTACCCTGTTACACAAATCCAGCTGGGATTCCACGTGGATTCTGGATCCGAAATTTACCTGCGTTGCCAGCTAAGACTCCACCTGGAATCAAGAATCCCAACTGAATTCCATGTGGGATTTCCAATTCCAACTGGGATTCCACCTGGGATCAGAAATTCCAACTGAAATCCCACGTTGGAGTTGAAATTCTAGCTGGGATTCCACCTGGAAATGAGGAATCCCAGCTGGAAACGCAGGTAAGTTTTGCAGCTGGAATCCACGTCAATTCCCAGCTGGATTTTGGTGACAGGGTAGTGCTCTCGCAATCGCTTGGTTGGTACTACCCATATAAAAAGTCCAGGCATGCAATATAGTTGATAACCGGTCATATATGTGACTCGTGTTGAATTGCCAGTGATTGATTCCTCATTACTGGCCGAGATGTGGCCCATCACTGGCTAACAAGGTGATCAGCCAAGAAAGAGCCTGACATTGGCCCCCCGGGTGTAACCTAATCCTGGGCATTCCAAAGTACGTCCTGGTCCCGGAGGGGTATAATTTAGGCAACACAAGAGTTGCTTACCCACGCCCCATGTGGGAGGTGCCAATATATTCCCCGGATATTTCAATTCAGATATGCCCATCCACAACCCATTCAGGTCCTGAGTTGGCTGCCAATGTTTTGTCTGAATATTTTAATACCATTGCGGGATCTAGATTGAAGAGCGTAACATTTCAAGTTGGGGCCACTTTTCGAGCAGGGATTATAAACCTGGCCTAGGTCTGGGCTGGGAAAAATTCCGACATGGACCTTCATTGGGCCAATTATCAATTCTATCATTGGCCTATTACTTTCCATCATTACTGAAGCCAATTCCTCATCCAGCAGTCAGCCATTGATGGCTCACTAATGGGTACCCGTGTAGAAATGAAAATCGGCCCATTTCGGGACCCTGTTCGGGCCCAAGTTGGAGGTGTCTGGACCTAGACAGGGCCTTGGACGCCGCATTTTCCAATCAAAGAAATTCCTACCCGGGTCCAATTACCGCACGATTAATTCCGGTTATGGTCTGGTCATGAGCCATCATTGGGCCGATCATGAGAACCTGTTAGGGTAGTTCTAGTGTTGCCGCGATCCAAGAAACGAGTTCTCACGATCTCTAGATTCCAATGTTGCTCAATTCGACATCTGGAGAATGAACACTGGTTCGTATTCAGTTTAGAACTGGGATTGGATTACGAGTAGGTTCATATCAAGCTGCAATTTCGTGGATTTTAATTTTTAATAAATTTACACCACCATCGTTTCGAGCCAAATCGAAATCTGGATCGTGTTAGAATCGAATACAGATTATTATTTCAAACTTTGGTTTTGACTCATATTTCAATTTGGATTCCTAAAACAAGTTGAATGTTCTCAAGATCGTATTTTACACTAGGTAGTTTCCTGCAATAGAAGTGGAATTCCCCTCTTTGAAACGAATCATAAATGTTCAGTTTCCGCCCAAAAGAGTGAAAATTCATTCTCATTGAGTGCAATTTTCAATTTTCAGTGGATTTTTCACTTCAAGAAATTCAGGGAGTATAAATTTCGTTTGCGCAACATCGCTCAATTAATGAGTGCTTCAATCGATGATAAAAGTGAAGTTTTTTTACTTTCGTTGGAATTCCTTGAAGACAATTCAAACAAATGAAATGATTTCTTTTCGCTATCTACTTTGTTCGAATTTATACTCGATTCATCTTAATCTTTTTTTTGTCATTATTCTTTCCCTCGTCGACACCCACAACACTGCTCAAAATGTGTTCGGGCTTTATTTTCACCCTGCTATTGACAGACTTTGAATAAAAGAGAAACTCTGTCTCCAAAAGAGATTTCCTAATGTGATTTCCAGATGAAGAGTTCTTAATGAAATGCAGATAACTGTTTTATTTAGATTGCTGGATTTCCAAGTACGACAAAAAAACTCTTTTCCAATTATATAAGGCAGCTCTTTCTTCTCAGTGAGTGAGTAAGGGACTGGCATTCAATTACCTCAAACTGATTTCTCTTTCGTTTATCGCGTTCAGAATCTTTTGAAAATTTATGTGTGGAGAGTTTAATATGTGATGGTTATATTAAGGATCGATGAATATAACATCCGAAACTCGTTTGGAAATGGTTGGAGACGTAATGCAAATAGAATCGATGAGTCTCAGAGAGAAGAGTATTTAAGGCTGGGGAAGAAAAATGATTGCATGAAATGATAGATTGATGAGATGTATGTTCGGATGAGAGGATGTGTATAATGCGTCACGGACGGAAGCTGAAGATTAACATTGACAGGCAGTGAATTTATAGCCAGAAGAGTAAGATGTTGGAATAGTTCATTCAATTTCCTCGTAGACTGACTGAAAATGAATCCCCCTGAAATCAAAAGTTTCTTATTTGCAGGTGAAAATATGTTTCCTGAGAATTAAATTTTCGTATTGATGATTAGAATGAATGAATTTTGCACTACATCACGTCCACAATTCAAACTTGCAGTAACCTATCATAATCAACGTCACAGTTTGTGAACGTTTAATCTGATCCCCCATGCGACCCTCTGACTAATTGCTAGAATTG
The DNA here is from genome assembly GCA_018340375.1 of Gonatopus flavifemur. Classification (NCBI taxonomy): domain Eukaryota; kingdom Metazoa; phylum Arthropoda; class Insecta; order Hymenoptera; family Dryinidae; genus Gonatopus; species Gonatopus flavifemur. The sequence goes on from JAFFJZ010000007.1 coordinate 20,076,420, forward strand.
TTCAAACCCTTGTAGATTGAGAATTACTGTGTAATTTCATTCGACTCTATACTTAAGATCGTACAGGAAAAAAGAGAGTGTACAGAATGCTAATTTACTTACATACATCCATGCTTCGCGAATCAACACAATAACACTTTGATCAAAAAATAATATGACTTGATCATCAGTTTTGATGAACCATAATTCCTTGACTAATAAAATATCTTGCACATCGTTGGCTCAACTGCAACCGTAGCATCTCGTCACTCGGTGAATGTACGTTCGATTGAAGGCTTTTCAAATGTAGTTCATTTATGTATAATCAAAACCGAGTAACTCGTAAATGGCGAGAAAAAAGCTTTTTCCTCTGTGAAAGGAGGAAGAGATTTTTGAATTAACTAACCTATCCCACACAGTGGAGTATCTAGTACATCGCAACGATGAAACGTATATGGGGTGTATCACGGCGAGATGTACGTACATTCCCTGGATTCGCATACTCACTAATTTGTCGGATGACACGAAAAAAGAAAGACAGAGGAAGAGAAAAAGAAGGGCGCGTATCATTGAGGTACGTCGTTTAATTGGGTTAATGAGGCGATGCACCAGTTGACACCACCGCGAACATCTTCGTGCAAAATCACGTCAACAAGGATGACAAGACAGCTCTCGCCAAATCCAACGATCAATGTACCTGAGGATCTTCTCAACGTTATATTCACACGGACTAACGTGATATACTCTGGAACAGAGATGTTTATTATAAAAATCGCAAACAGTACTTTTCATATCGTCCTTTCTGATCCCTTTCGTTGGAAATAAAAACTTTTTAAAATCAAAATGCGATGTGTGTTGGTTTTAATCGGGTCAACCGCATCCTACAAAGAAGGATTTCATCTCTATTCCATGTCTCTGACCTTTTTTTGATCATGTTTCCGTATGATGGAGTTTCCCTTCATGTCTTTTGTGGGCATGATAATTGAATTGTCATGATAATGTGATACACTCAGAATTTGACCATTTCTCTGAGAGAAAAATGAGGAATCGAGGTGTTGTGGAAATATGATTCTTCATTGAGCTGTAAGGCAGCTACTGGTCATTGAAAATATCAGTCGGATCAAGGGGGCTAAAGGAGTTTCAGTCGGACACTTCTAAGCAAAATGGCTGGATGCGGTGAACCTGTATCCAATCTCTCCGCTGTCACAAATGGGCTTTCTCACCTCCTAATACCTGAGAAATCATGTTCCTGAAGTTTGTATCATCTATACAAACGAGAGGAAGATTCAAACTGTCGGAATCTGATGGATGATCGTTATTTCTTACACGGAGAAAAGTGCACGGTAAGGGTTACTATGAAGAATAGTAATTTGGTGACAGATATTTCAAAATTGTAATAAGTCCTACTCAGAATCGAAGTGAATACGATCAACTGTCTACGTTGCCATGGAAACAATAGGTTAACATCGTGATGATCACCAAATTACTCACTTCCCATTCTAAAGTCGCGATGAGAACTAGGGCGAATGGTAATCAGTGCCATATACTCTCCTCCGTGTATCCTTGGAGGCTATGTCGGAGTGGCCCACCCGGCTCTCCGGAGATCGCCGGGGGCTTTTCGGTATTTGGGGGCCCATTCAGTTTTCATTCTGCTTTTTTTCGTAGGAATTATGATGAAATCTTGATTTTTCCAAGAGTATGCCTCGTCTAGGAGGTCCGAAATAATTCCCAGCCGGGAGCCTTGATACAAGCCAGTTCGACACTGTATCCTTGTATCCTCTCAAATTGACTCTGGATTCAAAAATACCATTTGAAGGATCTAATGTAAGGTTTTATGTCTGTAACAGCTGAGTATTTCTTTATTCGATTACTAATTCGTTCTAATAAACGATTCAAACTTCAGAAAAATTGGAAAACCACAGTTCTATACTCCTGCATACATCATGAGCGTAGCCAGAGTCCGACTAGTGTGGGAGCCAATCGCCGAAATTCCGCCCTTGAATTTCCTGTATGATTTTCTTGAATTTTCGAAAAATTGGGTTTTATTTCGATTTTTCGGATTTTATTCCGATTCCGGCGCTCCTCTGAGAGCTAGCGTGGACGCCATGGCATCTGCGGCACTTACAAAACATGTGCTTCTGAGACATCGATGAAAATTTCCCTACAAATGATGATCACTGACGTTTCAAGAAGTCACTGTTAGTCCTGGAATGTTGAGAAAGACCCATTATTGACTCTTTGAAAATCCTGCAATTGTGTTTGTTGGCCCGAATATAGTGGATTCCTGAATTCTTTATTCATCACTCCCTGATAGAGGTGATAAACGTCTGAGCTCTATAACGTGAGCCATTTTCCTCATAACGTATTATAACCCTAGCTCGGAAAATTTCAACGGTTTTTGTCCTGATTTGATTTTCAGACTGATTGTGACCTGATTTATGAATATTACGAACAAGAACAGGATATTTCATTTGTGAGGGGAGAAATTCAGGTGGAAATCTTGGGATTGTTTACATGATTTAATCAAAACGTTTCTTCTCTTTTCAATAAATCGGTTCGAGTGGGGAGAGGCTCATAGCTCGTTCGAAAAAGCTCAGGAAGCGCTTTGTCGTCCCCATCTGGTGGCAGTTCTTTTTAAACAAAAAAATATTGAAAACTGAACTCATTAAATTTCTTATCTCGTTATTCTAAGAATTCCTGAAAATTTCAAGCCTTTCCATGACTGAACTTGAAAAATATTTGTCTGAAAAGAATGCTACTAGATAGAGCCACTTCTGCAAACTTATTCTCTCAAGTCAAACATGAATCAATCCTCAGTCTACAGACAGGGTTCAGGCAACCCATTGAGTACACGTACACTTTCGAAAAAAACTGGAATTTTCCGGTACCCAGGAACTGGAAAATTTCTGTTCATGACGAATTCTTCAGTTTACGTACGAGAAAATCTCTGTGGTACTGAAATTTCTTCGTATTTTACATGAAATTTCATGTTTTTTACTTTAATTTTCTAGTATAAATAAGAGATTTTAAAACACTTGAAATGCTTTTTCGTGAAAATTCAGTATTATCAAGAAATTTTGCTGAATATTCCCCGTTTCTGCACATTCTCTATATGTTTTCGTGGTTTTCTTCCGGGAAAATTTCTCTGAATATGATATATTTCATATTTCGTATTCTATAATAGATTTCTGAGAGCGGTTTGTATTTCCCATACAAAATGCAAAATGCATTCCAAAATATGTGATGAAATACAAAATACGGAATATGTCATCTTCAGGGAAATTTTTTTTAAAAGGAAACTACAAAAACAAACAGCAAATGTGCAGAAATGGGGGAAGAATAGCAAAATTTGCTGGCAATACCAAATTTTTGCTGGAAAGAATTTCAAATGCTTTCACATCCCTGAGTATAAATACAAGAATTCTCTGATACGTTTTCATGATTCGAATGTAATTTTTCAGTGACAAATATACAGGTTAATTGCTTTCAGTACGGTACTAGAAGTTTTCCGAAGTTCTTTTTACAGTATAGGAAAATAATGTAGTGAACTATTATCATTGTGTTTGAATATCGTCACAATTGCCGGCGGTCTCAGAGGCTTTCTTACAGAATATAGTAAAAATTATTGCAGCTGTAATATCCTATTCTACTGTGACGTTTCGTTTCGAAGACACTGACGCGTTGATATATGGTGATATCGTAAATTGAAGAATTTACCCTCAAATATGCCTCTTGCTCGTCGGAAGACCAAGGTTCGGGTTTTCTAGGTTGAGGAACGCGGGTCACAGATTATTAATATCAAAATAACAAGACGAGTTTTGAATGTTAACAAAACAAATTGACATTTATTGAAGTACTTTTCAATACAAACGATCGAACTGGTCAGTTCGTGAATGAACAAGAATAAAATTAGAGTAAGATTTTGACAATATCATACGGACTAGGAATATTTACAGTCTAAGAACCATAAGTCGACTATCCCTAACGTGTGCACACGTGTTCTGCGCGAAGACGTTGAATGGTTGAAAATTCGACCGGATCCAACGGAAACAAGGCGTATATTCTAATACGCGGTGACTCTACATGGCATGACAAGACGCGGTTACAACGGAATAATGCGCGTGGCGATTGTAAACGACCGATCACTTCGCGGACCAATCGCGTGGCTCGAAAATCTAGAGTTATCCTGGTGATAAACTAGACTTTGGCCAATGACAAGGTGACCGTGCGTCTTAGAAGGAGACCAATCACGTCGCAGATCTGTAGATCTTGAAAGCTAATTGGCTACCGAGTACCCTGATGAATTCTGAAGGAATCCGTCCAAGATCTAACGGAAAGTTCAAGCAATCAGCCTTGTAAAGGCGAGTTCAACAGTAATTTCAGCCGTGAGAGGGTGGCTGCTAACTAACCCCATGGGCTGGATTTTGCCCCTAATGACGTAAGAGTATTATTACCATCCCCGTCATGTAGTGCCCTAACCAGCGTTCACTCTGAGGCAGCGGTTTCTTTCCAGCTGACCACCCCCGGCCCTAAATCAAAGCCTAGCTACCGTTGGATGCAAGCACCCAACGGACTTTAACTATCACTGTGATCTGTACTGCGGTATCAGCTTTGATCTGGATGGTGAAGTGAAGAATACCTCTCGGGTACCTCCTCTTATTCCCGGCTTGAGTTATTTTCACGTCACGGGCGACTCCGACACCTATCGGTTGCCGCGCAAACCAGGATCGACCTCGATACTATCAATCGTCTCGCTTGAGGATCGAAATGTACACACCCTGCACACGCGCGGTGAGTTACCGGGAAAAGCAACATGGATGACCAGGTTTGTTTACAACCTGTCATCTTTTTCGCGTCACGTTGTTAATAAGTATTTATTCGCGAGTGCAAAGTGAAAAACCACCTTTCAGTGGTGAGAAGTGCTCTCGAGAGCTGAAATTCCTCGGAAACTCCCCTCACGATCATCTGGCTTACACTCAGGTAACATATAGTTTTTGTGTACAATTCGCATCCTCTTCTCTATTGATTCTTATCATCTAATGTTCTTATTTACAGGTGATTCTTTGGGCCTCGGCGTGGTGAGCAATGTTCGTCCTTTCTTCACTCTATATTGACTTTTATTAACTTTCTCTATTTTACAGACTATGTTTCCCTCGGGTCACTAGCGCTGGACTAGTTGGTGACTACAAACGGTGTACCACCTATATCTTTATTAAATCTCTTTTAATTATCGAATTCTCTCTGTCTAATCATTAATTATTCATAGGTTTTACCTTCGGCGACTGGTGAGAAGGGGGAGCAGGATTGCACCCTACCGAAGTAATATGGTTACGGTAAGGTTGTATCGACTTGATGCTAACCCCTTGTGAAGTGCGTTAAATTATTGACTTTTATTTGTTGCAGGTTACCGGGTTCCCTGACGAGTTCGTCACAATACTTCAACTTTGACGGGCTCGTCACACTACATTTGAGGAGTACTCCTCAAGAGATAAGACATCATACAATCAATTCACACGGAAAAAATAATTTAGCTGCAGCAGCTGAGTAGCTGGCACGGGCACGAAAAGCCATTAAATTAGCTCCTGCAGCTAAATTTTAGCTGTTACCGCAAATAAATTAACTACAAATGCAAATTTTCTTGCTGTAACAACTAAAATTGAGCTGCAGGAGCTAATGTAATGGCTGTCCGTGTCGGTGCTAGCTACTTAGCTGCTGCAGCTAAATTATCTTTTCCGTGCACTAGAAAATATAATTGTTATTGTATTGCTTTCTCCGTGTATTTGGAGCATGCATAATTCGAAACCAGTATGAGTCTCAATGTGGCCACCTTTGAGTAGGGCAACTTGAGTATGAACTGATGGATTGGTACCACTTCATTAAGGGAGGCAATACATGTAAAGTTTCTAAAGAATCGATTTTCTCTTCTTTGCATAAATAATTAGAATAACATTTAGAAAATATGTCTGTGAATTTTCAAAATGAAAATCGCATTATTTTTTTATTTTCAACTTGTTAAAGTGCTCCGCCTCAACTCTGCACTCGAGCACTCTTGATTCTGCATCGGAGTTCTGTACAGACTCAAGTCTGTAAAAAAGCTCGTCAAGCACGTCAAGAAGAGGTCAGAAAGAAGAACGAGTTCTATCAAAACGCCGGAGGACTCTTGTATGGGCCTGGAATCGCTGACTAGTTACTAAGCCGCTGTAATCATAGTTCCTATGTGTCAAAATTTCCAACACGTTTCTCTCCAAACGACTTTTTTCAAATGTGCGGGAAAGATAACTCAAAAAGCTTCCAACCGATTCTCATGAAATCTGGCACACGTCTTCTCTGTAGTATTTTATCCTTGTTGAACCTTCAAAATTCCAAAGAAATTTTCAACAACTACTATTTTTGATCGAAAAACCATCCGAAAACGGGGTAAAAATTGGACGTTTTCTTCTGACGCGTGCCAATTTACGATTTTTTTACTCTTCAATTTTTTGTTGAACCAACTAGAATATTTATGTCTTATGAACTCACTCCAACCAATTCTTTTGATTTCCGATGGCTATTACGGACGTTAAAAATCCCGCCGTTCGGTGCCTTCCACCGCGAGGGTCTCACAAGATTGCTCAGTACAGCGGCCATTTTGAAAAGAGGAGAAAAAGGTTTTGTTTCATGTAATTGAATATGTAATAAATAAATATACTTTTTGTTCAAAAGATTCACTTATTCCTTCCCTATGGAATGTGCCTTTGAAATGCGGCCGAAAGAGAGACCATTGCGTGCATCACCCCTCTTAATAAGTCGGAGAATACAAGTTTTTGTTGAATTTTCTGTCCGAAAAATACGCCAATTTGAAGTTCGTAGGCTGAGGGTTGAAATAACTTCTCATTCACAATCTTAAAATATTACCGCTCTCAGATGCAATTTGATCAATAAAAGCGTTCTCGCAAATTCATATGTACTTGAATTTATTCCTACTATGTATTATCAACAACACATATCAGAATTATGCCATGATAATGAGAATTCCCATATAATTAAGAATTGAATCGATGAAGATTGCATTCCCTGGTAAAAATATAATGTACGTTCACGAAAGGGAGTGTCATTTTACACTCCAAAATGCGCGAATCTCCCCTTTGTGTACATTCCCTGGCGGAAACAACCTCTCAAATCCTATGCAATCCTATGATAAAACAAAAAAGCAATTGGAAATACGGTGTGTTTCTGTCATTGCCATATTATTCCCCACTGTTTCTCATGATCCCTCAAAACTTCTTTGGGTATATGATAGGACTTAAGGGGTGTTTTTAATCAGGGTTTACATCTAATCTTCGCGACACTTCGGGGCATCAATGACACTTTATTTCTACTAGAGTTATAACAAAAACTGGACAAAGAAACTGAAAAGGACGAGGAATAGTGAAATAAAAATTGTTTAAATACAGCATGAACAAGATAAGAATTCTCCTCCACATCTCTCCGATATGATTTTATCCAAGAATTCAATGCTGACGTCTTCGCGCATGAATGCTTTGGCACATCCGAATGAAATGGCGGACGGAAGTGAACTGATGCTCTGCTCTTCCTCTTCCACCAGATTCATCTTCGTGTCCCTGTATGTCTACAGTCAAAGATTCTTTTATTTCTGATCCATGAATAGAGGTGCGGAATTTCATTCTCTCTGAAAGCAGAATACAACTTTGAAATATATCATGAATCATTAAAATTAATTCAGGAGTACTTGGTTTTAATTCCTCGGCAAATGATGTATGCATGTTTTGAATGATTATTTTTGAATCTATCCTCTCAAATCAATTTCTTGGGACTAAAAACATCATGTAAAGAATGTACCGCAAGATTTTTGGTCTTTGACAGCTGAATACAGGTTGGTCGAAAAGTTTTGAAAGCAGAAAAGAAAGAATGTGTATTTGTTGATGAAATGATTTTTTTTATTCAATATAGTCTCCCTGAACTTCAACACACTTATTCCAACGATCCTCCAATAATTTTATACCATCTCTGTAATGATTTTCCGGAAGCTCCGCAAAATACTGTTCCACAGTGGCAATAGCTTCTTCATTCGACGAAAAACGCTTTCCACGAAGGAATTGTTTCAAATTTCTGAAGAGGTAATAGTCGGAGGGAGCCAAATCTGGTGAATACGGTGGGTGTTCAAGCAATTCGTACTCCAATTCGTTCAGTTTAGCCATCGCCAGAACACTTGTGTGAACACGTGCATTGTCTTGATGAAAAATGATTTTTTTCTTCCGTAAACCCTTGTAAAAATGATTCATATATGACCCATATATAAACTGTATTTGATTCATATATGGACTTGGTACGAATCATATATGGTCATATATAAATCATATGTAATTCATATATGTGGCATATATGACCATAAAATTCATATACGATTGTTCAATCCATATGAGGACCAAACATGACCCATATATAGGGAACATAACGCCATATATGAAATGTATATGGCCCATATATGAATGTCTGAGATCATATATGGCCCATATATGAATTATATAGGGGTCATATATGAATCTGTGAAATCATATATGTACCATGTGTGGTCATATATGCCGAATATATGATTCATTTTTACAAGGGAACCGGGTCTTTTTTCAGGAATTTTTTCATCCAACTGGTCCAAAAGGTTGCAATAATATTCAGAGTTAATTGTTTCACCTTTTTCGAGATAATCAATCAACAAAACCCCTTTTGCGTCTCAAAAACCCGATGCTAAAACCTTTTTTGCCGATCGTTCTGACTTTACCCGTTTTGGAGCTGGACAACTAACTTCAGTCCACTGTAAACGTTCTTGTTTCAGTTTAGGATCATGATGGTAGATCCAAATCTCGTCCACAGTTACGAAATAACGCAGGAAATCGGTCTTATTCTGCTCAAAACGCTCCAAATTGCGCTGAGAAATTTGTTTTCGATTCCGTTTTTGTTGAATTGTCAACGAATGCGGCACTAACTTTCCAAAAAGCTTCTTCATATGTAATTCTTCGTGTAAAATATGGAGTACTCGCTCATCCGAGATGCCTATGGTATCAGCAATTTCACGCTTAGTCAAACTCGGATCTTTACAAACAATATCATAAACTTGCTCAATGATGTCTGATTTCGTTGCACTTTTTGGACGTCCACTACGCGATTGATCTTCAACGCTTGTACGACCACGTTCAAACTCTAAAACCCATCGATGTACAGTTGGAAATGAAGGAGCAGATTCCTTCAACACTTCCTTCATTTTAGTATGAATTTCTGTTGCTGATAAACCTTCCAAAACAAAGAATTTTATCACTGCACGATATTCGGATTTTTCCATTCTCACAAAATTCACTGACACGTCAACTTCGAATGGCTTGTAAACAAAGAATGAATTGACAGATCGGAATAAAATTGTGTGTGTGTTCAAATGAAGGATGAAATATAAAAATAGCGTATAAATTTTGATTCCTGTACTGGTTGATAGGTGTCGCTTTCAAAACTTTTCAACCAACCTGTATTATGTGACTCGATTACCAATTCGTTTCAATGAACGTTTTAAACTTTAGCAACATAAATTGGAGAGAGTGAGATTTTCAGCCGAACGGAAAGATAGGTTCCTTTCTGGCTGCTTGAATAGTGAATTCTCACTCCAACAGAGTGAAATTTCACTCTTTAGGCAGTTAGAAGGGAGCCTATCTTTCCGTTTGCATGGAATTTTCACTCTTCCATATTTAAAGAGAAGAACAGCTATAATCAAAAATTTTCAAATGTTCTTGGGTTATAAATTTCTCTAGTTTCCGGATATTGTGCTTTATACGAAGAAATTTCTCTTGGTATAGTTCATTCTTGCGTATATTCAATTAAAGTTCACAATATTATCACTTAGCACTATAAAAAATAATCGGAAGTTCTGTAACCGGCAATCGGAAAATTCTCATAAATTTAATTGAAAATTCTGCACTTTATGGAATTTCTAACACCATTCTATAGTGAATTTTCGAAAAAATACGGGAAATTTCTAACGCATGTATGTGTTAATTATTTCGCACATATACGTATATAGAAATTCCCTCATGAAAATTTTTATAGTGAACATTTCAATGGAACATCATTTACCCAGCAAAAAGATTGGGTCAAATTTTGGCCACATTGGAACTAATTGTGGCCATTCCGAGACCAGCGTTGGCGGTGGTTAGATTTTTTGTCATTGTCTAATGTGTTATTCAGTGCAATGAAAATTAATTAAATCAAACATCCTAATACTAATTCACATAATTGGTTCTTCATTGATGTAATTCGAATGATATATTCATGTATAAGTATGAAATTAACTATCATTGGATTCCCCAAAAGAACACGGCTCAAATAAATCAATTGAGGAGCTGGATCGGATAACTCGCCGAGCGCTCGGACCGCGTCACAAGTTTGATGCAAGAGGTCCCGTCGGAGGTCGAAAAAAAAGTCGTAATTTTGGAAATGTAAAAATACTGAGTGGTAGAGCTTGAAAAATCAATCCAAGTTACTCTTTACGATTTTTTTCTATGATTGATGATTTTCGAGGAAAAAATCACAAACCATCAATTTTTTCACACAAAAAATGATTATTTTTCAACATTCAACTCGCTCTAACTCGGTCATTTTTCAATTAATCGAAATGAATCTTGCGAATTTCGATTCGTGAGACTTCACCGAAAATGCAGATGTAGGTGAAGTTCGTGAAAATTAATAACAAATTAATGAATTTTCAATACGAAGTAAAAATCACGTTTTTCATGCTTTGTATCAAAAAAGTGGTGGGGGAAGTACGAGGTACAAAAAACTTCCAGCGAGAAAGTTGTTCGCTAGTGTTTGAACTAACTTTGTGGGAAATTTCAGATCGATTCGACTAATAGTTTGCAAAATACAGCGATTTATTCATCAGCGTGCAGCAAAAATTTTTCATAGTTTCGCGTCGTTTATAGGATGAATATCCGCATCCGCGACAAAGGTGGTATTCGCTCGATTTCTGAACGTAGGTTTGTTTTTTGGGTCGGAGAAAACGAATATTGGAGTATGTCTGAGAATAAAATTCATAATCGATGCCTTATTACAAATAATTTAATTGTTCAAAAGGTCTTTACAAATCAACTATTGGTATTAAGGGAAAGCTGTTCGGACGAAAAAAGTTTCTTCTCTTGCGAGAAATAAGTTTGATGCGGAACATTTTTCATTGTTGTTTTTTATTCGAATATATTTATTTATTCACATAATCTATTCTCCATATGTACATTTGTTTATTTTTTTTCTCGTTCACTACTACGGATTTACACACTTTTGCTTTTAGGTTTATTTTTAATTATTAAAGTTTATGGTAAAATTATTAATGGTAATGGTAAATTATTAAAGATAAACCTAAAAGTTTCAGAGGCAGGAATCAAAATGTTGAGGAATGGATGAACAGTTGGATCGACTACTTTAAAATTCAAGTAAGAAGCTTGGTTGAAGTGGTTAATCTTTCTATGACTTGGAATTTTCACTTCCGCTCTTGGTCTCAAATGGATTCTGAGTTATTGTGAATTTCCTGAAGGCAGGACCATTATGATTGGTTAAATTCATAATTCAATCAATGAACATGATCGTTTTCATTGAAGCTCTATTTTATTCACTCCAAGAATCGAGGAAACCATTCATATCAAATCTCTTCATATCTTTTCAAGTACATTGATACAGCTTAATGACGAACTATTTCGCCTTTAGCAGCGTCTTAACACGTCCGTTATCTATCTTTTTCCCTATCATCTATCATCAATCTATTGACGTTTCTATAGGAACTAGGGATCTTCAAACCCCTGAAGACGTGGTTTTTGAATTGGAGACTTGCTAATTCATAGGTGATTCAAAGTGGCGAAAAAAGGGCATCATTAATTCAGGGCGTGATATATCGATGACACGTCTAAAGCTTTTTTGTTTGTATCCATCGGTGACGGATTCGATACAAACGATTTTCTCGTCGATTACTCTCTCGTCTCAGGACTCTTAGCCATCGTTGAAGGAAGTTAATAGTCCTTTTGAACAAAAGACAATTAATACGTTCCAGTCTTTTCACATGTTCCCAATTTTTTCCGATGGTCATCAGAGCTGTGAAGTGCTTATAATTCATCATTATAATATCGCCAGGTTCATAATTTGCTCTATATATTTTCGATCGTAGAAAACTTTGACGCGCACTTGTTTAACGGGTTGTTATTCATCGACTCAAATGGTAACATTCTAAGTTTTGATGTATTGGCTTTTTGTACACCGAAGAATTAACTCCCTCCCTTTCTAACATTTCCATTCTGGAAGTAAAATCAAGTCAGAGGAAAGATATCAAAATGTTCTGTAATGGGTCGGTTTTGGAGATCTCTCAAACGCCTTTCTTATGATCCCCAAATTGACAGAACAGTGGACTTTTTGATGGCTTTTGGACAACTTGATGAATGTTTGAAACGTGTGGGATGAAAATTTATTTATTTATTTATTTATTTATTCAACGGGCAATAACGCCCTTTAGTGACCAAATTATTGATACAATACAGTGAAAATTCAACAAATAGAATAGAAAATCAAAAAAAATATATATATAAAAAAGAAATCATATAAAGTGAACAGACGGATTACAAAAAGACATAGTACAAAATATAACATCCTGTACAGGATAAATAACGAGTATAAGAATATTACAATCTCACACACCTACTAGAACATGCTCTAGAGACAGAAGTCTTGAATACTGAAACTGATCCAGAAAAGGAATCCAACTCATCTCTATAAGTATTTGCTAAACAACAAATTCGATTCACTGGGTCAGTATAAAAGAATTGCGACTTAAACATAGGAACATTGAAAAGTAATGGGTTCCTAAGAGACCTGGAGGGTACATTGAAATTTAAGAGAGAGAGAAGTGCAGGACAATTGATTTGACCATTGATTATTTTGAAAATGAATACCAAATCATTGATCATTCTACGAGTTTCGAGAGTGTTCATGTTGAACAACCCCATCAACGGACCATAATCATGGCAGGATATAGCCATGGGGGTATGATTTTTGAAAGCCAAAAATCGTAAAAATCTATGCTGAACTCTCTCGATAAGTTTACAATATTTGTCATGATGAGGAGACCAAATGTGAGTCGCGTATTCTAAGTTAGGTCTCACGAGAGCATTGTATAACGTAATCAATGTTGAGGGCTCTTTGAAGTCAGCAGACATACGCTTCAAAAAACCGAGCTGCTTCATAGCTGTGTTCACCACATTATGATAGTGAAAAGTAAAATTAAGCTTGGAATCGAACGTAATACCTAAATCGAGCATATTCTGCACAACCTCCAAGCTTGAGCCACTCAACTCATAAGAGAAGGTGATGGGCTGCAATTTGCGCGACAGTCTCATAACTTTACATTTCACTATATTCAGCTTCAATTTATTCAAGGAACACCATGATTCCAATTCATACAAATCCGACTGCAGAGCAATGGCATCAGCGTATGATGAAATTTTCATGAACAATTTCATATCATCCGCAAAAATTAAATGCTTCGCAAATTTGAAGTTGTTGCCAATATCATTAATAAAAAGTGTAAAAAGCAGTGGTCCCAAATGCGACCCTTGCGGAACGCCTGAGCAAACAATGATAGTCCTTGAGGTAAAGTTTTTAATTTTGACAGAAAATGTTCTTTAGGAAACGGACTCTGAACTGAGTTTGAACGTTGACCTTTCCTATAGCAGTCGATTCGAGTCGAAAAGTGATTCCTTCTCTCCCCCTACATACCGGAGATCAGGAAATTTCTGTCATATATAGGGTAAAAGGAGGAATCACTTTTTGATTCGGGGAAATATCGCCGTCGAATCCCTGGTATTTGAATTTCTGAGAAATCATAGCATTGTTCAAAGAGAGAATCAGCCCAGATAGAAAAATTTCTCAATCATGCCATCATAATAATGACATGCATGCGAAAAAATGTTTGCATCATGCTGTCAAGGTGTTTCCACACAAAGCATTGTTATTGGTGGTAAATCGAGGTGATGACATCATAGCTTTGACTATATAAGTATGGGCTGCTGGTTACCAACTTCAGATGTGTCCGCAATATCTAACAACGCCGATACGTAAATACTCAATTTGAGTTGATGTGGTTAATTTTTATATTGTCAGAAAAGCGACAAAGTCAACTAATTGATATGTTCACATGAATTTTATGTAGTGCAAAACATGAATATAATGAAGTAAATCAATAATAACAAACATCACCGCACACTAGTCCCTTCAAAATATAAGGAAGACACAAAATACACAGAAGTGGAAACCCTGGAACAACTACCCGTACAGCACAACCACCGATCCCCGGACATTTCTCCGTCGCCTCTACGTCGCTTCTCCGTCCATTCGCCTTGTGTCCACGTCTCCCTTTTCTCCACCTCGCTTCCATGGAGGTGCGACGTGGACATCGGTGGGTGTGCTGTTAGGGTATACTCCAAAATTACTGCTTCTTACCATTGTTCATTGTTTTACTTAGAAAATTTGGATAATTAATCACTTCGAATATATATTCTCAAATTTATTGAGATCTAACCAAAAATTTATATTTACATTTCATACAAATACGTAATTCAGTTTTTGAATTGCGGCGTTTTTGGTTCATGGGTGGAGCTTACCCATACAGCACAACTGGTTCTCTAACAGTTTTTAGAGAATACCATTAGAATGACACGCTTTTTGAGAGAACTCTTTAAGAATACGCACAATCATTCATTTGAATCCAGAAAAAATTCCAAAAGTATGCCCGTTATGTCAGCAGAAATGAAAACATATAGAAGTTCAGAAAGAACACGTAATCTGCCCAAAAGAATTCATAATGCATTTACATCTGAATTCATTGAGTATAAATAAATCACACCACAAAACAGGCATTCTGAACTTTCTCATAATTCAATCAACCTTTATAATTGAATATCAAGTCTTTTACAAATTTCCTATTGAAAAAGATAAAGATCATAGAGTTTTGTTCATCGTTTTCTAGAAGGGATTTTCCATACTCGATACAATCGATTAGTTCTTCCATACATAAAAGATCGTTTGTATGAATGCATTTTTACAATCGATATTCACATATTTTGAGTTAATAAATAATTTACTTCTTTATCCACAAGCAATTCATGATTTTTTACACACTCCTCTTCTTTAGAGTTACATCACTTTGTTGTATACGAAACTTTAACCTTAAAATCATATGAAATGTCATTTATTCTCACATATTATATGTTTTTTTGCATTGAAATGAATTACTAACTGATTGATACATTGAATAATTCACTTCACTTCTTAATCACTCTCCAAATCTCGTACACGCACCTATTCAATCGATTCATAAGAGAAAATATACTACTAATTGTATCTGGGACATTATTTTTGTCCAAAGGCGTTTACAAATTCAGGAAGACTCTGATTAAATCCTTGTTGATCGAAGTTCATGGTATTCGTTATAAATTCTTTTGGGCAGAACAGGACTACATTTTGAACTTCCATAAAGATTCATATTCACTGTCATTACGGGTGGTCTTTACGAATTACTTCGTGCATTTTCTATGTGTACTTCAAGAACTCCCACATGTATTCATCGAGAATTATTTTGATACTTTATATATTCATTCAGAATACTCCATGAATTCATAGA
The DNA here is from genome assembly GCA_018340375.1 of Gonatopus flavifemur. Taxonomy (NCBI): domain Eukaryota; kingdom Metazoa; phylum Arthropoda; class Insecta; order Hymenoptera; family Dryinidae; genus Gonatopus; species Gonatopus flavifemur. Next base: position 20,092,090 of record JAFFJZ010000007.1, read on the forward strand.
AATGAATTCCGTAGGTATTCTTTAGTCTGAATTATCTGTGAACTCAAAAAGGACTTGTGTGCTGTCTGGGTAAATATCGAATTATCTCGTTGAATGTTGCGGACACATTTTATCCCATTTCCGGAGGAGAGGGGGTAGCCACTAGCAGTCCATACTTATGTAGTCAAAGCATCATAGTGAACACATCATGTTTACGTCTATGCATTATTGCAAGCTGAGTAAACTTCATGATAGTATGGTCCCACGAGGCACCACCCAGCTAACCGAAGCTGATAAATAATTGGTCAATTATTACCCAATGAGATTGGGTGGGATTGATCAATACTTGTCCATTTTCGTGTCCGGATTGGCGACTAATAATTGATCAATTTCAGTGGACCATTGGATTTCCCAATTGCAGGGAAATCTTAGGTCAATAGCATGGGCATAGGTGCTGCCATGAGCTGTGGAATAATGTGACCCATAATTTGGCAGCTATTGGACAATGATTTTAGTTTGAGAATGATCGAAAATATAAAATACTCATATAATAACTTCAGTGTAAAAGAATTTTGTTCGAATTTGTTGAACATTTGTTTTCAATTTTTTTATTTCAAAACTGTCATGACGGCACTGTGAAACTGAATCCGTTCATGTAACATTATAATATTTAATTATCTGCAATTGGCGTATTGCTAATCCAATTAGAAATTATATCCCGAAACCATACTTTTTGATTGAAATGGAGTTCGATCAGTTCACTCAGTTATAAACATAATAGAAATTTGCATCCATGCTCCGAAATTTAGATTCAAACCGAAATTAAGGTTATAAATAAGCTCAATTCATCGCGAAAATTTCACCGCGCCACGAATAATATAAAATTCGAATAAGTTGCGATCACTGATACGACGGAGATGAATGAATCGATAAATCACAACAATTTTTTGTAATAAACAATACATAATAAATAATTCTATTCTACTAACATGACATAACCAATGCAAAATTCCGTATTACCGATAAAAAATAAGTGATGTTCTACATTTCCAGATTTTTGTTTATCAATATTGAATGATCAATTTTTGGTCAATTCTATAGACCACGAAATTGATCAATAATTGCCCTGTTCTATGTCCGCATTAGCGACCAACAATTGGCCCTTAAAAAATTATCAATTTTCAATCAATCATTATCCAATGAATGGACATGCGCATAAAGATCCTACATAATTCCCAAATAGTTGATCAATCATCAGCAAATGTCATTAGAATCAATCAAATTGACCAATGATTGGAACCAATCCATACTTGGCTGGGCACAATTCCAGAAGAATCCACAGGGGTGTCAGCAGGGTTGGGTTTATTACGTGATTTTTCAATTTCTTACGTATCATACTTGGTTTCTGACACGTAATATATGTAAGATACTTGAACCCTCCTGTCCCCCCAAAGGCAAGGGGTTGGTTTTATGCGTGAGATGCTCGGTTTCTTACGTGTCGTAAACTATGTAAAATACTTAGGAGTATATTACGTGCCAACCCTGGGTGTCAGTACATCTTGTACTCCGAGTCCTAGACTAGATGGTCAGTGACCGGTGGGGGGAGGTTAGAAATTTAAATCATTTATGTAAGAGTTATGCAGGTGAAAGTCATAAATGTGATTTTAGTTCAAGTTAGCAACTTTACTATACACTCAATAAGGGAATAAAGATGATTCTTCAAAACATAAGTTTTTGTGACAAGGTTGACATAAGCCTCCTAGTTGACACACGATAAGGGTACAAGCTTACAAAACCCTTGCAGCAGAGTTGTAGCAACCTTACACTGACAAGGTTGTCAATAACGAGTTAAAACCAATCTAATGACAAGTCTGACAAGCTTATGACAAGCTTACATGTTATCTGGGATTGATCTAGATTATTTCATACTAATGTAGATTGTTCTTGGAACAATCTATACAGTTTGTAGTAGTAATACCGATATCCCTATACTTGAGACAGCTGTAACAGCTAAATAGTATTATTATGAAAGCAATACTTTTCCTTCAGTGCAGGAAAAAAAAAGTTTTAATCGTAAATTCCGAGGCATGGAATTTGGAGCGAGATCTGGTTTCTTAACGGCTACCAGGGCGGTAATGCGCTCCTGAGAATCCATGAAAAATTCGTATTGAACTAATTGTGTTCTGCATGAATTCTTTAACAATTCTTTTGGGATTGTGCTGCTATGTGGGTTTACGGCATGTTATGTCACAAAATATTCAAAACATAGTTTTCTAACGCCTTTCAAACGCCCAAGGAACCTCTGAGTCAGTCTTTCCATATTCAGAAATAATTCTTCAAGATCTCAAGAATTGGTGAAGAGATAATTCTGAGAGCAATTCAGAAATTTCAATCCAATAATCTTGCTCTTTGTTTTACTTAGGTTCTCCTTTACCTATGCGAAAAAGTATCGCTATACTATTCCGCAAATTCATGCACATTCCACGCATCATTTAATTCCATATATTCACAGGACGTTACATATTTCGTTGTAACTTCATTGATATTATCACATACATGATACCGCATTTTGTGTTCCCATAGAAACTTCGAAATACGCACACGCTGCATGATTTTCATAATCATACTGAATGTCCCTGCATGACTGAAGAGTTGTGTATGATCAATTGATAATTCGCGTTGGGAAATATTGTTAGTAGTTACTGACGCATGTTAGTAACGCAGACGTAAATACATTACGTATCAGACATTTTGATTAAGGTTAAACCAGCAGACCTAATTGCCTTAACCAGCGTTTCATGCCACACACGCAAGTATCGAATCATATCAACCAACCACTTCCATCTGCATTTTTTTCTTATTTGTATTATGATACATTATATCAATATAAATGATTCTGTCGAATATTTATATTATAAATATAACATTTCATACTTTTGAATCAAGAAACAGAAACAAATTTGTTATAAATTTTATTATGCATGCGTTTTTGTTATAAAAAATGTTCACCGCGAACTTATATATTTCCCGGAAACAGGGAAGTTGCGTTTGATTGATTATAAATTCCAAACCGCTTACCGTGCGATAATGTCATGAGGAAACGAGCACGTCGAGGAGGTTCGACTAGAAGGTATGCAAGTCACTTTCAATCATTTCGGCCCGTGCAATCCTTCGCGCGGTTGCGAATCAATGGATAACACGCGTACAGTATTTCTGTTGGAATTTTCAACGAGAATATTTCACTATCCTCAAAATTATGAAAACGTTCAACTCTAAAATTGACACGTCGTACTAATATTCTTGGAATCATTATGATTGAAAAGCGAATTAAATGTCAAGAGCGTCGTAGCTTGTACCACAATAAAATGAAAATACTCTCGTACAGCACAACCACCAGACTCCGTACATTTCTCCATCGCTTCTCCGTTCCTTCACCTCTTATCCACGTCTCCCTTTCATCCACCCCGCTCCCATGGAGATGCGACATGAATATCGGTGCGTGTACTGTTAGGGCTATATTTTACATCGTATTATACAGGGTGTCCCATTTTAATCTTTAAATGCAAATATCTCAAAAACATGCATCTTAAACCAAAAGTACTTCATACCAAAGTTGTTATACAAAGAGGGGGCCACAAAACTACGAATCAGTTTCATCATAGATGGCGTTATGATCGATTAAAATGGGGTCAACACAGCCCTATGCCACTGCTGAAAACAGGTGGGACTTTTATTATCGTCTGCCACCAGACGTCGCTAGTAGCACACTGGGTACGCTCCATTCGATCAGAGCTAATAACATAACCACAATTAAACAAAAATAAAACATAACCTCAATTTACCTCGTTCAGTAAATGGAGTAAAATGTTGATTTTAAGGTTAAATCTTCCATGTGTTTATCACGCTCGGTACCCACTGAACACGAAGCGCCACCTGATTCGGGTCACGTGACCACGACAATAAGCGACCGCTTTCCGAGACGGGCTTCTGTTGGAGTGGCATAGGGCTGGGTCAACATCATTTTTTTAAACGGGAACCCCCACTTTTTATTGCATATCTTGATTCTACGCAAAGAACTGAGTAACTTTTGCTTGAAACGTTTTTCTAAATTTTTGAAGATGGCGCCACAATCGATGAGGAATAACGTCTATGAAACAATATGTGGATATCTTGTGGAATGCATCCAAGAGCCGAATTTGTAAAAATTTACCATGGACGTGAGGCTGTCGTCAGGCTCACCAAAATGGGTCGAGCCTAGGTTACCAGGCGCACTGAGAAAACAGATCTTCAAAGAATAGTGAAGTTCGCTAGTATACGAGGGTGGATTGATAAGTTTCCGGCCTGACCAAGAAAAACAACGTTTTTAAGAATTTTTTTTTTTTTATTTCTCAACATAATCTCCTCCAAGGCTGATACATTTCTCATAGCGGTGTTCTAGTCTAGTAATGCCATCTCTATAGACTGATTTGTCAAGCTCCTCAAAATACCCATTTACAGCTTCGATTACTTCTTCATTGTCCGCAAATCTCTTACCGCCAAGCCATTTTTTGAGGTTAGGAAACAGATAATAGTCACTCGGGGCTAGGTCTGGAGAGTAGGGAGGGTGCGGCATTAATTCAAACTTCAGATCGTTGATTTTAGCCATCGCAACGATTGACGTGTGCGCTGGTGCGTTATCGTGATGAAACAAGATTTTTTTCTTCGCCAGATGAGGTCGTTTAATTTTCACTTCGTGGCTCAAACGTTGCAATAAGTCTGCGTAGTATTGACCAGTGATAGTTTTACCCTTTTCAAGGTAATCAATGTATATAATACCTCTTGCATCCCAAAAAACAGTAGCCATAACCTTGTTCGCCGAAAAATTGTTTTTGCCTTCTTTGGAGTTGGTTCCCTGGTCCAATCCACTGTTTAGACTGTTCTTTGGTTTCAGGAGTGTAGTGGTGGACCCAAGTTTCGTCAACGGTTACGAATCGACGCAAAAATTCGCTTGGATTACGCTTATACAACGCCAAATTGGCGGTAGAAATGTTCTTTCGAATCAATTTTTGGTCGACTGTTGGCAAACACGGCACCCATCTTGCACAGAGCTTTTCCATATACAAATGTTGGTGCAAAATATTTTGTACACGTTCATATGACATCTTACAGGTCTCAGCTATCTCACGAACTTTTAATCTGCGATCTTTCAGCACTATTTGATGGATTTTTTCGATCATATCTGGAGTTGTGACCTCAATGGGGCGTCCTGAGCGAGGCTCATCAGAGGTGCTCACACGACCCTTTTTAAACTCGGAAACCCACTGCTTAACGGTTGAATATGATGGGGAGGATGTCCCCAGTGTTGAGTCCATCTCTTCTTTAATTTCCTTCGGCGTTAACCCCTTCAAATAAAAGTATTTGATGACAGCACGATTTTCCAGCTTTTCCATTTTTACGAGAAACACAGAGGCGTCTTGGTCAGCGTGCTCTCAAAACTAAACTAACATGGCGATCGGACTGAAACTATAGCTACAAGCTATCTAAGGATGGTACTATAGAACGCCACCTCAAGGTAGGCCTAGTGGCACCATCTCTTGGTCAGGCCGGAAACTTATCAATCCACCCTCGTACGCAGCACATATACGCCCCCGATATATGGAATAGTAAATCATATCACGACGCATTTTGATTTGTGGCGACATGAAATTCAAATTCAGTGATGGAAATTACAGAAATTGCTGATTCTCATACTAACTCACAAAGACGCTACCCCTAACAGCACACCCACCGCTTCTACGTCGCATCTCCGTAGAAGCGACGTGGATACAAGGTGGAGGAACGAAGAAGCGACGGAGAAATGTCCGGCGATCGGTGGTAGTGCTTTACGAACGTGGCATTATGCTTTGTAATACTTCACATCACATAATCAGTAAATTACGTAACTTATTCTACTGAGAATATATTAACATTTATTGCTATGTTAGATAGTGAACTCTGCTATTTTCCAAAGAGGCACTCTTCAGCGTGCATGGCACGACTCTGATATGATAACATCATTTAAGCATTAGTCCAACCCAAGCGTGTATTGCCTTTAATGACAATGGGCCCCGGGCTGGGTCCATCCTCTTTAACTCAGTCTTGGGGAATGACAATGGGGCCCACGTTGGCTCAATCTTGGCCCTGTTTTGTTCTCCCATACAATTATGGTTGGTAGAAAATGGGAATAATGAATCTTAGTGCGGGCACATTTGAACTGGGCCCCAGTTTGGCCCAGCGTTCGGCCAAGATTGGGGTGAATTTATATCCCGAGCATGTGTGTACAATCCTCAGCGTGTATGAATTTTGGCTCCACTTTAGTCCAGTCTTGGGCCCATATGGGCAGGATGGGGCTCAAGACTGGGCCAAAGTGGGGCTGAAATTTATGCCCGCTGGGGTAGAATTCAAAGCAATTTTCCAATTTCAAAACCAAAAGGAAGGGGCAGTATTGATTGCCTATTCTGGATTTATGCTGGGCCCGTGGTGTTACCAATTCTCGGGCAAAGCAATACTTTCGTTCAAGGTCTATTGTTGTTGACAACATCAAAAAAAATCCTCTCAGCTTGGATCGGTAACTCAATTATGTTAATTCTTCATGGCGTTAGGGATTGAATGTTTGCATAGAATAACTGAAGATCAATTGATTATTTCTTGTCCAGTGTTTTTTTCCACGTCCTTATTGTATGCAAGTCTCTCTGTGAGTTGTCATTTTAGCACGGACTAACTAGTTATGAGAATACTAAAATCCCTCCATAGCTCCTACTGCGACTTTTGGTATCGGATTTCAAGGTCTAATTCGAGAAAATAACAACTTTTCGATTACTCTCTTGCAAGTTCCTCTTGAGATCTCAATCTCCAGTTGATTACTAGTAAATATGAGAACCTTTTCACAAAAATGTCTCCCCTGGAAATTTCGAATCAACACTAGCTTAGAATATTGTTCAATTCATATAGATGGATACCTTTGTCTCTAGTATTACATAATTACCCGCATTCATGCGTCAATTTTACATTTTACGCGGTGTATATGCCACTCTAACTTCGATTTTAGTACAATGAAATATTCAAATGCACGATGAGTACGAATACAGGAGAGATAATGCGAGTGCAGGAGAGAAACACTTCGCTTCTAGAATTCATTGTACGTTGAATCAATTGTAACGAATTTCTCACTTTCGATCTCAATTCCACACTTTGGATAAGAGAACTCAAACGATCTCTAACAAACAATTGTTCGAGTTCATTCATAAATTCAATTATCCTTTATTTTTGTCAAGTTCAATGAGTCTTCAAATCGATTTCAAGCTTTTCACTTGCAGGACAATGAAAATTTGTTTTGTTCATCGAAGAAGTTGAATGCTATTGATCTCCAGACCATGGATAAACAAACGTCTCAAGAAAGTACTTATCGACCTCTTGTTGCACTAAATAATCATTAGCAGAGAAGAGTCCTCAGTATTATCACTATTTTGAATGTGAATGGAATGTATTTCTGTTTGTGACGAGTGAAGATTTTTATATTGATACTTTGACGTTAAGAAATTCATCATCAAATCATACTGTCATCGATTATTTTCCTTTGATGGAAGAGTAGAATCGAAATAAATATCATAATTGGAAATTGTTTCCCTGGACCTGAGTGGGTTAATTTCGATCCTACTTGGATTATGCTGAAGATTGCGATGTTTGTTTACTCTTACGATTTCGTCTACATATAGTACTCGTCAAATCTCATTCAAATTGTACACAGGGTTTGACTAAGTTCATATGTTCATCATGTGTTCATCAGATTTGGTGGGGTCTGCTGACATTTTTACACTCACAGAAATGATTTCTTGTTCTTACCATCATTTTATTCTGGATATCGATTTTCTTCTTTGGAAACAATTAGTGTTCGATCAAAAAGCGATTTTGTTTCAAAGTAATCATATCATGGATTGTCAGTAGAAGAAAATATGATTTTTGTTGAACGTAAAAATCTACATTGCTTGTGGGAACCATTGCTTCTTGTGATAAAAAAAATTTCTTACGCTGAAACTACATGAATATTCTTAGAGGCAACGCTTAACTATATGTACTTCCCTCCCCTTGATGGCCAGGTGATCGGTCAGTGATAGAGTTTTCAAGATTGACTCCGATGTATCGTTCTGCGGAGTGAAATAGTAATTATAAACTTCAAAACGGTGATAATCGAATAAAGCAGGGATTGTTGGTTTTCTTTTTATTATACACTATGGAGATGCTACGTCTTGTCGAATATTTTGAAAAGAACCACAAAAGTACCGACCGGTGTACCGTGTGCCAGATGCCATCCCAAGCAATACACCAATATTTTATTTGAAACAAATCAATTGTACTCAGTAAACATTTTTTGTCTTGTGATATCTTGGTTTTAGATACAGCCATTTTTTTCAGCTACTGTAGCTAAATTTTGGCTGCTGCAGCAGCGAAATTTTCAGCTCTAACTGAATTTCTGCACGGAGAGAATTTTGTAGTATAGATTACTACAATTATTTTGTAACGCTGGACTATACTGACACTCTGACTAAAATCACTGAACGTTTATTCAGAAATGCTTTGCATGCATCCTTTTTTACGATTGAGACATTGTAACCTTTCTTTGTTTTGTTTCCAATTTTACTATAATCTATCGTAATTTAAATCATTATCATCGCAATATTCCTCGTAATGTCAGTATGGTCCAACTTTACAAAAACATAATAATATTGAACACATTTTTTATGCAATGTCTACTACGAAATTTTCTCCGTGTGCTAATGTTGCTAAGAAATCAACTGTCCTGTGGGTGCTAAAATATTTCTAATAGCTAACATTTAGCTGATACAGCTAAAAATTTCTTTCCCTGTATCTTGTACAACACTTTCAAATGACTTCTAGACGAGTTTGATAGACGACTCTATGAGTTTATGTAATCAGAGTTATCCAAACGGTGTTCGGTTCCCACGTACTCTTTCATAATTCACACCCTATTCATGTATGATCAATAATTATTCCAACGAAACCAACTTAAACTCCAAACTGAACCCAATTCTATTATCAACGCACAATTTGGAGCAATCCAACTTGGGTTATCCTTGTTGTGCACTTTGTTTCTTTAGCAAAATTTCTTGAGCTTTCAAGAAGCCTTGATAAGAAAAACTCAATCCAAAGAATATTCAAACAGTTCATTTCCCTCATCCTACAGTTAGGTTTCTGAAAGAACGCCTGATTACGCCTGGTTTTTAATAACCTTGTCAAATCCTGATGAAATATTGATTAAATCTGATAATTCCCACCCTACATTCAGCTTGAAAAACCAAATTCATCAATCAGAGCATAACTTGAATATTTGATTAAGGCTCAATCAATATCCCCGAGCAGTCGATTAATTTGGCTCGTGAAAGAGCATCTCCCACCGATATAAAATAAATGAAATTTCAACACTGAATTTCGTATACGTTGATGTATTGAACTCTGTAACGGCATTTACTACTCATTGACATTATAATTAATCGTTCGATGGAAGTCGAGAACATTATTTTTCCTCGAGGGTAGAAAGCTTACGAAACGGATGAAGGCCGTGAAAAATAAGGTACCTTAAGAAGAAGTGATTTCCGGGGAGGATTTTACTCTGCCTCGATATTCTAGTATCAAGATAGCCGATGATTGAGAGCTGGTTAAGTGATAGAGGACAGGTCCACCGAAGTAGTTTGTGTCGAGCGATTGTTGGTTATAAGCTCAACTTGAATGATAGGAAGAGACAGATACAGAAAGGAGAAATGAGATAGGATGTTGATATAATGGGTGACCAATAATGAACTGTGACCATCACATCCATCAATCTGGATGAAGCTTCGTGTAAGACCAATATAGACTTCCTGTATATGAGGATATATATCTTATCTCATGTTGGTACGAACGTGAGTACGTAACTCTACACTATATTCCCTATATTCTTTGATGTACAAATATGTGTAGCGATACCAGGAATCATTGTTTTACACAGTCCAAGAAGAACATGAATCAACAATTTGTCGAAGAAACGAAAAACATTCCATTTAAAATGAGAGCTTTCATTTTCACTTTCCTCCGCCCTCTCCTCTACCAAGGGTGGAGTGTTTTGATGTTGTGCATATAAAACATTGTTCATGAAAGAATTTCCTCTCCCATATATCTCGTGAAGAATATATTTTGAAAAATCCGTCCAAGTGCGGCTGAAACAAAAATGATCGATCGTGAATTGTTCTTTTCTTTTATTTTCACACTCTCAAGTACAGTACTTGAACAACAAATATGTTTGCACGGAACGATATTTCCTCTTTTTCATGTACCCAATGGTTGAACGTGTACATGTTCCATTCATGGCAATGGCCATCTATATACACCGGAAAATGTTCGCACGTTCGTAGCAGCCGCGCAATTTGAATAATTACGAGCCAGCAGCAAAGCGTTGCGTTTGTCGCTCTCTGATATATGTTTGGCTTTCTATGTGGAGCGTCTATGGCTCTTCTGTATAAGTGTTCCAGCACTGGATCGAGGCAGGCGGGGGAGTAAAAACAGGATCGAGTAAAAAATCGGTAACGATCAGGGACGGACGAATGCCGAAATTATTAGGCATGTGATTGATGGATGAATAAATGCATGTTCACGTACAACTTGGTTTTCCGGTTCTTCGGGTTTTTTGTTTCCATATTGTTGTATTCGATTGTGGCGATGGGACGGAATTCGAATGCCTCCATGGAATTCCGCAAAACGTGAATCGGAAGCAATCAAGAATTATATGTATAAATATGAAATACGTTTCAATCGCCGGTTACGAAAATGTATTTCAATACGAAAATCGATTCCGCTCGACTTGCTTTCCGTTGACATGTGAGAATCGTGATAAGAATGAATAATGGATGGAAGATTGGAATATTTGATATTTTATTCGTGTGACTTTAACGGGAATTCGAATTCTATGCGTTCTAGTTTAATTCATGCATCCATATGGTTGGAGGGAGGATGAATATTTTCCTATCTATTGTGACGTGTATACATTTTCTGAAACATTTCATAATACACGTCTTTGCGTAATGTATCGATCATCAATTACGAACATGATTCCCAACTGATGCTTCTGTTGGTGGAAGTAACGATTTTTGAGATCACGTGAGCTGTTTTGTCAGGATTTTCAAGAAATCTTGAAATCTTGTCCCGAGATTCTACAATAGATTCTTCATGTGAAAGCGAGCAACGTGTTTTCAAAGCAAATCTTGATCCAAAGCTTCTTTTTCAAGATTTCTCAGAGATTCTTCATCTTGGATGTGAATATTTGAAGATTCTCGAAGGATGGGAAGCTTTGATATTCTAGATATTTCATATTCACTTTTTCATTCGGGTAAGGTGAAATATAATTGAAATTTGACGCGAGATTCTGAATTTTCAATTCAAAATGAATTATCACCTGACAAAGACAGAAGCGCATTTGTAACACAATAATCTGATCACGTAACACGATATATGGACTATAGTTTTATAGCATTTTTCCACTCAACTAACTCTTAATCTTCCTCTTTTTCACATGAATTCGAAAACTTTATCGATACATTCAGTCGCGTTTTCTTGTTCGAAAAGAGGGTGACAAAATAGAATATGGAAATCGAACTAGATGGATGGCCAGTGATATTTTTTCGGCTTCCATCAAAATCGTTTGCCACTGGAGTATCATAACAGGGGTAGTGTTGGTAAAAGAAGTGGTTGTAACAGAAGTAGCGGTAGTAATGGTGGTAGTCGTTGACGACAAATAGAAAATGAATTCCTATATCGAGGCAATTCGTTTTTCCACGATTTATTCCGAAATTCCGAACGTAGTCGAAGACTCGATGGGGTAGAGGGCTCGTAGATATATTTATTTGTGTATATACATATATATATATATATATATATATATAAATGTCACCGGAGAAGGCAAGCACGATCGATGTTCTGTTCAGGGTGTCGGATCTAGTACAATCTCGAAAATCCTCATTGGTGGTTCCGATCAAATATTGTTTGCGATAGGTTGTTACATCGGAAGATTGTACTAAATCCGACACACTGGTTCTGTTTCTCATCTCTCATTCTTGCCAACGGTGTATTCCGGTTGGTTTTTACACTCACTCATCAAGAATCGCACTAAGCACATCGACATTGATCCTGACAACAAGACAAATAAGTGTGCATTAAGTTAACGAGGAAATGAAGGAAAGAAGGACTACCACCCTCACGCGACTTTGTGATCGATGGACATATCGGGGAACGGAAAAGCTCGTATCGATATCTACGGGACTTACAACTGATTTACCGACAAGTAAAGGAAATTCAAGATCAAATGATGTGACGCTAAGTCAAGGACAGTTTTTTTATTTGAGATCACCACAGTAAAAATTTTATATTAGATATTAGCATATTTATATTGTACTTTTGGGATATATTTGATTATGTCGCTATGAACCACAAGTATACGAGCATTCACCATACCCTGTCGTGAGGATGAAGTTGATTATGTTATAATTTGAAATAAATGCAGGCTTGCTCTCTTCGATAGCTAGAATTGAAAAAATGGGCAGCGGGATACTAAGAAATTAACATTGAATTACAACAACATAACGTTGAGGAATATTATTCGCTGTTTGGGAGATTCTATTCGAGGGCACGATGATGGAATTTATTAGATAAATTAGATGAACGACCATCTTGCGCGGAGGAAGGAAAATTCTCTCTCGCTAAAAGAAATATCGAATTGAATGAGTTCATTTCAATGTTTTCTTGATCTTAAGAAATCTTCTTTGATACTTTTCCGGTAACGAGCTTTATTCTTTTCTCCCCTGCAAACTAAATTTTCTTTGTACGGGGGGTATGCTCTTGAGATAAAGAAGGTATTTTTCCCATTGTTATCACTCAATTGGATTGGAGTTGGGGAGAGAAGCTCAAATGAACGAGAGATTTCATTGCGACACCTCTTAGCTCTTTTGCGAAGCTAGCACAGCACGTCAGACTTTCATGAGCTACTTCCGTGAGAATCTGAAGTGTGCTATTCTTTGTAAGATAATCTTTTCATTTGATTCATTGTATTCTATCTCAATCTCAAAGATTACAAAATATGATGCACATTGATGCATGACTTCGAAAACTGCGGCCACACGCGAAGTAGAGTTTTATTTTGAAAATCTAACCCAGAACAGGAATATTCAATTTAGAAGACAGTACAAGGCACTGAGAATTTTGTTACTTCGTCATTTTCCCTGCGCAATGATGTAAATTTAATTAACAATAAGTTTCGGAATGAATGTGAAAATGTAGGGTGAAGAGATTTCTCAAGTTTCTACTACGATTCTTCCAACATAATTAACGTTCGTCCATATAACACTATAATTACAATGGAATTTGATGTAAATTACGGCACTGGAAGCACTTGAGGAATAAGGAAATCATAACTTGAAGTGCATTTGAAATGTAAAATGTCCCGCGGGAAATCGCTGAAACTAATCGGTCTTTACTTTATTTCAGCAACAAAAAATTCCTGTCGAGTGATCAGCATTAAATTTAAAACAAGCATCTCTTATCCCTTCGAAAGGAATAGAAGATTTCCATCCCTCGTTACACGCCGGTGCTGTGATTTTAAATACCATACAAATATTAGTAAATGAGGAATAAGGGGGATGAAAAAAACTGTTCAGCACCTCCAGTAATTTTGCTCTTCGCCGTTGGAGGATACAGGAATGTCAATGAATATATAAACCTCTTGAAAGAGTACTTGCATCAGTTTTAAAACTTGAAAGAGAAAACCGCTTTTTTTCCATTTGTCGAGTAATACCAAATATTCAAGTAACGGCAGGACGGAATGAAAAAAAGGACACGTGAGAGGGAAAAATTGCAGGTATTCAGATTTGTGAGAGAGAATCTCAGAGAGAGAGAGAGAGAGAGAGAGAGAGAGATCAGTAGAAGATAACAGCATTCGCATGTCAGTCGCAGGCTCATTCAATGGTACCTAGTCCTACCTGAGATACACAAAACAACCCTCTGCAATTGTGAAAGGCGGAAGAGAAGGATGATTTTGATGGTAAGGGGTGGTGAAGAGATGATAAGAGAGGTGTTGAGGGGTGATGAGAGGAACTGAATGTCGGCATTGAGATGCAAAATGAAGAGAATTGCCCTGTTTCGTGCGAAGAACACAATGGAAAGCAATCCGAGTGATCTATGAGATCCTCGAATTCTTCGTATAAGAAGGGGAATGAGATAACACCAACGATCTCTCCTACCGTATGGATAAACTAATTCAAGATGATATTGCATATGCATAGGATTTTCAATGTATATACGAACTGTTTGAGTGGTAATAGGGTTTCAAAGCTGCGATATCGTTCTCCTGTCGAGTTTCTGGCTAGGAAATGTCAAGACTCTCATCCATCGTTGGGTAACGGGCCAAATAATTGATCAGTTTCATCAGATTGTAATCATTTCTCTGTGAAATATGTGTTTCAAATGATTTCAGATAGGAGAACAATGAATGATGATGATCATTGTTTTCTTGGAGTAACTTAATTATATGAAATAATAGATCGTTCGAATGATGGGAAGTCCATGCATTCCTACCTATGAGGTTCAAATTAAGAAAACTCCTCCAACTCAACACTCTGAGCATATGTCGGAAAATGAACGTGCGCCAAAATTATGATCGCTCGTTTCAGTAGTTTTCACCTATATTTTAAGAGTATTCTCAAATCAGGGGGGAGGAGAGGAGAAAGAGAGTAATTTTCAATGCTAAATATTCTCCACCGTGACAACGATCGTACCCTCTTCCGATTCTTCTTAATATATCTCTTTTCTCCCAAATCTCATTCACATCTTCCACATGACTTCCCTCACTTTCTTCCCATCTAGGCAATGATACTTCATTCGACAATCCATCTGTTTCCCCGATCTGATTTTTTCCCACTCTGCTCGTTTCTCTCTTTTCCTTCTTTATCACACGATATCGTCATTCTCTCAAATATTTTCCTTCGTATCACTCTTTTTCTTTATTACGATAAATCCATTCTGAAATACAAGACACAACAGATGAAATAGAAATTTCTACAAACATTGTAATACATGTACTCCAATATCAAATATTTGGAAATATGTGTTTTTTCCTTGTACATCGAGTGATCAATTCAACGCTGAAACATTGATAATTTCACGTATTCATGAAATCATTATACAAAGAGAAGGAGAAAGAACAGCGAGAGACACGGAGGAGAAGAGGACAGTAATTGAGTTGGATTCAATTTGATTACCCAACTCAGAGCCGGAATATAACCAGTTTCTTACTCATTATCAACTTTCACATTCACTTCTAATTTTGTTTCCCTCTCTCGGATTAATCACTTTGAAATTCTGAATCTTGTTTCTACCTCATCTCTCATCTCTTGTATTTATTCATTTAATTTCTTTGTAGTATCTCCTTTTGAAAGAGGAAAAAAAAATAGAGAATATGTTCTCGTTCTTCAATGGCGAGGGATTTGCGAATTCAGAATTCTCGAGAGAAATATTTGAAGAAGTAATAGGTTAATGAAAGTCTTTTAGGAAGAAAATTCAGTTATGACTTGAGTTGATCCTGAGTATGAGTTGATAGTCTGAACGGTGCTCGCAATATTGTCATTCGAAAAGTGCATACTTCGATTGGATGTTTATATTCTCAACGGTATTTTATGATTTTTGTAATCTGAATGCCGCTCGCGTATGATGATACATCTAAAGATGAGCGATTCCGATTCGATTGGCACAAGAACTATTTTTCCACTCATAGTCGAATTTTTATGGGGATTGAACTTCACTGTTAGAAAAGTTCTTAAATTTAATATAAAAATTCTTATGAAATTCTATAAGTAAATCTTAAAATTAATAATATTCTGTGATTCACAACATGTTTATGAATTTTCACATTAAATGCATGAAAATTAATAACGGGTTATGAAAATTCAAAATATATTATTAAATTCCATGCAAACTTCCTAATTCTAATAATCTATAATGAAAAATCACAATAATACATGTTAAAATATTGAAGATGGCTTCTATGCGCATAATTCACTGCGCACTTTGTTTTTGGGAGCATATAATAGTATATACGTGTATACATGTGATAGAATCCATAACCTCTTAATTATCACTAATGGTCAATAACTCATGGGTATGTATACCATGATTATATGTCCTAATTCAATTAGCTTTAGTTACATGTGAACAAATTCCCGAAGTTTTTATACACATATAGTTGATAACAAGATAACTTTGAAATATGGGTAAGTCTTGTTCTTTTCTCTTTCATATTTTTATCAATGCAACTCTATTTACGGAATCAAAATTGAATACTTTTATGAATGTATGTATATATGTGTGTGTGTACAGAGCATATGTGATATCTAAAACTACATCGTATTTTACAGTCGATTTATTCAATCGTGATGTAGTCAAGCTGGTTGAGGCGTGAGGTCGTAGGTTAGGTTTGGTAGGAAAGCAGGATCGATCCCTCGTTGGGCCCCCAAAACTGTGCGCTCCAATTGACTTTGACTACATTCACGATTACGTACTCACTTCGGAAAAGTTTCGAGGATTCCAAAATATGAAGGAAATTCCCAATGATTTCTGTTGAGAACTTCAAGATTTTTTTCTGTTAATTCATAATTCAGAATTATAAATTTTAATATGTAATACATTATTGGATTTCATAGAAATTCCATGTATATAAATTTATAATAATTGTTATTAAATTTAATACTCAGTTTTTAATATACAATACAGTATGAAATTCAATAATAGTATTATGTAAAAAACTTCATAATAATTATTAGTGCATTTAACACAGATTTTTCTAACAGTGTTTCTGCTTCGATTTTTAATTCGATTCGTTCCAGTCAGGGTTCTTGATTTGTCAAAGAATAAATTGAGAAAAAAAATCGGTATAGAGAACCATACAGTACTTCCATGTTCTCAATGAAAATGGAAATACATGTTTAATGCACCTTTTCGGTTGTTGAATTTAAATTTGCATCCTAAATTTGCGGATCTCAAAAAAATTTTTTTTACAGTTTTCTTCCAAGTGGGATGAAACTCGTATAGAAGCACTGTCGGATCATAACTAAAACGTGGTACAAATTTCATGGCAATCGGATAATAGGAAGCGAAGATATGAGTGGTCGCAGAATCACGATTTTCAAAAACGTATTCTGCAATATTTTCAGAACGTGTTATCCGATCGAGACCAAAATGAATAGGCCTCGTGTCCTCTCCAAGACGAACATTTGACACAAAAATTAATCAAATCGGTGCGCTCTGAGAAAAGTTATCGCACGCCAAACACAAAAATCTCGATTTTCAGAAACATATTCCGCGATATTTCCAAAAAGCGTTATCCGATCGACACCGAAATCAATAGGCCCTGAGTCCTTCCGAAACCGAACGTATTAAAAAAAAAATTATCCCGATCGGTGCATTCTGAGAAGAGTTATCGTGCGCCAAAGAAAATTGTACACGCACACACACACACGCACGCACGCACATACGCACACACACACATTTTTGGGGATAGCGGTTTTTCGACGTTCTAAGACGTTTGGCAAAAGCGAAATACCCCCTTCTGCATCATCGATTTTTGATCCTATTACAATACTTCCGTTTTCTTATATATAAGGAACATGGAAGTAATAAAAGATTTTGATTCTTATAAGGAAAATTTTTCTGTGATTACAGAAAATCAGATTGGAGGGATGAAACATGAGAAAAAGAATACAGCACCGTAAAACAAATAAAATGAAAGTGAAATAAAGTAAAGTGAGAGTAAAAAAATGAACTTCAAGTAAAAGAGTAAAAATACCATAGTAAAAATGAATCATATATGCGGCATATATGACCAAACAGGCCACATATATGATTTCACAGATTCATATATGACCCAAATAAAATCCATATATGGGCCATATATGGCCATATACATCCCATATTTGGCATTGTTTAGCCCATATATGGATCATTTTCGGTCCTTATATGAATCGAACGGCCCTACATGAATTTTATATGGTGATATATGAGTTTTATAAGGTCATATATCGCCCATATATGAATTATGTAGGGGTCATATATGATTTCTACAAAGTCCATATATGAATCAAATACGGTTTATATATGGATCATATATGAATCATTTTTACTAAGGAAGAAATGGAATAAGAATAGAAAGAACATTTTATTTGATAATTAAATTATCAGTGATGAGCAATTGGTATTATGAAGAGTTTGAATTTTGTTTCGATTACATTTCATTTATTTTTATTTATGTTAATATTTTGTTTTTCATTTTCATTTCATTTTTATTCATGTGAATTCATTTTTTGAACGTATTTTTGCAGGATTATTTTGGATGGCTATTAGATGTAGGTATTATTGCAATGGATAATTTAACCCTTATTTCTATTCATTAGAAGAATTTGATGGATAATTGATGATTAATAGGCTGAACTTGATTTACCATTATAAGTATTTGACCAACTGCTTTTTGTTTTTTTTATTTCCGTTCCTGGTATGAAATATATTAGTTTTTCATGTGTCAAGAGTTCTCTTCAAAGATCAGCTCGAAGAAAAAATGTTTACAGGTTGCTCAAGATTTTCAAAAGTTCTGAAAATAGTCAAAATTAATTTCTTTTCGATTTTTTAATTCTTTCTTGTTGCAATGAAATTTAGTACCTGAACAAATGGTAACTTTTCCAAAATTACAGCTAAAAATATTCATGTTCCCAGATAGCTAAAAATTTATAAAAATTTTTTAATACTTCGCTTTTGATGTCTTCGAAAGACCTTTAAAGAGTCATGTATCAACATTTAATATGTACTATCACTTTCAGCATGAGTACCTTCAATGGATGAGAATACACCACGAGATGAAAAATAAATTCAATATATCACAAGGATATAAATTTCTCTAAGAAATAAATTGATCAAAAAAATTGAGTCGATCAAATTCAGTAGAATTTGATGAATCCAATCAATTATATTAATCAGTCAATTTCATCAATTTTGGGAATTTGCTTTGTTTGTTTAATGTACGAGTTTTTGCTCGAAAACATGAAAACAAGTGAACTTAAAAATGTTCATATATTCTAAGCAACCTTTTGAAATAAATATTTTGAACTGCAACTTTGAGAGACTATTGATGTTTTTAGATACTGGATTTTACTGTAACAAAAAAAATTGAAAAATGAAACAGAAATGAATTTCGCCTATTTTGAAGAGTGCAAAAAATTTGGCTGACCTTCAAAAAACTTTTTTTTTAGACAGGGCTCTAGAAACATGAAAAAGCAACATATTCCCATACGAGACACGAAACCAAAAAATGGTCGTTTTTTTTTGCGCCACAGAAAACAACTGACAAATTTTTAGTAGAATTGAATTCAGAACAAAATATTATAGATTATAAATGAAATTTTATAGAATTTATATATAATTTGAGTTGTGGATAGGAATTGGAAACAGTTTTCCGAAAGTGGATTTAAAAATATAAGTAATGAATTCTCCAATTTGAATACATGATTTGAGATATGTACAGATCGTCCGTCAATTCTATTGGAATCAATAGATTGGGTCATTGAAAAGTAAGAATATTGCAAAGTTTTTTTCGAATTATATTCAAAACCTAATGAATAATTTGTTTTCATCTACTTTCTAAGCAAGGAGCAACTAAAAGTGCCTACATGTGACTTAAAAACGTGTGTGTAACAGCTGCGTTCCGCATAAATTAATTTTTGTGTTGTGTGTGAGTGTATAGATGTCCGTTACAGATCACATACATATTTTCAGCATCATTCGCAGGCAACTTCAGTCACCTTTGCTGGAGGAGTTGAAAGTCCATCGTCCAAATAATCATATTCTCAATCTTTGAGATACAATGAAAAGAAAATGAGTGGAAAGTAAGAAAGGATTGAAAATTGTACCATCTGGGAATAATAATAAAACTTCAAACAGAAATTTTGATTCAATGTACTTCTTGTATCAGGAATTAAATTATTGAATTTAATTTCTCGAAATGAAATGAGTTAATCATGAATATCAATTAGTGTTGACAAATGATTTCAAATTCATCGTCGATATAGTTGAAGGTAATTAAAATTCTGTTGATATCTAATTTGTTTGATTAATGCATCACATTTGAGGAATTATAAGTTCGAAATTTGAATTGAAATATTAATTTTCCATACTTCAAAGAACAATCCTGAGAATAAATTTAATATTCGATTTATTGGTATGAATTGAAATAGAATTAAAATTAATTTATCTCAAAAAGGCTGTAATAATTCAAATAAGTTCATTGAAAAATCTTCAATAATTGCACTTTTCTATAAAAATATTGATACAAATAAAAATGATTAATAAATGATGATAATACCAGTAACAAAGTTTGATGGAAATGAATTTTCCATAGAAAATAAAATTTATAAATTGAAGAAATTGGTAACATCTATCCGTTCATCAAAAACATGTTCCCTACACGGCGAAAAATGCAGATCGAGAACGTAGTAATTTTCAATAGAAAATTGGAGAATGTTTCTTAAAATCTGAGAATATTTTTCAAATTCGTAATAAAGGTAGAACGATTCAAATTTCTGTTGAACTTCACTTTGAAAAGATCACAAAATTATCAATACTTAACCAACAATGGAAAAAAATATCAACTTTTCAAAAGTCGCTCATGCAATTTTACAAAGTGAATAATAAAATTTAAGAATTTTGTTACTCACTTCGTGAAATTTCATGCGCGACTTTTGGAAAATTCATACTTCTTCCTATTGTTCGTTGTGAGTATTGATAAGTTTTCATTCTTTTTCAAGTAATATTGAACAGAAATGTAAACCGTTTTATCTTCATCACGAATTTGAGGAATATTCTCAACTTTTGAGAAATATTCTAAGATTTTGAGAAATATTTCCCAATTTTCTATTGAAGATTAGTATATTCTCGATCCGCATTTTTCTTCGTGTAGTTTGAATGAAAAATCTTCTGTTCCATGCGGTTCAATCCAAATAACTGGAGTAAATTGATTGTACAAAGGTAGCATAATCACTTGTTTTTCAATTGGAAAATAATGTGAATGAAACACGGGAAGAAATCCCATATAAGTTCGGCATTGGTGATTGTTGATTTGACTAACCGATCCCATAAATGCAATTGGAATTGAATTCATATTGGTACCAATGTTATGTGTGTATTGTTTCTGGAATGAATGAGAGTAGTGTTATTATGTTAATCATGATTTTCTGTTCCATTCATTCATTCGGAAGGAAAATTCAGTTGATCTGAACATAAAATGGAACACTGATTTTCAATGCAAATAGATTCATTCACTTTGATTTTTTTGTTTCGATGTATTGGAAAAATCGAATTGGACATCAACAATTCTACGATTCCTAAAAATCGATGTTTTCCTCCAGATTGCTCATCTCTCGATTTATCGTCATGAAGATCTAATTCTACATTTATGAAAATAAATTGCGCCAATAACTTTGTTCCGACCTGTATAGCACTTTTTTTTTACCGGATTGTATCTTTAATCAAATCCCTTGCTACACAAACTTCACTTCGTTAAAACATTTATTTTCTCCTCCTTTCTAAGAACCTCCTCATCTTTCTATTTCAATTCTATCTCCGAAGAATAAAAATATAATAATAGATAACAATAAAAATGAGAGTGATAAAGCACAGTGATCTGGAAGCCATGAAAGGTTTGACCAAAATGTTAACGAAAACGACTTTGGGGGTTCGTTTCCTACATGTCTACAGACTAATATCCCGTTTGAATTGAAATCCTATCTGATCCTTTTCTCGAGATATCTCGGAATGAAGAAGTTGAAATTGGTGAATTTCAGGTGGATGTACTTAGTGGACGCATGAAAAGTAGCTGATGGTGATATTCCGCTAAAAGATTGTAGTAGTTTATTCATTCAACATATTTCAGGTGATAATACATGTCTCAATACGTATTTCCATATTATTCCATTAGTTTATGAATCAATGAGGTTTACGTTTGAATTGAAATCTCATCTGATCCTGTTCTCGAAATATCTTAGGATAAACAATTGACCCTCATGAAGCTCAAATATAGAAGTATGTGGCACTTGAAAAATATACAAGCATTGCTGCGAATATATGTTTTTTTTTCATTCACACGGGATTCTGCTTCCAAATAGACTGGCTGATTTCTATATATTCATGTGATATATTTATTTCGATCTTGAACATACAAACTACAATAAGTTTAGGGATATTTATAATTACAATACATCGATATTCTAACGCAATTGAATATATTTATGATTTACATCTATATTCCATTTCAACGTTCAATCAATCATGTTTCCAAGCTTTTTGAATTACATGTGCTTTGACGAGAATTCAACCACGGCTTTCTTCAACCGACTTGGATATAATGGATTGCTAATGTAATTCACTTTATATTTTTCCCAAAATTTCAAAAATACTCTATGAATAGACTCTCCATGGAGAGACATTAGCAATCCATTATATCCAAGTCGGTTGGAGAAAGCCGTGGTTGAATTCTTGTCAAAGCACATGTAATTCAAAAAGCTTCAAAACATGATTGATTGAGCGTTGAAATGGAATATAGATGTAAATCATAAATATATTCAATTGCGTTAGAATATCGATGTATTGTAATTATAAATATCCCTAAACTTATTGTAGTTTGTATGTTCAAGATCGAAATAAACATATTACATGAATACATAGAAATCAGCCAGTCTATTTGGAAGCAGAATCCCGTGTGAATGAAAAAAAAACATATATTCGCAGCAATGCTTGTATATTTTTCAAGTGCCACATACTTCTATATTCGAGCTTCATGAGGGTCAATTGTGTATCCTAAGATATTTCGAGAACAGGATCAGATGAGATTTCAATCCAAACGTAAACCTCATTGATTCATAAACTAATGGAATAATATGAAAATACGTATTGGGACATGTATTATCACCTGAAATATGTTGAATGAATAAACTACTACAATCATTTAGCGGAATATCACCATTAGCTACTTTTCATGCGTCTACTAAGTACATCCACCTGAAATTCACCAATTTCAACTTCTTCATTCCGAGATATCTCGAGAAAAGGATCAGATATGATTTCAATTCAAACGGGATATTAGTCTGTAGACATGTAGGAAACGAACCCCCAAAGTCGTTTTCGTTAACATTTTAGTCAAACCAATCATGGCTTCCAGATCACTGTGAAAGAACACCAAAATATTGAAATTAACAGAAAAATTATGATACTTGGTATTCTTGCGAATGTTAATAATTCGATATTGAACTATAGATAAAATGAATTTTCATGACTGATATGTTCCTCACGATTGTTTAATACTCAACAAATATGTATTCAATACTGCATTCCCGTAGAACAAAAAGTGAAATACGACGGATTTTGATTTTGATATCACTTTTGGGAACGTGTACGAATATACATCATGTACATCCCTTGTTTTTCTTGTTTCTCCCTTCTCATTTTCTCCCCATATCCCATATACTCGTGATCCTATGGACACTAACCCATCTCAAGATGTAGACATTTTGGCTTCGAGCCATTCTTCATTTACTAATACAGAAAAATAGTCGGTATTCTGGTGGCCGGAACCGATAAACCCTGTGGTCAGCTGGTGATCAACGAACGAAGCGATAAAAGTTCCACGGAAGATTCTTTTGCAAACTTTTCACCCCCTCTTCTTCTTTTTTTTCTATCAGCGCTCTCATGATATTCGGATGTTCGATACTCGTCTCACGTTCCTTCTTTCTTTTTTCTCTTCATCCATGCTTCTAAACGACATACTGCAACGCTCAAATTTTCTCTTCGTCCATTAAGAAATGTGCAGTTTGTGTGGAATAAATTGAAAGCGTCATTTTTATGATTGCTTTGTATTGTGATCAATCACGTGTTCTCAAACATGCTTCGTGATAATCAATTTGCGTAAGGAAATTCAGGGGGAGATTGGTGAAAGTTAGATTTGTTCGTGAAATTACGTATTCGGCATTATTACTTCAAAAAATCCTAATCAACACACCCACACATTATTGAAAAACCTCGCATTGTCGGACGAATGTTTGTCTGGAATTTCATTAGATATTGAAGTAGGCGTCTTAAAATAACGTTTTGATAACACATTACTCGAATTAATAGTCGAAAATCATCATTGATCTCTGGGGTTCTCATTTAGCAACCTCAAAATAAGGTGATTTTCTCGAATTTTCTTTTCATGGAAAGCAGTGAATGAAGAACTTGGGGGGTTTCGCACTTGTTAATTAGGTCTTTAAGTACACATAAAAATTTTTTTCAGGAAAAAATAATGCCTTGGGAATTGTCATTACGTGTTGCAACATATAACCACCTAAAAAACCAGTGATCAATCGGACGCCACTATAACACTTACACAAATGATCACAAATCAAAAATCCAAAAACTTTTATGAAATATATTATATTTGTTGGAAGTTGTACCAATAAAACCAATGAAAAGTCGAAAATTAAAAAAATGACAGCTATGCAAACTTTTGGTAGCGTTTTTTCACCTTTTTTTCGCTCTCTCAAGTGCTATAAAAAAAGGGCAAATGTCATCTTAATTTAGGTTCATCCTCCAATAAATTCAATCAGCTTCAAAATAAAAAAAAAGAGCGATCCGTTCAGTAGTTTTTGAGGTATGGAGCCAAACTTGAAAAACATGATTTCGAGAAAAACGCCTGTAAAGTAATCCTTTAACTTGAGAACAGTTTTTCCATTCACTTTAAGACCCATTTAATGAGTTTCAAATAATTCGAGTTCCTTATTTACTTCCTTCTTGAGAAAAAAAATTCGAGAAAATCACCTTATTTCGGGATTCGCTTGATGAGCACCTCCCCTCAAATGACGTCCTAAAAACTCGTTTTTGGATGTACCTGAATCACGCATTCGAGATGTATTTATGAAACCTTCTGTGCTTGCAAGCGCGTGAACGAACGAATTGACTTCTATAAACGTCAATTGAAAAAAGATCCTCAAATTATCGAACGAAACCGTAGAATAATGGATAAAAATGCAAACAAAAAGCGAAATAATGAATAGCATGGCTTCATTCATAAATATTCTTCGCCTCAAATTTTTTTGTTTTCAAAAATATCATTTTCCTTGATAGAATGAAAAATTTTGGGAGTGATTTGTCTGATTGATTCACGGTTAAAATGATCAACGTCAATAGTTAATGTCACGATTCCACGCCTTGTAAACGAATTTTCAGGCAATAATGATTCTTTTCAGTCATGATTTCTGGATTCATTCATCAGAATTTTCTTTTTCTATAGTTCCAATTGAAATCAATGTTTTCCATTTTCGTAACTCACGGTAGAAACTGCGGAAATTGAAAATTCTGACTCTAAGGATGATGAGCAATGAATTCCAAAATCATTACTGCCGATCTCTGGTCCAACGTTGTTGGATAATTGGAAGAAGTGTGATCTGCTGCGACATTTTTACGTCAAATACACAGACGAATATTATTAACTGACAACGTGTGGTTATTGATCATTTTTGACGTTTTTCAAACGTATGTATGTTAATCGGGATATTTTAATTATCATTTGAAGTACAGTAAAGGATATTGAATGACCAAACAAAATTTTGAAAATTATATACAGTTTGGAAGATGAAATGAAATATTTGAAGTTACAAATATTATGAAACGAAATTCTCTTGCATTTGATAAATTTGATGAACCCATGAAATTCTCTCTCATCTTTAACATTCTTCGAGGAGAATAATGAAGTTCAAACGGAGATTGAAATTCCAACTCTGGAGATAATACATCGAGGGTTGATAACTAATTATAATATATTCATATTTCAGTTCCATTAAACTATGATGCACCATTGAAATTCTTCGACCATGAGTGTGAGAAACCACAAATGGAATCAGTTGAATTTTTGTTCTCGTATCAAAAATATATCTCTCAAATATTGAATCCTTCTCCACCCTCGGTATATCAGCTGAGAAAGAATTGTTCCATCATTGGCTCATGAATCTTTCTGTTTGATTAATGCCTTATCCAATTTAGGAGTGTGCCATCGGCACTATATTCGATTGATGCCATGTAACAACGCAAGTGTATTGTCTGTTGGTGACGAATCAAACGGTGCCCAATCAGTGCTGAGTTCAATTTGGTACTCGCACCCGTCGAGCAAGTTCAATCGATGCTAGGATGTTCTATTCCATCCATTCGTATTCGACTCGAAATATGTACAGTCCAGTTCAGTCTGATACACTGCGTGAGTATCGAATCAATATTTTGTTTCAATATTGAACATTGATTTCTTTCACATTTTTTCAACTGTAGAAATAATTCGATTGGAATTTCGGTCACGATAGAAAAAGTTTTTGTATTGGCCTGTTTCGGTTCTGTGATTACAAATAACCGTATCGTTGGGAGAAACAAGGATTTCAGGATATTTTATGAAATACAGAGAATTCTTCGAGCTAGAATAGAGAGTTTTATCAATTTTGAGGGAAGAGTGGTTGAATCGTAATTGTATTCAATGTTTTTTTTTGTATTGTTGTTACGTAACAGCGATTTGAATGTTGCATCATCCAGATACTACAAGCTAGAGCGTAATATCATCACGCGAGATTCATTGTTATATCACAAAAAGAATTTATGTTCGCTGGATTGTTGGAAGAAAAAAAAACATCGGAAGAAAAAGAACAATATGGCCAACAAGAACAACAACAACAACGATGACGAAAGACAAAAGAAATCAGAAGAAAGTTCTTCATATTCTTGAATATTCTTCTCAATAATCAGAACTTTTCATCTCGGAGTATCATGAGGCGTTGTATCTTCCATACGACAAAAGTTCGAATGGAAGAGACAAAATAATTCAATTTTGGAACATTCACACCGTGCATATCGTATGTTATGAAAATCTCCGTCTATGAATAGTATGTTTTGAAATTTCTCGCATATCAATTTCATGCATTCAATTTAATACACAGAGTTTATCATCTGTTTTACAGCTGGAAACAGCTCGTTTCGTTTCATCAACGAAAACTGATACAAGTCTCTTTTTTCTCTTTTACAAAGAACAGAAAAAAACAACTTGGCTGATCAGTGATATTCAAGTGACCTAATGCACGGTGATTTCTTCATCGTCGAACAGAAGATGAACTTGCAAATCATCTTTACATTGCGACAACCCCATTATGAGTTCTTCTACCGCATACGATATATTTATCCTGGATTTGCGAGTTGAATTGTCAGGGCTAGGGAGCAACTCGTGGAAAGTAAATAATTACGAGAGAAATGTGCAATAAATATACGTATAAACTGTCGGTAATCATGAGTCGTTGTGTTTTGTGTACATAAAACGTTATTTGAATCAATGCACATGTATATTAAGCAATTTTGTGTTCATGAGTTTTAATTACACGTCAAATGATTTCCAATCATATCCAGTAAATAATTGAGGTGAATACATTGGAACATGCGATCTTGATCAATTCCACTTGAATAAACAAAATCATTTTTATCCTTCCATATTATATTCGAATTCTCAATGACTGATTTTTCAAAACTATCGATCGCATAATTTCAATGTTTCTAGTGAAAATATATCAATTTGTTCTTCGTTAATTGATTGTTCATTGATCACTATATCGATTAGATGGATTTAGATGCCTTGTTATTCACCTCGATCTATACTGAAAAAACTGTTTAGTCGTGTCGACTATAAATTTGAGTGAAATACGACCTCAACGAAAAATCTAGTTGCCTCAACTAAATACACAGTGCAATCTGTGAATAAGGCCGCGCTCGGGGCTGTAGGAGACAGTTTTTCTCAGAATCATGTTACCCCCAGTAGGTGGCCTGCGCTCATCTCAGCACCAAAGAATTCGCTCCCTATGAATAAGGCCGCTTCGAAAATTGACACATCTCGAAATTGTTGACTAGTTTTTGGCTATCCTTTGAGGGGTTTTTCATATTAAAGAACCTTCCTGTAATCTAGGAAAAATGGTGAGGATCTTCTGAGTTATTCGCATTAAATCGGAGGAAGATACGATCATTTCTCTGTGTATACATCTCATGTGACACGGATATTGTACTGCCGTTTGTCGAAACAAAAACAAAGCGTATACACTGAGGAAAAATGTATACGGATATCATAAATAATGTATTGAAAATTACTCTGAACCCCTTGCATATCCTTTTGAATGTGTATTAAGTTTAAAAGGACAGAAATATATCTTTCTGTACATAAATGTAATAGCATAGGGGGATTTTGCTCTGCGGCCTCATTCAAAGGTTGCATTCCGATTATTAAATTTTCTCGCTTTTGTATAATGGTGGGGGAAATGCTCGGGCGAGAATCAGGGGAAGCGGCCCTATTCAAAGAGGCCTCATTCACAGGTTGCATTGTATTAGTATAATTATGGTCCCTTCAACTGAAAATTCTTGTTGCGACAAACAATATTTTCTAGTTCAGGGAACTTAAATTTTCTACTTCATGTCGTTTTGAGTTACTACACTTAAAGAGTTTTGTACAAATTCATTTCCATAAAAATAATTGGCGTGTTTCGCCCGGATACATATAAACTCGAGGCACTCGATGACCTGAATTGAATAAATGAAACTTTCTATCCATAAACGTGCACATGACATATGCATGTACGAGCAGAAGAATAATATCAATTAATTATGTACGATATAATGAAACACATTGAACAAACGAAACTATTCTAACTATTTTCGATGATAGTTTTGATCTTAGTGGAGATGTTTACCTCATTTGAATTTTGAAGTGAAGTTCCAAAACATTCTTCTCAAAAATACATCTCATACTTCTCTTTCTTTTCTGTCATGTTTCACGACCAAGTAAGTTTTTATTATACTTCGACATCCACTTTTCCGCCAAGTCACGGTCCATCTCAAGGGTTGCAGCTTGAATGGCAACCAAAGTCATTTACCATTCGAGGAGGAAAGCTTAACCGCCGATAAAGGACGGCTTGAGCGGCATTGTTGAGTCGCTTAACAGAATAAGAGAAAGAGGAGAAGAGGAGGAAAAACTCCCTCCCGCCCTCCTTCCTTCTTTTCTCAAGAGAGAGAGTGCAAGAGGGACCGAACTTTTATCATCTCACCGCTGACCTACCTGAGAGGCATTATATCAGTGTACTTTCATACCCTTTTATACTCTGTAAGATCGCTGCATAAGAACTTTCTCTGTATTGGGTATTCAATTTCGTGCTCGATTATCATTTGGACATGTGCGGTAAATTAAGAACAGAACTTGGAGTAATGAGCATTTGTTTCACATGAGAGATATTTTATGTGAAATGCGATTGAAGTTGACACAATGTTTTTTTTGTAATAGACATTTTTGATGTGCTGATTGAGCTTTATTGGAATATCTTTAGAATTCAGTACACTGAGAGAAAGATTTATTTATAATTAGCAAACGTACATTTGCTGATGCGGAAATAAACATTCGTTCGAATCAAATATATTCTGTTAATAATAAACGAGTGATATTCAGTAGGAATAAATGTTTGTTAATGGTCACAAAATTGGAAGTTTTGTGTTGAATTCAACACATTTCACATGTCCCAAAAGGTCGGTGAGATTCGGATGAAAGTTTGAAGATGTATACAAAGATAGGATTGAAACGAATAGGAATGCAATCCAATTTTATCCGTCTTGATCCTATTTTTGTATCCATTTTCATATTTTTATCCGAATCCATCCGCGTTTGTACTAGGGAAGTTTTGATTGGAATTTCCGATCGTGTAAATTCAACCCATAAGTACTGAATTAACAATTGACAAGTGTAATTTATAGATTTTCTTACGTAAATCAAGTGTGAAAATCGCACTTCTTTTATGTTAAAACAATGAATAAACATAAGAATAGATTGAGAAAAAATAGTCTTCAATGACAATTGAACACGGATCGTCGAGACCGGACGTTAAAGCTCTATCACTCAAGCCACCACCGGTCACTTGAATAGGGGTACTCTCTTTGCGTACATCAACTTGCATTCGACCTTCAAATTTGCATATCTAAGAAACTAAACCCCATTAGAGTAAAAAGCTGAAACCAAAATTAATGAAAATGAATGAATAGTTTTGCTGACGAGTATCAAAGTTATACGTACATGGAACTTTCATGAAAAAGTAGCTCTCACCACTGGCAATCTTCCCTTGATAGTTGAGAATAACACAATGTTCATGTCAAATCTTGAGTCGGATAAAATTTGTGTCATTTTGACATTTCTCTCCACTTGTTTGAATGATTTTACATTAAAAATCAGTTGAGACTTCATTACACAAGGAGCGTCTGTACACTGCAAACTGAAGTGTGTTACAATTGACTACAAGAACACGGATAATCTGTGTTTAACACGGATGAACCGTGTATAATAACACTGTTTATCCATGTTGAACACAGATTATCCGTGTTCTTGTAGTCAATTTTAACACACTTCAGTTTGCAGTGTAGAAGTTACACATATTTGTGTTAAATATTCAACAGGAAATTCATGATACACGGATTTCTTAACATATTTACACAAAATTTCCAACTGTGTAACCCAGGTATGCTTTGACAAACGTACCGTGCTTGGTGTCAAGCTCGAGTCAATGCTAGTCAACACCGGGCCTAGCTTGGCTGCTAACATTGGCACCAAACTAGATTAATGTCTGGGATGATAACAATGTTCAATGCTTGGCATCCGAGCTTGGTTCAACATTGAAATTCAATATTGGTTCCATGCTTGCAATCGATATTGTCGCCATTATTGATATGCAATACTAATTTGGGCTGAATGAGTAGGCTAGATTTTTCATTGGCATCCAAGCTTGATTGAACATTCACATTTGAGTGATTGACCAAACTTGGGGACAGGCTAGAGTCAATGCCAGTCATCACCGGGTGTAGCTTGATAGCCAACCATGTTACTAAGCTAATGAGCCAAACTGTTATCATTGCTAGTTATCACCGGGTGTAGCCTAATTACATTCCTCCCCGTGGGATGATTGCGGGTCTTCCAGGGGGATATTCTTGATACCTGTCCTTGATATCCTTTTCATCCATCCTTGGTAGTATCTGCTTCCTTTACGTGGTGGGGAGGATAAGTATCTCAGATTTGGGTCTCTTTTTCGGGTGGACTAAACTACTCGAGAGGGAGAATACAAACTGAGAGAAACTAAATCATCCCAACGCCAGGAACATCGGCAGAAACGGAAGGAAAGCAAGGGGAAACTACCTTCCTTGATGTCTTTTAATATTCCCGGGGAAATGAAATGTTTTCTCTAAGCCTAGAATTTTGAATTTTAATTTATTGAAAAAAGCAACAACAACAACATGATGGCGTTCTCTCGGGTAAAATATTCCGGAGGTAAAATAGCCTCCCGTTCGGATCTCCGGGTGGGGGTTACTCGAGAGAGCCTCATCAAACAAGACAGAAAACCAAACAGGATAGGGAAGAAAGAGAACATTCTTTGGGTCGGAGCGTGGAATGTGAGATCACTGAGACAAACAGGAAAATTAGAGAATTTGAAATCAGAAATGAAGAGGTTAGGTATCGATGTAATGGGAATTAGTGAAATGAGATGGCCACAAGAAGGGGATTTCTGGAGTGGGGATTATAGAATCATTCATACAGCATCAAAGAATGGTCAAGCAGGTGTGGGAATTATAATGCATAAAAGGGTAGGGAATAGGATAGAAAATTATTTGCAACATAGCGAACGCATAATGATGGTCAGAGTTAGAACAAAACCGGTGAACCCTGT
This sequence comes from Gonatopus flavifemur, assembly GCA_018340375.1. Taxonomy (NCBI): domain Eukaryota; kingdom Metazoa; phylum Arthropoda; class Insecta; order Hymenoptera; family Dryinidae; genus Gonatopus; species Gonatopus flavifemur. The sequence continues at coordinate 20,123,955 of JAFFJZ010000007.1, forward strand.
TATAGTTCAAGTATACATGCTCACATCTGCATACTCAGAGGAAGATATCGAAAAAACGTACGATGAAATAGAAGGAATGATAGAATATGTGAAGGGAGAAGAAAATTTAATGATCATAGGCGACTGGAATGCGGTAGTAGGGCAAGGAAAAGAGGGCAACATAATAGTAGATTTTGCGGTAGGAAGAAGAAATGAAAGAGGACAACGTTTAATCGAATTCTGTGAAAGCCATAAAATGGTTATTACCAACACATTATTCAAAAATCATCCAAGAAGAATCTATACTTGGAAAATGCCAGGAGATACAGCAAGATATCAAATCGATTACATATTAGTAAAACCAAGATTTAGAAACCAAGTGGAAAGCTGTGAAACTTATCCAGGCGCGGATATAGATGGTGATCACAAAGCTCTGAAAAAGAAAAGGAAAATGTAAAAAAGATGGAATTTGAAGAATCTCAAACAAGGAAAACACGGGAGGCATTCAAAGTGATGTTGGACGAAAAATTGGAGGATCGACAAGAGAAAGACTTGGAAATAGAGAGTAGATGGACAAATATCGAGGAGAACATAGAGCAATGTGCAGATGAAATTTTGAAGAACGATGAGATAGAGCCTGAGAAACCATGGATACCAGAAGGAATTCTCGATTTAATTAATGAAAGGAGGAAATACAAGAATAAGAATAATGAACAAGACCAGCAGACGTACAAGGCACTGAGGAATAAAATAATCAGAGAATCAAGGAAAGCAAAAGAACAATGGTTGGAGGGAAAATCTCAAGATATAGGAGTAAGATTACATTTAGGAAAATTGATGAAGCATATAGGATGGTTAAGGGATTTTTTGGACAAATGAAATCTAGAAGCAGTAAGATTAAAAATTCTCTAGGGAGAAAATTGATAAGAACGGAGGAAAAAATAGAACAATGGATTAATCATCTGGAAGATCTGTATAAAGGGAGCGATAATATAGGATTTTTAGAGAGGGAGGAAGATATCGATGAGGAAGAATTGGGAGATTCGATATTGAGATCAGAATTCGACAGGGCTTTAAAAGAATTGAAAAATAATAAAGCGCCAGGAATAGATGGCATAAGTGCGGACCTTATCAAAGCCTCCAGTCAGAGAATTCGTGACGCACTGTTTGATTTGGTCAGAGATATGTACGAAATAGGCGAAGTACCGAAAGATTTCCAGAAGAATAAAATTGTCGCCATTCCAAAAAAAACAAGGAGCAGACAAATGCGAGAACTACAGAACGATTAGTTTAACTTCACATGCCTCGAAAATACTGACAAAAATCATATAGATAGATAGATAGATAGATAGATAGATAGATAGATATGTTTATTATGTTCTAGGATGAAAATCCTGTGGAACAATTGAGAAAGAAGTATAAACAATAACAAAGATATTATATACAAAAATACTTTTATATATATACAGCATTGAACCCACAGCCCGGAAAGCAAAAAAGGCACAATGAATGAACTTAAAAATAAAGATGACATGAGAATGAGAGTGAGGATGAGATTACAAAGGTGTGAGAAATGAAAATACAGATATAAGATAGAGATACAATAGTTATAAATGCACAGAATGAAGATTAAGGCAAATGAAAATACAGATATAAGATAGAGATACAATAGTTATAAATGCGCAGAATGAAGATGAAGGCAAGAAAAGCGTAAGATGAACCACGATGAATCTACTTGAAAAGGAGTATATATCTATGAGTGAGAAAGGGTGGAGGTGAGCAAGAAGTCATAATACCTCTTTTTGAAGACGTTAGGGGAAGAGCTACACTTGATGTTATCTGGGATCGTGTTCCAGAGTTTACTACCTGTTATCAAAAAAGATTTTTGATATGTGGTAGTACGATGCAGTGGTATTTTAAGGAGCCCCCTATTCGATCTAGTGCAACGAATTGCATCAGAGGTACCAAAGTTAAAACGATCGTAAAGAAAAGGAGGATCCTTGAAAGCAAATAGTTGATGCAAGTACGACCCCAGGAAAAATTTCCGTCGTTCAGAAAGTTTGAGCCAGCCGAGGCGCGTGAAGAAAGGAGAGATGTGGACATCTTTCCTGAGATTGAAAATAAACCGCACGCAGGCATTCAGTTTACGCTGCACACGTATACTGTCTCCTTCGGAGAGATCAGTGAGAACTAAGCAACAATAATCAAAATAGGGTATAACTAACGTTGAAATCAGTTTAGTTCTCATCTGAATAGAGAGTGCGTTGCCATCAAGTCGCGATTGGTAGAGTGCGCACGAGACTTTCAGAGATATACAGGAGAATAGAGGATGAAATGGAGAGTAGATTGGCAGAAGATCAGTTCGGTTTCAGGAAAAATAGGGAAACGCGGGAAGCAATATTAGCACTGAGAACAGTAGTAGAGAAAAGTCTAGAGTTGAAAAAGTCTGTGTATATAGGTTTTGTAGATATACAAAAAGCATTCGATAATGTTGATTGGGAGAAGATGTTTACGATTTTGAAAAAGGTAGGAATCAATTTCAGGGATAGGAGAATAATATATGAATTATATAAGAATCAAACCGCAATAATAGAAATAGAAGGTCAGAAAGGAGAAGCACAAATTAGAAGAGGGGTGAGACAAGGATGCTCACTATCGCCACTGATTTTCAATTTGTATATAGAAGAACCAATGAACGAAGCGGAGGAGCAAGTGCCATTGAAATTACAGATTCAAGGTGAAAATGTAAGCATGTTGAGATTTGCGGATGACATAGCTATATTAGCTACGAGTGGTGCTGAGTTTGGAAATACTCTCAAAACTATGGAAAAAATATTACTAGACAAATATTGTATGAATACAAATAACGACAAAACAAAATTCATGATTTGTACAACAGCGAAAACATCAAGAAGAACGAAAATCAAAATAGATGCAAAGACCATTCAGCAAGTCAAGGAATTCAAATATCTAGGAAGCACAATTACAGAAAACGGTAAAAGCGAAAGAGATATAAGAGCAAGAATAGCACAAGGGAAACAGGCTTTCCACCAAAAGAAACAGTTACTATGTTCGAAGAATATTAGCTTAGCAGTAAGGAAGAAATTCTCGAAGAGTTACGTTTGGAGCACGGCATTGTATGGTTGCGAAACTTGGACAATTGGAAAAACGGACCAACGAAGACTTGAAGCTTTTGAAATGTGGTGCTATAGAAAGATGCTTAGAATAAAGTGGATAGAGAAAGTAAGAAATGAAGAAGTACTTGAGAAGGTAAATGAAAAAAGAAGTCTCTTGAGACAGGTCGTGAAAAGAAGAAGTAATCTGATAGGACCCACATTAAGGCATGATAGCCTATTGAAAACAATATTGGGAGGAAAAATGAATGGTAAAACTCGAAGAGGTAGACCTAGATTAAGTTATATGAAGCAAATTATACAAGATAAAGGCTGTCGTAGATATGCAGAAGTTAAGCGGTTAGCGGATAATAGACAGGGTTGGAGGATTTCATCAAACCAGTCATAAGACTGATTACTTCATGATGATGTAGCCTAATTACCAACAATGTTATCAAGTGTTATCATGTTGTATGTTGTCAATGTTTAGGATGATAATCACGTGTTCTCTGCTGAGCATTCAGCTTTCATATATATCGCAAATCCAACACGAAAAAATATGCTTGGTCCTAGCATTGATGTTCAAGACGCTTTCAAGGTTTGGTTAGCTATGAAGAGCCAAGCATCGGTCGAAGGTTGGTTGACGAGAAATGAATCAAACACGACAAAATATGCTTGGTCGTAACATTGGTGTCCAAGACTCTATCCACGTTTATTCAGCTATGGTGGGCCGTGCATCGGTCAAGGGTAGGCTAAACAGACTTGGCATACTAAGCTTGATGCTGATCATGGTGCAATTGTCAGTATTGGCATTGAGAGCCTGGGAATAAACCATATGTGACAGAATTGTGATAGATTCGAGTGAAAAAAATGGATCTCCCCATAAGTAAATATACGTTTGTTAACTATAAATAAACCTTTTTCTCAGTGTAATAAAATAGTCCAAATTGTAGCATATCAAGGGACATGTGCACAACAAAAAGTATTTTTTGCCTCAAATGAATGGGTTATTTCAATAATAAAAGGACAGAATTGAACAACCCATTTTGGCCCAAGACTGGGTCCAATCGGGGGAAAAATGAGGAGAAGAAATTGAACCACAATTGTAATATAGTACGTACCTAGTTAATTATTCTAGAAACCGATCAAACAATTTTGACCAACTTCAGCAGTTTATGCATGTTGAATCCGATGGAGTTGATATTCAAATCAATCCAAACCTATAAAATTTGTTCATTTATGATACTTCAATAACTTAGAATATATTTTCATTCGATTCAAAGGCATAGTTTTGGCACAACAGCAAGAATATGTCTCACTGAGAGTATCCCAAGTAGAAAACGCGATTAATGGTCAGACACGTGATCAACGTACGTGTTGCATTCAATTAAAACCCTGGTGGAAGTCCAATGTCAGATTATGTCAGATTTTGACATAATATGGAATATTATTCCCGAAACTGATCAGATTTTATCAGAATCTGATATATTTTGACAACAACGTGCCATATCTCATAATCTGACTGGGTTTTGGAACAAATGTCAGAATCTGACATCCAATTTCCACCAGGGAAGCATTTCAAATCCATACAGCCTTATTACAATAACAAAATTACACTGGGAAAAAAGTCTAGTACTTACAAAGATGCGGTATGATTGAGACAAGTATTCGAAAGAAACAACGAACGGTAGCGCCGTGACAATATTAATACGAATTCTTCCTCCATCTACATGGGACGGTGTATTAAGTATGTTCTCGCTACAACAGCAATGCGTTGCGAATAGCATACAGTTTCGTATTAAGAACGATCACATTTTCTTTCGGTGTAATCAAATGTTGTACATTATGGAGAGGTTCTCATAAAGTGACCCCAAATAAGGGGTCTTTCGTAAAATAAGATGATTTTCTCGAATTTTTTTTTTATGGAAGGAAGTAAATAAAGAACTCGGGGGTTTTCACACTTGTTAATTGAGTCTTCGAGTACATAAACAAATTTTTTTCAGTGAAAAATAATGCCACGGGAATTGTTGATACGTGTTGAAACATAATCGCCTAGAAAAAACAGTGATCAATCGGGCGCCACTATAACACTCACAAAAATGATCACAAATCAAAAATCCAAAAATTTTTGTATATCAATTTGTTGGAGGTTGTACCAATAAAACCAATGAAAAGTCCAAAATTAAAAAAATGACAGACATGCAAACTTTTGGTAGCGTTTTTTCACCTTTTTTCCGCTCTTTCAAGTGCTATAAAAAGAAGAAAAAAGGCAAATGTCATCCCCATTTAGGTTTATCCTCCAATAGATTCAATCAGCTTCGAAATAAAAAAAAACAGCGATCCGTTCAGTAGTTTTCGAGATATCGTGGAGCCAAACTTGAAAAACATGGTTTCGAGAAAAACGCCTCTAAAGTTTCGGGATACGAATCTTTTAAAATGAGTTTCAAATAACTCGAGTTTTTAATTTACTCCCTTCTGAAGAAAAAAAATTCGAGAGAATCACCTTATTTCGGAATTCACTTAATGTGAACCGCCCCTTCAAATTCCGGTGTGGAGAAACTATAAATTATCCGTGAACGTTTAATAAAATCCAGGGTCTCCTCAAAGGTTTTAAACGTCTTCGACTGTTTTTTGTTTTTTCCATTCGAGAATGGTTTTATTTCATCAATGTGTAGCAATGGATAGAGCACACAGCTCCTTTTGATCTTGAGAGAACAAGAACATATAAAGGAAACGAGGGCTCAGATCTCATTTTTCCTTTCGTACTCTCCTGATTGGTTAGTTCGAATCAAGAAGAAAAAGCCTCCAGTTCTCATTCCACGACACTTCCCCTGTAGTTTTTGTACTTCTCATCCCATATCCTTGTATTTTATTCTGATCGTACGCCCCATTCCCTACTATAACGTCATGTTTCGTTTGATCTCTATGCACGAAACATCACACATCCAAGGTTCGCTGTGGCATTACTCAGTCGATCTATGTGCTTTTATTTGCAGTTACGAGATTTCTTTTCTCCCCGTCCGTCATTTCCAATCCCACTCCAGAGAAAAATCCGAATTTTCCAGCGAAGTAGAGAATCGGAAGAAAAGTTTATCGTAGTTTCCATCGGTTCTGCCTAACATTTCAATCGGATTCTAACTGGAAACTCGAACCACAAGTCCTGAAGAGTGTGAAACGTGATTAATTATATGTCCAATGAACGTGAATAACACGTATACACGTAAACTGGAATCATCTCTAAGTTTTCAAATGTTTCTTCGGCGAGCTTTTAGAATCCAATCGAGGTAATTTATCTCGACGGTCGAGCGTGAATGTCTATAAACGACAAACGGAGCGACCGCATTGTCGTACAAGAAAAGGGGGATGCCGTCGAAGAGCAAAGCAGTTTATATATAGGTAAAAGAGTGAGAGAAAGACTGAGAAGCCTCTCGAGAAACTTTTGTCACTTTCCTGTTGACCTACCTGCCGTGCTTTCATCGACGTATATAACTCTGTTCATACATGTCTCGAAGAAGTTAACTTTTGTTTATATTAGCCTCTTCAACTTGTCACTTGTCTCGTCGAAGCTTTATTGTCTTCTTGTATTCTTTACTTTATTCCAATCAATACGGCTCTAGGTGTTGATTTTCAGCACCACCTTTTAGTCACGACGACACTCTCAGATCAAATAATTCGTCAGCGAGAAAGCGTGTTCCATTGAACCGCTAATGTGTCAATTGTGTGACATAGATGTGACGGTGTATTATATTCAAGAGGAGGATGGATGTTTTCAACTTGTATCAGATTGTTGTCTCGCGTTACGTGAGCAATTGTTACATACTTCCTAAGTAGGTTTTGATGTTCCCAGGTATAGACATGCTTTTGAGATACGATCAATGGTGAGAGGTGATATTTATATGTGACTTTACTCGAGAAAAGGGATTTATTTACTTTATTCATAATGTCTTTAGAATACTGTGCGTGCACAGCGAAGAATTTTGTGTCATAGGAGGTCCACTCAGAGTTTGTGTTGAAAACAACATATCAAATTCTGAAATTCACAGATTTTCAGTGTGAATTCAACATTTTTGTGTTGATTTGATACATTTTTTGTAATTATATTTAACCTAAACTACGAGTACACCTCCTGGGACATACACGTGTGTTTAAAATACACAAAATTTTCCACCGTGTAAAGTACTGTTTCCAAAGTTTTGTTTTTTGAAATTCAAAATTAGAAAGGGGCTGAAGTGAGTACGAGAGGTGGAGAAATCGACTTCGATCTTTAGAAATGTTAATATAAAACAAAAAGATCAGTTGAAATAAGTATTCAACTTGGAAGCGCATATGGGCCCATTCTTCTTCGTTGAAATAACATATCAATCCATTGATTTAACCGAATTAGTCGATATGCGATTACAAATTGAATAGTTATTTCAAGTAATCTTTTTTTTCCCGTGTGTCGTGTTCAAGTAACGTTTGATGACATCGATTGTTTCTCTAGATCTTCGAAACACTCTACTGTCAATGCAAACGTGTAGCGTAGATAAGATATTATCGCTGCTACGAGCTGCAGAGGACATAATTTGTGTAAATGTCAGGCTTACGGAAACGCTTCCCTCTTAGTGGCATGCTTTGAACTATTCTGACATATGCCCGGTTAAATTTATTCAATCCACTTTCGAATTTCAGCTCTACTATACACAAATATCGAAGCAACGGACATTTGAACGGTGATTAATAATTCCATACAGAATAATTATGCTGGAAAACGTTGGATTTGAATATTATACAGTGTAAAATTTGTATTCACATCAATCCACACTTCCGTGTTTGATCCTTCGATTTGTGGCACCGTGAACAGTAGTTTCTCTTCTTCGTATTATATTTCTTCTTCTTTCCCATCGCTCTCTATATACACTGAAGAAAACGGAAATGAGATTTCCATTCGAGGTTGTAAATCTACATTAAGAATATTTTGTAATGCTACCGTTCTGAATTTAGGAAAAATACAAAGTAGAAGTTACAAATTTAGAAACATTTGTCAATACACGACTCTGAATGTTAGCATATTACAGTGAGTTTGTAAACTCCTCATAAAATCGGTAAAAACTTCACATTCAGAGTAGGTCATACACTGTCAGAAATATCTGGAAATTTTTTGCAATTACCTACATGAAATTAGGATCATATACATTCTGCATTAAATTTAATGTACAAAAACATGAAAAGACTATACATTATGCTATAGTTTACATCAAATTTCATGTAAAATGTGCATGAAACTGAATTCATGTATGTACTTGAAGAAAACTTCCAGTGAAAGTAAAGTTACCAACACTGAATGTGACGTATTTACAGATGGTTGTAAAATTAAAAATCTTTGAAAAACTGTCACGTGGAATATAGGGGATCTGCATTTCCTGCTTTTGGTAAACCCTTTACACTCTAAGCAGCGAATTTACATTGTCGGTGACGAAAGCCCAACATTCAGACTAGGTCATTTTTGTCCCTACACTCAAAGTGGCAAAATTTAAAAAAATTTTCCACAGTGTAGCCCGCTATAGCAGTCATTGACCACATACCGCACGTCGGAGGGACTTGGAGAATAGTGCGTTCAGTTTTATTGACGCCATCAACCAAGTTTATCCCATCGCAATCACAAATCTCAATATACATATATATATATACCCAGACAAAAAATTCTTCTTATTTCCAATGTCACAAATTTATAAATTCCTGCAATTGATGAATAGGAAAACAATATAATCGAGGAAGTTCAATTTTTTCCCTCATAGAACAATATAAAACTGCATAGAACACGTTAACGCTGCGTAGATATTGGAATATAGAAATACAATTATTTCTCAATTACCACACTAACGTTGAATTAAACCATTCTTCCTTTCCAGAAAAATAAAGACGGGATCTCATAATGAATAGGAAATAATAATGGGCGAGAAGAAAGGAAATGATTATTTCATCAATTGAGTTCCGCTCCCTGACGATCAAGATTTTCATACCTTTATCGTCGATACGTCCTTTTTTTTCCTCCCTCTTCGATTTTTCCTCTTTTTAAATCCGTTCATGCCTGCTCGTCTGTCCTTCTTTGTGTTTTTTGCTTCTTATCCACGGATCGATGCCAATTTCTGAGTAATCGCATTTTACGGTTACTTTAGCAAACACCTACCAGCCATCTCTCTGCAACGATGCACTAAGTGCAAGAGAAGCAAAGAAAACTATTCGACGATGATAGCAATATTCCAGTAACGTGACAACTGAACCGTGTACCTTAGTACATTCTTCAAGATAAGATGCATAGGACCGAACGATCACGCTTACTCCGTATATCGCTATTAAGAAAAAATACTAAATACTTGGGTATAATGTGAAACGCGGTGTTCATAATTCACTGTTCCAGTGGAAGCAATTTTCGCTCTTCTCTTATTCAATATTTATTCTTATAATTACGTTGATTGAGTTCCTGTTTCGAGAAAGATTTAGTAATTTCAGCAGTTTAATTTCAATGAATCAAAGAATAAATTATCATCATCATCATCGCAGATGATTATTGAAAACTTTGACTGTTGGTTTTGAATTGTCAATACAATGGAACATCATTCATCGGATTAAACATTATTTCAAATTGTGGATGCGTGAGATATGTTGATCACATTGTAATGTTTTTTGTTATACAGGGGTGGACAAGGCGTACGATGCTCAGGGATGCTCGGACGAACGACGAAGGCGGTGGCTGGAAAGGTTGGCGGCGATGGTGGTCCAGACTGGGCGGATTGTTGGCGATGGCGACAGCCATTTCCTGTCTTGTTGCCCCGTTTCCGGGCGCCTCAGCCAATCCGGAAGCGAAACGTCTTTACGACGATCTATTGTCAAACTACAACCGTCTTATCCGACCCGTCGGCAACAACAGCGATCGCCTCACTGTTAAAATGGGGCTAAGGCTATCCCAGCTCATCGAAGTGGTGAGTAGAAATTATCGATATCTAGTTAACCTGGTTACCAACTATCGTTCCAAGTTTCCCGAAAAGAATACTCCCTCGAGGATCCAAAAATTCATTCAACACTCTTTTTTTCAAATTATATGAATGATGAAAGCACTGTTATACAACAGTTTTCTTGAATAGTATTGATCATACTCTCCCTTACGAATATACTCAGTGAAAAAAAGTTGCTAAAACAGCAAACTTCGAAAATTTGCTTTGCTGATATGGCAAAACTTGTTGCTGAATTGGCAAAAAATTTGCCATTACAAAAAAACTCTTGCCCTTCTGACAAGCGCTTGGCACTCAGCAATCCGGAATTGTTGATATACAGACGGTCAGAAAATTTTGCTGAATTAGCAAATATCTTGCTCAAATAGCAATATTTTTGCTGTAACAGCAACCGTTTTGCTAATTTAGTGAAGCAGATTTTACGGAATTGCTTTTTCAGCATGAATTATTTGTTAGAAGCAATAGCAGTGAAAATTCGAACGAGATGGGGTTTATTCAAAAGTTGTGATGAATTCTTTCCGTTTGTGATACCAAATTCTGTGACCATACATGTTTTGTCCAGTATGCGTCATTCTCATCATATTCTTCATTCCATCAGCACTAACGTTCTCGCTACATTCTCAGAAACTCATATACCAGTCGTTTATAATCGAAAATCTGTATCCCATAAATTTGATTTCTCGTGGTTTTCGAATTTGAAAATCTATCGAATTCTGCGTCCATGATAATAGGATCCAGTGACACGCGAATAGAATAAATATCTGTTCATTGAGCATATAACGTTACACCACTTTCCAGGGATATAATTCCAGTTCCGTATTCGCAATGAAGCAGATTATAAAGCGAGATATGATATCGATATACAAGTGATATATATATTATCATATCTTCAATGTTTTATTCGCTTCTACAAAATAACAAAATTGAATTGCATTCAAACGTGTAACAAAGAAATGGAATTTTCTTCCGTAAAAACGCAATAGATTATGAATTCTGTGTGTTGAATCGATAATGAGAACCGGTCAGTCTACTAGCGAAAATAAACAGCCTCTATACGTGATGAATTTTTTATCACGGGAGAGTGTTATGTCGAATATAATCGATTGAAGGAACATATATCGAAAGTCATGAATTCTATTGACAGGTGCATAAACGTTTTGCATGTAAATACAATTCGAAAATCTATCGGTGGTGCATGGATCGTTGAATAATTGATGAACTTTCGGGAAATGATTCCAAATCGAGGTTATCGATTGTTCCTTGTGTATTTAATAAAATGATATTTCAGTCATAAAATTAGAACACAAATTGATTTCCCTCTATTCCTCTTTATAATGATGTTCCGTATTCTTGACGAAGCGCAAGTCGAAGGCTTGTCTCGGGGAATCGATATCCGATCATTCATCCCTCACAGGAAATGAATTATCATTCCTTTCACTGCACAGTGAAATTTTGCTGCATCAAGAAGGAGTAGGTATCTTGTAATGAACTGTACTGTCGGGGATAGCTTTATCAGCTCATAAGTTCGAACTTATGATGATAAGAGGTTTTCAGGAGAATAATAAGATCCTCAAAGACAAAGTGCACAGAGGGTATTGTGTATAGTGTGAAAATATTGCCTATCCTAGCATATAAAATATGGAATCATGAAAGATTAGTCATCTCTATATCTAGTACAGAATGTAGAGGATAGCATTTCTGATTTGTTTTCAAGCACGTACGTTGGTTTTTCACAATAAAGACTGTGTGGGCATTGTAGTGTAACAACGTCCCAAACAGACACAAAGATATCTTTCAGAATTCTAAAAGATATCTTCAAAAAGTACAAGAAGTCTTGAAGAATTTCCTAACACGCTATCTTTTTGTATTCGAAAAGATGTCTTATGCAACATAATTGGGTTTCTAAAAGATCTTTCGGAGACTTCTCCAAGATATTTTTAAGAAGAAATTAGGAAATCTAAAAGAGTTCTTCAAGATTTCTCAAAGATGTCTTGAAGAATTCATAAAAATGTCTTTGAAGAAGTTTGAATTTATTTACTAAAAAAATTCCAACCTCTCATTTCTCCTTCTTTCCCCTGTTTCTCCTTATCGCTCTCGCACTCTTATGAAGTTTACTTCATCTTAGTGTTCACTAAACATCGATGGCACATCGATGTGTCATCCAATAAACGGGTATGGATGTTTGAGATCGCGAACACCGATGCTGCTAGAACCTGATTGGTTGTTATTTTACCAATAAAAATTTTGGGATCTAGCGCCATTTTATATTCAGCATAATCCCATTCAATTGTTCTCATGTTATGTCTTGATGTTTCAATGTTTCTTACAAAAAACATTGGAACATCAACCAGGTCGATGTTACATCGTTAAACGATGTAAAACATCGATGTCAGGCGATGTTATTATCGTCGATGTTTAGTGGACACTACTTCATCTCGATCCTTGAGGTTGCGGGAATCGAATCAGCGCATCGATTTGATTCCTTACTCACGCTTCAGTGACCTGAGCTATACAGACAGTTTGATTTTGGTGCTTATAATTGTCAATATGACATAGTAAAATAGTGTCAGTGGTGTACATTTCCAGAGTAAAAGTGATCTTTTGAAAAAACTGTTATATAACAAATGTCAGATAAGTTGGCCGTAGATACCACAGATTCTTCTTAAATTATTTCTATCTCATCGTTATTTAAGAATAACTTATTATTAAGCATAAATGAGAATTTTTTAAAATTTACTTGAAGACTGTACATAAAATTGAGTATAAAAAGTTCAGTGATCTGTAAAATATTTGTGTCTTGGAGATTCGTTAATTCCAGCGCGGGTGTTAAAAGGTTACAAAATCGTACTTTTTGCAGAATTTGAAATGTCTTGGCATGCATATAGATCTTTCAAGCTTTTGATTTGTGAACGAATTTATCACATCTGTAATCCGATTATAAAGAAACGGACATTCCAAGTGTTATTCATGTCAATTCATATGATTAGGTATGGTAGGTATTCATAACCTACACCTGTTGACAATCTATATTCTTAAACATATCTTGTCAAAGTCTCCCAAGTACATTTCTTTCAAAGGATTCTAAAAGATATCTTTAAGATATCTTGCATGGTTGTCTTGAAGATGTCTTGAATCAAGACATCTCTTAGAAATCTTTTACAAGATGTTTTTCCAACACTTTTGAAAGATACCTTCAAGAACTCTTCAATAACGTTCTTGGAGATCTCTTAATCGAGTATTCTTTTAGATATCTCCAAGAACTGCGTGCTGTGTGGGGTGCTATTGTAAAGTCTTATTCTTAATGCTAAATATTGAAGAACAGAGCGTTGACAAGGTAAATCGATTCACGGTTCTACAACGAAGATTTCTCATCTTGGGATCTCTTCTCCTATCCAAAAGATTTGTACAAAACCAATATGTTTGTCATACAGACTTGCAGACGTGTTCCATCCATCATTATTCATCAAGATTTTCATGGGATGCAAAAGATGAATGATATTTATGAACATTGAATATCACAGGCGTGTTTAACATGGTATCACCACTTTCCTCGGATCGAACTTTTGTCCGGGAACAAATGTCAGATATTTGTGTTTCGCAGTATGTCGGCCGATTATTATGGCGATCACCGCAAGATCGGACATATCGGTATGTACATACGTCACATAAATACTCGTAACATCGTACACGTGCATACATACGCGTGCGTTCGTACGTACATAACAAGCATTGAGATAGAGAGATTATAGATCATGTTGGTTGTATAATGGAATGCTGCAAGTCCACGTACGTATAACGTACACAATACTTGTTCACCGATAAGTTGAATTCTCCGAGTTCCAATGTTCTGGCATTCTAGGACCCGTTTGGTGAGCAAATTGAAAAAGATGAGACTATTCGCAGGAACGAAGGACGGGGGAAGGTCGTTGAAGGAGAAGTTTAATCTGAGGTTGGTATTTCGATATCGATAGGTTTCTAAGTTCTACACGGAAAAAAATAATGTAGTAAAATAGTATTATTTTGTCAAATATCGTCACAATGACCTGACAATTACCTTTCTTACAGAATGTATAATAGTGAAAATTATGGCAGTTCTCTATTCGACATTTGAGAAGTGCAAGAGATGAGGCACAATACTACCAATTCACTAGAAAATATTGTAATTTTTATTGCATTATTTTTCTTCGTATGTAAAATTACCATGAGTATCCACTGAACAGTATGTCGCGAAACGTTTCTGGCACGCCTCAGATACTGTTGAAGTCATAACATTTCATTCGTAACATTGCAATGGTATGATATTAACAGTATCTGGAACGTTCCAGACACATTCCGCCACATTTGTTCAGTGGGTATAAACAATTCTCAATCACTTTGAACAAGCAAAACTACATTAACGTCAATCTTTAATGAGGTAAAAGTTTGGCAGCAACTTCAGATAGATGTCTAACATCCGGAGTTCTGATTGATGCGTACAGTTCTTTTCTTTCCCCTGCAGACATTCCATTCAACTCTTACCGAACTCAAATAGGTGGTATATATCGTCTCGATAAACTCGATTCCACTGCTTGTAGGAGATAGATGTAACTGCATTGTTCTGGATTATCACAACAACAATCTTTTGTCATGAATTTTCCGTGTATAACCTGTTTCGAAATGATCGATAGAATATAATAATGTTCTGCTGAAGTAATTATCCCTCCCTTCCGATTCAATGATAGGGATTCAATCCGTTATACGATACACCAGAATCTCCATGTATCTCTCGAAATTTTATATGCAGAAATCTCAAAATCCGTCATCCGAAATCCCTGGTTCAGAGTTGTGATCGATGTTTCGGATACTAATGGTGTTACATTTCAGCAGTTGAGCGATATCGAATACAATCTTAATCTGCGATTAGAACCCCTTGTATTGGATCAAAATCACAAAAGGATTAGCAGCAGACAATGGCGCTTGAGAAATCAATGAATTTATCCACAGTTGTCGGAGGATCGCATCCCTGGTGAGATTGAAGCGTATATACGAAGCGTGGAGAAAGTGCATACGAAGCAAAAAATGTTTCAATTCCCTATTCCTGAAGCGTGTGATGCCTGCTTGCTGTGAAGTGATGAAATCGACACACGTTCCATGTACGCTTCATAAGCTCTTGATCCCGTTTCACTCACGCTTCATATGGAGTCATAGTACACTGAAAGAATTACCTTGTAAAAATTACCGTGAAATTCCAGTACTCGGAGGACAAGTAAAAATTGTTCACAAGATTACTGTGCAGCCTGTAAAAATGAGTGAGTTTTCAAACAGTTGAAAGTGATATTTTCGATCATTTTTACAAAATTTACAGTAATATTTTGAAAAATTCCTACTTGTCCTTCAACCATTGGAATTTCACGGTAATTTTTCAAATAAAATTCTCTCAGTGTGAGTTACATTCGGCGTATGCGAATCATACCTATTCTGCACGGAGAAAACTGGAATAGTGACGTTCACCATTATCATTTAGTGAAACCTTGTTTCGCTGAAAACACTAAGCAATCATTTTATTCTACTGAATATAATTTAGTAAAGATTCGTGATTTCAACAAAATGGTACAGTAGTCCATGTATGATCAATATTACGGATGGTATAGTTAGTTTGACTGACTCAATTGCCTTTACTACGCTGTTGAGTAGTAATAACTATTTTATTCGTTTTAATTAACGCGCTCGAGCGGAGTGGGCCAAAACGAGTCGAACGTGACCGAATATACGAACTCTCCTCGCTTACCGACACTGTTTTGTTTATAAACGATTTTTTTTCTAATAAATGTGTTACTGGCAGAAAAGGAGTTAATGATAACTCGTATATGGAATATGCCTCTCATGATTCTCGTCTTAATCATCAACACTTCACAAAATCAATTTATTTAGAAAATCCAAAATTGTTTCAACAGTATCCTTTAATCATAAGTTCCCCAAACACTTATAACAGATACGCGAAGCTAGTAAAATTATATATCTTCAGTTTAGCTCAAGTGGTATACGCGTCAGGGATTGGGCGGTAGGTAGGTAGGATGTTGAGGTTCGATTCCCGCTTTCAGCGCCCTTGTGCAATGTCTTGTGCAATCGATGTTCTATGCTACAACTTGACGCTCAACTAAACAATAATGAGTGTCAAACTATCAAAATTTTTGCTGCTTTGGGAAATTATTCCTACAGACAACATTAACAATCTTCATAATATAAAAAAGAATTTTTTATTCCTAAATCGAATTCATATTGTTGTTTAGTAAAAATGATCATGCCCATTCCGTGGAATAGATGATTCGTGTGGTGGAATCAATTATGCGACCATTCACTGTTTGGTACGAATAACAATGCTCGGGTAATCGAATAAAATACAAGTTTAGTCAAATTAATTTGACTTATTATGGTGACATGAATTGTAAGTGAATTCGGTTTCTAATACTAAGCATTTGGTCTGTCCATATTTCACTAAATCGTTAAGTACGAGTTACCATTGGTTTGATTGATATTACTATTCAGTTTTCTCCGTGTGACTTCAAATGATATCTTTTAGCGATTGATCCCAACGACAAGACATGGTTCAGTGGATAAAACCCTTGTCTGCCATGGTGAAAGTCATCGGTTCGATTTTTGCTATGGGGCGCAATTTTTTCATGTAGGTTTCATGAATTTTATATGCTTCCTTTGCTTCAATTCTTTTCGCATACTCTTTGTATCCTCCCATTTGAGCTCCGTATACACGGAGAAAACTGGTATAGTAAAATATGGACGGACCAAACATTTGGTCCCCACAATCAATCGCATCGTGATTCTAACTGAACGCATCGTTGGTTCAATTAAGCGAATCGTAATTTCGATTTAGCCATTCAGTTATTTTGATTGCACAGTTTGGTCTATCCATATTTTACTATTCGCTTAGTGATTATCACTATTCCTTTTTCTCCGTGTACTTTTCATCAACATTCCGGTTCCCCTTCAACATACGCTTTGTTTACTCTTCCTTCCCGCTTCCATTTTCACTAGGGATGTGGAATCAGAATATTCGAGATACATGGGAATCAAATTCAAACTCTCCAAAATTAGAACTCTTTTAGAATCGATCATCAGCTCAATCAGGGTGTTTATTTGTATCTTAAATTGTAGCTGTGCTCTTTGCGACTCCACCCCGCTCTGTTTCCTCAATTTATTTTAAAAACGAGAGAAACTTGTTCTAAAACGTCATTTTTCACACCGCGGTATGAATTGTGTATCGTACGGAGTACAGACAAGAGAACAATTGCTAGTACAGATACATGTTCATCGCTTGGAGCGTGAACTGCATATGAAATTTCGATTGCAAACATGGAAAATTGAAATCAATGGGATTGATCCAAACATGAAATGTATATATTGATTTCATTGCTCGTTTTGGATTCAAAATATGTGCCTGGAGAACAGTTGATTTGTAGTTGGTAAACGCATATTTGGGTCCAGAGTGATGAATATTTATTTGATTTGCAATCAAGATTCGGATCTATCGAATCGGTTGTGAAGTTTCAACGCAGGCTTTCAGGGTATGGGTAATGATTGTATAGATGCTATCGAAAGAAACGGTGACAATTCATGGAATCGTGTATGATGACGTTGGATGGAGAAAAATTGAAATCATTCTTAACAGGCAGGTGTGAAAGTCATGAGCTTAGGGTGTCATTAACTGCCATAATTTGATCACGACGATCAATCGCGCGTCTCTTGTCGCGTCGCTGTACATTGCAGGGCATTGCGTCATGACACGTCTCGAATGTACATACGTACACAAACGAACCGACACATGAATCTACGCGTGTCACTCCCGACAATGAATCCATCTCTATTTACAATTACTCAATAATCTCATGCATTTCCGGTCAACTTGGTTATCACTGTCACTTGGTCACATTGTTACATAAATATATGTATACTCGTTCTGCCCGTCGAATGTGGATTTTGATTGAAAAGAATTTCATTAATTTCCCTTCTTTGTCGTTGGAGATGAAATTTAAATCAAAAGTTCTCAACTCGCGTATTAGAATATGAATGTGTAAACGTCGAATTATCATCGAATCTCTCAAGAATCCTTTGAAGATTGGCTGTCGAAACCAACTGTTTTAGATCAATAAAGCTCGACCGGTGACATCGGCAATCCTGGGTTTCGATAAAAAGTTTCACGATTCCATCAACATCGTGAAAAGATTTTCAATTGCACGATTGTTTTCTATCCCATAACGAAGGGTATTGATATCAATTCGATGGTGTTCCGGGTTGATTAAGTCTTAACTCGAATGGGAATTTTATGCAGTAGCGAATGGGAATGCAATTTACGTGTATTACTTTGAATTTCCATTGATTACGAGAGTATTATTTCGAGTACATTGTTTACTTGTTATTTCTAACCAATGCGGTAGTCGCAGGAAGCGTCAGGCAGCTCAGTAAAGGTAATTGAACGAGGGGATGGGATTCGTTTCGTAAACTCTTAACGTGGTATGGTTAGCAGCATATATTCGAGGGCGGTACAATCGTCCGTGCCAATTTTATGCTGTATGTAAATTTAGGTTGAAAATGAGTTTGTCATTACGCTTCCACGGTATAATTACTGTTTGCATGTTACCTGGGTTGTCCGAATTTTACATACGTTCAGAGCGAAGATGTGTGTGAATTGAACTTGTGTGGATATTGAATCATAAATATCAAATCCGTGATGGTCGGATATGATGCAAAAACATCATCTCATTCGATTATCGAAAGCATAATTGAAATTCCTATAGACGAGCGAATCAATGAAACCGTTCGATAGATATGCCAATATTCATTATATAGATATTCGAACATCTTTTTCGGATTGTGAAATACATACGTGGATTCCAGTTTCAACGGGGACGCCAGTCGCATTGGATTCGATCCAATGCAACGTACCAGACTCGTATCAATTAATATTTGAAGATAATGGATCAGTTCCAGACTGGGTCTCATAAGAATTGAATTTCCAGGGGTTCCTGGGTATTTCATTAGACTACAGTTGCGATGGTTACTATAATTGTTGGCACGATTAGACTTGTGTAATGATTGATGAGAGAGAATAAGCTATCACTTGAATACACGATTGGACCACATGAAAGCTAACTTGACGTATTATTTAGACAATCGAGTGAATGAAATGTGACAGCTTATTCTGCAATTCGTAACCACTAAAGCTTAAAAAAATGGTTCTTCATATGAGCTTCGGACAACGGTATACGCGGAGAAAAAAGAACAGTGAATGATTACTAGAAATACGAAGGGTCATTGCCAAGAAGGGTTAGCAAATTGGTGACAACTGAACTTTTCAACTTTTCTATCAACAGTTCCTTATGCGGGGAGTAGTAATAGTTCCTATCTTCAGATGAAGATCACTGCTAATTCATTTAGTTTCTAATACAATATGAACTGAACAAACATACTTCCTATTTTTCACAAAACTTAGTGATCAATACCATCATTCAAAAGAAAGATGCCGTGAATTATCCTCAAATATTACCCAAAAAGTTGATTCTTTTAGAAATCATACTTCCACGATGGTTCTTTGTCCCATTGATCCGGATGCAAGGCTGTAATAGGAAGAAATTTTTTTCCCAGCAATGGGGATTCGAACCTACCTACACCTAACCAACCTGACTTAACGCTTATACCGACTTAGCTCTACTGCGCGATTGAGATTTTCAGCTTACTGAGAGTTTATGAATCGTTCGTAGATCCGTGCTAACACCTCAGCAACTTGGTTTATGAATAATCTTAGTGATGTACGGCATACAATGCTTCAGAATCATTACCTCGAAATGTTATGAATGATTCCACATCGTGCAATGGTTCTATTCTTTTCTCCTGTGTTGGAATCTACTTTATACATTGCTTGGCAAATATTGCCTTGAAATATTATGAATCACTTTCCACGCCGGGCAATACAACGTTTTATATTCAATTTCATGACGTTTTTTTGTAATGACTGAGGGAACCATCGCTAACTACGTTTGTCGCTGGATGCTCCACAGTATAAGCATGATTGATACAATTTTTCATTACTATGCACATTAGTACCCTTCGCTATCTTTCTATTATTCATTCCTATCATCATAAGCACTCATTGCTCATTTTTCAAAAATTGGCGTCAATCCTAGGCAAGGTAGTGATCATCGCTACCAATTTCAAAATAATTTTTCTCTGTGTACGTTAATCATGATGATTAGAAATAAATACTGCTTCCTTGTTAACGATTGTACAAGTTGAATCTATGTGATCGTGATACTTTGCGATCAAATTAAAAACTCACACCGAAAAAAATAATTAGTTACCCGTATTCCAAATTAGTTCCAGCAACTAGATACAGTTGTTGATATTTGGATAACTGAAACGGGCGTTCGCTCAACTAAATTCAAATTCAATTTCTCTGACTTTAGTTGCTGTTACCAACTTGAAGTTGTCTTTACTACAGCTTTTATTGCCGGCTTCTATTCTTTTATTACTCGGAACTAATTTTCACAACTAAGTTCTGTTCATTCGGTCAAATAAATTATTTTTTCCCACACCTGCACGGAAAGTTGATGTTTTCTGACCTATTTTTAGGGGAGGAAGTGCTGAATTCCAAGCGAATGTGGCACAGCGGGAGGAAAATATTTTCCTCCCGCTGCGAGCGGGAGGAACATACAAACTATCCTTTCGTTCTGAAATATGCATATGAATATTTTATATGCAATTAAACAGATGATTTTCACTTTCCTTGCAGTTGTGGGAAAAAATAGTATGTTTAGCTCGGGAAGAAGTGGGAAATTTCTAGGGGTGCACACGATATTCTCGTCGAGACTGAAAAACAATCGATCATCTTAATTTAAACGTGTTCCAATGAGGTATCCACCGCACAGAATTCCGACTTCGTATCTAATGAAACGGAATAATCGATCATTCCGATTTCATAAACAAGATCAACCAAGATATGCTTCCGGTATCGTTTGTCAGTCTCGTCTCGTCTTGGTGCAACGCTCAATGCAGATCTCGATATAGATCTTGATCATTTTCATTTGCAAGATCAAAACCTGTCACGAATTTGTTCCGTCTGATGCGAAGCTTCAATTGAGTTTGGTAAACCATGTCTTATAAACAGTAGAATGATGAATATAGATCATCTTCCAAGTTCTTGACGCGAGTCCCGTGTGCACCCCTAGAAATTTCCCCCCTTGATGAACAATATACTATTTTTCGGTGCCCGATCGCTCAAGATTATTATATGAATCTATTGATGAATTATCCTTCACAAGGGGGTGTTTACAAATGAAATTCCTGTACAAGGATATTCGATTTATATTTGTCAAGGACTTCACCTTGAAAGAAAGTTGTATAAAGAGAGGTCGAAATTGCATTCGAAGGAATTTCAAAAGCGCAGTATCCTCAGAATAATGTAAAATTATATACTTTGTGGTACGACTCTCAATACGAAAAATAGAAAAAAATGCATAGGAAGGATTCAATTCATGCCCATTCATTTCTATGACTTCTCATAAAGAAGAAGAATATCAGCCACAGACCTAAAACGACCAGCCTCTTTACGAATCCTACAAAAAACTCATTGAGAGATTTTATCACTTAACTTCTAAAAAGGAACGAGTCGTCTCCTGAATTACTTTTTCGTTCTCTCTCTCTCTCTCTCTGCACTTCAAGCTTTTCAAATTAGTCGTTCGATATGAGAGTTGTTCAGCCGGCACAGAAATGAAATAATGCGCACGAAACATATCACTTGATTTTAATGAATAAACTTGAGGAAATAAAAGTCGATCTCCACGATTCTCTCGATGCACGTTGAATATTTCAACATTCGTACTTGTGCTTTTTTTCTCATCAGTTTTACAGATCACATACACGTAGACAAGGATCCACAACATTTCATTTGAATCCACCAATCCGTTTGGGTTAACAATAACGATCTTGAGGAGAGTTTTGTTTCGAATTTCTTTGAATGATTGCGCGCAGTTTTGAGTTCTTCTCACTCATATAGAACGTTTCACGGCTTCCGAAGTAATTTTGGAATTATCGTTCAGTTTATCCGCTGTATATCTACGGGGAAGGAAATTCCTTATTATATTCTATAAAGAAACCCGAATACATGCGCGAATTATTTGCTTCAACCAACACCTTTATGACAATTCTATGCTACTGTTTATACTTGGAAGTATCTTTAGTACACGGAGGAAAATGTGTATGGTAGGACCAGCAATATAAAAATTGTCAACATTTATTTGCTGGTTATGCAATAATTCCTTGTTCGTACAGCAATAGCACATTGATTCGTTCACAAGAATTGTATTGCTGAAAATCACTGGTTAAAATGACAATATGAGTTGTCATTCCAACTCACAATAACCATAATAACCATTGTTGATTTGACAAAACAATATCAAGCAACGACAACAATAAGTATTACAGAATTAACAAAAAAAATTGTCGTAACAAAATCCATTTATTGCCAAAACAGCTATATATTCTGAACGTATAAAGCGGTATAATTTTATTTCCGTGAGAAATTATTTTGATCCACTTCAGGAGATAGTTGAAAATGAGATCCAAGTGATTTTACATTCTTGTACAAACCCTTCTTCGATGAAGTTTTTCTTGAATTCACAAACATAAAAATCAATCCCAATTTCTGATTGATTAATAAACCTTACATGAGTTTGACAAACAAATTTGACGAATTTGATTCGTTTCTGAAAAAATTCCTGTGGTTCAAATCCTAATTCATTCCCGGGTCGAAAAATTTGGACGGTTTTTGTCCTCTTGTTTCATTTTTAGACTGATTTTGTTCTGATGGTTGATTAATGCGAAAAAAAACATTAGTTTTTCAAGATTTCAGTCTGAATTTGTCCTCAATCACTTTCACTCGCTGGAGGAAAATTTCAGACTAAAATCTTGAAAAAGTAATGTTTTTTTTTCGCATTAATCAACCATCAGGACAAAATCAGTCTAAAAATGAAATAAGAGGATTAAAACCGTCCAAATTTTCCGACTCGAGAATTTATTCAATGTGCACAATTGTATGTTTGTCTTGAATATATTTTCATCGTTAACTCTGAAGAAAGTCGAGGATTACCATAAATGGCAATTTAAGTACTCAGTTGTCATCTTGAAAATCTGCTGATGTGATAAATACTTTGTGTCCCACTCGGAGGACCCGGGTTCGAATCTCGCTAAGTCAACTTTTCAACATTGGAACGTACAATCGCTTTTTCTTCACATATAAATCAAACCACATCGTAATAGAATGTTTGTAGGGATAAATTCGCATGAAAAATTTTTTTCCTCAGTCAAAAGCAATATTTTTTAAATAGGTAAATATAAATTGTTGATATAACTACATGATATTGCAAAACTGAATATTTGAATTGTTAATACTGTTGACAATATAATATTGTTGCCAGTTTAGCAATAGTGACGGTCATATTTTTACGATATTTATTGTGGGTTGATATATAACAATATTTTTATTGTCAATTCAGCAATATTATTGTTAGTTTTTTTCTCCGTGTACCGTGGAATGGAGTGAATAGAAATACCCATAGAAATTGAAAGGTAGTGGAAAATGATCGTTCTCAGCGTGTTTCTATTCACCCGCCATGTTTCTATTTACCCCATTTCACGGTAGTGTATAGAACTGGCTCAACCAACTAATGCATCTCGATGTTTGCTAATGGCGTTTGTTGATGAACATTTCAATTTTGCAATCAATTATCTCTGTATGTATCTATCCAACACTTCGTAAATTTTGAATATATCGATGAATCATTGAATGTATGAAAGCCATGTTTCAGAAAAGTGAATTGATCAGTATTGTGTGGAATACATTATCCAAGATAGACATAAAGGCTTGAAACGTTTAGTTCTTGAGAATATATAACGTTCACTAATGTCGATATACATTAGATAGCTAACCTTCCTCACACTCAAAAAGATGTTTGATTTTTCATATAATCAATGAACAATCTATCGCGTTATATGTTGACGAAGCGAGCGCTATTCACTACTAATCAGTTCTGCCGTACAAAGCAAGGAAGCCGTAACTCAATTTTTGTATGTCATTCGATGCAGTGAAATTTTCTGGATAAAATGGTACATGAATCTCATTTTCGACAAAAAATTGAGTTACGGCTTTTTTGCTTGGAATTTATACCGTATAACTAACATCTTGTGAATTGGATATGTTCAGAATGCCATGACATTTGGATAATACGGACACAGGGAAGACATGATTTCAAAATATTATCAAACAACGCCTGTCGCAAAAAAAATTGTCCACAGTTTTCAACCGATTGGAATGAAACTCATATGGGACCATTATCAGATCATAACTAGAACGTTGTATGAGTTTCATTGCAATCGGATAGAAGGAACCGAAGATATGCGCGGTCGCAAAATCACGATTTCTTATAACATTTTTCTTCTGTAAGAATCACACGGAAAAAAATAATCTGCCCATTCAACCACAATAGTAATTATTTTTACCACAAATTGGACTAAAATTTGGGACAGGTACAAAGCTTAGTAACGTATAATACAAGCTTCACATATAATATAAAGCAAAACGATATATTTGTAACCAGATCACCAGTAACACTTGAAACATATTGTGGTAAAGTATACCACAAAAATTGAGTTGAATGTATCCAGATATTGTCACAGTGTTTAGTACACATTTGGGGTAGAAATTACCACAAATTTTTGATGAACATGAAAAAAATTTTTTCCTAACTTCTTACCGTACTCACTGTCGGTAAGTATTCAGGATAACATAGGTTAGGATTTAGGATGTTATGCTTTTCTCTATTCGAGAAATTTTCATTCCTTGGAGAGATTCGAAACCAGCTTACCTAACCTATCACCTACCTAAAGAACCGATCCTAACAGTTTGAGCTAACACGCGATACGATTATATAGTAGATAACTGTCACTTATGGTCATAATGTTACAACGTCTGATATATTATAAAAACATTTATTGTATTACAACTGAGGATGGTACATGTATCAACATTTTCAGCATATATTAATTCGTTTTATTGATTGATGTGAGCATTTTGCAGGAGTTCATTGTTCACTCGAGCGAAATTATTAATATATTTATAAATGTTTTCTTTTTATCATATAACTTTATACAAGCTGATTTATAATTTAGTTCATGGACTGAAGTTGAATGAAATCAAATAAATTTCTTAGTTGATAAATGTCTATTAGATTCGATATCAAATACAATATTTATTTCCATGAATTGAGGAATGTTTTAAAACATCTTACATTAATACTTCGCGTTACTGAATTCATTTCACTGCACGAATTTACTCCACTCACTTCATTTCACTGCACGAATTCGAAACCAGCTTACCTAACCTATCACCTACCTAAAGAACCGATCCTAACAGTTTGAGCTAACACGCGATACGATTATATAGTAGATAACTGTCACTTATGGTCATAATGTTACAACGTCTGATATATTATAAAAACATTTATTGTATTACAACTGAGGATGGTACATGTATCAACATTTTCAGCATATATTAATTCGTTTTATTGATTGATGTGAGCATTTTGCAGGAGTTCATTGTTCACTCGAGCGAAATTATTAATATATTTATAAATGTTTTCTTTTTATCATATAACTTTATACAAGCTGATTTATAATTTAGTTCATGGACTGAAGTTGAATGAAATCAAATAAATTTCTTAGTTGATAAATGTCTATTAGATTCGATATCAAATACAATATTTATTTCCATGAATTGAGGAATGTTTTAAAACATCTTACATTAATACTTCGCGTTACTGAATTCATTTCACTGCACGAATTTACTCCACTCACTTCATTTCACTGCACGAATTCGAAACCAGCTTACCTAACCTATCACCTACCTAAAGAACCGATCCTAACAGTTTGAGCTAACACGCGATACGATTATATAGTAGATAACTGTCACTTATGGTCATAATGTTACAACGTCTGATATATTATAAAAACATTTATTGTATTACAACTGAGGATGGTACATGTATCAACATTTTCAGCATATATTAATTCGTTTTATTGATTGATGTGAGCATTTTGCAGGAGTTCATTGTTCACTCGAGCGAAATTATTAATATATTTATAAATGTTTTCTTTTTATCATATAACTTTATACAAGCTGATTTATAATTTAGTTCATGGACTGAAGTTGAATGAAATCAAATAAATTTCTTAGTTGATAAATGTCTATTAGATTCGATATCAAATACAATATTTATTTCCATGAATTGAGGAATGTTTTAAAACATCTTACATTAATACTTCGCGTTACTGAATTCATTTCACTGCACGAATTTACTCCACTCACTTCATTTCACTGCACGAATTTACTTCACTCACTTCATTTCACTTCAACTCACTTAATTCGATGTTTCTTCTTCGCATTCGATTTGTATATTAATTGAAAGCACTGCAATTACTTCGATACGAGGAATCGTTGTATATAGACCCATCTGTAACCTAACCTCTCACAAGACTGTCAGCGGAAGACATTTCAACTCAAATTTTGTGGTAAAAACAACAGCAGTCAATAGTGGGGTCAATGAAATGATGGGATACCTTTCACTATCTTTTGGATAGTGATTGCAACTTTCCAATTGAATAGCATTTAATACTGAAAATGTAACATTTATTGGAAGTGTATTACTGCAATGTATAAAAAGCACTTATCTTCCTTCAGGTAAATAATACTTCAAATCCATGTAGAAATAAGGATTATTGGAATACATTCAACCATAATCAATTCACCACAAACTTATTGTCACAGAAATTTGGCAATTTTTTTCCGTGCAGGTTAAACCCGAGTCAAAAAGTGAATCCTGATTTAGCTCTGATTCGTTGCGAATTATGGAGTGAATCAGGTTTGATTTCATTTTTCGCCCTGATCTCGCCCTATTCTCAACCTGATCTTGCTTTCAACATTCTCATTCAACCTGTAGTTAACTTTTTTTCGACCCGATTATACTCTAGACCGTTGTGCATTACGGAGTGGATCAGGCTTTGAAAAGTATTATATGGGACTACTGTCGACCCTACATATAACCGTGGTAAAAATTTCATGACGATCGAATAATAGGAACGGAAAATATCCCCGGTCGCAAAATGTGCACATACACACACACACACACACATACTAAAACTAAAAATTTTTCCTAAATTTGGAGAAACATTTTGATTTAAGAGATTTTGAATTTGGAAGCAAGAAAATTTTCGATTCCCGAAAACGATCACAAAGTTTCCTTCTAACGAGGAAGCAAAAACACGAGTTCCAGCGCCGTGTACAAGAAGTCGAGGAACTGAAGCTCACACCCACAACTATACCACATATACGTTTACATTCACACGCGCCATCCCTAATAGAAATTTTGAACGGGAAAATATCCGCCTGACAAGGCATGCCTGATTTCCTATGAGGTCCTCATCAGGTTTCGTTACACTGTAAAAAAATTTCACCGGAAAATTCCAGTACATGTACTGGAAGTCATTAACCTGTACATGTACCGGAAAATTTCAGCACATTTGTACTGCAAAAATTCAGTGCAAACGTTATGGAATTTCCGCATCAAAACTGGAAATTTTCTGAGCCTCGGTACTGGAATTTTTCAGTACACGAGCTGGACTTTTCCAGGACATGTACTGGAAAATTAATGCTGAAAATATCCATGAAAATTGAAAAAAAATTGCTCACGCAAAGTGATTTTGCAGGGTCCTTGTGGTCCAAGATGATTGAGAAACTTTTGATCGTTCATTTGGATGGACAGAAACTCATGTCTACCTAACAGGATTTGAACCCACACTTTTCTACCTGCCTACCAACTGAAACCTAAGACCTAACCGATGAGCTATAGCGCGACATGTTGGAAGGCCAGCTTGGGTTACTACATATGCTTCATATCTAGAACACAAGAGGATAAGTCTTGGAAAAACCTCATATATCAATTTTATTGGCTACAATTACAATTATTATTCAAAATCTCAATCAGGAAATTTTTAATATAAAGACTTGAAATTTTTCCTGCCAGAAATGACGAAGTCCAATAGAAGTGGAAAATTTCAGTGCAACAGTGATTAAATTCCGTTGCATAGCAACTGGAAAATTCCATCACACGACCTGAAAATTGCAGTTCAAAACCTGTATAATTCAATTGCATAGTAACTGGAAAATTCCATCACAAAACCTGAGAATTGCAGTTAAAAACCTGTATAATTCCAGTATACCAACGATTAGGTTTTTTTTTCTAAATTCCAAATTTTTTCTCAAGTCCTTTTTGAGGGAATATTTTTTTTTGGTGCACAAGAACTATAAAATTGTAGTACGAGCCGGTAAAATTTTCGCGAAATCATGGCAAAATTTCAGTACATCATCTCAAACTTGAAAATTCCAGTACAATGACTGAATTTTCAGTTATGCTTGGTAAATTTTCAGTAACGTAACAACAAAATCTCTGTACATGTACTGGAATATCCATATTCCAGTACTAGCACTGGAAATTTCCAGTCCAGTTGCACAGTAAATTTCCAGTTTTTTTTTACAGTGTACGGGATTCCCTATTTCGCTCGATTTTATGGAAATCTCATCCGAATCTCATTATACCCCTGCGTTACAATTGTATTTGAATCCTATTAGGGAAATCAGATAAGTCCCTCCTAAGGTTTCCAGATTCTAACCTGATCAGGACTTTATTAAACATAAGGAATGCCTGATAAAATTCCTACTAGAGATGGTTACGGAGCACCAAATCTGGGATTTGTTGGACGTGACTTTCATCGGTAGAGGTTGAGCGCCGTCTGAAGCGCTCTTTGGTTTCAACTCGTTTTCGGCCTCCTTTGAACTGTTTACGTCACTTGTAAACATTTCCTTCCAACGAAGTCTATTTACTGAAAGCCTTCCGTAATATCCTGAACGTTTCAACAGCAGAAATTTCTTTCCGCAAACAAAATTGAATGCACCTTCTTCAATGAAGAAAATTAGACATTGTAGAAATCGCTGAAATCACTTTTTGTGTCGTCCACAACCCAAGCGTAGGTCCGAACATTTATCACATTCATGATGTGAAGTTCAGCAGAGATGTATATCACAGTGCTACAAGCTTAGAAAGGAAATATTCCTGAGATCTGATACACCCATACAGTTGGAATTGAAAACTGGTGTTACTTTTTGGACACAGTAGCGATTGAGAACAGTTAGAAAAGGACGAAGCATCGTTCAGATTAGAAAGATACCAGTGCTCTTTAGATTACAATCATGAGAGCTCGAAGAACGTGGTTCGAAGTACAAAAATGCGAGGGAAATGAGCTCCACAAAAATCTCATATAAAAATAAGGAACCCGATCTTGTCTACATAGAGGAAAGTTTACACTGTTAAAAATTTTCTGCATTGATTTTAATGTTTTTACTGGAAGTTTTTTTTAAGTACGTACATGAATTCATGTTTTTCATGTTTTTGTAGATTAAATTTAATGCAGAATGTATATGAACCTGATTTCATGTACGTAATTGAAAAAAATTTCCAGATATTTCTGACAGTGTATATTCGAAATTTTTAGACAAAGTATCGTACCCGTGCATGAAAAAAAAAAATCGTGGGTTTTTTACATGAAGGGTTCTGTGCGAATGATCTATGGTAACGATCAAGCGTTTATAGCACCAATTTCATGCCATAAACGCCAAAGCTCCATGCGTTTTTTCCACGGTGACTTGCGTTTGAAGCTTGAACTCCGTGCTATAAACGCTTGGTCGTTGCCATGGATTTTTCACTCAGAATCCTTCATGTAAAAAACCCACGAGTTTTTTCCCGTGTGGGATATACCCGAATATGACGGTAGGGACTAGAACTTCGTATTTGCTTATTACTCCGCATATTGACTACAAGAATAGTTGTGGTAATCTGTTGCATACTCATGGTTCTTTCCGCCACAATAGAGTATATCCCACAGCTACGATATAAAAATATATTGATTCTTACTACAAAATTTTCTCCGTTCATCAATAATTCTCATACCATCTTCTATCAAATTTTCGATTCCATTCCAAACCAGAGTTCATGATCTACATTTTATCACTCCCTTCATGTCCAAATCTATAAATTTGTTCAAAGTTTTCATCACCCCGCAGGTCTATTCTTATTTTCCAGAAACCTTGATTAGAACTCTTGTACAAGTGCTAATTCTGGTGAGGTACTCTTCAACTCCTAATCAGTAAAGAGGACTAAGAATTTGTGAAATTCCACTGAGAAACAGTGCTCAGTTGTCCACTGATTCAGTGAATAATTGCCAGGACAATTCCACTGATTTTCAGTACTTCTTACTCGAATTCGAATTTACAAAGATGATCAGAGCTTTTGATAGTGGTTAAAAGTTACAATCCTCGTTGAGACCAGAGCATGATCGAAGTTCATCTGACCAAGTTGTAAGGATAGTCATGATAGTATGCAAGATTTTTATAACACGTTCAAAAACAAACGTCCAACGATAATCCTCCACAACATCCCTCGAGAATCCATCGGGATACGATCGTCATACCTTTATACCGATATCAATCTTCTTCTGTCCATGCCTGCATTTTATAGGCATTCATTGCATTTGATAGCCATCTTTTATAGTAAAAGAATATTTCCTCCGTTCCTCGAATCCTCGTCGTGAGTTGCAGCATCCCACATGGAACTCTGGGAATTGAAAGTACGAAACACAAGAATCCATTCGACTTTTCTTCACATAAACCACAGTAGTCAGTCCAAACTAGAGATAACATCAAATGATTCATTTAATTTCAAGACCCTCGGAAAACTTGATTTCGTTTCGTTTAGAAACGACAATGATTACATCATTGAAACAGAATTATTTACCAGCTTCCAAAGTCGTTATATGAACAGTCAACTCATTTCCTCCTTGACTCTGAAACTCATATCGAACTTACATAAAACTGAGTAATGGATTATTCTCGAATAAGAAATAAGTTTGTTAAAGGGCTTGTAAATATTCCGTTAAACTTCAGGTAGAAATTCTGGATGAAATTTGGTATTAAATCTTTGAATAATTTATTGATAATATTCCGTCAAATTATTCTGAAATAAACCGATTGACTTCGCAAAAATAATGAAACTCGATATTCGAAGGAAATTCGAAGAATATTATTATGGGAAAGAGAAAGAGAGAGGGGATGATTATTGAATCACATTATTGTACTTTGAGAAACTAGAGATTAATCAAAACAACCAGATAGACGACAAGGCTAACCTTCGACCTTTCCTCCTTTTTGTTAGAGAACACTGATCCTCGTAGTAGCAGGAGCCAACGCCCAGCGGCACGACGAAAGCTTGGGAATTCGATCAATAATCAGAGGCTAACCGGCCAATCGTTTCCCGTACATAAGAGCTGCTATCCGCAAGCACATACAAATATATGCGAATATTTATATATGCCTCGATACACTTCCATATGAATTCTTATCGCAGTTTCATCCTTCTATCAAAATATGGGGAGAAAATGTCTAATATCTCAGACTTTTCTACCATGAAATTGAATTGAGATCTCTTCTCGATTTTCAATGAACGTGTTTTGGGATGCGGTTGTAACATCTGCATGTGAATTATTCATAATTCGGATTTTTTAGGATCGAATATTAAGAGGAAAAATTAATTCAAGTTCCCATAATAATTATTTTCATGAGGTGATTATGGGGTTTTTCGAATTATTTTGCAATTTTTCTCCCTTCGGTGAAATTGGTCAGGCATAGGCAGCTTTGATTACTTTTTGTATTTGAAGTTGTAAATCTCTATTCTGTGAAAATAAAAAGGTATCCCTAAAAATATTGAATTTTCACGGAGGAGAAAATTGGGTGATTTTCAACTTTCTTCCGTTCCAAGTGGTTGAAAAATTGTATTTTGTTTTCTTCAAATGATAATGGATTTTTAGCTGAGCTGTTTTCTTCAAATTGTTCCATTTTTGGTACGATGATGTACCGTAGATAATTACACTGTACAAAATGATTGTGGAATTGTCCCCTAAAAAATAGTAGCAGCAAAGTTCCTCCACAGATGGGGAATTTTCCACTATAAGTTGGTGAGAATTTCTCTCATTTGTGGAGGATTAAACAACCAAAAAACAAAATAATTCCTTGAAGTGGTGGAAAAATTCCTAATTTTTTATGGAAAAACAATTCCCCCTCCATAAGGGGACGGAATCCATCAATAACAGTCTGAAGAAAAACTCCCCACATTTTTCACAGTGCAATCGTTTGAAATCGTTATTCATATTCGGATATCACGATACAATTGATGACGTGTTGAACTCTGATATCGAACTTCCAATGTGCTTTATTTTGAAATTCAGAATGACTGTTTTATTTCTACATGATGAAAAATCTCTGTTGATTCGCGCACGATTGGGTACTTGGCATCTTTATACATTGTATTTTTGTCAGAACACAGTGGTAGACCTGTGAAACATTGAAAATCAAGACGATTCAAAACCTTATTCATCTCAAACGATGTATGACAATTCAAAGTGTACAATGTCGTTGAATTGTTCTTGATAGTTATAGCTGTGTTACTTTGACTGCTCATTTTCATGCTCGATGCTCTGATTGCTCATCTCCTGTTGTATCTCTCTCTCTCTCTGTCTTCGTTTCCATCTTTCACTCACAGCATTCGTACAGTTTGAGGATGTACACAAAAACGATTGTATCCTTTTGATACAAATAAGTTGTTATCTCAATCGGCTGAAATTGAAGATACATGTTTATACTTTTGATCTACGTGAGCTAATACTTATCAAGGATGTGTTGTACGATACAGTTAAACTTCTGATTGAGCCATCTAACTGAATATATGAATATATACTCAGAGAATGTTGATTTTCAAATGAGAAGTGAAGATTCAGAGACCCAAAGTTGCCAACTACAGTCCCAATACGAGAATCAACATTACACGAATGAACGGAAATCATTTCTGGATCCTCATGTCAATTCTCAGTGTTCGTAAGTTTGTAAATCTTGAGTTTTCAATAATAAAGTCAGAAGAGGGATTAATATTGAAACGAGGAATCGTGTGAATGAAAAAATGAACGACTTGGATATGTATTGAAACTCAGCGTTAGGGGATTAGGGTTTGAGAGGAAGGCGTTGGTACACGAACATGAGAAATCCCAAAAGAGCCATAACCCAACCGATTCCAAGAGTCTATCATTATTTACACCATCTCTTTTTCAAAGTGAAGGTAAAAGTAACTTCCTGTATTTTCGGTCGACTAGTTTCCTTCTTTCTCTGTCTTTCGTTTCCCATCTATTCAAGCACAAACCTTCGTGACTCAACCATGTAAAGATTTACGGTCTGGATGAAATCATGGAATTCCCTTTTACCTTCGGCACTGTACTTGTAATTCATAGGGAGTGTGTCAAAAATAAATAATGGTCAATCGTTGGATTATCGCATGAAGAGACAATCATGCGAAAAGAAGAGACGTACCTGACTGCATGAGGTGAAATGAAAACGACATGAATATCCCTTGTAAAAATGAATCATATATGCGGCATATATGACCACACATGGTACATATATGATTTCACAGATTCATATATGACTCCTATATAATTCATATATGGGCCATATATGATTTCAGGCATTCATATATGGACCATATACATTTCATATATGGCGTTATGTTCCCTATATATGGGTCATGTTTGGTCCTTATATGGATTGAACAATCGTATATGAATTTTATATGGTCATATATGCCACATATATGAATTACATATGATTCATATATGACCATATATGATTCGTACCAAGTCCATATATGAATCGAATGCGGTTTATATATGGGCCATATATGAATCATTTTTACAAGGGATCAATGGTGTAAGGTAGGATCACTGATTAAATGATCAAAGTGCGAGCGAAATAAGATCTGTTTATTGTATTTTCTAAATTTCTCGAAGTGAAAATCCACACCTGAGGAATGAAAATACTGCAAGTCCAGCAAGAGTAAGATTTCACTTCTAAAGAGTGAGTTTCCACTCTCTTCGAGTGAGAATTTCAGTCTAACGAAGTGAAAACTCGCTCTTTAGGAGCAGAATCTTACTCTTGTTGAACTTGTAGTATTTTCACTTTTTGAGAGTAAATTTGTGACAGAACAAGAACTTCATTCTTCATCTCTGTATTCGGAGAGAACTGTATCATTGAATATCTGTATTTTCAATGATTCGTCTTCTCAAAGAACTGTATCCTTGAAGAATTGTATTCTTAAATATCTGTGTTCTCGAAGATCTGTCCTTCTAAGGAACTGTATTCTTGAATATTTCCATCCTTGCATATCTGTATTCCCAAAAAACTTTCTTCTTGAAGTACTTGATTTTTAGATATCTCTATTTTTAAATGCCTGTATTCTCCAAGAACTGTTTCCCTACAGGACTGTATTGTTGAAGAACTGTATTCTTAATACCTGTATTCAGGCGGATGTTCACCGAGAAGTTAATAATTGTTGCCATTGAATCATATAATTATTGTTACAATGAGCGATCTTCATTATCAAATTTCATTTTATCAACAATACCCTCTCAATAGTCATACGCCTGAATATCATCATCATGAAGTAATCAGTCTTACGACTGGTTTGATGAAACCCTCCACCCCTGTCTATTATCCGCCAAACATTTGATTTCTACATATCTACTACATCCCTTGTCTTGTACGATTTGCTTCATATAACTTGCTCTAGGTCTACCTTTACCAGTTTCACCATTCATTTTTCCTTCCAATATTGTTTTCAATAAACTCTCATGCCGTAATGTGTGTCCTATAAGATTGCTTCTTCTTTTCAGGATGTGTTTCAAAAGATTTCTTTCTTCATTTATCTGCTCGAGTACTTCTTCATTTTTGACTTTGTCTATCCATTTCATTCTGAGCATCCTCCTATAACACTACATTTCAAAAGTTTCAAGTCTTCGTTGATCAGTTTTCCCCATTGTCCAAGTTTCGCAACCATATAGTGCTGTGCTCCAAACGTCACTTTTCAAGAATTTCTTCCTTACTTCCAAGCTTATATTTTTTGAGCATAATAACTGTTTCTTTTGGTGAGAAGCCTGTTTCCCTTGTGCTATTCTTGCACTTATATCTCTTTCGCTTTTGCCGTTTTCTGTAATTATGCTTCCTAGATATTTGAATTCTTTCACCTGTTCAATTGTCTCGGTATCTATTTTGATTTTCGTTCTTCTAGCTGTTTTCGCTGCTGTACACATTATGAATTTTGTTTTGTCTTTATTTATATTCATACAATAGTTTTCCAATAATATTGTTCTCATAGTGTTGAGAATATTTTCTAGCTCGGTACTACTCATGGCAAGTATAGCTATGTCATCCGCGAATCTCAACATACTTATATTTTCTCCCTGGATCTGTAATTTCGATTGAATTCCCTCCTTCACTTCGTTCATTGTTTCTTCTATATATAAATTGAAAATCAGTGGCGATAATGAGCATCCTTGTCTCACCCCTCTTCTTATTTGTGCTTCCCCTTCCTGACCCTCTATGTCTATTATTGCACTTCGATTCTTATCGCCTGAATATAGGCGTTGAGAATACAATTCTGTAGGGACATAGTTATTGGAGGATACAGATATTCAACAATAAAGTTTTTAAAGAATAGAAATACTTCTTTGGAGATACAGACAATTGAGAATACACTATTTCGAGAGCACAGTTTTTGAAAAATACAGTTCAGTTACTAGGAAGTCAAGTTTTGGAGAATACAAATTTCCAAGAATGGAGGTATTTAATAATAAAGTTCTTTGAGAATTAAAGAACGCAGATATTTAAGAATTGAGTTATATGAGAATACAGACATTGAGGAATACAATTCTTCAAGAATACATTTCTTTGAGAAGACAGTTTTTCGAGAATACAGATATCTAAGTATACATCCCAAGTAGCATAACAGGTGAGAAATGCTAAAAAGGTTTATGGAAGTTCTGAGCATGTTCTATGAACATTCTTAGAATCTTCGAATGAGACTGTTTTAGATAAGTATATTTTATGTATATTCTCAGAATATATTTTTCGAATTTATGCAGATCAGTTTCATCTGCACATTGTGTGCATGCTCACGAAATGAACGGAAAATGTTTGAAATATTCCCATGCCACTTGGGAACTTTTTAGTGAGACAGAAATGAATGTTCTGCCGAATTTTTCACTCCAAGGAATTCAGAGAGTATAAGAGTATGAAATAATTGATTGATTAGTGATAAATCCTCCAACTCCCCGTGTGAGTTTTCAAGACGAATCAGTATTCGAAGTACATGATCCACTTGTTGAGGTATAAAAACCATCTTTCCATGCCCTCATCGATACAATTATCTTCTTCAAGTTCTCGAATTGAGCATGTTTTTGACTGTCCAGCATTTCGTTTTCGGTGTAGCCGAACGTCCTTATGTTTGCCAGAACCCGACTGGCATCAAGATTAATCTAACTGGGTTTAGGAGATAAATTTGTACTCGAAATTCCTTGGAAAGCAGTGGTTAATCCAGTGATCCATTCATGTGAAATATTTCAATGTCATTACAGAAGATGTGATTGTTTTAGTCAACCATAGTAGAAATAATCAGGAGTTATAAACCTCTGACCAAAAGGAAAAATTATACCAAAAGTTCCCACAGTTTTACGAATTGCACTGAACTAAGTAAAACTCTGCTTTTCATCACAAGAGTATTCTCTTAGTTCATCTGATAAGATGAAGAGGAAAGGAAAATATAAAGAAAAGATACTCAAGATTAATTCGATTTGATCCAAACATTCCATTCTCTCTCATCGAGTACGTTCCTTCCGTCCTCATTTATTAGAAAATAATATCCTTGGCTTGAGTTAGATAGGATTATTTCCTCTCCTTTGGAAAACCTTCCGTATAAGTGGTTTACAACAAAATGAAACTTCGCTGTACAGGATTGATGAAAGAATTGAATGAAATTAAGATGCCTTGCGTCGTTGAATTGTTGGGATTTTCATTTTGGAAGATGTAATTTATTTATACCAATAATTTTGTTGTGGCTCTTGTATTTTCATCTCCATCAGACACGGGAAGTAGTAAAATCGATCAAAACCTTAGATTCAATGTTACTGTCATTGGAAATTTCTTAAGGAAGCGAGGATCGTGCAAGGTCAAACATCGTTGATCATTATAACGGTACGAACTTGAAAGAAAAAATTGCTCTCGATTAATCACCGTCACGAAATCCAGGAAGAGGATGGAAGAGCAAACAAGATATATAATATAGAGTTTAGAGATACCCTTGATGAACAATAGGATCGTGTTTTGTGATTTATTCGAACAATGATCTTTAATCAGATTTTCAGAGATGAAAACGACACTTTTCCTTTAAATCAGCCCTTCTTCACCGTTTCTTTTCCCCTCTTCGTCCATTAAGTCAGCTCAGAAGTGACAATTAGGATGAGTTACTTAGCGTCACGTGGAGTTACAAATTTATTTCTCCCCTCTCCCCACTCCTCTTTCTTGTTTCATTCTTAGACAGAAATGGGCAAGTGGGATAAATTTCAACCGAGGTCTGGAAGGACATCGGTAAAACTCCTCGTTAAGGTTGAATTACATGGATCACGTTGCTCCATCGTTACTTGTCGCTACGCTTCGAATAACGAAGACACCTTTTTGCTCGTTAAAAGGGATACACAAAGGAAGAAGAGGGGACCAAGTGCAGGATTTTCTCGTTCATTATGGAAATAAATTATTCCATATGATCATCCTTTTGAGATCCTGTTCGTGGATTTCATTGGAAGAGATCTTTTAATCGCGAGTTGTGGATTATAAGTCTCTGGTGGATGCAGGCAAGTGCCAATCTATATTTAAGATGAAATCTTCAGCGCCTCAACTCGAGTGGGGTTTTGTAACAAACGAGATGAGGATAAAATCGATTCAACTTCTGATGATGTTTTCCTTCTTTTCGATAAGATATGTGAATTTGATAACAGAATTGGATCGATGTAAGCAAATAACATTTGAAATGATGTACTAGTTCTGGAGTACTTGTTAGTTTGTCGATGGACGGAATATGAATCTGTCCTCACAGGCGCAAGGGACAAAGGAATGCTCTCTACTATTGATGACCTGTGCATTGATGATCTGTACATCGCTTGAGCCATATCAAGCTATCTGATTTCAATTACTCAGACAGAGGAACTGTATTTCCGATCAGTTAGTCAGGAATAATTAATTTGAATGGAAATAAATATTCCCAGGTGAAAATTGATTATGGGCATTAGGCTGGAGCAAGGTTCACCAAGATGGGCCGAAGCTAGGTTAACAACCATGGTGCAACTCTGAAATGAACAACATCATTCAAGCCTCAGCCCACACGGAAAAAAACAGCAATGGTTACTGTGAACCACACAAATACATTGAAACTCAAATTCATTCGATGCAGTACTGCGTTTCCCAGTCTTCATTACTGTCCAGTCAGCATTGAAGAATTTCATAACAATACCCATCACTGTGATCGCGCTAATCTTCATTATCCAAGCGTGTTTTCATTTGTTTTTCAACCGATCGCTGTCTTTCACAGTATCCAGTAGTGTTTTTTTTCCGTGCAATAGTTTCTACAATCAAAGCCCAACATTGGGAACAGCCGTGTAACAGTATATGCTACCAATGACAAACCATAAAAAAAAATTTGTTTGCCAAGAATGAGTCAACGCTGTCGCAATATAGCGTCATTGTTGCGCCTATCTGATGCCAATGGCCATTTCTATGTTTTATTGTAATTAAAAATAAAATAAAATGAAACACCCATTCTATAATTCAGATATAAAATACATGTCGGGGAATTTCAAGAAGTTCGACATACAATTTTTCTGGTCGGTTTAAATTAATGAATGCCACAAATCCGATAATCATCGTGTTGGTGTAGGCACATTCGGAAATAGATGAAGAATCCTTTCTATTATAGAATCTTCCGAAAAGACTTATAGATTCATTGAATGCTTAGTTCGCCACTCGCAAGAAATAAGCAGCACTCTGGTGAGATTCATTGCAATTCGTCACTTGAAAAGGGAGTTCCGCTCTGGGCCAAGCTATCGCTTTAGTTGAGTCAAACTATTCTCCATGCTAAGCCGAGCTATTTTCTAAGCTTGCTCAAGCTACCACGTATGCTAGGTGTAGCATGAGAATCTACTGCCATCCAGGGTCGCCTGAAGCCTGCAAAAGTGTCCCGCTATGTACTACAAACCCCCATATTTTTCCTTTAGGCAATGTTGGTTGAAGGATGGGCCAGGCATGGCGCAGCTTATGATCAATGATGGATCAACGGAGTTGATTTATTCATCGTCCATATTGGTACAATATTTAGACCTTTGTCAGTCACTCTTACCTCTACATAGGTTACCCAGGCTTGGCTACCAGCCTTGCGTCGAGCTATATTCTATGGTCAGCATTGGCGAAGCCTGAGAATTTTTATATGGGTTGTGTTGAATTTCATATAGTTGTTTCATCAAATGAATTCCTTTGACTCATTGCACATAGAATTGTTAAAAAACGAAGTGTATTTTCTGGGGGGACAGTTACGCTAGCAGAAATGACTCTAGCCACCTCATAGTTGATGTAAAGGTCCTTTCTAGTGACTAGCTTTACTGTTAGCACCCTGGAAGGTGCTAGACAACCGCTATAATTATTTCCACTAGGGTAGGGATTTTTGGAATCGGTAAAGCTGATTTTTATTGCAGAATTTCGATATTCAAAATTGTGGTACCAAGAGAAAGACTGTTATCCACGTTATACCGATACGGTACGTGTAACGCACACAGATCATATACGTACGCGTATGGAAATGAGGGAGATTATATAATTCTCATGTATTATGATAAGCAAGCAGAATTTTTTTTTGCGCCACATCGTGAGTGCATCATTTTATTCTCCTCATAAAGTTATAGGTGTTTTGTGCACGAAGCACCCGTAAGTTCATTTCAGTGTTCAGTATGGCACATGTCACATCTGCGAGGAAATATGCTGCCGTTCTACCATAATACTGATTATTATGATAGTACACGTACTTGGAATAATAAACAAACCCTCTGCTTTGAATTATGATAGCGATGCGAGTTATTTTTCTCCTTAGTTGAAATGATCTACTGTTACAACAGCATGTCTATTTCTCAAACAAAATTGTATCTGAAAAGTGTTCTGATACTCGATGACTGTATTCAACTCTTTCAGCTTAGGTCAAAATTTCAAGTTGAATAATAACGTGTTATGAGTTCCGTGAGGATGTAGGTATTATTATTCATGTTCTCGAATAGGTTTCAACGAGAACAAATAATAAACAAGCATCAATCGATCGATCGATTAAATGAGGTGTGATAAAAAACAAATAAGAGATAGGTATATCAGGAGTTGGTTTACATAAACTTTTCACTGAATTCAGCTACATTTAATCCCCACCGTATTCACTTTTAAGATTCTTTCTGCCGAAATGAAGATGAAGAGAGGACAAAGGCGTAAGAGAGCAAGAGAGGAATCTTGAAGGGGAACATATACGAAAATAAGATAAGGGAACCAGACAGTTTTGTGATGCGTTGAAAGCTTGGATTGATGAATAAAACAATGAACAAGGGGAGAATTGAAAAATGAATAAAGGAATTAGGAAGAAGCCAAAAGTTTAGCACTTGATGATTAAATGAAAGAAGTTTCCACACGGAGAAACTTTTCCAGAAACACACGAACTTGAATTATTATTATAAAAATTCGTGGTTTCAAATTATTCATGGACCCTCGATTCGCGTGGTTGAATTTTCAAATGATATTCGACTCTATAGATGATAGATTGAAAAATGAAAATCTTGATCGAGGAATCGTTTTCCTCGTGTTTTCGCTCTACTCGGGTAATTAAGTTTCTCGTAGTTTTCACAGGCCACCGACCGTGAAGGCTATATACACGTGGAGTAAATGTATACGTGATACCCTGACTGTCTAACTGAAATGGCTGATAACCCAAGTTGACCACTATCTCTCTTGGTCTTACGAATCGCCTCAAGTGAACAAAGAGACTTTAACGTTGCATATGAACACAATTCCACGTAAGCAGAGTATACGTACGAGTATATGTGTTTCCAATTCGCTGTAACTACTGGCCGCAACCCCCGCCATGTGTATGGTACAATTGCTAGGCGCATATATATCTATGTATATATATTTGGTCTACTTCTCCGTTCTCAGAGCAACTGCGATCTCATTCTATCTCCAAACATTGCGGGAACATGAAAGGAAAACCACACAAATAGGAGAAAAAGCGATTTACCAAACTAATGTAAGTTACCAAAACAGGGATATTTAATTCTCTAAAATGTGAATTGTTGTATAAGAGAATTATAGTATTTTGTGTTTACCATCGTTATTCATGTATTTCTGATGATTAAATGCAACAATAATGCATTTGGCTTGGCATAACGAGTTAAAGTATCGAATATGTTCGAATCCAAGTACTCAAATAATGATTTCACGTGACTTCGGATGATTATTAGCTCGTTAACGTATTTTTCGATCAATATATCCATTATGTATGGGGGGATTATAATTTTCAGCTAAAGGCTTGAGAGAATCAATAACGTTAGATGATTCGTCGGTTGAAATTAATGGTTATTGATAATGTTTCAAATATTTTAATTCTATTTCTAAAGGAATCAAATGAAATCTTTGACCTTCGAATCTCCCACATCACTCTCACGTATAAAAATGAAGTGATATCAAAAAGAATGTTGAAAACAATGTACGTCGACGTGGTTGAAACGTATCTTAGTACACTGTTGGAAAAATTTTCAAATTTAATACGGAATTCTTTATGAAATATCATATTCTTATATTGAATTTGATAAAAGTTCTCGAATTTAATATGAATATAAATTTTCAAAAATTCATTTCTGAAATGTAACAATTTATCATTAAATTTCACAAATATGTCATTCAAATTGAGAAGAAAATTTTCAACATTGAAAACTAATATTATCCTTGGTAGAAATTTGTCTGGGCGTCCCTTTTACCATCCACGTACCCGACTGGAAATTCAATCGGGTTGATCCGGCGTTTGATAAGGACCCGACCAAGTTCTGATCGGGTCCTCATCAAACACCAGGTTAACCCGATCAAATGTGACTGAATTTCCAGTCGGGTACTAGATAGAACCCACATGGGGGGAACTGGATAACACATTTCAGCCAATTTGACTTTAGTGCCCGAACATTTAGTTGGTTCATATAGATTTGTCATGCGTCAACTGATCGTACAGTAACATTGATAGTCCATCAACACGGTCAGAGGAATAAAAGGAAGCCCCAACGTTTCAATTTGTCACTCGGGATGACTTTATGGAAATAAATTCAAAAGCAACGTTCTTGACTGGAGATTACATGTCAAAATACATTGGTACCTTATTCATAGGTGTGATTTTACAGAAAACACATAATTTCACATTTCTCATTACCAATTTGAACCACATTCTAGCAATTCTCTGGAACATCTGGATGGGCACAGGCTAGAAAGTGCGCTACAAAACTAGCTAGAAACCAACCTAACACCTGGGGAAATTAGCTGGGGCCCATCTAATTCCCAATCATAATTTCCACTAGGGATTGAATTCAATATTTTACTATGAAATTCAATGAACTGTTCATGTGAAAAAACTGCATAATATTTCTATGAAGGTTCAGGCAGATTTTTGTAACAGTGATATATACACCCACCATGGGCGAAGAATAATAAGATGACTTTACGACGTATTTGCTTCGTCTCGAAGATCAGCATGCAATTTTCTTCCAATGTGCATCGTATGAAAGAACCAAAGACTCGACTGGAGAAAGGAATCAAGTCTCATCAAGGAAAAACCCCGGACAAGTCACCACCTCTTCTTTTTATTCTAGTCAATTTCTGTCTTCG
This sequence comes from Gonatopus flavifemur, assembly GCA_018340375.1. Lineage (NCBI taxonomy): Eukaryota > Metazoa > Arthropoda > Insecta > Hymenoptera > Dryinidae > Gonatopus > Gonatopus flavifemur. The sequence goes on from JAFFJZ010000007.1 coordinate 20,167,064, forward strand.
ATTCAACTTCTGTTGTTTTTCTTGTTGTCTCTCATAGCACGTGACCATAACTCATCGTAACTGTATACGTGTATAACATTCCGAAACGAGACACATGTAATTAGGAATTCTTTTTATCAAAGACCAATACAGCAAATGATTTCATGATTATGCAGCACGAGCGTTTCGATGTTTCATTTTATCGTATCATTAATTATTCCGCTTGAATTCTAGACGTAAAGCATAGGGTGTGTAATTGGATCAGAGAAGAATCGATAATCGTAATGATCCACTCAGTATTTTGAGTACATCCTCAACTGTTGTAATCAATTAATCCACTAGAGCGAACTCAAGATCGAACTCCACGACTTCCTTTTAGCGGAACGTCTGAATTCCTTTCTTCCGTTCAGTCTCTCAGATCGAGATCTCTTTCTATCTTCGTCGTTTCTATCGGGGTTTACGATCAGGGTGTTGATCGTGTTTATGATTCCTTTCTATGTAACCAAAGTGACCCTCATACGCCAAATCGCGATCGCGATCACGATCATGATCATTCCTATCTTCACTCCTATCACGTCCATGAAACGTTAGAGATCCACGTTTCTCTTTGCTTCGCCTCTCAATCGGTTTTTATGGTAAACGCCAATGTTGCTTGTGTTTTGATCGGGTTGAGATGATGTTCCAGCACTTGAAATGATCAACAAATAACCTGACATTGTTGTGGCGTGTGTCGATTTAACAGAAATTCTTTAAAAATCATGCTAAAATCGTTTGGAGTGTGAGTCTCGAGTAATCGTTTGGAAAGAAATTTTCATTGAAGATTCCCTGGTAAGAATCCTAAGTTCGTCTTCAGGAATTCAGTTGAATTCCTTGGTTTCCTACATAGATTCTAAGAGTATTTCTATGTCAGACATTTCACTACAATAATTCTTGATTCCGATTCGGAATCCATTTGATTGTTTGGATCTAGATTCCTTCGATAGAACCCACAATTATGGTATAAAATCGTTTTACAAGTTGTTATATTTTTTTACAAGTCTTGGGTCTCATAGTGGGATGGGATTAAGAGGGAAATTGTGACGAGCCCGTCAAAGTTTGGGTCGTGTGACGGACTCGTCATTGAATTCCGTGACCTGCAACAGAGAAAAGATTAATATAACGCACTTTATAGGTTTAGTATGGAGACGATACAGCCTTACCGTAACATTATTACTTTGTTGGGGTGCAATCCTACTCCCTCGTCTCACCAGCCTTCGGAGAGTAAAACCTGTGAGGAATTAACGATTAGAAAAAGAGCATTCAATAATTAAAAGAGATTGAATAAAGAGATAGGTGGCATACCTTTTGTTGTCACCAACTAGTCCAGCGCTAGTGACCTGAATGATGCATAACCTGTAAAATAGAGACAATCAGTAAAGGTCTATTAAGAATTGACAAAAAGAACGATACGTAGCTCACCACACAGAGTCAATAGGTTACCTGTAGATAGAAAGAATTCAAAACATTAGGAATAAGGAGAAGTCAAATCAAAATATATATATATATAAGAAGAAAGCTTTATAGATTCCCGTATGGAAATATTTCGCTGAAAAATGTTTGTGAAACTATGAAAAATCTCTGAAAAAAAATGAAAAAATTCTGAGAAACTCTTACAAACTCTGAGAATCTCTGAAATTTTGATGAGAAATCTAATATTTTTGGGACATTCTTTACAGACTTTTTTCAGACTTTTTTCAGACTTTTTTCAGACTTTTTTCAGAGTTTCTCAGAGTTTTTTCATTTTTTTTCAGAGATTTTTCATAGTTTTGCAGACATTTTTCAGCGGAATATTTCCATACGGGTTACCTGAATCACCGTGATACCGAGTTGATAAGCCCAGGAGCTTCGATGGGGAAAGGCACATCACGTCGACGGAACCAAAACACGCGAGAAACTTACGAGATTAGGCGCGTGATAATGACAGTTCGTAAACAAACCTAGTCATCCATGTTGCTTTTCACGGAAAGTCACCGTGCATGTGCAGGGTGTGCTCAATGCGATCCTCAAGCGAGACGATCGATAGTATCGAGGTCGACCCTGGTTTACGCGGCAACCGATGGGTGTCGGAGTCGCCCGTGACTTGGAAATAATTCAAGCGGGGAATAAGAGGAGGTACCCGAGAGGTATTCTTGACTTCACTATCCAGATCGAAGCTGATACCGCAGTAGAGATCACAGAGATAGCTGAGTCCGTTGGGTGCTTGCATCCAACGTTAGCAAGGCTTGATTGAGGGCCGGGGGTGGTCAGCTGGAGAGAAACCGCTGCCTCAGAGTAAACGCCGGTTAGGGCACTACAGGACGGGGATGGTGATAATACTCCTACGTCATTAGGGGCAAAATCCAGCCCATGGGGTTAGTTAGCAGCCACCCTCTCACGGCTGAAGATACTGTTGAACTCGTCTTTACAAGGCGGATTGCTTGAATTTTCCGTTAGATCTTGGATAGATTCATTCAGAATCCATCAGAGCACTCGGTAGCCAGCTAGAATCCAAGATCTTCAGATCTGCGACGTGATTGGTCTCCTTCCGAGACGCACGTTCGCCTTGTCATTTGCGAAAATCTAGTTCGTGAATAAAATAACCCTAGATTTTCGAGTCACGCGATTGGTCCGCGAGTAATCGGTCGTTTACAATCGCCGCGCGCATTATTCCGTTGGAACCAGTGAACTGTATACATACTGGAATGAGCACTCCCCAGATATTCAATAGAAATTCTTCGTCAGAGAGAGAAGAAGCAGCGAATGTACAAGAGACATCGCCTGACCCTGCCACTTACTACCTTTGCTACAAAAATTGTGGAAATCATCCATGTTTTTAGCGAAGGTAGTAAGTGGCAGGGTAAGGCGATGACTGTCGTACATTCACTGCGTATATGACTTCTCTCTCTGACGGCGCTAATCTAGGGAGTGCTCATTCCAGTATGTATAGAGTTCAATGGTTGGAACCGCGCCTTGTCATACCATTTAGAGTCGCCGCGTACTATAATAGCTAAGTTCGTTTACCGATGTCCCAAGTTACCCCAACTCGCTCCAAGTATTTTGGATTCGCTACTTCCAGTTTAAGCAACGAAATGATTGGTTTGATACAAGTTGGAGCAACTCAGGGCACGTAGAACGAACGAACCTAATATACGCCTTGTTTCCGTTAGATCCGGTCGAATTTCCAAACCTTTTAACGTCTCCACGCAGAACTCGTGTGCACACGTTAGGAATAGTCGACTTAGGGTCTTAGACTGTAATTATTCCTAGAGTTAACTAGTTTATATGATATTGTCGTATTTTATTTAAATTTTATTCTTGTCTATTCACGAACTGACCAGTTTGATCGTTTGTATTGAAGAGTAATTCAATGAATGTCTATTTGATTTGTTGAACATTCAAAACTCGTCCCGTTATTTTGATATTAATAATCTGTGACCCGCGTTCCTCAACCTAAAAAACCCGAACCTTGGTCTTCCGACGAGCAAGAGGCATATTTGAGGGTAAATTCTTCAATTTACGATATCATCATATATCAACGCGTTAGGGTCTTTGAAACGAAACGTCACAAAATGAGACGAATTAAAATATATTCCAGTTATTTCATGAAATCGAGACTTGGAATTTATGAATCCTTACAAAATGTAAAGACGAACGATCTTTTTATTATCTCTAAAAACTTATTTGTTGGTAAAATACAGTTCTCATTTGTATCGTTCAGTTCGGAAGATGATCAATCATCAACTTTACCAGTATCATTTCGCATTATTATTCTCCCCAGGATAATTGATTGTGTTGAACAATTTCCTCAATCGGTACAGTATCTGAGCGTATGAAATCTAACAGTACTTTGAACGAACTCCTCTCTCCCTCACCCCACGTCCGTAATAATCTCTCAGGATTTATGAGTAGAGTCGCTCTTTGCAATCCCGGATATCACGACTACGTCTGTTTACATGGATTTCTATAGCTAGGATTACACTTATATACAGATCCAGATACTGTGCGTTTGCCTTCATGCTTCTACGTTGTTTTACGTTATGTTCTTTTTCTCTTTTACCTACATTTACTTTTGTTGATTTAGCAGTAATCTAACGACCGCAAATCAGAATAAATGTAATCACGGAAATCTGTGGACTAATAATATCAAAGGAAGAAATACATGACAATCGTACATAATTTCTCTCGCAACGTTTTTCAATGGAGTAAAATGTCGCCTTAACGTTTCGTTTATTTTCTGTTCTAGAAATAACCAATGATTTTTCCAAGTTGAATAGTTTTTTCTCAGAGATGAACGTTTTATCTTAACGTAATTTTTCACTCTGATAACTCAAAAGATTAATCATCAAGAGGGTTTGCAGTTATTACAACTTGAAACTTCATGAAGAAAACATTAACAAGGAGTTGCCAACGGGAGAGATGAAATCTTCCTACTCTGAATGTTCAAAGCAATTAACGTGAAGGAACGATATCGTGTTGTAATCTGCTTGAAGATATTTGAAGAAATTAGGATGAAACTTGACTTTTGTTAATTTTGATTGATCATTTCATTAAATACGATATGATATTGTTATAGTAGTTGGGAAAGGAATTATTAATGGGGGATGGAAATCTAGATCATTCCCGGAACAAGATGGCGATGAGGAATGACGATGGGATGTGATTGATGAATGTCGATCAATCTAATCGTCATGGATTTTACGGAGTAATTAATTGACATGAACCAAACAAGCTGAACTCATATTAACAAAATCTAATCAATTCTTTGGATCTATTGGATTTAAAGTGTCCTGACTGTCAGCTTTGCTAGACTTCAGGAAACTTGGCTTGGTACCTATATTTATACATGCGCTATATTATAGACGCTGATAGGTATCGAAAAAAATCACTTCCCCATTCTTCTGAACTGAACAGACCCGTGTTTTCAGTGGATCTGTGTTTTCCTTTTTCCCACCTGAAATCCTTCGTGTTTACTTCAAATCAGAAAGCCAAAAATTACAACGGTGCAATACGACAAAAATAAAGTCGTGATACAAAGTTTCTTTAATTCCTTCCTTCCACGCCATCGCCATGGAAAAATAAAGGTGAGTAGAGAACGCTTTTTCTCCTTATAAAAAAAAATGAACTGGGGGAAGGGAAGAGCAAGAAGGGAAAATGAAAGAAGGAGGAGAAGAAGAAAGTGAAAATTGCAAGGAGAAACGAAAGTTAGTCGATGCGAAAGAAATCTGACAATAGGCAGCGCACATCGTGGTTGTGGTTGGTCCTCGTCGTTCGTGAAGAAATAGGAAGGAGATGCTTTTTGTCCATGAATACGTATAAAAATGAGAATTATGGGGAATGCGGGAACAGAAGAAGATATGAAAAAAATATAATGAGAAAAAATGAGTGTAAGGGGCACGAGGGTAATATACAGGGTGATTTAGAATTCTCGTCATGTGCTGTAGAAGTGTATTGGAAGAAAAAATGACATCGCTACTTTCTTCGATAAAATAGCAAAAGAATTTAGAAGGGCAGAAAAATGGAGTTGAATCAATAAGATGGAAATTACACACTCTTCCGTTTGTCGATGCTCTAGTAGAAATGCTCTAGTAATTTACGAGTTTTGTAACGGTTAACTAGCCAAAAACTGGACGCTTGCAAGTGCCTCGTAGGGTTCTGGCGAGGTACTTGCAAGTGTCTAGTATCTGGGTAGTTAAGCGTTACAAAACTCGTCAATAACTAGAGCATTTCTACTGGAGTGTGTTCTTTAAATTATTTCACACTGGGGGGAGTGAAATTCAACACTGAGAAGAGTGAAATTTTTATCAAAAGTTCTGAATACAGCTGAGCATTGAAAACAACATTCAACGTATGAATACCTAAAAAACAATTGCGAAATTTTTACCCAAAAATGGTGGCATCAAAGTTCCCTCATAGATTTTCCCTAGAGGCGCAACAACGGGGGGTCCAAGGATTTTCAAAATTGTATTCAATTTATATAGAATTGTATATAAATTATATATAAGCCATTATGTGAATATCTTCCGTTTTTATTATCCAATCTTTATGAAATTTTTATCAATGTTATTTGTGGGATTGAAAATGGTTCCATATCAGTTTCGCGTTCATCCGCTCAAAGGAACGGAGTCCGCAAAAAAATGTGTTAAGAAATTGTGATTTTGCGAACATACGTATCTCCTGTTCTGATTATACGATTGCAATGAAACTTATGCCACGTTTCAGTTATAGTCCCGTGGTGGTCAAATCATGCCTTTTGCCCTACAATTCCTGATTTTGAGAACAATATAGCTTCTGTCAGATGTGACTTCGATATAAGTGAGGAAGCTTCGTGGCTATCAATCGGCAGAATTTTTCATTAACTGGACAATATTTGCTGTGGTACAGAATTAAATGGAATATAATGAACGGATCTTTTTAAATTAGAGAAGTAGTCCGATTTGCCGAGTAAGTTGTCGAGCCTTTTCATTGAATTCTTGAGCCGACGTTTCGGGTTGTTTCAACCCCTTTTCAAGGTGATAACAATTCACAGTAGTGGAAAATGTCCGTCGTCCGGACCCATCACGTATGGAGAGGGTAAAAAACCAAATCAGTTTGGGTCGTACTCGGATCAGGAATCAGAATTAGAGAAGTCCAATTTGCCGAGTAAGTTGTCGAGCCTTTTTATTAAATTCTTGAGCCGACGTTTCGGGTTGTATCAACCCGAACATTTCTCATTACTGCGAATTGTTATTACCTTGAAAAGGGGTTGAAACAACCCGAAACGTCGGCTCAAGAATTCAATAAAAAGGCTCGACAACTTACTCGGAAAATTGGACTACTTCTCTAATTCTGATTCCTGATCCGAGTATGACCCAAATTGATTTGGTTTTTTACCCTCTCCATACGTGATGGGTCCGGACGACGAACAGTTTTCATTACTGCGGATTGTTATTACCTTGAAAAGGGGTTGAAACAACCCGAAACGTCGGCTCAAGAATTCAATAAAAAGGCTCGACAACTTACTCGGCAAATCGGACTACTTCTCCTAATTCTGATTCTTGATTCGAGTACGACCCAAAATGATTGGATCTTTTTAAAGTTCGGATATTGTAACAATTTCCAATCGGAGTTCAATGGAACGTTTCATATTTTAACGGAGAGGAATGATTCAGAATCTGTAGAACACGTTGAAAGAAGTCATGTTGAAAGAGCCGAGTCCATGAAATACTTATCTCAAAGAGGTCATGGATGCATAGTATGTGAGGATATAGGAATTATCATTCCAACTTTCTCTTGCTCCGCTACTTTCTCGAACGATGTTTGTATACGATTGATGCATGCACGATAAGCATAAAGTGTTCGTCAGACTCAGGATACGTGCATACGTGGCACTAGCGCACTCTTATCTTAAATATGGCACATCTGTGTCTCATTTTTCCTCGTTTCAACATTTTGTGTGAGAATTTTTCACCAGTTTCAGTATCACAGCAATGGATATCGATAAAATATCTTCTTTTTACGTATGCTCTTGTGCGATAAGAAATGCGCAATGTGTCTGACGATTAGATGAAGCGACGCGAGTTATCATCAATTTTATGTTCTCGAGTGAGTGAAGAAAGATTTATGAAAATGTAACCCCGAGTTCCATCAATGGTGATTATTGTATGAACGTTTTTTTTGTAGTGTATTTGGAATTTTTGATTTAAATTTCATTGAAAAATTGTGGAACTATTCAAATTTTTTTTAGAGTCCTTGCGTACATCAGGATCTAATGAAATATTTTCAATCTCCGGAAGAATTAGATTTATGAAACGATGAGGGATCTGAAGTATGAGAAAACTGATGCACTAAAAGATCTCCAATATGTTGACCGTGGGGATGAATGGGTGAATTAAGGATAAATGGGAATCATTTGTATTTTGTACAAGCTCTGGAGATTTCGGGACACAATTCAAAATCGAGTATTTTTGTCATTGACCCTTATGAACCGGCCATAGATGAGTTTTCACTTATGTCGTTTATCAGAACCTTAAGTCGTGTACAATTTCATAAAACTTTCGAACATCCTATCTGAGCATTTGAAGACATCTATTGGAGAGAACCAATCATCAGATGCACTCCACATACTTCTATATAATACACTAGACCGCGAACATACTATAGGATGTGTTTCTCAAGCTGAGGCAAATTATATGTTAGAGGATGGTGGGCGCCGCCGTTTATAACAGGAAAAAATAAATACACAGCTTTTTATACAGGATGTATATCATGTAATTTCAATACTGTGTTCTTTTTCTTCCTACTGAGTTTGCAAAATTTGTACAAATGTCGGAAATATCGAGTTTTCGTACCTTCTCTATTACTAATGGCTGCCCACACGACTATCCCAACTATTGAAGAAATTTGCCTCACCTAATTTCTCAACAGTTCGCGATCTAGTGTATCATATAGAAGTCTGTGATGCACTCACAGTGGCTTGAATTTTGCAACAAATGGACATGTGCAGAGGTTGCCGATCAATTTTGAATGTTTTTGAAAACATTTTGGACAGAATCAGAACGTTCAAAATTCGTCCGATGACGCATCAAGGATAAACCAAGAAAAATTTCCTATTTTAAATTATTGGACTCGCTAGTGAATTAAGGGTGATTTATCATAGAAAATTTGTGTCCTTGTACCCTCGTAGAAATTTGTCTGGGCGTCCCATTCACCATCCACGTACTAGATGGGAGCCACGTGGGGGCAACCGGATAACACATTTCAGCCAATTTGACTTTAGTGCCCGAACATTTAGTTGGTTCATATAGATTTGTCATGCGTCAACTGATCGTACAGTAACATTGATAGTCCATCAACACTGTCAGAGGAATAAAAGGAAGCCCCAACGTTTCAATTTGTCACTCGGGATGACTTTATGGAAATAAATTCAAAAGCAACGTTCTTGACTGGAGATTACATGTCAAAATACATTGGTACCTTATTCATAGGTGTGATTTTACAGAAAACACATGATTTCACATTTCTAATTACCAATTTGAACAAAATTCTAGCAATTCCCTAGGACATCTGGATGGGCACAGGCTAAAAAGTGCGTTACAAAACTAGCTAGCAACCAACCTAACAGCTGGGAAAACTAGCTGGGGCCCATCCAATCCCCAATCATAATTTCTACTAGAGTATGCACACTGAGAAAAAAGGAACATGGTCACAGCATCTATACTTGCATGGTGAAGGATTTATGGATGCAGTAACTTGAAATCTGGATGTGATAACCAGCAAAACAAAACAAAATCACAGAAATCTGGTTGTGGCAACTACTTCTCAAATTAACTCCTTGTAACAAGACACATCGTTTAAAGGATTCAATGCAAAATTTTTCATCTCCAACAGCTGAATATTTCGTTATTCGATTACCAATTCGTTCCAATGGAAGATGCAAACTTCAGCCACATAAGGAATCATTCTGGCTTAGATGCTAAAAAGGAGTCTATGCTTGTGAATTTCTCAAGAGAGTATTATGTTGGATATTGGTATAAAGTTTATTGAAACTAATAAATACACTCTCGAAATACATTGACAAATTTGTTATTCATTTTTTAAATGTCGTTTATACATGCGAATTTCTGGCAAATGATATTTCTGGAATAATTTGATTCGATAACGGTTCATTCAAAAGAAAGAAATATAAAATATTTAGATTCAATATGACAGTGGTTCTCGCGTATTGTATGGATATTAATATGTATTGATAAATAAAGAACTGGGGAAGATTCAAACCAAATATACTTACAAGGAAGAGGTTTGTTTCACTGTTTTGGGCCTGAAAAAAATGGTGAAATTTGAAATTTTAATACGTTTGTAGAATGTGCTCAAGCTATTGGCCTAGAGTCCTTTGGCGATGTCTGCCTCACATAAAAAGCCTTCTACCTCTTCGAAAATCTCATTTTCCTTTACTCTACACGGAAAAATTGTCACGTAGATAACCCAAACCCGTACATTGATGGTCAATGTGAAACAAAGAAAATATCTTTCTTACATAGACTGTCAGAGTGAAATACGCCGATGAATGATGTATGAACATTGAACACTCACGTTAACGCGTTGAAAATTAATGCAAAAAAAGTATTTTTTCATTGCATATTAGCCTCTGTGATAATTGCTCCGTGCAGCCCAAATCGGGTTTTTGAAAATTCTAAACTAGAATGATTTTTCAATCCTCACTTGTCCCAATGAAATACTTGACGCACGGATTTCTGATTATTTACACAATGAAACGTAATGATTAACCATCTTGATTTTAGATGGTATCATAACTCAATTCAAGACGCAACCGGAAGAAGTTTATTTTAAGAGTGAAGTCAACAAAAAAAACAACCGCTGACGTAATGGAAAAGGCTCAATTTCAGTTAATTCTGAAATTAAAATGCAGTCAATTCAAGCCACACTTTTTACAGTGTACATATTTATTTATTCATCCATTTATTTCTACAGGCAAGCGCCCATTGAAAAATGAAACAGCATTGGATAAGAAAAGGAAAAGCAAACCTGATTAGAGCCATCCAAGCATAACTCAGATACAGATTGACGCTTAAGGATAGAAATAGATGGGCAGAAAATATTAATTCCAATGCGAATTAATATTGAACATCTTACATAATCCTTGTATAGGAGATCTAAACTCCATAAAAGCACTAGCAATACACAGACAGAAATAATTACTATCATCAACAACATATTTTCTTTTTCCGAGAAATGCATTTTCCCAAAAATATTTACTCTTGATACAAGAAAATTTCTCTCAACTCCACAACATATCAGCTGCAATCAAGAATACATATACTCAAGAATATTCAAGAATATATTTTCTCCGTATTAGTAATTAATCATCTCCATGTATCAATCTTGAAACTAAGATTGCTACCCCTAAGCATTCTACCCGGCACATCAAAATTAAGCAATGATAACAAATTAATCGAATCAATTTTCCCATCAAGAACACTGAGAGAAAAAAAAAGAGAGAAATTACAGTTTTTTCTGTAATTTTTGGCTCTATACCAAATTTCTTGCAAATACAGCAGAGGAATCTGTAATGTTTTATATCATAAGATGTAACAATAGAAGTAAAGTATTTATTTTGAAAAATTACATTTTCTCTCAGGAAATGTCACCGAACAAATTCTCTACCTCCAATAGTCAGTTTTATATTGAAAGATTCAGATTTACCACGATAATAATAGCAATCAAAAAAATGTAAATATCGCGTTATGAACACGATAATATGAATAGCGTATGTTCTTACTGTAAAGTTTACATTTTTTCTGTCGATGCTAAAGACTCTTTAAAAATTACATTTTTTTTTGTAATGTATTCAGCTTTGTGGGTAAATCTTACGGTGTTTGGTTGTTACCGACCGATTCCATTGCGACGTTGTCAAAATTACATTTTCTGGTCGTTAACGGCATTCACCACCTTCCCAAAAAGTTACTAGATTCCAAAATCGCCCCCCCCCCCTAGTTTTCTCAGAAACGAACAAATAAAATGAAAAATAAAGAGTAGCTGCACTTTCTTTGATATGCTAAGATGCACCTGCTCATTAAAATCGATTATATTCATTAATCGTTGAGAAAACTGGGGGGAGAGATCTAGTAACTTTGCCTCTGATGAATGCCTTTAACGGCTGTTTGAAAATATAAACGCTTACACATAGAATAGAGTGACCAGTGAACAACGAACGAGTATATGACAACACACGAAAATTGAATCGCAAGTGCTTTCAAGGTGTTGTCTGATTCTTAATTTACTGATTGATAATCATTGAAATTCACAATGAAAATAATTTACTTAGATTACTAATGAGAGAATTTTCCCATCTTTGGAAAACATAATGAATGTTTCAAATGTTGGAGGAAAAATGTTCACTGGGCACTATTATACAGGGTGATGGAAACTTTTGGGTTGTATTCCACGGGTAAACTTTTCAGGAAGAAAGTAACAAGATTTATCTTTTCACATAATGCTGTGATGAGCTGAATTCTTAAGTTATCAGTGGAATAAGTAAGTCATTTAACGGGATACTAGCGATGGTACCAAACCTCTCTTTCTATCGTATAGGCGTGTCCTTTTCTATCCAACGTGCTCTGTTGGTAAGCGCTAGCAACCCCTTAATTGAGAGACGAGTAGCTGCTCTGAAGATCAAACAGTATACGTATGTAGTTGTCACTGCAGCAAACTGCACCCATGCAGCAAAAATTTTGCTTCGTCTGAAAGATTTCTACCGAATGTGTAGAAAATGTCTTATGCGACAGTCTTCATTGCATACGTCTTCGTTTCAGGAATCCGGAGGAGAGATCTAAAAGAAATCTGAAGACAGCTTTCAGACTTTTGAAATTGAGATACCTTATTAAAGACAGCCAAAACTGCTGCATAATATATTGTATATTGCAGTACGAATCTTTTAGACAAAGCAGAATTTTTGCTGTAAGGGTAACTGAAGTCAGCACCAAATTAAGCATTTCACAAGATAATCAAAGGGAGAAGCTTTTCATTTTCTTCAGTATATACCCGTACAGTACCTTTCGCGGATTTTCAATCACCCCAACCTGCTAAAAATTCCCAATAAAGAACCATTCAAAACGATAAATTTTCTCTATAGTTTTCAATAAGGTTTTTGAATACGGAATTTACTATGTTGTAATCTTCTTAAACGATAGAACTTTAATCGTTCCTTATCGTGTCGTATAAAATTTAACAGGATGTATGTGGTTTTATCAGCAAATACGTACAAAAAAAGTACCACTTATTTGAAAAATAATACTCATTTATTCTAAAATAAGTAGTACTTTTTCTGTAAAAATTTTACGATAACACCACTTACGTTTTATGATAAATTCTATAGAATACGATGAGGAAAGATAGAGTTCTATCGTTCAAGAACGATAAAACATTGTAAATTCCGTATTCAAAAACCTAATTGAAAACTATAGAGAAAGTTTATCGTTTTGAATCTTTCTGTATTGGGAATTTTTAGCAGAATGTATTCAGAAAATAGTTTTAATTTATATCATTCATGGAAGCATTGATTACCAAATTCTCGATGCATTGTCCCTTACAGAAAAATGTAAAGTTTACATTCTGACGAAGCAAAGAGTACATTTCCCCTGCTACTCGCATTGAACAAAGTAATGTCTGCGAAAAATGTAAACTTTCTTGGATCTACGTTGAATTTTCTATGTTGCATACTGAGAATGTAATATTTATTGCGGCTGCATTCAATTTCTTGCGTTGTCTCTCAAAGATGTAATGTTTACGGTGTGGTCTTTGAATTTTCTTCGGAATATAAAATTTACAATTTTTTTCGCACCACGCCGAAAATTCCCTTAGAAAATGTAAAACTTGTGCACTCTCATATGAATTCCTCTCTTTTTTTTTCTCAGTGAACCTTATACAAAAAAATTAAATCATTCCTTCCCCTTGCAAATGACAAAGACAGGATATTCAACTCCAACGAAATGGGTATTATAGGTATAGGTAGGTCAATTTCATAAGCAACATACCTAAAATAGATATGGTTCAACTACTTCTTTGATTGTTCCAAACAGGAAACCAAACCATCACCTCATAGACCAGAATGAGCTATTATAAAAGAAAAATATAATCCCCTGAAAGAGTGAACATCTTTGAACCCTTTGGTATACCTTTCAATGCAACCAATCTTGCACAGCGCAACAGCAAAAACTTAATCAATATGTTTATTGGAAGTTAAACCAGAATCAAAGTATACCTCAAGGTTCTTAACGACGTCAACATTTCCAATGGACGAACCATATATAATTCCATATTATAAATAGATTCCTACAACTTCACTATTGAGAAACTACTCAGTTAATAGGCTTACACCGAAAACAAATTAGTTTCATATATGCCGAAATTCAAAGCTAAAACACTGTACACACTATACGACACAATCCGTTCAATATCGAATCACATACAATGGATTACCCCGAGAAATGAATTCATATGTGAATTGTACAGAACTCATATACACATCAGATGTAACTGTTCAACGTAGAGAAGTAAGAGGCAAGTTTATTCAATTCAGTCTGCACAGGATTCTTGCTCTAAATTAATACTAGATTTATGCTCTATGTAACTTTATCATCTCACCGAACACCACAAATCCGAATGCAGTACTCGCAATCAAACCTGATCCCGTTTAAAACTGAAGTGTTCAAAAGCAGAGGTAACTGCGTATTCATGTAGAATTTATACCTCGTTCCTCTTTTGTTTTTGTATTCATTTTTTGCCAACAAAAAATTGTTTTCAAATCCGTCGTGCGTTGATATACGTTGAAAAGTTGTCGACTATCGCATGAAATACGGTATACATCATCGCGCAACCCAGTTGTTTTGATTAAACTCTTTTCAGAATGATGAGGAAATTCTTTAATTCAATTTCATATGTTGAAAAGTACCCACGTAAAAATTTATCAGTGGCGCAAGGCTGAACCAGCTCTGACGATCATTGGCGGAGTTAGTGATCGACGATGTTTCACGATATTGACATTTTTTCATACAATTTGTATAAAGTTTCGATCGATATTCTATATAAATACTCTATGGAAAATATCGATATTGTGAAATTTCAACAATCATTAGGCAGAATCTTGGAAGGAAGTGTAACTGAGGGCTGGAATGATAAAATCGTTTCGGTAATTGAACAGCCTCAATTATGAGGCCTCCTTAGGAGAAATTTGATCAGGCGTTCCCTATTTTTACTAAGGTCCTGATGAGATTAAAATCCGGAAACCGTGAATAAAGAAAATCTTAACAGGCTCTTACAAAGGATTTATCTGATTCCTCTAATAGGATTCAAATAAGGTTGTACCGCAGGGGTGCAATAGGGTTCGGATGAGATTTTCATCAAATCGAGCGAAATAGGGAAAACCATAACGAAACCTGACGAGGACCTGATAAGAAATCAGGGATGCCTCTTCAGGTCCTGGTATTCAAAATCCAAAATTTCTACTGGGGCTATGGAAAAAGTAGTGGTAGGTTGCTAACCGTATCTTTCAAATACATCGAAAACATGTCATTGAGATATCTAAACGATGTCACAAAAGTGATATCTTCAAGGTATGCCGAAATGATATATCTAAGACATCTTCAAAAAATGTCAGAAACATGTTTTTAAGGTATTCTTGAAAGACATCTTTGAGATATCGAATTAGCATAGTCTAAAAGAGATTTTGGAAGAGTTTTTGGAAGATATCTGTTACACATCTTAACCCTCGACCATGCACCTGGGTCCTTTGGACCCGAGCAATTTTTTCTTTTACTTCTCATTCTGTTGCAATGCACAGCCAAGGGCTGATATTGTAATGTAAGCAACTTCGAACCTTCCTGCTTTGAATGCTTTTTGGAAATCCGGGATCCGCCACTTAGTTTTCGAGTAGCATGTATTTGAAATTCAGCTCAGGTCCTTTGGACCCGATGTGCGTGGTTGTGTAACTTATTTTGGCGGAAAACTGGAAAATGTCTCAAGACTGCATAGAAGACGTTCATGTATCCTCTTGAGGGAGGATGTATTGTTTCGATATAATAAAAGTATACATATGTGTGCAGCCCCCCCCCCCCCCCCGAGGGGATTGAATCATAACCCATTCAACTACACTAAAAAAAATATATTTGCATCAAATACATTTATTCTTTGTCTGGCAAGTATTTAGTGGTATTGATTACCTACGCTGCACATGAGTTCAGAGAGAGTTCATAATGAATTCATTGGGAACTATGAAAGTTCAAAATGAGTACATTAAAGTTCTTTCAGAATTGTTGTATAGTTTGGGCAAGCATTGAATTAAAGTAATTGAATTTTATTCGTACAAATCCTCTGGGAAAAATATAATGTACATTCGCGTAAGGAACTGTGTTGTTTGGAATGTAACATGTTACATTCCAAAAGCGCAAAATGACTCTTAGGGTACATTCGCTTCTAACTTCACCCACACTCCATGGCATTTTTTACGGTTAATTTTCGCCAGTGTAATCGTTTTTGTTCCATTCCATCTACTGTAGTTCTGATAGCAATGAATATTTTTTGGATGAAGAACGAATCGATATTCAGTTTAAATGATTTTTTCTTGAGTGTATATGTACTTATATGCACTGAGGGTATTCAAATCACTTATCTTTGTATTTTTAACACAGGCCCGATATCAAATTCATTTTTAATCAATGTTGGATCAATATAAATCCCCTACGTTTGGTTACCACGCCTGGCCCAAGTCATTGTCCGTGCTCAACATTGGCAAAATCAGTGAATTCATACGCACAAAAAATGCTGCAAATGAATCGAGATGGGGATCAAATTGCTATAATTATATTATTTAAAAAACGATAATGTCTTCTAATTTAAAACAAGTTTCTTGTTGTTGAGACTTGAACTTGACGTATCTGGCCTGTGTTATACTAGTAGTCCAAGATAATCCAATTTTTCAGGTAGTACGAAGTTTATCTAGTTTCACACTCAATTTCTCGTAAAACACTCTCCATATGACTGGAGATGTGAAATCAGGTTTGCAAAGAGTAAATGCCGTGATTAACTGATCATTTGTTGATGGGACTGTACGTAATACGCGTGCTCGTATGTATAATCCTTCGTTATATCTTCCAGTTTGATTACCGCATTCAGTCTGGTAACCACATTCAGTTAACTTTCCGTACCTCGCAGTTTGAAGTAACTTCATGAGTAAGATGAGTTTACTGTTATTTCACATTTCCATGGTTCGTGCGTTGATTTTATACCGAATGAGTTTCTTGACACGCTTTTCACCGAACCATTCATTCTGATGAATATTAGGAAGAATTATATTCAAATTATTTGATGTAGATTCAGGTGAAAAAATATGCTACACTCCTCACAAAAAAACCCGATATCGGAATTTCATCGTTAAATCATCAGTTGTATTAGTACTATCCGAAATCTACCGCGTTGTTTCATTATCGTACAAGTCCGATAAAAATACGATATCTACTATAATTATCCAATGTAAACCCGATATAGAGATCTATCGGGAAATCATCGGCTAGCTGATTGGTTTTACATCGGATAATTCTCGTAGACATCGTATTTTTATCGGACTTGTCTGATAATGAAACAACACAGTAGATTTCGGATATATTAATGGGGCATTCCATACCAAATCGGTCACTTCTTGAGGTCACCCTCTCCGATATTTTTGATAAATTTTTATGTTTCTGAGATCGATGAAAAACGCTTTCATGAATTGTTTCAGATTTTTTGGCTACCCGTTTCCGAGATACCGATTTTTTTTCAAAATTCGAGATTTTTTTCTTCAAATGCTCATAACTTTGCGGAAAATACACCAATCGGGCTGTTGTTTTTTTTTCAAAATTTTCGTTTTTAGATGTACTTTCAAGAAACGAATACGTTTCCGTTCATTATCAATTCCTTTATCGTTTATTTTGAATTTTAAGCAAAACAATCGTTTTCTCGAAATGTATGCCCCCTTCGATTTTTTGGAATAGATTCTCAAAAAAACTTGGATGAATTTGGAGAATTTTGAGACCAGTCCGATCGTGGGCGAAAGTTCCATTCTATTTTCTTTCTCAATTCGAAAAATTGTTCTTTTTTTCCAACTATTATTTTTCGACTTAATTTGACCAATAAACATTTTTAGAACGGTCTATTTAGCTGCTACGAATTCTTTTTCAACACTTTGCCTTTCAGAATATACTACTTTTTAAAATTTTTCTTCTCGTTCAGTAAATTAATTTTGAAAATTCACTAAGAACTGCTAAGAACTACTTATAAGTTATCTTTATAACCTAAGAAAGGATAATAAACGATACTCATAATAATAAATTCATCTGTATTCGAACTCCAAAGTAATAAGCAATATTTATTTTTTCTCGCGGTCCAACAATTTGTGAATTTCAAATTCATTTGGGTTTTAGTATTTTTTAATAACATAATCCTGATCAAGGCAGCATCAGAATATACGAAACGAATATCCGAAATATATATACAGGGTGTTCCATTTTAAATAGCCAGAGCTTATATCTCCTAAAGTAATGAGACTGGAAGAAAAAGTCTCGCGAGAAAGTTGCAGAGTCCTGAGGGGGACATTTGATGGTAACCTTGACTTCGACCTCAGAATCCATCTTCAAGGTCATTTTGAGGTCAACTTGCGTTTTTCAAATGAGACCTCCTATTTTTGACTACATCCTTGGAATGTGCGTTGAAAATCAAGAAACTTTTGTCTAAACTAGTTTCCTGAAATTTGCGAAGGTGGCGATCTAATCGATGAAGAGAGAAAGGAGATTCAAGAAACACTCTTACCGCTTTCTGTGCAAAACGACACTTACCTCTTTAGTTATTTCTTCCTAACAGGGTCGGATTGAGGGTCAATGGCCCCATTGGCCCGCACCTGTCTTAATCCGGCCCTGGTTCCCAATCTTTGGGGAACTGCCGCCGGCATTACCGTCACTCAATGTGCACCACGAGGAGGTTGCGCAATCGGACTTTGCACATCACTGTGGCCCTGAAAAGTGCCGATTATTTGGACTAGAGAGGCATGTGTTTGTGAGTTTTGGGAATATTCGGGTTCCGTAATTGAGTGATAATTCCCTGATCCAATCATCTCGTGAATTCACCCGTAAAATACCGGATATTTCTACGTTGCCTCCATGTTACCTTCATGTGGGATCTCCGTTCATTCACGTTCTATCCACGTCCACCATCGATCGACGTGGAGTCCACGGAGATGCGACGTAGAAATCGGTGGATGTGCTGTTAGGTGCTCAAATACCTAACAGCACAGACTAAATGCTCAAATACGTGACCTTCATTTGCGATACATACACGGCCCTGTTGAGGAGAAAAAACTGAAGAGGTAAGTATCGTTCCGCACAGAGAGCAACAAGAGTGTTTCTTGAATCTCCTTCGCAAATTTCAGGAAACTAGTTTAGACAAAAGTTTCTTGATTTTCAACGCACATTCCAAGGATGTAGTCAAAAATAGGAGGTCTCATTTGAAAAACAAAAGTTGACCTCAAAATAACCTTGAAGATGGAGTCTGAGGTCGAAATCGAGGTTATCTTCAAATGTCCCCCTCTGAACCCTGCAACTTTTTCCCGAGGATTTTTTTCCAGCCTCATTACTTTGGGAGATATAAGCCCTGGCTATTTAAAATGGGGCACCCTGTATAATAATATAATATATATATAAATATATATATTTCGAATATTCGTTCAACGTTCATAGTATATTCTGATGCTGCCTGGATCAGAATTATGTTATTAAAAAATACTCAAACTCAAATGAATTTGCAATTCACAAATTTGTTGACCGTAAAAAAAAATAAATATTGCTTATTACTTTAGAGTTCAAATACAGATGAATTCATTATTATGAGTATCGTTTATTATCCTTTCTTAGGTTATAAAGATAACTTATAAGTAGTTCTTAGCAGTTCTTAGTGAATTTTCAAAATTAATTTACTGAACGAGAAGAAAAATTTTAAAAAGTAGTATATTCTGAAAGGCAAAGTGTTGAAAAAGAATTCGTAGCAGCTAAATAGACCGATCTAAAAATGTTTATTGGTCAAATTAAATCGAAAAATAATAGTTGGAAAAAAAGAACAATTTTTCGAATTGAGAAAGAAAATAGAACGGAACGTTCGCCCACGATCGCCCAAGTTTTTTTGAAAATCTATTCAAAAAAATCGAAGGAGGCATACATTCCGAGAAAACTGTTGTTCTGCTTAAAACCCAAAATAAACGATGGAGGAATTGATAATGAATAGGAACGTATTTTTTCCTCGAAAATACATCTAAAAACGAGAATTTTGAAAAAAAACAGCCCGATTGGTGTATTTTTCGCAAAGTTATGAGCATTTGAAGAGAAAAAACTCGAATTTTGAAAAAAATCGGCATCTCGGAAACGGGTAGCCAAAAAAATCTGAAAAACTTCATGAAAGCGTTTTTCATCGATCTCAAAAACATAAAATCTTTTCAAAAATATCGGAGGGGGTGACCTCAAAAAGTGGCCGATATGGTATGGAATGCCCCCAATACAACTGGGACTTCGCACGAGACCGACATGATATCTCACTAAATTTTCCGAGACGATAATAATTGAAAGGTCTCGTCTCGTCGAGAGTCTCGGTGAGTCTCGATTCTTTCATCACCTCATAAACCTTAAATTTTCAATTCTTCTTCCTCAGAGATATTAAAAAAAAAAATTTATGAAGATTTTGTATGCAAGAGCTCGAAAAAAATACGTTTAGTATGTTTCTACTGGTTGCTCAGGAACTTGTCTATATATCTGATCATACATTTTCTTAAAATTTTTGCCTCTTCAATCACTTCAACAATATTCTGAACCATAGATTCTTGATGTAAATGAGATGTAACTCAATCTTCAAAATGAAACTAAAAGTCAACAATGTTATGTCGTACTAGTTATCAAATTTCCACCGAGTGGTTATAATTATCTTAGGTGATTGACTCTTTTCAATCTAAAAATATGAGATATGCCTAATTCTCGTGGAGGTGATTTTTTCTTCAATTCATCCAGACGGATTGTTTCTTTTGGTCTTATGTCGTAATATTCATCATGGGAGGATTTTTTTGTCTTTCAAGATTATACTTCAGAAACAAGTACCTTTATTTATGAATACATTGTTCTCTGTTCATATGAGAAGATATTTTTTGATTCAAATAAATATGTTATTTCAATAGGGTGGAACAAAATTTTATTTCACTTTAATGATTTTTTATTGATTGATAAAGAAATCCACTTGACAGAAATAAATCTTCTTCAATTCAAATTAATTCGTTCTTTCAATAATAATATTCATAAATATTTATTTCCTTTCTAATGGGATAAAAAATTTATTTTGATTAAAGAAGACTCGTTTCAGTCATATGAATTTTGTATTCATTGAACAAAGAATTATTCAAATTAAATGAAAGTTTCATTTGATCCTATTGAAATAACATTTAATTGAATAAAAAAATACTCTCTCCTGTGTATAGAAAAGAATGTATTGATAAATACAATCACTTTTTCTGGAGTACAATCCTGAAAAAGGAAACAAAATATTCCCTATGATGAATCGTACGGAATAAGACGAAAAGAAATAATCTATCAGAATGAATTGAAAAAAAAAAATCACCTCCGTGAGAATTGAACGCGATTCATCAGGACTGGACGTCAAAAATATATCATTCAAGTCGCCGCCGGTTGTTGGAATGATAGGAGCTTCCTTTGCATATATTAAGGAGGTATTTTAGTCTGGAAATTTGGAAGAATCGAGAATTTTTTGAATATTTGTAAAGTTTAGACATTCAAGAATATGCCCCTGAAAGGATTTTTTGAAATTCTCATCATTTACAGAGTTATAGCCATTTTAGTGACGTGGTATCTAATCTGGTATAACCGACAATGATATGCCATTGTCATAATCTGACCAGTTTTTCGAACAATATGTCAGAATCTGACATTTGATTTCCATACGGAATCTTGACGCAAAACTTCAAACGCATTTTTCTCGAAACTACTTTCTTCGAGTTAGCGTACACGATATCTCAAGTTCTACTACACCGATTTATTTCAAATTTGGTATGAACATTCTTTATACATCCCTCTATCGTAAGAACCAACAGAAATGGGAAATTTTTCAATTTTACTATTTTGAAAAAATCCGAAGTGGTTATAAAAAACGTGAAAAAAACATTTTGTTTTTTCAAATGATCGCCATTTTGTTTGAA
Source organism: Gonatopus flavifemur (assembly GCA_018340375.1). Classification (NCBI taxonomy): domain Eukaryota; kingdom Metazoa; phylum Arthropoda; class Insecta; order Hymenoptera; family Dryinidae; genus Gonatopus; species Gonatopus flavifemur. The sequence continues at coordinate 20,188,830 of JAFFJZ010000007.1, forward strand.
GATTTTTTTTCATTTTTTCGAGGTTCATACCATAGCGGCATCTTTACTGATCGAGATTCCGTTGAATTTTTCAATTTCAGATTACCAGAACGGCTGCAATTTGGTACGCCAGGGCAGTGTTTTTTTTTTAACCCCCACTTTACAAACTCAGAACTTGATTGTTTTTGAATATTTTTTTCTCAATTAATTTTTTTTTGTATTCTCAAAAGACTTATGAACAAATGTTGAAATAATGAATAGTGAAAATGTTCGTTGTTTTATTTATACAAAGCTCGAAAAAACGTCCGAAATTCATGCTTCTACACTAGAATACCCCCTTAATTGATGCTTATTCTATATTCTTGAATATCTCGAAAACTAAGCCGCACTAGGATGAAAACATGATTTCATTTTTTGATGGAAAAGTATGGGTGTTCATACTTTTATGTGTGTATGCTGTTCAAATTGCAATTAATTGAGCATGAGTGGTAAATGATTCACAAAACTTAAGACTATCCCTACACCGAGAAAAGAAAGTTGTAAAATTTATCTCTTGTCAAGTGAATATATGGACGATTTAGACATATAATTCGAGCTACTACAATTCCAGTGGATTTTACCGCAGGGAATGTGATATGCACATCAGCTATGGTATATTTCACATCAGCTGTGGGTATTTAACATTCGTTGTTGAAAAATCAGCTAAAATTTTATTGTGGTTACTCGCACTATATTCTAAATCATCCATATACACGGAAAAAAAAATAGTTGCGGCAACTACTTAAATAGTCGATTTTCGACCATCGACTTAAGTAGTTGCTGCAGCTACTTAGTAGTCAGGACAAGTAACACGTTAGCTGTCTCAACTATTTCAAAATACCTCAGGTATTTAGGTTAGTTGATGCAACTATCGAGTTACTTGTCCTGGCTACTAAGTAGCTGCAGCAACTACTTAAGTAGATGGTGGAAAATCGACTATTTAAGTAGTTGCCGCAACTATTTATTTTTTTCCGTGTATTTACTCAATAAGATGTGAATTTAACAAGTTTTTTTCTCAGTGTACAGCCATCATTCATTCTTTGAAAGTGTGTATCAATTTTCATGCTTAAGTCTACTTTCTATTGGTTTTCATTAGTTTCATCGGGGAAACATTACTGCAAAAAAATGATTAATTGAAGAACAATATTTTTTTGTCATAAGGTATGAAAATATATCAGAATGTATTGTAAACTTTCAGCGAGGATGTCCATTGCAAACTAAATTCTTTTTGAATGATCTGTATGGATCCCCAAGGTTGTAGATCATTTTCCTAGGGTCATTAAGAACAACAAGAGTTTCAAAAACGTTATTTTCCACTCATGTACATATCATCCGTAAAGTGAAGAGAAACGAAACACACATTGTACAAAGGTTATGTGGTCGTATAGGAGAACCAAGAAACCACCTAGTTCCTATTCAAGGGGTAATGAAACTTGGCTGAAAGTTGTTTCTCTGTTCCTTTTTATTTTTTGGAATCAGTGGTGAGGATTACATTTTTTCAATCAGACTGACCAAAAATTACTGCTAGCTCTGAATGTATTGTTATGTATATTATGATTTGGAATGTGAGCGTTGTTTTTTTTATCAATGGAAAATTTTTATACGATATTGATACAATACCGAGACGATATCGAGACCAAACCGAGACGAGACGAAACCGAGACGATAACATCTTTTTCTTTCTTTGACGAGACCGAGACGAGAGTTGCACCGATCTCGTCTTGTCTCGTCTCGTGCGAAGCCCTAAATACAACTGATGATTGAACGATGAAATCCCGATATCTGGTTTTTTCATAAGGGAAGATTGAAATTGTTTCTAACTTGTGTGATCCACAGTGTATTGCATCTCACCTCTTTCCGAGATATTTTGTTTAATTCAAAACCCAACGCATTGATTTTGATATCCGAAGATATCATATGTTACGACGAATCTGTGGAATTTTATTACAGTGCGCTCTCCGAATAGTGCTGAATGGTGTCTTCCTCACTCCATCGAGGGTAGGCATTTGGGCGAGAAAGAGGTCCGCGGCACTATTCAGAGAGCGCACTGTATTTGAAAGTCTTGTAGATGTAGCGAAACATTTATATTCAATAATCGTTTGCACACGTGTGTGTATATTCTAGCGAGTCACATTTACTTCAACGATATGAATTTCATTTCAATCTTTGACATTTGCATAACCGAGTTTTCCAGGGCCATAAAACGTGCCCAAACCTCGCAAGAAACGCGAATGTGGAAATTCGTCGATTCTGCTGTGTATAAAATCTAGATACGATATATCTAAAAATATATATTCATGGTTACTGGTATGTAAATGTATGTAATAATCATATATGTGTATATAAAAGCTGCAGGCACGGAAGCAGGTACCCGATATCGTTACGTCTAATCGCTCCTATCCAATCAAAGAATCACGTACGATCCGAGGGAGTAATCGTATGATTTTCTTCTTCTTCATCATAATCTCTTGGAAGCGTGGGAACGGCAAACGATATTTTCAAACGTACTGGAGATTTTGATACGTTTGATCGTGGGAAATACAAATCTCCCCATATTTTCTCCATTTTCCATGGATAAATTTCAAGGAAACTAACTAGCAATAGTGGTATTCATTTGAGGAAAAGAGATTTGAAGGAAAAGATTCACGAATGTAGGGTTTCGATGCGTACGAGGCGTGATGAAATTCCCTCAGCACCCCAGATATCTAACTACTCGTTGAATGCAAAGAGAGTAGGTTAATTTGTTGATGAATTTTAAAAAGAGTCAAGTGCCATTCCATGGGTCTTTCATCATAATAATTTAATTTCTATTCCAACCTCTTCCACTGTTTTTGTATTGTCAGGTACATTAAGGTAGACCAGGTAAATGAGTTTTGTTTATTCTGGGTAATAAAGAGTGTGCAGGTTGAAGGCCTTGCGCTGCCTATGAATATTGTTGACCTGAACTAGTTTATTATTTACATATAATTCGCGTTGGTATAGTAATTATATGCACAAATTGCATTTATGAATAATAAATATAATTCACTCATTCCTCTTGCATCTTTTAAGGTTTTTATTTCAAATCGATTCTCGTTTTCGTATTTTCAGGATTTTCAATGTTTTGAATTACGCAGAGTGAATATTTTACCTCATTCCTTATTTTACGTAGGAAAAAAAATACGAGTTCAAGAGGTGTGAGGTATGTGACAACATCGTAGTATTTTATTTCTATGAAAATAGGGACATATTTTTCAAAATTGAATAACCATACCTTTTTTCTCTCGCTAAAATAAAAAATCTATAAATTTCTCTTTGCGACAGTTCATTTGGAATATCAAGAATTCAAAAATTCTCTCATGACAAATTTTTTCTGAACTATTCCAAGTAATTTTAGCTATAAAAGCGCATAACTCCAATTGAACCTACGTTTTGCATACAAAGTCTTGTAATAAGGATGTATATAACTATATGTGTGTTATGTATTGTGAATGCATGATGCATTATTTATGTACAGCTATAAGTACATATGTACCATGACTGTGTATGCACATGTACTCGCTACCGGTTCTTCCGCGATTCTACTTTGGAATGAAAGTTTCGCTTTGGGATTTGAGTTGCATTCAATGTTGTTGCATTACCGATGTTTTACGAATTTCTTAGTCTGCTTTTTCAATGCAAACTATTTGAATTTATTTCCGGTGATACTATCTCTTATGTAATACGAGTTATGGATAATATGGAATAAATGTTTGGCAAGGGATCGATAAATTGTGAAATGAATAACTGAAAATTCACAGTCGCTGTTGTATACATATAGAGTATAAAAATATGACGTGAACTGGATCCATTCATCATGCAAAAATGTGAAATCTCTTTGTATATCGAATTTTATAACTGAGTGGAATCCAGAATGCGTGATCTGCTTCCTCTCAAATCTCCCATACCGTTCCTAATAAATTCATACACATGACCTCATGAATTTCATTCCATTCTTTGAGATCTTGATTTTGAATGAGGCTGAAATTCGCAGATTTGAGCTACCAGGCTTGAACTCTAGCTCAACGTAGAATTGTCATAAAATGATTAAACCGACACCAATGAGATTTTTCAATCGTCATCTTTGAAAATATGTGTTTTGAAAAAATTAAAATTTACATTAGGGAAGCGAGGGGCTAGTTGTGACAGTTTTTGTAAAAATGCTAATATTGTGAAATATATACATAATTTCTTGCTCATCATTGAATGTTTCGTAAGCGTGAACATTCACTCATCATATGCAAAAATATATTCATCAAAAAGTTTGCTGATTTTAGCACAACAGACATTATTTCAAAACAAGTCAGCTGTTACAACTCACCCCGTACTTGAGGCTAGTTGTAACAGGCTTGGGGCAAGTAGTAACAACTAGAATAACTGCTCATTGAAAACATGCTAACTTCTTGTTATGGTACGATACTTATTGATAAATGAGCTGAACTGACTATTTTCTTATTGATCCGAATTTACAACACTTATTACGAGAATAAACTTTGAAAAATTAAGCTGAAGGTTGTAGAATCATCCTGTACTTATGAGCCTATTACCACAATCATTATGGGACTCCGATATTATTCAGTTAATTTTCATAGCCACTTATAATTATGACTAAGATTGAATCATATTCAATCAATAAAAATCCGTAATCTTGATAAGGATTATCAATTGAGTATTCATTATGAATACTTTGAATTCAAAATGAACTCTTGAAGAACACCCTAATGTATAAAAAGAATTCACATCGCAATTCCATAAAGAATTATTCGGGCATTCAACATAGCACAAACAAACAGCCGTAATCCACAATAATGCCAGCAAAATTTAGCATTATTGTGTATTGCACTTGTTTCTTGTATAATATCTGAATCAGGACATCTTCATTTTCTGAACCTGTTTCAGATTTTCTTCGATAATTTCTCATTTTTAGATGGAAGAAGAATGGATGGAATAAAGACATTTGCATATCGACAATTAAAGAAATAAGTCGAACCAAGTCGAATAACCCATACAGGAAACCCCGATAATGTAAACACAGCCAATAATTGGCCCATGTATGGCTACCATTGAATGACCAACAATGGATTCATATCATTGGCACAAATGTGGCCCACCACTGGCTGATAAGGAAGGTCAGCAATGAAAACAGCCGATAATCAGCCGATGTACGGCTATCAGGGTTGGGTTTATCACGTGATTTTTCAATTTCTTATGTATCATACTTGGTTTCTGACACGTAATATATGTGAGATACTTGAACCCTCCTGTCCCCCCAAAGGTAAGGGGTTGATTTTATGCGTAAGATACTCGGTTTCTTACGTGTCGTAAACTATGTAAAATACTTCGAAGTATATTACGCGCCATATAAAAAGTGTTCACACTTAACCACTCATTTGAACTAATACTGAACCAATTATTCTGGAACGCACTCATATCACCATTGGATATCATTATTATTATTATTATGCCCCAGTAATCTGCCATTGATGGCTGACATTCGAACATTATCCCGAAATTTATGGCCCTAAATCGGGATCATTTAGCCCCATTACTGGGCCAATCAATAATTTCATACATGGCCCATTATTTATTGCCATTACTGGACCCACGTTATCATCCAGCAATTAACCATTGATGAGCCATTAATGGGCGCCATTAACGGGCGAAGAACGCCGTTTGTGGTCCAGTAACGTGCCATTATTGGGCTAATTGATGAACCCTGTATGGGAAGCACGAACCGAAACATGTTACAATATGCCCCGTAAGTTTGTTACAACTTGCCCCATCGTATGATTTCGGATATATTCGTTGACTATTAAAAAACTATACAGAATTCATGAAAAAGTTATTTAAGCATTCCAAAGCCCAATACATAGACAAAATAAATAGTCACTTACATATTTGAAGAGGATCGATTAATAGGACTAAAATCAATGTTTGCAAAACGATGTTTTTTTCATTTTCTGACTCAAATGGATCCTATGTTTCTAGACACTCCCAGCACTGTCGCACGAGATACCGATAGTGTGTAGTTAATAAAGCACGTCATAGATAGGAGATTCAATTCAAAATCCAGCGGCAATACTTGAAATTCATCGAATAATTCGCGTGTTACTACTTACCCCTGTTACAACTAGCCCCTTGCTCCCCTACCTCAGTTTATAAACGCGGTCTGCTAGTTCACGTCTGCTACACGGAGAAATTGTAAAACAGACTGGCTAATGTCCGTACATTGATCATCAATGTGCAACGAAAAATAAATTCTCTAACCTCGATGTCAAGTGCGACTGCATCGATAACTGATAAGTGAACAGTGACCAGCGTTGTATTCACATTGGTGATCAATGCGCCTACACTAAAAGTCAAAGTCAAAAATATATTTTTTCCTTGCACATTGATGATCAATATACGGAAATTGACGATCTATTTCAGAATTTCTCCGTGTAGCTTCATTGATTTTGAATCTTTCATCGAGGCCTGATTTACCCTAACTATTTACGATTCTTGTCGGGACCCAAGCAGGGACCATAAGTCAACATGAGTTAATATCCTGGAAATAAATTTCCAATCAGAATAACGTTCAATCGTTATCCTGATTCATCTTTGATATATCACAGAATCGTCGTTTTGAGATTAGAATAGAAGAATTGTGTGTACATAATGGAGACAGAAAATAGGTCTGAGCACACATATGGATGAATACAACTCACGGATACATGAATGTATATGTATACAGGCACATACATCCATAAACGTACATAGCATGAGTACACATATGTGGAGTGAAACAAGCAAGCGTTGAGTGCAATCGGTTGGAATCGCTTATTCTTGTATCCCAATGGAGCAACCAAGCAAGTAGAGGATGAGTATGACTTCATCTATTTTTTTTGTACGTTCTCCAGATATGACGCTCCCCCCCCCCCCCCCCATATTTTATTCTCTCAATTTTTATCTATCAATATATATTTTTATCGAATAAATAAGCAAAATGAGCTGATGCAATTCCAAGGATCCATCGATCCACCATCGTCTCTATAATCCATAATATTTTTTGAAAATTCTCCGTAATATTCCCTCACATTTTTTAATAAAACCCAAGCTACTCGACCCGATTGTTACATGATTACGCATCAACGATGAACCATTTGTTCCAATCGAATGAAACCCTATGCGATGAGGAAATCGTTAAAAATTGGATCAGCCTCGTTTCGTAAAAGTGCCAGGGAAATCCTTTTCGATTGATCCTGTTGTAAGTACTACTCGAACGTGCTCGCGTCTACTCGTGTCGTTTGATTCGCACAACCACACGTAACGTTCAAGGTTCTACTTTCAACATTCTCGGAAGCACAATATGTATTTGAAACTCGCGAGTGCATCAGATCGTTGAATTCTCTATGTGATTAAACGATCGATAAATCAGTTATGGGGTAGTTGTGTAGACAATCGACCGAGGAAGATTAATATTGATTGCATGTACAATTGTACGAAGAACCAATTTGGAATAGATGTATTATGATTTATTAATTATATAGGAGGTGGTCGGATAGGGATTTGCGGGTACATATAAGCGAGGAAGTGGAATAACGTGTTGCCAAAGCATCGCGGCTTGGCATCGCGTGGCGTGCCGTACCATTATTACTGCATCGCTGAACGATCGTAAAAGCAACCTACACACTTCTCTCCATATGAGAATATCTTTAGCGAATGTCACCGCTAGTCACACAGCTTGTCATACAACATATTCGAACCAAGTCGTGTTCTACCGTGTTACCGGGATCACGATTACAGAGCCGGTGTGGTTGTTGATCCAATGGACTCGCTACAACACCCTTGATGATCGTGATTAAATGTAGCGCGTTTATACCGTGTACAAAGCTCGCCGCTTTTCGTTTTTCATCTTTGCACCTTGCTGTCGGTATTCTCATGTTAATCAACAATCTAGGGGTTTTGAATCATTCGTTGTGTTGTAATTTGGCATTCTCAAATCGTCCCGTTGAGATAAATTTTATCATTTCGCGAGGAAATGGTCTGATCCCCAATACGCGGAGACAAAACCAATTGACCATTGTAAGGAAAACTGATTCTGCTGTATGCCTTTTACCTATGATCATTCAACTACTAGAGCTGAATTTGTTTGCTATTCGATTTATAATATTCACCATTTCGCCGTTCACAAATGATCTGCAGTTACAGATAATTCAGTATCTAAGACGGCAAAGGTAGCACAAAGGATAAAGAATTCGAGGGAAATTGAATTGAATTCGAGGAGGGAGTCTGGTAAAAAAACAAGGTTTTTTCAATGATATTTTTCAAAATAGGAAATATATTTCAATGAGAAGCTTGCCGCACATGGAAATTTAGTCATTCAACTATGAAGAACAATTTTTCTTCAATCAGTTTTATGCATAAGATGGTGGATCTAAAAAAACCTGTGTTTCCCTAGCGGGGGTCATAAGTGGGGAATGGGTGATCTGAAATTGAATAAAACAAACGATTTTTGAATCTGTATTGTTATGGCGCTATCCCCTACCAGAATTATGAAGATTCATTGTCATTTAGCGATGTGATGAACAATTGAGGCTGCAAACGAGTGATGAAAAAATTTGAATTGCCGCCATTTTGTTATTTGAAAAAAAATTATTGCTCCTGGTACGGGCCATAGTCATAACAATACAGATGAGAAAATCGTCTGTTCTTCTCATTTCACATCCCCCGTTCCAATGTCATAACCTCCGCCAGGCCCGAATTAGAGGATTTTGAGGCCCGGGGTTGAAAGACTATTGGAGCCCCCCTCAAAGTGAAAAGCGGGGGGGGGGGGGTGAATGAACTTTTTATGCATTCTTACAGGATTTTCAGCTGTCACAAAATAATACTCAAAATCTCTGGTGAAAAACCCTCAAAATCCTATTACAAAACAAAACAGCGACAAGAAATAATAGAAAATAATGGGGGCATGAACAAAAGCACACCCATTTCCAATTATTTTCTATCACTTGTTTGTTTTATAATAGGATTTGAAGGTTTTCTTTTCACTAGGAATGAATATGTAATTGACACGGACTCATTTGTTCAAAAGATTGTATTTATTCAATTAAACAACGAAATTAACAGAAAAATTAATAGTTCTTTTTTCTTATGAAAATTAACAGTTCTTATTTTTTCTTAAATATTAAAATCATGAACATGTTCCCAAAACATGAAGACTCTAGAAATGATACACTGAGAAAAAAAATGTTTTGGACCGATGAATTTTTCTTCGAGTCTGAGAAATGAATTCATCCAATGGTATTATATCTGTGGAGTTATTGCATCAACTTCATCTAATATGTGATCCACAAGGAAGTGGTGGGAGCATTAATTGGAATATGAGGTACTTAGGGTTGATGGAAAAGTTATTGAATGGAAAATTTTGATTTTCGAATTCATGGAATATAATGGAATATAATTTGATTCAATGAATTATGCATTCGATGGGCAGAAACCATTCATAACACTGTGATAACCAACTGTAGTGCCAAAATGATAATTTCTCCTTTCAATAAAATATTTAATTATTTGAATAAAAAAAGTTTCAAAATGGGAAAATATTAATATAAATAATATAAATATTTCTTGCATTCGAAATAAAATGTTTTCATGAATATGAAATGAGAATTTTCTGTAAATAAATCAATATTTGAAACAATGAATATTCTTCCCTTTCTAAGAAATTATTTCATAGAATGTACAAAGAGATTTTCTAATCCTTCAGAGAACTTATCGATAAGAATAAATCTTTCTTCAAATCAATGAAATTCTTTTTGATTGGATGAATGATATTTTACAAAATTTCCAGAATAAAAAGAAATAAGCAGGAGTCAGAGCATTCGCGCAAGGGCGGAGCCGACCTTCTTAGTTCCTGTGTGATCTATAGTTCATTTGAAACAATTGGATTATTCGATCAGATGATTAGTATGATCAAGAAGTTCGAAGAAACTGTTTTTCTCTGCAATCAAGTCATATCCGTTGATGATGTTCGATGTCGGAGCCTGAAAGAAATATTTATTAGGACGGAACATTACTTACTATATTGTGAATTAATCCTTTATATGCGAACTGCACTGCAGGAAGATAGCTTGTGAGAAAGAATTGCCACCTTCTGAGAAGTAAACGCAATTGTCGGAGTGAATTTAATACATTTTTATTTCAAAAAAAAATTTCTTTGTTTCAATGAATTCATAAATTCGATCGATCTATCCATTTTATGGACTCGGTGAAACCTTTATTTGCAAAAAGCACTGGAATTTTGCAGAATGTATAAAATTTTGACCTCATCAAACGTAGTATTGACGAGAATAATCAGGTTGGCAGTTTCTTGACTAGAATTCTTCTTCGATCATAAATGAAAATTTCTAATGAGGTAATTTTTTAGATGTTGCTGAAATTTGGATCGTTTATTGAAACTAATTAACCATCGAATAAGATAATATTCAACTATTCAACCCAAAAACCCTTGCAGTACATTATTCAAACGATCTTTCCAGTGGCAAAGAGTTGCTTCGAAAAGATATGTAACGATGATTTATCAGATTTCATGAGTTCCAATTTTCGTTTTGTTTCTATAAACGATTCAAACTTCGGGAACACATTTATTAGTATGAATAAAATAGCTTCATTCGATTTAAATTCCCAAATCATGGGTTATAATACTTCATTTTATTGATTTCAAAAGTATCCAAACTATCATTGTTCATATGCAATCTGTTCTATAAAATAGATTCTATCCAAAGAAATTTCTCTGAAGTTTGAACTGAAAAGTTATCTCATTGTGATCACGAATTTAGTTTTCTCTTGAAAAAATAGAACTCTCGGAATTAAAATTCACAACTATTCAGTATATGATTTGATGTTATTATCTGAACAAAACCACTTGTATTGAAATGAATGAGATTATAATACTCTTAACTGTACCGGTTTATAAATAACAGTATTTTTGGTCCTATAACTTCATGTTCTTGAATATAATAATTATGTTATTAACCTGATCTCGCGTTGTTTTTCTCATGATGGAAGAAGTTCATCATTTGTAAGCCATGCCCATTCATTTTATGAAATATATTTTCACTTGGAGTCGATAATTATTCTGGTGGAGAAAACAATTGTAATGTCAAATACTTGATTCTTAAGAATTTCAAATACTAAGTATAATCAACCTCGATTTCCATACGAAACTTTACGTTATAAAATTGAAGTTGTATTTCATTGATTTTCACTTTGGAATTCATCAAATGAGAGTTATGAATCGGGTGAAAGATGATATTGACAAAAAAGATTAGTTATTCAGTCAATAGAGTGTGTTTTTAATTTCAAAAAATAAATTTCAATGAGCTGATTTGATAATACGAATGAAGCGACTTTTTACCGTTATGAAATTATTTTAGAGTCAAAAAGACATTTATTCAATGCAATGAAATGGAAATCAATGAAATCAATTTTATTAATTCAAAGAATTTTTTTCTCAGTGTAAGAACATCTTTCTGTGCAATAAGTAAATGTGTGAATGAAACTAAATTCGAACTAATTACAAGGGTTTGGAAAATACAGATTGCTAAAGATTCTTGTTTTTCACATTTCTCAATCGATTGGAATGAAACTTATATGGGACCATAACTGAACAGTAGTATAAATTTCATTACAGTCGGATAAGAGGAACCGAAGACATTTTTCGTCGCAAAATCACAATTTTTTGTAAAATGTTTCTTTTCCCTCTCCCTTTTTTCTCTAAAGATCAGGGTAAAACTTATATGGGATCACTATCGATACTGCATGAAACTGTGGTGAAAATTCATGATGAACGGATGATAAGAACGAACGATATCCACATGATAGCGGTATTTACGAAATTTTCAAATTTTGTTTCGAAACTTAGTGCTTACCCTTTTCTTTCCTCATTATTGATTTGCCTAAAACTTATGTCTCATAATCAGCATTTTATGAATTAACTATGCTCAAAGTTTCATGGCATTCGGATGATACGGACATAGGGAAGGCATGCTTCCAACATATTGTCAAATAATGCGGATGGCAAAAAAAATTTTCCACAGTTTTGAACCGATCCAAATGGAACTCATATGGGGCCATTATTGGATCATAACTAGAACCTGGTATAAGTTTCACTGGAATCGGATGAACAGAACAGAAGATATGCACGTTCGCGAAAATGTTCATTTATTGCCATATTCCTCCTAGCCCATCCAGTTCTTCTGAATGAATCAAGCTGACTTATATGGGACCACTATCGCTCCACCCTACGACTGTGGTATAAATTTTATCGAAATTGTATAAGTGGAATGGGAGATATGCGCGTTCGCAGTTTGTTGATCACCTAAGCGACAGACAGACACGAAACCAAAATTTTTCTCTGAGCTTCGAGAAACATTTTGGTGTTAACAATTTTCATTTTGGAGACAAAAAATTGTCGGAAAGCAGAAATTAGATTCTGGAATTGGTTCATATCACTGGTGGAGCATAAATAAGTTGGATTGATGATTTTCCAAGATTTGCGCAACCTCCTATTTCTGTTCACAAGGCAAAAATATTGGAGGACTCTGATCGTTTGTATACTACAACCACCTTTACTGTTGTTGATAACGATAGTTATTTGGAGTTCAAAGTGATTCGAATTAAAATCGTTCAATGTCTCCGATTCAACGATCAAGAACGTTAGTTGATGCAATAAAATCTTGTTTACCATAAAAATGTTATAAAAAGCTTGAAAACGAAATTCGCGAATGTTAAAAAATCAGGCCCCTTGGTGAGTGAGGCCCGGGGCTGCAGCCCTCCCCCCTAGCCGCCCCTTGATCCAGGCCTGACCTTCGCCAGGGGAAAAAAGGTTTTTTGAGATCCGCCATCTTGTGCACAAAACTGATAAAAAGAGAGTTTGTTTTTCATAGTTGAATATCTAAATTTCCAATTGCGAAAAGCTTTTCATTGAAATATGTTTTCTATTTTGGAAAAAAAATCATTAAAAAAACCCTGTTTTTTTATCAGACTCCCCCCTTAAATTCATTTATAATTTTTCAATATAATTGATCAGATCCATTATCCTATTATTTTTTTAGGCATGGAATAAATAATAATAAGATAATGAATTATAGGGCAAAGTCGGCTAACTCGGACCGTGTTCTAAGCCGTACCCCTTATGTTTTCTAAGGATTCAGCTTACCCGATGTGTCAACACATATCAATCAACCTGTTAACTAATAATCAGTACTCAATAATGCCTTCAGTGATACATCGGACGAACTAATTGAGTTAGGAATCTTCGCGATAAACATGAGGTGGTTTAACTTAGAATATTGTCCAAGATAGGCCATTCTGCTACATATTATGAGATATTTCATTGGAAACTCAATTGTATATACATGCTTTACATATACATGAATAATCAATATTCAAATAATTTCTTGAATTCGATTCATATGAATAAATCGACACACTGAAAAAAGATTTCTTCCAGTCAAATAAATATTGATTTGTGCTGTACTACAGCAATATTCATTAGAATTAACAAAATATCCTTTGAAACCAAAATAATTTATTCGGATCAAATGAATGATGATAACCCTTCATTTGATTCAAATAAATTGTTTTGGTTTCAGAGAATATTTTGTTAGTTCCAATGAATATTTCTTTGGTACAGGACAAATGAATATTTATTTGACTGGAAGGAATTTTCTTTTTGTAGTCTACTATAAAAAATTCAAATATATATGAATATTCATGAAACCATGTGATAATTATATTATTGAAAGAATAAATATATATTATTTATATATTCATATGATATATAAATCATTCATATCAAATTCCAAAAACACCTCATCAAAGTTTGAAATTCCAGCCAAAAAGTTGAAAATTCGAGATGAAATTTCCTTTGAATTTGCCAATTCATTCCTACTCTGCACAGAATTGCTCACTAAGTTCTGTACATAAGCCCACTATTCTACCTCGTGAACATTTCTAATGATCTAAAAAATGTTTTCTTCACTTCTAACAACTTCGAATATCTAGAAGAAGGTGATAGCTGTCTGTTAGACCGGGGGTTACGGTTGACGTGATAGGGTTAATATTAGTAGTAAATTATACTTTCACTTTGAAAATGAGTTATAGACCCAGATAGAAAAGCATGCTCTGAATATTCTGTGACATAACGTGCCGTAAACGTGCCATCATGAACTTTGCTTAGCTTGCGATGATGCATAGAATATAAACATTATGTCTGCATTCTAGTGCCATCACCTCGTTTTACCACCAATAACAATGCTTTATGCGGAAACACCTTGGTACCATGATGCGAACATTTCTTGGCGTCCATGTCACCATTATGATGGCATTATTGAGATATTTTCCTATCTGGGGATATCAGCTTATGTTTACCTCAATAATAAGTTGTATTCTTACCACTGGGATTAACTATAGTTACACGGAAAAAAATGTGTATGATCATCATTCTATCAATAGAACTATGTATATAAGAGTTGCTAACATTTTATTGCTGGTTATACAATAATCTGTTTTCCTTACAACAATACCGCATTGTTTCGTCACGCGAGAATCGTATTGCTGAGAATCACTAGTAGAAATGACAATATGAGTTTGAAATTTCAACTCACAAAAAAAATTGTTGGTGTGACAAAACAATATCAAGCAACAAGAATCACTGAATTTGTATCACTGAATCATCAACACGAATTGTCGTAACAATATTCATTGATTGTCAAAACAAATATATATTTTATAACATATAAAACAATAAAATTATTCCCGTGAGAAATTAATTTCAATCTCCTGCGGCGGATGGTTGAAAATCATATCCCAATTATGGAAAAATTGCAGTGACATACAGTTTTCTGTGGAACAGTTTTTTGATCAATTTTTCTTGAATTCAGTAACACCAAAACCAGTTCCAACTTCTGATTGATTATTAAATTTCATGTGAGTTTGAAGAATAAATTTGACAACTATTATTCAATTCTAAAAAGATTTCAGCTATTCAAATTCTAATTCATCCATTCATTCGACATGCATGATTTTATGATCGTCTTCTTTATTGCAAGTTCTAAGCCAAGTCGAGGATTACCGTAAGTGGCAATTTAAGCACTCCATTGTAATCTTGGAGGTCTGCTCACGTGATAGAGGCTTTGTCTCCCACTTGAAGAACCCGGGTTCAAATCTCGCCGAGGTAACTTTCCAATATTGGAACTTGAAATTGCATTTCCTTCACAAGTGATTGCACGCAAATCATATCGAATGTATGTGGAGGCAAATTCGGATAAAAAAATTGTGTCCTCAGCGCAAAGCAATATTTATATTTTCTAAGCATGTAAATATAAATTATTCATATTACTATATCATATTGCAAAACTGAACATTTGAATTTTTGATGATCTTGACAACCAAATATCGTTGCCAGTTGGGCAACATTGACGATTATATTTTCACGATATGTATTGTGGGTTGATATATAATAATATTCTATTGCGAATTCAGCAATATTATTGTTGGGGTTTTTTACAGTGTATTAGCCCGTGCCTGCGTTAGTGATGAGCTGCATACTTATCACTGAGGTTGGTTATAGCTATTGGTTCGTGCTGCGCTGAGATTGCAGATACAATTCATTCAAAAACTGGACGGGAACTGAGAGAAATTAGTTATTTTTGATATCTCGAATCAGCAATCCCAGAGGAATGAAAACGGAATGAATTGGTATTGAATTGATCCGACGTTTATTGATTGGTTGCATTAGATGATTAATCAAGGTTCATCAAGCGTCATATTTTCAACATCCACCTTACGCTTTCTTCACTCAGATCATTTACGATGTATGAATGGTGCTCCTTACGTTCACATTTTCTACAAATTAAACGGTGCTCCCTTCGTTCGCATTCTACCAAATGGCACTAATTTTAATTGATATCCATCGGTGTATATGCATGAATGATTATTGATTAACCTATTTATTATTCATTCATCAAGATGTCTCGTCAAAGAAGTCCGAAGAATCTTTTCAAAAAGCAAATTTAGCAGACGTAAAACAATACAATGGAATTTATGAGACCCCAAAGATAGAAGACCTGAAAAATCTTAAAAGGCCTTATAATTTCGATGAAAAAATTATCTCTTCACGTTGGAGAGACAAAATCTATCATTGAAGAGAGGAAACATTAACGTTTACTATACTTTTCATATCGAATGTCCAGAAATATTCCCGCGAGATTATTGTCTGTCTCGAGATTGGATAACGAATGATCATTTCGAATATCTGATTGATGTCTGAACGGAGAGTCGTCTTCGATCAGTTTGATCCATGATCATCAATCACAGTCGAAACGTCATTCAGCTTGATAGCATATGAAGGGAGAATAAAAGCGAAAATTATAATAAGCTTCCATGTAACTAGAATTTTGATCTGTGGATTCCCGTTCAATGTTAAAGTTCGATGCATTCTGTTCCACGAAAAGCTTGGTATTGAACATTGTCGTCATTCACCGTCGAGGGTTTGTAACGTATTATTATTCTCGTCGTCTCTAGACTTTACAACATGTTTATGCATAATTTCACGAACAAGAAAATTAACAATCCCGATGATGCTTAGACACTACTCATCTGCACGAACAAGAACAAAGTGGTGCTTGGAGATAAGTACCACTCCTTTTGATTTGCTTGTAATTGGAATTGCCCGGTTGGAATTAAAAGTATCCGATTGCGAGACAAAAAAAGTATTTTTTCTAAAGAAAATTCAAGAGTCCGTCTCGATGAGAATAAGAATTTCAAATTGACACCTTCCAGTGTTTCGTACCGATATAGAAAAGGAATTCGAATGAAATAAATTTTTATAAAAATTTCATAAAACGATTCAAAACAAGCGCCCTAGTAAGTACTTATTTATTTATTTTATTTTGAATCTCTCATGGAATGTATGTTGCTTTGATTCGAGGTTTTGCTGAACAAAAGTTTCCTTCGCCTCACAAAACACCATATTTCATTTCACTTCATTTATAATACTGTTTCTGTGATGAATAAAAGTGAACAGTAATCTTTGTGTTGACGACTGCAATCCATTCGAAGTAACATGAAAACAACATTGAGCCGTAAAAGTTGGTATTTGCAAGGATAACAACATTCATGGTTGTACCGGACAGTAATGAGTACTGAGCAGCCCAGTATACTACATTTACATTTCATTACTGTCCTTTGCAGTAACCGAGACTCTTTTTTGCCATTGCATCCCGGAGTTTTTCACAATTCTAAAACCACGGGAAAAGCACACTGTTGGAGAAAAAAAACAGGAATCCACAAAGGATTTTAAGATCCAGACGAATATTTTATTGTCCTAGAATTTTCTGTATTCTAAATAAAATTTAATGATTTCAACATAATTTCGCTGCTCAAATTAAAAGTACAGGTTAATTACTTTCAGTTTGGTATCTGAAATTTGTCGTGAATTCATAATCAAAAAATTCTAAATAAATTCCATTTAATCCAGATATTTGAGTTCGAATTTTCGAATCTATCGATCGAGATTCCACACCATTCCTCGGATTTAAAACCGAGTAGGAGGAACATCGTTCAATCACACGAACCGACATCCCTCTCCGCGGTTTGCCACCGCGTCAGTGAAAGACGATCAATCGCATTAGGGATTCAAACCTTCTGTGCCTACCGAGTTTCCATATATTCAAAGTCTAACGGGGGTGGGTCAACCAGCCAGGCGTAGAGAGTTGGATTTCACTCTCATCGATATTCTAAATAATTATGTAACTCCTATGTTTTCATTTCTCATCAAAATACAACGGAGAATCGAAATGCATCCTTGAAATTTTTCCAACGCGTCTTCAAGACCTTCCCCCCCCCCCCCCATGAAAATTCCTTTCTTTGAAGGCATCTCAAGAGTAGTTCGAAATGTCTCGTGCTGTTTCAGAAATCCAAATTATTTCATATCTTTTAAAAATGTTTCCATCTTGTGGAACTATTAGAACTTTTTTAGAACACCTCAAAGATGGATTGCTGTGATGTTGCAAAAGACAAGAAACGTTTTGTATAATATATGCAGTTGTTTTTTTCGATGCTTCGATGAAGTATGATTCACGTAACGATCTATTCACCCCGGGAAGTCTCCGTAAACAAAATCCACAGCCATCATAATTAGGATCGTAAACAAAGCTCGTAATACTTTCCACGTAATTCACCGAATATGTATACACGCGTAGATCTTTTGAATCGTATAGCGAAAGATGAAAAGAAGGATGAAGAGTATGAGGACACATAAATGCAAGGTTGCAGCCTCCCAGTAGCAGTAGCAAAAGCATGCATGCGGTAAACAAGCGATATCGTCACTAATCAGAAGTATTCTACCGCTTTCTGTGTCGATTGTTGATTCGTGAAACGAGCGAACACGGAATAATGCAACTGACAGCACCACCATTCACCCTCTTTTCTCATTCTCTCCAACCCTCACCCTCGATCCACAACCTTCGTCATCGAACTTGTTCTCATTATTATTACCGCAGTCCAAAAGGTCGTACAAAGCAAGGTGCTTGACGGAATATACAGTTACGCACATGCGTGTGAATGCAACTACAATTCCAAATGTGTATGAAATAATAAATTGGATTATGTCGTCCACGCGTTCCAACGAACTTTTACTCATTATACATTGGAAAATAAATTTTCAATCAAAATAGGCACTTATACTACGTGAAATTATAGAGGGCAAACTTTGAGATCTTTGAGATTATTCTAACGTAAAAGCTAGAACCATGTGTATCAGCTGAATGTTACAATAAAGCGCCAGTTATGTACATTCTCTGACACCCCCTCTTAATGCTCTAATTTTGCTGGCTCAATATTTCCACGCAATTAATCCTTGCACTGAGCCAGCATTATTAGAGTCAACAAGGGTTCGTATGATGTAGGAAGCGAATGTAATGGGATTCAAATTTCTAGATAATTGGGAATAAATTCAAAGAGGAAACTTCTGTTTCGTCTCTTGAAATGATACCTCAAACGATAAAATCGAATACAAGCGATTCTATCAGGTATCTGCAGATTCGTATATTCGTTTAAAATTTTAAACCTCGATATATTTTTTAATGATGTAACAATGGATTTAGTAAACATTAATCATCCACGATGTATCTTCTTCACGATCGCCAGTTTGTTTTCATGGATTAAACAAACAAACCTCTTTCAAGAATATTTCTAAAATACACACCAGAATGATGTATCCCTATTTGAAGTAATAATTTAGCTAGTGAAGGCTAAAGCTCGATAGTTCAGAATACAATTTTTTAAATATGAGGGTTGGTTACAATGGAAAGTATAACTATATACTGGAAAGAAACGCAATCAATGGCCGAATACTCGGGTGAAAGCATATAGACTGTTCACTAAATTCGCAAAATCATTCAAAATTAGTCAAATTTTATTAGAATATAATTTAACATTAGCTTATTTACATATAACTTTATATGTAGGTACTG
Organism: Gonatopus flavifemur; assembly: GCA_018340375.1. Taxonomy (NCBI): domain Eukaryota; kingdom Metazoa; phylum Arthropoda; class Insecta; order Hymenoptera; family Dryinidae; genus Gonatopus; species Gonatopus flavifemur. The sequence continues at coordinate 20,208,386 of JAFFJZ010000007.1, forward strand.
TAATATCCAAAATGTATAACGGCCTTCAGGGGCTTTATTGCGAATCAAGCTTGAATGAGGTGAAATCGGTTTTTGTTTGCGAGCAGTGTGCAAGCTGCACCCGATTTTGTTCAATACATGATATACAAAAGAAGAAACAGTAGTTCTTGAACAAAATTCGGCCGTGAGTGATTTTATGAAGCGATTTGTTTCGTGCTATAATTACAAATGCTCCTCGAACATTATTATTCTCCAAAATCTTGTTCCTGTCTATGCGTGAATTATCGGATTCATCAATGGAATGGACCAATATTACCCGTTCAATATCCATCTCGATATTCGAATTCATTTCTGATTGAATTGAATTCTTTATCATTGAATATAAATTGTTCATCAACAGTAATCAAGTTATATTAATTGTGTTCAACAAAGTGTATCTACACTGACAGAAAAACGATCTTGTTGGAACATCCGTGGTCGCAATAACTTGAAATCTGGTTCGATTCACCAGGAAATGTGATTGTGATGTCTAGAAAAAGTGGTTGAAGCAAAAACTAACTACATTTTTCAGTTTAGAAAAACCAGATTCTTTTCTTGGTGTGATAACCAGAACGTGTAGTTAGTTTTGGCTTCCACCACTTTTTCTGGACATCAAAATCACATTTCCTGGTGAATCGAACCAGATTCCCAGTTATTGGGACCACGAATGTTTCAACCAAGTCGTTTTTCTGTCAGTGTATTAATTCACGTACTTTAAAAATATAAGCAGTCCAAATGTCTACAACGCGAGAAATCGGTGAAGCGACAATCACGAAAACATCTCAAACCTAAGAGATGACAGTACATTAAATGCCCCTTTGGGTCTGTGACACTACTGAAATTTGGATATATTTTATACTTTGCTACCCTCTTTTTTCCTCTTCCTCTCCACGAATTTCGATATTATCGATAGTTGACTTATACCATCGATGGTTTTCGATGGAAAAAACAATCGAATAGTATCGATAGTACTATCGAGGTTTAGCCTTCACTAAATTTAGCACGAATACACTCGTTTATTCAAATAAAATAATTAAAATCGAATAATTAGGCAAATTATTGAATTCCACACTTTTGAATGTTGAAATTTATCCATTATATCTGATGCATTTGATTACTTATTTATGCAAATGATACTTTATTCAAATGTGACTTTCAGATATCACGATCGCAGCCGAGCTCCGCTCTCTTTCGCGTGTGAAAAATAAGTGATTAATGGCGCTGAGAATGCTTCTTATATACCCTGCATGCTCTAGATTTATTAATTTTTATTTCTGCATGATTGGATTTTGACACACAATTTTATGATCAAATAGCTCACAATAACCTCCTGAGCAGTTTGATCATAAAATTTCTTGAAAATATATAATATTTGCAAAATAAAATTCTTTTATATCTATATGTACCATATCACGATTCGCAATGAATGATTTTTCATATTGCTTCATAGAATACTGTTTTTTTTTACAATTACTTAGATGTTATAACATCATAAATGGATAATTATCGTAATTTTAGTATTCTGTACCATTACACTCTGATACATATTCTGTTCCCAACACATAATAAGTATTAATTTATAGAAACGTATATGATGTATGTATCCGTATTTATAGGATGATTCATCTCGATACATGGGAGAGCAGATTAAACGGATTTGTACTTCCAATTTTTGAATGCCAACATTGCCAACGTATAGGGACGATATAAACCTTAATTGGTATCGCGTTCTGTTGTGTGAAGGGTAGATAGGTCACTCACGATACCAGATAACATGAACGCTTTCTATCTTGTCTTCTACCTCCTATCGCTCGGATTGAGCTCATTATTGTTGCTGCGTTTTATCGAAGATCGTGAAACAGAATTATGACTGTTGTAATATTTGTATAGATGAATTTTTATGGATATCGTCTGATGGAATCAGATAAATAAATATCTCGTTTCGTTGAATGTATCACGCGTTTATCTGTTTTATGGATCTGTGGATCGTAATAAGAATTGAAAGAACGAAGTGGCATGCTTCGGACAGGGTAATGGATTTATTGAAACTTTCGTCTCGTGAAATTTCGTGAATATCTGTGGAAATAACTTTTATATATACGATGAATTATATGTATCAGCGATTCGTGTTTTATGATAACATAAAAATCATAGATATTCAATTCAAATTTGATCTGAAAACATGTAAATTCATTTAATCCTTCTTCGACGTTCGCTTATCTTTTGGTTGGGGATAGGAAAATCTGTGTTTGTGAATTCTGTGAATTTCTAATCATTGCAGAATCTTCATTGACTTGGAGAATTAACCTGAGGGCTCATCGACATAGGAAGTTCTGAAGTCTATTTACATTCTATTGAGTTGACTGTTTCTATATATCTGCTGTCTCTTGAATAGTTGGATTGGAATTTCAATTGTAATGAAACCTGTCCCACCCCTCGTTAATTTCTAATCGGAGTGCAATGTTCTTCTTGCGTGAATCGCGCACTATCTTTGGGTGCGGATTTTTACATTTTAAACAGCAATCAAAGGAAAACACATAAAATGTTGTTTCCCACACCTGCGCGGAAAGCGGCTCTTTGTCGACCTGTTTTTGGAGGCGAAGGTGATCAATTCCAGACCAATGTTGTCGAATCGGCCCATAAGACCGTTGGCAGCGGGCGAAAAATTTTCCTCCCCGCGGAGCGGGACGAAAGTTACTTTCGTCCCTGTGCAGGTGTGGGAAACAGTTGTGTGTTCACCTCGGGGGGAAAGTGTGATTCCGGACTCGTGTGGTTGTTTCCCCGAGCCTCCGGCTCGGGAAAATCCAACTCCACACTCATCCGAAATTACGTACTATTCCCTCTTGGTTAACAATATACTATTTTCACTCACTTCATTGTTTTTTCATTCTTCATCCTGAGGAACCATTCTATTTTTGGGCGCTGAGTCATCCAAAAAGTGAAGGGAAAGTTCACCAAATTATAATGAAACCTTTCCTAATTTCAACTAAATCTTGTTGCGCCTACACGGAGAAAAAGGTATCTTAAAAAGTACCATAATTTATGGATTTTCTGCGCTGGTCTGACCGAGTCTGAATATTTACCTGAAAAAACCTCTAAAAGTACCATAATGTCTTGGACTTTTATACGGAAGGTACCATACTTATTTCAAAAAGTCCAAGAAATTATGGTACTTTTAGAGATTCATGCAAGTGAATATTCCGACTCGGGTCAGACCAGCGCTGAAAATCCATAAATTATGGTATTTTTCAAGATATCTGTTTTCTCAGTGTATTTTAGGGGAGAAAAAATTAATATTGACATTCTACCCATATAACACAAATGTCTCAGTACCAAGATAACATGTAAGCTTGTCATAAGCTTGTCAAACTTGTCATTAGATTGTTTTTGACTTGTTATTGACAACCTTGTCAGTGTAAGGTTGCTTCAACTCTGCTGCAAAGGTTTTGTCAGCTTGTACCCTTCTCGTGTGTCAACTAGGAGGCTTATGTCAACCTTATCACAAGCTTCCCTGACAACATTGCAGCAAGGCTAAATTGCTATCTGGCCAACATCTCCAGGATATTCTCGGAATATTACAATGTTTCAAGGATGTTGCAGAATATTCTAAAGATATTACTGAACAATCGCGCTGTGTGTGTACAATGTGGTTGTAGACCGGTTTCCAGAGAAAAGAGTGTAATTCTTATTATGGTCAAATGTGAAGCAAATGTTCAGCAGTGTGAGCAGTGTGATTGTACAAACGGAGTACAGGTTACAAGATATCGTAACCTCGTCGTCAAGGAAATTACCACCTTACCTTTCCCACGTATTAGATGGAACAGCTGACGATGTCATTCGAACTCAACAACGAGTCGTCATGTCCAATTGAAACTTGTCGTAGGGAAGGTAGAGAACCTATGCCGAACCTAGTTTAATTTCCGTACGTAATTCGTAACGTACGTTCAATTCATCATAGACAACATGATTATCCTGTGTCACAACGTTTGTTATTTCTATTAGAAATTCCGTTCTGCTGAAAAACATCGCGTTGATCAGATTTGTGTGCGCTGAAAACGCGTATAAGACAGCATTTTATTCATAATATGCTGAATAATATTATGTGATTCACAGTTGAACAGGCACTCTGATGAAAAAAATTGTTGGATACGGTTAAATTCCATTCAATTTTCCTAAATGTTGCTGAATTTGATTGAATTCTATGTCGAATTTTACTCACGAATTGAGAAATAAATCAAATTCATTAGACTTTGCTAATTGTCTTTGATTTTTGTGAAGAGTCATGGATTTTGATTAATTTCCAATAAAACAGTGTCCAAATTGAGCATGAAATTCAACAAAAGCTTTTCCACCAGGGCACCTTCTATGAAATTCTGCAAGGACTGAGACTTCAGTTTCAAGTCTTGCATTTGATTCTGAGCTCAAAATACCTGCGGTTCATAATAATTTCTTCTTTATTCTCCATTTGATGCAAATTAACTCTTCCTATTCGTATGTTGAATCCCCGCTGAGCTATGGTAGCAGCTATGGTAATTTTAATGTTTTTGCTGGAAGTTTTTTTCAAGTACGCGCATGAATTCAGGTTCATACATATTTTACATTGGATTTAATTCAAAATACAGCATAATCTACAGGTTTTTCATGTTTTTCTACATAAAATGTAATATAGAATATGTATGAAATTGAATTCATCTATGTAATTGAAAAAACCTTCCAGATATTTCCGACAGTGTATAAGAACTGTTCAACCTAATCCTGAATAGCACGGGTCTTCCCTTCAAGCCCACTTAGAGTTCGTACTCATGTAACACAGAATACACGGAAAAAATAATTTAGCTGCAGCAGCTAAGTAGCTAGCACGGACACGGGCAGCCATTAAATTGGCTCCTGCAGCTAAATTTTAGCTGTTACAGCAAAAAAATTTGCATTTGTAGTTAATTTATTTGCGGTAACAGCTAAAATTTAGCTGCAGGAGCTAATTTAATGGCTGCCCGTGTCCGTGCTAGCTACTTAGCTGCTGCAGCTGAATTATTTTTTCCGTGTATTCTGAGAATATTCTCACAACATCCGTAAAATTTACTTGGTCGAATATTCTCACAAAGAGCGTAGGAGGTTCGTAAATATTCTTAGAATATTCTTAGAACATTTGAATGAGACTGTTCCGAATATTCTAGGAACGTTCGTACAATATGCGTACAAAGTTTGTAGGGAGATTGATGAGCAGCGCATGCGCAGATATCGTGATGACATTAATCCATTAATGGCGGATAATGTTGTTGACAGGCTACAGACCCTTGGACAATCTATCATTTTAATTTGTGTTTTGGGAATAATAAATCTATGGTGGTGTATTTTAATATCCCAAATGTTCTCTGAGAGTGCCATGTGTGAAAAATAATCCTCAAAAGTGTAATAAAATATTGAGAAATACTGTATATATTATGATTGCCTGTTGCGATCATAAATATCTCATCCATCTATATGAATTCATAATATTGTTAACCATTCATGATTACAGATGTCTAATGATGAAAAAAAATTGATTGTGAAGTAGTTTTTGGTGACATGCAGAACTTTATATTGACAGGAATTCTTATTTTAACAGCATTTTTTTCTAATATTCCCACAATATCCGTGGCATCATATTCTGAGAATATTTGAAACAGTCCCATTCAAACATTCTGAGAATGTGCGTAGAATATATTCGCACGAAATAAGAATCTCCATAGAATATTCGAATATCCTCAGCGTATATTCTCAGAACATTCTCAGAACGTGCGTGTGCTACCTGGGTAACTGATAAACGCTTGAAGATTTGTTTTTTCCAAAACAAAAGAGCTCTGAAATAGTTGTTACTCAATAATTTTAAATTCTCTTCCCCTCAAAACAGCCACAGCAATGCAGGAGGAGGTTGAAATTCGTTCCAAACGATTCTGATCAATCATTGCAGTCGATTTAACGCGACAGACGATCACGGTCCAAATGTTGAACACGTTCTCGTAATTAGAGGGCTGGTTAATTAGCGCTTATCTTCGATTCGATCATCCAACCTGGAATTATATTTCCCGTTCCCCCATCTTTCCTTTCTCTACCCATCTGTCTCTCTCTCTCTCTCTTCCTCTCTCTCTCCCTCTATCTCATGTACATCCATACATTCTACCATCCACAATCGTATCGGTATTCTATTGGAAACACTTTAAATTCGTACTCATCGCTTTGACAGGAGATCGTAATTCATTCCCCTCATAGGTTAAACTTTCGTTTGAAAATTTTTCAGCGTATTTCATTCATCTCTATGCCACCGTGTCGATTTAGAACAATAAAACGGAATACACACTTGAATATTTGCACTCTTATCAAGAGATGTTTTGTGTTATATTTACTGATACGCGGAAAGCTGTGACGAACGTAAATTTGCATATGCAGAAGGAACACGGAGGATGATATCCTATTTATCGGGGATCATAATATTACAGCGTATGAGTGGTGAATATTATCGAAAGCAGAAAATCGTTTCCCGTTTTTTGAGTAGAAAAAAAATCCAAGCGATAAATTCATACCCCGGTAATTTTTTTTACCGAGTAAATTCACTCTTTAACCAAAACTTCCTCCCTCGTAAAACCCCGTCTTTCGTTTAAAATCGTAATCATATATACCTCCCTCTAATCGAACCTTTTTTTCCCCAAACGTAAATTATGGTTTGATAACGAGTACAAAATTATTCCGAAGTCAAAACTTTATGGATCTCATAAATCATCTCATACAATATGCCACCCATGTCCCATAGATATAACAATGGCTTTTGGGATTAAGGATTGTTTAGGTGATATATCTAGTGTATATAAATGGATTCAACGTACACAAGCATACACATAGAATATAACCTCATCACTATCTCTTGATAACTTTTCATCGTCTCTACTCGAGGCAAGGGTCCTTTATAATCCGCTTCCAATCAACAAGAGGTTCTCTGTCGGGGGTTCTCTTATGCATATTGGTATTTAACGTCAGGGTCAACTTGTTGTAACTATCTGGTGAGCTGGAGATCGTGTCTGCTCTCGATCTGTAAGCTAATTTACATGAGGATGAAGTTTTCGCGTTTTCGTTGCAACTCACATTTATCTATAGCATTATCCAAAGGGTTTGAATTTTCTTGCATCAAAATATTACATTGATACGATGTAATCGTTTCTTTCACAAAATTTGAATATTCAACCTCGACTTGTTGTTACAGAGTTTTTCGTGAGTCGGAGAATTCATCAACGGAGCTAAGTTATCAATCGATGGGATAATTTTTATTTTGCCTCTCGCTATTTATTTTCCCATCGAAAAACTGTTCTCGTGTATCGCGAGAGATTTCCCGAACACGCTAGCTAAGAGTTGTAATGGTTGCCTCCTCATTTAAACCCGGGGATTCAATTCCACTGGAATCCGAACCATTAGGGGCACTTGAGACGAATAAGATTTCTTCAATTTCATTATGGAAACTCGACTCGATGGAATGCTGCTTCGTTTCGGGAGTTTCTTCCAGAGTAGCTGAATCGTATTGTCTTTTATAATTTCTTCATTCAAAGGATATCTCGATGTGGATAATCGGTATAAACTTGAGTTGCGTCACCGAACAAAACACAGTCCGAATTCTCGCTACACCTTTGATGCACTGAAGACTCGAGAGACTCCATTCTGAATAATTTTCAATGATGAGTATGTTCTAAAGTGGAATTGCAAAGATAAATTACAGTGCATCTTTCAGACTATTTCCTCTGTTCATTCGTTTGAATATTTTACCACAGTGATTTATATGAAGAAATATCAAGCACCCTGTGACATCATGATACCAAGAAGGAATATCTTCTTTTGAGATACGACTGAAAAATATGAAGAAGTTTTTTAATGGTACAAAGTTTTCTCATTATATCCCGACTCAGTTTGATATTATGTTGTTATTCGTGCATTGTACAACAATGTATATCATATTCCAGGTTGTATTTTTTTCTCTCACTCATATTCTCGTCTTTTATAACTTTCTTATCCTCGAGGATGATCATTTTCAATATACTCCACGAAATAGAATTACCATTCGGAAGAACATAAAATTCACGGAATATCACTTTTTTTTCATAGAATTGCATAAAAAATACATAGAAATATATTTGAAATTCAGAATCGAAGAATATATCCTTCGGACATAATTTTCGTTGGAAATCGAAAAGAAAATTGACGCAACCTCGGTGTGATAAGTGGTACAGAGCGAACAGCAGACGTTAGCAGCTACAAGATTCGTAAGGAACGTGGGTGGGTGGGTGGGCGGGTAGTTAGTTAAGCTCCTCCCTTATGTATATAACGTCTCAGACTCGATCCGTAATCCATTTAGCATTAAGACGAAGTTTCTCAAGCTCTCGAAACTCACTGATGCGCGGATATAGTTTCATCTATTCATGTGTACGTCTTTCTCTCGCTCTTTCTCGTTTTCTCCTCCGTTCGGAACTGTAAATGTGTGTGTGTGTGTGTGTGTGTGGGCGAAAGCTCAATGAGAGAGATATATCTATCGGTTGTATACCGAATATCTACGAGATTAATTTTCACCTCAATTATACATGTAAATATGGGGCATTCCACGCCAAATCGGACAACGTTCTGCCTTTGCATCTCCGATTTTTTTTTAAATTTTTTATGTTATAGTACCCATTGAAAAAGACCTCCATAATTTTTTTCAATTTTTTTCGCCGAGCCGTTTTTGAGATATCAATTTTTGAAAAAAATCGCTCTTCTTTTCAAATATCTGTAACTTTGCGAAAAATGGGCCAATCGGGACGTTTTTTTTTTTTTAATTTTCGTTTTTAAACATACTTTTAGGATATAAAATCAAAAAAAATTCTCAAATTATATTTCTATAAGATTTTCAAATTTTGACTTCAAAATGTTGATTTCCCAGAAACACATAGCGATCGATTTTCTTGAAAATTTTTTCTAAAAAACTGTCACTTATTCCCCAACTTTCAAGCCTAGTCCCGTAATGGGCAATCGATAGGATCCATTTTATTATGAATTTAAAAAATTCTATTTTCAGTAAAAAAAAAGTTTTTTTTGAATCTTCATTTTGAGACGCCTTTTTATGAAAAAAAAACGGTGCGAAATTTTCTAAATGAACTTTCCATGAGATTTTCGAGCATGCAACGTTAGAATATGTTTTTTGAGTCTTACAATTTTTTGTTTCACTTGTTTATTTCAAAAAATGTCTAACATCATAATATTATACGTCAAAACTACTTTCGAGGATTATATGACACATGACAATTATTAATTAGTCTACAAATTGATTAAAAACAGTAGAAATAGGTCAAATAAAGTACGCATCGTATTAAATAACATTTTTTAATTAATTAACATTTACTTACACGTTTAAATACTTTATGCGTTTGCGACTTTGAAGGAAACGAAAATTCTTTGATGTTCAAAGTGTCTTCTCAGTCAGGTATGACATAATGATATTTTTGTGTACCGGTTATCGTTTTAGCTCTCAGGTAACGTTTGTCCAAAAATTCTTTGGCTTGAATGTAATGGTTGTTAGAAAAGAACCGGATACATATATTTGGCAAAGAATTCGGTTTCACCGCCCAGTCATACAATTCTTGAGGTGTTGAAATTTGTTCATTATACGGAAGTTGAAGACTTGCGCGTGCAGCGATTCTTTTGACGGTTCCTCCTACTTCATCACAAGGCCCTTTGCCGTGGGCTGTTGCAAAATAATGCCATTCGACTCCCAAGCCAAAGTCTGCTTTGTGGTAATTTATGTTCACAAAATTCTTGTAGTTTTCAAATTGCTGAGGCGCTTTATCAGAAGAGTAGTAACTTCCTCAGCTTCATCGGATAATTCTTTGATGAACTCAGTTGTAATCCTTGTAAATTCATGAACGGCAACTGCGTCATGAGATGAACAGTCGGATATTATAACTAAGCTTTTGTGAAGGAGTACATTGTCTCCTTTGTAATAAATTACAACTGGATAAATCGTTGCCTGATCGTTATTCCAATGAAATCCAGATGCAGCATTTTGAATAACAAAGGCATAATTTTCGGAAAAATCACAAATCACAATACACTCATTCTGTTTTAATGATTCTTTCAGCGATCTTAAATAGTTTGCTTGTTCTTTCGCGATAAAATGATGTGGCAAAGGAGTGATTAAGTTTTCACAAGAAGTATCCACCAAATCTGTTGAGCTTTTCACGAATGTTTCCATATACGTCCGAGGCTTCGAAATCCAATTCTTATAAGTTAATTCATCAATTTCGTTTTCATTTAGGATATCAAGTAATAAATCCTTAAGGATTTGCATTCCTGGACATTTATCACAATTGTTAAAATAACAATCAGAAGTTGGTTCTCGGCACATAATCATTTTCAAGCAATCATCATAATGTTACAATGATGTTTCAGATTGGCTTGTGAAATTTGCTAAATTACTTTCTGCAACAAAAAGGATCATATCGATGGTTAGATAAAGATTAAGTTAACCTACACTTACCTCACATCATGAGCTTAATATTTTGGTGTATAGAACAAACGCAAATAGTGTGCGTTCCACTAGAACCTGCGAGTACACAATGTTGAGGGCGTAATGATGCAAATTTAGAGAAACCAACTCTATGATCAGAATGTCGTTCTCTGAAAAGTTCATATAACTCGCGCAAATTAGATAGGATAAGTCGTTTCTGGACATGTTCACGATTCCCCTCATTATTCCTGATAGAAAGATAATCTTTCATTCCAGGCATATTCACGCTGATTTCATCGTCAATATAGAATTCCACAATTCGAAACTCAATATCACTTGATAACGGGTGACCTAGATATTAGAAAATGTAATTTAACTTCACTGAATGAATAACTAGTACGTAGTTTTTATAAAAAAATTTTCTCTACCTAATTTCACATTCGGTGTTGAAAGGATTCCCTCTTCTTCACAGAATCTTCTAGCTAAAGACGCCATGTATTTTGTACAACCCATTATATTACATACACTAAATAGGCTCCATGTTTCAGGCAAGAGTGTCAGGATTTGAATTTTCTCAGATCGAGTTGTATCAGCATGGTTAAACTTAATCTTCAATTTTTCGATTATCTCTGAAAAGTCATTCGAATTAGTTTCGTCGTCAGTATCTTTTAATATTCCCAAAGACGTATTCAGTTCATCGCATACTTTTGGACTTTATTTTGTAGATAATTTCCATTATTGGCATACTTTTTAACGATTGGGGATTGATTTAATAAAGCAATTGCTTCATTAACCACAGGCAACACAGTACCTATACTCAATTGAGACAGACTACTAGTCTGTGAGGTTAGCTCTTCACTTAAGCTTTCCAATCCTACAAAATGGTACGATTGAATAATTATTTCAACACAAACTATTATTAAGTCACAAATGAAATTTGAAAAATCCCCACGTTTTTTTTATCAATCTTACCAGACACCGCTTCTGAAATTGATGAGATGGTTTTCTCAGAAACATCTTCAATTTCATCTTCGACTCCGTCTCCAAGTTCATAGTCGACTCCGTGTTCAACTTCGCGATCACTGACAACAGGAGCAATATTTATTGTGTCCAATGTTTTTCTACACTGTGACCAGAGAAAATCATCTTCACTCAAATTATATAAATTTTGATGAGAAATGGAAGCGCGTCGAAGACTCCTTTTAACTCTATGATTTTCAATTTGCAATGGATTACAGCATAAATTATACTTCCCAAAATATGACATTGTCCAAAAGTTCAAAACAAGTTGGTTTTAAAATAATATATCGTGATATTACATAAATTTTTATTCAAAGTAAATTGATAGAGGTTATTCACACGACACACTGTTAACACGTAATTGAAAACAACACTGAATTCGTGTTCTGAATGAAGTCACAACCAAAAACGATACTCAGTGAGTAAACTATACTAACAGTATTGTTCTTACCGACCGTAGTTAAAAGTTAACAATAATATTAAAAGGCGCCAACTTTTGCAAAGCAATGGTAATTATATTATTTTTGAATAAATTTTGTTTTCAATCAATTTGTTAACTAATTAATAATTATCACATGTCATATAATCCTCGAAAGTAGTTCTGACGTAAAATATTATGATGTTAGACATTTTTTGACATAAACAAGTAAAACAAAAAAGTGTAAGATTCAAAAAACATATTCTAACGTTGCATGCTCGAAAATCTTCTAGGAAGTTCATTTAGAAAATTTCGCACCGTTTTTTTTCATAAAAAGGCGTCTGAAGAGAAAGATTTAAAAGAAAACTTTTTTTTTACTGAACATAGAATCTTTTAAATTCATAAAAAAATGGATCCCATCGATTGCCCATTACGGGACTAGGCTTGAAAGTTGGGGAATGAGTGACAGTTTTTTAGAAAAAATTTTCAAGAAAATCGATCGCCACGTGTTTTTGGGAAATCAACATTTTAAAGTCAAATTTTGAAAATCTTATAGAAATATAATTTAAAAATTCTTCTTGATTCTATATCCTAAAAGTATGTTTCAAAACGAAAATTTTTAAAAAAAAACATCCCGATTGGTCCATTTTTCGCAAAGTTACAGATATTCGAAAAAAAAGAGCGATTTTTTTCAAAAATTGATATCTCACAAACGGCTCGGCAAAAAAAATTGAAAAAAATCATGGAGGTCTTTTTAAATGGGTACTATAACATCAAAAATTTGAAAGAAAATCGGAGATGCAAAGACAGAACGTTGTCCGATTTGGCGTGGAATTCCCCATATGTATACTTGGAATATATTAATTCCAAGTTCACACTCTCGCGTTTTGATGAATAAACGACGAATAACAGTTTTTGATTATTTAAAATCGATCCAACACTCGCAGGAAAATCTTATTCCCCTTGATATCAATTTGATTTTTATGAATAAACGACGAATAACAGTTTTTGATTATTTAGAATCGATCCAACACTCGCAGGAAAATCTTATTCCTCTTGATATCAATCTAATTTAAGACTAAAGGTTTAAACGTGCGGATATAACAGGGCGCGTTTGTGAACTTTGACGTAGCTCACTCGAAGCTTATATACCCGTGCACGTCTCCAATCTAATGATATGCTTTTAAGATAGTGAAAGGATTCCGTTCATATCAAGCGAGTATTCGGCGAACACGCTGACTCGATCCTGAATTTCAACTAAATTTCAATCCTTAAGCTGCTCCCTATCACAACAAAGTCAACAAAACCACGGTATTTGGTTTCGTTTGGAGAAATAAGAATAATAATCTTTGTTCCGATCAGACGAGAATCCGTGGGATTGTGAAACAACATGATTCATAGGAAGCTGAAACAGCAGCGTTCGTCAGAAATTTAGTGCGATAGTAGTAGGGAGAAAAAGGAGGTTCGTTTCAAGTTTGAAACAAAGGACACCACCATTCGTGATGTATCGCCGTGACAACTTGCAAATTGCTTTTCACCTCGAGCAACGCGATACCGATAATCGTTTCTTTTTCTCTTCTACATTTTATCCCAGTCCTACACAAGTTTTTTCAAACGAATCACCGGAGAAGAAAAATAATGTTCAACCGCAATGCGAATGGCAGAAATATTTTCTTCAATGTAAAAATTAAACTAACGAACGAACGAGAAAGAAGGCTTTGATACAAAAAATGTGGGTACCAAAGGATCAAACCAGTTGGTTGATTTCATTGTAAGATCCGATATTAAAGAAGAGGGATGGGAACGAACGAGCTACATGGTATATTGTTACGACAATATAATGGTCATATTAATGCAATGACAGTTTTTGCTTGAGAAAATTTCGTTTATAAAACTATCTGGTTGTGTTGTGTTTGTTTTGTTTGAAATTGTTTTGTTTTTTGTTTTGTTTGCGGAAGTTTGCGATATGTCTTGTATGTGAGGGAAATCTGAAATATCAGAATATCGGGAAATTTCAATCTAGCAGTGGTTTTGCTGTATTGAAGGTTGAGTTAAATCAAGAGGTAATTTTTTTATTCACAAAAAATGTGAGTTTTTCATCTTTACATTCAGATATTTCGCAAACCAAAGCTAACGAAGCAATCTCGATATCAGATTTGAATTTGGTACGTTATAAAAAGTCTGATTGCGAAGTTTGAAATCGAGTCGAAAAGTTTTTCCTTGCGGAAATCACCTGGGATTGGTATATATCCATCTGCACACAAACATTTAGCCAACTTCAGCTCTCTCCTGGCGCGAAATTGGCCAGCATTTGCCAAGAATGGGCTAAAATTGGCTGCACACACCCGACTTGGAATTCAGTCACAGTTCCTAGTTGGACAGAGGTAAGGTTGTATTTATGAGACTTCAGCAGAAACAATTGTTTCTATTCAGGGTCATTTCTATTGTTCAGGTAGCACTATTTGTCCGTTTATTTTCAAACGACATTGGTTGGAGTGGATAGAAAGTCTTGGGCCAGTATTGAATTGATACTGTGTTGACCAGATCCAAAGAGTTTTACCACACCGAAGAAAATTTTCAGAAAATGTGAACCACCGGACATTTTTGTTCCTATTATTAGAATATTCTTTTATAATAACAGAACATTCTTTTTCATTGCATAGTAAACGCTTACAAACGAACAGGACTGATTCGGTTGTGGTGGATATCATACTGACCTTTATGCGAAATGATGACATCATGCCGACTTCTTGTCAGTTTTGGTAGCTTTTGGAGCTTTGGATTTTTCAGAACTGGCAACTCCGACACCAATATTGAGCCAGTATTGGCCCATGTTTTTCTTTCCCCATGAGATAATATGAAATTTAAATGGTCTGCATCAAATCAATACTATGAGCTTCCATCATTATCTAAAAGAATTCGGACTTTTGATTAAAAATTGGAACGCTGAAAAATTTAGTGGAAGTCCCTTAAATTTAAGAAAAAAGTAGCTGTAAGACATCACAGTCACATCCTCTCAATTTTCATAAGGAATTATTGTTACAGTGTAGTTGACTTGAGATTTTATTTCAAGACACATTTTCACCCATTCACGCGTGTGATTTTACTGCCCAAACATGATTTCGTATTCCTGATTAGCAATTTGAACTACAATTTAGCAATTTCTTTGGACGTTTGTGTGGGCGCAGGGTAGAAAATGTGTTACAACACAAGCTAGAAATTAGTTTAACATCTGGAAAAACTACCTGTGGACCAATGCAATTCCCAATCATGAATTACACTAGGGTTTCCCCTTTCCATTTTTCCAACTACAACGTAGGCTAGTTGCTTCAGCGAAGATTCGCTGTGCGGTCTTCCGCGGCTTGCAAAATTAAATAAATTTTGAGCTTCCGGAGTGGAGCCGCGTCTTGTATCGGTTGGTTGCCGACGTTTCCCCATCATTGCTCCTACATTTCTTATTTGAACGGGAATCTGGAGTCAATTTCATCTGAAACACTTTCTCCAAATTTCCTAAATTTTTTCAATTTCCGTTGAAGTCCTCTCAACTCGAGGAAAAAAGATTAGATCTAATGAAATCTAGGCAGATCTCTGGAGATATATTAGATCTCTTCAGATTTGAATTTTGGGAAAAAAGATCTACGGAGATCTACAGAGATCTCCAGAAATCTTTTTGAATTTTCCTATATTTTTTGGATTCCTTGCAAAATTGGAATCATTGGGAGTGAGTGGATATCAGAAAACTCCGAAGATTGTTGTGTAAGTTTGAGATGTTCAGATGTAAGTAGATATGAACAGATTTGATCTACTCAGATCTCATTGGATCTCATTTCGTTTTCGGGAACTTTTTTGGAATTTCCAATCCTATATCCTGGAATTGATCGACTTCAAACTCTTCTGAATTCCCCTGAATTCCCATTACTTTGCGTGCACTGTAGAAAATAAATGTGGAATTTTCTCAAAATTTGTTGGCAGTGAAAATCCCTCACATGGCGTCGATCCATTTTCTCTATATTTTAGAGAAATTTTCCTCCGTGTAGAGAGAAATTTCCTTCAGAAAGAGAGAATTTTCTTCCAATTCCAAATGAAGAATGATTCCCCCAAAATATAGGGGCGATAAATTTCCTCCACGTGGGAGAATTTTTGCTGCGACTAATTTTTGAGGAAACTTCACTTCTAATTTTTACACTGTGAATCTCTCAAAGTCCGGAATCTTACATAGAAATTTAGGGTGGATTCTTTTTACCTGGATCCATAGTGTCATCATTGTTGTGTTGAATCTCCGCCAAAGATATTTCATTCCCCTCCCTAGCAATCTTGTTCACGATTCGATAAAAAGCTATAAAACGCTACATTCAGTATTTCGTAATTTCAATATCATTTCGTTGTAACTAATGCCGCGACGACGACATCGAGTATTTTTCAACAAGTGTTTCAGTGATTATTGATAATATAATCATATCTTTCTCGACGATACTTTATTATATTGGAGTGTGTCGCCCACAGACTTTCATTCAAATCAACAACAGAATGTAGTTAAGTATTCAAGCTTGAACAGATCCAGGAGGAGCTGAGGCTTGGAAGTGATGTTTTTTTCTGTTCATCAGTCAAAACCCGAATATCCAAATGACGACGGTTGACGGCTAAACGTATAGCGTAGGAAAAGAATAATCTTAGGTAGCAGTGACTTTTTTCATCTCGGTCTGGAAAATGTCAAGCCAAATTTCCATTCCCGCTGTACCCGAAGGATTTACATGTTTAGGACTTAATACGTGAAAACCATTCATCCATTCATCCATAACTTTTTTGACAAAGAATCCAGATAAAACGGAGTCTGTTTTTGTTCTTGTTCAAAAGTTATCATCAGCTCGGTCAGCTTACTCGACCAAGAGTGCGGAATATACGCTGTAGAAAATATAGGAAGTTTTTCTTTGGTTTAATGGTGGATTCCATCCCCTCATCGTGGGAGATTTTTTGTTTTTTGATAGAATGTAAAAGATTATTCCCCCATTTTGGAAAACTGTTCAGTCTTCCGGGCATTTAATACTCCCCAACAGAAGAGACAGTTCACTGAATCATAGTAGGAAGCCTTACAACGATGAAGAAACTTCGCAATCCTTATTTTTAAAGGAAATTTTACAATTAATTTCCACAATATAGATTTAATTAATTTTTCAGCTAGCAAATTCATACAAATTTCTCATAAGATCATAAATTCAGTTTGATTTAGGATCTGTGATTGAGTGCTGATAAAGACAAGGTCTTCTTAATCAAACTTCCGATCATAGCCAAGCGTTGCACTCTTCGTCAAGATTCGAGCTAATTTGAAAAATAATCCAACCAGATCTTATATAATACAATATTTGATATCATCTTATGACACAGATAACACCGATGAAAAGAAAAAAAGGAAACTATTCAATGTAATATTAAAATTTTCAGTCTCGTGAATTCCATTTGGTTAAAGCTTTTGTCAATCTCTTTTCACAGCTCACATTTCCTTCCCACCGATTGTGATGAGTCCAATGCATCCTCTAGAGACGTTGGGGTTGAATAGTTGCAATCCATGACAACAGGATCCTATTCTCGACTTGTGACCTCCAGTGAATGCACCCCAAAGTGCACGTGTCGGAATCAAAATGATACACAACATATGAACAAAATATCCCCCCATTCCATTTTTCATTGAAACCTAAAATTCTATGATTTCACGTGAAAAAAATGAGTGAAGATTCGAAGGTCCGGATCCAAGTTTCCTTAGAGGGAAAAATGAAAGAAGGCGAAAGGAAAATGATAATAACAATAACAATGATAGTGATAATAATAACCTGAACCCATACGGAACTTCATCGTGTTTTATATTAGGACCTTGAGAATTTTCTACACCTAATTCTACGAATGTCAGAAATACGAAGAAAAATATCAACTACAAAATCTCATATCTTTGATCCTGATGGAGCGAAAAAAAGAAGGAAAAAAAGTTTGTTGAAAAGATGAGTTGGGCGTAGGCACGCTAACGATGGAAAAAGAGGAGGTGAAGTTAGAATGATGCGAAGGAATACTACTACTACTTCTTCTTCTTCTTCTTCTTCTTCTTCTTCTTCTCATTCTTCTCCACCTCCCTCTGCCAAGGAAGATAAATAAAGAGCCGTAGGTTACCGAGTCTTATATTATCGCTCCTGGCTCGGTCCTTTATCGAGCGCTTATCATTGTCGATGTCGGTAAACGATTTTTGAACATCTCCCCGACAAAAACATACATATGAAAAAAGATAGAGGGGCGACAGACACAGCGACCAGCTGTTACCTCGGCAGCGTTGTAAGAAAGAATGTTTTTGTCGACCGATTGATTGTGACGTCAGCTTTCAAAGAGATCATTCGAAGGTCATAATCTGTTTCTCTTCAAATATTTGGGACGAGGAAAACTTGGGGATGAAGAACTGGAGGAACTTCCATGTGATTCAGGCAAAGTTTACCTAGAGACCATGTATACTCCTACATCACCCTACTTTATAAAAATATGCACTCGATTCTTTCCTCATAATTTTTTTTTTCAAGAATTACGCTTTTTATGGAATTAAAAATTCCTCCATTCCAGAGAATAATCAAATAACGTACACGTTGAGTCAATTATTTCAAATTTTACGTGGAACGTGATGGAAAAATCGAAGTTATTAAACTTTGCACCTCCGTCAATCTAGCATACGTTTGACATACATGCAATATAATCGTATTACGTTACCCTTCATTGCTTCGTGCAGATGAGATCAAAATGTATATGAAAAATTAATTTTATGATACAGAATGACTAGTTTCAATCACTTTTTTGCTTCATTATTTCACCGTGTAGTCGCAGATATCTCGTTCAGACATTTTGTACTTCACTCCATGGAAAGGAAGAGAAAATGTAGATGGGCGCTAATCGGTGATAAAGACATTGAAATTATTATATAGTGCTATATTTAACAACCACCTCCCGCTGTGGTGAGATCTCCAGTCCAAGGGGAAGTAAAAAGAGGGAAAATAAGAGGTAAAAAGCTAGCTTCTCGAGCCAAAAGGAAGAGAAGACTACCACTCGGAATGATCCGCTATGTAGAGAAGAGGGAGGAGAGAAAAGGACTATGAGGCACTTCTATCCCCTTTTGTTTCATCCTCGGTTAAAATCGTATGTGAGAAATTGCTATTCTCTCCATATTATCATTCTCACTCGCGGTTATTCTTCAATTCATTCCACACGCATTTCTCATATAGACACGCGCAGCAGAAAACTTTCCCACCGTACGCATTAGGTATAAAAATGTCGATAATTCTCGTGAAACTTTAAAGGCATTACGCTTTCAGATTCACCATTCCCATTCGACATTATCGTCATGGTAGACGACAGGCCACAGCCAATCCACTCTCTTTTCAGTTCTCTCTCTTTTTTTTCTCTCGACGAAAGTTGTTTCTACGGACAGTTGAGTACCCAGCTCTGCGGAGTCTCTCCCCAAAGGAAAAAAATTCTCCGAGTATTCGATCGAGTGGAATGTGGCTGGCATCGATAACGATGAACAGAATATATCCGTGTGGAACGAAAAAAAACAGGAGCGGAGTAAGAGAACGTGGACTGAGCGAAGACAAGTTTTTAAAATGAAGTAAAAAAAATAGGATAAAAGAGTTAGGCAAAGAGAACTTGGAGAAGAGGGAGAACGGTGCATGGACGGTGTCGTCAATGAAAAAAGGAGATGGACAAATAAAATGTCAAAGGACCCAACTGAACTGAACCATCCAACTAACTGACGCAATTAAAACTTTTCTACTTCCGTCGGTTAATTTGTCTTTGTTCTTTGCTGGCGTGGATTGCTGGAGCACTCATCGTTATGAAGCGTCGACACTTTCGTACACAATACACTGTTAGAAAATCACCATTTCATCCAACACAAGAGGAATTTTTTTCAAGTTTGATACCTTATTTTTCATCGACTGTATAGATTTATCACTATCAAGATACTAGAGGAGAATGAAAAAGCTTCATTTTACTATCGATTCATTTTTCATCCCGGAGACGTTTTATAATTGTCGAGTATTGTGGGTTGCGAAGAATAGAAGACTTTTTGCGCTCGTACAAAATGCAAAAGGGATTCGACTTCAAAAGTTCTCCACTCGAATGATGATATCAACTTTTGAATGGATCATCAAACAGTATTCTCGTAATTCAAAAGCTTCTTTCAAAATCATTGAAAAACATCGAATACGACATTCATGTTAAACATCATCTTCTCTCAAGTTTGTATCGCTAATCTGGTGATGATGATTCTTGTAATTCAATGTCTTTTTTTTTTTTATAATTTTTTGTTGGAAGTATTCCCTTCTTTTCGTCAAAATTCTTCAAGATCGCAACTGTACGTTGGAAACAGAATTTAATTATAGTTATCAATTGATTTGACTGCTCTAATACGGTATTGGTTTATTATTACCGTCATATGGTAACTGTCATCGTAATGTAGTTTCGTTATATCTGACTATGAGATTTAATCACACGGAGAGAAAAAATTTGCTGACGCAGCAAATCGAGGTATTATATATAGAATAGCAACATTTTTTGCTGACCTAGCTAAAAATTTGTATAACAGCAATCGTGTTAAGTACGACAGCAATTTTTTAACTGTGGCAGCCAAAAATGTTTGCTCCGCCAGCAAATTTTCAGTATTATATACAGAATAGCAAACAAATCTTGCTGGGATAGCGAACATTTTTTGCTGCCAAGCGAAAAATTCGCTGTCGCAGCTAACAAGATTGCTGGAACAGCAGATAGTTTGCTGTCACAGCAAAAAATTTGCTGCTCTGGCAAAAGGAACCCAGCAAAAGTAGATTTCGCTGCCACAGCGAATTCCTTTTTCTCCGTGCACTATTACCAAATGCTGGTCACTATAACGAAACACCGTTTTGTCATTTTAACGAGCAAGGTGACACCCTAAAAAATTGTAACGGCACTATGTTCTTAAATAATACCAGTCACATATGAATTGCAGATTTATATAATTGATTATCCGTTAATTTGATATTACACTACAATGATATCTTGATTCATCAAGCTTTTTTCGTTAGAAGCACGGTCGCCAGCTATTTTTTCATCTTCAAGGAAAAATCAGCAAACCTTTAGTTGTCATTTTTTGATAAATTAAATTAATTTAAAAGAAACATATCTGAATTCCCCTGAATTTAGATTTTCAAAGAGAGGTTTTGGAAAATCAATTTTGAGGAAATATATTTTATTTCCATAATTTTTCTATGAAAATTTATTCAATTGATTATTATAAATTTTTGAATACAATTTGTAATGAAAATTCTTCTTATTGTTTGTATTCACATGGACTTATTCGAGATCCGTTCTCTGTCGTGTGAATGCCACAACTGCCATACGGCGATAACCACGCTCCTTATATAGGAGAGATCGCACCATTCGAAAAATCGTGAATTCTTTGATTTTATGCTTTTTGTTTAATATTAGTTGTTAGTTTTGCTCAGAACTCTTCTCTGAGCATAGAAAATGAACAAATTTTTCAAATTATCGTTATTTTCACGATTTTTCGGTGTTGCTCTTCGTGGATTATCGAAAAAATAGGAACTTTTAAAACTATTCAAATTTTCAAATATATTTATGTAAATCCTTGCTCAGTACACTTGGCTGAGCAAACATTTACATGTATTGATACTAATCATTATATATTAATGAATTTCATGACTATGTCCCATCACATAATCTCATATAGTACCGCAAATTAACCAAAGAATTCGAATATTGAATTCAAAAGAATCAAACTGTTCACGAATGGGTCATCTTTTGTCTTTACGAGAAGGAAATTTGCCATTTTTGTGGCGCTAAGTCGAACATTTCAACCCTGTGAAGTACGTGAGAGTACTTTGTCATTGAAAATTTTTTATCCCACATTGAATCATCATCAAGGTTCATAATACACCTGTAAAATTGTTGTTCCGTTATCCGTGGGGATGATTGTCATCTCGAAACACCCTTGCACTTCAAACTCCCGTCGTCTTTTCATTTCCTCTCTCTTCAAACTTTGTTTCGCGAGTGCTTCTTGACACATTATATTTTTCAGCATCAACTCGTACACTTAATTTCTGTTCAGAAACTTTTTTAACAGCTCCTGCCACTTCTCGTTTATTCCAACAGCTTTGTACATTCCCATCTCTTCGAATTTGAACATCGTGACACGTGTCCGAAACCTCGAAAATTGATAGAAATTGTCCACGTAAAACGAATGTAAAATCGAATCTCACGAAAAATGAAGTGTTCTGTTGGTGCAAAAAGTTCTGTGAATTTGGAACGATAATAATTGTGACGATAGTCGAATTGTCGTTCCGTTTGATGTATGCACTGAATTCTGGGCTGAAACTCTTCGGCTCCTCGGGGCCAATAAAAAAACTGCAGACTCGATGGTTTCATTTCAATTCCTCCTTCTACTTGTAAGAGAATTACAAATTCTCAGGGGATCTGCGTTGAATTGTATAATATCTTAAAATAAGGAGTAGTAGAAAAGAAGTGGAGAGAGGAAGAAAAAAAATATATACGTGACGGTATTGGGTATCCGCTCTAACGGAAGCTCGTTTTTCGATACCCTTGTATCTTACTTACTATACGTTGCCTTCTGCCTTGTGCGTCCCTGGTGAATCAGTTTCCCTCCTTCTCTTTCGTTTCTTTGAAATTTCTCTGGGGTCCGTTCTCACATGTATAAAAGTGTCTTACGTGTTCGTGTTTATATAACCTGTGTGTATGTAGGTGTGCGGGACATATTTGTGGGTATCTCCCCGTTTTACGAAAAGCTGCGTTCATGGTATACACGTTCATACAATAGATGTACGTATAAGACTTTATACGGCATTCACCATTACACTCTCAGAATATGTACATAGACGGTGATGGAAGAAGACGGTTACAACATGTTCTCTTTGCTTTACTTCCAACCTTCCCTATTCTCTCTTTTTCATGTACCTTACGTCCCACGAGGGAAAGAGAAGGATCGAAAAGAAATGGGGAAAAAGTGTTGGAATGCTTGGATCCATCCCTCTGTTTTCTCTCGACATCCAATTTCCATGGCATTAGGTTCTATGCACACGTAAGCGGGTCTGATGTCTCCGCAACTCGACTTGGCTCAAGTGTGGAATGTTTTCCATATGTATATGTAAGTATATACGTCCTTACCAGTGTCCAAGAACTTCTAACAAGGAAAATATACGATACAAGATCCGCAAATAAGTTGGAGAAAACGGGGAAAGAAAGAGAAAGAGAGACTTGTGTCAACACTTGTCTTGGATATTTTTATTCTATGCCTTCGATGTTATGTTTCTATTATTTTTCCCTCCAACAGTGGCTTAAATTCCATCCGCTAAGGATGGGCCAAACTTTATTCGCTTCGAATCGGTCCATAAAGTTTGCTGATTTTTATCCCGTAATCGAATTCAAATCGGTTACAAAGATCCCGATATTCCATTTATTTTCCTGAATTCATGAAGGATAGAGGTGAAGAGGAAGCTGTCGAGTGAAGGAAACCTGTAAGGGAAAAGGAAAGGAAAAAAAACATTGTGTACGGTTGGAGAGGATTTTAGGTGAAGAAAGAATGTTTTATCCCGTGTAACAGAAAAAGCTTCTGAAATGCATTTTTCAATCAGAAAAGTATTTTGAATCCTTTTTCGACAAACAGAAATGTTTTTTGAATGCATTTGGTACATTTCAAATGTATTTGTGATACATCAAATATGAATTTTGCATACATTTTAGATACTTCTGTTCGAATGTATTTGAAAAGTGTTTTCTGTTTTATGGGATATCGTTAAAGTTTGAATCGTTCATTGAATATTCGAATATCCGTATCCTCACTTTTTTTGAACCATGGGCAATTGGTATCTGTTGTTGAGAACAATGACGTTGCAATATTATCATCAATTCTGAATTAGGTTTTATCGTATTTTATTATAACTACAGAATGAATAGTGAATTTCACATCAAAGAAATCAGCACAAAGTTTAGTACATTAATCTACACGTATTTGAAGATAAGTTCACATTTCCTGTACATCTGGCTATAAGTATCTACTGTGGAAATTTTGAAACGCGCAGAAAACCTTGTCACGCTTGATACCATTGAAAGCTTTGCACTATCGATCTCGTGAATTGCACATTGCTCGTGAATAGGAGGAAAACGATAATCGTAGGATAAAAGTAAAGGAAATTGGGAGGAACTTAAGGATCAAATACCAATAATGATGATCGGTTGTGATGATCAATTGTGAATTAATTGTCTGTCAAATCACTGGAATGAGTTATGATAACTTTTAATTTATTTAATGTTCAACATTAAGTTCTCTATCTTTGTTATATGATGAATTCTGGCCTCCGTTCCTAGAGAAAAATGTATTCCTTCCACAAGAGGGAACTCTTTCACATTTTTCACAGATAATTCCCCTCCGTTAAGATGGAATTCTCTGAAGGATGGGGAAAAATTTTATCGTGTTGCAGAGAGATTCTGTTTCCACGTTTTATTATTTTCTGAAGAGTATGACGAATGATGTTACGGGAACTCCATATAATTTTGATTATTTCTGAAATAGAGATAGGCGATCCCGATTCAATCTGAGCCAAATCGATTTTTTGTATAGATTTTTGTATAGTCGATTTTCACGGAATATCAATCTTTTTGTTTCGGTTTTCTATCCGAGTCAGGAGTTTCTTCATTGGTCAGGGAATCAATCAAGAGAGAATGAGAGATTTCGATTCTTATGAGAAATATTTGTTCGCAATTACGGAAAACTGAATTTGAAAAAATAAAAAATACAGTAAGCATGAGGAAATGAAATAAGAGTACAAAACAGTAAAACCAATTAAATGAAAGTAAAATAAAGTAACATGAGAGCAACAAAAATTGAAGTCGAAGGAAAGAATTAGAAAAAAAATGAAAAAAGAATGAAAGAAATGATTTAATTTGATAATTCAATTATCAGTGATGAGCAATTGGTATTGTGAAGAGTTTGAATTTTACTTTCATCACATTCAATTTATTTTCATTTATTGTGATACTTCATTCTTTTATTTCCATGCTGCTTTTATTTCTGAAAGTCTGATTCTTGAATGTATTTTTATAGAATTAATTTGAGTGATTAATCAATAAAGATACCGTTGCAATGGAAAATTTCAGCGGTATCTCAATTTACTAGGGGAATTTGATGAATAATTGATTGTACAGGATGGACTGAACTTATTTGATAATTATAAGTATCGTCGTTTATTTGATGAGTTTTTAAAAAAAATTGGAAAATTTTTAGTCGAATTGAATTCAAATCACAATACAGATTATATATGAGATTTGACTGAATTATATGAAATTTGAGTTGCGGATAAGCATTGAATTGCCACATTTGAAGATAATAGTATTGAATTATTCAATTTGAATATACAGGGTGGTCCATTTGAAGTGATATAGTTAGATATCTCGGAAACTAGTGGAGATGGAAAAAATGTTCCAGATAAACAGTTTGGGGTTCCAAGGGGGAAGTATGATGCTGACCTTGGAAAATCCCTCAAAGGTCATTTTGAAGGTCATTTAGGGGTCAAGATGGTTTTTTTAAATGGGACCCCCATTTTTTTATCATAGCATGGGAAAGCTGGTTTCAAACCCTTTACGAAACACTGGTCATGAACCCCTTTCCACCCATTGAGGTGCAAGGTATGAACCGTCGAAGTTATTGATGAACTACTCTTAGCGCTACCCAGGAACAACGACGTGGACATCGTCAGTCCCCTTACCTCTCACATGAGGGGTGCTTGATGCTGTTACAATAATTGCTCGGAGTGACCCCCCTCTGCCTGGATACATAATCCTGGTATGTTGGCACAAACAGTGCGGATGCGATCGATCATGTCCTCCCTCATTTACAAAAAAACTTCCAAATTGTTTTGGTAAATCTACAAAGAAATTTTTTACAGTGTAACTCTCTTTGCTGAATTCTCTGGAAGCTCGAAGGATTTTTGTATCCGTTCGAATGTGCATCCTAATCGACGTTATGTGGTATGGTCAATACTTTCAATGTTTCCAGCAACCTTTCAACAATTTTTGAGAGTCGATACTCATTTATAACCCTCATTGAATCAAATGGAATAATTTATTCGATTTGAAACGCAATAACACAGGCCTGCGAGGTTTTCCCCCCTTGGAACTGGTGACCATTTCTCGGAGTAATTTGCTCCGTAGAATCCGAATCTGGAGTCAGAATTGGGCTATCACGTCAGGATTTTGAGATATCTTAGGGTATATACTGGGAAAATGGATTTTTTTGCTACTTTTGAGGTTATGTACAGGAGGCATAAAATTTTCTTCATCTTTTTCCTCAACTGTATCAATTTATACTAATCTTCCCGTTTGAAATGAGCTATTGAACGGTCATGTATGATTTTTTCTCGCTAAGTTACGACCATTCTAAGTTGTATAATATGTCCCAACAATATAATCAGCATTCACATTTATTACACTGATCGGCAATGAAGTTCTCCTTCAAATGAAATTCTCATTTCTGGAGTAATTTGCTGCGCTGGATCCGAATATGGTTCCAGAATTGCAATATCACGTCAGATTTTTGGGATATTCCGACCTAAAAATGTGGAAAACACTGTTTTTTGACATATTTGAGGTTACGTGAAGTCGAAGGGTAATTTTTCTCACAAAACTAATGGATGCACCTCAAAGTATGAGTCATTCTCTCCCAAATGCCGTTGAGTTTGCTCAAATATCTTCTTTTTTCATTGAGATACGACAATTTGAAATTTGTGCGCTCATGTATCCAATAAATAGGTGGAGACACAATTTTCAAACTGTCGTATCTCAATGAAGAAGAAAGATATTCGAGCAAACTCACCAGCATTTGGAAGAGGATGACTCATACTTTGAAGTGTAGCTATTAGTTTCATGGAAAAAATTACCCTTCGACTTGACGTAACCTCAAATATGTCAAAAAACAGTGTTTCTCACATTTTTAGGTTGGAATATCTCAAAAACCTGACGTGATAGAGCAATTCTGCAGCCAGATTCGGATTCAACGCATCAAAATACTCCGGAAAAAGACATTATTGTTCGAGGGGGGAATAAAAAGTCATATTTTGCAGGCCTGTGTAATCTTAGTAAATCGTACACGTTACTGCCAACCATAATAAGCAGAGACTCAGTGTTCCCGTTTGTTTATGTTCACGTTTTTTTTCCAATGAAATTAACTCTAATCTGTATCGAAATCAGTCCCGATCTTCGGAGAAAAGCGATGAACAAGAATACATAAACAAACAGAAACATCGAATTCCTGTTTATTATGGTTGGTTATGTGGATGATTACGGAAATACGTGATCATTTAAAGACTGGTTTTCAACTGAGACCATCACAATCGTTCTTCTCCTTTGCATATTCAATCATCTACATTTATTAATTTATTCCATTCGATTCAATCGAAGAAATGAATCACTATCCACCCTCTGAAATTATTGATGTGATGTTTGTGCTTGGCTCATGTCACAATAATTACAACGAAGCCGCAAGAGTTTACCGGGATCGGTATCCCGATCGCCGCATCGCACACCCCACGACCATCCGTCGACTCGAATTGAGGGTTCGACGAGGAGTATTGCAGCAAGATCTAAGACATCACCGGTACGATGAGAATGATATCCGTGCACTCACCATATTGGGACTTATCCACTTGGACCCTCATGTTAGTAGCAGATCGTTGGCACGAATAACTGATATACCCCGGACTACTGTTTTGAGAATTTTGAAGCATGTCAAATATCGACCATACCACATTACGTTAACTCAAGCTCTCACTCCAAATGACATAAGACTTCGAATAAGATTCTGCACGAGCAAGGCTGGTTGACAATCCTCAATTCTTCAACTATGTAATGTTCTCCGACGAAGCATCTTTTCAGAGCACTGGGCATTTGAATAGACACAACTCTCATTACTGGTCGGATGTTGATCCGCATTGGTATCGAGCAATCGACAACCAACATCGTTGGAACGTAAATGTGTGGTGCGGGATCGTCAATGGCTATTTAGTCGGTCCACATTTTTTCAACGGCACTTTGAACGGTCCCATGTTTCTGGAATTTCTGGCGGATCATTTACCAGGCTTGCTTAAGGATTCGGATTCACAAACAAGGCAGAGGATGTGGGTCCACCTAGATGGGGCGCCACCCCATTACGCATTGATCGTGAGAGAATACCTTGATCATCATTTCCCGGGAAGGTGGATTGGACGAGGTGGGCCAGTTGCGTGGGCTCCACGCTCACCCGACTTGACATCTCCCGACTCTTTCTTGTGGGGATTTCTGAAAGACGAAGTATTCAAGGCCCAACCAACAACGAGGGAGGACATGATCGATCGCATCCGCACTGTTTGTGCCAACTTACCGCGATCAGTGTGCCTGAAGACGGTTACAAATTATCGGCGGAGACTGGGATTATGTATCCAGGCAGAGGGGGGTAACTCCGAGCAATTATCGTAACAGCATCAAGCACCCCTCATGTGAGAGGCAAAGGGACTCACAATAATCAAGCACCCCACATGTGAGAGATAACGGGACTCACAATAATCAAGCACTCCGGAGGGAACAGAGAACTACCACGTCCACGTCGTTGTTCCTGGGTAGCGCTAAGAGTAGTTCATCAACAACTTCGACGGTCCGTACTTTGCACCCCGATGGGCGGAAAGGGGTCCATGAACAGTGTTTCGTAAAGGGTTTGAAACCAGCTTTCCCATGCCATGATAAAAAAATGGGGGTTCCATTTGAAAAATCATCTTGACCCCTAAATGACCTTCAAAATGACCTTTGAGGGATTTTTCAAAGTCAGCATCATACTTCCCCCTTGGAACCCTAAACTTTTTATGCGGAACAATTTTTTCCATCTCCACTAATTTCCGAGATATTTGACTATATCACTTCAAATCGACCACCCTGTATATAATCTGAAATATATATATATATGGCTATGTTAACTTCGTTGGAATTGATGAATTAAGTTGTAACAAAGTAAAAATACCGGGGAGTGTTTTTAAAATTCCATTCAAAACCAAATGGATAAGTTGTTACAGATGAATTTGAATAATTAAAATAGTTATATTTACAATTTTTGGAGTGCAATATAAGAAGAAATGAGTGAAAAGTGAGAGAGAATTAAAAATCGAATGTGAATAATTAATTAACCTTAAACCAGGAGTTGAATTATTAAATTCAATTCTTCGGAATTAAATTAGTTGATCATAAATATTAATTGGTGTTGGAAAATTATTCCTCTCAAAATAAAATCCCCTTTACACCTAATTTGTATAATAAATTCATTGAATTTGGAACATCATAAGTTCGACATTTGAATTTCAATAATCATTCTCCGTATTTTGGGGCATAATCTTGGGAATAAGAGAATCGAACTCACAACCTCCAGTCTTGTCAACTAGCGCTTTACCCACTGATTTATGGAGACTGATCAATAACTAGACTGCGGAAGTTTACGCAAAAATAGATTCTTCATTTCACATATCTTTTGCATATTTCGAATGATTGACGCAGAATGGTACATTGCATATTTGTTTCTCAAATTAAAAGATCCTGCACATTGTTTTCTATCATTTGTGTAAAATGTGTAGAAAAGATGTAACTTAAAAAGTCTATTTTCACATAAACTTCCGCAGTCTATTAATGACCTCTACCCAGAAATGCCATTTTAAACATGATTCATCCGAACCAGAAAATGCAAATGATAGAATATCTTATGGAATGGATAGGAATTTATATCGAATTTTTAAATCTAAGTGAATCATATATAATATAGTAATATTATTCTACATGTGTTCACGTGTTTTTTTCATATGAATAGGAAATAATTCTGTATTCAACGAACACTTTTCTGCATCTGTCTTTTCTTTCTTTTTGGTTGGAATGGATTTCATGATACATCAACAGCGATCGCATTGATGGGGTTGTGTCAACTCTGCCAATTTTCAGCTGAACCTATTGATTATTCTTTCAATTAACCAATTCACTGGAAGCAATTGGATGAGTATGTTATCTCAAACGTTAATTCCTCCCAATTATACCTACGTGTATTTTAATCACTTCAATACGTAATTGGAACAACTGCTGGAAATGGTACGTCCAAAATTTGTTGAATTTTCATCAATGACGTAGTGATTGATTGGAACGCATCTCATTTAGTTACAATATCGCAGCGGGGGTTGACTCAATCAAAATTGTGTATTTGTACCAAATGGGAAATTTCTTTGTCAGTGTTGTAGTTTTAGCAGTAGGAGAAAAACAAACTTCTTCCGGTTGAATAAATATTTATTTGTCCTGTACCAAAGAATATTTTGTCAATTCTAATAAATATTTATTTGACGAGAAGAAATTTTTTTTTTTCAGTGTATTTTTATCTCTGAATGAAATTTGTAAGATTCCCACGGGACCGAATAGTAATTGAGCAAAATCATTAAATCAGTTTTAATTTTGGTCTACCATTCTTATAAAAATAAAATTCACGATAATACACTACAGAAGGAGTAAAACAGAAACAGGAAGTCTCTTCTTTCATTCTCCCATCTTCACTACGTACTCCACTCTGAACTCCTCACATTTTTCTCACCAACCGATTGTCGTAAAATAGCAACTATACGACACCGTAACTCCGAGTGCAAGGCTAAAGGGTGACTTTTCTCTCCGCCGTTTTTTAACCACTAAAAACCCTGTTGTCGTGATTTTTTTCCAGGACAAATGGTAATGCGCTTAACATCGAGGTCGAAATCCCAGAATAACCAAGAATATTTTTTTGCGAAATACGAATAATGAGAGAAAAGAATTCAGAAGTGATGAGATGTGTGTTTGATTTGAATTTTAATACTTATCGACCTATCATACCAACCTATATCAACATGCACCACGCACTCGTATGCGCACAGAGCTGTTTTACTGTCGTCGAAAACGAATTTCTCTCTATTGTCTGAATGCACGAAGCTCGTAACTACCGAGGTCATAACAAACTTCACACACCGGTGCCATTCGCTGACTTTTACTACTGTAGCGAGTCTCAGGGAATAGTACACGGTCTCCGGTTGTTTCTTTCTTCCTCTTTCACTCAAGCATAGTCTCTTTAGCTCTAATCATCGTGTTTTGAGATATTTTATTTTATTCACAGGGACGTCTATCAAGTTTTTACGTCCACTTCCTAGTTTTATGTCAACGAACAATCAAATAACATTTGCAAATAGTTATTGAAAATCAACGCATGTGTATTCGAATTTGATGTTCATGAGAATTGCATAAGAAATTGGAAACCGTATTGATTCGTTCTCACGAGACGTGCACGAGAATAATTTGAAACAAGATTGAATGAAGAATTATTTCCATACAGCATTTTATACGATTCATTTCTTGTTCCTCAAACCGAGGTTGTGGAAGATCCTATTCACACATATTAACGAATCACATAGGAAAAGTCTTTGAAAATGATTAAATAATATAACGAAATGTAAACGAATTAAATCGATATCAAAGGGAAGCCCTTCGGACAACAGAATAGTATGACTGTGTGTTCGTTTGTGTTGATTCAACTCCTGTAACTCACGTTTCATTATTCTTTCCTTAATGAATATTTGTTGACACGAATAAAGTATCCAATTGTATTCCACGACCTCGTATTTCAAGAAAATAAAATGGAATTTAATTTAATAATGAATTCAATGAAAATAGTCAGGATTGGCTGCGGTTGAATATCATATTGATGTTATCAAATGCATATTTATCCAATCGAAAGACGTTTTTTCTCAACGTATGTTTCTCTCGAATGCACGTTCATTTCATATCTGTTCTTGTCGTTATTGATTTTCGATTCCAAAGTCGCTGTAAAATTCATCTGTCAACCTGAGTTTCAAATTAAATATTTCTCAAAGAGAAGGAAAAATATCGACAGAGTCTGTTCGAATATCGGAATTTTCTATAACTGAGGTACGATATTCAACATTTTGTAAAAGTTACTTATTGTTGTGATCGGGCTTTCTTTGATCCATTGAATGACGTAACATTACTTATTGGCATAATTTGATATAAACTCCATAAAAATGATTTTGTGATGCAAAACTATATAATTCATCTATCAAACTCCCTGTTATGTACAATTTTTGAATATCATCCAACGGTTATAAAAGCTTTTTCAGTTGTTTTTGCTTCTGAAAAGTCGTATTCGAGTTTGTTTTCCGTATACATTTTCATGTAAACGAGCTTGACACTCGAATTGAAAACTTCAAATGAATTAAAGTGTCATTTTCACGGTAACATCAGGTTGATACTCTGAGAAAGTGAATAGAAATTCGACCTTTGGATGATTTATTGAAATTTTTGAAGATCGCGAGGGAGGGATCCCTCTTTTGTCACTCACTTTCCAAACTCCTTTCTCTCTCCTCCCTTCCGACTCTAGCCTCGAAAAGCCAATAAATCCGTTCTCGAGCAGCCAGGAACACTCCAAGTAGGAAAGAGTCTTCTCTAGAAAGCCGATTCTCATCCTCATTTTTCTCTTTGCTTTCTTTTCCAGAACTTGAAGAACCAGATCATGACGACGAACGTGTGGGTGGAACAAGTGAGTACCAATTTTTACATTCTATGTTCTTTTCTTTTTTTTTACATGATTTTGACGTGGTTCATGAATCACCAAGTTGACGTTGTTTTCTTTGCTTTCGACGATGAGCATGGATTCAAATAGGATTCGAGTTTGGAGATATTCCGATTGAATTCACGCGTGTTGTAGGTATTTGTTACTGCTTGAAAATATGGGAAAGAAGAGTGGTTTCTTACAGAATATTATTCACGCAAATGGATGTTTGATTTTTCAAAAAATCCATCAAATACAGAATCAAATTTTTCCCTTCCTCAAATTACATATCTCTTTGAGAGTTATGGCGAGGAGAGAGGAATTAAGAAGAGTGGGGTGTGAATCAAATCATCACTGATAGTGAGAAATACCTCTCTCTCTCGTGAGACGGCTGTCCAAGAGTTAACATATCTACACGAAGAAAACGTTTGTTTCGGCGAAACAAAATTTTGGTTGAGCTTTGCGTTCAGCAAAGAAACTTCTTGGTTGGCTGAAATAAAATTTATCCAGGATAAACAAAATTTATTTGTCCGCATGCAAGCCTGAATTATTGTGAACCAAATTTTTTTTACCCCAAATCAATTTTATTTCAGCCAACCGAAAAGTTTCTTTGCGTTCATTTCAACCAAAATTTTGTTTGGCTGGAACAAACTGTGTTTTCAGTGTAGATCCATCTGTTGAAGGTATTTTGAAATATCGTCACATTGAGATACATTCGACAGAACTATTAAATATAGAGGATTGATACAAAATATTCTGAAGAAAATATATCATGCCAACCAGAAAATGGGGATTGAGTAATAATTCTATTATTCGCAATCAGCGCAGTGCCTGTACTGGATCATTATCTGGCCGGTATTGAGCTTTCAGTACTGGTTTATCAGTACAGGCATAGTACTGTATGTATTCAGTACTGATCCTGTACGTGTTGGCCAAGTTTTGAAGACCCAATACTGGCACTTTACTGCACCTGTAGTCAACATTGGCATAATTCGGATTTTTTTGATTGGGGTAATTCAAAAGTCAAGAAAAGAGAATGTATCAAGTTGTTGAAAAAGAAAGTAGCTTCAGGGAAATATTTAAAACACGATTGAAGCCATGAGGTCAGGTGCAATAAGTATCGTATAAGAGACTTTTCTATTTAATAAGCTAACATGACATGGCTTGTGAGTCTAAGACAATAACATGAATCAATTTTGAACATTCTTATTCTGTGATATACTTTTGAATCATTGGAATAATGTATTAAATATTTCATGCCATCATATACTAGAACATTAAAGAGTGACTCAATGAAACTTTTCAGATCATACTATTGATTCAAGCGAGAAAACTTGTCCTGAATCAGGTTATTTGATTAATTTCCTCAATTAGAATCAATACCCTTGGACACAAATGTTTGATAAAATAGCAGTATATTTTATTCCCTCACTTCATCCATATCCGCTCTATATATTTGGGGGAGTATTTGATGAGGGATACAGGTGCGTTAGTAGGTGGTATACACTTTGATACGCATACAGAGAACTTGTTTCATTTCGTCGCAAGGTATATTCGGAGGGAAAAAAGAAAAGGGAAGACCATAAATACCTTGGAAGTAGAGATTGCCGCGTTTTGGCATCCCTAAGCGATCTATCCCTTACAATGTACACATATATCTGAGCACAAAGACCATGAGGGTTGGATCATAAGGGGTTGAGCAGTTGGCACACGTCAATATAAAGCCCCAACTATACGATCCCTACAATTCCGATTTCATCGTCAACAATCGCGAAATGAGATTCGCCTGCTTTGAAATTCCAAACATCGTCGTAGTCGTTGATATTCTACCGTCAAGACTGAAATGTCAGATGGTTGTTCTCTTCTTTGCCATCATTCACAACTGGATCAGAAAGAAGAGCAGGTCGTCGCGGTCAAGGTAATATTTCATTCAATCATCTTTGTAAAACCTCGATTTTGAAAGTGTTCTCCCAAGTAGAATGATTTACCTTCAAGTAGGTGAACCCTTATTCGCGTCTTAGTACACCTTGTGCTCTCTCCTTGGAAACTGTTAATTTCTAACAATCACTGAAAGTTCCTAATTGTCAGTCGATAATAGTAGAGTTGGACTGACCGGGCCAATCATGGGTTTCATACGACCCCCCGTCAATGGAAGCAAATGGTACCGATTCTGTCGGATATTTTTAATTGAACACTTGGGTTTACCTGAAGTTAAGGTCCTTCAGTATTCAAGAGGAAGGTTCTTGAGGAACCAAAACTCACGAGACCATGTTTACGGTCCTAAACAATTCCAAACGTCTTTAGCACTATCTGCGATTTGCAATGAACATTGAAACCCATCGGAGTAACCTATTGGGAAAACCAGTTTTGAATCAATTCAAATGACTTTGAATCATCATTCACCGTTGCAAACTGTGTATTAGATCTCATTGGGGAAGTGTCGTACAGCGCCGACACTCCGATAGTACCGACACCCTATGATCCCCGCTAACTAACGATAGAACGGGATATTGTGAAGATGTATACTTCAAAAGGTTGAAGTGGAACCAAACATAGTCCGAGAATAAATTTTTTCAATCATTATTGTAACAGTTACGAGACGTTGAAGTTTTTTATCTTCATAAGGAATCTGAACAGATAATTGTGGACCCTTGATTCATTTAGTTAAAGTAGATGGTATCTCTCCGGATAGTGTATCTTATTCCTATGAATTATGAAAGTACTTCAACAATGATTGGTGTAGCAAAATGATTCGTATTAAGGTACATATCGGAAATGATGTTGAAATGCCGCAGTCATCCTATACCGACACTCTCGATGTCGTTTAGTACCGACAACTCATAATCAGACAAGAAGACCGACAAACTTGAAGACTACCAGACGGATAGATATATATGAAACCAAAATTGATTCCTGAGATCGGAAAAATATTTTAATATACAAATTTTTAAAAATTCTCATTCTTTTTCCTCAAGGTGCGAAAACGATCACAAAGATTCCTCTCATATTGTGACAAAGGAATAATGAATCAACTTTTACTCGAAACATTTTTGTGAGGCTTGTTGTTGATATTTTAATAAAGACCTAGCGTACACGGAAAGGCCCGGTCCATCAATATTTAGAAAGAATTTATCAACGTTTATGAAAATGACTGTCAATTTAGGAAAAAAGAAGATTGCTGAAAAATATTCGTAGTGAGTCTACCAAGAATTTGTAATCAAAATATTAACAGCTAATACCCACGTGAAAATTTCTTGCTTGCGCCAATATTGACGATGGGAAATAGATAGGCGCAATGCTGACATCCAAGGCTTGGAAATCTATATCGAGCCAACGTTGACTGACAAGTGGCACAATGTTGCACCAATGTTGAGCATCATAATTTCCAATGATCAATCCATCATTGGCTCAAGATTGTGCCAATCATGGTTCATCGTTATCCCAATATCGTTTGGACACAAGAAATTAACTTCATACGAACAATTTCATAGCACGGCTGAATATTAATCCAAACGTTGACAACGTTTAGAAGAAATGAGTACCCAATGCAGTGTCAAGCCTGGTCAAAGCTTGGCCTAGGCTAGCCACGATCCTCAATTGTACGTCTCCATACAAAAATTCCCGCGTCCAATGTCAAAGCGCCACCCTTCGGTATTGTTTCCAACGCTCGGTTCGTTTCTCGCAAGCGCTCAACGAACTATGCGGTTGATATATAAGCATCATGTAACCTTCTGATTTGAAAATTGTTGTCTTCATCATAGGTCCTTCATCAAAGAAGAGATTTTAACTGTCGAGACCCATGGAATCGTGGACATCAGAATTTGAATTATACTTGATGTAATTCATTTGTAAGGTAACCAGTAATCATTGAGTTATATGTTATATTAAACTTATAAACACATCTTGTATTGGATTATTCAAATAAGTTTCTCCGTTTCAATGTATACAGAGATTCTCTGGCCCTGGTTGTATAAAATATTTCAGGTTCGGGCTGTACTTCTTAACATGTGTGGATGGGAAGCAATCGATGTCGGGAATATATGACTCTGAATTTTTATTATATTTTTGCAATCGTTCAACATAGAGTTGAACATCGGCACAACATTGGCTCAACGTTGGCGCGGGATTGTCGCAACGTTGAATCGATTTTGGCCGAATATTGACTCAGTACTATTATAGTATTGACTCAAATTTAGCAGTCAACATCATTTATGTGTAATAAATTATGGTACCTCCTTTAAATGCATAAAACATCTGACCATTGGGAGACCATAAAAAAATTCGTCTATCAGTCTTGGTTCGTAATGAGTACAAGCATGATCCAATCTTGGATTTAGATCGAGCGACAAATTTTTTCAAGGATTGCCAA
Organism: Gonatopus flavifemur; assembly: GCA_018340375.1. Lineage (NCBI taxonomy): Eukaryota > Metazoa > Arthropoda > Insecta > Hymenoptera > Dryinidae > Gonatopus > Gonatopus flavifemur. The sequence goes on from JAFFJZ010000007.1 coordinate 20,245,377, forward strand.
TGGTGGCTGATTTGATTGCCATAATCGTACCAATGTTGGTCCGTGATTGGCAGAATACATCAATGGAGCCTGTAACGATGTTATCATTTCAAGCTTGCACCTTGCTAACCGCCAAGGCTCGGCCAATCTTTGTCAGTGTTGCGTCATCCTAGTGCCTATCGTCAATTTTCACCTGGGTAGTTTCATTGGGATTTTTCACAATGAAACTACACGGAGAAGAAAGATCATGGAATGATCACCAGAAGAGATAGTAAACTGGTGACAACTACGAATTTCTGTACACAATCGCTAACAGAGACGAGTAATGATTCCTATTTTTATATACTATATTGTATTTTAATATACCAAAATAGGAATCATTACTCGTCTCTGTTAGCGACTGTGTACAGAAATTCGTAGTTGTCAGCAGTGTACTATCTTTTCTAGCGATCACTCCATGATCTTTTCTCTCCGTGTATCAATTGTTAATATATCGACTATGAATTTTCAGTAGACTCACTACGAATATTTTTCAGCGATCCTCATTCTCCCTAAATTGACAGTCATTTCTGTAAATATTGATAGACCCGGTCTTTCCATGTACAAGGAATGGAGGTTTTCATTCTCACCTTCAAAACATGAAAAAATATATCAGTGTTGGTACTGTATGACACTTTTCGCAAAGCCCAATATTTGGACTTTCTAGTTCTCATGTCTGATCCGGTATTTGATGTCGATTTTCAGACAGATAAACATACAGATATCTGATCTGGTTATATTTGAGGTAATCAATCAGCATCCCTAATCAACGGAATTCGATGGACTTTGTATAACCAGGTTAGATTAGGGAACTCTCATTATTTTATTATTCTTCCTCAGCATTTATTCAACGTTAAAATTGTTTAGTTTCATTTACAGTCAGCGTTAATAACGTGATGAAATTCATTCACGTGTAGATATTTCCACATATATTTTTGTGGCACACGTTAATTCATGCTTCAGCAAGTTCTGTAATAAATGAAGTTTTTAATGAATTTAATTCTACCCCTCATTTCGTTTTCATTCATGCACATGGTATTTCGTTATAAGATTTCAAAAACATAAATATATTATACAATTTTATTCTAGAATCAAGAAATGATCCAAATATTTTTGTTAACGAGGAAATACTGGTTTCAACGAGGCGGAGCACGTAATTGAAAAGGTTAAAAATTTTCAGAAATTAAAGCAAGGTATTGAAATTTTTCTTTTTTCTTCTCGCATGTAGTGTGGAAGATTCTATGAAAAAAAGTGTTTTCCTTATTCAAAATGCATTTTCGAATTAAAGAAATTATGTGGGAAAATTTTCTTTATTTTGTATGATTTGTATAAATACCTTTCACGCGCGGATAGGTCAAGTTAATGGGACCAAAAATTTTTTTGGTGTGATGGTTTATTAGTTTTTACCATTAATTGACATGACCCAAGCGTGTATTGCCTATAATGACAATGGGCCCCAGGCTGGGTCCATCCTCTTTAACCCAGTATTGGGGAATGACGATGGGGCCCATGTTGGCTCAATCTTGGCCCTGTTGTGCTTTCCCATACAATTATAGTTGAGGAAAAATGGAGACAATGAGTCTTAGTGCGGGCACATTCGAACTTGGCCCCAATTTGGATCAGCGTTAGGCCAAGATTGGGGTGAATTTATATCCCGAGCATGTGTGTACAATCCTCAGCATGTAAGAATTTTTGTCCCACTCTGGCCCAGTCTTGGGCCCATATTGGCAGGATGGGGCCCATGCTGGCCCGGGGTGGGCCCCATGGTATATACATGCTAGGGATTTTCCAATTTCAAAACAAAAAGAAAGGGGCAGTATTGATTGCCTAGTCTGGGTTCATGCTGGGCCCGTGGTGTTACCAATTCTCGGGCAAAGCAATACGGCCAAGCTGGGAACGATGTTATCATCCCAGGATTGGTCCCACGTTGGGTAGCATGGGCACCCACCATGGGCATAGATGGGGCCCGCCGTCAATACACACTTGGGGATTCATCGATCAGTTATCAATTTCCATGCACGGAGAAAACTGAAAAGTGATATTAATCAAACCAATGGTAACTCGTACTCAAAGATGTAGTGGAGTATTGACAGATCAAATGTTCAGTATTAGAAACCGAATACACATACAATTCATGTCACCATAACAAATCAAATTAATTTCACTAAACTTGTATCTCATTCGATTACCCGAGCATTGTTATTCGTACCAAACAGTGAATGGTCCCATAATTGATTCCACCACACAAATCACCTATTCCGCGGAATGGGCATGATAGTTTTCACTAAACATCAATATGAATTCGATTCAATAATAAAAAATTTTTTGTTATATTATGAAGGTTGGTTATGTTGTCTGTAGGAATAATTTCCCAAAGCAGCAAAAATTTTGATTGCTTGACACTCATTACTGTTTAGGTGAGCGTCAATTTGTAGCATCGCACATCGATTGCACATGACATTCAGGGTGTTGAAAGCGGGAATCGAACCCCAAAATCCTACCTACCTACCTACTTGCACCCAACGCGTATACCACTTGAGCTAAACTGAACATATAATTGTACTAGCTTTGCGTATGTGTTATAAGTATTTGGGGAACTCAGGATTAGAGGATAATGTTGAAACAATTTTGGATTCTCTAAGTAAAATTGCTTTTGTGGAGTGTTGATTATTAAGACGAGAATCATGATAGATATATTTCATATACGAGTTATCATTAACTCTTTTCCTGCTATGAACACATTTATGGAAAAAAAATCGTTTATAAACAAAACAGTGTCGGTAAGCGAGGAGAGTTCGTATATTCGGTTACGTTCGACTCGCTTCGGTTCACTCCGCTCGAGCGCGTTAATTGAAACGAATAAAATAGTTATCACTACTGAACAGCGTAGTAGAGGCAATTGAGTCAGTCAAACTAACTATACCATCCGTAATATTGATCATACATGGACTACTGTACCATTTTGTTGAAATCACGAATCTTTACTTAATTATATTTAGTAGAATAAAATGATCGCTTAGTGTTTTCAGCGAAACAAGGTTTCACTAAACGATAATGATGAACGTCACTATTCCAGTTTTCTCCGCGTGGTATAAATTTGTATAATTAATCTCTAAAAATATTTCTTGCATTTTTAGTTTATACTTTGATGATTTTTCTCCAAAAATTTAATGATTTTATCTCAAACAAACGAACAAAAATGATCTAGATTTCGAATGGAATGGGAAAGTGAAGTTTCAACTACAAAACCTTAGAGAATTATCTCATGTTTCGTAGTATTGACTCAACAACTCGGAGAGTGACTATGATTCAAGACGGAATGAAACGGTGTCAAGTACCCTGTTCGCTGACTTATATATTACATAATTCAACAACTTGCTGCATTTTGTATGAGAGCCTCAGGATTTTGCCAAAGTAACGATAGCTTGCATAAAGAGTAGAAGAGAAAATCTTCCCTCTTTCTTTGTGTCAAAATGTTAAGCGTTTGCTATTAACACTTGGAAAATTTCACTTGAAATAGACTATTTGTCGAGTCAGTCATCAGATAATTGTTATAAAATAGTACATGGTTTGAAATCATGTCAACATTTTTTGAAAACTCACTGAAAATATGGAGCATTAATAATTTTGAATGAAATTTCTTTGCATATTCATGAGCGTTGGGATGCTAGAAGAAAGAGTTACGCTGAGAGAAAAATGTAGATAATTCCATATATAGTTGAGTCCATCATATTCCTTCTCAGGATATGACACGATTCGGTGTGACTGAAAATCACACAAAGATTTTTGATGTCAATGAATTGAGAGTGATCTTTCCTTTCATTCCTCCCAAAAATGCCTTTGCATCGAGATCAATCGATTTGCTGTGAAAGAGCACAGATAAAATATCAATCTGGTGAAAAGAGATTCTCTTCTCGTTCATTTTGATCCGAAAGGAGAAAGGAATTATTATCGAATTTATCATTTTCAAATTTTCAGCATCAGTATTCTTGTTACTGTGCTGGTCTAAATGCAGCTGGCAAAATTGTACATTTATTATTTATTTGTGGATTTATTTGAGTCAACTGAACTCATTTGAATCAATTGAATTCCTCTTTAAATGTGGCCCTGATAAAGTTTCAGCTCGATCAAATGAAAACATTCATTCCATCTGGATAAAATTGTATTAGTTTAGTCGGAGAAGTTTTCGTTTGATGAAGTAAAATTCCATTACATGCAATGAAAAGTCTAGTAAGTTTATATCCAGGTTGGAGATGGGCGATCAGAATGAAAACATCATTTTTTGGGAATCGTAGAATCGTAAATGTCCCATCCAATTTTTCCGATCATCATCATCATGAAGTAATCAGTCTTATGACTGGTTTGATGAAATCCTCCAACTCTGTCTATTATCCCCTGAACACCTGATTTCTACATATCTACGACAACCTTTATCTTGTATAATTTGCTTCATATAATTTGATCTAGGTCTACCTTTGCAAGTGTTACCATTCATTTTTACCTCCAATATTGTTCTCAATAAGCTATCATGCCTTAATGTGTGTCCTGTCAGATTACTTCTTCTTTTCACGACCTGTCTCAAAAGACTTCTTTTTTCATTCACCTTCTCAAGTACTTCTTCATTTTTTACTTTCTCTATCCACTTTATTCTAAGTATCCTCCTATAACACCACATTTCGGAAGCTTCATGTTTTCGTTGATCCGTTTTTCCAATTGTCCAAGTTTCGCAACCATATAATGCTGTGCTCCAAATATAACTCTACAAGAATTTCTTCCTTATTGCTAAGCCAATATTCTTTGAGCATAGTAATTGTTTCTTTTGGTACACTGTAAAAAAAACTGGAAATTTACTGTGCAACTGGACTGGAAATTTCCAGTGCTAGTACTGGAATATGGATATTCCAGTACATGTACAGAGATTTTGTTGTTACGTTACTGAAAATTTACCAAGCATAACTGAAAATTCAGTCATTGTACTGGAATTTTCAAGTTTGAGATGATGTACTGAAATTTTGCCATGATTTCGCGAAAATTTTACCGGCTCGTACTACAATTTTATAGTTCTTGTGCACCAAAAAAAAATATTCCCTCAAAAAGGACTTGAGAAAAAATTTGGAATTTAGAAAAAAAAAACCTAATCGTTGGTATACTGGAATTATACAGGTTTTTAACTGCAATTCTCAGGTTTTGTGATGGAATTTTCCAGTTACTATGCAATTGAATTATACAGGTTTTGAACTGCAATTTTCAGGTCGTGTGATGGAATTTTCCAGTTGCTATGCAACGGAATTTAATCACTGTTGCACTGAAATTTTCCACTTCTATTGGACTTCGTCATTTCTGGCAGGAAAAATTTCAAGTCTTTATATTAAAAATTTCCTGATTGAGATTTTGAATAATAATTGTAATTGTAGCCAATGAAATTGATATATGAGGTTTTTCCAAGACTTATCCTCTTGTGTTCTAGATATGAAGCATATGTAGTAACCCAAGCTGGCCTTCCAACATGTCGCGCTATAGCTCATCGGTTAGGTCTTAGGTTTCAGTTGGTAGGCAGGTAGAAAAGTGTGGGTTCAAATCCTGTTAGGTAGACATGAGTTTCTGTCCATCCAAATGAACGATCAAAAGTTTCTCAATCATCTTGGAACACAAGGACCCTGCAAAATCACTTTGCGTGAGCAATTTTTTTTCAATTTTCATGGATATTTTCAGCATTAATTTTCCAGTACATGTCCTGGAAAAGTCCAGCTCGTGTACTGAAAAATTCCAGTACCGAGGCTCAGAAACCTTGATGAAATGGCGCGAAAATCGCGGAGATTATTGCTTTTGTAACACCTAAAATTCTTCACACAAATCGTATCCTATAAATAAGATGTCCATTCTTTGAAATTGATTTATGAGATGTTTTGGATTTTAAATATTCAAACTCTTCGGCATATTCAAGTAATGCAATAATAACTTTTAATTAACTTTTGTGCTACCTTATTTGATGTATAATTTTCAGATACTGTTGGAGATTCATTAACGCTTGATATAATGACCCAAAAATATTAATGATAGTATCAATTGAATATTTATAAGAACTAAAAGTATTGATACAAATTGTATCTCAAATAAGAGATATTGATTTTCTTACTCATGTATGAAATATTTTAACACTATGGAATCTTCTGAAAATGTAATACTATTGGTTTTAAACCAACTCTTTTCTATCTTTATCACAAACCTATTCCTTGTTATGCTTTTGTAAATTTGTTAAAATATGAGACATTTGATGAGTTAATGAATGTATTAAAGTATTTATAAACAGATCTTCTGTATTCTTTGTTTCGTTACTCTCCTAATCGTGATAACAATATAAATTAATGATTCATGAAACGCTCTCTTTTTCTTCCTATATATATATAAACACACACGTATATATGTATATATCAAACGTGGACCCCCCCCCCTAAGAAAAAAATCCTGGATACGCCCTTGTTCATATATTATTCTCCTATCCTCAAAATTAATTCCTACCTTTTTCAAAATCGCGAACATTTTCTCCCAATCGAATGCTTTTTGTATATCTACAAAACCTATGTACACAATTTTTCCGATGCATATTAACAAAAATCATCGATCAACATAGATCGATTTGCAATGAAAGTAAAGAAAATCGAACTTCCAGCATGTCCCATTTTGTGTTCATACCAACTAAATTTTTCTTTTGAATGAATTGAACGAAAAAGCATGAATAACATAATGACACTACTCTCATTTACTCCAGAAACAGTGTACATATAACATTGGTACCAACGTGAATTTAATCCTAATTGCAGTCATGTTAGCGGTTTATCAAATTAATAACCACCAATGCCAAATTGAGTACATGTGATTTTTGTTCTTGTTTCATTCATACAATTTTCTGATTCAAAAACAAATGATTATATTACCTTCGTGCAGTCAATCCACTGCAGGTATTTAAATTTGATTTCATGGAACAGAAAAGATTTTTTTTCTGTGAGAAGATGATATTCACTGAACTGTGTTATTCATATTATCATTATTCATTAATAATTTGCATTCATATCAATATTTTCATAGAATAGTGCAATTTTATTGAAGGATTTCTAATAAACTCATTTGAAGTACCACATTATTTTCAGAGGGGATTAATTTTAATTCTATCTCAATTTATGTCAATAAATTGAATTTGGAATTCATTTCCAAGATTATCCCTTAACAAAAGGAAAATTAATATTTTAATTCAAACTTCAAACCTTATAATTTTCAAAATTCCATGCATTCATCAAAAAGACTACATACAAAAGAATACTCATTGGCTTTCACTATACTGGGTGATTCAAAATTGCCGTACACTTTTATGAGAGCAGATTCTTGATGAAATTCTGAAAAGATTTTGGTCCGGAATATTCAGATCTGATCTTTAGATTCGGAGATATGAGCACTTTTTAATTTTTTGAAAAATCCAAATACCTCGGAAGTACCATATTTCTGACTTTTGAGTCCAACGCCATTCTCTAAGTCAGATCACGTGGAATCCCCAGGAAAAAATGAATCTAATTTAGCTGACTTAATTGTGGAGTTACAGTAATTTAAGTTGTTGAATTCTGATTGGCTGGAATGCAAAACATTTCAAACCGATATAACTCCACAACGAAGGAAGTGAAATGAGATTCATTCTTTTTCAGGGATGCACCGTGGTCTGACTTAGAGAATGGTGTTGGATTCAAAAGTCAGAAATATGGTACTTCTGAGGTATTTGGATTTTTCAAAAAATTAAAAAATGCTCATATTTCCGGATCTCAGGATCAGATTTGAATATTCCGGACCAAAATCTTTTCAGAACTTCATCAAGAATCTGCTCTCAGAAAAGTGTACGGGAATTTTTAATCACCCAATATAAACTATAAGTTTCGAATCACTTTTCAACAGTGATGAATATTAAAGATTAACTCATTTCATTCCGAAAAATTTATCTACAAGAAATGTTTCATTGAATTTTGAATTTAATTTGAAAAACACTTTCTGATATTTTCATACCATACTTTGCAGTATTTTTACCTTGTTGCGAATTAATCCATTAATTTCGATTAAATTAACGGGTGATGTATACATACATTCTAAATTATATATTCAAACTGAACAATTCAATACTTTTACTTTCAAACCTGCTTTCAAAAAAATTGTTTACAATTCTTATCCACAGCTCAAATTTTATACAATTTAATCATATCTCATTTGTAATTCATATATTTTGATGTAAATCAAATTCTACTAACAATTTTCCAATTGTTTTTAAAAATTCATCAAATGAACCGACAATTCTTATAATTATGATTATAAGTTCACCTCATCGTGCACCATCAATTATCCATCAACCTCTTCTAATAAATTGAAATACCGCAAAAACTTTTCATGGCAATAATAATAATATCTATATTTGCCCGTGTGTGTATGGACGAATGGCCCAATGATGGACCAAGCCTGGCACAAGACCTGCCGAGACTTGTCTTGAACAATTTACCAAACTTGGTTCAGGCTTGGGGATGATAAGATCAGAACAAGCTTGGGCCAGTGGTTTTGCCAGACCCGGTACAATTCATTTACCAAGCATCAACCAATGCTTCTTTGATCACAGATATGGATGAAAAAAACAACTGATTCATATTTCAGTTCATGACTTTCTCCCTCAGAATATCGTACATGAATTATCGAAGAACGTTCTTCAAAATCAGTTGATATCCGCGTGTGATTACATTTAGAAGTATCCTATTACCATTAAGTGAAGTTCTATCCTTACTTAGATCAATGAAATCTAGCTTGGTGTGTAAAACTAGTGTGTAGGATTAATTATGGCAGGAAGATCGGGCCAGCTCTGGCCCGATGGTTATCCCCAAGTCTCCAGCCATTGTAAATTCAAAATTCAGTCAATATTTATAAACATTGTGCCACTCATGTGGGCAATATTGGCACAATTGTTCTCAACGAATGCTCGATTTTTACGCTTGTGCCAAGCTTGTACCAAATGTAGTGACAATTTCAAAAATATTAACAAATGTACCATGACTGACTGTCCATTGGGAACAACGGGACGATCATGAAACAATACTGGGCCGATTGTTCTTCACGGAGGTTTGTTTCTGACACATGTGCCAACCTTGGGACAAGCTTGGATTTTTTTCAGTCTTGGCAATACCTGCATGAGTGATAATCATTCAAAATAATCTCATAAAAATACGTTAAAAATCCGACTCTCAAAAATCAAAATGAAACGGGAATAAAAGAACTACAATATCCAAATAAATAAAAATAAGTTGGATTTAATAAAAGTAAAATTCAAACTCTTTACAATACCACCAATTGCTTATCACTGATAATTTGATTATCAAATGAAATAATTTGCTTTATTTTTTGTTCTTTCGTTTTTTCACTCTGACTTAATTTTTTTACTCCCATTGTTCTTCATTTTAGTTCCATTTGATTTGTTTCACTGTGTGGTATTTTGATTTAATTCCCCCATTCTTATTTCATTTTGTATTCTTTCAACTAATTTCCTGTCATTGCAGAAAAATGTCCTTCATAAGAATTGAAATCCTGCATTCTTCTTCATTGATTCCCTGATAAAAGAAAAAATCTCTGACTTATGAATCGAATGAAAAATCGCAACAAAAAGATTGATTTCTGTGAAAATCGGCTATAAAAGAATGTATACAAATAAACGAAAGATCGGAGGAAAAAATGGATCTTGTGCAGGTGGAATCGGGATCACCCATCTCTAATTCGAATATACCATTCTTCTGGCTGTAAGAATTTTCTACGAAATTGCTCTTTATGCGCAACAGTAGTGCATTTCGGTCTGTGATCGTGAGAGAATTCCCAAGCAGCAACAGAAGTTCAGAGTATATATGAAATAGAAACGTTCGTAGAATGTACGAATGAGATACGAAAAATATATAATGAACGTTGATAGAATATTCGAATGAGACTGTTTTAAATATACTTAAAACGTACATAGTACATCCGAAATGTACGATATTCATTGAATCGACGTTCGATTGACGTCCCATCGTATATTCGATTACATACGTTCGATGAATATGCATAACACCTATGAAACGGTCTCATTGGAATATGCATAGAACATATTTCGAATATTCGAAGAACGTTCATAGTATATTCTGGTGCTACTTGGATTGTTCCTTCATCAAATATATGAAATTTTTTCTCCACATCAATGAACTGCTCTGCTTTTCGGGTTTTGAATCGTCTACAAATGGAGAAAACGTCCACTGAATGATGGTGAAGATTTCCCCATTCGCGGAAAAATTTCGCAGCAACCATTTTTTTAGGCAAAACTCTTCAATTATTGTTTAAAGTGTAGTGTTATTGACTTCCATTAATATTCTATTATCAATGAATTGTCGATTACGTGACTTGGTAGTTTTTACGTGATATATTTTTCTTATCAGTGAGATTTTGTTCTGAATTCCCAATCGGTTACAACACTTTTGGTCGTATACCGAATACTCTGGGCAAAGAACTACATTACTCAAAATTCTGCAACATCTTCATTTTTCCAATTCCTAATGGTTGAATTGAGAAGTCACATGTATAAGTCACTATGAAGTCATAGTGACATGTGAGTGAATTGACACTCTCTGCTTCATCATGTTACCAATAACCTTATCGTTTGGTAATTGAATTTGCATCCATACATTATGAATAATGATTGTAGCAAAGTTCTACCATGATTTAGTGGAACTTTTTTTGATTCATAAAGAGTCCTACACCCAAAAAGCAAAACAGTTCTTCGATATGGGAGAAAAATTCTCTATTTTTAATTTAAAAAAAAATTTTCTCATAATCAGGGGACCGAATCATCCACTACTGATATAAAGGAAAACTTCACATGTTTTTCACAGACAAAACTCCAAACCGAAATTCCAAAGATTTTTCAATTACATATGATCGAATTGTGCTGCAGAAATTTCTAACGGTGTGTCCACTTCTACGAGGAGAATTTCAATAACCTCCCCTAAACTTTCATCGTACGGTACTCAAAAACGACTATAAATATAACTCCTCCTGTCTTTCTACGCTACAAAAAGGAAATATGCTAAGTCCAGCAACATTTCATCTTGACTCGTATTACATTGAATAACCATGAAATTTATTACGCTTTTCTTGTTACACAGTTGCGAGAAATGCTGAATTTGTCTCCTCCGTTCTTGATCGTTTTTGAGTTATAAGACGACAAAGTTATGAACTTGACCAGGAATTATTAAAATTCCTCCCTTCTGTTTCCAGTTTCGAAAATTCGGGGATCATTTGAAAAATATTGACATGGATACAGTTTCAAACAATATCATGTATTACTTCAAAATTCCTCATTCAACTGCACTCCAGTTATCGAATATGACGTGATATATCACGTTCCATAAAAAAATCTGTGCTTGAGAATAGAAATTTTTCCACCTTCATATTCGCGTTTGGATAGGGTAAGGCCGGGTAATATGCCACCTCGGGTAATATGCCACTTTTCGATAATTTCGATAATTTGTTTAATACACAGATATTTTTTAGGAATACGTTAATTTGTTCATTTTAGTGCTTGCATCCATATGACAACATTTATTTGTTTGCATGTCTTTGTTTATTCGAGAAATTGACCTAAGTTGAAAACACAATGTCTTCATGTAATTTTATGCTGTAATTCAAAGGTGAATTTTTCGTTAATGTTGATTAATTTATAATTGAAAGATGAATGATGACAAATTATCCCATCTAACAAATATTATAATTCCACAAACCATTAAGAATATCATTAATGGCGTAGAAAAATTCCTAATCATGATTTTTTTTGTGTATAGGGGGTAAATGCCAGTTTTCAGTTTTGGTGATATGCCACTATGCCACTGGTGTCAATTACCCCTAAAACAAATTATACAATGCAGATTCAGCAAAAATGTCAGGTCGAATTCCTCCAAGTGTGATATTTCTATCTCATTTGAACATTTTTTATAATAGTTGATAATTTCACTTTTTCACACCAATATTCTACAATGTGTGTCTATATTATACATTTATGGTATATTTTTTGAGGATTTCTTATAATTATTCATTTCCATAGATTTTCGATCATTTATTCTCATTCAAGTCATTAGCCCAACGCTTATGGCATTTTACCCACACATGGGGGGTAAAACGCCACTTTGGAGAGTTTTGGGAATTTCGATTTCACCGCTCAGCTATGAGAACCCTGAAGCTGCGATGCTAATCAAATAAACATCAATAATTATACTTTCAAATGGTATTATTTTTGTTTCTATAATATTTGACATTCAGAAAATATTTTTGTTGGAACATTAAGTGTGGCATATTACCCGGCCTCACCCTACATAGAGAAACTGTCATGTAAATAATCAACACTTCCCTATCGATGGTCAATATGTTCCAAAAAAAACATCCTTTTCACATTCTCAGTGCACTATCCCAGTAAACACACGCACGTTTTAAAAACGTTAAAAACAGTGAATAACCACACGTTGTGAATTAGTAATATTCTCGCGTTGATTCAACGTAAAAATGTCGCGGCAGATCACGTGTTTTTCAACCATAAAATAACGTCATATCAACGGTCCAAACATCGTTCAAAAGACGTCAAATATGGACGTGTCCTGATGATGGTTCTACAACGTGAATTGAATCCAACAAATCTTTTTGGAAAACTTTTCATTCAATATCGAGAACAATAGTATTTCTGAGTATGACAGAATTTGGAAAGTATGCCACACTATTTACTATCTTGCTCTTTGTTGACATTTTAATCATTGTTCGGTGTCGTTCGACATTTTCAGCAAAATATCTTTAATTGAAGTTCAAACACAAGGTGTTATGAACACATTCTAAACGCGTGATTCAAACTCGTTCAAAACACGTTTTTTGAGGACGTCGTTTGATGGTTATTCTTGAATATTAGTTCAAATTACACGTCATAAAAACGTAATTCCTGGTCGTCTATTTCCCTATCAAATTTTGACCAAAAATCAACGTTATGAAATCAACGACTAACGTCCGTTTGACAGTCTAACGTTCTTTCAACGTTGAAATAACGTGTGTGTGTTTATTGGGATACTACTGTGGGCAAAAAGTAAGGTGAATTTTCAATTTAAACTTCGCGGGCTTGACATTTCAGGCTAGTTCTTTTTTTCTTAAGTTGGCAGGACTGTTAATGACATCTGTGCCAAATTTCATGTCAATGTCATTATCAGTAATATATTTACGCTTGTGTTTACCAAACGACCAAGAGTGCATTTTCGATTTTTACAATGTCTGATTTAATTGAGCAGAGAAGTGCAATCAAATTTTGTTTGCGGAATGGAATTTCGGCTGCGGAAACTTTGAGGATGTTGCGGAAAGACTTCGGTGATTCTACCATGTCGCAGAAAAATGTTTATAAGTGGTACAAAGACTTCAAAGAGGGTCGAGAACGTGTTGATGACTTGGAGCGCTCCGGACGACCATCGACGTCAACAGATGACCAACACGTCGATGAAGTGAAGGAATTAGTGCTCAAAAATCGTCGGTTGACTGTCAGAGACCTCACTGATATGATGCGTGAAGCAATTTGTCTAAAAAGACCAGAATTATGGGCCAACAACTCTTGGTTTTTGCATCACGATAACGCACCGTCTCATACTGCACTCGTTCTTCGTGACCATTTCGCCAAAAATTCGACGCATATCGTTCCGTAACCACCGTATTCGCCTGATTTGGCTCCGTGTGACTTCTGGCTATTTCCAAAACTCAAGAGACCACTCCGGGGAAAGCGTTTCGAGTCGATTGAGGAGATGAAAGCTGAATCGAAGAAGGCGCTGATGGCTATACCGGAAAGGGACTGTTGTTTAGCATGTTTCGATGATTGGAAAAAACGTTGGCGGAAGTGTATTTTATCGAGAGGGGATTACTTTGAAGGGGATGAAATTGATGTACACTGTTAGAAATTTCTGCATTAATTTTAATGTATTTGCTGGAAGTTTTTTTCAAATACGCGCATGAATTGAGTTTCATACACATTTTACATTAAATTTAATGTAAACTATAGCAAAATCTATATTTTTTCAATGTTTTGGTACATTAAATTCAATGTAAAATGTGTATTACCCTGAATTCATGTACGGTATTGAAAAAAACTTCATAATATTTCTGACAGTGTAGAAGAATAAATGAAGATTTTTCATTCTACGAACAAATTCACCTTACTTTTTGCCCACAGTAGTACACCGATATGGCTTATACTGAGAGAAAAGCACCCAGCTGCGGCAACTAAAATTTACTGGCGTAAATAAAAGTCTACTTGTCTGAAATACAAATACAATAGTATATTCAATGGGAATGAAAATTTACTTGTGACAAATAAAATCTACCTGGTCCAACTGAATATTCATATTATTCATATATTAGTAGTCTGATATTCAACTAAATTATTTTGCGCGCCGAGAATTGATGAGAAAAAAATTCTGTTCGGCGATCAATATACATGTTTTTGACTATCTGCGAAACAGTTTCTCTGTGTAGTCTCTAAGAATTTCGGATATCGAGAATATTTACAAACTTTCTCAGGTGTATCCTATAAATCCAACTTGAATGAGTGCATCCTTATTCCTAAATTATGGGCCATGTTACAATGCTGAATATGGTGCCATTTAAAATAGAAAATTTCAGCAAAGGATAATGAAAAGAAAAAAACATTTAGTAATATTTCATATGTGAAAATTTAATTTGAAAATTCAATTTTACCGCCAACCTCGTGGTATAAAATCTATCGATCTCAGACTTGACGCCTAACCTTCACACTAAATAATAAGGGCTTATAAACCTCGTGTCAATAACAGTCGATGTTAGGTACATAAATGTTCAATCCATGTGAATTCATAATGCCAATAATCGAGCCGTTGGTCTACGTGCAAAGAAAAAAGTACTTCTTTGAATCTAAGAAATTGTTATTTGAATAGGTCCAAATAAATATTTCTTCAACAAAAATGAATATTCCTCTGATACAAACAAATTTGTTATTTGAATGATGAACCAAATAATAAATTCTTTCACGTGAACAAGATATTCATCCCTGTCAAAGAGATATATATTTGAACCTATTCAAATAACAATTTCTTAGATTCACAGAAATACTTTTTTCTGTGTGTATAAAAGGAGCAGTAGGACAAACTGTTATCACTCCAAGTTTCGTCACAGGATGGATGAACTTTTCACTGAGCATTAGTAACGACCGAAATGAGCAAATGAATAGAGTCAAGCAACATAAACAGATAAAAAGCATAATCTCGCAGAAGAAAATAAAAGAACCCACTGCTTCATTTTTCCGCGTATTACGTCTATATGAGGAGTGAACCAAACGCACGCTTCGTAGTCACTTATCAACTCAATTCAAATTGAATAAGATCGTGCTCTCTACATTCTCAATCAGCCCATCGATCACACGTATAGGCCATGAACGCTGAAACGAACAAAATTGACCCTGTAAACCAGTGGAATAACAGAGCAATTTCCAAAACACCACTTCTGCATTCAAGTCTGTCCAGTAAAGTAGTTCAAGGTGACTTCTCGTCCCCTTTCATCTCTCATGACTCACATATGAATATACATATGTATATCAGCTTGTGCTCGAATGGCTAACGTATCAACCTCATGAAAGGAGTAGATGTTCGGCAAACGAGGGACTTTGAGTTTCCGAAAAATTGATTTCGTTTCTACCTCTAGCATCGACGACGGGAGAGAAGTAGCAATTGGTACATCAACCGGAATTCCTTTGATGTGCTCTTCACGTTGTTGGAAAGACATACGGTCAATTAAATCAAAGAATTCAATTCTATCGTGTCAATTGAATTCAGCCTAATGGGAGGTCATTTTTCTTCGTTTCTAATCGATTAAATTGATCTCTCAATGAATAATTTCATGCGAAGTAACTTTTGAATACAAAATTAATGGATTCTCATCGCTGTACAGAAAATTGAAAGGATCAAAAGTTCAACTTAAGTATCTTAACTCACTTCTGATCCTCATTTAAAATACAGAATGATCTTACAGTTCAAGAAAAATTATTTACTCCACGTAATCTTCTAAGTTTTTAATCCAGTCAATCTTTTTTATCTAAACCCTAATAAAATGACGTACAAGAGAGAAGGAATCAAATTGAACTTATGTTTTGGGTTTATCGGCGGAGTGGAAGAATGAAATTGAACAAAGCGTACTAGTTAATGAACGAAAGAATCAAAGGGGAGAAAACGGTCCTCGAGGGGTCTATATTTATATTCTTTAGAAGCGGCTACAAAGGCCGAAAGAAGACAAACGCAAACTTTCATCGACATTCTTTTCCTTACTTCCTGAATAAAAAAATAAAAAAAAAAGTACTATGGAATACAGTCACCCGATCGTGTTTTTTCTTGTCTCGACGGAACACGATAGCTTCTTCGGTGTCTATTTTAATGTCATCACTTTGATCAAGTTCTTTAAGCATCCTGTTGCTTTTGAATGATTCTTTGGAAATTGACACAATAAAATATCAGTATTTTATTAGTGTTCAGGCGTTGAGAATATGTATTTCTAATTCTTCGAACCACTTCAACTTAAGTATGTTTCTCAATACATGAATCAACTGCTTATTCATAGGAAATTGAATATATATTAGGCAAAACAATCCGATTTACTCGGTTTCTTCGAATCAAGTTGATTTAATATTCCAAATAATACCATACCAGTATCTACATTCCTAAAATTGAATATACACAATTTCAAAGTCGATGATAATCCAACGCTCATTTCTTTATTATCCGTCTAATACTCTAGAGTGTTTTCCATTAAATTTGAATATAAATTTCAAAATTATTCAGATAATTCCGACTCGGTCATAGAGAAGAGAAATTCATGCATTGAAGTTAGAAAATTACAAAACCCATTATACCTCGGAATTCTGATGAAAATTCAAAGAAATTAATGAAGTTTTTATTAGGCGAAGAACTCCATTTACTGCACAGTTTATATATAATCTCATTAAGGATTAATTGCGGAATTACACAAGTCTCTCAATAATTTTTGTCAAGTTCTTTTCCATCGGATTCATATGGCCTCGAGGTCTCTTTGGGAACATCCAAAGACCTTTCAATCGAGCTGAGAAGGGAGGAAAGGGTCGACCACTTTCACGAACCCGTGATGATTACTTCTCACTTTCTCTCCCTTCTCTTCTCTTTTCCCCACTTGCGTTACCCATTATTACTGCTACCGACTCTCAACCTGTTCACGAATTCCTCTAGGGATGTCTACTGCAAGTTAGGAACCAATTAAACTTGTCCACGTTTTCGCTCAGAGTTGAACAAATCACTCGTCACCAGCCACATAGCCACAATCATGTGTGTTTACTTATTCAAATATCAACGGTGGAGGGTTGATTTCATTAATTGAATCATCTACTCTCGGTTTGATGAATCCAAGTAATGAATAGAAATTGAAACGATGGAAAAATTCAGATGAGAGCTCTGTGTGCATAAAAATTCTACGATCACGGAAACTGGGCCACCATGAAACGCTCTTTTCCCATCCGCTCGCTTGCTGGAAACAAGAACGTCAACTGACTCGTAAAGTGACTCTCGAACGGAAGAATTTTTCCCATACATTTGGATAGGAATTATAGTAATTATTTTGAAGATTTTCGAAATCGCGAATACTTCCCGGAGTATTATATGCTATGCTATGCTATACTATGAAATCAGCTCCGGGATATAAAAACGCTTTCTAAATGTAAAAGAATAAAAAAAGGAAAGTTACTCAACCATATCGAATTATCAAACTGAATCAGGGAACAAAGGATCCTTCGTCTCGCAGAATACATTAAAATCTGATGGAAGAGAAGGAGAAAGATAATAAATAGAGTTTTATCTATGATCTTTTCACGTACGTCATCGTAGCGCATGAACGGAAGAAAGTTTGATTAAATTCAAAAACAAACTAGCGTCCAAAAACCGGTAACGGTTTGTCATGGGGAACTTCGCGATAAAACCTTCGGGATTGATGGAAAATTTTTTCACGGTGGTCAATATTAATGCCACTGCGGTAACGTGACAAAAATTTTACAATTGAAGTTTGAATTAAATGCATAAAACCAGGGATGAAAAGTGCAAACCCGCGCAGGTCAGTTGGAATTGATAATAACTAAATTGAGGTTTTTCACTCTGATAAGCCATCAGATGGAGTACTGTATGAAATTAATTGCTTGTCCATCTGCGATGTGCATAAAATATAGCATTTTTAAATTTTTCAACGCAGAATTATAGATTTGGTTGACAGTTTTTTATCGTGTTTTTGAACTGACAACATTTTATCGTGGATAAAATAATTTGTACTTGATTCTTTCTTAACGCTTGGTGGATTTTTTTTATGAGGAATTGGATTTAATTCGTAGCGTTTTTTCAATGAAAAAATATTATTTATTTCGAATGAACATCAAAGTATCGTCCATCGCTTTCTACTACTTCCGACCATCTTTCGAACAGGAACGAATACCGCGTCGGAAGAACGCGTCATCTTTGGATGCAATACACGAAACGACCCATTTTCGACAATTTTCGTAAGCAGTAAACTTCTGCTGAGACAAGCTATGAGCCATCGAACGAAACAAATGGTGATCAGATGGAACAATATTTGAAGAATCCGGCGGGTGGAGTAGAACTTCCCATTTGAGTGTTTCCAGGTATTGTCGTGCAGCAAAATGACTTTGTCTTGTCTTTTGAAGTATTCCGGCCGTTTTTCTCTCAATGCACGGATCAAGCGCATCAATTGTGGTCGGTAACGATCCCCAGTTATGGTTTCATTCGGTTTCAGCAGTCCATAATAAACCACAGCCATCTGATCCCACTGAATACAGAATAGGAGCTTAAACCCATGGATATTCGCCTTTGCCACTGATTGTGATGGTTGGCCGGGCTTAACTCATGACTTTCTGCGTTTTAGATTGTCGTAATGGATCCATTTCTCATCGCCAGTAACAATTCGATGCAAGCAACCTTTTCTTCTCTGTCGTTGAAGCAGCAGTTCACACGTCAAAAAATCCCTCTCGATGTCCCTTAGTTTTAATTCATACACTGAGAGAAGAGCGATTTGGAGGTTCAGTGAATAGTATTATATTTGATCAATAAATCTGAATATTACTGAACTTTCAGCGACGTTTCACGAGATTTCAAGAAACATTACTGAAATTTTGCTTTACATTACTCAGTGTTCTACAATCGTTATTATAGAATACAATATTCATAACCAAATTTGCTGTGTAACACTCAATTACTAGACGTTTAGGAATTGAGTGACACACAGCGAATTTGGTCGTGAATATTGTATTATATAATAACGATTGTAGAACACTGAGTAATGTAAAGCAAAATTTCAATAATGTTTCTTGAAATTTCGTGAAACGTCGCTGAAAGTTCAGTAATATTCAGATTTATCGATCAAATATAATACTATTCACTGAACCTCCAAATCGCTCTTCTCTCAGTGTATGGAATCCAACTTCCTTCCGTCTGGATCATGCCCAAACTTCTTAGACGTTTGCCTGCCGTTGATAAGTCAACTCCCAATGATGTAGACAATTCTTGAAGAGTTTGACGTGAGTCTTCATTAAGCAATGCCTCCAAATCATTATCCTCCAATTTTTTTCGGCTGGCCAGGTAGCTCTTGATCACCCAAGTCGAAACTACCAGCTTTAAAACGTGCAAACTACTTCCCACACGTTTGCTTAGCTAGGCTATGTTCACCATACACTCCTACTGAAATACGATGCATGGGCTTCAACAGCACTTTTATTCATATTGCAGTATTGAAGTAAAACTCCATGCAAAAACACTTTATTCGGTATAAATGTTGACATATTCAATATATTATGAAGTGTTGTTATTTACAATTCAAAGAAAAGTTATGTCAAACAAATAACGTCCAATAATAGTTGTTTCACAATGAATTGATTACTGTAGGTAACAACGGAATACTGTACTACCTATGCCAACTTTTGTCAAACCCTACGAATTAATTAAAACCCCTAATAAAAGCTTAAAATTCCCATTTACTTACCTAGATAGCACGATAGTCCCTTCCGACTTACCGAAGAATTCACCTGAGCAGAAAAATCTTATGGCAATCCCGAGGTCCTATGTGCGCCACATCGGGCTGAAATGAGGCTCGCCATGTTTTGGTTTGCCAGATATGACCCTGAGAAGGGCATAATATAGTTGATCCTGGTGTGTGCAGAACGTGGTTTACCTTCCTTCATTTCCTAGTGATTTATAGCAACTTATAGCGAATTCGGTTAACTGCACTGGAGCGAACTCGGGATATATCTGTCCTTTGTTACCATCGTTAATAAATCTCTTATTTATTAACCTCTTATTTATGATGATTCATTGAATCATCGAAGTAGATGAAACCCCTCAAAATTACACATTTATACATAAGGGGGTTTGCATATTAATAATTTGAGAATAATAATATTCAATTATGTATAACATAACCTGTACCGATTTATCCTCCTTTTCCAATATTTTTGAACTGTGTAACGAGATCGTAAATTTTCCAAATTTTCTCTTCTCTCCTTTTTTTTCTTCCTTTTTTCAGCCCCTGGAATTCTGCAACTATAATTACACGTTTGAATCCAAATAGAGACCCTTAGCTTAACCCTTGAATGCCCATGCGGAGAAAACTGAAATGAAATATTCATAGACTCAGACTGTACCAGGGATGGGTTCTGTGCACGTGCGATAAGTAATATGCGTTAACTAAGCGCAGATTATGCATAAAACATGTAGAATACGCAGAAAATGCAGAAAATGCATAAAACAGTGTAAAATTAATTCCGACTTAACATTCAAAATTCAGAATATATGAAATAGATATGCATGAGTGTTGAAATGGTGAACAACTCATAGTTCTAAAATTATAACCCAACTTGACCATAAAAAAAGATGATCTAGAGAGCCCCGTTTAGTTATCTGCATTATCTGCATAAGTTTTATGCGCACATTATTCCTTGCATAAAACCTTCCGTATTATGCGTACCCAACCCTGGACTGTACAGATAAAACACGCCCCTTCGCTCTACTGTGATTTTTCTTTTCGGAACCGGGTAAAGAAGTTTTCCTATACTCAATTCAAGCTCCCTTTCTTCAAAGAACAACAATTGAATAATTCCTTAAATAATTTGCAATCACAACACTCTAAATTATCAAACCTTTAAATAATTTGACTCATAATTCAGAAATTGATTAATATTTCGATGATATTGATTTCGACAACCTTACATCATGAGAAATCTTCAACTTTCAACTGAAACACTGGAAATTTCGATTCATTTCAAAATATAAACTTTTATGAATAATTACACTCCACTAATATGACATTCAACAACCTTTATCATCTTTCTAGAACCTCCCATTTCAGTTCCAATCAAAAGAGTCCCAGTATGGAACATTAGGCCAAGGTTGGCTCAAGATTGGCTGAGCATTGGCTATCAAGCACTGCCGATATTGGGACAAATTCGACTCTTGAATGATTTCAATATCCCCCCCCCCCCGGTTCATAGGACTACCGATATGACAATTGGCCCATAGTTAGCTCAGCATTGGTTGCCAATGTTGGCCCGATCTTGGACCAATGTTATATAACTTAAATCCAAACACAACCTTTGACTAACTCCATATTCTCTACCGGCTTATAGGATTGCCGATATGACGATTGACCCATGGTTCGCTCAGCATTGGCAACGATGTTTATCCGATCTTGGACAATTATTATATAAAAATCCAAAGCATCTTTCATGAGAAATATTGCACAACCAAGTGACTCAAGATTGACAGATGTTGGATTGTCAAACATTGGCAGCCAATGTTGGCCCGATCTACAGCCATTGGTTGTTCAAAAACTCATTTTCAAAGCCACTATGCCTGTAATAATTATAGCAACATGTGAGAGCCCTATAATATGTATAATCATGAAACATGGTGCCAGCGTTGGCGCAAGGTTGGCTCAGCCTTGGGTCAGGCTTGGCTAAGTTATGTTTTTTCCACGCTCTTTCCTTTTTTTTTCTCTTCTTCGAACTCTGTAACTTTCAAACAGTTCGTCTTGATAAGATGAGGTAAGTAATTCGAAATATAATATAATATCAACATTTGTAATTTCTAACGAACTATAATAATTTTAACAAACGAAATATATTTCAACTTTAACGTGCAGTATGTGACACTATAAAAGCAAACTTCTGAATCATGACAAATACTCAATTCTTTCTATGTCAAGCTCATGTTCAAACCAAATGATGGTTAATGAAATTCATTAGTTATTTGTTACATCTTTCATCACAACCATCACAAAATTCAATGATCAATCAATCTTCTGAATTGTATTATTTCGTAAAGCGATATAAAAACATTAAAAATGTAACTTCTCTAAAATAACTCGTAGAAAAACCATTGAAAAACTCAATTTAATAATTTTTAACATCTTTGAATAATACAATAGTCATATATAATTATTAATTTTCCCTATAAACAAATTAGCGTGGAACTAAAAAATATAAGAATTTGTACAAGTAAAATATGTGAATCACTCAAGAAAAGAGAGAGACTCTATTAACCCTTAAACCGTAACCCTGCTCAGAATCACGTCAACCGTAACCCCCGGTCTAACAGACCGCTATCACCTTCTTCTAGATATTCAAAGTTGTTAGAAGTGAAGAAAACATTTTTTAGATCATTAGAAATGTCCACGAGGTAGGATAGTGGGCTTATGTACAGAACTTAGTGAGCAATTCTGTGCAGAGTAGGAATGAAATGTCAAACAGTTTAACCAAAAAAGTTCGAATTACGAGCAAATACAATTTTGATAGCAGTCTGTGAGACCGGGGTTACGGTTAGAGGGTTAAGGAAGGATGAAAACCTAAGTAGGTAGGAAGGGAAGTAGGCAGTGTCGAAACAAAAAAGAAAATGGAGAATTTTCTCCAAGTACAACCCTCTTCAACCGGTAAATACGAATCCCCATTGAAGTAAAACATAGAACTCGCTTCGATTCTTTTTTCTCTCACCAATCTTAAACTAATTTGCATGTACTATACCAAGTCTTGGACCAACCTAATTTCCTCCACTTTAAAATTCTTTCCCACTTTTGACGAAACCGAGGTTTCCTCGATAACAAAATTCTTTTCAAAAATCAGACAGAGAATAGGACTAGATAGAGCGTCTCCGCTCTCAACAAGTATCCACGCAAAGTTGTATTCTTTCAAACAAAGTATCAAAAAAACTGCGAATTATCTATTACAATTCAACTTCAAACTGTGACAACATCTTCAATTCTAATTGCAACGACTCCAAAAAAACATCCAATTTAATTTTGGACGGTCTCCCTACATTCTACAACTTCAACTACGGATTAAAATCGAACTTCGTTCAACATTTCTCACTAGTAACTCTAAATCGGTGGACTACTATGGACACCGTTGGACCCTAGTTGAGCCATCAAAGTGTTTCATCATTAAAATTCATTTTCATTTCTCTCACAGGTGAGTAGTGAGTAGAATAAACAACATTTTCATTTTTGGAATTTTATATCTTTCACAAAACCCTTGCACTTGAAGCCAATTGTATTTGTTTTTTGCCTTTTAGAGGTATTTGAATATATCTCTTCATTCCATTCAACGTGAGCTATGACAATAGAGATCTCATTCCTTTCCTGGATATCCTTTTCTTTTGATTGTATTTTTTTTTCTCTTTCAAAACTATTCGCACTATATTTTTGAATACGACTACTGAGTAACCCTCAGAGTTATTTCAAAGAGTAAAATCCTCTAAATTTCCTACTTCAGCAAATTCTTTTAACAATTTTCTATCAAATTTTATTCTATGAAACCATCCATTCATCAATACGTAAAATCTCACTACTGAGTAACCCTCAGAGTGGATTTCATGTAAAATTCCTATTATACTTATATTTCCTGCAAATATCTGAATATCTATTGAAAATTTCTTCAAAATTCTCTCTCACGCTGACATTTTCTATGGACTCTCTTCTCCTTTCTTGAGTGATGAATTATCAGTATTCTCTTCAGTTTTTATTTCGAACAACAAATGAATCAACTGGAAAATTCTAAAAAAAGAAAATGAATGTTACAATAAAAACAAATTTATTTGGAGCTAATCAAATCCAATTGTTCTTTCATAACGATTATCTATTCAATTAGAATCCCTCATTCGTGTATTCCCTGAATTTAAGAATAAATCCACCTACATTTCAGCATAAAAACGTAACATTTTTCAATTCACAATATCCTCTTCCCAGTCCTTGTCTAGGATTATTTTCCTAGCTAAAGTGGGAGTTCAAAGGGAGCATCGGACTTCGATTCGGTGTTTTCCTGTAACTACCCGGTTGTTATAGAGAAACTGAAAAGTTTTGACGTAACAACTGGAAAAAAATTTATATATGATTTACACCTGTATTTACTTTAGATTGGTATAGGAATTCATAATTCAGTTCGTTGAGAACTCCTCCGAAAGAGTTACGTATTCATTTTGTGTCTCTAAAAGTTGTCATTCTTACTGTCCTAACGGGCATAAGAACTGAACTCTATTTGATCTCAGTATAATGATTCCAGGTATTCGTAAATGCGTCTACAGAGATTGTTGGTATTCGCAATGCACTCATTCAGAATTCTGTGTGCTATCTGGGTTATATAAAAATTCAAAATACTATCATAAGTAAAGCTCCCCTCGTAGCATGGCTTCTGACTAGTTATGTTACTGTAAAACTGTTAGCGCCGAATACCTAAGTGGTGAACAAGTCTCAAATATTTTATTGAACAGTTTCCCGATGATGTATGAACCTCTGAAATCAGGAAGATGCACCGTCTGCCGGAAAAGGGATCAAATTCTCAATTGGACGTTTTCAAAGGGTACTTATGTTTTTGGAAAGCCTGATTTAGTAATCTTCGCTCTTCTCACACATAAAGAGGTTCCATCATATTCAGGGGATACTCTTCTTAAAACCGTTAACTTGATTCAATCTAAGTTGACCATGGAAGATCAAAAATACGAGACCTGTTAAAAGTTTTCAATGAATGTGGTGGAAAAATGTTTTTCTTTAATCAAACCATCCATTGAAAGTTCTCCGATGGAGGGTTCAAGGATGAATTAGGAGATGTGATATTTTCAGTGAACCTTCAAGACCTTTCATTAGGCATCAAGGAAGCGAGTATGAGTCAATTCGAGAATTAAATTACTCCTAAACTTGCGAACTCAGATGTCCATCCAAGAAATCGATTCATCTATTTCTTGTTGCCTGGAGAATGAAATTTCGTTCTGAAATTTCTAGAGAATACATCCTTTCAATCAAGAGATTGAAGAATATTGAGATTGTAGTACTTATATGAGGAGAAAGAATACTGGAAAATGAATTACATGAAATCTTTTTCTTTCCTCCAACTGCTCTCAAAGCCATGATACATTGCTTGATGGAAGAGATCGACTCAATTGGAAACAAGATACACAAGGTTTTAACAATCGCCTCAGCAACGATCGATAAGGAGCAGATCGATCATCTGTTTTGTAATTGTCAAAGAGGTCCTGTGAACTGAAGCTTCGAAATAAAATATATAAGTTGCTTTGTCAAATATTTCTCTATTTACATCAAGGTTCAAGGAATTCTTATGTTTATCGATAGTTTTCAGTATAAGTTCTTCATGAATTATTTCTAGGAAAAATAAATACATCCTCGCCAAAATGGTAATTTAAAGCATGCCGATGGTCCGTCTCAAAACATAAGAACAAAAATAAGATAATTGTTCGAAAGACATAAAACTATCAAATGATGCTTTTGTCTTCATCCGCATTAGCCTCTCATCATTTTCATCTCTTCCATCAAGTCTCAGAAAGGGAAGGAAGATAAAACGGTGGAAAACAAAATCCAGTCTTATTTATTCGAACGAATGGCTCCATTGTTGAGGAGATAGGCTTGCGCGTTTTCTCACGCTCTGAAAATGTGGCCCGGTCGATTGTCAGCAACCGCACACGCGCGCTCACACATCCAGATGTATAAAGAAAATGAGAGTTACAGATATACATATCTTCAATACAAGTCCGCTTTCATGTACGTGTACACATTCATACCGACTTCCTTCGCAGTGAGCCAAGTTTTCATGTACCGCTTTTGTGACCACCAAATGTCTTTTTCCAGCAATTTCTTCTTCTTCTTTTCCTCCTTCTTCTACCCCCGCTGCTTTCCCGTCTCGTGTTTTATATTCAGATAATGCAAGAGTCTCTTATCAAGGATAAAATCCCCAAAAACAAATACGCTACAACATCGCTGCATTTCATTGTATTATTTTTCAGACATTTATTCCTCAATGATCTTTTCTTCCGATGTACTCTTTAAATTTCATTCTTTCTAAGGATAAAAGTTAACTTGTCTCGATATTTGGAGTACACGTGCAATTTACGTGAAGCAATTTTTATGTATACAGTTGATGTTGTTACATCAAATATAATGATGTTCAATTTTTCCCTTTTATCCAATGTACTTTGAGAGATGAATGAAGGCATGAGACAAGAGATATACACGTTATTCTTGGAATACATGAACGAATCATTCATTTTATTTGAGAGGAACATCAATGTTTCATGAGAACGACTGCAAGTACAATGATATATTGCAGTATCATTGAATTGATAGACTTTAAAATCGAAGAATGGAATCTTATAAAACTGCAGGAAGAGTGCTGAGAGTTTACGTGGGTGTTTTCCGAATGATGTATGGATGGATGCTTCTACAAAATGAAAAATCTGTACAATTCGCTATGCATCGATTGTACCAGAGTGAGAGAAAGTGGAAATGCGATTTTCTTGCTGTAGATACACTCCTCGCGAATTCTCCAATATTTTTACCATTCTTCGAAATCGATATTATTCTCTCTTTTATTTGTTTTTGGTTCTAAACATCAGATCAATGGATTCTCGTGTCAAAAAAAATATTCATTAAAATATAGTTATTTAGTCGAAACTGATGTTCGTGAATCAGCATCATCTATGAAGAAGAATACGTTTCTTTCCTTTTCTTTGAATCAATAATAATTCCAATCTATTCCAACGATTTCATGGCTCCTGCCGTGAATCTTGAATAATAATAAGAAATTCAAGAACGAATTCTTTCGACCGCCTGCAAAGTTCCACGTAACTCAATATCGCTAATGTATATACAGATTTGTTTTCTCCTTGTCTCTCTTCCAAGCCCACGAATTTCACTTCCGGGACCGAGATCGTGTGCGAACAAAATTCCAGTCAAACTTCCACACCAGTGGCACGAAGAAGCTGCTGGAATGCAATTTGGCAGCGAAATGGAGTTTCCGTTTACTTCTGCAAGCGGGAGATCAAGCTTTGGTGTACTACCGAAATACAGAAAACGGAGGATAAAATTTATTAGGTGCATAAAACAAATTCCCTGGGTCTGTGAATGAATGGAGTAACTTTTTATCCCTTCGTTGTACAATTATTTAATTATCCTCAATTTTCTCCGTCAGTCTCTGTTCTGTGTTGATGATTATTCGCTCTTAGCTGTTCACAGTTTAGATTGATCTTGCGGTCTGGTCAGGCTTGGTTCAATGGATTTGAATGCTTAGTCCCTATCAGAATCTTGTGAGGAAGACCGTACCTAATTCTTGAGAAATCAGATCCATGATGAGGAATAAAAAATGCATTTTTATGGAGATCGTGATGAAACCATGTTAAAATCAATATTCTGAGCATAAAAACAGGCGTATGAAAAAGTCATATGAAATTGGAACATATAAGATCACATTTGAAACGGTTTTGAAATTGTTTATGATCAAAAATATGAATTTTCATACCAAATTCAAAGAAATTTATCGGGCCAGTGACGGCTTTCCACCTGCGGTCCATTGAGAAGACAGTAATCATTGTTTGCAGGGATTGAGAAGGATGAATAAATGATCTGATAATTGAGTGGATAAATAGTAATGCAAATTTTGTTGGAAATATGTTGATGAAGTTCAAATTTAACGCTAAAAACGACCGCTTTGCTCACAAGAAAATGGCCCCTCGACTCTCCAATTCGTCACAAGAAAATTTCAGTATCCTCCGCCCAGTATCCCATGTAAAAATTCAGCGATTCCACTAATGTTGACCACGGGCAATGGCTTGGGCCAGACGTGACAGCCAAACGTAGGGGATTCATATTGGGCCAACGTTGATTGACAATATAAGCAATATCGTACAAAGATGAAAAGTTTAAAACAGTGTTGACGCAAGTTTGCGCCAGCATTGATCCAGGATTGAACCAACATTGGTTTTATAGCAAAAGTTTTGTATCGGGCAATCATGGCAGAACCATCGAATCATGTCTATGCCAAGATCAGCAATCTCTCACCACCACGTTGCCCCAGGTGTCAAAATACTGGTTCGTTAATTGCGGAAACTATGTTATCATTTCATTCCCCAGTCAGGCTTTCTCCCAAAGCCCCGCCCACGCTCGTCAGGGCTGGGTCAGCCCTGCGCCACTGATAAATTTTTACATGAGATATAGTAGGAATCAGTGGTTCTCCAAACTCTTACTATGAGACTTTTTTGCGCGGGAAGAAACCGCTTTTTTAACAGCAAAATTTTTCCAATGAAATTTATCTTGCATTTTGAACAGGGATTTTTCGCTTCGTGACAGCCATTAATTCTTCAAAATTTCCCAAGGTTCCCTTTTGGCTGCCTAAAGAGTGAATTCTCACTTCAATAGATTGGAATTTCAGTCTTCAGGTAGCCGGAAAGGGATCGATCTTTCCATTCGAGTGGATTTTTCACTCTTTTATATTTAGAGAATATACTGAGAGGAAATATTAATCATCGATATCTAAGAAAAATAGTTGAACAGGAATGCAACCAATCATTCTTGATGATCAGAACTAAATATGAATTGAGTACCCAAAAAGCTTTTATTCTTGTAATGATGACTAATTCATCCATTCGTTCACGTACCA
This sequence comes from Gonatopus flavifemur, assembly GCA_018340375.1. Classification (NCBI taxonomy): domain Eukaryota; kingdom Metazoa; phylum Arthropoda; class Insecta; order Hymenoptera; family Dryinidae; genus Gonatopus; species Gonatopus flavifemur. The sequence goes on from JAFFJZ010000007.1 coordinate 20,274,478, forward strand.
TGAAAATTTTCAACTATTACTAATAAATGCTGGGTATCCTGTGTGTTTTATATCGTTTGAACATACAATCAGTAATCCATACCAATAACCAGAAACAATTCCTCAAGGAAACATTTTTCAAAAACTTGCTTTATGAGTCACAATTATTGTCGTGATGATGATGAGTCGATAGTAAAGGAAATGTAAGTGACACTCTTATTACTGTTTTGCAGAAACTCAATGTAGGGACCACGTTTCTGAAAATAAACTTCCATTGAACATCAGTGTTGTTTTCATCATACCAGCGAATTTTTTGAGCAAAATATATCTGTACTCTAAATAAAACGGAGTAACATCTTAAATTATTAATCATGGAGTATTTGTATCACTAGTGTGGTTGGTTGTTTGGAATTGAGTTATGCGAATAACTTCCCGCATAGAAAAATTTAGTCTAGCAAACATATGAGAAGAGTCTAGCCCAAAGTATGGCCAAAATTTGGCAGTACGTAAGAATGATCTCACGAAAACTATGAGTAAGTCTGGCTGAAAGTACGGGGTTTGGGACTCAGTCATACTTTCGCTAAACCTTCATTGGAAGTCAATGAAAGTTTGCCGAAAGCATCAGATGGATCTGGTAGAAGTAGAATAAAAAGATAACAGGAATAGGTGCATGATACTGGTGATGTTTAAACCTCATAAATATGCTCATTTTGTTCAAATAAACGATGGAATGAATCACCAGCCCAAAATATGTTCTGAATGAAGAAAATTTGTCGTGAATCATCACGAGACTTAAATTCATCTCATTTAATCTATAATACGAGGGTGGATTGATAAGTTTCCGGCCTGACCAAGAGATGGCGCCACTAGGCCTACCTTGAGGTGGCGTTCTATAGTACCATCCTTAGATAGCTTGTAGCTATAGTTTCAGTCCGATCGCCATGTTAGTTTAGTTTTGAGAGCACGCTGACCAAGACGCCTCTGTGTTTTTCGTAAAAATGGAAAAGCTGGAAAATCGTGCTGTCATCAAATACTTTTATTTGAAGGGGTTAACGCCGAAGGAAATTAAAGAAGAGATGGACTCAACACTGGGGACATCCTCCCCATCATATTCAACCGTTAAGCAGTGGGTTTCCGAGTTTAAAAAGGGTCGTGTGAGCACCTCTGATGAGCCTCGCTCAGGACGCCCCATTGAGGTCACAACTCCAGATATGATCGAAAAAATCCATCAAATAGTGCTGAAAGATCGCAGATTAAAAGTTCGTGAGATAGCTGAGACCTGTAAGATGTCATATGAACGTGTACAAAATATTTTGCACCAACATTTGTATATGGAAAAGCTCTGTGCAAGATGGGTGCCGCGTTTGCTAACAGTCGACCAAAAATTGATTCGAAAGAACATTTCTACCGCCAATTTGGCGTTGTATAAGCGTAATCCAAGCGAATTTTTGCATCGATTCGTAACCGTTGACGAAACTTGGGTCCACCACCACACTCCTGAAACCAAAGAACAGTCTAAACAGTGGATTGGACCAGGGGAACCAACTCCAAAGAAGGCAAAAACAATTTTTTCGGCGAACAAGGTTATGGCTACTGTTTTTTGGGATGCAAGAGGTATTATATACATTGATTACCTTGAAAAGGGTAAAACTATCACTAGTCAATACTACGCAGACTTATTGCAACGTTTGAGCCACGAAGTGAAAATTAAACGACCTCATCTGGCGAAGAAAAAAATCTTGTTTCATCACGATAACGCACCAGCGCACACGTCAATCGTTGCGATGGCTAAAATCAACGATCTGGAGTTTGAATTAATGCCGCACCCTCCCTACTCTCCAGACCTAGCCCCGAGTGACTATTATCTGTTTCCTAACCTCAAAAAATGGCTTGGCGGTAAGAGATTTGCGGACAATGAAGAAGTAATCGAAGCTGTAAATGGGTATTTTGAGGAGCTTGACGAATCAGTCTATAGAGATGGCATGACTAGACTAGAACACCGCTATGAGAAATGTATCAGCCTTGGAGGAGATTATGTTGAGAAATAAAAAAAAAAAAATTCTTGAAAACGTTGTTTTTCTTGGTCAGGCCGGAAACCTATCAATCCACCCTCGTATACAGTGAGAAATACGCAGGGAATTTTTGAAAAAAGGATTATACAAAGTGTGTAAATACTGCCACTCTGAAAAAAGGGAAATTTTCAATCCTCAAGAGAGTGGTTTTTCATTCCGAAAACGGAATTAGAAGTGGTTTGATCCAAGAATGAAGTCTTAAAGCGGAAAAAATTACTCATCGAAAGTGACAAATTCATTTTCCTCTGGAGTTGCAGGATTTTTTCACTCTCCTTGAAGCAATGTTTCACTTCCAAATATTGAGAGAGAATGCCAAAAGGAATTCTCACAATAGCATGAGATTAAGATATTTGTCCTAAATTGAATTTAAAGAAGAGCTCATCTTTTCATCCAAGTTTTTTTGTTCAAGGTAACATTAAATACATGATATAGTTCTAAATTATAATCAATAAACACGAATACGAATGGCTTTTCCGTATGTTTGAAGTTACATCTACACTGTAAATACAGTCACTTTTCGGACACTCAAAACTTTTCAAGTGAAAGAAGATTCATTCTTTTTCTTCTTCAATAAGAAAATGAGCGGCAATAAAAATACGAATATACCATTTTTCGTTCGTTCTAAATCGCACATAGCAAAGGGTACAAAAATTCTCTATAATTGTAATAGAAATAATTTTCCTACGAATGGGAACTAGTAGTTTCGACTAGAAAATAAGGATCAATAAATCAAAAAGTACATATACTTCGAGTATACATGAAATATGTCGTCTCCAAATGAACATTTGCGAATTTTCTTCCAACGAACACGAACCTAATACTTTATGAAATGAGTAACTAAAAATAAACATGAACACAATTTTCTTTTGTTTGTTTTAAATTACATCTGGCGAGACTCTTCCCATATGTTTGCTAGACTAAATTTTTTTACACGGGTTATATCGAAAAATTCAGAGATCAGTATTTTTCGTTTCAAGCTTATGTCTTCAGATTAATGTTTGATTTCTATAACCTCTATATACACATATCGTATCGCCGAATCCTGATTTCCAGGGAGAAATTTCATCTCAACTAGAATGATGATTCTTATCATCATTTTTGTGAAGTATCTCACATCGTTCATTATTTACTGATTGGGAATGTATAACTGATCAATTTTGGAAGTTTATGATCGCTATTCATCATTAATCATCATTACCAATAAATATATTCAACTTAATTCCCAGATAGAAAAGCATGCTCTGAATATTCTGTAACATAACGTGCCGTAAACATGCTGTGAACGTGTTCAGCTTGCGATGATGCATAGGAGGTAAACATTATGTCTCCATTATGGTGCTATCACCTCGTTTTGCCACCAATAACCATGCTTCATGCGGAAACACCTTGGTACCATAATGCGAACATTTCTTGGCATGCATGTCGCCATTATGATGGCATTATTTAAACATTTTTCTATCTGGGTTAATGTTCAATGATCCTGAAAGGTTTGTGTTCAGTGCCGTCTTTGAGCATAGGCGAGGTAGGCTCGGGCCTAGGGCCCCAGGCTGATAGGGGCCCCCAACTCTTTGGACTACCATTTTTTTTTAATTTCACAAAGAAAGGAATTCTTTGAAAGGTAAAATAATAAAAGAAGTAAAAAATGGTACGAATTTTTTCTATTCACAAATAATTTTATTTCTTATTAGGTGTACAAATAAGTTTCCGCGGTTGCCAAAAGATGGCACCACCAGAAGGTTATGGAGAAATTGTCAGATGTAAAACATAATATCCCAAGTTTAGTCATCTGGCAACACCATAACCTTAAAGTACTAGTGATTCCGTATCAGCATCACGTAATTTTTTTCGTGCAAAAATGTCAAGTTTTATTCCGAATAAGCATCATTTGCGGGAACTTTTGATTTACTTCTTTAATGTGAAAAAATCTGCAGCTGAGGCGCATCGATTGCTTCTAGAAGCATATGGTGAAGCTGCTTTAAGTGAGAGAAGTTGTCAGGAATGGTTTCAAAAGTTTAAGAACGGTGAGTTTGACGTTAAAGACAAAGAACGCAGTGGAAGGCCGAAAGTGTACGAAGACATGGAATTAGAAGTACTATTGGAGGAAGATTCGTCCCAAACGCAAAAAGAACTTGCACTTACTCTACAAGTGACTCAACAAGCAATTTCACATCGTTTAAAATCGTTAGGAATGATTCAAAACAAGGAAATTGGGTTCCATATGAACTAAAGCCGTGAGACGTTGAACGCCGATTATGCATGAGTGAAATGCTGCTTGCCAGGAATAAAAAAAGAGTTTTTGCATCGTATAGTCACTGGTGACGAAAAATGGATTCACTACGATAATCCAAAGAAGAGAAAGTCATGGGTTAAGCCCGGCGAACCATCAACATCGACAGCTAAGCCGAATATTCATGGAAAAAACTCATGCTGTGTATTTGGTGGGATCAGCTTGGTGTCGTGTATTATGAATTGCTGAAACCAAGCGAAACCATTACTGGAGCTCTCTACCGAACACAATTGATGAGATTGAGTCGGGCACTTAAGGAAAAACGCGCCCATTACTACTCCAGACACGACAAAATTATTCTTTTACACGATAATGCTCGTCCACATGTTGCGGCGCCGGTAAAAACATACTTGGAAACACTCAACTGGGAAGTTTTAACCCACCCGCCGTATTCACCAGACTTAGCCCCTTCTGATTATCACCTGTTCCGGTCGATGGCACATGGTCTGTCTGAGCAGCGCTTCACATCATATGAAGACACCAAAAATTGGGTAGATTTGTGGATAGCGTCAAAAGATGAAGAGTTTTTTCGACGGGGTATCCGAATGTTGCCAGAAAGATGGGGAAAAGTAGTGGCAAATGATGGAAAATACTTTGAATAAAACGTAATGTACTTTTCCTTTACAATAAATTCCTAATTTTTTATAAAAAACCGCGGAAACTTATTTGTACACCTAATACTTTTTCAAGAGAAAAGTCAGTTATCACTGCTTCAACATCAATACAATCAAGTACAATAAACATTAATGACAAACTATTTAATCTCTGTTCTGTCATTGTACTGCGAAGGTCATTCAATAAAAATTTCCGAAAAAGAAATTTATATATATATATATATATATATATAAGCAAAAAGATTTCCTTACATGGGCCCCCAAGCATTTTGGGCCTAGGGCCCCTTGACTATGAAAGACGGCCCTGTTTGTGTTAGCAAACTTCATTGTCAACAATAGCAAAAAATTATAGTTATCAATTTGGTTACATATACTTATGTTTGTGGTACTAATAACCATGAAATGATTGTTGAGTCCTTTTGGTAAAAATTAAGTCACTTTATTTCTTCCAGTGTACGGAAAGATCACGATTATAAACGAACGGTCATTCCACAATGTCTGGAAATGGATATGATATCCGGTAAGGAGGATCATTGTTTGTATCGAGTGATATGTTTTCCATTCGCCAAGAAAACGGCATTTTGACACACGTTGAAAATGGCCTGTGATAACGCAATATTAGAAATGAATGTAAAATTTGATAGGAAAAATTTTTGATTTCCAACAGTCAACTCTTTCTGCAGCACGGAAAAAATGATAATTCTTCTTTCCTCCAATTCGAAGTGAGATCAATTGAAAGTACATCGTTCCTCCAACCTCAGGAAACTGATGGGAGATGTAATTTATATTCTCAAGTCAAACAGTATCGTACGATGAACAACGATAGATTTCCAAGACCCTGTCGTAACAATGAGAAAAAAGAAGGAATGAAAACTAACGAATTCTAAAGCTGACGGTAGAAAAATATGAGAGAAAAAATGTAATTGCAATCAGTGTACTCTGACCTACGCGTACAATGACCAGTCGTTTTCGAAATGGACCGAGAGGAAGAATTCTTTCCAAGACATTTGCCAAACAATTCATTTGAATGCATCCGTGTATCCTTGGAAACTGTACCATTCTTATTTGTTAATGTATGGAGGAATTAAAAACTCCGTCGCTGGTACGATCTTTCTTTCTCATATTTTATCTCTTTTTCTTACATAATATCTTGTGAAATTCACTTTCAACTCACGAGAAAATGATGCGAAATAAGAAAGAGCGATACGGAAGAATGAGAAACAGAGCAGTCTCGTGTTTTTATGAAAAGAAAGCGTGTGAGGAAACAGAGAAAGACAGGGGAGGAGGAATGGGATGGAAAAGAGAGATATACCGACCGTGAAGGAGGAGGGAAGAAACGATAGAGACCATGAACTGAGTTCCCTGCCAACATCGTAGTCATCATCGTAGTCGTAGTAATTACTTCTTCTCGTTAATAGTTTCATCTTGTTTCAAAGCGTAAACCGTGAAACTTTTGGAAAAGTGAATCTTTTCAAATTGGATTCGTCGTCTCGCTTCTGTTTAAAAGTATCTCCCCGTCAGCTCGTTTTAATCTAGGAACAGGATCGAAAAGAAAGCGATGTGAGATTTTTAATTGATTAGATAGAATTTTGTACCAATTAATGTATTTGATTTTTATTAGATTGTCGTTGAGATTGCTGTGAATGATTTTGTTTCTATATCTGATATTTTGAAATCCCACACCCCGGATGGAAAAAACAGATAGGAAAAATGTATTCCTGTTCAAAATGATGGTCATTTCAAGTCTCTTATGCTTTAGAACAATGGCACCAATTTACATTCAAGACGGGGTAGAAAAAAAATAATACATATCCCATCACAATTATAGATAATGGTTCAAATACATAACGCCTGAGAATGAAGTGTGTTGGATAATGGAGAACAGGAATGAAGAAAACAAAACCCGAAGAAGTATGAACGGAATGTGTAAAACAACTGAAAAGAAGAAAGCTGTAATATGCAACCAAGGGGATATGTGGGAGAGAAAATCAAACAAGACAAAAACTAGTTGAAATAATAGACCAAAGAGATGAGATGGAAATATCCAAAAACAAGCATTGTGAATTCGTGTTGTGTAAGAGACAGGGGCTATCTTCTACGTTTGATGTATGGAATATGAAAAAATGTATTGGGAGTACAAATTGATTCGGTCCGTTTTTTCACAGTTAAAGATGCGTTTATTTCAGAAGAACATGAATTATCAAATTAATCAAAGTATTGTCCATCGCTGGCTATCACTTTTCCCATCTTTCGGGTAATTTTCGAATCCCGTTACGGAAAAACGTCTTGTCTTTCGAGGCGATCCAAGTTAGGAGCCAATTTTCGATTTCTTCGAACGAAGTGAACCGTTGGTGTGCCAAATCGTGCTGCATCTGTCGGAATGACCAGTAATCAGAAGGAGCAATGTCCGGTGAGTACGGTGGGTGCGGTAGAATATCCCACTTCAACGTTTCCAGATAATTTTTCACTACTTTTGCGACATGAGGCCGAGCGTTATCGCGTAAAAGAATAACTTTGTCATGTCCTTCCTTGTATTCCGGACGTTTTTCTCGTAACGCACGACTCAAACGAATCAATTGTAGCATATATCGATCACCCGTAATAGAATCACCAGGTTTTAGCAACTCATAGTATATGACACCCTTTTGGTCCCACCAGATACACAGAATGATCTTTGAACCATGAATATTCCTCTGTGGTGTCGATGTTGAAGTCGATGGCAACGATTGACCGGGCATAGCATAGTATTTTCTGTTCTTGGGGTTATCGTAGAAGCTCCTGTTGCGTTTGACTCGGATCTTCGTGGAGTAAAGCCTTCAATTCCTCGTTTTCGAATTTTTGTGGTTGTCTTGAGCGAGGCTTGTCTTCGACACTGAAATCGCCATTCTTGAAACGTCGAAAGCATTCCCTAGCAGAAATTATTCTAGGCATTCTCTAGTTATCTCGAGGCCCTCGCAAGTTTTTCTTGAGGCAAAACTAGTCTAGTTGAACTTGCGAGTTAACAGTGAGCTCCTCACAAATTTGACTGGTAGATACTTCAGCAAAAATCATTCTGGTCATTCTCTAAGCCTCACAAAGGTCTTACTAGTCCCTTGTAAGGGACTTGCAAAGCCTTGTAACAATCTAGAGAATAACTGGAGTAATTGTATTGAGGTTATGTTTACATAATCGTTGTCAATCACAAATTGGAGCAGTCGTGGTGCATGTGAAATGAATGATAGATAGTCTATCGTAGTTTATGTGATATTTCACATACCTGTTTTCTATCAAAAATCATGTGAATTACTATGAACCATTGGCACGATAGATACTTATAAGGGACAGATTGTCAAAAATTACTTAAACATAACTTCATTGAACTATGCATGTAGTTATAAATAATTATATATGAACAAATTATTCAGTCAATTTGTAAGAATGAAAATCAATTGAATATTTCTCATGTCGCATGTAATTTATGGTGATGAAGAGAGTTCCCTGTGCTTGTAATTTGACAGATGATTTTTTATTGCTAAAACCCTTAGGCTCCATTTATAACCACATATATGTATTGTTCAATGAAGTGATGTAGAAATACTCTTTGGAAGCAAATCACAGTTAAGTATCCATCGTGCCAGTAGTTCATTCTGATCAGAGAAAGGAAATTCACTGCGCTCCCAATATAAGTGTAAGATAATATCTTTAACGATTCAAGTCATACTTATTCGTAGACAATTTATTCCAACAAACTTACAGTTCATTTTACAGGGTCAGGCAAAAGTCTGGAAACACCCCCCATAACTTTTGAACGGGGCATGATAATTGCATCAAATTTTTTTTTAATCGGAGGTTTTCTTATCCCAATCTTTGCATTACCCAGAATCAACGGCGTGAACGTGGTGGGAACCTGATTCCTTGTGTGTGTGTGCATGTGTGTGTGTATGTGTGTGTGTGAGCAGGTGAATGTAGGTGTAGGTGGGTGTCGGTGTGTGTGGTTGTGTGTGGCATTGTGTGTGTGTGAGGGTGGGTGGGTGGTTCGGTCGTATGTGCCTGTGCGACCCACACACAACCACCCACCCACACACACACCAACGCCCACACACATGCACGCACACACCCACACACACCTAATCACACACATACACACACACACACACACACACACAAGGAATCAGATTCCCGACACGTCCACGCCGTTGATTCTGGGTAATGCCAAGATTGGGATAGAAATAACCTCCGATTTGAAAAAAATTTGATCCAATCATCATGCCCCGTTCAAAAGTTAAGGGGGTGTTTCCAGACTTCGCCACATCAAAGTATTAAAATTACGATAACTCAGCGAAAAATGATCCGATTTCAAAAAACAAAAAACCGCTGGATTCGGGTGGAAAGCCCCTATCAAATGATGTATCACAAGCCCTCCCGTCTGATTCGAGATTTTGGCCCCCCTCCCCCTCTCATCGTCCCCTACAGGGCTGGGGAACTCAAAGTCCCCCGTTGAGATAGCCCTTGACCCCTCTTTCAATTCAAAAGAAATTTGATCCAATTATCATGCCCCGTTCAAAAGTTATGGGGGTGTTTCCAGACTTTTGCACCACCCTGTATATTATGCATATTGTTTGAGTGAGGAAGTCATTTCACGTCACTTATCAAAAAACACTCCACTTCACTTTAAGTGATTAAGGTAACTCAATCAGAAGCTCACATATATAAGTGAGCAAAATGATAATGAATGTCAATGATACACGAACTTCACTTTGGAGCATTAAAAAAAACCGTGACCGCTCTTTTCTTCGAATAATCCAAATGAAAGAGATCTATGTGACTTTTACATACCATAAATATGATTCCACAAAAGTCTCCTTTGGGATTTGATTTTGATGAAAAACAGGGACACTTGAAAAATCATGACGATACATTCATAACTTGTGATATTTTCCAGTTCACTTCTCACACATAACATAATGTGAATAATTTTTCAATGGAAAGCACAAAATAATGAATTCAAACCAAAATATAATCTTATCACAAAAATCACATTGATTTATCCCTGTTATGAAGAATTTTATGTTTTATTAGATACAAAACAAAAACAAATTCCAAAAGTAGGGTTATGTCTTTATGTTATGTTTATTGAAATCACTTTTCTAAACACTGTCAATTTTATCACTTATATTTTACGGGAATGAATTTTGACAATTTTTCAGCGCGATGATTCCGATATGTAAAAGTACGAAGAATGTGTAGTTTAAATGTAGCGGATCAACTTTCGTGGTACAACCGCCAGGGGACTGGTGGAACTGTTTACTAGCAAATGTCTTTATCAAATAAGCTCTGAAATTCAAAGTGCGGAATAGCTATACGTTGGCAAGGTGTTAGGTTTCGGTAGGTTAGGTAGGTAGGTAGAGCAGGTTCGGTTCCCCGTTAGGTTAAAAACTTTTCACCATGGCCAACAAAGTTATTCCAGACATTAATGATTAATGTGTGTCATATTGCCTTTCTACCAACACATAGTGAAGCAAAGTTTCATGTTATTTTTTTTATCATCTTTGAATGAATCAATAAAAGTAAATTTAGTGAAATTCCACGAAAAGATATGATAAGTTAAAGATGATAAGTTAAAGTTGGTATTTATATAAAATTCCCAGATAGCACAATAGTTTAAAAAGAGATCTATATGAATACATTGTATTCATTATGAACTCTTTTAGAACTCTCGTGCTATCTGGGAGTACTACATCTTTGACTGGCATTCTTCTCCGTGTAACCTTTTCATGTATAGTTTTTTTCAAGTTTTTCACTATTTTTTGATGAGTAACTAGTGAGTATGGCTAGTGAGTGTCTCATCATGTTGAGCGTTACATAACTTACAAGGCCCTTGTAAGTTCCACTTGCAAGTGAACACAATTTCTACCAGGGATATTCCCTACATGATTTATCAGTTGGAGCATTGTCACCATAAACTTCCACAAGCATTCGATGGGCTTCAGCTGCACTTTTTTTCCAATTAAAACAGAAAACTAGCACCTCCCGCAAATGCTGCTTAGTTAAAACGAAATTTGACATACTTCACTGAGTAAAAATCGGGATTCTAGAAGGAACTCGGAGTTATATCAACTGAATATCATACACAGGTGTCTAACCTCTTTGAAACAATTGAAATCGATTGTAACTATGAAACATTCATGAGAGCGAGAGTCATCTTTTCAAACCGGACCAAACTAATTTATACTCCCAATATCTAATATACATTATGAAAGCAAATATTCAATTGTTATAAATTATTATTGAATCGATTCTTTGGTAACTTGAGGAGAGAATCATGACTTAGAACAACCGCGATTCCGTCTATGTTGAAGCATCAAAAAAGAAACCAGCTCTAACAGCACACTTCGTCGCATCTCCGTGGTCTCCACGGAGATAGGTGGTATCTACGTGGAGACCACGGAGATGCGAAGGAGTGTGCTGTTAGGGAGGAGAACTGCAGTACAGAGATGGCCAGCCTCAATTATTTTTTTTTGTACTTGAGGTACTTTTTCTTGTTAAGTACTTTCTAATTTGACATTCAAAATCTCTATTTTATGGAAATGAAAAAGTACTTGATATAAAAAAGTACTTCAAGTACAAAAAGTAATTGCTGTATTTTTCAAATCAAAAAGACTCGCTCCCCGAATAGTGAATTATTCTCACCCCAAAAGAGTGAAATTTCATTCAAGTGATATTCCCACTCTGTCAGATTCAGAGAGTATCGATTCATTTATTGTATTAAACATTCCCCACTGATTTTACTTCGTTTTCAGAATTCAACATCGAAATTTCAACCAACAATATTCCAAAGTGAATCCGATAACACAGTACCATCACGTTGCATTTCAAAATATCTAATAATCATCGATCTAATGTACATTCTCGCGAACATCTCGTCACATCTAAAATTGCGAATATAATGAAATGATCATCGAGTATAATTTGAAGTAACACATTTTGTATAATTTTATTCGTCATGTTTTCATTTACTATAATATCCGCAATCGTTGTTCGTTATGTATAAACAATAGATACTGAAATATCAGCATTGAATGACGAATGATTGTGAAATCGGAGCAAACAAGATTAATGGATCAATCCATTTGTTCTTGTTGTTTGAATATTTTGGTTTAATTGGGTTATCGATGATCGCTTGCTTTTCCGTTAAAACGAAAGGAAAGTTTCGTAAAGTTGTTTCTCTAAAAACTACAAAAACCGGTAACCTAAGTGAAAAAAATGGGAGTATCTAGAGTATAAAATCAACAGATCAATCCTTGAAATATTCCAAGTGTCACTGAGAGAATACAAATAAAGATACTGATGGAGGAGTACGTTCAGCAGAATATGCACAGACTATTTTCCAGGTCGATTGACGAGCAGGGATTATTGTGAAATCCCTTGTTCCACCCATAGGCATCGAAAAGAACGGAATCAGACACAAGCGTCAGCTCCAACATGTCAAGATGATATTTCAGAGATATTCGCTCATCACAGAAGTGTTGCGCACGAAACATGACACATTTCATCTATTTTTTGAGATTCCAATTTCATAGTTCCTGAGGATTTTCAACGATACCGTTGAATTATTTGCTAATTCTATAAATATAAATTTGTGAAACATTTTTTAGAAATGAGAATTTTCAAATATACCTTTTAAAGTTGCATATACTACTTCTTGAAATTCTCCTGCACTGAAGAAATTTCCATTAAATAATTACTGTGCAGCCTATAAAAATAAGTGAGTTTTTAAACAGTTGAAAGTGATATTTTCAATAATGCACAGTAATATTTTAAGAAATTCCTACTTTTCCCTGCAATTTCACGGTAATTTTTCAAATAAAATTCTTCCAGTGTGATAATTTCTCAGATTATAAGACAAAGAGAGCTGTGTGGGAAGGGTCTGAAAAGTTTCCAAAGTGAATAGAAATGGAAGTTTCTCTCACTAAATTCGGTACCATCCATCAAAGAACCTTGTCTGACAGATGCTATTCACCTAGCCTATTACTTTTTACACGTGAGTTGATTCTTAGAAGTGACATTCGTCATTCGGAGTCTCGTTGACGTTCCCATAACAGTCGAACACGTTAATGATTCTTCTGTAACACGTTGATGTATGTTCACGTCGGTACCTCATCTTCCATTTCAAGTGCAAAATATTGTCAATTATCACCTCAAGAGAGTCGAGAACGCAAATAACGATCGTAAATTTCATTCGGAATATTCTTCTATTCCCACTGAAATGAAGTTTTCTTTTTTATCATAATGTGTTCTTTTTTTACTTGCAGGAGTGGAACGATTACAAATTGAAGTGGAACCCGGATGACTATGGCGGAGTCGATACCCTTCATGTACCTTCGGAACACATCTGGTTGCCTGATATTGTACTCTATAACAAGTGAGTAGAATTTTCAAATCCAATTCCCCGAAGGAAATCATTCTAAGCATTGAGGGAAGCAAAATCAATATAGTCTTGTTTCTGTGAAATTGAGGAATCAAAGCTTTAATCAACATGAGAATGGTATTGAAATCCGAAAGATTGTATTCCACTTTTGAAAAGATGTCCAAACGTGGGGAGGAGAGGATGAAACTATCATGATTGAACGTACATTGTGTACCCAAGTGATGATGATAGAGCGCAGAAAGAGTCAATACAGAATTTACATAAGCTCTGATCCACAGGGGCTTCGCCATATTTGAATGGATCTCATCCACACTTTGGAGAGTATAACACTAACAATTCCCTTCCTATGATATTTGTGGTAACCCGTGGGATCTGTTTTCATGGCCATTACACGAAGTCTAATGCTTCATCCAATTCAATTGATTTGTTCCTCCCAATTATACGTGTATGTACTGGAACTCATGATGATCGGTTATAATCTCATTACATACGTTCATTACCATTGAATCGCAACGAAGTTGGGGGTTCAGTGAAAATTTAATGATGAAAATCAGAGAGCATTGATGAATGTGATCAGGAAATCATTATTTCCCATCAGAAGATATTTATAACGGGATTTTAATATTTGTAATGAAAATTAATAACACTTTTGATGAAAGAGATCAAAGGATATATCATTCCGCAAAGTGAAAATCACGAGAATCCCCAGATAGCAATTTAGCCTTGCTGCAATGTTGTCATGGAAGCTTGTGACAAGGTTGACATAAGCCTCCTAGTTGACATACGACAAGGGTGCAAGCTTACAAAACCCTTGCAGCAGAGTTGTAGCAACCTTACACTGACAAGGTTGTCGATAACAAGTCAAAAACAATCCAATGACAAGTCTGACAAGCTTATGACAAGCTTACATGTTATCTGGGTCGTGCATTAAATTGCATAAAGTGATCGTGGGAGGAAATGTTTTCCTGTAGAAAACATTTCCTTCAAAACAATCAAATGGTATTGGTCATCTGAATTAATGTATTTCTTGTGTATATCGTATCAATCCATGATCGATCAATTTTATCAATATCTTCAGAAAAAAAATAATTATTATGCATGATAATCGAATAACAAAGTCTCGTAAACAACGGTGATCGATCCTCCACTTTAGATTTTGGTGAAACTTAGATGGAAAGGAGGTGCCCGGGAAAAAATGATCAGATCTGACCAGATCTAAATTCTGGTCAGACCTAAACAGATCTATTGAGATCTGAAAAACTGCGATTTTGGCTTGTGTTTGTCACAATATATGTGCAAAATCAAATTCATATACAGACAGATATCACAAAATTTCTGAAAATTGAACCACCAATTGCTCATTAAGATTTAATCTAATATTCAATTCAGATCTAACGAGATCTACTCAGATCTAACCAGATGTGCCAAGATCTGATCAGATCTACTGAGATCTGAACAGATCTAATCTGATCTTTTGAACCAGATCTGACCAAAAATCAGATCTACTCAGATCTATTTAGATCTGAATAGATCTAATGATTTTTTCCCGGGTGGATGAATGGGAGACTTGAATACAACCCAATAAACACACATACATTTAGAAAAGTTGATATTTTTCAATGTTGTAGTAGATCGTGTGTTTTTTAAACTATAAATTAACGTTATAATGATAGTTTTGAAAAAGGAATTGAATCAGATGAATTATTTGAAAATTCTCTATTCATACCCAGAAAAATGGTAATGACATTGGAAACCAGAAAATGTTCATGTAACTGAAGTCATGCTATTTATTACCCCATTCCTCATTTGAATTTTCTTTCATCAAGTTCTGTGCGGTTTCTTTCTATTTTGCTCCCTCGTTTAGAGGGAAGCTTTGTGATCGTTTCGAGGAGCCGAAAATTTTTTTGTCTCGAAATTAAAAATCTCCTAGGCCAAAATGTTCCTCAGAATTCGGGGAACAATATTGTTACAGTGTCTGCCTGTCGGCCTGTCTGTCTGTGTGGCTGTAGCCCCCCCCCCCCCTAAGTTTCGTACGCGCATATCTCCCGTTCTGCTTATCCGATCGTTTCGAAATTTTTATCACAGTTGTGGACTAGGGTGATAGTGGTCTCATATAAGTTTCAACCTGATTCATTCAGAAGAATTGGGTGGATGAGAAGAACTCTGACAAAAAATGAACATTTTGCGTACGCGTGTATCTTTGCTTCCTATTATCCGAATCCGATCAAACTTTAACCACGTTTTTTTCTTTGGAATCTGTATTTTTTTTAAGCATGCCCTCCCCATGTCCATATTATCCGAATGTCTTGGAACTCTGAGTATATTCGATTTACGAGATGTTAGTTATATGATATAAATTTCAGGCACATTGGAATTGGGGGGAGTAAAAAAAAAGCAAATCAGGTTCCTTTTTGTCTGTCTATTTGTCTGTGTGTATGTAACAAATTTGCGAACGCGTATATCTTTTGTTCATATCATTCGATCGTGATGAAATTTTCACCAGAGTCATGTGCAGTGTTGATAGTGGTTCTATTCAAGTTTCAACCTCATCGTTACAGAAGAACGAGAGGGGGGAGGGGACATTTTTCGAAAAATCGTGGTTGTGCGAACGCGTATATCTCCGCTTCCTATTATCCGATCGCAATGAAGCGTATACCACGTCCTAGTGATGATCCGATAGTGATCCCATATGAGTTTTATCCTAATCGATTGAAAACTGTGGAAAATTTTTGTTTCGCGATTCACATTATTTGACAATATTTTGAAAGCATGCCTTCCCCATGTCGGTATCATCCAAATGCCATGGAACTTGTAGTTTAATCAGTTCACGGGGGGTTAGTTGTATGGTGTGAATTTCAAACGAATCGGAATTGAAGGAAGAAAGTGGTAAGCACTGAGCTTCGAAACAAAATTTGGAAATTTCGTAAACATCGTTAACATGCGGATAACTTCCGTTTCCATCATCCAATTGTCGTGAAATTTCCACTACAGCTTTATGCAGTGTCCTTATGTGTTATCGCAGTCCTATATAAATTTCTACCTGATTCTCTAAGAAAAACGGGAAAGAGAAAGAAAACATGTATTTTTTTCTCAACACAAACGAGAAAGCCATGTGCCAATTGGCAGAGTTTTTAACAGGATATCTTGAATTGATGTTTGAGCACCAAAGGTTTTATCAATCTATCCTGAACGCGTAATTCAAGTGCATTGGAGAGAAGTTTCTTAGGAAGTCTCTTGATGGTTATTTTCAACCAAAAATCAACGTTATGACATCGACGACACACATCCATTCGACAGTGGAACCTTGAAAGCCCTCGCAGGGTCTTAAAACGTTCTGAGAATGTCCGAAAGTGTTTAAAAGGTGCTCAGGACGTTTTGAAAACCTCCAAGACACTTTGTGCTGACAGGGAACGTTGTCTCAACGTTTAAATAATGTATATCTGTTTATTCGAAAAATTGAACATTGATGCAATGGATATACAACGCAGGGATGTCAAGGGACAGCATTCTTTGGAAAATCCATTTGTATGCGTTCAAAAAATACGGTGTCAAATATGTACCGTGGGTTCGCAAAGACCTGAAAATGTCTCCTTCCTGTTTTCGTTGTTTCAACTTTAAGTCTTCTTCACTAATCTCTACTATACACTGAATAGGGGATACGCCACTTCTTAATACAAAATTTTCGTAACCAATCAAACCTGATGGAAGACTCTTAAGGGGCGAGTCTAGTAATAAGTGCTACTTTTTCAACAATTTTTCTTTTCGACCCAAATTTATTTGATGAACTGAATCTTTTCACGTATGATAGCTAATGTTTTGTAGTTGATGAAAAAAAATTTTTTTTTAAATATGGCGAAATCTGGCAGTGACACGGCAGCCTGAAGTAGGTCATCTCAAAATCTGGTAGTCATGAGTCCAGGAGTTCGTAATGTCTGAAACCAGAAATCGAAATAGAGTCTTGTAAAATATGTTATTGGCTATGGCATGAAGCGGAATTATGAGAAACAAAATTGAGGGAATGGCGGTGTTTTTAATTTTTTCCCTGTTTTTTTCGATTTTTTTCCATGTAAATGGCTTGAAAATGGGATTTAGAAATGAGCAAAGAATATAATTCCGCTCCATGATGCCATAACTACACGTGTTGGGAACATTCTCCTGGAATTTCAGCAAAATCGGTCAAGTAGATTTTATTAAATCGTGGTTGCCAGGTCAAAAAATGTGGTTTCGAGAAAAACGCGTTTAAAGTTTTTGTTGCGGAAAAAAAGGAAAAAAAAGAGTCTCACCCCAATCAGCAATGCCTGATCCATACAATATTCTTTCAGTTTCTTCATAGATTTCATTTTCATGCATGCTTTCATGCAAAAAAAATCGATTTTTTGAAAATTTATTATTAGACTCCCCCCTCAACGGCCAATTGCCTGTAGACTACAGATGATTTTTTGGTGGGAAATTTAAAAATCATAATACATTTTTATACAACTTATCAGTAACGATTGAATTTCTACTATCATCTTTATATCATATGATGGAAAATACAGGAGAGTGGGGACACTGGGACCACTTCTTTTCACATTGTTATAACTTTCATGGTGAAGTTCCTTCGATACATTATTTATGGGGTTTTTACAAAGCAAACATTTCTTCCTGAGTCGCAAATGATTGCAAGGTCGAATGCAACATCATATCAATGATACGGGTGTTCTCCAGAAACATTGCGATCTGTGCGATTCTCCCCACCTGACGGGAGACTTGCACCACCCTGCGAATCATCTCTTCCTGTCAGTACCCAATCTTCGATTGTTACTGTTGTTTTTGTTGTTGTTGAACAAAGGGCATAGCAGGATATACACGTGAAAATTGCCCCCGGCCTTGTTTGGTCGAGATTTTCACAATGAGTTGAAATTACTGTTGTACTGATTTCCTCGAAATCTCATCCCGTAGGAATGAGTTAGACCCATTTCGTACCGAATGTCCAATTTTTTTTCTTGGCTTTCAAGGCTCTAACTTTCGATGTAAACAACCCAGGAAAAAATCATAACAGGACGACTTCGATAGCTGAGAGTCTCTTCTTTCGAATGCTGTCACTCAAATTGACGTAAGAATCAATGACAAAAAGTCATAATCAGTTTCTGAAGAAAAATGACAAAAAATTCATCGGGATTTTTTTTTAAATTCCATATTTTCAGCATGTGAAAATATTGCCGCACCATTGTATCTGGCACAGATCATGTCCTCAATATCTACTCTTTCAAGCCTCGTTGAAGTTTTACGGAAATTCAGAATGGCGGCGTCAATATGGTTGTTAGAAAATTGAAAAAATCGTGAGAAATCGTATTATTCATGATTTTCACCTGACTCGGCTGTTTTGTTTTTATTTCATGGTTGAAAATGTAGGACATACTCTTTCTTAGACTCGTAAGCATCATCATATCCTATATGAAAAAAGGAAGGAAGGCTCTTGATGGTCGCAAAATGCGAGGGAAGCCTATTTATCACGTTTTCAGTCACCACACAGTGGGCCAAAATGTCAAAGAGTTGGCAAAAACTATGAGGAGTCATCAAATTCGCTCAAAACCTGGTGCTCATGGGTTTGTTGGTTCGTTCATTGCGAATCCGTTGTCAAAATTTCAAAATTCAAAATGGCGGATCATAATTTGAAAATTTATTTGATTGCGTGAAATTTGTTACCGGGGAGTTATGGGGTCGCTGAATCCGAATCTGGAGTTGAAAATATATAATTCAAGATGGCGGATCATAATTTTGAAAATCATCCGTTTTGCTTGAAATTTGGCATCATCTGGTTTTTGGGATCGTTGATTACGAATATTGACTTAGAATACACGACTCAGAATTGCGAATATATACTACTGAGTAAAGATTTCCCATTCTAAAATCTGTATATAACCTCAAGATAGCATATTTATAACCTCAGATAACACGAATTCTATGGCTTTCGTCGCTGGTTTTGCATGTACATATGGGGAGAAATCCCTAATTTTCTCCTGCAAATCATGGTTTATAGGAATCAGAAGTGACGGTTCATTCAATTTCCTACACTTATTAACGCAAATCGGATACAAACTTGGATGATCCTTGAATGTAGTACCATGATCTGCTTCAATCATGGGATACTGCTTTGTGCGTCTTTTTGCCGTCAAAATTGATTGTCGTTGCCCGTCTCCCACCACGAGGAGGTAAACGCGAAGCAGAGAGTCTTGTAACATCCTCGTTTTTTTCGCACTTTTTTTTGTCTCTCTTTCATCAGAATATATATATATATTTATATTTTTCACTCATATAACATTGTGATATAAATGTTATATGAAAATTACAAGACACGGAATAATAATTGTATGATTAGGAAATCACAGTTGAATCATGATTTCACTTGATTCTAATGAATCTATATAACAATTCAATTACATGCAAGCAACAATCTTTCATGTAAAGTTCTTCTATCATTTCATGAAACAATATATCAATAAAAATTTTCGCGTTATGTAATTTTCATTCATTCATGATATATTTCTCTCATAATTCATATTTTCTCTATATACAGGGTGGGGCATTTAAAGTGTCGCGGGCGTTTTTTCCAAAAATAAAATGAGATACGAGAAAATTTTTCGGACAAAAATTGTAGGGTATCGAGGGGGACATCCGATGGTGGCCTTGGCTTTGACCTCAAATCTCATCTTCAAGGGCATTCTGAGGTCAACTCTTGTTTTTTAAATAGCATCTCATATTTTTTACTGCAGATTTGGATTCTAGGTCAAAAACCAAGAAACTCTTGTCTGAACCATTTTCCTGAAATCCGCAAAGATGGCGCTCTAATCGATATTGTTCCATACTGAATCTGACATTAGAAGAACTCGAAAACGAAGGGTCTTGGAGGAGAATGTTTCGGACAAAAGTTGTCTGATTCCAAGGGGGACTCCTTGAACTGAAACGGAGGTGATGGGGTATAACAGACAAAACACAACACATTTCAATCGTCTACATCACTTGGATAATTTTAATGCAGTAGATGCTCAAAATGATGGCCTTCGACTTCAATACACATTTCAAAACGTTTTACAAAAGATTGCTGAACTCGTGCTAAAATATCTTCATTGATGCTCGCGCATGCATTGATGATTCGTTGACGCATATTATCAAGTGTAGTCGGTGCTTGTTGATAAACTGTATCTTTTATGTATCCCCATAAAAAAAAATCTGGAGAAGTAAGATCCGGAGAACGGACAGGCCAATGAACTGGTCCACGATGTCCTATCCATCGTCCAGGATAATCTCTGTCCAATATTTCTCGAGCTGTGACTGCATAATGGGATGGACAACCATCGTGTTGATACCACATATTCAATCGTTCCTGAATAGGTATGTCTTCAAGTAATGTTGGAAGTACTTGATCTAAGAAATGTCTGTACTTCTCTCCATTCAGCGTATCTGCAATGAAGTACGGTCCAATTACTCGAGATCGAAAAATACCACACCAAACATTCACAGCCCATTGTCTTTGATGCTCTACTTGACGTAACCATCTTGGATTTTCTGTCGCCCAGTAATGCATATTATGTCGATTTACTTGACCATGATTGGTGAACGTCGACTCATCAGAAAATAATATGTTGATGAAGTTGTTATTGTGCATTTGCGCTAGACCCCATCGACAAAACTGTACACGATTTTCGAAATCATCACCGTGAAGGTCTTGATGCAAACAAATGTGATACGGATGGAATTTGTGACGTTTCAGTATTCGAAGAACACTTCTTCGAGAAATTCCCGAATGGAGTTCAATTTCACGAGAGCTCACGTGTGGATTATTGGCTACTGCAGCTAGAACATTAACTTCCGCATTTTCTCCGCTAACAGTTCTCATTCGATGTCGTTTTTCCCTTGTAACACTCCCCGTTTCTGAGAATAATTTTGTAATGCGTTGAAAATACCTAATGGATGGCGTTGTTCTTTCAGGAAATCGTTCTGCATACAAGTCATATGCTTATCTGGGGTTCTTATGCACTTCACCGTAAATGTAGATCATATCGATCTCTTCAGAAACCGTGTATCGGATATCCATGATTTTCAATTTGTCATAAACCAAGTAAAAATCAAATGTAACTGACAAACTGACTTTCAAAATCGTGAATTTTCACTGAACCCCGTCGTTTGTTTACATCGCGTGAGCTCTGAATGGTGGTAATGTAGACGATTGAAATGTGTTGTGTATTGACAACTTTTGTACGAAACATTCTCCTCCAAGACCCTTCGTTTTCGAGTTATTCGAATGTCAAATTCAAAATGCAACAATATCGATCAGAGCGCCATTTTTGCGGATTTCAGGAAAATGGTTCAGACAAAAGTTTCTTGGTTTTTGACCTAGAATCCAAATCTGCAGTAAAAAATATGAGATGCTATTTAAAAAACAAGAGTTGATCTCAGAATGCCCTTGAAGATGAGATTTGAGGTCAAAGCCAAGGCCACCATCGGATGTCCCCCTCGGTACCCTACAACTTTTGTCCGAAAAATTTTCTCGTATCTCACTTTATTTTTGGAAAAAACGCCCGCGACACTTTAAATGCCCCACCCTGTATATAACTCATGAACAGGGAGGAAAATGAAAAGAGATATTGTTTTATCACACAGCAGACATTGGGCCAAGAAAAATAATAAATAAAACTCGACTTCAATAACAATCAAACTATACAGGGTGTCCCATTTTAATCTTTAAATGCAAATATCTCAAAAACATGCATCTCAAACCAAAAGGAATTCATACCAAAGTTTTTATACAAAGAAGGGGCCACAAAACTACGATATCAGTTTCATCATAGATGGCGTTATGATCGATTAAAATGGGGTCAACATCACTTTTTTGAACGGGAATCCCTACTTTTTATTGCATATCTTGATTCTACGCAAAAAAACTGAGTAACTTTTGCTTGAAACGTTTTTCTAAATTTCTGAAGATGGTGCCACAATCGATGGAACATAAAGTCTATGAAACAATATGTGGATATCTTGAGGAATGCATCCAAGAGCCGAAATATCTCATGCGAATGTTGTTTTTAAGAGGGGAGACGACACAATGGCGATATCAGTTCCATTGTAGATGGCGCTGTGGTCGGTAAAAATGAGGTCAACTTCAAATTTTCAAATGGAAACTCCTACTTTTTATCGCATATCATGATTCTACGCGAAAAAATGAAGAATTTTTGTTTGAAACATTTCTCCTAAATCCTTGAAGATGGAAACGGTGGAAAATGAGGTTGATGAGAAAGTTCTACTGCATTATGTGTAGAGCAACGCTCAACAAACAAATCAAAACAATAATAATTTCAGAGAAGAAATCGAGCACAAAACACAACAAATGTCATGTCCAAAACATTGTAAATGACTTCAATTAAATGTCACTCTTCTAATGCAGTAGAACTATTTCATCAACCTCATTCTCCACTGTTTGAACTTCAAGGATTTAGGAAAAATGTTTCAAACAAAACTTCCTCATTTTTTCGCGTAGAATCATGATATGCGATAAGAAGTAGGAGTTCCCATTCAACAAATTGAAGTTCACCTCAGTTTTACTGACGACAGCGCCATCTACTATGGAACTGATATCGCCATTGTGTCGTCCCCTCTCTTAACAACAACATTCGAATGAGATATTCTGGCTCTGGGATGCATTCCACAAGATATCCGCATATTGTTTCATAGACTTTATTTTTCATCGATTGTGGCGCCATCTTAAAAAATTTAGAAGAACGTTTCACGCAAAAGTTACTCAGTTTTTTGCGTAGAATCAAGATATGCAATAAAAAGTGGGGGTTCCCGTTTAAAAAAATGATGTTGACCCCATTTTAATTGATCATAACGCCATCTATGATGAAACTGATATCGTAGTTTTGTGGCCCCCTCTTTGTATAACAACTTTGGTATGAAGTACTTTTGGTTTAAGATGCATGTTTTTGAGATATTTGCATTTAAAGATTAAAATGGGACACCCTGTATATAATGACATACTACTGAGTCGTACAAATGGAAGGAAAGATATATTCCCGGAAGATAATAGGTATACTCCTTATAACGCACACATTAGTTCCACGCAGTCAGACAAGGACGCTAAACATACAGGAACCGCGTTCAGCAGCATATCCCCGCGGCACCACTGAACTTCAAGCTCACAGGTGAGAACGCGCCACTAAAACTCAAGCCACATGAATACGCCTATACTTACTAGAAAACCTTAACTCCATCCCAAATATGTCTGCTTCCTTGTTTGACATATCATAACAAAACAATCCAACACGCGTTATGTGATCTCGTGATAGCAAATACAACAAAAGTGCAGTACACTAAATAGGAAAGTACTGAACAAAATAGCGCATAGAAATCAGTCCAATGATATACATTCAACCTACAATCGAAAATTTCATTCGTAAGTACTGGACTAAAGAACAAATTGATTACTTAAATGCAAAGTAAAGACGAGAGGGCTTGTAATACGTCATTCGATACGGG
Organism: Gonatopus flavifemur; assembly: GCA_018340375.1. NCBI lineage: Eukaryota > Metazoa > Arthropoda > Insecta > Hymenoptera > Dryinidae > Gonatopus > Gonatopus flavifemur. Next base: position 20,298,352 of record JAFFJZ010000007.1, read on the forward strand.
TTTCCAACCCAAATCCAGCGGTTTATTTTTTTTTTAAATCGGATCATTCCTCGCTGAGTTATCGTAATTTTGATACTCTGATGTGGCAAAGTCTGGAAACACCCCCATAACTTTTGAACGGGACATGATAATTGGATCAAATGTTTTTGAATTAGAGGAGGGATTGAGGGCTCTCTTAACGGGGGACTTTGAGTTCCCCAGTCATGTGGGAGACGATGGGGGGGAAAGAGGGCCAACATCTCAAATGAGATGGGGGCGCTTGTGATACGTCATTCGATAGGGTTTTTTCGGAACCCGAATCCAGCCGTTTTTTGTTTCCAGAAGTCGACCCACAACCACTCACACGCACACACCCACACCCACACACACAAGGAATCAGATTCCCGACACGTCCACGCCGTTGATTGTGGGTAATGCTAAAATTGAGATGAAAAAACCTCCGATCCAAGAAAAATTTGATCCAATTATCATGTCCCGTTCAAAAGTTATGGGGGTGTTTCCAGACTTTGCCACATTAGAGTATTAAAATTACAATAACTCAGCGAAAAATGATCCGATTCCAAAAAACCACTGGGTTTGGGTTGGAAAACCCTATCGAATGACGTATCACAAGTCCCCCCGTTTCATTTGAGATTTTGGCATCCTTCCCCCCTTCATCGTCCCCTACAGGGCTGGGGAACTCAAAGTCTCCCATTAGCCCTTGGTCCCTCCTATAATTTGAGGAAAATTTGATCCAATTATCATGCCCCGTCCAAAAGTTATGGGGGTGTTTCCAGACCTTCGCGCCACCTCGTATAAAACTCAAACCGCAATAATAGAAATAAAGGGTCAAAAAAGGACGAGCACAAATTAAAAGAGGGGTGAGACAAGGGTGCTCACTATCACCATTGATTTACAATTTGTATATAGAAGAAGCGATGAACGAAATGAAGGAACAAGTGCAATTGAAATTACAGATTCAAGGAGGAAATGTGAGCATGTTGAGATGTGCGAATGATATAGCTATAGAAGCTACGATTGGTGCTGAGTTAGAAAATATCCCCAACACTATGAAAACAGTATTACTAAAAAATCATTGTATGAATATAAATAAGGACAAAACAAAATTCATGATTTGTATAACAGCGGAAACATCAAGAAGAACGAAAACCAAAATAGATGCACAGAAAATTCAGCAAGTGAAAGAATTTAAATATCTAGGAAGCATAATTACAGAAAACGGTAAAAGCGAAACGGATATACACGGAAAAAATATTCTCTCATAAATTAAGACGTTACAGTCGTAACAGAGGACCATACTTGCATTAGCAGGACTTTTCTGACATTTGATATGCAATGTTATTGTTAAAAATTTGTTCTTTTACAGGTTCCCATCGCAAATCCGCAGATATTGATCGTAATAAAATCAGTGTTCATTTCTTATTCTGTGAAAGAGTGAAAGTTCATATGATTCAATCTTATTTTAACGAGAATCTTCAAAGATAAATACGATTTTCTTACCAATTTTACGATTTTACTACGTAAAAATATCAAACCACATGTATGCGATATAAATTAATGATGTTTCATTTTTGTTACATATGAATACAGTATTCAAAGCAATGCCGGCTCTCTATTTATACTTAAGAAAGTCGGTAAATTACGATGTTACATCTCAATAATGATAAACGGCAATTGTCTTTACAAATACTATCCAAATGATAGAACATCATTACGTTGTATTCTCATTCTTTTGTTTCTTGGAAGCATCTTTCTTTTAGACAGGGAGTTGAGGTTATGGAACGAAAGCGTTCTAATTATTAGAGTTTGATACCGGTAGGAATTATTTTTGAATAAAGAATAATGTATCACTTGTAAAAGTGCTGTTTAGATTGCGAATTTTTTAGTGTGAAAATGTAGCACAAGTGATGAGTGAATTTTTACTGATGTCATTCTAACCATTATTCACAAACAAGCTCATCCCATGCTGGATAGGTTTTTTCACTCTATAACCATGTTTAACGGTTTCAATGTTGGTTGAGACATCTTCAAAACTTTTTCAACGTTTACTAGTTTCATATATTCAGTTTGCGTGTTTTGTTTTTCAATCAGAAAGACTTACATTGAAATTTGTACCACATCTTTTTTCCAATGATAATTTTCTCCAAAATTCACTCAAACATTAACATATAATCCTCAAATTCATGCAGCTATTTCAGTGAAGTGATGAGTCTTATTTGAAATAATTTACTAAATTCCATGTGCCGAGATTTTCAACTCGCAATTACCAGACCTGAAGTTCGTTCTCTAATTCACCTTTTCCTCCCTAACTGGAATTGATTCTTCTTCTTAGGGGAAGGAGAGATATATATTTTTTTTTTTCATATAATATGAACAAGTCTATGTTTGTTTTTAATAACATTCCTGCTTATCTACATCAGTTCCTGCTATTCAATACAGTAATTTGTTACTTCTTTGTTTGTTGTTTATTAATTTTTTAATTTCACGATGTTATAAAGCAATAGTTCCAATAGTTTGAATTCCAAATATTTCAGTCTGAAGTTTACGATGTTGGAAAGCAATAGTTCCAACAGTTTGAATTTCAAAGAGTTCAGCCTAAATTTTACGATGTAAGGTTAGAAATAAAATAACATTACAAGTATGGTCCACTGTTACGATATTTTTTTTCCAAAATTACGATGTCAAAATTAGAAAAAAAAAGATAATATTCTTCCCCTGTAAGAGCAAGAATAGCATAAGGAAAACAGGCTTTCCATAAAAAAAAAACAGTTACCATGCTCAAAGAATATTGGCTTAGCAGTAAGGAAGAAATTCTTGAAGAGTTACGTTTGGAGCACAGCATTATATGGTTGCGAAACTTGGACAATTGGAAAAACGGACCAACGAAGACTTGAAGTTTTTGAAATGTGGTGTTATAGAGATGGGTACTTAGAATAAAGTGGGGATAGAGAAAGTAAAAAATGAAGAAGTACTTGAGAAGGTAAATGAGAAAAGAAGCCTTTCAAGACATGTCGTGAAAAGAAGAAGTAATCTGATAGGACACACATTAAGGCATGATAGCTGGTTGGAAACAATATTGGAAGGAACAATGGATGGTAAAACTCGAAAAGGTAGACCTCAATTAAGTTATATGAAGCAAATTATACAAGATAAGGATTGTCGTAGATATGTAGAATGATGATGATGATGATGATGATATTTGAAATGAATGATTAGACACAAATGATACAAAAATAGAGCGAACTTGAGAGTACCAAAGCTTTCACTATAAATAAAACAAAAAGAATTATTTCATATTCCTGTACACTCGTGTGGAATTAGGGCATCCATACAGCCAGCGACACGTGTAATAACGACTAGGAAATCTTTGTGAGATCGAGAGATATCTGCTGTGGTACATGTCACCTCGTGATGCACCTGGCCTCACTCTCCCCTACGTCATCGGAATCTGGAGTCAATCTCGTCAGGTGATAATTCATGTTAAAAGAAAAACGAAATAGACAACAAACCTTATAAAACCCGAATAGACCGTATCCGGGCATAGTATCCTGTTTTGGGACTGGATATTTCTCCGGAACTCAGATGAAATTCGAACAACCAACCGAACGAGTCCTTCCCCTCATAACACCGATGTCTTGTAGAAAAAGCATTCTAACAGCACTGTGAAAAATTCTCTAGAAATTCAGACAGTTTCCGTAATTTTTTATAACAACAGGTCTGAATTATCAGAAAGTTCTTCTGAATATTCAGATTTATTCTGAGAATTGAGAACGATATGGACAAGTTTTGAGAATACATCTGCAAATTCAGAGAAACTTTCTGTCAATTCAGATCTGTTGCTGTGACAAATTACAGAAACGGTCTGAATTTTCAGCAAAGTTTTTACAGTGAGACATCTTTCGAAAGTCATTGTGATACGCGGGATCTGAATTTCATCCGAGATTCCAAACAATGTTCAATTCCAAAACCCGAATAGGATCCGAATGGATCCGTGCTCGGGTACATCAGAATACGAACTATCCGCACGCAGAAAAAAATTCTTGCTGATGTGGTGATTTTTAAGAATTTGCTTCGCTGAATTAGTAAAATGTTTGCTATGACAGCAAAATATTTGCTGATTCAGCAAATTTTTCAGCAGCCTATGTATACAATGCCGAATTAGTGGATCAGCAAACGCTTGCTGGAAGAGCAAGATTTTTGCTGTGATGGCAAACTGTTCGTTGATTGAGCGAAAGGATTTGCCATATTAGCAAAGCAAATTTTCTTCTCTCAGTGCGGGTTTTATCCGAATTTCATCTGGATTCTCATCCGGTTTTTTTCTTACCAGGAATTGACCACCCAGTGAACAATATGTTATCATCCAAAGCGCTTAAAGATCTTCCAAATATGTGTAAGAGATCAGATAAAACTTTCAGAAGGTTAACATAAAGATATCAGAATGTTATCAGATGCGTCGGTGTCTGAGGAAAATAAGAGGACTCTTCAAGAGGATTTTTTTCTGAGATTCCCGAAAAATGATACCATTCAGATATCAGTCTGATAACATCGACAGAGCTCCTCCAAAAGATCTCTTAAAGAGCTCTTCCTCTCATAAGTGTTCACTGGGCGGTTATTTATCAGATTCAATCATCCGGGTATTTGGTTAAACTGATATTATTAGGTGTGCAAGTTGAAACTCAGCTTTTTTTTTGTCAAATTCAATTTTATTGAAAAAATACTTTTCTCAAGAATAAAATTATCAATTAAAATATTCGCCGTTATTATCCACAGTCTTCAGCCATTTATCGGGTAATAGATAAATACCTTCAAGATAGAAACTTGGTGGTTTTGAAACAAAATAGTTATCCAGCCATTTTCGAACATCTTCGGTATTCATGAAGTGCTGCTCCTTCAAATATGACGACATTGATCTGAATAAATGATAATCAGGAGGAGCTGAGGCTGGTGAATATGCCGCATGAGGTATAACTTCCTAACCTGAATTGAAGATGAGTTCCTGGGTTGGTTTTGCTGTATGTGGACGTGCATTATCATGCAGCAGCATCACTTTTCGCCTTTCTTGCCTCGTAAATGGTCTTTTTTCCTCCAGAGCATCACTTACTTTGATCAGCTGGCCCCGGTAACGTTAAACTGTAATAGTTTGGCCAGGTTTGAGAAGCTCGTAGTCAATGATTCCTTTCCAATCCCACCAGATACAGAGTAAAACTTTCTTTGCATGAATATTCGGTTTTTCAACTGATGTAGAGGGCTGGCTCGGATCAACCCATGCTTTTCTACGTTTAAGATTGTCGTGAAAAATCCATTTTTCATCACTCGTAATGATTTGATGCAGAAAATTCTTCTTCTTGAACCAAGAAATCAAATCCATGCAAATGGCAACTCTTTGTCTTTTAGTTTCTTTCGTCAGTTTATGAGGAACCCATTTTCCTTTCTTCTGTATTTTTCCCAATCCATGCAATCGAAGTGAAATTGCTTGACGAATAACTCTAACTGTTCTGCAAGCTCTTCTTGAGTTTGACATGGATTTTCATTCAGTAAAACTTCAAGTTCTTCATCCTCAAATTTTTTGATTGCACCTGGACGTGGATCGTCCTCAAGACTGAAATTTCGATTACGAAATCTTGTAAACCGCTTTTTCACTGTTGAATGGCTCACAGAATGTTGACCCAATGTCGTATTAATTCATTCCATGCTTAAGCAGCATTTTTATTCATTTGAAAACAGAATAGAACACAATGGCGTGAATGTTGCTTATCGAAATCCATCTCATGAAATTGATACACAGGAAATTACTACTTGAAAATGATTGATATGACAACTGCAATGTCCACGCGACATATACCCAAAATGGCGGACGAATTGGATGCGTTCAAATATTTTGTTTCATGCAACCAATTTAAAGCCAAGTTTCAACTTGCACACCTAATAATTTCTGAATATCACCCCCTGCAAACAATGATTCTTGGTATTCTAATCAACCGCTGGGGTATTGCAAACGTCACTGATGCGCCGTCACAGATCCTTTAGAAAACTCACAGTTGTTTTTGCTGAGAACTTCCACAATTCATTGCAACTCATCTCATTTTCGTTGACATAATGACAAAATTTCACAACTCATAACATTAAAATATTCACACGAAGATAAAATTCCAGCTCAGCTGATGAATTCTCTCTTGTTTTGAGCATAAATAACGTCCGCGTTGGAGGATTATTTATCATGGACAAACGCGTGTATTCATATTTTTCGCTGGATTTTTCAAAAACGGTACGCTCGAAGAACCGTGTCACGTAGGAGAAATATTCGTACGGTCTTTCACGGTAGATATTTCTCTGTGCACTTTGCACTAAAATCCTATGCGAAGAATAGCTTTGGCCGAGTCGGTGGTGATCCTTGGAGAAAAGGAGGCGAGAAACAACGAAGCAGAACCCACGCGAACGTTGGAGAAGTATAAAGGTTTGGTAGGAAAAAAGAATGAAACCTTTGGGATAGTAGAGTCAAGAGAGGTTATAAATTCGTAACGTCTGTTCTCATGAAAAATATTCCAGGAAACTAGATCACTCCTTCCTTTATTCTCCTTTCAAATTTATATGCGAACATTTTGGAGAAATTTTGGAAAAAAGTTTTGTCTGTTCCAAACCGGGAGGTTAATTGATGATTTTTTGATGATTCGATTCATTCGTCAGTCATTAACAAAAGGTAGGTATAAGAATCGTGATATTTCAAATTTTTGTTTTTTGGTCAATCCAGACACGTTTCTTCATTCCTCACTCCTTTTTTGGCGTTGCTTCGAGGAGAAATATGTTGTCTTCGTTAGTTGGATGGCAAATATTTTTGCGGAGAGAATTTACAGTCTTGGAAAAACATATCATTCCGTCTTTGATTATCACATGTTTAATTCAAAATTCGTGTAATAATTTGAGGTAGAAATTATGGATTTATGAAATTCGATAAAAATGATTGGATAAAAGCATCGCAAGTTTTGTTCCTTATACCATCTCCATATGAATACTGGAGAAGATCGGGTTGTCAAGAAGGAACACGCAGAGTTCGACTGTAAATACGCAGAGTTCAAACCGTAAGTGCCGTGATGAATATTTATGTTTAGTTTCATCTAGCATCGGGGGTTGCCAGTTGAATCATAGGGATAATTTCCACTGGGTGTTTGCAAATCTTGTTATACCGACAAACCTCGATATCAGTCGGTGTATCGAGGTCTCAGGATTCCTGCATCGATGACGATATTTTATCGTACAAATGAAATGTTTATTTTATTAGAATGCAAACAGAGTATAAAATATTTTATTACCTCATACAATTTTTCTTAGTGGTTTAGAAGCGCAGATGAAATAAAGATTCGGAATCACGTCGGAAGGCATGGGAATAATCTTTCTGGAAAGAGCATGTTTTGAAGTCTTGAACTCTGTTGTTGGATACATACGAGCGTACCACTAAATATACTTACACGTTATGGTGTACTACATAACCAGTATACCGAACGTTGGAAAATGGGATAAGCTTACGGCACGTGGGCGACACTTTTTACGACAAAATATACGACAGATAGTTCGCTAGTGTCTTTCTTGTTCCGAACAGGCCATGTCGTTCGGTCGGCAGAGATGGCCCGTACCTGACGTCAACCATCTCTCTCTCTCTCTCTCTCTCCCTCCCTCTCAACCTTCAAACGACCAGCACCCAACCTTCGGGTAACCGACCAACGCTCATATTCGTAAATCCTTACCACAGTTTCCCATACGTGGAATTATGAATTGCGGAATTAAACGTAGGACCTGGGGGCAGCAAGAATTTATTTTATAGGTACGAAAATTGAATTTCAAGGATGTAATTTTTTGTTTTAGGATTTAATTGAATGTTCATTCGATATTCAATAAACTGGGTATATAGAGATATCGTGACAAATTCAATCAACCCAATCGTTTTTCCAGCAATCTGAATAGAATTAAAAACCCTTTGAACAGCACGTTCATGATTCTCAGAGTTATTTATTTGAAAAAATCAGATCTCATACTGTGGTGGAATATAAATTGAACGTGAATATCAATTTGGATGCCAGCGAATATAAATAGAAGAGAGAACAAGTTTTTCTTTTCTTTTCTTTCAGAACAAACGGCTCAAGATAAAGTCGAAGTATAACAACAGCCTTTTTTTTCATTTGAAACCATTTCCAGGGAAATGTGACAGGGAAATATTCATCTCGCAAAGTTAATTTCAATGGGTGAGGTACGCAATGGGTCGCCGGCTGCGGATTAGAGGAGGAAAAAAATCATGGAAAAGAAATTTGAAAGAAGTGAGAGATAAAGGGAAATTCATCTTGCCAATGAAACGACGATTGACTGGAGTTGAAACAGCTGTGTCCTTTTTCCCTCCACATGTGTATCCACCTATCTTTGTGGTCACCCACATTTCACCCTTCGCAACTTTGAACGCCCGCATCTTCCCAAACATTCTCCCCTATAATTTTCGTGTAGCTTCGCCACGAGGTACGTGTAGGTTTTATTTTACGAGAGAGAGAGAGAGAGAGAGATTATATAACTTTTCAGAGGTGCCATTGATTAAACGAAGAGAGAAGATTCAAAAAATACCACAATAAACATTGATTATGGGCTACTCTTCTGTAAATCCCACAAAACAGAAAGAGTGTCTTTCTCTCTCCCCTCTTGAAGTTCACTCAATTTCCTATTGTTGTTCTCACAATAATGCATCCTGACTCGAGCCAAATTTCTAAATCTGTTCAAGCTTCAGACATTTTCAACTAAACATACGGAGAATTTGAAAACTCCATCTTGAGAATTAGTAATCAAAGATTAGCGTATCAGGACTAGAATTTAATTTGAAAATAGTTCTGTTATGTAATAACAGACAGAACATTACTGCCGAAAGATTTATTCGATAAAATACTGTACTATATTTTGGAAAGACACGATAATGAAAGAAACACTTCTCCATTGTAATTCTCAGAAACATTAAACACCATCGTTCCAGAGTGAAAGCCTTTAGCGTTGAGGAGTTTAAATATAAACAATGAGAACCGAAAGGTAATGGAAATTGAGGAAAACTGGGAAGGAATTCAAGTGATCTTAACGATCCTGATGAAAGGTTAAACAGCGTATGATTAGTGGAGCGTGAGATGACGATTCTTGTAATATCGTAACGTATTCCTCGTCGTTTGATAAACAAGCAAGGAAACACATCTAGTTACTGGAGTCCACCCTTGCCCTATATTCAGAGACTACCGACCGCGTCTCGTCTCGTTTTCAACCCTCTGGTAACTCGTCATGGTCTCCCCAGAGTGGATAGAGAAGGTCAACTCCTCCCAAGACGCCTCATCGTTGCCGTATCAAGTAAACCGAACTTAACCTGCTCTACTTAAGCTTCACTCGAGTGAAGAATATATATACTACGTTTAATCTTCCATTCCAATTCTCATCAAACCCTGTTGCTAGTTAGCGCGATAGAATTCGATAATGATATAATTAATGTATAATCAACCATCTTATCTTAGTTGTTTTATCCTCATCGGTGTATCAATCTTCTTGATGAGGAATCTCTTGATGCTCGGGTAATTATCGTATAAGATCGAGAATTCGTTCGAGAGATTCTCCTTGTATTAGGATAAAGTATCGTATCTCGACTCATTAGATTGAAAATGAATTCTCCTCAAATCGAAGTGTTTTTTTTTCCTGTGAATTGAAATCTAATACCAAAAATTATAACTCATCTCTTGCAGAAGAGATTATTGGTACAAATTCAACTTATGAAAAGGATGTTATTTTGTCAACTGATAACCCCTTTTATGTTCGCAAGACGATGAAAAGTGTAGGCGAGTATAAACAAGAAGAGAGAAGAACGAAAGGAGGAAGGAACGGAGGAGTGGACTGGAATGGATTACCGAGGATAGGGTTGGTAGGGAATCCAGCATGACCGAAGGTAAGTATGTGTTACGCGTTGCATATCCTGTTGGAATGAGCTGATGCAGGTGCAGTAAGCTAGTGATAATGGAGTAACGAGATTCCCAAGCACGTACGTTTCCTGCATATTTTAACTTTGCATTTTGTGGCCGGCCGCTCGGCCTTCCTTCTCTTTTGGTCCTTACCACCCTCCACCCATCTCATTCCCAGCCCTCTCTTTTCTCATTTCCTCTCTTTGCTCGTATCGCTTTTCATTTTCTCTTTGGCATACGTGCGAATACAACGAAAGGAGGGGTTACTGCACCGTGTGACTCTTTGCCACTCGAGCAGTGGTCTTTTTTTTCAATTAGGTATCTTTCCGGTCTTCCCTCGACTGCGCTCATTTATTCACTCTAGTCAAACTGATTTTCTCAGCGCATTGTGTATTTGTATTTCCTACAACGTGCGCCAACAGAGAACAACTCGGAGAAATACACACGGAACAGTTGAAAACACCTTCGGCAAATTTCGAAACGAACTTCCGTAAGTGCGTTTATGAGGTTCGTTCTCGAAATGCAACGAGAATTGAAATGAGTTGGAATAGAAATTGAATTTCATGTAATTTGATTTGGAATTATATAAATGAGTTGTTCGATGAGCGATTGCGATATATTATGACGTTTGAATCTCGATGTGCGGCATTAAGATGATGAAAGCTGAGGGAATGTTTTTCATTAGCATGAGATTGAACTACTACCGTAAAATCTTCTGTGTATGCACGAATTTGAAACCAACTTTAACTTGTGCTTCGTCTGGATTTGTAAAGTAAGACTTTGACTGAAGTTGACGTGGTGATGTTTGTACACCCTAAAGATATCACGGATGATGAAATGAACTCAAATACAGATCCCAAGTCAAAATTGAGGAAATTCTCCTTGGGTAGAGTTTCGTTCCATTTCTAAGTTTCAAATCGCAAATAAAGTGGATTGTTGATGATGCAGCTCACAATTAAATGAGAATCTCATGTGCTTTTGAAACTAACTTTTCATTCATTCATTGTTCATAACATATAATAAATGTGACAAAATTTATCATAAGGATGAAAGAGCAGGTACAAAGGTTGTTGACCTCTTTCCATTATTTTGAGACACTTCTAAACGATTTCTACTATAAATTTATTGTATATCACAAAAGAGTTTCGCGTCTGTGGAATACTCTTGGGATTTTATATCATTACGGAGATGCTTTCAGAGGATTGCAACTCTGTACAATGGCCTAGGATCGATCCTCAAAAATAAGCCACTTGAAACAAATGATTATATAGTATCCTCTCACATCGTTCATCAACGTAACAATTCTTGCAAAATCACACAACATTTTGTCTTCTGATCAAATTCTGGAGCGTGAAATCTCTTAAGAACAAAATCAATTATATATACGCGTGGTTTTGAAAAGCTGCGATAGACAGGGATAAGACACGAGACAGGGCGTGGGTTTTGTATGTTCACGGGGGGAGAAATGTAGACATTCCACTCTGTTCATTCTCTTTGGACGCCGAGGGGATTCGACGATGTTCCGACCACGACATTGAAAGAAGAAGGGAGAATACCGGCAAGAGGAATGGGAGGCTAGAGAAAAACAGTGAGTTCGTTGTAACAGGGCCACATGTACTTGGCATATATTTTAGGTCAGCCTTCCCATTATAATGTGCCTCAACAGCTCCGAGTACTCGGGGAATACATAAAGGAAAGGAAAAAATAGAGACATAGGTGGTGAAATATAACGCTAGAGTGCGGTTAAAAAAGAAGAGAAAAATCTAGAAAAAAACATTGAAGGAGAATGAAAGGGAGAAAGATTATAAATTGTGTGAGCCGAGCGAAGAAAAGGCAAATATCAGTGTGTATGGTACATAAAAATGAAAGGGGAGAATAATAGAACACGAGTAATGAAAACATGAAAATAGAAGTATTGGAATCGGTGAAGGATGGTGTAATACGTCAAAAGATCAGGATCAGGAGAGGATAGAATGGTAGGCAATTTACAGAAATAAATAATTTTATAATTTAGATTTCGCTGGAAGACTCGATATTTATACATAATTTATCTGTACGAGATAATATCTTGATATCTTTCCAGTCGTTATATTTTGAGAACTGTTCTTCTGATGGTTGACTCGAGCAAAGATGGAGGATCATCAAGGTGATTTCGATTGCTTCCAACTGATAAGCGAAGAGCAGAAGAGGCGGATAAGGGGAGAATTATAGTTCTGGCTCTAGATAACTTGAAAAGATTCTTCATTGTCGGCCGTTTCGTTTAGTTTTCTTGTTTCTTGGCAGGAATGGCTGTAGCTACCGACATTAGAGCACCGGCAGTCAACTTAACGGCATTGGTTAGAACTACTTATGCTTGTCTTTTGTATAAATGCAATATCCCTGCTGTTTTTCACTCATAAATCCTCCTTTATGTCTTATAGTAACTCAAAGGAGAGAACATTCGAAAGCACTTTAAACACCGTTAGTAGAAGGAAATTCTTTCATTCGAGATTTCGCATCCTTGTGAATTCATTAATTAAAGGTGTATTACGTCTGATCTCGTTTCGTATCCGTTTAAAGCCTAACGTGAGATATCTTGTTACTTGGATTGGTATCAACGTATCGTAAAACGAACAATGGAAATCTGGATGTAAAATTGCTCGTTCTCTTGATTTGATACAAATCCTTTTGGACGAAGCCTAATATTTTAACATAAGTGATACCCATTCGAGTAAGAAAATTACTCGAATCTCTATGTTTCAGACATAAGTAAATAAGGAATTCTCGTGGATATCCATTCACAGCATCCAAAGTACATACGCCGTTGTTTAGTTATATTACAAGAGAAACAAATTTAACCGTCCAACATTCGAAATTCAGTGTTATTCAATAATCCTACACGGAGAAAAAAATCTAGGAACTAGTGCACCAATCACATATCAATCGCAAGAAGACATTCTTGAAATAAAAGCATGAACTTATCCGCTCATCCCGATGAGGCAATGCGATAAGTGCATAGGTTCATACTCTGATTCCAAGGAGTTCCACGGAATAAACCGGTGAAACTTCTTGCAACTGATACGTGATCGATGCTTATGCACTAGTTCCTAGATTTTTCTCTCCATGTAGTTGAGTCATAAATGAATAAGTAAACCTCACGGAATTTGAAAAATCGATATTCAATCATCCAAGTTTTTTCATGATTCAGAGGAAAACTTTGCAATTCTTTTTATCTACAAAGAAAATTCGATATATAATATTGTAAGAATATCTGATGTAATCTTATTCCAGCAGTTACGTCCACGTCCCGGTGTATATATAGGATAAATACATCAAAAAGATACACAAGGAGCTCCGAAGAGCTTTCCTTTCCAACAACTACTACGACGAATACTAATATGACTTGGTGTGGAGACTGAGAGTAAGTAATATTGTCCATAAAGAGACGACTTAGCCATGGGAAGAGGAGTAGAAAAGTGGAATAAGAGAAAATGCACACGGTAGTAGCAAGGATCTCCAGCTATTCAGGTCGGAAGAATGTGTACCGGGTACCAAGACACAGAATACGCGTCGTTGTATGCGAAACAAACTACCAGGTAACCGAACCCGATCTTCTATCGATGAAGCTCCTTTACCTCCTCCATTGGTGAAAAAGAAGGATCTCTCTGGACCTCCCAAAGAATATACTAAGATCGCCTCCCTTGCTCTCATTTTGTCCTCTGTTCGCTACTTTTTCACTTACTTTATTGACCCTTATTGCTGGATATTTCTCTCACTTCCCACTTTAGAACCCTGAAAACACGCGTCAAGTTGACGTCTTTTCGTTCCTAAAGTCTATGATACTGAAATATTTTTGAATCCTGGATTTGTATATGAATACTTGTGGGTAAAATCGTAGCAAAATTTGGGAGAAGGTACTTCCTGTAACTTCCAAATGTTTCCATCAAAATCAGATAAACTTGAAGGAAAAAATAATCGTGAATGTAGATAAAATTCAAGGAAGAAATCGAATAGATGTAGAAAAGCAGGACTTGACTTATTTTTGGAGGAGAAGTGATGAGAATTTTGCTTGGTGACTGGTTTGATAAGCTCATTTACTCACAGTTACACTGATGAAATTCGATAACTGCCCCTAAGAAACTTTTTCCATAAATTTTTTCCTGTATATACGAGTCGACGAGAAATTTCGAACTTTGCGTTAGCATGGAACACTATTGGGACGGTTTTGTGAGCTGCCGAAGAATCGTGCTTGACGTTGCAATATATTTGAGAGTGAATAAGACGGTTCTTCGTGATATCTGGATAAAAGATTGGTAGATGGAAAAAGTGACAAATTTGGGTACAAAATCAAGAGAATTGCAATTTTTCCTTCTGAAACAGGGTATTTCTTGCTAGAGATTAATGCTTGTCTAGGGCCAAGATAGAGCCTTAGATGCTTCAATTTTGAGGGATGGAAATTTGTAACTGAGATACAACTGCTTGTGCTGAAAATAATGAAATCAAAGTCAATCGAACGTTACAACCAAGGGCGTCATTACCACTCTGGTAGCCCTGAAGAAACCAGGTCTCGCTCCAGAACAGCCACGGTAGTCCATGCCCCAGAATCTACAAATAAAATATTCTTTTCCTGATAAAATAAGCGTGTCTTCATGAATCTTTGAAAAAAAATTGTTCTTCAAAGATTAATCTTTATACACGGAAAGAAGTCCCATGTAAATTCTACATTGGTGTTGTTGATTTAACATAACTACTCACATAAATGCAATTGTAGTAAACTTTACATTAGAACTGATGCTATATTTACATTCTCACCGGAGTAGATGGGAAAAGCGTAGCTATGAAGTATGATAACAATGTCAATCCAACAGGACTGTGTAGTAAATGTTACATGAGATGCACACTGTCATCGTTACTCTACTTTTCGTGTCATTTTTACATGGGTATTTCTTTTCCGTGTACCCTTCTTGAGCTCATAGTAAAGTTGCTAACTTGGAATAAAATCACTTCAACAGTTTACATTCATGACTCTTACCTGCATAACTCTTACATAAATTAATGGAATCTCTAACTTCCCCCCTCCCCCCGGTCATTGACTATCTAGGGTTTAGCAAAAAATGTACCGACGTCCCTGGTTACAACAATAATCCACCGTTTGTTTATGGCTGCTAGTTTCAGCTTCATTTAATACAAGATCTTATAAATTTCGCTATGATCGCGCTACGATCACTGTAGGAAGTGAAATTTAATTTCAACCTCAACAGCATCTCATTTTAACCCTCAGTTACTCCACGTATTTTTGTATATTTTCGTTGACCTTTCGTGGGGCGTTGCGATGAACTGAATGCAGCTTTTACCATGGTCAAAAATGTACTATGGTTCTTGAACTCGATCCCTGTTTTGATTTGAAATCGTACTTCTTCACCCCTACGAACAGAAAATCAGATTTTCGAAGACCTCTTGTTTCCTTCAGATACCTTGGGTTTTGAGGTAACTGAGGGTTAAGATGCAGCCAAAACTAGCTGTTTTACCCAAGCAAGCGTTATATCAGCACTCGCTGGGCCCTCCCACGAAATGCATTAAATGCACTTGAAATCATTTTTGAAAATAAGGATTTCTGTAAAATTCGATTTCAATTGGATTCAAAATACATTCCGTATAATTCAAATGTATCTGGATACATTATATAATGAATTGAAAATATATTCCAAATGCTTTAGCGAAATTCATTTTCAAAGCCTTTTTGGTTTCGTGGGCTTACAAGTTCCCCGCTAGCCACTAGACTCTTTCTAGCTCTTGGCTAGATTCTCGCGAGGCCCTAGACAGTTCCATGGATGATGTTACTGGGGTAACTGAAAGTGAGCACCAAAAACAAATGCGGACACAATGGAAAAGACTGAATTTCAGTCAAGTTTTCAAGTTTTCCACATTTAGTCGAATTTTCTACTGTGATTAGACATAGAGTATGTAATAAAGGTTATTTTTTGACTAAATTTGTCAAGATATGCTATGGATATCGACGACACTGACATGTCCAGAATTCCAATATGATATCTGGGTTCCAGATTATTTGGTGCTAGATGAAACGTCTCACCGATCGATTTCGGACGCATCTCTTCGTGATGTGATTTTTTGGCTGCCTTCTAGAGACGTCCAGACTCGCCACTGTGACTCATCATGAGATTCCATGATTTCGGGGCTCCGAGTATTCTGTGCTAGGTGGGATGTTTTGCATTCAGCATCTCAATTCCGACTGACTAATCAATTCGGCATGTATTTCTTGGTGATCCGATTGTGTGAACAGATAGTTCTCCAGATTAGTGAATGAATTTTGAAAGTAATCGAAGAAGAATACAAACGAATTCTATCCTACACGGGGTTCCACCCTTAATTGTTGTGTTGATGATTCTATAAGCAATTTTAAACTCTCTCATATGATTTGAAATCATTGATGAATTTTCATCAAGTTCAAATGGGAAGAAACATTATCAAAAAAATGTCATATATTTTCTTTGATTTTGTATTCCATAAGAAACAGCTTCAAACTTCGATCATCGTTTTTATTGATATATTTCGTGCTTGGATTGAATAATTGAATCATTATCATACATATGATGATGTCTGAGTGTTGAGATCTTCTGCATCAGACTTTTATCCTAACAGAAATGCTCTTGGTAGTGACATAACATGGAGGGAAAAAGAGGATAAAATAGTCTCTCAAGGTGAAACGATCCTAATCCTGCTAAAAATGATTCTTGGCATTCTCTTGATCTTATCAAGGCTAGGGAACCTGGTGAGGATCAAATGAAGACTTTTCAGGTCTCGTTAGGCCCTGTTCAGGCTCTGAAAAGTGCTTAGGGAATGCAACGAATCACTTTTAGCCGTGTTGGGGTCATTGTGTTAACTTTTCCCTCAACCTTGAACTAGATGAAAACTAGATGACCTTGAAAATCAAGATAAAACGACCAAATTGTCCCAAAAATACTGTTTTTTAGGAGTATTTTAACATATTATCCATATTACATTGAAATATCCTAGTCCCAGAAGGAAGGTCAAAAAATAACCACAACAGTCATTTGTTCATGCTCTTATTCTCGAAAGCATCTACAGAAGTGTTTCCACAAAGGGATTTCTCTCTTCATTTGATTGGGCTATCTAGTGATTGCAAGGTCGTGATTGGTCAATTTTCTTAGAAAGAGGGATCATGTGGAAACACTGATCTACAGGTTTTGTGCAGTGTTATAGTTTATAATTAATATGTATCGTATGATGTCGTGAGCTTTGCAAGGAAGTTGATTCAAAAACATGATAAGATTCACAGTTTCTATCATGTTTTTGAATCATATTTTATGATATTCTATACGATTCTATATGACATTTCAAGCAGGGGGAACTATACATACATGACTAAGTTCATTCAATTCGTTGAATGATTTTCGAGCTATACAAAAAATTTTCATTGTGGAAAACATCTCAATCAAGTCGGTATATGCGAAACCGCGCTTCATGTGAATTTATAATTACTCCACAACTCTATACATTAGTTATCCAATATTATTTCCTCTCCTGATACTTTCCTTTTATGAAATCAAAGAACCTGTTCACTAAATATTGCTGATTGAACTGATCAAGATTACTCACATTGACAGCATCCTGGTACAATATATATATACAAATAATTCTCAACCCTTGGTCCGTTGACCATTGAATAAATTCCCCACAAGTGAAGATTATTTATGTATCACATGAATTAGATTGGATATTCGTAGAAGTTCCGCAACGTCGTAAAATCGTGAAAGGCAAAGAATAATAGCAGTAGTAGCAGCGGCAGAATACGGAAGGCTAAGGGACGTTCGACACGGTACGTAACATGGTTCTTGATCACAAAACCGACTTCCACCGTTAATGTTTATTGTGATTTATTGCAATTCGTGTCTCGGTCATCTTTTCCTCTGTTTTCGATATCCACTTTGGAAGACTCTGTACACGTTGAGATGGCCAATGGATATCTTATGTCTACGTTCTAAGTATCTAATGGATGATGTCCGAACACGCCGCAGTATCGTAATTTAAGATCCTCTTCCTTGCCGTCTTCTTCAAGGACAATCGAATCCAAAAGGAAACGGGAGACCCATCATCCTTACAATATCAAAGACAAATCTTATGTAATTTATATATGTGACACATTTCTCCATGAAATTCGATGAAACCTTCTTCCGTATCCGACAGTTCAACGCCCCCAAAATCAGTCAGATCAATATCGACTTGAATTCATGATTTTTTGAACTTGGAACTTAACTTCAAACAAAATTCAAATAATCACTTTGAAATTCAAAGTGAATATCTTGACGACGATTTCTAACCGCAGAAATGGTTGCAAGATTCGTATCCATTCAAAGCTCTCGATTGCACTCCTATCTCTAGTTTCCAACTTTCCACTAATTTTCAAATGATCTTAGTGTATTGGAACGATGATCACATGCTCCTCGAAGATACGTTGAATTCAATCTAGAACCCATAACAATCTTGACCTTGGTTTTCAATATCTCGACGAATTTTATGAAGTTTATCGATCACTTTATGCGATCGTTGGTTCCAATGTTATGGATTTTTTTCATCCATTGGTATTGCGAAGTAGCTGTGAAGAATAATTTGATAGATAGGATTTGTACAATACTAATTTGTATGGGACAAAATTGTATATTTTTTTAAGAGGAGCCAGTCTCTTGCCTTTTGAAATCTGGTGGAAATTGAACATCACCACACAATACACTCTTTATATTTAAAATATCATTCTGTTCTACAAACTATTGCCGCTCATATTTAAATATCATCTACTTCCCAACTAAACTATACAGTGTAGAACAACTCACAATTATTGTGGGCGTAGAACAATACCATTCTGTTGTCCTTGCCGTTCTACGAGGGAAGCGACCCACACAGCACATCAATCCAGGAAGAATTCATACGGAGTTCATTTGAAACTATGAGCAGTGGCGCATTTGTGCCTAGGCCAACCTAGGCCATGACCTAGGGGCGGCATCACGATATAATTTATATATACTGATATAGAACTTATATATAAACTAAATCGAATTATTTATAAATTATGTATAATTACGACAATTTCCCTCTCTGTCAGCGGTACTATATATCTGGCCTAGGGGCGGAGAATTTCCAGATGCGGCCCTGACTATAAAGATTCGAAATGAATGCATTGGGAATTCATTCTAAACTGTTGTGTTGTGTGGGAAATCACCTCGCAACCTGTGCCTGTTGTTCCTCTACTATTTCGGTAACCAAGTAGTAGGCTTCTTTAGTTTTTAAAATCTACTGTTATAGAAGGACACTCAGATTAAAATGGATAGAGGTACACTGAAAAAATTTTGTAGTGAAAATTACCGTGATATTCCAGTTATCGAAGGACAAGTAAAAATTCTTCAAAGAAGTACTGTGCAGTCTGCAAAAGTGAGTGAGTTTCCAAACAGTTCAAAGTGGTGTTTTCTATAAGTTTTACAAAATGCACAATAATATTTTCGAAAAATCCTACTTGCCTCTCGATCACTGAAATTTCACGGTAATTTTTCAAACAAAATTCTCTCTGTGTAATCAAGAATAAATGAAATAAACGAGAAAACAAACCTTTTGGAACATAG
Source organism: Gonatopus flavifemur (assembly GCA_018340375.1). NCBI lineage: Eukaryota > Metazoa > Arthropoda > Insecta > Hymenoptera > Dryinidae > Gonatopus > Gonatopus flavifemur. Next base: position 20,317,943 of record JAFFJZ010000007.1, read on the forward strand.
AAGAAGTAGTAATCTGATAGAACACACGTTAAGACATGATAGTTCATTGAAAACAATATTGTAAGGAAAAATGGATGGTAAAACTTGTGAAAGTAGACCTAGACTGAGTTATATGAAACAAATCGTACAAGACGAGGGCCGTCCTAGGTATGTAGAAATTCAACGTTTAGCGGATAATAGACGGGGTTAGAAGGTTTCATCAACCCAGTGATAAGACTGCTGACTTTATGATGAAGATGATGATGATAATGATGAGGCTTCTTATTAAAAATTGTACTATGAAGATGATTTGTCGTTGTGTTCTTCCAAATGAATGACAGACCTGTGGGAATTATGAACAATTATCAGCCCAGAACTAGCCATTTTTTGTGCGACTTGCCCAGAAATCAGGTGACAATGATGATTATTGTTGAACGGCAATGTAACGCTCAATTTGCCATTACCTAGCTAGCTTTTATGGGCGGAAAGTATAACATATTTCGGTTAGTAATGGACCAGTTGGGGGCGGATGATGACTATGTTCCGTACAGTTTCAGTGGCAACGTCCCAAATAGACAATCCAATTTCTATTAGATATCTAAAAGATGTCTGAAAATTTTCTAAGATATCTTAAAATTTTTTCTGAAAAAGATCTTTAAGATATCTCAAAGATATCGGACGCAACACTATTATGTATCTTCAAGATATCTAAAAAGAGTCCTTTCAGAAGCTTCTTTGAGATATCTCAATGAGGTCTTATGGGAGAGCAAAATAAGAAATCTGAAAGATGATATATTTCAGGATTCATACAAGAACCCTGGTGGTAATGTATATCATAATTTTCCATAATTCCTTATATTTCCTCATTCGGTACAAATTCAAGGAGAGAATATTAGATTTTTCTTATAGAATTTGTCATTCATGAGGAAATATGAAAAATTGTCACTTTTATGACAAATTATGGAAAATTATGAGATCTACCTCCGCCAGGCAATCGATACATGAATTCGAAGAAGATGTTTCGAGAAGAAGACAGCATTCTGCAAATTCATGTATCCAGGTTCATAAATTCATTATTGTAATAGTTCAAGATATTCAAGGAGTGCAATTGCGCCTATTTATACATAAATAGGATACAATCTCATTAAGTAAGTGCATGATATTTTATTTGTACATACAGGGTGGACGATTTTAAAGGGATATAGTCAAATATCTCCGAAACGAGTAGAGATGGAAGAAAATGTTCCCGATGATAAGTTCAGGGTTACAGAGGGGAAGTATGGTGCTGACCTTGAAAAATCTCTCAGAGGTCATCTTGAAGATCATTTAGAGGTCAAGGTGCTTTTTTTGAACTGGACCCCCATTTTTCTACCGTGGTATTTGAAAGCTGATTTCAAACCCTTTACGAAACACTGTTCATGAACCATTGAAACCATTGGGGTGCAAGTTATGAACCGTCGAAGTCATTGATGACCGCGCGCGCGGACTGAGGCTACCGAGAGCGTACCAGGTGTGTGAGTATGAAACCGGAATTTGCCCATAGGTGGCACTAGATGTCAATGCAGTTACCGACACATCACGTCAGCGGTGTCTTGTTATTGTATTGATATCCGACAAAGATTTCCAACTCACAATAACACGAGTTTCATTCAGTAGCATTAGTTTATTAGAGATAAAAATGTCGAGTTTTGTGCCAACAAATTACGATTTGCGGACAGCACTACTTTTCTGTTTTCATCTGAAGAAAACCGCAGCCGAATCGCATCGAATGCTTGTGGAGGCATTTAGTGAGCATGCTGTCGATAAAACACAGCGTTTCGAGTGATTCAAACGGTTCAAAAGTGGCGATTTTGACGTCAGGAACGAAGAACGTGGAAGACCACCGAAAAAGTTTGAAGACGCTGACCTGCAAGCCTTGTTGGACGAAGACGACGCTCAAACACAACAACAACTGGCGGACCAGTTGAAGGTGATCCGAGAAGCCATCTCCCTTCGGTTGGAGGCCATTGGAAAGATACAAAAGGTGGGGAAATGAGTTCCACATGAACTCAACGAAAGACAGCAGGAAAACCGCAAAACATCATGCAAAATGCTGCTCGCCAGGTTTCAAAGAAAGTCATTTCTCCATCGAATTGTGACTGCCCTGGTGGAAGGGAAGCGTGTTATCAAGAGTGACGGAAGCGTAAGAATGTTTCAGATTACTTTTCTAATACTTCTTGGATGCTTCCTATCCACTCTCCAATAACGCTTCCGGGCGTAGAGCCCGGTTTCTATGAAATTATTGTTTCTTCCGATACGCTTCACAAACTTCAAATATACGCTCGAACCACTCTTGATGTTCCACTTGACGCTCGGTATACGCTCAAATCCACGCTCCAAATACTTTCCAACTACGTTCCCGACACTTTCTATTACACGCTTCCCTTTCACCAGGGTGGGGATGAAAAGTGGATATATTTCGAGAATCCTAAGTGCAAAAAGTCATGGGTTACTCCGGGTGAATCATCAACATCGCCGGCAAGACCAAACCGCTACGGACGAAAGACAATGCTGTGTGTTTGGTGGGATCAGAAGGGCGTAATCTACTACGAGCTGCTGAAACCTGGGGAAACTGTCAATACTCAACGCTATCGACAACAAATGATCGATTTGGATCGAGTTTTGCGTGTAAAACGACCAGAATACCAACAAAGACAACACAAGGTGATTTTGCTGCATGACAATGCACCAGCACACAGAGAAAAACAGTTCCAGGAAATGATAGAGTCGTTCCGTTGGGAGATTCTTCAGCACGCGCCTTACTCACCGGATCTTGCCCCATCCGATTACTACTTGTTTGCATCGATGGGACACGCACTTGCTGAGCAGCGCTTTACTTCTTACGAAGATGTACGAAAATGGCTCGATGGCTGGTTTGCCTCAAAAGAGCAACAGTTCTTTTGGCGCGGAATCCACAAATTGCCAGAAAGATGGAAAAAATGTATAGACAGCGACGGACAATACTTGGAATAAGTTACTTTGTATCATATCATTACAATAAACATGTTTTTTCTTTACAAACATTCCGGTTTCATACTTACACACCTGGTAAGTGCACGGATAGGCGTGATGATTCCAGTGAAGAGACAAAGATTAGTGATAACCCTAATCTTTTGGTGAATCATCTGAAAACTCAGAGGATGTTTGTGTCTGTTCGAATGCGCATCTCAATCGACGTTATGTGGTATGGTAAATACTTTCAACGCTTCAAGCAACCCTTCCACAATTTTTGACAGTCGATACTCATTCATAACCCTGATTGAATCAAATGGAATGATTCAAAGGATTTCAAATGCCATAGTGAATCGTAATGAACCGGACACATAACTGCCACTCATGATCAGCAGAGATTCGATGTTTCCATTCACTTATGGATTCTTCTTTTTCGCTCTCCTCCGAAGATTGTGACTGATTCCAATGAGGATTAGGCTTGATTTCATTGTAAAGAAAAACATGAACATAAACAAACGGAACCCCGCGTCTCTGCTCATCATGAGTGGCAGTTATGTGTCCGGTTTATCACTCATTCACTATTACATTTGAAATCCTTCGAATCATTCCATCTGATTCAATCAGGGTTATGAATGAGTATCGACACTCAGAAATTGTTCAAGGGTTGCTTGAAGCATTGAAAGTATCTACCATACCGCATAACGTTGATTGAGATGCGTATTCGAACAGACACAAACACCCTCTGAGTTTTCAGATAATTCACCAAAGAATTAGGGTTATCACTAATCTTTGTCTCTCTACTGGGATCATCACGCCTATCCACGCAACCACGCTCTCGGTGGCCCTAGTCCGCGCGCGTGATCATCGATGACTTCTACGGTCCATAAATTGCATCCCAATGGGCAGAACAGGGTTCATGAACAGTGTTTCGTAAAGGGTTCGAAACCAGCTTTTAAATACCATGGTAAAAAAATGGGGGTCCGTTTTGAAAAAACCATCTCGACCTCTAAATGATCTTCAAAATGACCTCTGAGGGATTTTTCAAGGTCAGCACCATACTTCCCCCCTGTAAGCCTAAACTTTTTATTCGTAACATTTTCTTCCATCTCTACTAGTTTCGGAAATATTTGACTATATCACTCAAAATGGTCCACCCTGTATATGTCAACGACGGTAAAGAGCAAGATTAGGAATGCCGGTAATGTTTGCTAATGCTAATTTTGGAAAAGTATACAATGACATCCAACGAATATACGAATAAAATATTATACACTTACTTGGTGAGTTTTATTCCATGAACAGGTCAATTGCACCTTTGAACCCCTTGAATCCTAATATATAACATTTATAAATATGAGCTTCAACATTTCACACGTACTGCACGCAGTGCCGTCTTTACAAATTCTTCTTCCTTCTTCAATCGACATGTAACAAAGGGAATTAACTGTCCTTTGTTACACGTCGATTGAAGAAGGAAGAAGAATTTGTAAAGACGGCACTGACTGCATGCGAGAGAATGAGGCAGAAAAGTGATGCGAAAGCCAAAGTCGGTAGACGCCATCTTCTCAGAAATTGAAGTTCTGAAAGATGTCTTATAGATGATATTTTAAGAACTCCGATGCAATAGATTTTTCAGATATATTTCAGATATCTTATACAAGCATCTATAAGATATCTTCCAGAAGATTTCAGATATACATCTTCTATAAGACATCTTTTAGATACATCTTAAAGGTTTCTTTTGTTGGATATCTTATATTCATCTTCAAGAACTCAGGGTTTACTGGGGTATGGCTGGTAATTATTTAATTCCACCCGGTAATCAACCAGTTATCGGATACACATAATGACTATTTTTGGTCCAGTTTTGATGAGCAACTCAACTGTTTTGAAGTATGTATAATTTTAGAGCTCTTTTAGATACCTCAACGATGTATTTTGCACGGAACCAAATGTTTAGCTGTACCAGCTAAATTTTAGCTGCTGCAGTAAAATATTTAGCTATAATTGCTGAAATTTAGCTCATACAGTTGAACATTCTTTCCCTGCGCCCAAAAGATAGCGAAAAGATGTCTAAAAGATATATTTTGGAAGATGATCTTGAAAGAGATCTCTTCACCTCAAAATCTTTCGCCTGGACGATCTTCAGCCATTTCAAAGCCAGTTTTCGGAGGAAAGTTTTTGGATAATCAAATTGAACAGAAACTGACTGGAGACACTTTGTCCACCAGAGCGTATATCACTTTTGAAGAATTATAGATAGCTGTAGCCATATTTCCCAAGATCCTCCTGTCAGAATTCTGATGCTCCGATCTATACTATTCTTGGATAACGCATGGAGTTCTAGTACTGTTTGTAATCCTGCTTCATCCAACCCCATTCGATTGAGCTGGCACAGAGGAAAAAGTATCCTTCAGATAATGCCACTTAGCTATTTTCAACACAAATTAATCGATGTTAGTACAGTTTTCACAATTGTATCCATAAATCCCACCTTTCACGTAACGTTCACAAATGATAGGTGGATTGCTTTTGAACAAAAACGAGTTTCACCGTAGAAATATTTTCTTGTTCTAAAAACGTATGTTTATACTACCCCAGAGGAAATACGTTCTTCGGAAGAGAAAATTTTATTTACGCTAAGAAGAAAAGTCTTGAACTTGGAAAATGTATACTCATTTGAAATGAGATTGTCGTGAATCAAGGAAATATTGGATTCTCTTCGTGCAAATGCGTATATTCTTGACTGGGAATTGCTTTTCTTTCTGTATGCTTCACAAAAGAATATTCCAGACTCGAATGTAGAGCAATGCCTTGTGCTAGAGAAAATTCATATTCCATGTTACTGTTAATTTGTTTCATGCATACTTCATCCCTCTAACGCGTAATCCATTATTTTTCCAAGAACGTTTTCCTTTTTGTCGATCACGAACAAAAGATCTGCCAAATTTCATGATAATATCAAAAGTCTTTTTATCATCGTCATATCGCTTCCCCATCAAAATACACGATCAACAACAAAAAATGTATTTGAATATTAAACGTGTATTATCTCTTCAATTTCTTCCTCGTGTATTTCGTTCGATATTATTTCCCTTGCTCCTCAGTTTACAGCACGCTAAATTATTATTGTTTTCCCTTCCTACTGACATTTTTCCTTTCTCATTATTCTATTTTTCCATTTCTTTTTTCTTCTTCATTTTGATACCAGTCTGTATGACGTCGAGTAAATGCGCTCACTCATCCGTGTTCTTTTATGTCGTATAAACATACAGTATGGGCCATCTTGTCTCATTCGCGTCTACCACAGCTCAGCTCAACCCAGCTTGACACAACTCGACTCGTGGAGAAATGCATCCATGTATGTACATACGCAGTCACTGATGCATACGTATGCACTTGATACATATAAAGTGCATACGCGAAATGCATCTCAATTCATATGAAATCCACTTGTCGTTGGCTGAAAATATTACACAAGATTCTTTGCAATAATTTTATATGAATTTGCTCGATTGGACAAACTGCTTCTTGTACATCGAAACAATAACATACTTTTCGTAAATCCATATCACGCAATTGTGATTTTGACTCGATTATCGCCAGAGTCTGTAGTCATCTTGTTGCGTAAATTTTCAGTGATATGAATTCACGTTCATGTTGATTCTGTATGATTGATATAATAAACAACGGAGACGAGTTTCGAGAATAATCGATCAATTGAATGTGAAAAATTTTGTGAAGCCATGATAGAATCATTCATCCCTGGTTTGATATTTCAAGATTCGAAATTTAAACATCAGATCAAATGAAATAAAATTGATTGATATGGATTCAACGTACAGCGAAATAAAATGAATTTGAAAAATAATAATAAAAACATTACTCCCAGAAACAATTTACAGAACACTTCAATTACCGGTTGGATGCTTCTCCACGGTCGTTTCTAAGACTTGAATATTCTGCGTTGAGCCATAAGAAACTCCTTAGTTCTCTTTTGATGCTTAGGGATGGATATGCACTCTTTCATCAAAGGAGATTCTTCGAAAGGTAGAACTTTTTCTCATCTTTTTTCCCTCTGAAGTAATGAAAAATCTTTATGAAGTGTTAGTATTTGAATTTACCTCATTATCTATCGCTGAATTGAAAAATTTTCTCCATCAAAGAATCATTTCTCTCTTATGAAGATGAGTTTATCTTCATGCCTCTCGAGTTTTATTACAACCCATGCAGGTATTACCATGACTGAAAAAAACCCAAGCTTGTCCCAAGGTTGGCACATGTGTCAGAAACAAACCTCCGTGAAGAACAATTGGCCCAATATTGTTCCATGATTGTCCCGTTGTTCCCAATGGATAGTCAATCATGGTAGATTTGTTAATATTTTTGAAATGGTCACTACATTTGCACGGAGACGAATTGTCTATTATAAATTACTAGACTCGCTAGTATATTGCGGATATACTTGCATTTTGAAGTTATATACCAAACCTTCTCTTCAAAAGTACCAGACTTTCTGGCAGTTAATGGTAGGACAATGACATTTTATAATAGAAAGTCTGATGCTTTTGATGAGAATGTTTGGTATATAACCTTAAAATGCAAGTATATCCTCAATATACTAGCGAGTCTAGTAATTTATAATAGATAATTTTTCTCAGTGTCGTACAAGCTTGGCACAAGTGTAAAAATCGAGCATTCGTTGAGAACAATTGTGCCAATATTGCCCACATGAGTGGCACAATTTTCATAAATATTGACTGAATTTTGAATTTACAGTGGCTGAAGACTTGGGGATAACCATCGGGCCAGGGCTGGCCCGATCTCCCTGCTATAATTAATCCTACACACTAGTTTTTCAAAACAAGCTAGATTTTATTGATATCAATACTTAGATTCTAAGTGAGGATAGAACTTCACTTAATGGTAATAGGCTACTTTTAAATGTAATCATACACAGAGATCAACTGATTTTGAAGAACTCTTCACAGAATTTTAGGATGTCTGGCTCATTTTGAAGACCATCGGTTTTGATGGAATTTCGCAGTTTTGTAAGGCTTGATATCGAACCAAAAACCTTCAAACCATTCGTCCAGATGAACAGCCGTTTTTCAGATATAAGCATTTCTAACATCTGACGTTCTTTTAGTGCGACGACAGTTACCCCCTTAGTAAGCAAGGTCCGCTAGCTGAGCAGTCAAGGAGAGTGACTGCGACGATGTGGGCCCGGATTCACGTCCCGGGGACCATGATTTGTTTTTCATGATGATGTTGTTTTTTTTCCTAATCAATATATGTATATATATATATATATTCATATAAGAATCAATTACTCTTTTTCATCCATATCTGCGCTCAAAGAAGCATTGGTTGATGCTTGGTAAATGAATCGGACCGGGCCTGGCAAAACCACTGGTCCAAGCTTGTCCTGATCTTATCATTACCAAGCCTGGGCCAAGTTTGGTAAATTGTTCAAGACAAGTCTCGGCAGGTTTTGTGCCAGGCTCGGTCCATCATTGGGCCATTGGTTCATACACACATGGGGAGAGGCCAAAATGTATGATAATTTTGAAATGCAATGTTGGATGTACAACATCTCCATACACAATATTCGATGAAAATAATTGATCTGATTATAGAAATTTCTGTTTCCAAGTACTCAAAGCCTTGCAAAAGTTTCAAATCCTCTTCAATGAGAATAAAAATGTTCCATCTCTTCGGAATAAGATTTTATAAGATCTTTTCCTAAATGTTCCTCGTATCCACTTCCAATATAGGTATGATTTGATGTTTTTTACGATTCTATGTGGGATACTGGAACAATATATATACATATATATGAGTAGGAAATCGTACATGTTTAACGTATAGAGAAAGAGAGAGAGAGAGAGAGAGAGAGAGAGAGAGAGAAAGGAAGAGGCAGGACAAAAGGAAACGAAAGAATTGCAAACGACTGGCAATAACACTCCATCATACATCCGGCATATAGCTTTATATTTTGGTACTATATTTCGTGACCATAAAACTTTTCCCTCTGGACAGTTTTATACGCATAACGTATTTATATTGATACACACCATGTCACGAAATCATCACAGTCTCCTCGTGCGTGAAATATAAACATAAAATCTCTGAAACTCCGAATGGTGGGTGGATAATCTCCAATAAGACTAGAATTTTCAAAGTTCACTTCGATATAATGTTCCAAGAGACTTCTCAAAATTGAACTCACACTAACGGATATGATTATTTTAAGGAAATAAATCGTACAGAACATATATTTATAGATCAAGTAGCGCAAATTTTGTTGAATTCTTTCTGTACGTATTTTTGAATTAGATGAGAAATCGCGAGGAGAACGATGAGAAATTTTTGACACGACGTTCCATCTCCATGAAGGTGAGTTTGATAATGAGAAATCTGAATGTGAGATGGAGAAACGGATGAGCGAGCGGATGAAGGCAACGCATAGAATATACGTCCGGGGATCGATGAATGAGCTGCATAGGCATAGATAATAATCCGTTTCGTACAATGTCCTCCCCCTTTCGTTCTTCGACAACCGATGGAGCATTATGCGCCATGGCAGGCAACGTGTTATAGATCATCCAGGTATTTTATCGCCTTTGAGAAGAGGTACCTTTGACCAACCTCGCATATGTTCAATGCTCTTCAACGTGACTCTTCGCTGTCATTGTGTTCCCCGATGCACACTTGGTTTAAATTTTGATTACTCATATTTTTATTTGGATCGTTGCAAAAATTGCTATAGTAATAATTATTGTGCAACATTGCGTTGAATGAGATCACGAAGAACTGCAATCAAAATGAACGAACGGGGAATGATTTTATTCTCATGTCGCGATCATTTCATTGTCAACATGTAAATTGCAAGACATACCATCAGTGTCGTTTTTCAACTCATCCTTCATCAGCACATGTTCCACAGATTTGTCATTCGAATTGATAAATGTATTAATTTCTGTTTTTTTATTAGTCGAGGCTGTCACAGCCGAAAACATGCTGCATGAAAGATTGGTTCAGATCGAAGCCAATTCATTCGTAAGCGTTATATCGATTGACGTGGATATCCATTTTTTATTACATCATTGTGCAAAGAGTGACAAGCATCGATCCTTTGCATTATATTTTCTATATTTCAACGGACCACGACAGTTTGTTAACCTGTAAAAAATATGTTATATTTCATACCACACGTCGATCCCAAATTCGTTATGTCATCGTGTCACAGTATTGCACTAGTCATCAAATTGAGGGAAATTTCTAAATTCAAAATGTTATTGAATTATTAAACTAAATTTCTTCCCATACAGCACTTCAACAATTAACTCAGGAAAAGTTCATGAAAAGTTCAATTGGGATTCAAAGCATTCTTTTTGAACTTCTGTGCTGTGCGGGTTCAGTCTTTGTGACCTTTCGTTTGTTGAGCCACGTTGACAACGTGAATACCCTCTAAATAATTAGTTCTCTTCATGCTCCTCGCTTGCCGGTTTCAGGGTTTTCAAGACAAATCGATTTTGATGAAAATAATTAAGAAATTTATTATAAACTGCTCAAGATGGTTGTTTTAATACAAGATCGAATCTTACAAACTTAATGAAATGAATGAGATAAAAAAATTGAACAATCTGGAGTGTGAGGACTTCAGTATCGACGTTTGATTCTGATTATAATACAAGAAACACAGGTTTTCGGTTTGTCAGCTTGCTGATTATGGGAAAACATATGCACCTCTTTTTATTCCCTGCAAGGATTCTTTCAATTCTGAGTCACAGTGCAAGGTTTTGTTTGAAATCCACAATTATAATCCCAGATAACATCAGAAGTCTTCTGGACGTTTTAGCAACATAACCTAAGTTCTGCGCGTCTTGATCTCCGGGCAGTAGGTTTTGATATGTTTAGAGAACCTTCATTTTTAGTGCCCCCGAATACGTTTCCGGTATGTTCTTTTCATCTGACACGGAACGTTCTTATTATGTTTTCCAGGCGTCCCTGTTACAAATAATCCATAAAATCTCATTGACGAATGGAAAAATGAATAGTTTCCAATGAAATTCAATCAGAAATTTCACCATTCGTAATGGGATTCAATAGAATATTTTCACCTGGGATGAACTAACCGTTACAAACATATGTGTAACATCGCAGAACATCATTGACATCTTTATTGAACACGTCCCCAAAACGTCGCTTGGTGAAGATGAATTGAACATTATGGAACATTTGTATGTCCCTGGGACATACATGCGACATTCTTGGAACGTCCTGGAATCTGCTTTGAACGTTCCCTGTGTGAGCAAGTACGTTTTGTCAATGTGTAGAAAATCTCCCGATGCTATCCGGGATATTCAGTTGAAAACGGACCAAAAATATATTGCTGAAGTTTGAATCCCTCATCAAACGAGTTGGTAATCGAATAGCGAAGTGTGATTCTCACACCATCAAAATATAGGAAGATATATCAAGATATTAATCGAATCTTCGAACCGTCGAAATATCAGTATTAATTCAACGCAATCTCGTAAATATGAAAGGAACCATCGGTCAGTTCCGTGAACATCACATGATATTACAATTTTATGACATTCAAATGTCACTTGACATGGGATCATAATAAATCCAGATAATGCTCCTATGAAGCGCTTACGAAATTATTTGAACGTGTAAAATTCTAGCGAATCATTTGCAGTAATTTGCCCTATCGATGTGCATAACGGTCACCAGGGGGAGCTCATGATCTGCTACCTGAATAACTGAAATAAATACAATGCAGTAATGAAATATCGTTAAGAATGTAAATAACTCAACATGAACATGCTCCATAAAAGTTAGGGAACTATGCCAAGTACCTGAAAGCAAATTCACGTGTTTTTATTTCTCCCGTAAAAGGGAGTTATGGTTTTGGCACCGAGGGAGTAATAGCAGAATTTATCCTTGGTAGTTAACTTGTTATATGTTGTTCCTTATGAAACTAATTGAACGAATGATTCAAGAAACAAAAATTGAAAATTGAATGATCACTCCATCGCTTTTTCTTGATACCCCACGTCTCTCTTACGTACACGGTAAAAAATTCATATATATTTATATGAAGTAATTAACACATACATGCGTTAGGAATTTTCCGAACTTATCCGGAAATTTACTGCAAAATAATAGAACAATCCCATAAAGTCTGGAATTTTCAGATAAACTTATAAATAAAGATAAATTGATTTCCCAATCAGTGATCAATGTATACAGCAAAATTCGGATGATTTTTTACAGTGTATAAGAGCAAGTGGATTTATATGTTTCTATCCAAGATTTTATGATGAGTGAATATCATATTAGATATAAATCGCTCGTGATAGCTACATTATTATGTATATGAAGGGAGTTTGTGATATACATGTTCATAAAATTTCTCAGTTTCATAACTTCAGCTGTTCCATACGTTGACTGGGGGAATAAAAAATGTGAAGTTATTACTTTGGTCGTTGGGAAACATACGTACAGAGCTTCCGTTGAATAATTTTGTTGCAGAATTGGAAAATCCTCAATGTAGAATGTGTTAATTGAATTGAAACTTCAATGCGAAATTTCATTTCGAAAAAACCTTCGATTCCTTCCATGTCATTGAAATCTTTAGCGTCGTTTGTGAATTTTTTCTTCTTGCTCTCAAAGCTGAAAATAACATAGTTGTATGAGATTTATCTCTTTTATGCTACAAATGAAACAGTTAGGAGTTTATTCCGTGTGGATAGGAAGAAAAAAAAGTCGATCCCTTTGTCATCGAGTCAGTTAGAAAGCACAATTAATCATAATATGCGCATTGTGCAACAAGATTTTGAATTGTTGTTAGACGTCCAGTGCATTGAATGGTGATTACGGGTAAGCCTATATGAACAAGAGGAAGAAGGAAAGAATATGTATGCGTTCGTGATAAATATTCTCGGAAGGGTGAGGTTGTTAATGGATTATAGTTCATAATCAGATCAAATGCAAGACCCATGTAATGCACAAAATATAAACGTGGAATTATGCTAATCCCCTTCTCGCTCGGTGGTTCAATTTTTATTATAAATATTTTATCAATGTTCCACAATGTATTTTTCACAACAATGTATCACAAATTTCACATGTACATGAACAATTCATATACATTTGATATGAATCATGATCTGGCTTTCTGTTGTTGAATTATCGTGTGAAGTTGGATTCCACAATTTGATACTGCCATTTCGTTTTATTTCACTAATTGATACAGAACCAAAGAGGTAATCATATGTGACCAGAAAGTTCAAAACACATATTTCAACTTCAAGAAGTGGACTACAATAATTACAAAAAAAGCCGCGGCAATCTGGAGGCTCTACATTGAGAAAAAGGTTCCAACTGAATATTAAACAGATAGGAAATTCAGCGACTCTGAATAGAAATTTGGTTCTGAACCAAATAAATTTTATTTGCCACAATTAAATTCTTTCATTTCCATTCAATGAACCGTTTTATTGATATTCCAGACAACTAGATTTTAATTTACGTCAGCTATAATTCAGATGAAACAACCAAATATTAGTCACCACATCTACCTTGCAAGAAATTTCCCATGAAGCTTCATTGAAAATGTTCCAAATTCTGATTGAATATCATCCAATCCCATCGGAACCCGTTCAATTTTCCACTCGTCAATAAGATTCTATGAAATATTTCCAACAGGGCAAATACCTTTTTCTCTAACTATTATGCTAAATCAGCCGTATCTGCTAAGTTTCGTGTCAATTTTGAATTTCCATGATCCAAACTAAATCTGTTAAATAGGTGTGGAAAAATTAGATAAAGCCATGAAAATGGTCTGAGAAATCAACTCGTTCATCGTAGGTAACATTGGGAAAATCGCTCCAAGTATAAAACGCATAAACATATCAAAGAACAACCACGTAAATAATATTGATAACGTTTTCGCTGAGCAAGAAAAGTAGAAAAAAAGTGCATGAAAAATCATTTCTTGCACGTACTTTCATATATTCATAGATTAATGTGAACTTTAGTACAATGCTCTGGGTGAAAAATTGTGTCACGTATGTACAACTTGTTGGAGTTTGGAAGGAGAAAAAAATACCCACCATTTTTCGTGCTTACTAATATTTTTATCGCGCTTCACTTTAGCGTTTTACATACATATGGTTTTACCACGTTTTTATGTCAAACAAATGTGTAGCGACTACATAAAAAATGTTAGTAATTTATATTCCCCATCGTCTTCCTTTCATAATATCCATCAAATTAATCCACCTGGTATTCATGGAATATCAGCAATTATATATGAAACTGTAAGATGGAAACAATATATTATTTTCATATTCGTTTCGTATTCAGGAGCGTTGGATTTTTTAGTACGTTATAATTTTATCATTCTGCTCGACTCTGTGAGTTATGAAATGTAAATGAAAATACTAAATTTCACTCGTGTCCGGTAGATCATCGATGTACGTTTAATATTTGTCATGAAATTTCAGAATTTTCGTGGCGTGAAGTAGAGAAATAAACTTGAGTGAGTAATGCGGTTAGGTTTTTATTATAATACTGGCAGGATGGAGAGTTACTACACTGCTGCCACTACTGTTGTTAGAGCTACCAGTTCTATTGCATCCGAAGAAACGGAAGATGCAATAGCAGCTGTCGCTTCTAATAATGCACGACTGCACTTGTTGCACTATTTTCTCTATTCCGGCAACATCGCTCCATTATTATTAGTCGTGAGTTCTCTTTCGGCACCCCATACCCCGTTCCTGCTTGAAACCCAGATATAACTATGAAACATGGTTATTAATGAATTTAACGCGAGGCGCGCAGTAACGTTTCAACCGACGTACCAGTTCGTTGACTCGTAAATTTTTCATTCTTGGTCGTCCAATATTTCCTCCCAACCGCGACCGTATTATTATTCGAGATCGATCTATTGGTTTTCTCTGTCATATCCTCCATCAACTGCATCCTCAATCTAATGGAATTTCCTTTTCTATCTAACGCTACACTTCGACACTGATTAGAGTCGAGATGAATGATCCTTATACAAATTATCGTGTTTAGTGGAGAAGATAATTAATGGTGAGCTGGTATTGATAGGAATTATACGATTCTTGGAAATAGATTGGAAATTTTTATGAAATCCATGTCTGTGAGTTAAATTGAGATATCGATGAATACAGTTTAACCGTTCAATTTCAAAAATAACTGCGGGGATAACATTTTTCCATTAGAAAATAGAAAAGTTGTGGGGATAAATCTGCCGTACAAAGCAAAAAAGCCGTGACTCTATTTTTTTGTCGAAAATGAGATTCATGTACCATTCAATTCAGAAAATTTTACTGCATCGAATGAAATAAAAAAATTTTTTTCAAAAAAAATTGAGTTACGGGTTTCTTGCTTCGTACAGCACAAATAACTCCTCATTGACGTATCAACATGTATACCTTGTATACAGGAGTGAAACGTTTAATAGTCCTTCATGCGTAATTTTCTTGATGATTAATTCTTCCCTAGTAAAAATAAGTATAGCGGTTGTCTAGCACCCTTCCAGACACTAGCAGTGAACTAGCTAGTTACTAGAAAGGGCCTTGACACTAATTATCAGGTGGCTAGAATCATTTTTGCTACGGTTTGTATAGTTGAATGGCGATTGTTAGGACTGTCTATATTTGAAAGATTCACACTCCCAGAAGGAATACCTAAAATACTGAAGTTGTTCTCAACATGTCCTGCACTTTGATCTTCGATCATCATTTCTTCAACAGACAGTTTACGATAATTTTTTGTGTAATTTTTTCTGTGCAGCGCTGATGGCAACTACGAGGTAACAATCATGACAAAGGCAATCTTACATCACACAGGAAAAGTCGTATGGAAGCCGCCAGCTATCTACAAATCTTTTTGTGAGATCAACGTTGAGTACTTTCCGTTCGACGAACAAACCTGTTTTATGAAGTTTGGATCGTGGACTTATGATGGGTACACGGTAAGTTTTCTACTGAATTTTTGTTCCATTATTATTTACCAAAATGGAGCGAATAAACAAATTCTAATCAACCTGTACAGCAATCCGACATGTTTCTCATCTTTCCAAGGAATATGTAGTGGGCAAAAACATTGTTCTAAAGCTTTCATGTTCGTGTGAGGATGAATTGCGATGATGTCATTAAGATAGGATCCAAAGAGTCCACAAAAAACTGTAGTATCCTCTGATATTTTCATATGGTCACATTGAGAAACGTAAAAAGGGAGGGGGATTCGGATAGTGCTGATTGGATAGGCTATGAAGCCAACATATTGGAAGTAAAACGTTCCCCCCTGAAGGGTAACTCAGTGCCTCACGCGATGAGGTGAAAACTACTCTTGATCGCAAAACGCTTGCAAGGTCCATGAACCTAGAACCATCACGAAAGATTGTCGTGAACCAGCTACAGAGGGATTAGAAGCCAATTAGGTGCTCGATTGAAAAAATCAAAACTACGTCCTAATAAAAATGATTTTTGTATTCCTTTACATTTCTCTGAAAACTGACAGAAATCTCTTTATTTCTGTTAGATTTCAGACAATCAAAAGAATGCGGAGAAATGCAGAGATTGATTTCTATTGGGGCAATGAGGAATCGCAGAATCGGCGACCGTTCCAAGTTCTAGGGAAGCTGAAACTGTCACAATGAACGTTCAAATTTTTTGTGACGACGAGCATCTATAGGAGCTTGAAGCTAATTGATAGCTTCCGAAGAGTGAAAACAGAACCTCTGAGAACCCACCCCTAAACATTATGAGTGAAGAAGACTGGGAATACGACGAATCATCTGGGGCCTCCGAGAATGTTATGGATTGATAATTGTTGAGAATTCAGAGTTAATTCACTACTTGAAAACGTTTCATCAGAGGATTTTTTGGAACTCTCTAACCTCGTGTTAATGGGTTGAGCTACATTCAGATTCATTCTGAAAATTGAGAGCAATATGTATAAGTTTTGGGAATACATGTGCAAATTCAGAAAAACTTTTGGATATTTCAGATCTGTTCCTATAAAAAAATTACAGAAATGGTCTGAATTTTCAGAAAATTTTTCACAGTGTAACACTGTCACGACATGAAATCAAATTTCCTCGGTACAATAAGCGATGGGGAATCAGAGGTAATTCGGAGCTCTATAGAACAGCAGAGGAAAATTCTGAGAATTTTTGGGAGCGGATTTTCGGAAATTTTCTCGGATGTTGTAAAGAGCTCCGAATTAGCTGTAGATTTGTGGCTACTCATTGTTCCAGAAGAATTCGATTCGATGTTGTGGCAGTGCCAGCCACCTTATCAACGAGATACTAGAAAACGCGGCAGCGTTCTTGCAGTGATGATGCATCATCCCCTTCGTGGCGGGGGTTCCTGGATTTTTTCTCTGCATTGCCAGAGAGCGCCAAATTGGTTCCAAATACTCAATTGTTTATCGTTCCAGAAGAATTGGTTCTCACGTTGTGACGGTCCCAGCTCAGCCAATCAATGAAACCCTATTGATTCCTCCGAACGTGGAGAATACTCTGATGGGTCGTCTTGGAGTTCCATTATTCCCTCTCAATCCACATCAACCATCATAGCATTGAGTCCTCAGAAGTCTCGCACATTTCATTTACCTTGATATCAGGTTTGTTTCACCGCCATTCAAGGAGCTAAGGAATGGATTGCAGGAATTTTTCTCTCTCGTTCCAGGGAACCTTCAATTGACTGTCAATCCACAACTGCTCATAGTTTTCAAGGAATTCGATTCTATGTTGGGACGGTGCCATCTCAGCCTATCAACATACGATCTGAGAATGATGATTCCATTTTCAAAATCTGAACAATTATTATCCCATGAAATTCTTATGAGCAGGGTAGCCAAAAATATGCTCTAAAACAGTTGTTGTGAGCGCTTAAAATATGCTCCAAAAATTGGTTTTTGTGCTAAAAAAATATGCTCTTAAAAAATTGTCTTTTGTACTAAAAATGTGCCGTAAAAACCAGTTTTCATAGTTTCAACATGAAATCATATGCTTTCCAGATATGTAGATATATTTCACTGTAAAAAATAATCGTCGTTATTTTGTATGCGGCAACCAGGAAATTCCGATCACCGGATAGAAAATTAATTTCCAGCACATGTGTATAAAATTCATCATGAATTTAACTGAAAATTTCAAACTTTATGATTTTCAACACAAATTCTTACATTGAGGAAAAAAAGTTGTAAAATTTACATCTTATTAAGTAAATATATGCTCTCTAAAATCTTTGGAGTGAGATTTCACTCTTTAGCCAGCCAGAAGTGAGCCTGTCGAATTTTCGAGTGAAATTTCCACTCTTTTAGATATTGTGATATTCTAAAGGTTGAGGTCAGAAATTCACAACCACTTTGACGCTAGAGTGAATTTTTCACTCTAAAAGAGTGAGAGGTCACTCGAAACGATTGAAAATTCCACTCGAAGCGGACAGGCTCACTTCTGAGACTTAGCGGAGTGAAACGTGCAATTTTTCACTCTTTCAGATTGAGAGAGTGGATGATTGAAAAAATACTTCGAGTGGGTGTACCATATGGGACATTTACATTCTTGGAATGTACGCAAAACATATGAAAAATTAGTTTAAAAGAATCATCTGAGAAGATTTGTTGGTAGATCATCTATAATAATCCACTTCTCCTTCGAACAAAATTTTCGATATCTTCCGTCAAATGACACAAAAATATGCGATTCTTCAGTATTGTAAAATATCGTCCTGACTGAAATCTTTTATACGGAGGGAAATGTGGCTTTCAATATATATTACTACATTTTGTACTAAAGTAGCAGTATAAGTGAATTTATATAATTTTTACAACACAGTGTGGTGAAAATTCATGCTTTATAATGTGATGTTGCGCCAAATTGAACGATTTTTCAAATCATTGAGCATGAGTTTTTACTACACTGTATTGTAAAAATTACACTATTTCACTTATACTGTTACTTAAGTACAAAATGTAGTAATATTCAGAACATTATTTTTCTCCATTCACAAGTCAAGATTTAGACAAGCGAAAGGAGGTGGTGTAAAAAGTACCGATTCTTGCCCATTCGTGCAAAAGTGAATGGTGTATGAATTTTTATAGTTTTTGAGGTGCTGAATCCGATAGTGACCATAAGAAACCCGTAAATCCATGGGAAAGTTGAGGAAACCCGAGATAAGTGCATAAAATGTACGGTTCACAACAGACTCATTGACTAAGTCTGATATATTCTTGGGTGGGATTGATTACTAGGGTAATCCCGGGTTTTGTCTACTTTCCCATGGGTTTTTGAGTTTCTCGTTGTCACTGCCGAACTCAGCGATACGGGAATCATAAACTTTATACCCTGATTACCTTATTAATCAATCTCACGCGAGAATATACCAGACCTAATCACTGTGTCTGTTGTGAACCGTATATTTCACACAATTTCTCGGGTTTTCTCCACTTTCCCGTGGGTGTACGGGTTTTTTGTGATCACTATGGAATTCAGCACGTCAAAAACCATACAAATTCATACACCATTCACTTTTGCACGAATGGGCAAAAATCGGCACTTTTTACACCGCCTCCTTTGAAATTTCAAAAAAAGATCTTTTCGGAGATTCCTGAAAGAAATCTTATACGATGGTTTCCATCTTCTGGGAGACATTTTGAGGAAGATTGCTGAAAACCATTTGAAAGGAATATGTTCGACACTTCTGAAAAATCTTCTTCAAGCTAGCTTTTAAAAAACGAAAACTGTTGGATAAAATATATTCAGAAGAATAATTTTTGAATATCTTAGGAATTTTGCTGGCATACTCGAACTAATTCGAGTTGACTATACTCTGAAAATGAAATCAGACCCTCAATATGAAAAATCTTTGATTTACTGTGTTGTTTGAGAGAGAAAAAATCGGAACGAAATTTTTCATCAGTTCGATTCTTTGGTAAAAAAAAAAGCTCTCTGAATCTCTATATCTTGAGACATTTTCCAGAGAGATTGAGAGTGATTTTAGAGTGATTTAGAGGAAGCTAGAGACTCGACGTTCAAACGTTGAATTTTACAAACCGTATAGCTGAATTTGGTTATGTATTCGTAATCTTCCATATTTTCATGTACAAATTGCTTTTACAAACCTTCCTGTTTCAGGTTTAGGAAGTAAAATAGTAAAAATTCCTACATCTTCTTCTCCGTGTGTAGAGAGTAAATGCACTAAGAGATCTAATTACACTAGAATCCTAGTATATTTCTGGTGCATTTTAAGTATGGTTCACTGAAAAAAAGTTATGGCTCTCATAGCTATACTTTTCACGCGTGCTTGCTATCTATAGTGTAAGAATGTCGGTATAGCCACCATAGCCAAACGGATGGCTATCATAGCCACCTGTATTGTTTTAGAACGATCTAAGTATCGCGAGTACAGCTGTATACCTCGACCCGTACTCCAGATTGTTAGTATAACCGCACTTTTTTCTCAGTGTATGAGAATGGTGAAAATGTGTGAACATAACAGTGCTTTTCATATTTTAAATTTTTCTTCGACCAACATTTGTAATACGAAAATGAATTGGAATTAAATTTTTTCAGGTTCCCATTAGATCTCAAACTCAATTAGCACATAAGTTTTATTTCTTTTGATTCATCTCTCTATGATAACTATGCGTGTTAGTTAATAATGTCAATAATGCTCCTCTTTGAATCTGATGCACACTGGAAAAAAGGTATGGCTCTCACAGCTCTACTATTCATGTGTTCTTGCTGTCAGGAGGTATAAGGATGCCAGTATAGCTCCCACAGCCGACAGATTGATATGATAGTGACGCATTCGGTTGTGGGAGCTATACTGGCATCCTTATACCTCCTGACAGCAAGAATACATGAATAGTAGAGCTGTGAGAGCCATACCTTTTTTTCAGTGCATAGTACGACTTGATTTAGGAAACCAGGTTTCTATCTTGCATTACTTGTATGTGTTTGAAAAGTTCAATACTCATCTTTTATTGAGATGTTGATTGAAAATTATATTTTAATATATTGAAATCAAAGTGAATCAATCATTTTTCAGAGCAATATGTTTTGGATTTTTGATGTACCTGATTCCAGCTCGTGAATAAGTAGATGAGTGGATAAACCAATAAATAAAGGAATCAATAAATTAATATTAAAAAAATATACCCCAATAAACATTTTTGGATCAGTTTAAAAGATATCTCAAAGAGATCTAAAAGATGTCGTACGCAACTTTAGATAAGTTTAAGATCTCTTGTAGAAAGATATCTTTGAGATATCTAAAAGACATCTTGAAGGTAGACATCTTAAACATATCTAAATTTGTTGCGTAAGACATTTTTCAGATCTCTTTCAGATAAATTTTAGAGTGTTCCGGAAGACTTCCATACAAATGTTTATTGGGACGTAATAAAACAAACTTATATTACACAAAATATTTTGTGAAAATATTGTACCCGAGATAATGCTGATTGGAAACGTGAATGATATGCTCCGTGAAATATATTTCCATTGACAAAAATACAAATATGCTGAAATATGCACTGTTTCACAAAATATACCAAAATATGCACGCATCTATAAAATATGCTCAAATACTGGGTGATTCAAAATTGTTGTACACTTTTCTGAGAGCAGATTCTTGATGAAATTCTGAAAAGATTTTGGTCCGGAATATTTAGATCTGATCCTCAGATCCGGAGATATGAGTATTTTTTAATTTTTTGAAAAATCCAAATACCTCAGAAGTACCATATTTCTGACTTTTGAATCTAACACCATTCTCTAAGTCAGATCACGGGGTATCCCTGAAAAAAAATAAATCCCATTTAGCTTCTTTCGTTGTGGAGTTATAGCGGTTTGAAATTTTTCGCATTCCAGCCAATCAGAATTCAACAACTTCAAATCGCTATAACTCCATAACGAAGGAAGCTAGATGAAATAAATTTTTTTCCAGTGACACCCCGTGATATGACTTTGAGAATCAGTCAGACATATGGTACTTCCGAGGTATTTGGATCTTTCGAAAAATTAAAAAATGCTCATATCTCCGGATCTAAGGATCAGATTTGAATATTCCGGACCAAAATCTTTTCAGAATTTCATTAAGAATCTGCTCTCAGAAAACTGTACGGCAATTTTGAATCACCCAGTATGCACTAAAGTATAAAATATGCAAAAATATGCTGTAACAAATGTGGCTTAAAAGGGTCATTTTGATCTGAAATGGATAAATCTCAAAGCTATTTGTCCGTCAGATGCAGGATAAAAAATATGCAGTTGCATGTTTTCGGTTGCCCTGCTCATGAGCCTTAGATGATTCTATCCATCCCGAGTTGTGGTTTCCCCTGCCCAAGCTATCAAGGGATGGCTTTTGGTACTTTTCTATTCACTTTCTGGGTACTCTTTATCATCTTCGAATTTCCACATGCTCGTTGTCCAAGAAACCTTCACTGCTCATTGTGATGGGTCCAGCTTCCCTTGAATTGAGAACTACCACCGCGAATGAGTAGCTTGATTGGCTCTTAATCAGCTCTTCATTGTCCTGTAGATAGTTTGACCAGAGTGGCCACAGACCGGGAAAACCGGGAAAACCGGGAAAACCGGGAATTATCAGGGAAATTTCAGGGAATCTTCCAAGTGATCAGGGAATTTCTCATTTTCATAGAAATCTCATGTAAAACGCTCTACTTTGATGATTTTTTTCATATAAGGGCCAGAATTTCTAAAATCAGCTCGAATTAAATTTTGATTCTCATAATTCAATGAAATGTACCAAAAATGATATTGATATGAGCTCCTCATGTGAGAAATGAGTCTACCAAATAATTTAGCAAAATACTTTTTCTATTATAAAAACAGGAAACATGCGATAACCCATGCGAACTAACTGGGAATTTACAGAAGGGTACTTACTAGAAGAATGGGGTATATATTGATTCTTCATATACAACCTGTATCCTGAACAGAAAACTTGCAATAAAATTCCGACATCTTGCGAGGACTAACTACGATTCGTCACAGCGGAAAAAGTATCCGGAGAGAAATGTTACATTACAAATTACTATATTGCTAGCAAGTCCGAGACAAACTTTCCTTTATGATGACATTCACTCCAGTACTTTCTGAAAAATTACTATATCCGATAGTAGAATATGCAAGGATGCTTCTGTATTATACTATCAGATACATTAATTTTTCAGACACTACCGGAATAAATGTCGGTGTGTTTATAATATAACATTTCTCTCCGTGTATAACTTCGTTTTAAACCCATATTCCTGCATTTCAATGAATTCATGAGTTCAATCGATCTATGTATTTTTTTATTTGACTCAACATTTTTTTCGCAACGACATTCAAACAAAGAGAAACGTCTAAAATTCTCAAAAGTATAAACATCTGAATAATTTCAATCCACAGAATACTTTTCTACAGAAATATGTTTGGGAATCGGAAACTATCTTTGAGATCCGAATTCGAAGCAGTGAATAAGATTATTCTTTTTCATTGTCATAAAAGGTGTTTTTATATCGACTGAAATTGTTATTGTTCCTGAAAACATTGAATCACTCAAAGAACGATGCTGAAACTAGCTCGAGGAAGTAGCTCAAGTACAGGGCCGCGACATGAAAGAGTAATATAAATTTTTAACTCCTGCTTATGAATACAAAAATCGGGCTACTTTCTCGGACTAATTTCAGCATCGTGTCAAAAATTGTTATATTTCTCCCCTCCTGATTCGCTTAAAAATATAAAATAATAAGTACCTGCATTTTCTTTACAACTGGAATAAGATGCAAGTATTGATTATTTTGCATTTTATTCACTCCTACCTGAAAAAGATAGACACAGAAATTTAGGATCTATTAATTTCTGTATAGAGAGAAATGAATGCCGTTGAGCTGTACACTGAAAAAAACCACTACTTCAGATAAAGAAACTGTTTCTTCCAAAAGAGACAAAGGAATATCCTCCCAATTTCATGAATATTTTATTGTATCGGTGACCATTCAATCGAATCGATAAAGCATATTTTGGAATAAAGAAATATATATTTGAATGAGAGAAATATTTCCTTTCCACTATTGGAAAGAATGATATTTTTGTCTAAAGTGATTTTCTCTCACAAGTCTACAATGAGATATGGAAAGCGAAAAACCTACCAGACAGCGCAAGAATACTTAAAGAATTCGGAAGGATTCATTTTGCGTTTTTGAATGGTCCCCGTTATGTCTGCGCCCAATGAACGCTTTGAGAATTGATTCCATTCAAGCCAGTGTTTCCACAAAAGGATTTCTCTCTTCACTTGATTGGGCTATCTAGTTAATGAAAGGTCGTGATTGGTCAATTCTCTTAGAAAGAGGGATCATGTGGAAACACTGATTCAAATTGAATTTTCGATGAATTCTCTTTGAATATAATGAGTTCATAAGCTGTTCATTTGGTGCAGCCATTAACGGAAGTTCATATGGAATTAAAGCGTGCTGTTTGGACCTGTATGTTGAAATGAATGTTAATCATTCAGCACATGATTCTTCAATTGACTATGTATAGTATGATATCCGCAAAAAATACTGAGAAAGTTGAATTGTTTTTCATCTGGATTATTCTAGATCCAATCACTGATTTGTTTCCAATAAATAATTAGAACTTGAAGAGCATATATCATTCAAGTTACACTGGAAAAAATATTTATTTGTCTTCTCTTCGTAAAATTTATTTTTAGAAATCAAGTATTCAATTTGATACACAGATTGATGATGTGTGGGGAATAAGTTCTTTATTTAGAAGATGAATTTATTTAGGGCAAGCATTCTGTTATTTGATTTAATTGAATATTTCATCAATCCCAAAAAATGTACTATGGAGAGAAGAGAAATGAACTATTTATTTGGCGAGAAGAAATTCTTTCAGTGGATATGAATATGGATACATATTCCAAACGATAATTACCAATGTTTAGTTTTATTCCAAACTTCATATAAAGAAGTAGAAGAGCCTTCGAATCAATTGTGGGAATTAAAAGCAATCGTTTCTTCCGTCATAATTAGTGACATTAGAAAACTGAACTCAGGGCTATAATAAGTACAAATGTGTATCACAGATTGATAAGGATTTGATGAAATATTTTCTGTGATGAATTAATAGACTTGTTCTGATCAAAGAATCTTTCTGTCAGTATGATATTTCCCTTGGTCCCTTTGAAATAATATTTTTTTCGTAGTACCTATATGCGTAATATCTCCATGAATTAACTTTCATTGATAATGGTTTACTTGCAACAATTATATAATTCTCTCAAATATAAGTATCCATAGTTCCACCCGAATCAAACCAATTCTTATATGGAAACCGAATAATCTTTCACTTCAAGAAATCCATTGCTATTCATATCCTGTGTTTCATTAATTCAAGCAAA
Source organism: Gonatopus flavifemur (assembly GCA_018340375.1). Taxonomy (NCBI): domain Eukaryota; kingdom Metazoa; phylum Arthropoda; class Insecta; order Hymenoptera; family Dryinidae; genus Gonatopus; species Gonatopus flavifemur. The sequence goes on from JAFFJZ010000007.1 coordinate 20,343,385, forward strand.
GGCATTATAACATCGGAGATCTTGTGATGGATATTTGCATTTTTTCTAAAATAATGTCTTCTGATTTTCTTTATCAACATCATGTCATAATATTTCGATTCCCGATTCTGGGGTAGTGGAATATTGTATACAATCACTATTGTATTGTATTGTATTTTTGGAACTATAGTTCAATTTTATTTATCATTAATTAAATGGATAATATGATTTCTTGATGGGAAACATAAGAGGTATGTCTTATTTTTACTCTAGAACTGGAGAAAGACTCAGTGTACTTGAGTGGGTCCAGATTATGGTGAATAACTTGCAAAAAAAATTCAATACCGAAATATCAGGGGAAAATGTGCGAATAGTCCTGGAAAACCTGGAAGTATCAGGGAATTTTGTCAGCCTTTTTTTGTGGGCACCCTGATTTGACGCAAATCGTTTATGGCGGTTCCAGGTTCAAAGCCCTATCATTGCACCTTGACTGTCGAATTTTACCAATTTTTAATGAAATAATATTCTTTGCTAATTCGGAATTCAAAAATTGCGAAACATTCAAGGTTGTTTCATTCAAAATCTCGGAAAACGTGGTTCTGAAATGTGATAATTTTGTCACTGATTGAGGGTAACAGGCACTATTTTGTCACTATTTTCATTTGCGGGATCACTCTCTGGAATTCTGAGAACCTGGCCTCTAAAGAATTAATCCGATTATTCGACACTGCAGAGTTCATATCAAATCTTATTGATCAAAGAGAATCGATGTACTTTTTCAATCACAATTGTCACGCTCAGCTGCCAACAAAAGTGTTAAAAAGAAACTTTCAAATTTCACTTCAGATATTGTATGAATTTTGCTATATTGTATATTACAACATTTGAGTAAGACCAGTGAATGAGGAATTGCGTTTTATATGCCAGTCGTGTGTAATATTGGGTAACCATACATTTCGTAGGAAGCCGCATACATTAAAATGAGGATATTGTGAGTTTATGCATGGTGGATATTAAAGCATATGCATCTTCTCTTACACGTTCAGAGTTGAGATGAAAATTTATGCTTGATTGTTGAGTAAATTCATGTATTTTCGTGCAGGTTTATCTTAACTCTCTCCAAATCCTTATCCTTGCTTGGGACTAGAAATCTCCTGCATTTACAGTATGAATTTTCATAAAATTTCGATTGAAACTTGATATATATTTTATGCAAAAGTATGTATGAGGCATCCCCACTTGGGACGATGTTTTGTGATGCGTTTGAGAATGTGAAACGTACAGTAATGATTCACAAAAGTCCAATTCCTGTTGAAATACCAGCCAGCGTGTCTGAAAACAAAGAGGAATATTGGTAATTCAGGTGATACCTTTCAAACATACTTCAACACGTGTTGAAAACATTATCTCACATATAAAATCATGTTGAAAACAGTTAGAATACTCCTACTACTCACGTGAAATTTGCCAGAAGCGACACAAGGCCCAGGACTGGCAAGTTAGTATAGTTAGTTACAATTCACCTGTATTCACGGGAGAAAAAAGAACACTTGCAGCAGCTACTCATGTAGTTACGATAACGGTAACTGCTTCACAGGTAGAATAAAAACCACTGTCGTGTTAGGTACCTCGACTAACGTGGTATTTGTCCCGAACACTAAGTGATTGACGTGACTACTTTTTGTAGATAGCCGAGAATCTACTCCGTGAGTAGTTGTTGCAAGTATTTCCTTTTCCTTTTCTTTTTATTCCAATCAAAATGTCATTTTTGTGAAGCGTCGTTCGTATTTTTGAGGATCAATGATCCGGATAACAAGAAACCTTGTATGAAACTGAAACCAGCGCCCAAAACGTAGTGGCCAACTGTTGTGGCTGTTGATTGAACCACCAATTGACCGCCAGCTCGCGATTGATAAATTCAGCTTTATATAACACTTGAAATCTCAATCGTTCGTATAAATATGAAAATCAACCCACAGTTCTGAAAGTCACGCCGAAAACAATCATTCATTCGAACCAATCAACCGAATTTAATCGTGGAAATTACTCCCGAGTAATAAGAAAAATGGTAGTGAAGGAAGTAAATTTGAATTGAGTTGTGCCAACACCTACTTTAGTAATCCAAATATTACCAACTGTTCTTAGTTGTTGAAATCAGTTTGAAGTGAAACTAACTATTTTTTTCGATACCACTTTTCAATATTTTACAACCACTTCGGGCATCAATCGATCCAGCGTTGCTATCCCCACATGTCTGTTCAGTAGAACAATCGATAGCCCCTCACCAAATCAATCAGATTTACAATTCACGGAAAAAAAATAGTCAACTTTACCAGAACTGTGGTTCATTTTACCTAAGACGTCCATAAAATACGGGATTATCAAACTGAATAGTAACTCTTACCACTTCAGCCAAGTTGGTCATTTGTTTAAGAGTTACCACACATGTTTGTAAATGAGGTTCCTGTTTAATGCTTTTCTGACTCTCTGCTCGAGACGAAGTGTATAAAAATATCTAGTAAGATTCACCAATGTCTCTTATATACAATGTTCAATGAAGTCATAAAACATATTACCACCATACATCAATTTTACCAAAATCAATGGTTAGATTTATCAAAAGTATTTAAGAATATGAATATTGAATTGAAAAAAATTTGTAATATTGGAGAATTGAAAATCATTTCACTAATTTACCCCAAGATTTCTCATGATGCTGATCAGCATCATCATTGAATTAGGAAGTAAATTTTGCGCTGACGGAGATTTGAAGCTACCTACCTTCCCACCCACCTACCCACGCGACCAAAGCCTAACCTGCTACCGTTTGAGCTACACTATGATACAGTACCGAGAGATCATAGAACTGAAACATAATGATCAAGATCACGTGGTCAGAAGTCAGGGCCGGACGGAGAGAATAAATATGGTCCATATTCATATATTATATTCTCACGTGATTTTATCAAACGCTGTATCGCTTTTAATACTGGAATTTTTTGTTTTTTTCATAATTGAATCATTTTAAATATTTTGGTTTTCATATTTCTTATACATCTCATATGGGTAATATTACTACTTCAAAATTCATATAATTTATTTAAATCCATCGACTCACCCGTATAAAAGTTTTCCCTGTTCATTTCTACAAACTTGCAAAATTTGCATATTGTTTTTTCATGTTTCGAGGAAAAAATAGGGAGAAAAACAAGGAAATTTTGCGAGGGCGAGGAAAAATTCCCTAAGGAGCACCCAGATGGCAAGAGTTTCAAAAAATAGATCTCATTGGATTCTTTCGGAACCACAAAATGAATCACTAAAATGCAGAATAGAGTTTTTGGAGAATTCAAATTGTCTTTTGTCATACTATGTATTCTATTGTAAAACCGTCATTGAGACTAAAAAATGTTTCATCTAATGGTATCTATAAAATATATTAGGTTGGTAAGAAAGTCTTGCAACACACAAAAACAGTAGAAAAAAAGGTTTTCATCATCTGTATAATATAATATTATTAAGTGATGTACGCTCCCTCTGCATCTACAACTCGTGCCCAACGCTCTGGAAACTTTGCACGCCCTCCGTCCAAAATTGGTTTGGTCGTGAGTTAAAAAAGTCGTTCAGCGCATTTTCGAGATCGGCGAGATCATCAAATTCCTTGTCCTGTGAATAATTTTTCAATGGCCGGAGAAGATGGTAGTCGGTAGGAGCCAAGTCTGGTGAATCCGGTGGATGTGGTAAAACTTCTCAACCCCGCTGCGAAATACAGTCTTTTGTCATCTTAGCTACGTGGGATCGAACGTTGTCATGAAGAAGTCGAACTTGGACACGTCTACGCCTTTTTAGTTTGATAATTTCAGCCAGTTTTTGCAGTTGTCTAGTGTAAGTCTCCGCCGATATCCTGGGTTTAGCTGGTAGCAGTTCGTAATAGAGCAAGCCCTCAGAGTCCCAACAACAACAGAGTAATACTCTCTGTACTCCGCGAGGCAGTTTAGGGGTTGGCTCTGGTTTTTCTCCTTTCGGTAGCCACTGTCGCTTGCGTGTGAGGTTAACATAGAGAACCCAACTTTCATCTCCAGTGACGATTTCTCGAAGAAAATCCTTTCTGTTCGGACGATGCAGGAGTGAAAGACATATAAACACTCGTGACGCTTTGTTTGATTCGCTGAGATCGTGTGGTATCCAAGACGACACAACTTTTCCATATCCCATCTCTTGTGAATGTTGGAGAATCGTGGGGTGGCTACACAGAGGAAAAAAATTCATTCAAACAAAGAATATTTCTTCGAAAACAATAAGAGATTACTTTGAGTCAAATGAATATTTTTTCCATTCAAAGAAATGGATTCATTCAACAGTGACAATCAAGTAATGTATTCAAATCCGCAATTCTTGAGATTTGTTTTATAACAAAAATTGTATTATTTGTCAATATTTCATAGTCCATTTTAGTGCTTCTGAACTTTTTGATAAACGGAAATTCTGCGCGCTTTGAATCATCTTAGACTTTAATGAATGGTTTAGAAGTCATGCCATCTTGCCGGTTGAACAATGTTGTCACTTCGGGTAAGGATCCGTAATTCACCTTCATAATCTGAAAGAACTATTTATTTGGATCAAGTATTATTTTTATTATTATTATTATAAATTTATTGCGTTATAGGTATATAACCTATTACAAGAGGTACAGCAAATTGTAATTACATTTTGAGTAGCACAGTGCATTACATATTAATCCATTACATTATTCATCTAAATAAAAAGTTCTAATTTTTATCCTTCTCAATACAAAATTTGCCAATTTCAAATAGTTAGTTTTTCCTTTTATGTTTAACATTTCTATCAATGAAAGTTCACTCACTGAATCCGGTCTACATGGCTTGTATATGGGACATCTTGTTAAAACATGTTCCAATGTCTCTATTTCGTGTATATTGCAAATAGAGCATTCGTCTTCCTTCGATAATCTCATTAATGAGCCATCTCGATCCATCAATGCAACCGTCAGTTTTCCAGCTAATCTGATTTGTGCCAGGATTCTCATAGTGTGCAGAGGCAATCCCATATCCAGATATTGTTCTATTTTATATCCATTTAATTCTTTAATATTTTTATAAAGAGGCGAGTAGCTTGAGGCAGTCGCTCTTTCCATATCCTTGATCCAACTATTCCTCTCAATTGCCCTGATAATTCTAGGTACTGCATCTAAGACTATGTCTATATTTTCACTATGCCAGATGTCCCCAAATCCTAATTCCATTAGCCACATCCTCATTTGTGTACACCAGTTATATTCTATATTGTTTTGCCCATTTTTATCTAATGCACGCAGTCTCACGTAACTTTTTTTGGGAAATCTGTTTTCCTCCATTCGCAGCAATTTTACCCAATATGCGATTGCTCTCTTCATTACCAAAGTTTCTAAATTCGTTCGTCCTGTTTCTAATCTTATCAAATACCCCGGTGTACTTCTTGGTACTTTTAGTAGTGATTTGAGAAACCAAGTGTGGGCCTTTTCTATAATGTTTAATTGTCTCATTCCCCATAATTCTGAGGCATACAGTAAAGTGGCCAACGCGATATTCTCAAACAATTTTATCTTCTCATTCCAGCCCTGACTACGACCAATAATTAGTATCTTTCAAATCGTACCTATGGCCATCTTTGATTTCGACAGGAAATATTCTGCTGCCTTGTCATATCTTCCTGAAGATGTGAAGGGAACTGCGAGATATACGCAGTTGTTTACTATCTCAATATATTCGTTCCGATATTTGATTCTTCTTAATTTTTTTAGTTTACCTCCCTTTCTGAATACTACTATTTTTGTTTTATTAATATTTACTTCTAGATTGTTTTCTTCGCAATATTCTGATAGTGTATCCATTTTCCTTTGGAGCTCTATAATATTATCCGCGATTAAGATCAGATCATCTGCAAATAATAATAATAATTCAATTTCCCTGACAACCTTATCATGTCCTCTTTTTATAAAATACATAACTATATCACTTAGCATTAGGGCAAACAGAGTAGGGCTCAATGGATCCCCTTGTAATACTCCCTTATTGATTTTGATTTTTTCCGAATAACTTTGTCCACATTTCACTTTCATATTTACGTTTTTATAAAGGTTATCCAGGATCTTTATAAGATTTGCACTTAGACCCGCTTCGTACAATTTTTTCCATAAGATCTTATGATGTATAAGATCGAATGCTTTTCTAAAATCAATGAATGCCACATATAATTTGCCTTTGTATTTTGTTAGAGCTTGAGCGATTTTTGACTGCAAAATGAATATATTGTCTTGACATGCTCTTCGAATTCTGAATCCATTTTGTCCCTGTGGCAGTATTTCGTTAGTCTCTGCCCATTTCACTATTCGGTTATTTAGGATTGACGTAAAAATTTTCACAATAGTGTTAGCTAAGGCTATTCCTCTGTAATTGTTTATATCTTTTGGATCACTTTTTTTAGAAAATAGTAACATTTTAATATTGTTCCATGCTGTAGGGATTTGCCCTTCCTCAAATAATCGATTTAATATATTTAGAAAAAGTGGTAAGCTTTCTATTGGCAAATACTTGTAAAACGTGTTTGTAATGTCATCGGGACCCGGAGCCTTATTGGGATTCGGTCTCTTCAAAACTATTCTTAACTCACTCATTTCTATTTGCTCATCAAGGAAGGGATGCCGAGCATCAAAAAAATTCAATCGCTCACAGATGATGTTCTTATAAAAGTTTTTATAATATGTTTCAATCTCTGTTTTTGTGATCTCTAAACTTTTATAATTCGATCCACTTAAAGATTTTACTGTCATCCAGAATTCTTTACTGTTCTTAATATTTTCTATTTTCCTACTTATTTCAGAAGTATAATCTAACTTTCTCTTTTTTATTAAATTAACGTATAAATTTTTTTCTGTTAAGTATTGAATTCTCAAATCCAGTTTTTCTTTGTTAGACTTTTGCCATGCTTTACAAGCCTTTTTAACATTTTTCCTAGCTATATAACATTGTTTATCGAACCATGGCTTTCCTGTACTAGGGCTTTTTTTCTTTCCCTGATTTATTACGGTCATTTCCAAATAAGTCGCTGCTTTATTGATTACACTGATTAGATCACAGTTGGTGTTATCCAAGTCTATGCTTAATTGATCCAGTATTTGCGATATATTATTCTTATATTCATTCATTTTATTCTGGTCCCATTTTAATTTCCTTTCTACTATCGAGTTTAATCTTTGGTTACTTTCCGCGTATTTTTCGCTATTTGAATCCAATGTCAAGGTAATTTGTGTAGTCAAGTGGTCCGAAACTCCGAGTCCTATTATTTTCAAGTCATTTATATTATTCAATGAATGTTGTTCCGTCCATACTAAATCTATAACACTACTTCCTCTTTTGTTGAGAAAAGTTAAATTTCCTTCCCCATCGCTGAGGCTTCTACCATTCAGAACCAAGAATCCCAATCCCTCCATGAGCTCAGCGAGCGATTTACCCTGTTTGTTGATTACTTTGTCTTTTGATTGTCTAAAGTGTTTGAAGTTGGTATATTCGACCATTTCTTCTTCCACTTGGTTTAGATTCCCTATCCTACTGTTGAAGTCACCTCCTATCAGAAAATGCGCATCATATTTTTCTTTCAAGTATATCAACAATTCATTCAGCATTCCTATTCTTTCTATGCAGCAGGTGTCTCTGATATACACATTTACAATAATGTATTCTATGTTATCAGTACCGTTACTAATATGACGAGATTTTTTATTACGCTTTCTTTTACTAGTACAAACAAGCCACCGCTTGCTCTACCCAATAGTTTTTCTTTGACAGCTGGACTCGTGATACATTTATATTCATCATAAATCTTAGGCAAATATAAATTATCCCCCACCACCCAAATTTCACATCCGCAGATAATTGCATTAGTCCTCAAGAACTCTATATCTAGATCACACAAATCTCGTACATTTTTTATACCATTCACGTTCCAGAACATAATTTTTAATGTATACTTATCTATATTGAAGTTCTTTGGTTTAATCCTATTTTCTACTTCACTTATAGTCTCTATGTTTGAAGAACACGTTCCCGTGATTATTTTCGGTTTCTGATATTGTATTTCTTGACAATAATCATTCCGAGTGTTCTTTTCTATTGCTCGATTAGACCAATGTCGTTTCGCCATATCCAACATGTATGATCAACAAATAATCTTCCTGTTGCTACACGTGCCACATGTCCTTTTTTCCTCTCTTCATTTGCTCTCTCTATAATCTTCTTCTGAATTTCTTGTTCTTTAGTTGTTAAATCATGCGAAATAAAAATTTTCTCTTCGCCCAGCAATTTTTTATTCTTCATAATTTTAACCTTTGCATCCCAGGTGTCAACAGTCACCATAATTATAAAGTCCCTTTTTTGAGTCTTTATTTTTTGAGTTTTTTTTATTTCGCATTGTACCTGAATTCTATCATTCAAAAATTTTTCTACTGTTTGTGTTATATTTTGGTTTTGATCAGTTGTTGGAAGTCCTTTTATTATAATATTATTCTTTCTTTGCTGTTTGTCTCGCCTTTCCTCTTGCACTTCCAATCTCGTTATACGTTGTAATAGTTCTTCTTTTTCAGCTGTCCATTTTTCTTCTTCTTTGGTCCAGTCTTCTTTAACTGTCTCGCACTGTCGAACTGTTTCTTGACATAATTCACGTACATTAAGCAATTCCTCGAACACACTTTTCTTGGCATCTTCAATTTCATTAATCAAATCACTCAGCATATCCAAATTTTGCATTTTATCTTTGATGTCTTTAATATCTTGTTCTAAATTTGGGTTATTGCCGGTGTCTGAAGTTCTGCTCCCTTGATTTTTACTTTTGGATCAAGTATTACTTCCTGGGAGGACAGCAACATCAATTCTTTATATACAAACCGTACAATCAGGCCAGAGCTTGTGAGAAAGTAGCGACACCTTGCGAAAATTAATCACAGTTTGTGAAAGTGAATAAAATTTTGAATGATTCCAAAAATCGATTTCTTCATTTCAATGAATTACAGTTCAATCAATTCATGGATTGTATTGATTCAGTTCAACATTTGTTTTTGAAAAGACATTGTGTTGGGAAAATATTCCTTCGATTTGATGAAAAAAAATTTTCCATTCAACGACGTAATCCATTATTCCTATCAAATGATCATCTTTGAATGAACATTGTATATTCGTTCAATAAAAGTTGAACCCGAAAAGATTTAGTTCTTTGATGCAATGACTATTTTTCTCAGTACATTGATTCCCATATCTTTCTGTGGATGATGAAAACTCTTTGGATACATATATCATTTTTCTTAATCCAAAGAAATCATTAGTTATCACTGATGAAGGAACATTTGTTTCTTTTCAAGAAGTAAAATATCATAGCAAAGATTATATGATACAAAATTTTTGAATAATTAAGATGATAATCTTATACTTATATCTAAAAAGCTAAGGAATAGAAATGAAAGAATTATTCATGAATCAAGAATTGAAGTTTTAATGAAATTGGAAATTTCATTCTCAATGAATGGAATGATTGAAACAAGGTCTTAGATATCTTTTCAAAGAAATATTTCTTTGGTTTGAAGAAAAAGACTCTAATGAAATCGTTTATTAAATTTTATGATATGACTCATAGAAAAGATGAATTCATGATTGCCATGAATATCAGTTATTCAACTCAAAAAACTCAAAATCCGAAGAAGTGTATTTCTTTGGGCTAATGAATTTTTTCTCTCAGACAACCGAGTTTGTTGGCTAATTCTCGTGACGACGTGTTAGGCTTTGCCTTTATAAGTGCACGCAGTTTTTCATCGTTAACAGCTGATTTCCTGCCGGACCTCGGTTTTTCTTCAAAAGATGTTTCGCCTAAACAGAAACGTTGATAGCAACGAGATACATTCTAATAATGAACAACGTCTGACTTGAACGCGCTGCAAATACTAGCGGCTGCAGCTCTTGCAGAATGCCCTTGTGAAAATCCGTAATAAGCGATTGCTCGAAATGCACTTTGTTCCATTTTTGCTCGTACTGACTGCGCGGGACAACTCACTGGTTTATAAACACTGCGGTATGGAAGGTTCTAGACTAATCTCGCATAGACGACTCTCGAGTGTTCTCGAACTTTGTTATTAGGAAAAATAGATTATTTGAAAAAAAAAGTGTCGCAAGATTTTCTTACCAACCCAATATATATTAGGCCAATGGAATCTTACTTTGATGGATATAATGATTTTTGACTTTCTGAAAGACTCCCCAATCAGAAAAAACCGAAGTATGCCAATGTTGACAACAGGCGGAGTACAGTGCCAGTATTGGGCCCCCAAGAGTCGGCTAGCACGTACGGATTTAGTACTGGATACATAGAAATACAGTACTATACCAGTACTGATACACCAGTACTGAAAGTTTGATTTCGACCAAGTATTGATACAGTACTATGCCAGTACTGATACACCAGTACTGAAAGCTTGATGTCGACCAAGTACTGATACAATACTATGCCAGTACTGATACACCAGTACTGAAAGCTTGATGTCGAGCAAGTACTGATACAATACAGGCACTGCAGTGATTGCAAATAGGAAATCACCCAATCAGAAAAAACCGAAGTATGCCAATGTTGACAACAGGCGGAGTACAGTGCCAGTATTCGACCTCCAAGAGTCAGCTAGCACGTACCCAGTATGGAAAAGCGTTATCATTTCGGCCAAATGCCAGTACTGTTGCAGTACAGACCACCAGTACCCCACCAGTCTTAGCCGGTACTGGCGCAGTACAGCGCTAGTTGTGGAATTCTGATTAGGCGTATTGCGCCGGTACTGAAGACCATTACCGGTTACCAGTACTGTGCCAGTACCAAGTATCCAGTACGGAAAAGCGTTATCATTTCGGACAAATGCCAGTACCGCTGCAGTGCAGACCGCCAGTACCCCGCCAGTGTTAGCCGGTACTGGTGCAGTACTGCGCCAGTTGTTAAATTCTGATTGGGTCTATGCGTTCAAGAATCATTTTATTCATTGGAATGATATCTAATCAATTCAAAAAATATTTTTATGGACATCATTAGATGAAATGTTTTTTTGTCTCAATGATTCTTTTTCCTCAGGATACAATTATTTCATATGTTAACACAGAGGATAATTTCAGATCATCAATGGATTCCACATATATGTGGAACCATTATAATGGTTCAGGTAGGGTTTGGTTGCTTCAGACATGAAAAAACAAACTTTTAAAGAGTAAACAGTTTTCATTGTGAGTTTATAATAATATATTTATTGAAATGAGTAATGATTATCACTCAACATACATTAAATGACATGAACACAAAATGATTATTGTGAATTGATAATAATCTGAGTAAAAATCACAAGTACAATTTTGTCACGTGTACGTCGTTTTTCATGAAGATCGAATGTGATTAACCGTGTGACTGTATTCAACTGTCATTTTCGGTTGTATTACGCGAGGTTTGATTTTATATTTCGATTCGGGGATATGAAACAAACTATGGGTAGTGTATACATAAGCATGAAGTTTTCTCTACTACAATACAAAATAAAAACACAGGATGACCCAAGTCGGATAGATTATATTTGCGGAGCATATTCTGCAGCCAAAATGCAACAACTTTTGTATTTGGCAAACTTTTTTTTGAGGCCTAGTTTTCGAGATATAAGCATTTTTAGTTTTTTTTTCAAATCCAAATCACTCAAAAACACGATATGCTACGTACTTGGGCTTGGGACCATTCGCTAAGTTGGAAAACGACGGATCCCTGGAAAACAATTTCAACTATCTCATCATTGCTTATTCCGGAGCTATAGCGATTTGAAATTTTTGAGCTTCTAGCCAATCACCGTTCAGCAACTTTAAACCGTTATAGCTCCGGAACAAACAATGATAGGATGGTCAAACTTTTTTCCAGATATCCGCCGTTTTCCAACTCAGCCAAGGGTCCCAACCTCAAGTACGTAGCATATCGTGCTTTTGAGTGATTTGGATTTGAAAGAAAATCTAAAAATGCTTATATCTCGAAAACTAAGCCTCGAAAAAAATTTTGCCAAACACAAAAGTTGTTGCATTTCGGCTGCAGAATATGTTCCCCAAATATAATCTATCCGACTTGGGTCACCCTGTATATCACCAACTACACTGTTTGAAATAATATGATGTTCAAGTGAAACTCACACTGAACATGTATTCAGTGTACGAGAGTTGAGTAGTATGAAATACTATGGAATTTAGAACTACAGTTCTTGTAAAATTCCCCTCTTCGAAGTTATCCGTGACAAAACAATGTTTACTCAACACCGATAATTCCCGTAACTATACGGATCTATCAAATATATATGGCGAGTTATATTTTCCATTCTTTTTTTAGTCAGAGGAATCAGAAAATTCAATTAGAAGTTTATAAGCCGGTATTGATAACTCGTATAATATCTTTTTTTCCGTGTTCGATCAAATGGGAACAAAATCTGTTCGTTTGCAGGAGAATTTACTTTACAATGAAAAGTTAATCCAAACGGTTTTGGAATAGAAGGAAACAGTGTTCTTGTCAGAACTGACGATGTTCTGTGGTTATTCGAGCGAGTAGAACAGGTCGCGACAAAGTCAGACTGGCATATTAGAAATCGAGGGAGTGTACGTGGGTGCACATGCAGTGATGTGCGCACACGCATACGTACGATTCATTGGTTCTATTTCAGGAAGCGAACGACCCCACCTAGTACATCGAACCCCTATATGCACTTTCCTTCCTTCCGGGCACAGTTGGCAGCGCAGGGTACCCTCTCGTGGTTCTTCCTTTTCTCGACGGATTTATTCCATCGTCGACAAATCCACCTGTCCATGAGTTTTACCGCGCGGTTGCATTCGCGAAAATAAATTCTCAGAGGCCGAGCATCGCCAACCAATGTGAACTCATCATCCCATTGCTTTCGTCGTCGTTTCCGTGCTTCATTCAAAGCTTTTCAATGTAACTTATAAATTAATCAGATGAATGGAGATTTCAGTGCATTGAAAATGACAAATATTTCATGATAATCGCATCTATTCTCGATCTTACAATCCTCCCTGGAGTAATGAAACTCGTTTTCCGATGAATCACCTATGATGAAACGTATAATGGAATATCGTAAATTTTCAATGTCTCTCGATACGTGGATTGTTAAAAACAAAAGAAAAGTAAGGAAACATAAAACGAATAGAGAGAATATTCGGAAGAGAAAAAGGATAAATATAAGAAGATACGATTGTAAGGTCACGAAAAGAGTAAGAAGAAGAAGAAGAAGAAGAAAAAGAAGTGCAGTGAAGGAGAAGGAAACAGGCCACTGGAGAAATTGGATACCTCTAATGGGTGCTAGAAATAGAGACGACTTTGGCTCTCCTCTTTTATTTCCCGCTCTTTCTCTTTTCCTCTCTTTCGATTCACTCTTATTTTCATCTTTATGGCTTTGGCATCGTCTCTGTCCGTCCTCCCTTACCTTAACGTTTCTTATTTTCTCTCCTCTTCTATCTTCACCTCATTTTTCTTGTTTTTTCTGTTTTGCTACTACTTCCTTGCCATCTCTTATACTTTCCACTCATTTCTTCGACTACTTCTTACTCTGTTACTCCCTTTTTCCTTCAGTTTCATCTCCTTCCTCGATGTCCGGAAACCTGGGAATGGATATAGAGTCTGAAATCGCCACCAAATCTCGTTGCATCGAGCTTCGTACTTCTTTTACTCCTTTTCCTCGAGTCTCAAGATACCGCTGAATACTCCTGGACCACTTCTACCGATGCGAGATGTATTGATAGCTCTTCTCTGATGCAGGTTTCCCAAACACCCGCTTGTCTACACATCCTCTTGCAAGAAACACACTTATCCACATAAAACATCTCAACCTTTACTTCACCTCCTTCTTTTTATTATACTGCTTCTTCCCTTATTATTGTGTCCTCATATTTGATATCTTGACACGGATGTGCAAGGAAGCTCACAACTATTCGGTTGTAATTGAATTGTTCTAATGGAGATTGGATAAATCGTCGTTTATTGAGTATAGTTGTATAATCTGAAGAGTTTGATACTTCAAGATACACATATTGTCATGAGAATACGACCTCTGAAAACAGTTCATAATTATGGGAATATTGAAAAACTTGAGAAAATATAGACCCTCGCTAATCATTTGTTTTCACTTTATATGTGCAGATCGATCTTCGACATCTGGGCCAAACCGAAGAATCGAATCGTATCGACGTAGGAATCGACCTCACCGACTATTACATCTCCGTCGAGTGGGACATAATAAAAGTGCCTGCGGTGAGGAACGAACAGTTCTACATGTGCTGTGAGGAGCCCTATCCCGATATCGTGTTCAATATAACTTTGAGACGTAAGACCCTCTTTTACACGGTTAACTTGATAATACCGTGCGTTGGTATATCCTTCTTATCGGTGTTGGTGTTTTACTTACCAAGTGACAGCGGTGAAAAAGTATCGTTGTCTATCTCGATCTTACTATCATTGACTGTGTTCTTCTTACTTTTGGCTGAAATAATACCGCCCACGTCGTTGACGGTCCCATTGTTGGGCAAGTATTTGCTCTTCACAATGGTGCTGGTAACATTGTCGGTCGTGGTGACAATAGCGGTTCTAAACGTAAATTTTCGATCGCCCGTTACCCATCGTATGGCCAAATGGGTGCGCGTAGTGTTCATTCAAGTGTTACCAAAGTTTTTGTTGATACAAAGACCTCGTAAAGACAATGGCGATGACGAGGAGGATGGGAGTAACGATGAAGATAGCAATGTGATAACGATAGGTGGGCCAGGGGGTGGCGGTTCTGGGAATCGTCGTCGTCGCGATCACAGACGTCGAGATCTCGACGTCGATGATGACGAAGACGACGAATTGGACGACGACGACGACGACGACGAGGATGACGACGAGGAAGCTATACCGCATGTGGGAACGAAAGCGCCCGATGGTATTCTCACTGACGTATTTCACGTGAGGGAAACCGATAAGTACGATCCATACGGTGGTAAAAGATTCAGTGCGGAATACGAGTTACCACATCATCTTCAAGCTGTTCCGAATGTCATGCCACCACCTGTTCCACCCTCCATTGGAGGGGTTACCACGTATGATCTTACAACAACAGCTCCGCGTTTCGAAGAACCGTTACCAGCTTTGCCGTTACCCGGTGCTGACGACGATCTTTTCGGTCCCGCTAGTCCCGGTTACGGTCACGACGACGCCAGTCCTACCTTCGAAAAACCAATGGTCAGGGAAATCGAAAAAACTATTGAGGATGCTAGGTTTATTGCTCAACACGCCAAGAATAAGGATAAGTTCGAAAGTGTGAGTATTTATACACATATTTTTTTTTCTTCATATTGAAATGGATCTTTCATCCATGGCTGAACGAGAAAACACCTACTCTTGGTTGGAGATTCATTCCCTGAACTCGAATTATGGAAATCAATAGAAATGATGAATGCAATAAATTGAAATTAGAAATCTCAATACTGTTACTTAGTTGAACAGAAAAAATCAGAATTTTTACTGTTCTTCTTTAACATGGTACGCGGATAGCGAAATCATATAGTAATTTTGAATGTCAGGGGTTGGGGAAGTTATTAAAAATTACATTATTAAGTCTAAAAAATTGAACAACTACTCCTAACCAGGTCCTCGCACCAGATACGTCTCATTCCGAATAACCTTCACAGATTCTTATAAAATATTGGATCAACCCGATGATAATTTTTAGCCGGGTGCGTCAGAAAATGGAAATTGTTTTCGATCCTATTCCAACAAAAATGTGTCTCCAAATCTTGAAGAATTACACGGAGAGAAAAATTCGCTGTGGCAGTGAAATCTGATTCTGCTGGGTATGTTCGTTGGAGTGACAAATTTTTGCTGTGACAGCAATCTAATTAGTGATGACGGCGAATTTTCAGCTATGGCAGCAGAAAATGTTGACTTCTCCAGCAAAATTTGTTTGCTATTCTATATATATAATACCAAAATTCACTGGAAGAGCAAACATTAGGGTGATTGAGAGAAGAAAAGTTTCTGATTTTTTTCTCGGTACCATGCTCAAAAGTTTCGTTTAAATGCCAAAATAGGCCTTCTAAAATATGATGTTACACGGAGGAAAAAGAAATTCGCTGTGACAGTGAAATCTATCTTTGTTGGGCCCCTTTAACTATTTGTTGTCACAGAAATCTTGTTAGCCAAGACAGCGGCTTTTTAGCTGTGGCAGCAAAACATGTTTGCTTAGGTTGATTCGAAAAAAAATGTTTTCGATTCTTTCCTCGGTACCACGATGTAAGAAGAATAGGTGTGTTATCTTTCGTATGTGTTGTGAGATTTTTCTGTCCTAGTTCTTGATTTTGCCACTACGAAATTCGAGTAGCTAAGGCAAAAAAAAAGCGGTGAATTCAAATTAGATGTTAGAAATACTAATCCAAATTGATCAAGACAGAAATTAAAATCGTATTATAAGACATAACATTTACAGAGGGAAGTTATTTTTCATTTGAACTTGATTTTATTCTAAAAAATCGAAATTTATCTGGCCTTCACGACACTTTCGCCAACTGGTGGCGAAATTGGAACTAGGACAAAGCCTGCATCAAAAAATGTTCACACCGACAAGGAAGATAACACACCTATTCTTCTTACATCGTGCTCGGTACCATGTTCGAAAGTTTCGTTTAGATGCCAAAATAGGCCTTGTAAAATATGAGTCCTTCCGCATCGCACTTTTCGATTTTCCATACGAATAATATGGGAAAAAATTTCTTTTTTTTTTTCATTTTTTTAAGTAACGAACAACATATGTCGTACTGTGAAGTTCTTAAAATATTTTTGTAAAGAATTGGATGCTCTACAAAACAGGTCCTAGGTCATTTTTCGATAGGTCAACTCGGTGAAAAGTGATTCATGTTCAAACTCAGATTCACCATCAATTTAGCCGTTTCCTTCAAAAACAACTCGTTTATTTTTCAATTTAATGGACTCAAAACGAACTGAAACTTTATTTTTAAGCGCTAAGAGTTTGAAAAAACAGGAATATCGCTTTTTGCCCCCGAATATCGCTGAAATTTTATGGTGAAAATATTTTTGAATGATTTGAGCTCAGTGTTTATTAAACACTGTTTACTTTTGAGTTCAAATCATTTTAAAATATTTCTACCATAAAATTTCCGCGATATTCGGGGGCAAAAAGCAGGATTTCTGTTTTTTCAAATTTGTAGTGCTTAAAAATGAAGTTCCAGTTCGTTTTGAGTCTATTAAATTAAAGAATATACAAATTTTTTTTGGAGAAAACGGCTAAATTGATGGTAAATCTGACTTTGACCATGAATAACTTTTGGCCAAGTTGACCTATCGAAAAATGACCTGGGACCTTTTTTGTAGGGCATCCAATTCTCTACAAAAATATTTTAAGAACTCCACAGTACGACATATGTTGTTCGTTACTTATAAAAATGAAAAAAAAAGAAGAAATTTTTTCCCATATTATTCGTATGGAAAATCGAAAAGTGCGATGCGGAAGGACTCATATTTTACAAGGCCTATTTTGGCATCTAAACGAAACTGTCGAACATGGTACCGAGGAAAGAATCGAAAACATTTCTTTTCGAATCAACCTAAGCAAACATGTTTTGCTGCCACAGCTAAAAAGCCGCTGTCTTGGCTAACAAGATTTCTGTGACAACAAATAGTTAAAGGGGCCCAACAAAGATAGATTTCACTGTCACAGCGAATTTCTTTTTCCTCCGTGTAACATCAAAACGAAACATTCGTACGTATTGTTAAACAAATTAAACCTTCAAATCCCTCTTGACAATCCCTATAAATCCAAATTGTTCCTGAAATCTTCTTGCATTCCTCCTCCTCGCATCTATTGTGATGAATACATTTCTTGAAAAATCATTTTACCGAGGAGGAATGAGACTCTCAATGCTTAATGCGATTGCTTTGTTAGTTATTCAGTCGACTGATTTGAAATTCTCACTGATTCCATTCTCTTTAATAAGAGAATTGGAACTGAATAAGTTTGAATAAAGCGAGGAGCGACGAATTGAGACGAATAGACAAAATGAAAAACGCATTCCCCGATGTAAGTAGCTGCATTCCATGCATTCGCTTGAATCACAATTAATTATCGTACTAAATGTAGTGAAATGCAGTTGAACATCAATCAATAATTGAACTAATAAGCAAACTTCATATTATTCGAATAAATTCTCTTGTTCAAAGATTCATCGACCAGTAACATTATCACCCTCTTCATAGCGTTCAAAGCGTAGAGTGCGAATGTGACTTGGAATAACCAGTGAATTTGTAATTTCGTATCAAATATTTCAGTATAAAATACACTATATGTATTGTGTGAAGGAACTAATTGCTACGCATCGTTGGATACGTGACATAAAAGTAACAGTTGAACAGGATAGGCAGTTTGCGTTTATTTGATTGTATTTTCTTCAATTTTATTACTGAACAGGAATTTACTGTCACGTAATATAAATGATGGATTGGATCAATACGATTTTTCTCGTTATTCCGAATAATTGCATTTGGTTCTCACCACAACACACTTGAAATGAACCGTCAAATGCATTCAGATACTTTATACAACATCACGAAGTTTTCTCCAAAAAAAATAATAATATTTTATCAGGATGTTTCATTGATTTTATGATTTCAATAATTGGACAGCGCATCAATTTCCTCAAAAAAGTTTGTTCTTTAGAAGGGAATATTATCTTAATCAACATCTCCCATGCACGAAATTAAATCGATATCTTTGTCACTGTGAAGAATTAAAACTGAGTTCACATCTGACATGATTTTGTATCCAACGGTAAAATGTCCGTATAACACTCACTGACACGTGATAAATTTCAGTAGTATTCCAGTTTAGTAATCAATCACATTTCATTAGATTATATGAATGAAAATCAATATGGATATTCGTGTAACCAAACAATCGTATCTTGAATATCCTGGGTGAAAGTCATTTCCAGCTTCTTGACGTTAGATAACAGCTCTGACTTGTTGAAGTTTTTCTCACTGCATTGTTCAACAGAAAGCGTATGACTGATGTGTCTTTTTTCTTCTTCCTTCAACTGTAGGCGTATCGTTTTTTGCATTTGCTTACCCTGGAAAGAAGTCTTCACCGGGCAAAAGCAAACTTCTGCAATCTAGTCCCTTTAGATATGGCGTATATTTGGTAGTAATTATAGTTGATGCATGTATATTTGGTAATTTGTGAAGTAAAATTAGAGAAGTTAAATTGAGTACCCAGTTTAATCGATTTATACATAATATAGATTCGAGAGTTTTTTACGAGGAAAGTGTTTGAAAGTACAGTGGCTGGAGAAAGCAATGCTTGGGAGACATTTTGGTAGGTTCGACAAGCTGCTTGAAAAGTATTAGAAAGCCAGACCGTGATCTGTTTCTTCTTTTTTTTTAAGGGGCTATGCCACTGTGACATTTCAAAAAAATCGATTTTTTTCACCTTTTGCAACAGTTTGTACCCTTAAGAATAT
Organism: Gonatopus flavifemur; assembly: GCA_018340375.1. Taxonomy (NCBI): domain Eukaryota; kingdom Metazoa; phylum Arthropoda; class Insecta; order Hymenoptera; family Dryinidae; genus Gonatopus; species Gonatopus flavifemur. The sequence continues at coordinate 20,362,971 of JAFFJZ010000007.1, forward strand.
CCTGTCAAAATTCCAAGACCGTATCTCAAATATCATCCGAATGCCAGCCTGCTGAAGAGCAAATGGTTGCCTCTCAAATTTACACGCAAAAAAATTACGTGTTGTCGTTACCACAATTTGGAATGAAATTTGTGACAGAGACAATTTTGGAGTGTGATTTACTGCAATTGACATTAAATGTACTCTAATTTAGTTGAAATCACCACATTTTGTTTGAAATATTAATAGAAAGTGTCCCGAAGTGTGAATCGATAGTGAAATCTCTAAACGAGTTTTTCTCGAAATGGGATTTTTCAAATTTGCTGCCATTATAACTCGAAGAGCAATCAACCGATTGACTTGAAATTTTAACTGAGTGTTCTCGGGTGTATTTCTTCTACGGTGAACCACGATCTTCTTGATTGGATAATAATTGTTGATTTGACATCGGACAAACGACCATTCTTTGGGCAAAAAAACATAGTTTTTTTTTTTCAAAACACTGCCATTTTGTCAGATTTCGATATTTTCCAAAAATCCTGGTTCACTGTACGGGGTATACCTTCTAGTTTAACGTCATTTTTGTTTTTTTTTCATTCCAGCCACTTAAGCGACCGGTATGGTGGCAGCAGTTGGGGAACTTTTTTTTCACGCCTCCGAAGGCAGCGCATAAGTCGCTCTTATGTCGATATTCTTGTACCAAAAAATTATATAATATAGTTAAGTTATAAGGAAAAATATATAGAATACTTTTTTTTTTTAAATTCCGAAAAATCACACAAGTTTCAAGCGTTTACAGTGGTATAGCCCCTTAATCCTTAAATATCTGTATTCTCAAAGAATTGTCTCCACAGATAACTGTATTCTTGAAGAATAGTATTCTTAAACATCCGTGTTGGAAGAACTTCGTAAATGCCTCCATCCTCTAATATCTGTATTTTCAAAGAACTGTTTTCTTAGAAAACTCAATTTTTGAATATCTGTATTTTCTGAGAACTGTCTCCCTAAAGAACTGTTCTCTTGAAGGACTGTATCTTTAAACCTTCCCATTCTGAAATCTGTATCCTCAAAGAAATGTCTTCTTAAAGAATTTTATTCTCAAATATCTCAATTCTTAAATGCCTGTATTCCCCAAGAATTATCTTCCTGAAGGACTGCACTCTTGATACATACATTTATGCGGATGACTACCCATGCAAAAATTGACGAACGGCCCAGTACTGGAATAACGTTATTTGCCAACCGTCAACTGTTGGCAAACAACGTTGGAATAAACCCGGAATGATAACACTGATCAACACTGCTACAGCGTTGTTCACCAATACTGGGTCAACGTTAACATCAACCCTGAATCAGTACTGGTTTTTCATTGGATACCAACATTGACAATTGATTTTCAACCGGTGATGGTAATCCATTTAAGCCTTTGTGCGTAGCTAATGGAAATAATTTCATATTTTCAGCTAATGTCCACACCGAAAAAACCATATTCTAAGATTGAGAGGGCGCATCTAACTTTAAGAACATTCATCTAAAATAAGCGCCAAGAATATATTTCAAATAATTCACAACAAAATTATTGGAATCCTTGTCGATCTCGTACTGTATATATATGGATGTATGGAAACATGTTCCAATGTCAGTTGCTAGAACCGCGTTCTACAGCAATCGATCTCCCTGGTGGAAATTGTCTTAATGAAGATATTTAATGATAACAAGCGTTCAAACTATGGGGGTCAGTAGCGAAAATCTCATAGCCCTACACGCGGAATCGAACCTAATACAAAATCCTAACCCTAATGAGAGAATGACGCTTTGACCAGTACAGCTGTACACCAGTTATGTATTCTGACATCATAAGTTAAAGTAATATTGTATAGTCGGTGTGAGGAGTCTGGTAACAGATCTAACGAGAAAAAATTTTGAACACGTTGTTATTGGTGAATTTTAAATATTCTTCTCCGACTGTATACTATTAAGAATGTTTCTCTTATCATTCTGATGAGTTACAAATTTTCAAATAACAGCAATAACATATTATATAAAGATATTCTCGTTGAAACTGTTACCGGAGTTCTTACACCGACTAGACTAGACTTGCAAATTATTCAAATTCAGTATCAGTAATAATTTTTCTGTACCGTCAAACCGGCACCTACGCGATGCATTAGAAAAGATCAATTGGAGTGACGTGTTTATCCGATTCAATCATCCGTCGGTTGAATATAATAATCTATGAGCCTGTGTGAAAATTGCAGTTCGGTTGACAGATGTGAGGTTAAATTTATGTGGTCAAAAAATCGATGAATTATTTTTGTGAAATGTGTGGTGGTGATTTCTTGAATAATGTGTATCAAAAAATCTGTTAGTAAGTGCAAAATGAATGAGTAAATCAGTTATAGCTGTTGTAACATGTCAAAAAATCGTAATTTGTTGATGCAGTGAAAATGAATGTCCTTCAAATACTTACATCAGTACTTCTAGGCAAAAACTCAGAGATCATATTAATTTTGTAATAAATATGAGTCATTTAGAACTCATTTGATCAAAAATATGTCAAAAAAATGTTCAAAATGAATTGCAAAAAACTTGGATTATTCACTCGCAGCTCGACGGATGGTTTTACTTTTCAAATTGAAGAGTACTCTTCATGTTGAAATTTTCAAATTTGAGGAAAAAGCCTTATGTTCTGAGTTGAATTCGTTGTAAGGGTGATGATAAACTTGTGGGAAGAGTTTGAAAGTTAGGTGGAATCTATATTGATCAGGAAAGTCCAAATCGTGTGGCAAAAGTTAGAAAATCTGTCAACTTACCCAGATAGAAAACCATGCCCTAAATATTTTGTAACGTAATGTGCCGTGAACATACTATCATAAACTTCGCTCGGATTGCAATGATGCATGAAATGTAAACATCATGTCTTCATTATGGTACCATCACCTCGTTTTGCTACCAATAACAATGCTTTATGCGGAAACACCTTGGTACCATGATGCAAACATTTCTTGGCGTGCATGTCACCATTATGATGGCATTATTGAGACATTTTTCTATCTGGGTTAGCTTACGGCACATGGGTATTCTATCAGCTTTCCTTCACTAGACGAAATCTAGGCAGGAGAAATGTATCAAAATTTAGTAAAATCAAGTTGGTACAGAGTAAGAGAGGACAGATATATTCATTGAATTTTATTGGTTATTATAAAAATGTTGATAAATACGTAAAGGCCATGTATGACTCAATTTATCGTCTCTCAATATTTTTGGTCAATGATTTTGTATTGTGTGCGTTTTTGTATCTTTTCACTAGTAGCTTGAGGAGACATGTGGATTGAACCTGTTTCATAAATACAATAACATTCATTTGTAGGAACATGATACAACATTATTGGAACAAAAATATTAAAAGACGACACATTGGATCTTCTATAGCCTTTCCTTATTTATCAACATTTTTATAATAACCAATAAAATTTAATGAACATATCTGTCCTCTCTTACTCTGTACCAACTTGATTTCACTAAATTTTGATACTTTTCTCCTGCCTAGATTTCGTTTAGTGAAGAAAAGCTGATAGAATACCCACGTGCCGTGAGCTGAGTTGACAGATTTTCTAACTTTTGCCACACGATTTGGACTTTCCTGATGAATATAGATTCCACCTAACTTTCAAACTCTTCCCACAAGTTTTTCATCACCCTAACAACAAATTCAACTCAGAACATAAGGCTTTTTTCTCAAATTTGAAAATTTCAACATGAAGAGTACTCTTCAATTTGAAAAGTAAAACCATCCGTCGAGCTGCAAGTGAATAATCCAAGTTTTTTGCAATTCATTTTGAACATTTTTTTGACATACTTTTGATCAAATGAGTTCTTCATGACTCATATTTATTACCAAATTAATATGATCTCTGAGTTTTTGCCTAGAAGTACTGATGTAAGTATTTGAAGAACATTCATTTTCACTGCATCAACAAATTACGATTTTTTGACATGTTACAACAGCTATGACTGATTTACTAATTCATTTTGCACTTACTAACAGATTTTTTGATACACATTATTCAAGAAATAACCACCACACATTTCACAAAAATCATTCATCGATTTTTTGATCACATAACCCGTATGGAAATATTTCGCTGAAAAATGTCTGTAAAAACTATGAAAAATCTCTGAAAAAAATGAAAAAATTCTGAGAAACTCTGACAAACTCTGAGAATCTCTGAAATTTTGATGAGAAATCTAATATTTTTGGGACATTTTTTACAGACTTTTTTCAGACTTTTTTCAGAGTTTTTCCATTCTTTTTCAGAGGAATAGTAACGAAATTGCACTCTGAAAAAACTCTGACAAAACTCTGATGGATCGCTAACATTTTTCTGACTTTTAGAAAAAAATTAAAAAATTTTCAAACACTTTTTCACACATGATATTTGAATACGGCATATGAAAGTATTTATTGAATTCCAGGATTTTTCAATAATCAGAAAAATGTCAACAATTTATTAGAGTTTTGTCAGAGTTTTTTCAGAGTGCAATTCCGTTACTATTTCTCTGAAAAAGTATGAAGAAACTCTGAGAAACTCTGAAAAAAGTCTGAAAAAAGTCTGTAAAGAATGTCCCAAAAATATTAGATTTCTCATCAAAATTTCAGAAATTCTCAGAGTTTGTCAGAGTTTCTCAGAGTTTTTTCATTTTTTTTCAGAGATTTTTCATAGTTTTGCAGACATTTTTCAGCGAAATATTTCCATACGGGAAATCTAACCTCTCATCTGTCAACCGAACTGCATTTTTCACACAGGCTCATAGATTATTATATTCAACCGACGGATGATTGAATCGGCTAAACACGTCACTTTAATTGATCTCTTCTAATGTTTAGAATGACTTTCATACAAGTCATTTTAGATCTCAGGCTAGATAATTTACAAAATTATTTTTTACAGAGCGGTTATTTAAAATGATCTGGGAATATTCTTATTTCAAGAATTCATTCTAAAACGAAGAATATCTTATGAAGTCACTAAAAATTAGAGGGGGTTAGTCTTATAATAAGAGGATTGGTTTAGAGGAAGAGTGAAGAATAAATTCCTCTTAATCCTAGAATATCGTTTTTTCGGTGCATGGTTATATCGAAAGTAAAAAATATAACACATCTGTTTGTATGTTGCTGAAGTTTGAATCGTTTCTTGAAACGAATGAATAATCCGAAAACATGTGAAGAAGTCAATTCGAGAACATGAATAATAATTTCTTCAAAATTTTGCCGTATTAAACCACACATAATGGACAACGTTGAACGAGTTTTAAATCAACGTTGGCAAATCAGCATTGACTATTGGCGTTACAACAACATTGTACTGGTTGTTACTTCAACCACGTTACATCGTTGGCAACCAACCCTGGTAATCAGTGTTGTACCAGTACTGTTTCGATTGTTATGGTTGGTTGGAAGTCGGCATTTTCTGCATGGGTTTTAAGAAGTTGTTAATTGTTGTCATCAGACTAAATACTTATTGCTGCGGTAAGCAATCTTTACTATCGATGTTCACTTCATCAACAACCCCTCCTGGATTGTCATTCGCCTGAATATAGATATGAAGAATACAGTTATTTCGGAAGAATTTTCTTCCTCTCCTCTGGGTATTCCTCCAAGAATACAGATATGCAAGAATACAATTCTTCAACAATACAATCATTTAGAAATACAGTTTTTGGAGGATACAGATTTTTAGGAATAAACTTCTCCAAGAATTTGAGAATACAGATATCCAAGGATGAAAATATTTGAGAATACAGTCCTTTGAGAATAGGAATATTTGAGGATGAATTCATTTAGGAATACAAAAATAAAGAATACAGCTCTCATTCTGCCCGAACTTTTTGCTCTGATTTGTTGGACTTTTCTCTCACATCCTGGAGAATTCAACCCATAAAAGGCAGAATAGCCTCTTGGAGAATCTCTTGAAGTGGCAGTAAAGTTCCCTATTTCTGATGAAAAAACAACTCCCCCACGGTTGGGGGATAGAACCCACCAATGAAGCGAGGAAAAGTTCCGCATATGAACATCAATCCTTCTCTCTCTCTCTCTCTCTCTCGAAAGAGTAATTCTCAGTCCAAACAGTAACTAGAAACCAATTGACCTTGGAGGTTATATCAAAAGTTCGAATCAAAACTCAATAGCTCATGAGGAAATTGTTTATGATATTCGAAACCGCTTAATCGCTTTATGCCGCATGAGTGCATTGAACATTTGAGAAAAGCACTTACACACTGTCGCGAGAATCGACAATCATAAACTGAATTCAATTGTACAGCACGCAACTTGAAGCAAGACAGGGTTTCCAAGTTTATCCATTACTTTGAAGGGAATCTCTTAATCGTGTGGTTTCTATACGATCTCTCAGTGACTAGATGGATTAGTCATGGCTTTTTGCTCTGACCTTTATCGGTTAACTTTAGTCACGTACCCATCGTGCGTTTGTCTATCCATACATTCAGCCATCCACCCGTTCAACTTCCTGTAGAAACACATCCAGCAAGAATTGAAGTTGGAGAACCGATAAGGTCGTTGAACACGACCATGCACGATCGTTTCACATCAATCTCCTCGACGGCTACCTTTTGCTCTCCCTCTCCTTCTCTCTCCCCTTTCTCGTGTCACCTCCCTCTCTTCATCATGTCGTGTCCCTTCCTTCATCCTCCCATTAACATCTTCTCAAGTTATCCTCCGATATGACCACGATACTCCCAATGTATAATCGCTTCTTATGTAAATTCATCATGAGAATTTCACAATCAATGTTGTGGATGGCTGATTGGATAGATAACAATTGGTATTCAGACAATTCTCAAAACGGAACTGAAGTTCTCTTGTGAGATTACAGGAGAATGATGGAAACAAGTGTCCGATCACTAAAAAGAGAAAAAGGTTGATGTACAAAATTTTTAATACTTCTCTAATTTTGAAATTAAATATGAACGACTAATTTATACACTTCACCTCATACAATTTCAAATTTGTATTTATTTTCCCTCCACCAATTATCGTGAGTTGCATGTATTCAAATATTGAAATTATAAACCATTTGTGAATTGTACAAAACTTTCTTCTGATATTTCATTGGAAGTTTCAATTGCTTCGCGCTGAATTTGGCACATTTGCATTGAATTTTTGCCAGTTACATCGCGCCAAACCGCAATCCATTACAATGGGAATGGAGAGAAATAGATGTTCATATGAGAAATATCTTGCAGTTCAATTATCAACTTTTGAAATATATCGAATCGCTATGCCAATATCTCTGACAGGAGATGATGGATTGACACTGGGAAATTGACATTCGAAAATTGATTTTATCGATGAAAATGATTGGAACGAAACACGGTATATACACGTAGAAAAAAAAAACGTTTCAAAAATTACTACATTGTCTACTAAATTAGCAGGATAAGTGGAAATATTCCTGTCATTATCAGACAGTATAGTAAAAATGTGCGCTTGGTAATATGGGAACAGGCACGCACGTGAGTTACATATTGCTTCTTCGAAAAGAGGATAATTAGTGATCGTTTTGAAGACCCGATAACTTTTTTTCGTCGAAAATCAAAATTTCTCACACCAAACGACTCCCCAAAACTTGGGGAACAATTTTGGTTTCGTGTTCAATGTCCGTCTGTCTGTCTGGCGTCTGAGAGTGTTTACGGCAAATGATCGGTCAAGATTTATTCCTAGACAGTGGTACTCAACTACAAAAGTTTATAGAATTGATCGGACCAGTGATCCTGTCCTGTCCAGCGTTGCCAGTATTCCCTAGAAAAATCTTCAGCATCTGATGATTGGTTATTTCTTGTACAACCGGCCAATCATATTTACAATTTGAAAAGAAATGACCAATGCCAAAAAATCTGGAGATTTTTCTAGGGAATACTGGCATCACTGGTCTTGTCTTGCAAGTCAGCGCCTTAAGTACCCTATGGTCTTCATGAAAAAAAGCTGGAAACTGCGTGTAAACGACAATCATACGAAATTAATTGATATTTCTTGAATTTAAATCTCCTAATTAGATCAAATTATTATCCTCATACTAAAATTTGATTCCAATATGTTTCATTAAGTCAATTCTTATAAAAATCATCAATCGAGTATTGTGAAACGAATTCTAACCTCTGAATCAGAAAATGACAACAATCACAATAATACAAATTGACGAATTATTCTAAACATTATTTCACATTAATGCTCATAAAGTTTGAAGCATTGACCAAAGATTAAAATTTTCAACTGACATATTAGATCTGAGACTATTATCATAATACATATGAATATGAAATAAGATTTTTGATTGTAGCGATTTCCTAATATTATGACTTTTGAGAACAAAGCACCTAATTTCTTTCTTACATTATAGGTACACGGAAAAAATCCTACAATACTGAGTACTGTAGCCGACACGACTGGCTCGTGTTATGGAAAAAGATCATTTCAACACTGCTGGTTACGACTAATTCGTGTTACCACAGTAACCAGCGGTGTTAAAATGATTTTTTCCATAATACGAGCCAGTCGCGTCGGCTACAGTACTCAGTATTGTAGGATTTTCTCCGTGTAGAAGTTGAATTATTGTAATAGAATGGATTTCTATGGATTATATAATTCACTCTTTGAAGATAACTCAGAAGATGAATTTGATGGGAGTTTCCATGTAATAAGAGATGTCCACCCAGACAGTACACAAGAATCCTGAATGAATTCTGAAAAGAGAACTCTAGGAGAACTCTTTCAAAATACAAAGTGTTTCAAAAGAATTTGATTCGTCAGATATTTGCGAATTCCGTTAAAATTCTTAAAGAAGTCTCATAGAATATCAACGGAACCCGCAAATGTCTACCGGATCGCATTCTTTTAGAACTCTTGTGGAACTCTTTGTATTCTAAAACAGTTCTCCAAGAGTTCTTTTTTCAGAGTTCATTTGAGATTCTTGTGTATGCCCCCTAGGCATGCAAAGATAATGAATTTCTATGAAAACATTATGCCTCTCTACTCTTCAACTGACAATGCAATGCAGCACTATCATTAATGTAGCAAATTCACTGTAAAGAATAAAACGAACTATACGAATTTAGATTGTATCATTACAGACGGAAATTTTGTAATATCACCACGCTAAGCATAGAGAATTATAATTTCAAGGGTGTGAAATTGTACTATGTTATCAAAACTTGTACAAAATTTTTACATATCATTTCCAAATTTGATTTCTTCTATTCTCAGCGTAGAAATTTTACATGAAGTTTCAAAAATGTCATGCTCAGCGTAGATAATGAGGTTACCTGCACTGAACATGATCAAATCACAGACTAAGAAAATCACAATTGCAGTGTAAAAGACCTACGCCCAGCGTTTCCCTGCGGGTTGAACTACGCGTTTAGATTGGGATTCATTTCACAATATTCAATTGATTATTTTTATAATAATTGACTTAATGAAACACATCGGAAGCAAATGTTAGTATAGGGATAATGATTTGATCTGATTAGTTGCTTTAAATTTGAGAAATATTGATTAATTTCACCTAATTATCGTTTACTCGCAATTTCCAGCTTTTTTCATGAAAACCATAGAGTGCATAATCCGTTGATTTTCAAGACAGACCAGGATCACTCATCTGATCAATTCTATAAATTTTTGTAGTTGAGTATGGTTGAGTACCACTGTCTAGGGATAAATGAAGGGCCGAATCGAGTAATCGGTTGTGCGTGTGACCTCTCGTCTAGTGCACCTGAAAGTAGGCAACCACCGCTAATCACGTTTCAGGACTTTCATATTAAAAACATACAAGAAATTCGCGATACTAAAAAAACTTCCAGTGGGAAAGTTGTTGCAAATGTATTCAACAACACTCTGACGAATTTTGAGACAATTCCGTATTGTAGGTTAGAAATTATTGCAGGTTGAGTGAAAAAAATGCCATGTGCATCGATTGAGATGTTACAATATGGGTGTTTTCAAAGGGGATGAAAATGATTAGATACATGAAGCTGTTCAAAAACAATTCTCAAATGCAGTTCACCCAAATCGATTAAATATTTCACACTTTTTTTCAATAAAACATAATCACATACATGGAAAAATGTATGATAGTTACTTAACCGTTTTGTTGGAAAAAACCAATAATTGAATATTGGCAAATCTTAGAACATGTTGAATGATGGTTTCAATCTGGAAACATCAATTTTGCGACAGTGGAATTCATAAACAACACATTTCCTCGTCCTTAGTTTAGATTCCGTTTCAATGAACGATTCAAAGTTTAAGAATACAACAAGTATGCCTTCCCACTGGAAAAAATAATAGGAACTCGTACATTTTATTAAAATCTGATAAAAGTGTCCAAATGCCACTATTGAACCTGATAAAATCTTATAAACATACGAGGTGTGTTCAAAAAGTAAGGTGACTTTGTATTTTTAAGAAAAAATATTTCTTTATTTATCAATATTTATGTTGTCCCCTTCAAAGTAATCCCCCTCAGATACAATACACTTATGCCAACGGTTTTTCCAATCCTCAAAGCACTTTTCGGTATAGCCTTGAGCTCTTCCAGCGATGCAGTTTTTATCTCTTCAATCGTTGCAAATCTCCGTCCTTTCATAGGTCTCTTTAGTTTTGGGAACAAGAAAAAGTCACATGGGGCCAAATCCGGCGAATATGGTGGCTGAGGCATGATTGTGGTGTTGTTTTTGGCCAAAAAATCTCTCACAAGCAAAGATGAGTGAGCAGGGGCATTATCGTGATGCAAAAGCCATGAATTATTTTTCCACAATTCTGGACGTTTTCTTCGTATTGCTTCTCGCAAACGGCGCATAACTTCAAGATAATACTGTTTATTGACCGTACGACCATATGGTAAGAACTCCTGATGCACCACGCCATGGTAATCGAAGAAAACAGTGAGCAAAACTTTGACATTTGATCGAACTTGGCGTGCTTTTTTCGGTCTTGGCTCATCTGGGGTCTTCCATTGGGACGATTGGACTTTGGTTTCGACATCATAACCATATACTCATGATTCGTCACCAGTTATGACCCTTTTGAGTAAATCTGGGTCGTCGTTGACGTCATTCAACAGTTCTTGAGCGATGCTCATGCGACGGTTCTTTTGGTCAAAATTTAGCAATTTCGGAACAAACTTCGCTGACACACGTCTCATGCCCAAAACGTTAGAAAAAATTTCATGGCACGAGCCAAGCGATAAACCAACATCCTCGGCAACTTCTCTAATAGTGATTCGACGATTTTCCAAAACAATTTTCTTCACTGCTTGAACGTTTTCATCAGTTGTTGACGTGCTTGGGCGTCCAGAGCGAGGCTCGTCATTGGCATCTTCCCGGCCATCTTGGAAGAGTTTGTACCACTTGTAAACATTTTTTTTACTCAGAACAGTTTCACCGTATGCTACTGTCAACATTTTAAGTGTTTCGGAGCACTTTATTCCATTTTTTACACAAAATTTGATGCAAATCCTTTGATCCATATTTTTTGATAGCAAGACATCGTCGAGCACGCAAAACACTTATAACCTTTACGCCTCTCACAACTAAACAAAAAATGCTATACACTTGAAACTTGGTACAGATGTTCGGGAAGAGTGTGCCAACATAACAAAACAAAAAAATCGATAATCGAAAGTACGTTGCCCGCGAAATTTGAAAAGTCACCTTACTTTTTGAACACACCTCGTATATGGGGATTCTAGAGCGGTATTTGAAAGTCTATGAGATTTTTTCAACGGCGTCTGAATTGGAAGAATTTTTATTTCAATACATCGTATAAATCTTTCCCATATATCAAAAAAACAACAAACCGAATATTATAGAATAAAAAATGGAATAATAAACTTAAAAATAAATCATACGAATTTCAGAATTTTTCTTATCATTCACAAAGTTCTTTATCGTTTCATTGTTTTTGTTAGGATCACGAATTGTCGTGTTTTTGAAAAGATTTTCATAAAAAGCTCGACCTTTCACGCTCAAATATTGCTGCAAACTTTTTAGATCTCTCGATTTTGCGCTTGAAATCCCTACTTCAGGCGCCGGGGGTGCATTTCCTAAATCATTGAATAAAGTATTCACCTCGACAAAAATTTTCAACGGTTCTCCTTTGTACTGATGGTACATGTTAATTTTACCGTTTGGGAAATAATCAATTTTCACGGCAGATTCTATTTTGATCTGGTGAATTTCAGAATTTTTGTTTTAAATCGATTCAAAATCTCTTACGTTGCATTGTGCAGCGTCAATCATTGTCAAAAGAGGATTTCTAGAATTTTCAATGATTTCAATATACTCTTCGGGTGTTTCAATGGTTTCTTGCATTTTTTTCTTCTGACCGTATCTACCAAAATTCCTATCACATTCACAATACGAGTGTCCACGGACAGGGTAGAGATGTTCAATAAAAACCTCGAAGTTTTGAGAGAACATTGACAAAAAAAGGACCATCATATAGTTTCTATTTTGACCCCCTGCAGCATCAGAATATGAAAAGATTTTGTTATACCCCTTTTTTTGTAATCCAAGGTGCGAAGCATAATATAACAAATTACAAACTGTGTTTTTTCCTTTCCTGAGCATTCCTTCAATGAAATGAAACATATAAGTCGATTCTGAATGAAGAATATGTTTCATTTCATTGAAGGAATACTCAAGAAAGGAGCACTGGGAGTTCACTAGGACGATTCAAACGAAACAAAAAAATACATGGAGAAAAGGATTCAGTTGCAGTTATCAGCATTAGGTAACACCAAAGTTAATACCAAATCTCGTAGTTGGATATGACGAAATAAATATTTAGTTATAATTACCAACATGCAGATTCACCACTAAGACCTTTGATTATAGTTACCTAGCTTTAGCTATGACCAATTCCTATTAATAGTTACCAAATCTTGTAATAATCAACCAATCACATGTTTGACGCAACCAAATCAATTTGGTCACTATAAACTAGGTTCGTTTTCCAGTGTACGCATCTCATCCAACGATTCAATTAACTTTGACGTTCATTATCATATCAGATGTTCATTTTGCGAGAATAACCTACTCGATCCCACTGAGAACTCAGCTAAATACACATCTGTTGTGTATGCGGCTTCTTCTTATGAGACAGCATTCGCACAGAAACATATCCCCACATGCATATATCCTATGACATGTAAACACGACACGCCTTCTGCCAAGACTTTTCCCAAGCATTTGGCAAGGAGTAAAATCCATGCTGCAGTGCATTTCTCAGCAAACACACTTTGCAGAAATAATTTATGCGTCTTTCCGTGATCCTGCTTCTTCTTCTTCTTCTTCTTGCTTTTCGCTTCGCGTCTGTACACTTCCCTGTATCATAGTATACATCCAAATACATTGCTATAGAACATAGAACAGCACATTTACGTGACTCTGCGATATCTTATGAAAACAGGACTTTAAGGGATAAAAAAATGTAGAACATCGAATGAAACTTGTCGATGCACACCAGAATTTTTATCAATCCAAATCTTGAATTAATCTTCCTTTAAGAAAACTGGAGAAGTTGATCCCTGGTTGAAAAATCATATTAATTCTGATTCGAATGAATGGGATTTTCTTATTAGAGCTACGTTTATGCATTCTACAACACCAAATGAAATATGTACGTACTTTTTCGGGAACATCGTAATTGAAAATTTTGATAGGCATAAAATTCTTAAAATAGACTCAACGAGGAAAAAGCCTGGATAATAAAACATCCTGCCAGTACATTCACGATACACTTTTCCCCGAATACTGAAACTCTCTTTCCTTTCTTGACACAGATTCCTCGTAAACTCGTGACGATGTCACCACCATTGTAATGTTGATGATTATGAAATATTGGACACTGTAAAAGACGAGAAGAAAATAGAATGATATCGTAGCGATGAGAGATAAGAGAATATGTGAAATATCATGCAGACGTTTCACCGTTACTGTACGTCTTTGAAGAAATATGTACGTGAATACAATGGAATTGAAGGGATTTTCTCCTTTCTGTGTACGAAATAGTCTCAAAAATCTCTCTCCTGAATAGTTCAAATGTATTCCATTTCATGAATAAAAGTTTTATACGTGTAGTAATTTCTTTCGGGTTGAAAATCAGTCTAGTTTAAAACATCGACAGAATTAGTGCTTCCTCGTGAATCCAAAGAACTTACAAGAATTAAAATTCGTATATTTTTTTCCAAACATTTCATCATAATATAAGGAGTATTAATTTCCATCTTTGATGTTCAGAATGAAACGAATGACTCTTGAATGGGAGACGATAAAATACATTTCTCCTAATTAAAAGCAAATTTATGAGAATTATAGAATCGAGACACATAATATTCGATAGTACTTTTCATAACGTTAAGACACGATACGAGAGCGGTAAAAATTCATGAAAAATGAAGAAAAAGTGATAATCTTCTGAGAATATTCGAGACAACTCGATGTTCAATGTACGATGCTCAGTTTTCTCGAGGAAAACTTTCTTTGAAAAGCTAGCTGCTGCAAACATCATTTCTATACGATCTCCAAGTAACATCGTGCCAAGAGCCAACTCTTTCTCTCTTTGTACGATATACGTAAAATCCTTTTCTCAATCGGAATATCCTCGTTTTCGTTCTCTCATATCCACTCTTTTACTTTCCATACCCTGCTCTCTTTCACACGTTTGTTATTTTATTATTCCTCTTCTGAGTCGTGTACATTGAAAACATTCTATCCTCCCTTTCAATTGTCTTCTCCTTGAAATCTGAAACAAATTTTATAAAAATAAACCATGTTCCATTCGAATACACGGGGAATCAAAGTCGATTTGAGAGAGTTTTGAATTGAAGATTCGTACGATGGATTTCAAAAGAAAACGAATAGCTGAAGTCGAGTATGCCATTTTCTCGAGTAACCTATGAGTCTATATAAAACACCTGGAGTAGATCATTTTTTCAGGATTTCGTTTTTTATGAACCATATAATGCAGCTGACATGTATAAAAAGGAAGGAAATTGTTCAGAATAAAAGATCGTAAAAATGACTGCACCCTCTGAAATTGTGTTAATGTTGTCATGTCGAAGTGTACGTTAAACGACGAACCGTCGTTGTCCACTCATAATATTTCGAGAGGTAACTCGGAGAATGTTCATAATCCAATTCTTTCTCGGTATATTCTCCACGCTATATTCATCGTAATCACATCATCTATAAAACTTCTTCACACGATTAAACTTAATACCCAAGCGGTATTCTCGTGCAATTTCTCCCCTCCCGTAGAGAGAGATCTATGTGCATCGTGCAAAGATAGATACGATCTTCGCTTTTTGCTTTGCGAAAGAGAGGTATCGAAAGTTGTTTACGTACGACTGTATATTTCAAACGATTCACCGTGAATAAGAAGGAACGTTTTATCTGTTTCAGGTTGAAGAGGATTGGAAATACGTGGCGATGGTACTCGACCGAATATTCCTCTGGATATTCACGCTTGCCTGTATATTCGGTACAGCAATAATTATCCTCGAGGCACCGAGCCTTTACGACACGACCAAGCCGATCGACATCAAATACAGCAAAATTGCTAAGAAGAAGATGATGTTATTGAATATGGGTCCTGAGGAAGACTAGTCGACGATAAAACGTGGCCACGAGCCGCGTCGCCTCATCAATTCTGTCAATGACTCGAACAAAGTCGTCGTCTTCAACGTCGTCGTTGTCGTATCGACAAACTGCTTTCGTTGGAGGCCATTCGCCGATCGAAGGTCATTCTTCGATTTATCGTTACCGATGTTGCTAACGATCATCGAAACTGCCTGCCGATTTTCGCGTCGATCCGATGAAGGAGAGTTATGACCCTCTCTCGATTGCTGCTGGTACCTAGGAGAAATATTATTGAAACATTGAAAAACAATTGGAGAAATGAAAACGAACTGCAACGAAGATGATCGTCTTTCGTTTCTCAACGTTAGGAACAGGAAGAGAGAGAGAGAATGAGAGACTGAATGCATGCCAGGAACTTTCCTGTAAAGATATCCTCCACCTTGGCTAAAGAGTTCGATCAGGGGAATTTTTGTTTTATGATTTTCCTTCAGTTCGGTACACATCGAATCACGTGAGATCATCATCCGCATCAACGACAATCTCCCCCCCCCCCCCCCAGCATTTGCGATTCGTTTGATTTTATTCTCAAATGAAGTCATTATAACGAACCGAGGAAACTAACAAATCACATGACGTGATTCTACGTTGAGCATAAATGAATTATTTCGCCAAGGTGAGATTCTTGTTTTTTCTTGTTGACAAAGGACTATCAAGAATTCAGATAGATTTGATGTTTGCGAGAGTGGAGAGTTTGATGTTTGCCAGGTATGTATCTAACGCGTGCATGTGTATTTGTTTTGAATGGGGGAGAACAAAATAAGAAACATAGACGGGGGACGAGTGAGAAGAGGGAATAATGGAAGAGCGTGAGAGGGAAGAAGGGAGGATATTAATGACAAAAAAGTGCCAAATACGCGAAAAACACGCGCACCGTATTTTTGTAAATCTGGTTTCATACGTAAGGCTAGAGTCGTGCGGCCAGACGTCGAACTGCCCGAACTGCCGATTTTATATGTAATTAAAAGAATTTGAAAGAATAATAATTATGATAAATAATGAATAATAATGATAATATTATTGATATTAATGAACGATGAATAAAGGTAAAGGGACATTAACAATCGAGGAACAACTATTTCAGGTTAATCCTCCCGAACGAAGCTCATCGTATAATTATTGTACTCTTCTTGTGCATTGCTATTATTATTATCCCACTTTTCACGCAATCATGCGCATATATATGATGCATATATATACACATACTCGTATCGAGACATTCATCGGCGGATCCATTGGACAGAGATCAAAGAATGAGAGAACAAAACACTTTTCCCACGGACTTGTGCCTCAATTTCATCATTTCACTCCACGTTTGTATATTTTTATATATATTCAAAACCGTGAATAATTGATATTCATCGCGATATCGATCGTTCTCGTCATTCTCAAGAAAGAAGAACACGATCCATCACAATTTCTACGATCTATGTAAATTCACATATACACACATATATCATATATTCGATAAAATCGATGGCAAGGATCATTGCGGCGCATAATTCACGCAACGGGGATTGGAATAACAAGACTAGTATCGCTAATAATTCGAATCGTCTTCTCCCGATATTGCCATCAAATCGTATCAAATTTTCTTTCCTCGCAGGAGTGGCTATTTTTTCCTTCTCTCACTTCTTCTGAATCCGCCTACGGACGTCTTGAATGATTTGTCTTTGCGGCCTCGTGAATCAGAAGCGAATAGAGAGACAGATCGAGGCTCGATAATTAAGTAAAGGACGACCGAAAATTGCCCGCCGACAACTACTATACTGCCAAGGAACTTGAAAATGCATGAAAATCATCTTTCAATCTGTCTTCAAACAAATACAAACGATCGAAGGAGGAGAAGGTGACGAAGCGAAAGACGATTGAAATATTTTCAAAACTTTCTCTCGATGAGGATCATTCTTATCCTTTGCGCTTCTGTCTGATTTTGAATATTCTCGGGAATCGATTGGTTTGCCAATCCCGTTCTAGTTCCTATACGAATCAGAAGAGATAACGATGCAGGGTCAGACCGATATCCATTCCATCACACTCATTTATCGTAGCTTTCGCAATCTGGGAGTCATTCGTCATTAATTCGAGTTTGATATTTTCATTTTCATCTTTCTTTCGTTGCTCCTATTTTCAACATCATTCATTAGCCGATCACAATTATGCGAGTTAAAAGAGAATAAACTTTGTGGGAACTTTGAAACTGGTTTAATAATTTTCCCTGATAAGTATGTGAGTTTCGTAGTTTCTCGACTCTTGTCGTTTATTCTTCATCGAGAATGGTCGATGTGGCAAATGAAAAATGATATAAATTCTGTAATTTGATGAATATAAAAATAGTTTCATGGTGTTTTGTCACAGAAACATTGAATGGAAATAAATGCTGTTGGAAGAATTCTTCACCGTAATCAAGCTATTCGATGTGAAGATATAATTTGAAACTCATGAAGTATTTCTAAATGAAATCCCACTACTCCTGGAAAGTCTTCTCACCAAAAGCATTTCTCAGGGACGTTACGTTTGTTAATCTTTGTTCTGTACTTGATAATGTAAAGGGTAAAGTAGATTCTCATTTTCTTCTTCTTCTCCTTCCTCCTTTGTGTATATTCTAGTTGAAGGAACAAAAGGAACGTGAAACTTATTCATCCTTTAAGAAGAAGCAAAGGTTGCAAGTATGATGGAAAGACAAAAGAAGGAAATAACTTGGTAGGCACGAGCACGGTAGCGATACCGAATACATGACATGTATATCCAAAACTTGTACCAGACACAATTCGAATATGAATGTACATGGGACGAATTTCTGTCATGAATGTGATGTGTGTTCGATATACAATACTTTATCAATTTATCAAGTACTTCTTATCGAAAATTTATTTTCTTCTTCATGGATTTATAACTCCTCGAGCAGCCCCATCATCTTCATTATTATCATCACCATCATCTGCTTCTTCTTTTTCTTCTCCTTCCAACTGAGGAAGGGAAAAATGGTACCAAAAATAATATGAGCGGAATGCAACTACAATCATTGCACAATCACAATACTCTCTGATGAATATACATCTGGGCGGACAAGAATGAACGAAATCAAGAACAGAAAACAAAGTTAACCCGAATGGACTTAACGATATAATAATCAACTGATTTGCTCACGTTAAAGTAATTATATGAATACATAAATAAATCAATCAGTATACATATATATATATATGTATTCAATATGTGCATATAGATGTAAAAACAAAGTAATTAAAGAATATATCAATTGAGGATATTGGTGGCGTTGAAAACACAAGTAACAGTTGAATGGAATAAATTAATTCATTAATTCAAATGGTGATAAAACGATAAGGTGCTCAAGTGTAAGAAAAAGTGAGCCTACAAACCAGAATCGAAACGCAGAACATTCTTTGTACGTATCGTTGAAATTTTTTATAACTCAAAATTATAGCAGAATTTGAAGGTTAGAAAATATTGTGAATCCATAGTATATCGACAACAACGTGACGATACTGTGTTTTTTTTTCAATTCCAAACAATTGACAATTGACACTGATGGAATGTATCATACATTCAGGGATACCTCAGTACCACAGAAATTTGAACTACACAAATTTTAACTACCTTCGGCTTGAACTAACCGCATAATCCTACACGGAAAAGAAGGTACCATGTAAAAAATTGGCGTTGTTAGAAAAAGTTAACCAACAAATGTTCTTTTAACACCACATGGTGTCATTTTCACACCATAAATTGTTATTCTAACACCGTTTGGTGTTATTTTGACAGCAATTTCGGGGTGGACATTTATAGAATCCGTGTGGTGTTGATTCTGTGTTAATTCTGACACTGTTTTGACACCGCATTTTTTACAGTGTAGTTAGAATAACTATTCAATTTTTGAGCGCATATGCACCCATTTGGTTACTTGTTCCAACTACCCTTATTTCCGTGTAGCATGATTATTTTACTTCAGAAAATGTCAACAGCATAAATCAAAATGAAATGAATATTTTCGTGAGACACGAATGTAAACTACCCAGTCAACCATGGATTGGTTCCAATCATTGGTCAATTTGATTAATTCCAATGACGTTTGCTAATAATTGATCCATTATTTGGGAATTATGTAGGATCTTTATCTTTAGTACAGGACAATTATTGATCAATCTCGTGGTTCATAGAATTGACCAAAAATCGATCATTCAACACACGTCGAAGATCGAAAATCTGGAAATGTAAAACATCACTTATTTTCTATCTGTAATATGGAATTTTGCATTGGTCATGTCATGTTAATAGGATGGAATTATTTATGATGTATTGTTTATTACAACAAATTGTTGTGGTTTATCGATTCATTCATCTCCGTCATATCAGTGATCGCAACTTATTCAAATTTTATATTATTCGTGATGCGGTAAAATTTTCGCGATGAATTTGAATTCAATTTCGGAGCATGGATGCAAATTCCTATTACAGTAGACTCTCGATTTAAGCACCATCTTTGTCTTTTTCTCACATGAGATTGCATCCCAAGTAGAATAAGGACACGGATGGTGCTTCAACCGAGAGTCTACTGTACTATTATAACTGAGTGAACCGATTGAACTCCATTCCAATCAAAAAGTGTGGTTTTGGCTTATAATTTCTGTTTGAATGAGCAATACGCAAATTGCGGATAATTATATATTATAATGTTAAATGAACGGATTCAGTTTCACAGTGCCATCATCACAGTTTTGAAATGAGAAAATTCAAAACAAATGTTCAAAAAATTTGAAAAAAATTCTTTCACCCTGAAGTTATTATATTAGTATTTTGAAGTGATTCAAAGTTTTATAGTATATATCAATCAATAACGAGTTATTGGTCAATTTTCGATCATTCTCAAACCAAAATGATTGTCCAATAATTGCCAAATTATGGGTCACATTATTTCACAGCTGATGACAGCACCTATGTCCATGCCATTGACCAAAGATTGCCCTGCAATTGGAAAATCCAATGGTCCACTGAAATTGATCAATTATTGGTCGCCAATGCGGACACAAAAATGGACAAATATTGATCAATCCCATCCAATCTTATTGGGTAATAATTGACGAGTTATTTATCAGCTTTGGTTAGCTGAGTACACAGTTCTGAACAATCTTTAACGTGATCAAATGTGAATAAATTTCTTCATTGAAATTTGAACGTCTTTAATATATTTTTGATAAAATATTACATCAATCATAATTTCGAACATATCAACAACAAAGTAGACTCCCTCCCCAGAAAACAAAGTGGTTCAATGATTGTACAATCATGGACACTTTGAAGTCGTTCACTATTTTACAATCAACTATATGATAAGTTAACACATTATTGACAAATGATGCATGCATTGAAGACTACTGCAACTGTTGTGCATCAATGATTGTACAATAATTGATAGTATTTACGCATCAGTCATTCTGATAGTACAACCATTGGTCAATTGTTCATGCATCATTATGTCCATCAGATTGAGCGATCGTGGACTCGTTCGTTTTGTTTTCTGGGTCTATTTCAAAATCCAGATCGGATAATTTATTCGATGATATTTATATGTTAAGATCAGAATGGTTTTATCAGCGAGGCAGTTACGTGACTTATAATTTGTTCTGGATAATCAGGTAGTAAAATAATCACGTCATGTTCATTCGTCCAATTGTGCAGTTGAAATTTTGTATGCTCAAGCCATCAATGCGAAATTATTCGTGTAGTTGAATGATTATGTACTTCAAATTTGTGTGTTACGGAATTCTACCTCTTCGATAATATCACCACATTAATTTTTTTCTGATATGTTCAAAAGAATGATATTCCTCAGAACAAAAATATACCTCAAGATTGTGTTCCTATCCAGTTGAGTAATCTGTTAGAATTCCAATGAATTCACTGAGATTTCGAATGGAAACAATTTCAACTAACAATCATCGTAATCCTTGGAAGTGATATTCAAATACAATGAATTACAGTGATTTTTTCTCAAATTGTACCATACTGTTCGTGTTCGATAGTGACGAGCTTTCAATTTTCATTCAACTGTACATTCTCAGAATTCAAAATATATAAATGCAGTTGTCAGAAACATTTTCATATTCATTTTAAAGATTTGAACGTTATTTTTCCTTTGTTTGGTATTTTGATAAATCAAAGTATTTTCCACAATTTGAGTAATACAGTATACTGTATCGCAAAGTTCAATCGTCCCGCGAAATTTTGAACCGGAAATCACGCATAGGTTGAAAGCGAGCGAAGTTGAGGAGAGGATACAGAGGATACAAGTAATGAGGAATAGATCCAGGAAGGTGATGTACGTGAGATACAATGACGTGGCCTGTCTATTTCATGGATTGGAGGGTTGTGAATTTGTCGATATACGTATAACGAATATGATACAATGCAGTGTTAACGGTGAAGCAAAAAGATGAATTTCCCTGCATGTATACACATACACGCGACACTTGAAGAGAATGAAAGAGTGGAATAGATGAAGATGAGGAAAGATAAATGTGAAACTGTAAAAGTTAAACTTACGTATTTAAAATCAATATCTTGAGCTCCTGACGATGATATAAGAAGAAGAAGAAGAAAAAAATTGTCCGCACTAAGAATTAAATATAAAACGATGATAAACGATCAACGCCGTAATCGAATAAGGATAATCCTAACTTTTATTCTCTACATAAATATAGATAATTAATCAATGATGATACATATGTACATATGTATTGTTACGAATTGTTTTGTAACAGTCGGTTATTGATAAAAATAGGCTGTTAAGGAGAATACAAAGGAACTTTTGAGTGAAGTCTTTCATCGATTAATTTTATGCTATTATATGAAATGAGTTTATAAACATAATCGAAATAATTGAAATAAATTTCCATTGAACAAACCACTATACGCTTTTATTGAAAGAGAAATTTTTTGATAACGAAGCTTCAAGCGAAGATTAAGAAAGAAAAAAAGATTAGATAAGAGTTAAGTGTAAAAAATTGATATAACATAAGGATTAAACGTATATAAGATTATGAATAATTCCAGACGCAGTTCATTATTTTCAATATTTCATTTTATATAAATTTGCTATTGAGGAATCAATCCCAATTCTTTTTCTTTACATAAACAAAAAAAACATCGATTTCTCAGTAGGAATTTTATTTTTCAAGATATATGTTCATAGTTTTGTATTTCGTATGAAAGATGACATCACTCATCACAGCCGCGAACGCCGCAAAGCATCCCCTGTAAAGAGGAAAATACATTCGTCATTATTACGTTTCTTTACAAAGTGAGTAGGATGAGATCTTGCTTTGCGGGGATACCGATATCGAGTATTGAGGTATCGAGATTTCCTTTTGACTTGTTTCGAATGTTTACTCAACTATATAAACCAGTGATAATCGACGACGACAATTCATATTGACGATAAATGATCGTATAATGATAATATAGCAATTTGTATATCGCCAATCGGCCGCAGGTGAAAATCAATTGACCACTGCGAATAATTGTGACAAGATAATTATATAGGTAAATACAAGATGTAGGTAGTTACACTGTACGAAGTGGTCATACGTGCTCAACATGTACGTGTGTTTGCACAAGTACATACCTTGGGATGTGATTCTAAGGACAACAAGAGAGTTATGATGTACATAATGTATATTTGTATACATGCGAAGATAGTTATATCTCCTCAGCATTTCTCTCTCACTCTCTGCGACCGTTCATCCCGTGGAAGTCGCCAGAAAAGCTCCAATCATGCGTCTTCCTGTAATTGACCTGCCCTCCCGTTAATAGGAGAAAAACGAACAAGAAAAAAAGAATGAAAAAAGAATAGGAAAGAAATGGATTCGAGTGCTGCAGTAAGACTTTTGTGGTAGATGATCGTTATTGGGATTCTATTGTCACGTGTGTGGAGGAGGATTATCGTTATGAGTAATAAATTTTCTTGTATTGAAGAATTACGAACGTAACTCTGTCAAAAGCGTTCGGCGAGGGGGATAACGTTAGAAAATTATGCTATCAAGCTTGAAACTCGTTCCAGTATATCGTATAATTGAATATCGAGTTATATAAGTTGTAATCTTTTTATCATTCGACGATAAGCACCAGGAGTACCCTAGTGATTTTAAGATCACACAATTCAAGGGAATAAACAGGAATAACGGAGAAAGGAAAATATCTGTTGATTATATTTTTCCAGAAACAACTGAATATTTTTTCATCGAGGATTTTTCTCTGAATTTCACTGAGAAATCCCGGCTTCGTGAAAACCTGTGTTTTTGACAAATTTTTTTGAATCTCTGGAAAAATCTGTTCATCAGTAGTGATGTCCATTCTTGATCACAGAATCGATCCTCTTTCATGGACAATCTGTCGAAGTTTTATCGATATTTCATCGGAATCTATAAAAACTGAATACTTTTTCTACAAAGACGAATCGATTCTGCCCAAGGATTGACATCATCAATGTTCAGAGAAATATTCTCCCAAGGATTCCATTTTTCATGAAAAATTCCATGAAAATTCTGAAAAACACCAATTCCAAGTAGCACGGTGAATTGTATCGAATTTTGATTTTTTTCCTTCTGAAAAGAATACGATTCCGTTAAGAAAGAGTTTAAATCGAGAGCCTTTCTGTTTTCAAAGCATTTATTCCACTTTGAAAAACATGATTCTCTTTGCAGTTCTTACGCTCGTTGATTTTTTGAATATTAAATTTCATCGATATTCCTGTGTAAAACTTTTTTTTTCAATATCACAAACGGAAAATTGTAATTCCATGAACACATTTTTTTTCATTTGTCCTAAAAAATTCGTGATCATGTAGGTACATGTAGATGCAAAATTATACTGCTACGTGACAAAAAGCGAATGAAAACCGAATGGTATTTGATAAACCGAAATTATTTATATTCCAATTCGTTCGGTTTTCGAAGAATGGATCAACTTTTTGATCGATTAAGAGACACGATGGGTAGGATTTTGTAAAATACATAAAACAATTTCACATTTGATACAATTTCGATATTGTTTTGTTCTTTCCCATGTTGGTGATTCAATATACTGTTTGCGAACGGAACTTTCGTTTCATGAAATATAAGAAATAAGCGGAAAACATTCTCTGAGAAATGGCCGTGTGTGGGAAATATCTGCTTGGAACATTATTCAACATTGATTTCATTGATTTCAAATTAAATCAGGAATATCCGTTTAATTTTTACATCTCGAGCAAACGGGTTTGTTACACGGAAAAAACCGTGGTCACATAGATAGAAGTGTTTTGTTGAATCAAATAAATTTTGAGTTATTCGAATAAATATGTTGTTTCAATAGGGCGAGATAAACGATTCATTCAATGCCTTTTTTGGATTTATTTGAATATCCAAACTCTACAATTCATTCGTCCGAATTAATACGATACTTTGATGAAGTGCTGTTTTATTGAAGATTGAAAGAAAGATGTAATTTCCTTGGATTGAACAAATGATTCTTTGATTCAAACATACATTTATTCGTTTCGCATATAGAATTCTGTAAGGGAGCATGAAAAATTTATTCAGAAAGCCACATTGTTACATTCACGTGAAACATATGTTGGTTTTCAATCAAATAAATATTATTTCAATCGATTATTTGACACAAAAAATTAATACTTGGCTGGAAGAAAATTTATTTGAATCAAATAATTGAAACCAAAATAATTGTAAACTCTAGAATCAAAGAAACACTTTTATTTGTGTATTGATATCACTGGTCAATAGACATTTTATATCTTGAGGTTTGTACACTGATTCGAAGGTATTATAATCTGCTGAATACAAAAAGGAAGCCAGATTTCTTGAGTTCGCTCTTTTTTGCAATTTTTTTAATATAAAATTTATCAATTATGTAAATTATATATAAAGAATTATGAAAATTGAACCAATCCAAGAAATATTACATTTCCCTCGTATTTAACACACCTTTAATCAGTTCCCAAACTTCAGGTACTGGAAAAAAAACATTTTTTCTGTTGTTCTGTGTATTTAGAAAAACACGGAGAAAAAGGAATTCGCTGTGGCAGCGAAATCTACTTTTGCTGGGTTCCTTTTGCCAGAGCAGCAAATTTTTTGCTGTGACAGCAAACTATTTGCTGTTCCAGCAATCTTGTTAGTCATGACAGCGAATTTTTAGCTGGGGCAGCAAAAAATGTTCGCTATCCCAGCAAAATTTGTTTGCTATTCTGTATATAATACTGAAAATTTGCTGGCGGAGCAAGCATTTTTTGCTGCCACAGCTAAAAAATTGCTGTCGTAGCTAACACGATTGCTGTTATAGCAAATTTTTAGCTAGGTCAGCAAAAAAATTTGCTATTCTATATATAATACCTCGATTTGCTGCGTCAGCAAATTTTTTCTCTCCGTGAATGACTGTCAATTTAGAGGGAGAGAGTATCGCTGAAGAATGTTCGTACTGAGTTCATCAGAAATTAGTCGTCGAAAGTTGATAATTTCTCTGTGAAAAATAACAATGAGACTAATCAACTCTCAGTATTTTGACTACGAATTTTTCGTTAACTCACTAAGGGTATTCACTGAGCAATGCTTTTCCCCGTGAATTAACAGTCATTTTTCTAAATGGTGAAGAATGCTCTCTAAACATTAATAACCTCCATCTTTTCGTGTACAGTCATTAGCATTTAGTAACAGTGACACTAAGAAAATTATTGCCTATAGTCCTGGTGAAAATCCAAAAGTGGACAAAGTATCAAAACAAATGGAACGTGAGAATGTTCCAATTCCTTCCTGAATCACGTCTAAATGGCTCTGTGTTATGCTTAAATGATTTTCAGCCCACGCTTTCGTCGTGCTTCAACGTTTCATTCCCACCACACGGAGAAAATGATTTGACGAAAGATTCCCCAAAGTTGAGTAAAACGAGGACATAGTGGCATTTCGGTGAGGTTTCAAATTCCATTGACTTCGTTTTACTCGACAACAGATGAAAATTCATACAAATGTTCCTTCACAATCCTCAATCGTGAAGATAATGAGAACATTCGAATGAATTTTCATCTGCAGTCGAGTAAAACGGAGTCAATGGAATTTGAAACCTCACCGAAATCCCACCATGTCCTCGTTTTACTCAACTTTGGGGAATCTTTCGTCGAATCATTTTCTCCGTGCAGGGAGTAGCTGGAAATTAGCTGTGGCAGCGACTTCATGTATTTGATCTTTGAATAGCCACAAATATTGCTGCAACTGCTTAATTGAAATTATTACGGCAATAACTTCTGTCGCCACGACTAAAAACAGTCACCATAGCTCATCTCCAACTACCAAGACCAGTGATTTGATATTTAATTATAATCATTGACCCACCCTTACGAGAATCTACAGCATGTTGATCAAAACGCTTCAATTTTCCTGCGAAAAATGGGGAAAAAATGAGTCATTTTAGTCAGAATAAAATAAATTCCCCTAAAAATGAGAATTAACTCCCAAGGCTTTTGGTAATAGTTAATAAATAATGTTCATAGCATGTTCTGCAAATGTTCTCAGCACAATTAATGTCATATGCGTATGCTATGAATATTCTCAGTATGCTGTGGGAATGCTGTATCATTAGGGTATGATTCAGTGGACTTTTCTCCATTTGCTCTTTGAATTTCTTGGAATGAAAATCCACTTTCAAAGAGTGAAAATACTGCAAGTCCAGGAACAGTGAGATTCCACTCTTATAAAATGGGTTTCCATTCCATGAGAGTGAATTTTCACTCTCTTGGAGTGGGGATTTCACTCTTGAAAGGAGGTGAAATTTTACTCTGTTGGAGTGAGAAGTCACTCTTTGAGATTAGAATCTCACTCTCCCTGGACTTGCAGTAATCCTACTCTTCGAGAGTGAATTTTTCACTCCAAAGAATTTAGAGAGTGTGAAGAACTCGCTACTCAGAAGGCAGAATAACTCTTCACAGTTGGGGAAAAATCCCCATAATTTTTACAATGTAGAATGATCTTGAAGAGAATCAATTTCGCATAGTTTTTCATTGAATCTTTCTTATAATGTTTTTGCGAATGATCTGCATCAATACTAGGATTGAATTGAAGGGATGAATTAGAAGATGAAGGAAGAGGCGGGAACGATACATCATTATCAATGCCTGATAATAATTTGGTTTCCACTACATCAATTCTACCCTGGTAGAAATTAACACCAAATCAACAATATTCCGAGCCATCTAAGCCCGGAACATCGATGATCCGGTGTTGATTTCTACTGGGGTAGCGTTCTCGTAGAATGAACCACGTTCAGCATGAAGTGTGCATGGCCGCCAACTCTTCCTTTCCAAATTATCATCTATTTTCTTCTGACGATATGAAAGATTGGTTTGAGGAAAGATAGAAAGCTTGCAAAGGGTGAGTTGGCGGTCATGCACGTTTTACGCATGCTCTGTTTTTCAGTAGGATAGTACAAATATCACGTTGTGTGTACAGAAGGCTTAACTAGGTCATGCATATTGATGTTTATTGTTGAAGATCCAAATGTCAACACCCATCCGTAATTCTCTTTGTATTACGAGAGTTATGATGCGAAAAAGTAACCGTGTTATTCTCACGTTCAAAACATTACCTAAGATGAAAGTGAGAACAAAGCGGGTATTAGCCGTTCATATTTTCAGCATTAAAAATGCATTCAACGGTTAGATATTCCTTATGTATCCTAAAATGTCTCAAATTTCTTTGGTAAATTCTTTCATCGCTTTTAAGCAAAACGAGCTCCTTTCACTACTTGCAGTACCACAAATCTCATACAAATTTTTTCAATTCAGCATCCATGTATGAAATTTTTAGCAGATTTTGTGAATATCATTATTTATTGCTGACTGGAAATTGATTCTTCGTTGTTGTAATTTATAATCAACATTGTTTAGTTCAAAGTAAGTTCCATTTCAATTCTAAAGCCGCGAGCTTCGTTGATTGTACAAAAATATGAAATTTTCAGTATTTCTTGTAACATCTCATATCACATTTTGTAGTTAAGTGCAATTTAAGATTCAAATTCTCTACTAATTGAAGGCTTGTACCGGGTTCTAATCTAGGCGGAGTCTTCCTGGCAAAGTTCTGTTAGTAACTACACTAAAAAACTTTTGCTAAAAAATTTCAGTACTTCAGGAATCATTAATCAATACATTGAACTGAACATTCTAGTGAATTTGTAAAAATACCCCAGCACATTCATTGAAATTCCACTCCAAAGTACCATTTTTTGCAAAATCAAATCCGTGAATCTCCATTCAATGTACTGAAATTTCTCAGTACCAAGAAGAATTCCCGGTTTTTACAGTATAAGTGTAACGAGCATTGTAGCGATTCGAATGAGATCAAGATCAACCTAACCAGATCCAAGAAACAAATTTATATTCCGTGTGAATCAATTTTCCCACATTTCGTCCATCTATGCGGTTAATAGTAGCTGTTTTCTCATTTGCAGAAGTTCCCTATTTGAAATCAAAGAGCTTGTTTTGTAATTAAAAACAAAATTGAAAAATAAATCAAAATTCCAATTATGACGGGCATTGACCAGTGATTTGAAAAATTAGATGAAATTTGAATTTCTCATTAATTGGTACATTTTTGAAGATGCCCCAAAATGTTCCAGGGTTGTACATCATTATAAGCCATTTCAGTTGCACATTCTATTCCATTCTTGATAACAGGCTTCATTAGAAGTACAAATTCTGGTAGAGAAAATTAGGACGAACGTGTGTGAGTTGAACGAACGAAAGAACGAAGAAGAACCAGCTAGTAAAGGGATTAGGTGGGTGAGTTCTGATTTCGTGCAATGCAGTCAACTTCTTGCTCTCCCGATACCGGAGGTGCCGAGCTCTTTGTTACTCGTAATTTTATACCATCTAACGTGTTTTTTCCCTCCCTCTTTGTGTTTTATCTCACATTTTTCTCGTTTCATTCAATATTGTTGACACTTTCCATAAACCTCAATCATGTCTGACCTCGATTTGAAGGATTCATTTAGTCTTTCAGAAAATGCTATTTTAATACCTTGTACAGTGATTCGATATGCTGCTGGCAGGTATGCCCGATATACACCGTTGTATAAGATGTGTATCGAGTTTCAATCGAAATTTTATAAAAAGTAAATACATATTTTATACAAAAATATCGATACCGTGATTACCGGGCATCCCTATTTGCTGGTTCAATGTTTTCCGCGTAAATTTGAAATCAAAAATCATAAAATATTCAATATTTCTCCACGACATGACAGTACGTATGACAATGATCATATAAAAATCTGTTGATTCTCAGTTTGCACTTCCATTGAAACATACACAAAATAAACTTCTCTGGATAAAAACAGAGTAATAATATAGTTTTGAAATTCTTGCTGCTGCTCTATCCTCAGAAAAACAACAGAAAAAGCACATTTATATGGTTAAAGTTACGAAAATTATTAATCGTCCTATATACCATGCAAGATAAACGTAACAACACGAACTTTTCACAAAATTCATCTATACATATAACATACGATACACAAATACATCTATGTAGCATATAAGATATAAATATAAAAAATTATAAATACTCATATATGTGAAAATACGATGGAATAAGAATTGTTGTATTACGATCATCTCGGAATTAGAAACCATATTGAATAATAATGAATTTAGATGTACAGTTGCGATTTTCATCGGGATGCACGATTAATCACAATTGATATGCATAAATAAGTAATGCTCAATAGCATACGGATAAGAAATCGTTGAAAGCTCGTGAAAATCTAGAGCTCTCGACGAAATGATGAAGAGATAAAATAATGTATAAATAGATAGATGGATAGATAGATAGATAGAAATATTCATAGATAGATGTGTAGATAAATAAATAAAGAGAGTAAGAGAGAAAATCAAAAGAGGGGATAAAATCCGCTTTGAATATGGGACATTTGCAGGAATGTATGTCAACGTTTCATGCGATTCGAAGAAATATCCCTCCTGCGAGAAAAAAAAAGCAATCGATTTTCATTCTCAATTTATCAACTGTGTGTTCGGATTTATCATACAAAAAGTAATAAAAACCCTCTCTCACAAAGATGTAATATCGCGATGAAAAGGGAAAAATATGATCGGGAGTGTTTAACGCAACAGTCACTAGAGTCACCAGAGGAAACACAAGAATCAAACGAAAAAGAAAGAGAGACGAAGGAGCGAAGGTGAAAAAAAAGGTAGAAGAAAGACAAACCGTCCATAGGGAAATAAATGTTGAGACTATGACACAACGGTCGAGACAACGCGGAATGGAAAAAAAAAAAGAAAAGCGAAGAAAAAAGATGAAAAAAACATGGCACTGTTATTGAAAAAGGGATCTTTTATTTCGTGCCGTATATGGAATGTATAGTTTTTCGTTAGCTACTGCTTCTGCTGCTGCTGCTCCTCCTGCCGCTGTTGGTGCTGAGCGCGAGGAAACATCTAATATCATCTTCCATTCTTCCTTTTACATAATGGGAAATCTCATGTCAGAGAATCGCTTGGAAAATAATTCCCTTCAAACTTCCGTAACCAATTTCAATGCATCGTCGATTCCTTACGATTTTGGAGTATCGCCTTAATAAATTTTATAATAATCATAGTGTGAATTTTTCACGCGGGGAGGAGAGATTACTTTATTCGACAATGGAGGAAGAATTGTGAAGAAGTGAATGAGGTTTTTAATCATTAAAAGTATCGATGAATTTGCGTTATTGGTACGATGGGAGAATCAGGAGTTTTGAGAGCATCGATTGATCTGTAAATCCCAATTATTTGTCATCGATGGAGAAAATACAACATACCATACTTTTGCTGACAAAGAAACTTGGCATTAACAACTCTGATGAACAGACTAAAAATTATAATCTGTCGAGAAGGATTTGAAATTCCAACACGATTTATTTCAACAATGCGTGGAAGTGAAGATAATAATCAATTATTTGATGAATGAGAAAAATGAATGAGTGCCTACCCTTTTGAACAATGAGAAAAGAAAACACATTCCTTGGCTAATAAAATTCAATGAATGATTCCAATATAACGCGGATTAGATCTAGCCAAATCTTGAAAAGAAAACCTGACAATTTGATTTGATGAGATTCTATGGATTTATTCAAGTATAAATCGTATAAGAGTTCTGAAATTTTATTATGTAGAATGCAAAGTTTCAAAGTATGAAAAATACTATGGAATTCTGATCTGACTAAAATGTTCGTAATCAACTGTATCGAAAATTGTATAATCTGACAATTAGAATTCTGTACCACCCAGGCAGAATTCAGGACACGTGCCGAATTTCCAACCTTCAATTCATTTTTCATTGTTTTCACTTCTTCACGTTACCTGAAGGTTTGAGAAACACTAAAAATATGCTCTCCGAGGCGTTTTTTCACTGTTTCGAAAGCGTTCCACTCCCATCGAGTGAAAATCTCAACGCGAAACGATTTCCTGACTTGTATTGTATTCAAAAACATGTAAAAATCAATTAATTGTGATAATTTGGCATCATTTCTAAATCATTCCAGTATCGTTCGATTGCGAAATTCGAATCCTATCTGGCCCTGATGAGAAGTTTATAAAAAAAAGCGAGAAACATTTACGCAAATGGAATGAGGGATTCGATTAAATAGAGAACATTACACATCCATTTTTGCCCTGGTTCAACAGACCCATTTGTTACGGTTGAATCTATTGAGGATTTCACATAAATCCAAATCAAGTTGAACGTAACTGATTAATTTCCAATGAGATGTTCAATTATATGGATACTTCTGATGAAAGAACCAATCGAATCTGATCGAGTTGAGTTCAATGGAATTTTTTAAATCAAGATCAATAAACATTCCAGGAGAGTTAATTAATTTTGTGTGAGCAGGATGAATCATAGTCGTATAAAATAAATATTCAGTTCACAACATCAAATTGAACTTCCATCTGCTACGAATGAATGTTTTTTCAATTTACACATTCGATATTTCTATTATATCGGACTGGTTTGTGTACAGAGCAAAGAGAATGACCAATTTCATAATGCAAATGAATCGAGTTCGTTATTATATGTGCATACACGATGTGGATTGTAATAGAAGTATCGAAATGAATGAAATTCTCAATTGGAACGATCAGTTATCGTATTACTGGATGAATTTGGGTATATCTTCCGTTTTTCTGTACCCAAATAATGCAAATTACGTAAAAATCCCAGAATTCTGCAATTCCGGCTGAATGATTTTCGGTATATTTATACACTGAGAGAAAAGGAGTTGTAAAATTCACATCTTGCGAAATATTTGGACGATTTCAAAAATAGTTCGAGCTACGACAAGATCGAGACGAGACCGATAACGAGACGAACAATTACTTTTCGAGATCGAGACGATACCTGCCAAGCCGAGACGATACCGAAACGTATAGAATGCATTGTCAAAACCGAGAATGGCGAGAATCTCTACTCGACGATACTCATTTTGCCGAGACGAGATTATAAATTCTGAGACAAAATCGAGACCGAGATCGAGACCCGGTCAGTCTCGGCGAGACGAGAACGAAATACTAGCTGTAAAATCAACTAAATTTTTGGAAATTGTCCAAACATTGATTCAATTTCAATGCGATTGAGAGCTGAATTTGAAAACCTAAGCCAAAATCGAACAAACCTGGTCACAGATTTGTGCTCACATAGGCCCGAATACTTCATTTAAACGGCGTTCACTAGACAGCATAGGGTGATATGAATTCGTAAGTTCTTGAAAAATTCTTCAAGAACCATCTACGAACTCCGAACTGCAAGGGTTGTTATGATCTCCTTGATTTAAGTGGAGCTCGCTCCGTTCGCATTTTTGTATACTGATGTATACTTAAAAATAAACTACAAACAATATGTCTGTGTAGTGCAGATGGTGCTCTTTTATTGATGAAAAATCATTAAAGAAATAGAATATTATATTGTATACGAAGGAAACTACCAGCTGATACATACTGATATTTATCGATGTCGTTCGTTGTCGTCTGAAAGCTAGCGTCAAAATAGTAAAAGTGCAAGCGAAATGAATTCCACTTAAAATATTTAACGACCAGCATAGGGAGCATTATACGGCAAAGATACGAGCATAAAGTGTTTGCGAAGTTTGAATCGTTTATAGAAACAAAACGGAAATTCAAACACACGAAATCTGATAAATTATCGTGACATACACTGTTGGAAAAATCTGTCTTGAACTCAACAATAATGTTATGAAGTTTTTTACATAAACATTTTATTAAATTTCATACGAAATTTTTTATGGAATTTCATATTTCCATATTAAATTTGAGAACGATTATTAAATTTAATATGAAAACATGAAATTGATTATGAAAATATGAAATTTCATACAAAATTTCGTATGAAATTTAATAAAATGTTTATGTCAAAAACTTTATAATAGTATTGTTAAGTTTAAGACAGATTTTTCTAATAGTGTATCTTCTCAAATCAACTCTTCACCACTGGAAACATCGTTTAAACAATTTACTGCAAGATTTTTGGGCTTCAATAATTGAATATTATGTTATTCGATTGTTACTTATATTAGTTTCAATAAATGATTCAAACCTCAGCAACATAGCATAAAGAGTGCTACTTCTACTGTCAGGAAAAATTTGTGAATTTCACACACAAAATTTGGAAGCGATTAACACACACTTTTGTGTATTAAATTCCCGACAGATTTTATGAGATTCAAATCAATTTTTGTATGAAAACCATTTCAAGATCATATTGTGTTTGAATTCCAATAAAAGTGTGGGAGATTCAATACAGAAATATGTATGTTAATTGATTCCAAACTTTTATATTAAAATTAATACAAATATTTTGTACAGTGTAGATCATCAAAACGCGAACAGCGCTATCTTCTTTTGTTATCGAGAGCCTAATGAATCTCAATCAATTTTTCTGGATCCAATATCAATTTATGAAGTGGACAGTGATTTCCCATAATTGTCATTTCTTTGAGAATTCATATTCATATCAATTGAAAATTCGTAATAAGATTCCAAACCAATAAAATTTTCAATTCTCACTTTATTCTGAAGAAGAAGAAGAAGAAGAAGAAGATTCGAAACGCATTTGACACAGAAGAACAGAAATTCCCGGAGTGAATGGTTTGAGTCCAACTGCAGTACGTCAATCGAGCGCTTTCACAAAACACGCGCTTGCTCCATTTTGTCAAATACGATTGGACGAAGAGCATATTCAAAGGAATCCCCAAGGAAATGATGTATACTTCTATCAAACTCAAAGAAACTTCTGTTCTTCCTACTTGGAAGTAATACATGGGGAATAAATTCGGACAACTCGTTTGTGATCGATTCTATACCATCGGAAGCATATGTAACTTTTTATTATTTTTAATGTATCATCAATGTTGAGAATGTTTCTCAATTAACAAAATCAAACATTTGAAATACATGTACGTCGAAGCTTGAGATAAAAATAATGTATAGGTAGATTATATATAACAACCTGTATATGAATTTTGTACATCACGTACAGGTTTTTATACACAATCTTTATCTTGAAATATTGAAATTCGTTATACTAAAAATTCTGGCTCTCTCTCTCTCGAACGTCTAGAATCACACTCATACGCACGCAAATTTCGATTTCATGAATTTCTAAAGGGAAAAAAACATTGAATCGAACGATTGATTGAATTGTGATTACCGTTAACGATTGAATGAGTGATGGAAAATATGTGATTGATTATCATACGACGCTACCGTTATCGTTATCTTACTATTACGATAAAGTTAAACCCGACATCTACTCGGGGATGAACTGTGTCTTGTGAAAAATGTTGCGAGTGTTGTGTAATTGAACTAATCGATAAGTACATTTTATTATGAACCATTGAAATTTTCTAATATTAATAAAATTGCTGCCGTAAATGTGGAACACTTCAAAGGATACTCATCGTCGAAACATCGTATGAAGGAAGAGAAAGAGATATATAGAACGAAAAAAACATTTGGAAGAATGAAGAAGTTTTGTTGTTATTTTTTTGATTGAATTGTTATTGATTCACATTATTTGATATTCGGACTCCCCTATTCTATGAGAAAGAATTTATATATTCAACATCAATGGTAACATGAATGAGAATTACATAATTGTTATATTGAAAACTGTGGAATTTTTCATCCGAAAACAACTTGAACGGTAGAACTTCGATGGATGGAGAGTGGAAGTTGAGTGGCATCAGGTGGCTGCTCGCTGTCCTTGCTATCGATGTTTATCAAGTGCTTTCTATCACTAGCTAGTCTCAAATCGAACTCCAACCGTTTTTCTTTGAAATCTAAACGTCTCTTTAGAATTCCTCTTAGAGTATTTTTGTATCAGATTCGATCTTATACGATATTTTACGCTATGTACAAGTTCTCGTGATCCTTTGAGATAAGAAAAATCAAAGAAGCGTATAGAATGAAAAATAACCTAGGAAATTTCATGTGAAGTAGAACGTTCGGATGAGAAAAATTATATGTTCGTCCGTGCTGTGTATTCGAATATTTTAGCATTGGATATGTTGGCAAATTGTCTCAAATTTTTACTTTGATTGCTGTTCCAGCTTTCTTGATTCCAGAGTTATCGGTATACAGGGATAGTATCTGAACACTAAGAGTAATCAATTTCAAGCGCCAATTTTTCTTAATACATGGAGAAGAGTGATGTGGAGTGAAAATAAGGATAGCAGTGAATTGAAGGGCTGGATCGAATAATCGGTTGTGCGCGTGACCTTCCGTTCAGTGCACCTGAAAGCGGGCAACCACCGCTAATCCCGTTGAAAGACTTTTATGATGAAATAAAATTAGAAATTTGCGATATTAAAAAAAACTTCCAGCGGGAAAGTTATACCAAATGTATGCAACAACACAAATTTTGAAACAATTCCCTTCTGTAGGTCAGAAATGATCACAAATTCAATGAAAAACGAATCGATTCAATCCATGCATATGGCTTTTTTCCATTACACGTGTGGTAAGTTCCAACTTACAATACGGAATTGTCTCAGAATTTGTCAAAGTGTTGTTAAATATATAAGCACCAACTTTCCCGCTGGAAGTTTTTTTAGTGTCGCAAATATCTTACTTCATTTCATCATAAAAGTCCTTCAATGAGATTAGCTCTGGTAGAAATTCTTCTAGTAATTCGCTAGTTGTAACACTTGCCCTCACGAAAAAGTAGAATTCCAATTCAGTAACTTTTCAGTTCAATCACCAACTTATAAGTTTTCTCATATATATAATATATATAAATATTTCATTATACATTATATATTATGTATATCTAATAACATGAAATATATAATAAATATCCATATGAGGTCTCTAGTTTTTCACGAGGGAAAGTGTTACAACTCGTGAATTACCAGGCAAATTCCTACCAGGGAGTAGCGATTGCCTGTTTTCAGGTGCACTAGACGAAAGGTCACACGCACAACCAATTATTCGAGCCTCAACTCATTAGATATATAATCAAGATTATTACAGATTATAAACGGACAATTCATATAATTATCTATATTATTCATCCCATAAGTATCATTATATAATTCATTGTTATCTCCATTTTTATTATACACTTATCTCTGTGTATTCCTGATGTGATTCTTGTTTTGTTCGAATATTGGATTATATGAAGGGAATTTTGTTTTGTTTCTTATTCATCATTGAGGGAACTAGATCATCGGACAGTGAGGGAGGGGAAAGTCAAATTTTGGGCTAATATTTCTCAAAAAGTATGTAATTAACACCAATTACAGTGAATAATAATGAATTACGCACTTGGGATTGCGCACTTTGAATTTCCCAATGATTTCTGGAGGCTATAAAATGAAATTGTAAAATTTTAACCTTTCAATGTCAACAAATTTTATAATTTCATGTTTTAGACTTCAGGAATCATTGGGAAATTCAAAGTGCGCGGCACTGCGCAATCCTAAGTACACTGAGAAAAACGTGTTTCGTAGAACTAGCAATAAGAGCATTGCTGACATTTTATTGTTGAATATACAATAATTCTTGTTCTTGTAGCAATATATAGTTGTCTTATCAACAATAAAATTGTCAATTCAGCAATTTTATTGCTGGTTGATATGTGACAATTCAGCATTGTCATATGTCAACCTACAATAAAAATCGTAAAAATATGACCGTTAACATTGCTGAATTGACAATTCTATTGTTGACAAGACAACATGTATTGCTATAAGAACAAAAATCATTGTATTTCCAACAATAAAATGCCAACAATTCTGTGATTGCTAGTTCTACGAAACACATTTTTCTCAGTGTACGTAATTCATTATCATTCACTTTGAATTCGGATTATTTATGCACCTTTTGAGAAAAGTTCGCGCAAAATCTGACTTTCCCCCTCCCTCACTTCCCCATGCTTAAGTCCCCTTAAGTCCAGCTTATCGCATACTTGATGCAACAGAAGCGCATTGAGATCAAAATATAATAAAAGACCAGATGACGTTGCGAATATTCGTATTCGTTCAGGCACATGCAGAGAAAATTGTTTCAAAAACTTACTACACGGAAAAGATTTTAGGATTGTGAGAGTTCGAAATTTATATAACTCTAACAGTTCAATCACTTCTGGTTATTCAAGTTCAAAATTCGAATCTTCAGAGTTCAAAACAACATTGAACTCGTATAGTTACACGATCCACGCCATTAAATCCAATAGTTTGGCGTGAGAGAGTGCGGCGCTGCGTCGAACTGTGAGAGCTCAAGCGATCGGACTCTCAGAGTCCGAGATTTCGCCGCACTCTCTCACGCCAAGCTATTGGATTCAATGGCCCGCATCGTGTGGCTATGAGAGTTCGATGTTGTTTTGAACTTTTAGAATTCAATTTTTTAACCGAGTCAAGTCAAAAAGTTGCACTGTTACTGTTCAAATGACATTTGAACTCTTTCAGTACAAACAGTTGTATTGATTCAGTCCTACAATTTTTTCCGTGTACACTTTACAGTGAAGTAGGGACAAAATCACATTGTGGGGTTATGTATCATAATTTTTCATTCAAATTACTATATTTTCTAGTGAAGTGCGAATGGATTCTGTTGTTGATTGATGGAAAGTATATTAAGTTTAATGAGAAAATATAATACATAACCCCACAATGTGGTTTGGTCTCTACTTCACTGTACAGTGTAATAATTTCCCGAGTAACTTTTCTTTGCGTGTACACAGGAAAAATTTGTGGAAAAATTCCACCAAAATCATTGAATTTCAGTGGAATTTCATACCAATAATCAGCTCAATGTTACAAAAATATGTAATATTATAGTCTTGAATGGTGTGGAATTCTGCCAACAACCATCATTGGCGACAATAAATCCCATGATTTTTGGTGAACAAATTTTTTATATTGTACACGGAGAAAACTGGTATAGTGAAATATGGACGGACCAAGCGTTTGGTTACTACAATCAATCGCGTAGTTATTTCAATTGAACGTATCGTTAATTCAACAAAGCGTATTGTAATTTCGATTGAGTCGTTTAGTTATTTTGATTGCGCAGTTTGGTCTGTCCATATGTTACTATTCGCTTAGTGACCCAAGCGGCACACGGATGTTTCAGATGTGATATAAACATCCTTAGTACCTTCAAATGAGACCGTTTTGAATAATCACCTTCTACGCATGGCCATTGGATACTGTACGCATCATAATTCCTCCTGGTGCTGCTTGGGGATTATCACTATTCCTTTCTCTCCGTGTAAATTACTCAATAAACAACAAAACAAAAATTTCAGGATTTTAGTTCCATTTTATTCAGTCAGCTCGCTCAATTACTACTCAATGCTGAGAAGGTTCTTGGAGGTTCTGAGAATGTTCTAAGATCATTCTCAGAATCTTCGAATGAGACTGTTTGGGATGAGGATGCTCTATGCACATGCTTAGAATGTGTTTTTCGGATTCATCTGAAACAATCTCAGCTGCACATTCTATGGATGATCACAGAACGAGCGTAGTATATTTGAAAAGTTCTTGTGCTACTTGAGTTTACTCGTTGGAAAGCTTCGAAGTGAAAAATTCACCACAACAACACTGCAAAAACTGATATCTTATTCTAAGATGCTTTTGTAGTGACTTTTCAAACATTTCAAAATGTTACTGTAATCATATTCAAAACACAAAACTATATTTTCATTCAATACATGACGTGTTTGATTAGCAAACAAAAATGTTTGAAAGCTGTAAGTAGAAACATAACCTCGAATTACTATCACGTCAACGTTAAAGTGAAGAACAGGAACAATGTATTCCAAATGTATATTGTGCCATTTTGAAGCAAAACTAAACGAGATTCTAATCAACCGTATGATTAAAAATCATCAATATAATTCATCTCTTCAAGTTAAATGTGATAAACCACACTTCCATCATCTACTTTGAAAACAAACATATTGAAACGTCAGTGTCGCGAAATAAGATATTGATGTTTCCCAGTTAAAACAATCAAGTGTTTGATTTGAATTATCAAACATATCATGTCTTATTTTGAGACATATCTTTGACGGCAAATTTTGCAGTGAACTGTTTCAGAATGAAGCACTTAAATTGATCGTACACTACCCATACATTGCCTCTGCGTAGAATTCAGAACGGGAACTTCAATTCATTTTTTCGATATTCACAATTCAAATGTTTTGTATTCGAAGTTTTGGGAGAGTGCAAATATCACAAATCGCATGCATTGAGGATATTTTTTCAACTTCTCTAAACTTCGAATCAAAAAAACCCGTTCAAAACTTGATCGACACATTTAACGAAAATTTGTATGTTCCGCGAATGTGTCAGTCACGTTTTATTTTATCTTTTTGCATTGTTTGCTGTTCGGGTATGAATATGAGATATACGAAGCACAAAAATTGAATTGAACTGGATTAGCAGGGTAAATGTAAGTAGTGAAAATGTGTGTTTGATCGTCTGAAAGATTGTACGCGCACACCAAACAACGGCTGATCAATCACATATCTTTTCTACGTTGTCTGACAATAATAGGAATATTTTCACTTATTCTGTCAATTCATCAGAAATATAGTAATTTTTGAAACGTTTTTTTGTCTCAATGTAACAATGATTGGGAAATCTGATTCTTCTGAATTATCTCAATGATAATATTATTGGAACCACTGTATTATTCATTCTATTATTGAATCACAAAATTCTATAGCATACGATCCAATAAACCCTCTCACATAGAATATCAAGTTTACGCCTTTTCCATTACGCAGTGTAGGAATTTTTTCATCTATCTTTCTTTTACGAAGGTTATGCACGGATGGAAATGATTTTGCAGTACAGCTACTCCCTTTCTCACCCGGTGATGCCAGAAATCAAGTTTTGTCCCCTCTATCTAGCACCATCTGTATAGAAATTCCACACACACACAATGAAGCCACCGAAAAAAAACATTTAATTGTGTAGAGGCAAAATGTCTTGATGGAGAGGGCAAAAGTTGGCGAAAGTTAGAATTTCTGGCATCACTGTTCTCACCTCATTTTTTCTCGCGGTGAAGGGTTAAACCACGATGTAAGAAGAATATGTGAGTTATCTTTTGTATGTGTTGTGAAACTTTCCTGACATAGTTCTTGATTTTGCCACTATGAAATTCGAGTAGTTCAAGCGAAAAAAAGCGGCGAATTCAAATTAGATGTTGAGAATACTAGTCCATAATGACGAAGAAACAAATTACAATCGTGTTATGAGACATAACGTTAACAGAGGGAAGTTATTTTTCATTTGAACTTGATTTGAATAAAAAAATTGAAATTTATCTGGCCTCAACGATATTTTCGCTAACTGGTGGTGAAAATTGAAACTATGACAAAAACTGAATCAAAAATTTCTCACACCGACAGGGAAGATCACCCACCTATTCTTCTCGCATCGTGGGTTAAATAATTGCAGTCGGAGCTATTTATTATTTCAATTGCATAGGAATTGATTCACGACTGCTTTGTGTTATGATCAAACGTAAATGAAATTTCAATAGTGTACAGTGAAAAAAGTTTGACTGAATGTTGCTGCATGTTTGTCAATAAATTGACTAAGATTGATTGACTTTCAATTTAAACAGGGCAAGTTTTGGTTACATCTCAAAATCAGCTGATATTTGGAATTGACGCTGTAAAAAAATTCCCTCTGAAAATTCAAAAAATGTGACTATAATTTTCTTCCAGACACTTTCTTCTGGATTTCAAATGAGATTTTGTTGAATT
Source organism: Gonatopus flavifemur (assembly GCA_018340375.1). NCBI lineage: Eukaryota > Metazoa > Arthropoda > Insecta > Hymenoptera > Dryinidae > Gonatopus > Gonatopus flavifemur. Next base: position 20,405,015 of record JAFFJZ010000007.1, read on the forward strand.
TTCAGAATACGTTCTAAAATTTAGTTGGGATCCACAAAGATCTAATCAAATCTGTCAAGATCTAGTAAACCAGATTTTTCTCTAAGTGTACAGTAACATTTTTTGAATTTTCAGGAAGAATTTGTTGACAGTGAAAGTAACTTTCACTTTCCACTGTATACCTAAGTGAGAAGGGCAACTGAGTTTTATATCCCACAAGTAACAAAAGCTTCCAGTACATGCAATTCGAAACATCTATTTTCACATTCATTTGGGGAATCAACAAGGCATCCGAAGGTTTATATCCTATTCTTTCACAAGCGGAAATATAATTGAGAATTTAAAAATGAATATTTAGTTATATTATGTCGGTAAGTATTTCATTGACTACAATCATTGATCTGTACTACTGAATGGAGATTAAAATCAGGAATGCTTGTGATTGAAAAGCAAAGAGTAGCCCTTGAGACGGTTGACACCAGAAAGAGACCAACCATGAATTTCTTTTTTTTTAATATTCTCAAGCTTTATTTCTTTCTGAATCCTCAAATCACATTGAGTATTGCACATCGATAGATATCGAAGAAAACAACACACGGAAAGAAATGTTTAGCTGTATCAGCTAAATTTTAGCTGTTACGGCGAAATATCCAGCTGATACAGCTCAAAATTTTTTTCCGTGCCAAAGGGATCATTTTCTTGCAAAAATTTCCAAGAATTCTTGGAATAAAGAATGGCTCGAATGAAAGCCATGCTTCTACTTATCCTATGTTTTCTTTCAACATTTTTTGAATATACATTGGGAAAAATTATCATCGATTTTGAATTATTGTTCCCATTTGGTATGGAATGAATCAATTCAGCAAATAATTGATTGAACCTTCTAGACTTTGACGATCCCTCTTATTTTTGTCAGATTCATTCATTTTTATCGCAGTTCCAGCAATAGAAATGGGTGCATACCAAATCCGTTTCAAGGCGATAACAATTTCCAGGAAATCTAGACAAAATCAAGACGCTTTTCCATAATACCGCGATGAATTTGTAATATGTAAATGTGAGTTCCACGTGTTCCTTATTTTCCTTGCATTAACTCTTGAATTAATACCTTCCACTTCAGCCTGAAATGCATTAATTTGAATAAATGAAGTTTGTGAACTACATTACAAACCACTAAGCTAACTTCGAATTACGAGATAGATGTTTTGCTTTGACCTCGTGTTCTCTCTAAATGTTTACATGTCTACAACGATCTCTGAAATCCTGAATTTTGTCCCTACAAAGATACCTTAGTGAACAAAGCACTGTGATGCAATCTTGATGTAAAATTTTGGATACAACTACCGCAACTCTATAAATTTTCCTCGTTTTTCCCATTAAGGATGCAGCATATGTTTTAATGATACAATTGCAAGATAAAGAATATTCATCCAATTTATACAGTTTCATCTCTATTATTCTTTCATAAACCAATTGGAAACTGCCTATAATGTTGTATTTTGAGACACATAATTCTTCCAGAAGTTAATGAGAATCTTGCTAATGTTCTGACCATAGAAATTCTGCTTTTCAAATTTTCGATGTTGAATTTTGTATGGAAAATATAACTCTTGATTCATGTACCTTTGAATATTTTTTCTCTGAATTCATTCAATTTCTCACCACCTTTGAATATCTCAAGAATATTCAATTTCCCAACAATTCAAATACTACGAATCAGATTGAGTTCATAAAACATATTCAGCGACAGCAATGGCTGATTGTGCGTGAAGTTTTTACGACCAACATTTCATGAAGTGAAGAGAGAGGAAGAAATTAACACGGAGAATCTCTTTGTTAGTATCCACAAACGGATTCAATCGAAATCTTTGCTCAAACTTTAGAAAGAGTGGTAATATATTTTCTCTCCCGTGTAAAAAGAGAACTCGTAGCAAATGGAATGACAAGTCCCATGACAAATTCTTGACAAGAATAGAACAGCCGAGGAGAACGAAAACAAGGCATAAAGCAATGTCAAAGAAAGGAATGTAAATATAATTGTCATGGAAGTTTTTTTTTCTTCACGAAAGGACAAAGTGTAGAGTATAAAGGAGGAGGGAAACGTTAGAGTACTTTAAAATCATATAAATACACAATTGAGTAATAATCTCGTATATTAACGATAAGGACATTACTGATAATATTGGATAATCATCACGATTTTAGAGTTAAGCTGATAGCAACAAAATTGAGAATTATTTAAAGGATTGTTATTATTATTATCATCATCACCATCATGAATTCTTCTGAATCATCAAAATCTCTCTGGATAGTATTGTTAAGACAATCAGATATCTTATTATTGTTAATCAGTCATCTCAGTCGTCGTTGATCAGAGATGAATGATTGTTGAATTGTGTTTTGTGTTATGATAAAAATTCGGATCATTTGATCTTGTAATTCAAATTCATTCTTAGAAAGAGGAGAAGAAGAAGAAGAAGAATAAGAAGAAAAAATAGAAGATGTGTGAGGGGGAGAAAACTTTTTATCATTTTTGTAACGATTGAAAAAACACGAAGAGGAATGAATTAATGGAGTTTTTAACAAATAAAACTGGATGGATCATCGTATTTTTTAAGAATTCTTCGCTCGAACGATGGCACCGTCCTTTTATCCACTCAACATATATATTCTCTTCCATCGAACAAACATTTTCTCCACTCTTCGATTCGAAGTTCTTAACCTTGAAGTGTTTTTCGATAGAAGAAGATGTACGAAACTGTACTGTATTATGTATAAAATATTAGAAACAGGTTTCATAACGGGGGAATATTATCGGCAGCCGAACACGATAGAATTACGATTGAATTTTTATACTTTTAAATCTTATAATCGAACCGCCATGAAAAAAGAAAACACCTAATAATCTTCGGAATCGATATTTTTCTTATGTTTTATAATAACAAAAAAAAGCATACCGAAAATTGGTCCTGCCGATAGTAAAAATCCCTTTGGATATTAACATATTTGCTCACAATGTATTCAAGAGTAATCGTTCACGAGACAACTTAAACCGAGCTATCGTATGTCCTAGATACACTTGACATTGCATACAACAATGTTACAAAATATACAGAGATACAGAAACCAATGCCTGTGACCTATACATAACCACAGGGCGTATGTAATGGATTCATCGTGTGTTAAGTTTAGACAATGTCATCTGTTTACGATAAAACTACGGGTAATTAAGAAAAGTTTTAAATTTTTTCTAACTAATTGAATATTGTGCGGCAAACTTGTGCCAATCCTCTAGAATTACGACTTAAAACAAGGTATAAAGATATTCGAAGAAGATGAATAGATGACTGATAAGGGAGAGAATGCGAAAGAATATGTAAGATATGTTATTCTACATCTATAGCTTGAAATACGTTTGATCGTGAATGTATTCGAGGATTCGAATGACGAAAGCGTGAATGTGAATTTATTGTATCGCAAGAAAATGAATTAATAATTACTACGAAAATAAAAGAAGATAAAATATCTGAATCTCTTCTTTGCAACACGTTACGTATACTAAACGTGGATATTATCGGGCAATTGTTCGCGTGGAAAACATGTATCGCGCGTGTATATCACGAGTATAAATAAAAGGCTGTTATTTATGTAACGGGTTGCATAGGATGTGAAATTGACAACAATTGAAAAAACCAAAGAATATGACAGCATCAGCGAAGCATTATCTCCACAAGGGAAAAACATTTTTCACCCTTCGTGTTTGCTCTTTTTCCAATGAAAACGACATGAAAATGAGGTCGGTCAGAACCTGTCTCATCAAGATAACATTTTTTGTTACCGTTTTTTTTTCTGTTTCCATCTCATGCGCATCTTGGAACTTTCAATCTCTGTTGCTCGAAGAAAGCAAGAATATTTCTACGAAGGAGGGATGAGTTATTGAAAATTTCACATAACTCTCTCCGGCATCGGTTGGCGTGCGTTACACGCGCGCACAATCTCACCGTATGCGAGGGTAAGGTAAAACGGAGAAGAACAAGTTTCATCCGCGATGAAAAGTTTGTAAAAACGCGCGTGAAACTTTCTGGAAGGTGCCCACCGTAGTTTCTGGTTGGCTTTTTTTCTCTCCCTCTACTCCCTCGCGAGAACAAATGACAAACAAAGCATTAAAACTATGCATGAAATAAATATTTCGGCATCCGGTGGGGGAAAACTAGTTTGCCTGGAAAATCTTATTTGAGTGAAAAGTGAGTATGTATACTGAGTTATGAATCACGTGAATGGTGTATACGTACCTCATTTGCATTGCATTCTATTAATATTCCAATAAATTTCAGTTCACTCGAATCATGGATTATATAAAATTTTATACTTTTGTACCAAAAGTATGTTTACAGCGCATACAATTCGCGATAAGTTGAGAGGGTAATGAATTCAATCGAATTAATTCCATGATGGATGGAAAGAAATGTAAACTCAATACAAAATTTCCAGATTAAAAAAAAACAAAAAGAAAGGAAGAACAACAAAAAATCGTTCAAAAATTTCGTATGGAATTCCAAACTGTGTATCGTTTGGTATATGAAAATTGTTATCAGAAAAAATAAATGCACAACTCGGGTTGCTGTTGATACGTTTGTACAAACTATACTGATCTATTTATAAATGTCACTTCAAAAAAAAACAACGATTCAATACCAGAACATTTTCTATCACCGTGACAGTGCTGCTGGAGAATCGATATTGTCTCTGCGAAGGATTACAGCGTGATACAATCGTAAATTCCAATGGTATAAAGCAATTCCACTCTATTCCAAAAACGTTTTAGAAATGCTCCAGAGACCATTAACGTCCTGCTTTCGTAATATTTCAAATAAAATGTTTTCAAAAATGATTTTCGTTGCGCGACGAGTCAAATGCGATTGTAAATATTTCATTTATTTGATTGTTTTTTCCACGATTGAGGGATAAAAGCATCCAGATCGATATATTTGATGATAATCCGTGTTTATTTGAGAAAAAAATCGATCGTGTTATACCTGCTATCCCAGATAGTACAAGTGTGAGAAATTAAGAGTTCAGTCGAAACTATGGTGCGCTGTTTGGGATTCCAGGACATGTTAAATGGAATCATCCATTATGATGTATTTGTCAACAACAATCCATATTGATCACGTTGCATTTTCCATCCGACCAAACAGTAATGAAGTGAAAGTAACAGCCAGCGGAAGAAAGAATATTGGGCTGGTACTGTCTGGATTTCTGTTTAATACACCGAAGGTATGGTTTTTCATATTTTGGCCTAGACTACCCTAATGTGGTCCAACTCTTAGGAAAATTTACGCCATTCTGACCGAAAAGCTTCATTTTTCCTCTGAAAAATTGGCGCAAAAATGAAGTTTTCTGGTCAGAATGGAGTAAATTTTCCTAAGGGAAGGCCCGGCTTGAGATCCAAAGAGTTTCATTTCCGGCAGGAGCATAAGAGATACGAACAGATGATAGCAACACCCATTCAATGTAATCGGTAATATCTCCAATCACAACGACACTCCTGGTAGCTTATTGAGTCAAATTACAAATGCACACCATTCATAGGAAATTTTGACAATTATAAAAAAAACCTGCATTCAACTGGGCCTCCTTTCCATACGCAACACCAGTTGTAGATGTTATTTAGAATTTCCACGTGAATTCTCACGGTAACAATTCGTTACTATATGCAAACATCAATGCATATATCCGCATACCTCCTCACATGATAAACGTATCGCTCTGCTGATTTAACACCGGAATATCCACGCCCCGATCTATCCTCGATATTCATCATAAATGTAATTTATAGTCGCCGTTTGTGTCGCAATTTATGAAGCATCTAATCACACGACATCACATTCTGTAATCCGATACAACCGATGACGAAAATAAGATACCAAAACTCGTAAAATTCTTCTTCTCTCCTCACGAAAAAAAACTCCTACAAACCAGTGTGTGCCAGAACGATTGTTGCTGTCATATTCATGGAATTGTTGTTAACATGAATATAAATATATACATATATACATAAACGAGTAACTAAATGAATAGATATATAAATCCGTGCGTGAATAAGTAACATAGGGTATTAACAGAATATACGTACATAGTGTTTTTATCATCGCTGATTATAGGGCGACGTTGCGACTGCACCGACTTAAAGCTGTAAAACCATTAATAATATTAAGAACCGATTGAAGGAGATATTATTAACAATTATATACGTATAAATATGTAAATAAAATGGAATTAAGGATACGATGGAAGCAAATGGATTGAGAGGAGCGAGATTGATTGAACAATGAACGAGTGATTGTTGTATCGCCATTACATGTAATAAATAGAATATATAATCGCGTTTGGTCGATTCGTAACGGACGTATACAAACATAAAATCAATTCTTTGGTACGATTGCGACCTTTATTATGATTGAACATTGATTATTATCATTGATTATGATCATTATTGTAATTGCTACTACTATTATGATTAACACGGTCACTATTGTTCACTCTGGCAAAACTATATCGTATCATGGAGAAAAAGTGTTGTGCTGTTATGAAAAAAAAAAGGTATTCAAAAGAACAAAAAAAATAAACAGAAAACAAGGAATACGTATAATTACAAGTGCGTAAGTGTTATGAAGTGTAAGATGTTTGAAATGATAACAAAAAAATCATCAAAAGAAGGAATTTGTTTTAAATAAACAACGAATCAATGAAATATGTAATGTTATTGACGTACCGATCTTTCTATCTCTCCATGTATGTTTGTCTGTTCATGTACGTGTTGTAAGTCTATGAATAAGTCTCGTCTATCATAAATTTGTTTTTTTCTTCTCATTTTTCTCTCGTCTCATTCACATTGTGTATCATCATCCTCAGATCCTTAATGCGGGCGATGTGTGACGAGTGATTGTTCCTTTTTCTTCCTTTTGTCATTATCTTCTCTCTCATTTATCGTCTTTTGTGTATCACCAACTTGACTGTTACCAAATTTATGAGATTTCCTCTCTTTTCATTCCTATTATTCACCAAATTACTTTAGGGAAGTAAAAGCTGATGAAGCGAATATAAGATTATTCTCGATCGAGCTGAATGAGGTAAGAAGCTGATTACTCAACTCCGAGGATTAGGTCAAATTCATATGCATGTTTGTATGTTGCTAATTTGACCAGAGCTGAAACTCTATACTGTTAAAAATTTCTGCATGAAGCTTCAATCACATGTGATGGAAGCAATTTCCACTCACGTGATTGAAAAAGTTCTTGAGATTTCAATCACATTTAAATGAAAATCCAGTAAGGGCCCTTATGAAAAAAACCCGATATCGGGATTTCATCGTTCAATCATCAGTTGTAATCATACTATCCGAAATCTGTCGTGTTGTTTCATTATCAGACAAGTCCGATCAAAATCCGATGTCTACGATAATTATCCGATATAAAACTATTAGTAATCCGATGATTTCCCGATAGATCTTTATATCGGGTTTACATTGGATGATTATCGTAGATATCGTATTTTTATCGGACTTGTACGAAAATGAAACAACACGATAGATTTCGGATAGTATTAATACAACTGATGATTTCACGATGAAATTCCGATATCGGGTTTTTTCATAAGGGGGGTAACGTCACTTTGAACCCTCCAATAATACGCTTGTTAAGATTTTTTATTTGAAGAATTAGAAAGATTCTATTCGAATTGAACTACAGGGATGTGTTCTGCTACTATTGAAGTATCATACAAAATAATTTTTTTTTGGAATTGTATTCTCAAAAATGGCGGCTTGACAGGTGATTAACTGGAGCGCTGTGAAAATTCATCGTCCTGCGGTAGGAGAAATAACTCAGTCCAGGATCCCATGTGTGTCAAACCAATCGTTTGAATATGATTTGGATGTTTGTGTGAATATCAAAACCATATAAAAAATGATAACAGCGTAAAGGTATCCAAATGATTCTTTTCAAAGATATCCATGAATGACATCCAAAAACCTATCGAAATAATATAATTTTTGAATATATCGTTGGAATGTGAAAACAGTTGAAGAATTCACAATTTGAGGTTTGAAATTGAGTAAATTAAAATATTTTCATGTATTTCCTAGTTAAACACCTGCATATATCCTCATTAACGAATGACAAAAATAATGAACGCTTATATTGATTTCTGTGAAATCACATTATATTTACCATTTGAAGAAATGCATTTCCCCGAGATTAAATGCCATGAAATAGAGGTACGAACAGGAAAATGGTTGATGCGGGCAAAATCCCGACATGAAGAAAAAGAACAACAAAAATCAGAATGAATCTATTTTAAGCATTGTATATTCTTAGAATGAGCATAGTAATTATTTATCAAATAAACATTCCTGCAATTTGTATCTTTAAATTTCTACACAAATGTACTATGGTTCTGAATATTCAAACTTCATCAAGTATAATCAGAGATGGGCAGCCTCAAGTACTTTTTCCATCACTACTTTTTTATTTTCATGAAATACTTTCATCTCTTACTTGTCTTTTCATGAAGACTTTTAACATAAAACTGGAAAGTACTTGACCAGAAAAAGTACTTAAAGTACAGAAAAGTACTTGAGACTGCCCATCTCTGAGTATAAATACTGCACTGTAAAAATTCCGAAACAAATTTTACTGAATTCTTAGAAACTTTACTGAACCCGAGGAATTTTTTTCTGAAAATTCAATGAAATTACTGAGGAAAAACATTAGATAATGACTGTGAAGAATTACATCAATTTTTTCTAAACGCGAATCCGAATATTTCGAAAAATCCGTACGTATTGTACTATATGAACATATTATGAATACAATAAAGAAACCCCCGGAGTGATTGATTGAAATTGGCGGAGTTACAACTCCCACCGGTTTTCGAAATACAGTTCTGAGATAAACGCGTTAAAAATTTCAGGCGTTATGACTGATTATTCCTAATATTTCTATGTCTACAGCAACGGTGCTATCTATTGGTGTGTTCAATAAAACATTATCTCATAAGGCAATCAGAGAATCCGAGCAAGAGTGGGTCCAAGGTGTCGTTTGCGAAAATCGCCGCGCTAGAACGTTAACGCGCTTGTGTGCGCTTGTACTTCTACGTTTCACAAATCGCTCTTCACTTCGAATATCGATTAGCAACTTACGGTATATCATTTTCGTGTCCTCAAATAATACTTTAGGGGAACGGCGGATGCTATGGCCCTTTTAAGGGAAAACTGGGATAAAATCACTCCAGAGTAAAAGAATGCCACCACGGTGTGGGATACAACTTTTTGGAGTATTTTTCTCACATACATCCTGAAGAAAAAAATTTCATCAGTGAAATAAAAGGTCGGGAACAATTTTAGTTTATAGATGAAATTAGGAAAAATTTTTCGGTGTCGGGTGGTATGGCCAACCATCCAAAAACCGGTAAATTAGAACGAGAACATATTTTTTCAACACAAAATTATTTGTTTTAAACATTGAATATTGTTTTATCAACTCTTACTTAGACTGTGGACTGGACAATTTACATCTATCGCAATGATAATATAATTTGTCCGTAATATCTGCACAAAGTTCATGTATCCATCCTTTACAGGTATGGCATTGAATCCAATCTTCCTCGAAATTTTCACCACATATCAAACAATCCTCTTTCTCATAATTGTTGGACTGCCGCGTATTCTGGTTGTTTGGACAATTTTTTTTAAAGTAAGTGTTCGGTAAAACTGATCCCATCAATCGATTCGGAGGAAAAAAATGTACCTTGAATCGACATTGCAATTGTGTGCTATAAAAAGAATGAAACACGTATTGGTTTGTTATTTTTTTTTTTATAACAATGAACGATCGCAATGTGGATGTGGAAAATTTTTCGACCAATTTATTTATAAACTATTCTTTGACACACGTTTCTCACTCCACTTGGCATAGCATGGGTTTGCCAAGATTCCATTGGAAACCAAGACCATATCCCCTATTATTTCAGCATGAGCTCTAATGGATTAATGTGGGCCATATCACCCGAATTCACTGTGGGCCATACCGCCCGATTCAGATTTTTGACGGAAAAATTAGTTCATGACCAAACAAACAAACATTACCGCTTAAAACTCTCGAGACGTGTTCTATACATAGGGGCAGGGGGGGGGGGGGTAATACTAGTATGACACATTATTTTATGATCTGACCTACTTCAGTACAGAACGTCTCAAAGTTTCGCCGACGTAGTACACCAAAATCAAGTGAATAGAAAAAGTTAAATTTCTCTCAACACATTGTATTGACAACAATGAAGTTTCCGTACATGATAGACAGAAAAAATCTCTCCGTGATCAAAAGTGTATAGTGATGCAATCTAGCGTCAGATCCTGGACACACGTGGGGGACCATAGCGACCGCCGGGCCAAATCACCCGCCGTTCCCCTAAGCCAAGAAAAAATTTTTTGATTTCTTGAAAATTTCAAAGTGATGTTACCCCTTAATAAACTGTACTATTGAAAATTGAAATAAATTGAAAATTCAATCCCGTGTGATTGAATTCCTAATTCACTCAACAAGAACTTAAAAAGTCAATTTCCAAATGTATTTAAAAAATGAATGGAAATTCAAGAAATTGTTAACAGTGTAGATATTTTGTATTGCGATTACGAAGCCGAGTAATTTCATTTGTTTATCTTGAAAACATAGTTGTGCACAGTTTTGTTAACTATTTCATAAAATCGCTGAATAATTTATGCTACATGTTCTCATTGGTAATATACATTCGTATTTTACAATCAAGCTATATTTGCTTGTCGATGCATTACGGTAACTACTGGATAATCGTTGATGGATTGTCAGAAGAGGAAGGAACAAATACACAGAGTAGCATGTTCGTTCTTCGCGGGATTATATCATTCCGTACAATAATGTACACATTCAGATGTATTGTTGTTCGATCGTTATGTACGATGCATCCGTGACTTTCTGGCGATTTTCGAGTCAGCTCGATGTCGTTTAGTCACTCCGTGAGACACATGGTACTTTAATCCATCCATTATTCTCCGTACGAATCTGCATCGGCTGAAAAATGCATGTGAATTTGTATCTCCGTATAAGAGTAACTCTGTTCCGAAAAGAACGAAGTAATCAAAATAGCTTAAAAACACGTGATACAGTTCTAAAAACAATGATCCAAAATCATCGACCTAAGGCAAACCACTTACTCATGTCCATGTCGTTGATTCTCCTTCTAATCCAAAGCTTCATAAATTTCTTGCATGATCTTTCGCAGTTCCATTTTGCAGGGAGTATTATTATTCTTCCTTGCTGTGAAGCTAATATTGTTTTTTTTCTAGGAGAGTTTGGAAGTTTCGTTATAATTGCATGTTCGATATCTCACCTATTTTCCACTTTCGAAAACCTGGATCCTAGTGAAGTATTTATACAATTCATATATATATATATCATTGGTACACTGAGAAAAAGCATTCAATTGAATATTGAATAACTAGGAAATTCAGTCACTCTACACTGAAAGGAAAAATATCAGGGAACGAAAAAATATTCAGTTGGATAGTCGCCATAGAATAATTAATTGATTGGAATAAAGTTTTATTGAATCAATTGAATATCCGTTTTCATTGATAAAATATTTTATAGCATATCAAACATTTCATGGCGACTATTCAACCACATACTTTATTTTTCCCGGAAATTTTGTCTCTCAGTGCAAATGATGAATCAGTTAACCCTTTCTGACCTGACGTCCGTTCCAATGGACATAGAATTTAGCAAATTATCAAAATCGTTCCACAAATCAGAGCAGTTTGAAACCCAAGATATCATTAAGATAATAAAGGTGTCAATTGACGATAAGAAAATTATTCAAAATTAGATTTTCAGTATGGTATGTTCTTAAACGGAACTAATGTGATGAAAATTTCGAAATTTTTGATAGTGCAATTTCCATTACTTGAACAAATTTTACTGATTCTACAGGACGCAGTTTGAACGATCAAAAGAATATGTTCAACTTCAAAGAGGTTTTGAGTACCAAAAAGTGTTTTTCATATTTTGAAGTATTTTGATGCAGAGCTATATTATGCGACAACATCATGTGTCCATTTCAATGGACATTGGGTGCCTGTTGGCAAAATTCATCTACAACAACGTAACGAATGTATATTCAAAAAGATAGAATACTACACTGAAAAAAAGGCTAGTAACAGTTGCCAAATATATGCTTAAAATACGACTAATCGAATATTCAATAACACTCATAAAATATTTGATGACAATTATTACATTTTTCATGTACGTGTTCATAATGATTAAGTATTTTATGAATTTATGAATATCATTGATATTTGTTCAATGTTATGGAATATTTGATTGGTCATATTTAGGAATATATGTTTGATAACTGTTACATTCGGTGGATTTAATCCGTTTCCTGCAAATTTCATCAACTTAAGAACACCCACAATTAAATCCCGATTGTAACCATAATATTTGAATTCGAAACTTTTGAACGATCCCTTCGATCTACATGAATCATTTCTCAAGTGTTTAGGAGTTTGGAATTCAATTTTTATCAAAAATTTGTGAATTATGGCATAGTTTTCTACAACTCATCAAAAGTAACAGGGAACGGATTAAATTCACCCACTGTATCAATCCTTTCTTTCAGTGAAGATGAACGAAAATTAACATGAACAAAATTCCTACGGTTTTCCGATGTATAAAAATGACTAGAAACTAATAATCAGGTCCCAATGGATTTAAAGATAAAAATCCGTTACAAGAAAGTTGTAACTCTCTTATAACATTGGAGTTTTTAGTGGTATCACTGCACGGAGAAAAAGGAATTCGCTGTGGCAGCGAAATACTACTTTTGCTGGGTTCCTTTCGCCAGAGCAGCAAATTTTTTGCTGTGACAGCAAACTATTTGCTGTTCCAGCAATCTTGTTAGCTGCGACAGCGAATTTTTAGCTGTGGCAGCAAAAAAATTGCTGTCGTAGCCAACACGATTGCTATTATAGCAAATTTTTAGCTAGGTCAGCAAAAAATTTTGCTATTCTATATATAATACCTCGATTTGCTGCGTCAGCAAATTTTTTCTCTCCGTGTGCAGGATATCCAGCCTCGGAGAATTCTGATGAAATCAATCAGTCATAAAATTAGATTGAACGAAATGACCAATGGAACAAATAGAAAATTCCCGAACTGGACACTCTGCACTGATACTACTTTGCGTGTGGCACCGATATGCTACGTAGGTTGAAGTTGAAAATAGAGAAAAAATACAAGCTGATACTCTGTCTTGTTCCTAAACACTCATCAACAGCCTGTATTTATAATTAATGAATATTTATTTTGGAAAATTACCTATTTCGTTGAAATTCTTTGTAATTTCCGTTTGATATATTGAATCATTGAAATTTAATGAAGATTTATTACGTATAGTGATATGCAATTATTTTTAATTTTTCCTCCTATGTTCTAGCCATAGACACCCTGTGTCCATTGGAATGGATATATCAGTAATTTTCAATCGACGTTACTAAAAATTCTGTAAAAACTCAGAATTCATACTAAGAGCTATAAAAACCATTGCCTATTGAAACAAATTTTTATCATTATTAGAATTGAGCCAGGTCAGAAAGGGTGGAAAACCATCAAATGAATTTGATTTGTGACAGCTAAATTTTGTATTACCCTTGAATAAATTGTTTCATTTATATTTCAAACAACTAGACTTTTATGTTATTTACGCCAGCTGAAGTTTAGCTAGGACATCTGAATTTCGGTTGCCGCAGCTAGGTACCTTTCTCTCGATGTATACAGTCCAGATTCTTTCTTCTTCGCGAAGATTCAAAGCTTTGGATCAATCGCGTATAACATTTCGACGACTTTTTTCAGGTTTTTGAATCGTGGATAGCCTTCCGTTGGTGGAGTTTGAAGAACAAACCATTCTTGCTCAATGAAACGCAGGGAGATCATATTTCTATTCAATGCATTCTTCTAAGAATTTCAATTATTTGATTTGATAAAACGATGAAAAATTCATGAAGAATTCATAGAATTCCATTTCCAAGGTAGATGGAAAAGAAACCCCCAAGACTTTCTTTCTCATCACCTCCCCAGGCTCGTGGCACAAAACCGATATCTATATGTTAAAATGTTCCAATCTCAAGAATCGAAACGTTATAAAACTTTGATTCATCCGAAGAATTTCGAAACATGTTTCCGATGGGAAAATTTTATTATGTCTAATGAAGTTCACTCTGATGGATCCAATAACGTGAAAAGTTTTTCCTTCGGATGAATCATTCGCGCATATATAGATGTTTTCTTCTGTTGTTCAATTTATTTCTTTCCGATGTTGTTCTTTTTGTGTTTTCGTTCCTTGATGAGATGAGATTGTACGTGCTGGGCGACGTAACAAAGAGAGAGGCAAAAAAGGGACAGTTTATAGAATGGGAGTAGTGAAAAGGAACAGGCCAAGAGCTAAGTGAGAAGAAGAGAAATAATTGATTGATATCCAAGCAAGCAACAATCTGGTCCACGTTAATTCGTTTTTCCGTTTGGAGCTTCTTCTTCCTCTTTCCTACATTCTGTGGAACACGTTCTTACTTCATGCTACGGATAAAGTTTATTACAAGCAATGCAAGAACACTAACGTATAGTGATCTCCACGTTCGTGATAGAATTTGGAAAATAATTATCCCTCATCGACTAATCTCAACGTAGCAACAAAATGTGCGGTTTTTGAACAAAATCAGTCCATCGCATCGTTCAATTCTCCTTTTTACTCAACGCGTGTAGTGAAAATACTTTCCAATGTAACAAATCGCGAGATTTGTTCTTATTAATCTAAATGTGGAATCGTTCGATGAAATATCTCAGTTTTCACAAGACAGCCAACGGCAACAACGTATAGATATAGTTGATAGAGAAGGTTTTGCTCTCTCGCGTAAAATACCATCGATCAATGACAGCCTCGTCGTTCTTTTTCATCAATTAATTTTGCGTTCTTCTGAGATAGAACATATTCGATGGTTTTTATACATCTTCGCGTCTCTTGTGACCGGTGTAGATAACAAGTGTCATTAGAAAGCTCCAACGACAATTAAGTTTTTTCTGTTATTCTCGATGTGCTGGACGAAATCCTATTTATACATGCTGAAATTTTTGCTCTTCTCGTAAAATTCTGCTGACCCATAGAAAGATGTGGGAGGAATTCTCTCATTTTTAACGGAACATCGCTCAAGGGAACGCTTACGTTCCAGCATTGCCATCTGGTAATTTTTTGTATCCCCTTTCGGGTGGAATTGAACTGATAACGTGGCGTTACTTCGAGGATACATTTTGGTATCCAATTTGTAATGAGTGAATCACCTGTGTGGACTGGAATAAAATTCATTAAAAAGTTTTTCAAGCAAAAATCAGCAATTCTACATTTAACTCATAAATCAAATACAAAAACTGCGATGATGAATCATTCGATTATCTCCTCAGTATTCACCACCACCAACACGATCGTTATCCGATGGAATTTTCGGAATACACGAATTCCACACGAGAATTCATTGATTCTTCTCATCATAATAAAAGTCCTCTCCTCAAGCTTATTAGCTTGAGTGAAATATCACATCAGGATTCACAAAGAACTACTCTTGATGATTCAGACGATTTTTTTTCCTCTGTAAATTGGACCAACCAATCAACGAAATGAAATGCAAAGAGGAAAAAAAAGAAGTTTCTTCTTCCTTCCGTTTGATTCACAGTTCTAGATGTTTGGAACTGAAGTTTCACGGGTGAAAGAAGAATGAAAAGAAGAATATCCCGTCCAATGTAACGAGTGCATTAAGAAGTTGTGGACTCTCACGTTGTCACAATACCAAAGATGAAGTTTCTTAGTTTGAAGTTACGTGGCCCATCGTATTCTTCTACTTCTAATTCCTCATTTCCACCATCTTCCTGCTCTCCGTTATTCTCTCAATATTCCTAACATGCCGGCACTCGTTAGCTTCAACGACGAAGAGAACGAGAAGGAAACGGAGAGGCGTAGGAGGACAAGAAGTTTTATTACAAGATCACCTTAGCGAAACCTTATTATTTTCCTTCGTTTCGATAATAAACTGGCTTTTGTGAAAATTCACTATAACCGATATTATGTTCTCTTCTCAATTCCTATCGTAATTTGATGACCCTTTGAACTTTCGTTGAACGATCGAAGATCAAGATTGTTGTTCATATATAACTCGAAGATACAGCTGGTCAGAATTTTGTTTTGAAAAATCACTTCCTCAAATGGAAGAATATACAAAAAGGGAAGAGATTCCAGTCATTCCCCAATTTTCAGGCAAAATATAGTCTTCAAAACTTCCGTAACAGTGCTCGGAGAATGGGTTATTTATCGTGCAATAAATTCTCAACGTTATGTTTTGTTTCTCTACAATCTGATAATTCTTATATTCTGGGAACAAAAATTCATGGAGATAAATCCAAATGTGTCGTAGATTATAAGAGACAGTTTAGAAAATCCAGCCCTCGTCGGTGTCACGAGAAACCGTAACAGACGTATTTATCCTTTTTCCCCACAATTACTAAATCGATTCGAATGAAAAACTCATCGCTCAACGTATTTGTAAGAAGAATTTTCTTCACTCACTTTAACAAGATACCAGATAACGTGTTATTTCATGTTTCAAGCGTAAAATTAAAAGTGACGAGGAATATGCCGAAGAACGGGATGACATTAAAGATAAAGAAAACAGAGTTTCCTCTCTGAGACACGAAACTTACCGTAAGTATACAGCATAAAGAATAATTAAAGCGGTTTTTTCTCCATTACTCCTCCTGCTACTGTCCCTCCTACCACAGCTGCTGCTATTGCTGCTCGTCTTCCACTTTCCTCCTCTTCGTTCTTCTCAAAGATGCAAAGCGTGGGCTGAGAATACTGCGTTGCCCGGAAAATAAATTTCAGTTAATTAGCGTCGATCTTACCTGAAAAGTTTCACCGTTGAAGAAATAAGGAAATCAAGACAGCATCGGAATTGAAGTCGTAAAACAATTTCCTTCTGCCATTCCGGAAGACTTTTATATTTCTATTTTTCAAGCTTCGTGGAAATCTCATTTTCGATGAAAGTTTGTGTATGATCAAACTCATTCATCTCTGAGCGCATATCGCGTGGAGTATCTCATCTGACATTTTGTGGATAATTTTGCATGATGATTCGATCGAATCAAAGTGAAGATTTTAATCTTAATTGCATATTGGATTCTCCGAATCCCTCAAACGATGTCTGATCGTAAACAATATTCACGTAAATCACAAACTACGTAGGTCGATCGAGGAAAAATTGATAAATCGGATTTTGGAATTTATTTCCCTCGTTCGCCGGCTTGCATCGGTCAAAATGTATCTGCTTAACATATGGATCTCGTCAAAATCGACTGGGTCGATTCGTCGTCGTTCTTCGGTTATGGTATTACACTACGAGGGGCCAGCAACGTCATGCCGTGCAGTTCCTCGCTATTGCTGCACCTGCAGAATATAGTGAAATGGAATAGCAAATGGAATTTCAAATTCAGACGTGGAATTCTTTCCGGGGTGTGAGAGAGTAAGAGGAGAACAGAAGAGTGTATCTTGCATTTGATGCTTCAGATTCCGGATGGAGTAGAAGGGTTTGATGCATACGTGACCCTTCGTCATAACATTGGAAATGGAAAAGAATTATGTTTCCAGAATGGGTATGCTTTGAGATATGGATTGCATATCCCTGGTGGAAAAAGTTCCTTGAAAGTCACTGAAATTTTCAGAGATCTTCAGTGAAGAGTTTTTCAGAGGATTTCAGAGGTGTTCATAGTTTCTCAGGAAGTTTCAGGGATTTTCAGGAAAACCCAGAGTTTTTCAGAGATATTCATACATATTCGGAGAAATTTTCAGTGGAAAAATGTGCCTGATAAGTAATAGTTCTTCAGATTCTCTTGACTTTTTTCAGTGTTTGTCAGAGTTTTTCAGTGAGATTCAGAGTTTGGCAGTCAAATTCAGAGAATTTTCCAGAGATTTTCAGGAAACTTTTTTCACCAGGGATACCATAGATATATTGTATAACGAGAGGAAGATTTCAAGGCAAGTCAATCGATTACATAATTATCCTACACTGTCAGAAATATCTGGAAGTTTTTTTCAATCACGTACATGAATTCAGGTTAATACACATTTTACATCAAATTTAATGAACAAAAACATGAAAAAAATATAGATTATGCTATAGTTTACATTAAATTTAATGTAAAATGTGTGTGAAACTCAATTCATGCGCGTACTTGAAAAAAACTTCCAGCAAATGCATTAAAATTAATGCAGAAATTTCTAACAGTGTAGAAAATACTATCCTCGCTTAAAAAATCGGTTGGAGAACCATACAGTACTTCCATGTTCTCAATGAAAATGAAAATACATGTTTATTGCACCTTGAAACACAAAACCATGCAAATTTCTCAAGACGATATTTCCACATTTCTTAACCGATTGAGATGAAACTCATATGAGGCCACTACAAGATTGCAACTGAAACGCGGTAGAAATTTCATTGTAATCCAATAACAGGGAGCGAAGATATGTGCGATCGCTAAATCACGAATTTTTAAGGAATTTCTTCCCTCCTCATGCCGTTCTTCTGTCAGAATCTGGTTCAAACTCTTATGGGGCCTCTTTCGACACTTCATTAGACGGTGGTCAAAATTTCATAACAATTGGATGATAGGAACGAAATATACCCCCATGATACCGGTAATTACAAGATTTTCAAAATTTCTTTTGAAGCTTAGTGCTTACCACTTTCTTCCTACACTTCGGATTCGCTGAAAATTCATACCGTACGACTAACACCCCGTAAATTGACTATGCTCAAAGTTTCATGGCATTCGGATGATGGGAACATAAAGAAGGCATGCTTCACAGATAATGCCAAATTATGCGAATCTCAACAACAAAAATTTTCACAGTTTTCAACCGATTTGGATGAAACTCATATGAGACCACTATTGAATCATAACTGGAGCGTGGTATAAGTTTTATAGTTATCGGATAACAGGGAGCGGTGATATGCGTGGTCGCAAAATCTAGATTTTTCAAACAATATTCCGCTATATTTTTGAAACGCATTATCCGATTGACATCAAAATCAATAGGCCTCGAGTGCTCTCAAAGACGAACGTATTAAAAAAAAAAAATTATCCCGATCGGTGCATTCTGAGGAGAGTTATCGTGCGCCAAAGAAAATTGTACACGCACGCACGCACATACGCACATACAGACATTTTTGGGGATAGCGTTTTTTCAACGTTCTAAGATGTTCGGCAAAAGCGAAATACCCCCTTGTGCATCATCGATTTTTGTCCTGGTGAGAATCCAAAAGTGAAGGAAGAGGGTATTGGAACAAATGAAACGGGAAAAATGTTTCAATTCCCTCCTAAATTACTCTTAGGTGACTCTTCGCTTGCGCTTTCGTCGCGTTTCAACGCTTCATTTTCATCAGGGTGACCCTATTACAATACTTCCGTTTCCTTATAATAAGGAACATGGAAGTAATAGGTTCTTGTAGGACATCTTTTGATTGAAGCAAATTCGAAGATTGTGAAGCTTTTTCTTCCAACAAAAGTGAAGAAATGGTCAGCTGAATTTCATGAATTTGACGTTAATAAAGGGATATTGCTTGACTTAACCATGATATTTTTACAGATCAAAGTACCTTTGCATTCTAAGGAAAATTGTATCATCATCCGAAGCGCACAATGCATATTCAACTTGAAATACCATCATTGATCCATCATTTTGATTTTCGCTACAATAATTACAACAGCATGCTATGCATACAATTATGCTGAATAGAATATTTGTAACATAACCTCTCCAATTCATGTTGGGTTCGCTGTACGCGAACGTTTAGTTCTACGCGTCGTTGCTTCTATTTCAGTTGCAGTTTCCTCATTATACATCCCAATTCATACTCAGTATTATTACAGGAAGGAAATGTGAACATCGTGTTTTCTTTTTCAGGAGAGAACGTCGGTAACGCGATCAATACAAGTGACATAAAACTTCCATTGATTGCTATAATCATGGATTGTTAGTTCTTCTTAAGACATCTTATCATCGCCGATTAACAAAATCTAATCAGCATAAATTTTCATTTTGCATGAAAAACATTCCCAGGGGCAATTTTTATTCAGTTATTTTCGAACTAGTCTGATTCTAATGTATTTTCAATGATTTCTATTCATTGCGAGTAAGAAGTTTTAGGAGTTCAATTACTTCTTATTACCACCGATTTATTGATCCGAAATTTGCATCGGAATGATATTGGGTAATATACGATTTTATCAGGTTTTTCCTTTCATTCGTATGCTCTTCTTCTCTTTGTATTCATTTCGTTGAGACAATATTTTTTATGTTTATCCACATGGATTCACAATGATGGATTTTTGTTATTGATTTTTTATTGAGATTCAAATAATGATCAGCTTTTATCCTAGTTTTATCTTATAGTTACCGGAAAGAGGGAAGAAAGGTTTCTCCTCACTTCAATCGCGGCTTCTTCCCCCTGGAACCTCAAATTTGAGTAATTCAACGAACCATTGTTGGTCAAGTGATGCCGATAAAGATTCGTTTAACCCCCTTTGCGCTTGATTGCGCCTATTAATCCACAGTTTCAAGGTTGATCTTATTTCAACGATTTGATATCTCCATGTTCAAAGACTGTATGGATTGCACGGAGGAAAATAACCTTTTGAAAATTAGTTTATTCCTACCAGATTGGCGAGATAAGTGAAAATACCACCGTTATTGTCAGACAGTGTATATGTAAAATGAATAATTTATCAGACATTCTTTTGTATGAGTGTGCGACCTCAGACGTAATCAAGTATACATTTTTCCTACACTGTCGCACAATAACAGTGGCATTTTCACTTATCTTGCCAATTTGATAAAAATATAGTGATTTTTCATACCTTAATTTTCCCCGTGTGAAAATTAAAATGGATATACCGAGAAAATTTTATATTTGGATTTATTTGGATTGACTAAGCTTTGTTTGAATCAAACTGAAATTCTATTTGAATATGAACCTACTAAAGTTTTAGTTCGATCAAATGAAAAATTCATCCCATCCAAATAAATTTTTAGTAATTTCAAATAAAATTTACTTGAATCAAGTAAAAATTCACTGGCCCTGGTTAAAAGAACCATTGATTCTCGCCAAATCTCATTGAATCTTATACAATGTTCTGACCAAATCCTATTCAAGCATTTGTCAATGAGATTTAATCAGATGAATGTATTTTTTCAAGGTGATTCTGATTGAATCTTGCCAAATCTGATTGGATCTTGTACGCGGGTGGATTGATAAGTTTCCGGCCTGACCAAGAGATGGCGCCACTAGGCCTACCTTGAGGTGGCGTTCTATAGTACCATCCTTAGATAGCTTGTAGCTATAGTTTCAGTCCGATCGCCATGTTAGTTTAGTTTTGAGAGCACGCTGACCAAGACGCCTCTGTGTTTTTCGTAAAAATGAAAAAGCTGGAAAATCGTGCTGTCATCAAATACTTTTATTTGAAGGGGTTAACGCCGAAGGAAATTAAAGAAGAGATGGACTCAACACTGGGGACATCCTCCCCATCATATTCAACCGTTAAGCGGTGGGTTTCCGAGTTTAAAAAGGGTCGTGTGAGCACCTCTGATGAGCCTCGCTCAGGACGCCCCATTGAGGTCACAACTCCAGATATGATCGAAAAAATCCATCAAATAGTGCTGAAAGATCGCAGATTGAAAGTTCGTGAGATAGCTGAGACCTGTAAGATGTCATATGAACGTGTACAAAATATTTTGCACCAACATTTGTATATGGAAAAGCTCTGTGCAAGATGGGTGCCGCGTTTGCTAACAGTCGACCAAAAATTGATTCGAAAGAACATTTCTACCGCCAATTTGGCGTTGTATAAGCGTAATCCAAGCGAATTTTTGCGTCGATTCGTAACCGTTGACGAAACTTGGGTCCACCACTACACTCCTGAAACCAAAGAACAGTCTAAACAGTGGATTGGACCAGGGGAACCAACTCCAAAGAAGGCAAAAGCAATTTTTTCGGCGAACAAGGTTATGGCTACTGTTTTTTGGGATGCAAGAGGTATTATATACATTGATTACCTTGAAAAGGGTAAAACTATCACTGGTCAATACTACGCAGACTTATTGCAACGTTTGAGCCACGAAGTGAAAATTAAACGACCTCATCTGGCCAAGAAAAAAATCTTGTTTCATCACGATAGCGCACACGTCAATCGTTGCGATGGCTAAAATCAACGATCTGAAGTTTGCATTAATGCCGCACCCTCCCTACTCTCCAGACCTAGCCCCGAGTGACTATTATCTGTTTCCTAACCTCAAAAAATGGCTTGGCGGTAAGAGATTTGCGGACAATGAAGAAGTAATCGAAGCTGTAAATGGGTATTTTGAGGAGCTTGACGAATCAGTCTATAGAGATGGCATTACTAGACTAGAACACCGCTATGAGAAATGTATCAGCCTTGGAGGAGATTATGTTGAGAAATACAAAAAAAAAATTCTTAAAAACGTTGTTTTTCTTGGTCAGGCCGGAAACTTATCAATCCATCCTCGTATAATGTTCTGACCAAATCCCATTAGATTCCATGTTCAGAATCTATATAGATTGTTTTCACCAGGGGGATGCAATCAAATGTCCAGAAGGTTCGTATTGGAGTGAACCATTTTCCTGGGTGTACGCTTACTTACCATGAGAAACTTTAACTGAACGCAAATAAGATCTAGGTAATGCTACGCGTGAAGGAATTGATTCTTGGCGGCGGTGAGGGCCAAAACAGGCGTCCTTATTTTATTTGAGGCATTGTTTTCAATTCCACTTACACGGAGAGAAAAAATTTGCTGACGCAGCAAATCGAGGTATTATATATAGAATAGCAAAATTTTTTGCTGACCTAGCTAGAAATTTGCTATAACAGCAATCGTCTTAGCTACGACAGCAATTTTTTAGCTGTGGCAGCCAAAAATGTTTGTTCCGCCAGCAAATTTTCAGTATTATATACAGGATAGCAAACAAATTTTGCTGGGATAGCAAACATTTTTTGCTGCCACAGCTAAAAATTCGCTGTCGCAGCTAACAAGATTGCTGGAACAGCAAATAGTTTGCTGTCACAGCAAAAAATTTGCTGCTCTGGCAAAAGGAACCCAGCAAAAGTAGATTTCGCTGCCACAGCGAATTCCTTTTTCTCCGTGTACCATGGTATGTGCACGGAGAAAACAAAACAGCAGAATATAGTAAGATTTATGTACAATTTTCCCATAATTTCTGAAGAACCAACTACCCTGGTTAAACAATCCGATTGAATCCGATAAAAAAACATTTTATCGGAATGAATTGAGTTTCTGCATCGGAAATTTCCTGTTGATACCAATAAGATGATTTTTAATTGGATTTAATCGGTCTTTCCCCTGGTTAAAAAATCCGATTGTATCCGATAAAAAAACATTTCATCGGAATGGATTGAGTTTCTGCATCGGAAATTTCCCATTGATACCAATAAAATAATTTTTAACTGGATTTAATCGGCATTTTCCCTGGTGAAAAAATCCGATTGAATCCGATAGAAAAAACTTATCGGAATGAATTGATTCCTGCATCGGGATTGACTTATTGAATTTTATTGGTTGTTAACCCAACCAACGAACGGTTCATACACATTATATACGCGCATTTTATATCAATTAAACAAACACATATATCATTTATTCAATCATTACGTATGACAAATTATTGCTGAAATAAATTCAAACGATCATTTATGTGTTATTATAACATGGTGATCACCCCTCCACCTTGTACCGCAGTTGTCGTTGCTTAACCTAGAAGATCGATCTGGAACACCCGCTCGCTCGATGCCGTGGTTCGCTTCCTATCAATGTGAACTAAATGACTGTCTTATGTCAGGGATGGGTGTCCTATAGTAATAAGATTCAATTGGTAATAGTCCATTGGACATATGAGTGATTGTATCGGTCTTAATGAGAGCATGGGGGTTCATTAATAATAAAAATGCCAATGAAGACCAAGAAAATATTTTCCAATTGGATTCAATCGGTATTCTATGATGGATGAAAAATTCCGATTGATATAAATACAATATTTTTCAATTGGATTCAATCGGTATTTTATCAATTATGAAGATTCTAATTGGTACCAGCCGAATATTTTTCAATGGCATCCAATAGGTATTTTACCAATAATAATAATTCCTATTGATACCGAGAAAATATTTTTGATTTTATTCAATCGAGATTTTATTGATTATTGAAATTTTAATTGATATCAGTGAAATATTTTTCAATGGAATTCAATGGGTATTTCGTTAGTCACAAAAATTCCAAATGATACTGAGAAAATCTTTTCTAATTGGATTCAATGGGTATTTCATGGTTGATAAAAAATTCCGATTAATACCAATAAAATATTTTTTAATTGGATCGAATCGGTATTTTATTAATCATGGAAATTTTATTTGATACCAGTCAAATATTTTTCAATGGGATCCACTTGGTATTTTATCAATAGTAAGAATTCCGGTTGATACCAATACAATATTTTTCAATTTGATTCATTCGGAGTTTTATCAATCATGAAGATTCTAATTGATACCAGTCAAATATTTTTCAATAGCATCCAATAGGTATTTTATCCATAATAAAAATTCCAATTGATGACAATAAAATGTTTCTTATTTGATTAAATAGGTATTTTATTGATCATTAGAATTCTAATTGATATGAGTGAAATATTTTTCAATAGAATTCAATGGGTATTTCATTAATCATAAAAATTCCAATGATACCAAGAAAATATTTTCTCATTAGATTCAATGGGTATTTTATGGTTGATGAAAAATTCCGATGAATACCAATAAAATATTTCTTAATTAGATTGCATCGGTATTTCATTAATCATGAAAATTTTAATTGATACCAGTCAAATATTCTTCAATGGGATCCAATTGATATTTTATCAATAATAATTATTCCGATTGATATCAATGAAATATTGTGTAATTGCATTCACTTGGTATTTTATGACCAATGAAAATTCCGATTGATGCCAATACAATATTTCCCAATTGGATTCAATCGGTATGTCATTAATCATGAAGATTCTAATTCATACCAGTCAAATATTTTTCAATGGCATCCAATAGGTATTTTATCAATTATAAAAATTCCAATTCGTACGGACACAATATTTTTTAATTTGATTTAATCGGCATTTTATTAATTATTACAATTATAATTGGTACCAGTAACATATTTTTCAATGGGATTCAATGGATATTCCGTCACTGATAAAAATTCCGATTGATATCAATGAAATATTTTCTAATTGGATTCTCTTGGTATTCTATGATTATAGTTTCCTATTCCAGCAACTTCCCCATTAGTTCCAATACATCGAGGTCACTAGGGATTCCGATAAAAACTAATGATCTGATGCAATGGGAGAAATTTCAAAACTGAATCGGTTATTGCCGGTACATACCTATAGGACTTGAGAATCTGTAAACTTGCCCATTATTTCCAATAAATTTGAATGTTGGAATAATCCAATTGAAGCCCATTGATCAATGAAATCGATACATCCTTAAATGCAGTCAGAAATCTCCCATAAGAAACCCATTCATCATTCAATTTCACAAATTTTCCCATTAGTTCCAATAGATTGAGATTGTGGAAACTTCCGATAAAAACCGTTTCCCTGATGGAATGGAGAAAATTTCAATCATCCAATCAGATATCTCTTATACAGACCAATAGATTATGTGAAGTCTGATTAATTCCCATAAAATGCAGATTTTTTAATTGGTGAATCCCCGATTGAAACCTATAGAAAAGAGATTCCGATAAACTCTCATTGATTTCGAATCGGGGATTGAACTGTTCCGATTGATCCTATGCAGTCCGATTAATTCTGAATCGGTTTCTATCGGATCTTATCGGATTTTCTAACCAGGGTAACGCTCGTTCTTGTGTTCTGTTTAGAAAAATACCAAACATTATAGGAAAAATTTTTCACAGCATAACGTAAAAAACTTCATACTGTATATTCCAATGAACTATCAGTATCTCACCAAGATGATAGAAAAAGTTGTGCATCCATCGATAAACAAAGTCTTCGAATGGTCAGTGTTGGAATAATGCTAGTGAATATGGGACTTTTTTCAACCTGAGGTTGTTTGAATTTAACAAAATAAAAATTTAACTTTCTTTTCCTTTTTCTGCCTTCCCCCCCTTCTCAGACCCTGAAATCGCACTTCACCTACGTCCACCCCATCCACTCTTCCCTTTTTCCCATCTTTCGGACTGTTCATTCTCGCAGGAGTGACGGATCATACAATTAATTTCATCTGGTCAAGCCTAGATTAATCGATGTCAACGATTAGATTTTCTTCTCCCTTTTCTCCTTGGTTGACCCTGGGCTGCTGATGAAAATTTCAAATCGAGCACATACACACATTCATTGTACAACGAAATGAACTTATAGCAAATCATAAGAATGTTACATGACGTCACAAACATATGTTTTCCTATACCCACGCGTGATAGCCTTACATAGAAAGAAAGTTCTCTAACCCCACTTGTGAGAGGAATACCGTAGCGTTGATTGCGCCACATCGTGGCGTTCAACATGAATCTCTTTGACATGAAAGACGGGAAAGCGAACTTTAATAACAGATCATTCGACAATTATATTTCAAAATATTTTGAACGTTTTGAACTAGTGATGTCGATCTTTTGATCGATCCATCCAAGATCGATCTTTCTGAAGAGAAAAAGATCGATCTTTTGGCGATCCATGGTAAATCTGATCCATCATAGGTCGATCCAAAAGTTTCCAGGATTGAATGTGACGTTTCGTTTCAAAGACCCTAACGCGTTGATATATCAAGATATCGCCAATTCAAGAATTTACCCTCAAATTATGCCTCTCGCTCGTCGGAAGACCAAGGTTCGGATTTACTAGGTTGAGGAACGCGGGTCACAGATTATTGATGTTGTTTAACAAGGTAAATTGACATTTATTAAATTACTCTTCAATTCGTGAATAAACAAAAATTAGATTAAAATAAAATACGACAATATCATATAGACTAGTTCACTCTAGGAATATTTACAGTCTAAGGACCCTAAGTTGACTATTCCTAACGTGTGCACACGTGTTCTGCGCGGGGACGTTAAAAGGTTGGAAATTCGACCGGATCCAACGAAAACAAGGCGTATATTATAGTACGCGGTGACTAAATGGTTTTAACAAGGTACGGTTCCAACGGAAATAAGGCGCGGCGATTATAATTGACCGATTACTCGCGGACCAATCGCGTGACTCGAAAATCTAGGGTTACTTTATTAACAAACTAGATTTTCGCAAATGACAGGGCGAACGTGCGTCTCGGAAGGAGACCAATCACGTCGCAGATCTTCAGGATCTTTGATTCTAGCTGGCTACCGAATGCCCTGATGGATTCTGAATGAATCCATCCAAGATCTAACAGAAAAATCAACTTTAGCCTTTATAAAGGCTGTTCTCAGGTATACTTTAGCCGTGAGAGGGTGGCTACTAACTCACCTCATGGGCTGGACTGTGCCCCTAATGACGTAAGAGTATTATTACCATCCCCGTCATGTAGTGCCCTAACCAGCGTTTACTCTTGGGCAGCGGTTTCTTACCAGCTGACCATCTCCGGCCCTAGATCAAAGCCCAGCTAACGTTGGATGCGAGCACCCAACGGACTCAGCTATCACTGTGATCTGTACTGCGGTATCAGCTTCGATCTGGATAGTGAAGTGAAGAATACCTCTCGGGTACCTCCTTTTATTCCCGGCTTGAATTATTTTCAAGTCATGGGCGACTCCGCCACCTATTGGTTGCCGCGTGAACCAGGGTCGACCTCGATACTATCGATCGTCTCGCTTGAGGATCGAATTGAACACACCCGGCACATTCGCAGTACGCGAAGTACAATTCCAATATGGATGAGAGGTTCTGTTCACGAACTGTCATCATCACGCGCCTAACCTCGTAAGTTTCTCGCGTGTTTTGGTTCCGATAGCGTGATGTGCCTTTTCCCATCGAAGCTCCCGGGCTTATCAACTCGCCATCACGATAATTCAGGTAATCTATAAAGCTTTCTTCTTATTTATATATATTTTGATTTTACTTTTCCTCATTCCTAATGTTTTGAATTCTTCCTATTTACAGGTAATCTACTGACTCTGTGTGGTAAGCTATGAATCGTTCTTATTTTCCTTGATTCTAATATGTTATATTGTTTTTCTTACTAGTGTTATTATTTTTCAGGTTGACGCTCATCCTGCTCAACGCTTATCCAACAGCGTTGGATAGTTTCCTTTTTTTTCTCTTCCATAACAGGTATGCCACCCATCTTTTATTTATTTACTTATCAAATGATTCAATTTGCTATCTTTACTGGGTGTTTATATTTCACAGGTTTTTCGGCCCACGGATGGCGAGACGAGGGAGCATAACTACTGGTGCTGCTTGGCTAGCGTGACGATGTTAGGGTGACAACGTATCGTTCTAATCAAACTTTCAATTCTATTGTATTAATAATCTTCTCTCTGTTGCAGTTCACAGAATTCAATGACGAGTTCGTCACGTCACTCAAACTTTGACGGGCTCGTCACATGAATTAATCGATTCTTTTTTCATTTCAAAGTTTGTTGACGAAATTTTATCAGACCATGAATTGTGTTTGCAATCACCATGCTCATACGGAATTGTATACAGCAAATTTTTTGAAGCGAAACCCAGGAAGTTATTGAAATTTTGTCTCTTAAATCCATCGCAATTGAGATAATTCATAGATTCCCTGTGCCTCAAATTTCATAATATGATATTAATTTCAAAGATATAATTCTTGGTTCGGAGAATTTTCTTCTGAATTTTGATACGATACTTGTAAATTCAATAAATACTGTCTTATATTCCAAAAAAAACTTTTGGAATTTCATACATCATATTGAATTCAAAAACTTTATTAAATTCAATATGGGAATATTGAATTTCACAAGGAATTTTCTACTGAATTCAAGAATTTTTCCAACAGTGTTCGAATTTGAGAATGAGATTTTGGAGAAAAAATAAGAAATGAACAAAAATCAGAAAATATTCAGATAGATCAATGAATTTCAATTTTATTATGTAATCATGATAATTCACATTTTATTCGGATTACATGTTGGGAATAGAAAGAATTATATATTGATACTCCAGACCTAATTTCATTTGAGTTAACCATTATTCAACTCAATCTCTATTCGAGTTTGCTATCTTCAACCGTTCTTTCCAAATCGATCCTTACGAATGCTAGGAGATCGATCCTGCAAAATCGATCTTTTTTGTCAGTTATAGAATCGATCCATACACCCAATTCATCCGAATAGCTCTGATTCTAGGATCGATCCGATCCCCACTCAGGATTGACATCACTATTTTGAACCTCTTCCGTCTCCAGCCTAATTCCAAGGGAGAAGACGAAACTTTCGTTCGGGAATCTTCGGTAAGCATCGTTTACCGGATAGATATACTATTTTCAAACACGGTTGCTATATTTTTCCCATATCGACTGGTACTTCGGAAAAATCGAAGGAATTACCATACGCGTATAGCTTTATTGAGTCTAATTGATGGGAAAGTTGTCGATTATACTCCTTGTTTTATACGATTACCTCCAGTAACGCAAAGGCACCGGTTTCCGACCACCATTCCTACTATCCAACCGCCTGATACTTCCTCAAATAATTATTTGGATACTTATGTAAATGAATCAAATTCACTTGCAATGTGCGCACTAGATGTTTATGTACTTATTCTTATTCATTAAATGTGAACGCGTGTAATCAATTTTTCTTGAAATGCAAAGTGGACGGATTCAGGAGAGTGGTCGAAAACCGGTGCCGTTGCGTTAATATATTACAGGTCGAATATGTGACACACGGTGATGATTATTTCTCCCATCGGTATGGCAATTTCTGAGAGCTGATCGTCTGAAATTCCTGATCCCAATAACAAATTCCCGAATCATGATTGAATATAATCTTATTCGTTCAACACCAACCACCGATTACAATCGATTATTATGTTATATAATGGATAATTATCCATTAAACTCCATAGAGGTAATGAAAATCTTACCTACACTGTTTTCTCCGTGTAACTATTCACTTTGATGGAATGGTTTTCTTCTAATAATTATCTCAATTTTTCAATTTAAATGAGAACTAGTAAAAAATCAAAATAGTCAAAGGATTCGTATGAAATTCGATTAAAAAAGCAGATTGAGAACAATAGTTCAATGAAAAGTCGTAATATTATATATCGAAATTTTGCTGTATAGAATTTCTGTAAAGTTTATATGTAAGAAGTTGTTGAGAGAGGTATTCAATATGGAACGATAAATTTAATTCAACAACGTGATTTGGAATTTTCCATTTATCCTCACAACAAAGACTGTACAATATGTTCCGAGAATATAAACACAATCGAACTTCACGAGAACAACATCAATGATCAGTTAACAGTTGAAATAGATGTTTGTATCTTAAGTTCACATTCTGTACTCAAATTATGATGATGACGAAAATATTATAATATTCTCAATATTTGTACAAAATCTCATTCGTAAATAATATTTCCATTCCATCGAAAATCTAAATCATGATATGATATTTCCAATTCATCGAAAATCTTAGTTTCAGAACAATATAGGAACATTTCGACCGTTTTTCTTAGTTGTTTTCTTATGGCCGTAATTGAGCTGATATCAAAATTTAGCGTGAGGAGTAGAAAGACAAAGAGACATATGAACAGATGAATACACTCTGAACTCCTCGGAGTAAAAATCCACTCTTAAAGAGTGAAAATACTGCCAATCCAACAAGCGTGAGATTCTATTCCTAAGGAGTGAATTTTCACTTCATAAGAGTGAATTTCACTCTCTCGGAGTGAGGATTTCACTCTTAAAAGGAGGTGAAATTTTACTCTTTGAACCGAATTAAAAAACTTCGCTCAGTTAGAATCAGAATTCACTGTTGTTATGGAGTGAAAAGTCATTCTTCAAGAGTGGAATCTCACTCTTTCTGGACTTGCAGTATTGTCACTCTTCGAGAGTGACTTTTTCACTCTGAAGAATTTAGAGAGTATCTTTCAATTGGAAGATGGAGCGATGTTTGTTACATCCCGAATGGAAAAATTTTTAGTCTAAGTTTTGCCTAATTTTTCCATACGATAATATCAATGAATATTCTTTGAATATAATAGAGAAATTCTTTTCTCTCCTTCTCCGTATTTGATAAGAACCTCTCTATAGATTCGGTTCTTATTCAAACTAACGTCAGTTTTTAGCCGGAACATACGTATGGTCGGCACTCTATCACGATCCTTGGCCGAGTGAGGCTCTCCACTGTTTCTCTTCTCCTTCTACCTTACTTATCACTTTCTTCTCATGCCTCTCTTTCTCTATCATTTTCTCCCCTTATCTCTTCCTTCCTTCTTACTTCTCTCCCAATGTCCTGTCTGTGTCTTTTCTTTCACTTATCCTCACAAGTATGGTCCTCTGACTATTTCTGATCAGTGCTGGGCTGTATTTGAGCGCTAGCAGATTTCTAGAATAGGATGACCACATTGATAATGCAGTTTGGCCCCACATGGGCCGTCTATGGGTGACCCTGGGTTAGGAAAATCAGAGTGAATATTACCAACCCGGTCAGGGCTCGTGGTAGCTAAGGCTAGACAATTCCAAGTTTGGATACCTAATATATGACCCTACAAGGCTCATATTCAACCCAGACCCGGATAGCATCAGGAGGTTTGCTGAACGTTCAGAAAACATACTTGCTCTCACAGAAAACGTCCAAATAAAATCCCAGGACGTTTCACAAACATCGCATGTTCGTCCCAGGGACATACAAATGTTCTGTGATGTTCAATTCATATCCACCATGCGACGTTCTAGGGACGTGTTCAATAAAGATGTCAATAACGTTTTGCGATACTACGCATATGTTTGTAAAGATTAGTTTTCATGGAAGTACGTTTCGGAAACGTAACGAGAACGTCCCGTGGTAGATGGAAAAGCTATACTGGGAACGTATTCAGGTGCAAAAATGAACGTTCTCTGAACGTATTTAAACCTACTCCCCGGAAACGAAGCGCGCGGAACCAAGGTTATGTTTCTAAAACGTCCAGAGGACCTTCAATGCTATCTGGGGAATGCCCGGATGAATTCCCACATGATTAAGAATCATTTTCACCTATGGGGTAACCTTTTATCAGCATCAAATTTTCGCTTATCTCATCTCTCAGTCAGGTCCTTGACAGAAATGTTTCGAAAAACTCCGAGAAATCCTTGTAAAATATCAGGTCACCCTGTCGACTATTCCCAGTTATGATTGGGTATTGAAAGGGTTTTTCCTTCTCCAACTCCAACGATTGCATTGAATTTCATAGCACCAATTTTCAAATTGCAGAATACGCATAGCGGTAGTTTCCTAGAGTATCGACAAGAAAGTATCAAAGCGACATCGTATTCAATAGGTAGCATTCCTATCACTGATTGAAATTTTTTCCATCATGCAGGAGAAATATTTGGAGATTTGGCTATTCCACGTATCTCATCATTTTGTAACGGAGGATCGGGAATAGTATTAGTACCGATCGATATCAACGATATTTCACATAGCAATATCAAGTAGATACTCGGGAACCATATCGAGGATGAAACACGCTCCAACGAGTGTTCTTCTATTCGTCTATCTACACGTCCATTTTATTCAATCTCATTGGACTCTATCATCGGGATATCCTTATATTCAGGACATTTCTCGTTGTTTCTAAATGTGTGAAATTTACTCATGCTTTGTTTTTAATGATTCATTGAATCATGGGTCAGAATTTAAAAAATGATATTTCTTGAATGAAATGATCTCATTTTTATGCCACACAAGATGAAAGTTATCGTGATAGTAATGTTATGAATAAGATGAAAAGGGAATAGTACTTTAACGGACAAATGGAACGATTGATGGGTTCACAAATTCATTGGACTTTCATTTTATATACTCAAAGAAAATATTTATGGATATACGATATACGTTTGTACATTTTGTAGATCCTGTGATACGTTTGAGAAACGTGATAGAAAAATATCACCGTTTTTGAAGTGAGGTATTCCAAATGGTACATGTAAGATGGATGGAGATGCAATCTTTCAAATATTTATCCATGAATTCTCTTCTCAAAAGCATCGTATATTCATATCATCGTTCAAAGAGAGTGAAAAGTCTACAAATTCCACTGATTTAATATTGAAGAGTGCAACATTCGTATATTTTCACCAAACGCTTTCGAGTTTTTCTAAGAATAAATAAAACCATAAGCATGTTTTTTCAGTAAAAACTGGGATAATGTGGGTTCTTCCATGGGACTAATGATTTCCTATAAAGTCCGTAATGAATGTGCGAATGCTCGATTTTCAACTAACGATTGAATGAAAATCAAAGGAAAAAACAATTGCAATTTCAAATGTAGTGAAAATGATATACAATATGATTTAGCTATGATTCAATAACATTTATATATAATTCTGTACAAATTTTACACGAATATGTATAGACTATATTTATATGTATTTTGTATATGTTATATACAAAATATTCCACGTGAAAGTTCAGCGATTCCGCTAATATTAAAGACGAGCAATGACTTATAGCAACATGACAGCCAAGCGTACGGAATTTATATTCAGCCGATGTTATTTGAAAACAGATAGGAGTGCACGAGACTCGAGACCAGTATCGGTATCGTCCCGGTATCGCCTCAATATCACGAGACGATACCGAGACAATACTGTTGTATTTGGAGTCGAGACGAGACCGAATATTCGATACTCAAGAATATCGTCGATACTGGGGGTGCACGGGAGCACGAGACGCATATCGGTATCGTTTTGGAATTGACACAAAATTGAGAATAAAGATTAAAGATCTAATATTCGAACATATCATCAATAGTGTTGATTTTCTTCAATGTGGAAATAATAGAAAAGGAGTATTCCAAAATGATATATGTGACAAAATTGCTCTTCAAAAAGAGCCGTATATCTCTCTTAAATTATAATACATGTATATGGTATTATTCTGAAAATTGCCTGGTGGAACAATTTCACTGGGAATCTCTGAATATCTTAGAGACTTTCAGTGGAGTTTTTCAGAGGTGTTCATAGTTTTTCAAAGATGTTCATAGATATTCAGAGGAATTTTCAGTGGAAAAACACAGTTTCCAGGTGTCAAGACTGATAGAAAAATGATTTATACATTCATATTGAATTCAAACTTCAATTAATTGATATTAATACAAAAATAATGAATCATTTGAACGTTGATTCAGCTGTACACAATAATATCCCACGAAAATTTTGGATAATATTCCAGTAATATCATATGAATATCATCAATTGTTAGGAAAAATTGAACATAGGTCTCAAGGAGATACACGGAGGAAAAAATATACTACTTTTTCTTCTTTTGCTTGCCAAACCAGGAAAAAGAAGGTTTGTAAAATGCATTTTTACATAAAGATAAGGGCAATTACGAATCAATAACTAAATTTTACTGTATGCTTCATAAAGTGAACGTTCAGCGTTCAAAACTTCAATCCTACCTATGACTTCTTCTACGATATTCGTAATCTTTCGTATTTTTATGTAAAAATCCATATTACAAATATGATATTCCTGTTTACATATTTCACTAAGAAAAATAACAAGAATTCTTATATTCTTGAGCGGCATTTGTCTCCGTATACCAGCGTGAAAAACATTTTGTCTGAGAGACTTGTCTGTACTGAATTTATGAAGCAGTCTACAATTTTCAAAGAATAATCTTCAATAGCGCAATACATAGAGTATCAAATATTATTTCCAGAAAATTTTAGACTGTACCTGGTGAAAAATGTTGAAACAGATGAAGCGGAGAAACCTTTCAATTTCTGCTTCTTTTGCGATCAGATACTGTTCCGTTTACTCTTCCACGTCACTCCATCCGCTTAATTTTCACCAGGGGTCTCATAAATTCTGTTCAAAGAAGTCTTGCAATAAAATGTTCATTCGAATGATACGCTGGTATCCCCTTAATGAACTCTGATAAAATGTTTCTATTACGAATTCACTTTCAACTTGGAGATTTGGATTTCTCGAAATCATGTACTATTCTGCAGAAATTTTAGAGTTCCTCTCTAGAATGGAGACCTTACTGCTGAATCAAGTGATTATATACAACTAGGCTTGTGTTCCAAAACTTTGCTCCCGTACTCTGGAATATCGGTTTTCCATGTCTTCCTGATCAATTGAACAAAGCTGGGCTGTTCATTTGACCAGATGATACTGCTACACTGATATTCAGAGTATAATAGTGGAGTATCAATCCAGGAGTATTGTTACTCTCATCAGAAATATTAGGCGATACAGATACCGACGAGACGATACCGATACCGTGTCCAACAATACCGGGACGATATCGAGACAGTACTCGCATCTGATGATGGTATTTCTCGATACCGAGACGAGACTTTCAAAGTTTCGTCGAGAATCTCGTCTCGTGCACCCCTAAGTCAACAGAGGTAATATCGTGTCTGTGTTGGCAATACGAAGGTCAATTGTGTTAGGAGAGTATTGGCGCAAGTTTATGCCAGCATCAATCCAGGGTTGAACTATAGGGTGGTCGTTAAAAATGAAATTTCTTGAGGCGCCCCCTAAAAAGCTTCCTTTTGATGAAAAAACACTGGGAAAATTTTTTATAATTTTTTCAAGTCAAGACAACACGTGCCTCAAGACGATTCAAGTTAATTTTTGGGCATAATCATGTTTTTTCATGAAACTTCTTGTTAAGGGTATAGTAAAAATTATTTTAAGATTGGAAAAGTTTTATGAATGAAATACCTTCAGTATTATCATTCTCAGTGATGAATTTCAAATCATAGTTTTAGAAAAAGTTTAAAATTCTTCGTGATTTAAGCTTATCTTTTAATTTTTATTATATTTCTAGTTTTCTATACGTCTGTAAGCATGTATATATGAGTTATTTTTATGAAAATGCTCTCAAAAATTGCGGATGCACACGTGCTGGGTAACTTATATAAAGGCGTCAAATCCTTCTCTGTCGATAAGTTACTAACAAGGGCACCCGAGTAAAAATAGTCTGATCTCCCATTGATCAATAATTGATCACATAAAGATTAGTTTTCAAGAGTATAGCTTCTGCTCGAATCCCATACCAATATGGTCATGAATTCAATGGAATCACATTGGTCAACCAGGTACAATTAGGTATGGCTCAAGTCCAGGTAAAAGGAACAATGAAATATTCTGCATATATGCTGTTCAACTGGGATGAGATTGACATTTTTTAAGTAAGATATAGCAGGATTTCAACGGAAATATATACTTGCCATAGTTTTACGACATGAGTAATGCGATTGATATTCGGTTCGAACATGGAACGTGTCGATGGTCATTCGAAAGGAAGGATGAACTTTGCAAGATGCAATCGAGCGTTTCCCGGGGCTGTAGGAGACTGCGAATGGAGTTCATGTCAAAAATCGATTGTCAAGAATACCTGATGAAATTTCGAGTGATAGTTGAAGAACTCCAAAGACAATGGGTTACTCGAAAGTACAGGAAACGTCCGGGGAAGGTCAATCATGTTTAACTCATGGTGTACTCAAGGGCGACTTTTGACGGACTTTCTGAAAAATGAGATCTCTCAGAAGTACATTTAAAGTCTATATGAAGTTAGGAAGAAATTACTTTTGGTGGACTTCGACGCGACTGTTCACGGACCTCGTGGAATATCGACGTTAACGGACTCCTCATGTACCATTACGGTCCGCAATATTCCACGAGGTCCGTAAACAGTCGCGTCGAAGTCCACTAAAAGTAATTTCTCCCTAATTTCATATAGACTTTGGATGTACTTCTGAGAGATCTCATTTTTCAGAAAGTCCGTCAAAAGTCGCCCTTGAGTACACCATGAGTTAAACATGATTGACCCTCCCCGGACGTTTCCTGCACTTTCGAGTGACCCATTGTCTTGGAAGTTTTTCAACTATCACTCAGAATTTCATCAGGTATTCTTGACAATCGATTTTTTACGCGAACTTCCGATGCACTTCCCTATAAGCTCCAGTTCTGCAAACTCCATTCGCAGTCTCCTACAGCCTCGGGAAACGCTCGATTGCATCTCGCAAAGTTCATTCTTCCTTCCGAATGACCATCGACACGTTCCATGTTCGAACCGAATATCAATCGCATTACTCATGTCGTAAAACTATGGCAAGTATATATTTCCGTTGAAATCCTGCTATATTTTACTTGAAAAAGGTCAATCTCACCCCAGTTGAACAGCATATATGCAGAATATTTCATTGTTCCTTTTACCTGGACTTGAGCCATACCTAATTGTACCTGGTTGACCAATGTGATTCCAATGAATTCATGACCATATTGGTATCGGATTCGAGCAGAAGCTATACTCTTGAGACCCAATCTTTATGTGATCAATTATTGGTCAATGGGAGATCAGACTATTTTTACTCGGGCATATACGTCTGTAGTTTTTGTATAGTTTACATTGCAATCTTGTATCAGATTCTTTATATAAATCATCAACTCAATATTTTTATAATTAATAACTCTTATCTTTTATGAGTAATATTGTTTATTACTTATTGAGTTCACTTGGGAACTGAATGGTATGTTTTGTTAAAAGTTACTGAGTAATTCATCATTATTAGTAAAGTCTTACATGAGGTGCGAATTTAAAGTTGAACATTGAACATTATAAACGATACTATTTTCGTGAAGTGTCATTTTACCTTCATAATGGGAAATGAAATAGAAAACATATTTTTATTTGGAGAGAATATTTACAAGTATTGAAATTTTTGTTTTACAACACCCGAATATTGAAACATAGTTTGAAAGTCAGTGAAAGTTTAGTGTATGACGAATTGGTTACTTTTTGGCAAAAAGTAAAAATTCCAATACAACAAAAATCTCGGTGTATAAAAAAAATTGATGATTTATACAACGATTGGAGAAGTTTACAGAGAAACTCATCAAAACGGAATGATATTCAGGAAAACAATGAAAAAGTATTTTTGTCACACTTAAATGAATTGTTTGATATAGCACACAGTGATGTTTTAACAATGGTTGATGATAGTACAAAAAGATTTTTATTAAATCAACGTGAACCAAATCGTGTTGGATTTATTGACGACGTTGAAGATATATCTGATAAGTGTTGATATAAGTCGGACATTTTTGAAATTTATTCTTTACTTGAAAAATTTTGTTTCTATCAATATAGAAAAATCTGAGCCTACTTCGCAGTATGAATCATCCCCGTCATCATTCAGTCAAGGAAGTCTTCACGGAGATCCTAGTTTCGTTATGGACTTAGATGAAGAATCGCCACCATCGAAAAGTTCACGTGGAACAATAGACATTCTGACTCCAAAATTATGTATCATGTTAGATAAGTGCAAAATGAGTGATCGTGATGCAACAGGCTTATCAACTGCGTTTCTTGGAGCTCTGGAACTTGATGCAACCCACTACATCGTTAATCCAACATCGATAAAACAAAAACGTAAAAATTTCAGAAAAAAAAGAGCGGCTGAAATCCAAACAAGATTTGCAAATAAAGATCTTCGTAGATTGATTGTTCATTGGGACGGGAAACATTTACCTGATATTACTGCGAACGTTTCGTAGAACGTCTTCCAATAATAGTTTCATTAGAAAATGAAACTGAAATTCTATTGATACCACCGTTAGAAAATGCTACAGGCCGAGCAATGGCAAATGCGGTTTCTGATGCTCTTCAACAGTATGGAGTCAGTGATTTAGTAGTCGGTTTATGTTGTGATACTACTGCATCGAATACTGGAGAATATAATGGTGCAGCAGTTTTAATTGAGCATTTGTTAGAGACAGACCTTATTTTGCCATGTAGACATCATGTAGGTTGTATTGAGAGCTGTATTTGACAGTAAGTTGACTAATGTTTCTGGAACAAATGTGTCTATATTTGCTCGATTCAAGAAGGAGTGGGATGGATCAGACCTAACTCAACTTAAGAGTGGAATAGCGGATCCCTTGATTGGTAAATTATTGGAAAATGATATTCAAGACATTCATGAATTCATTAAGCAACAACTTACGTTGAACCATGATAGAAAAGATTATTTAGAACTGCTAGAATTGAGCTTGCTATTTATTGGAATAATACCTGATAACATCACGTTTCATACTCCTGGAGCTATGCATCAGGCCAGATGGATGGCTAAGGCAATATATTCGTTGGAAATATTTCTGTTACGATCATCTTTCAAACTAAAGTCTACGGAAGAAAAAAGCCTGGCCATGATTTGCGTGTTTATTGTGAAAATTTATTTACGAATATGGTTTGTCGCCACATCATCGATCAAGGCACCAAACTGTGATTTTCAGTTGATAAAATCTATTTATAACTTTCAGCCTATTGACAAAAAAATATACGAGAGTGCTTTAGGTGGGATTTTGAACCATTTGTGG
This sequence comes from Gonatopus flavifemur, assembly GCA_018340375.1. Taxonomy (NCBI): domain Eukaryota; kingdom Metazoa; phylum Arthropoda; class Insecta; order Hymenoptera; family Dryinidae; genus Gonatopus; species Gonatopus flavifemur. The sequence continues at coordinate 20,444,788 of JAFFJZ010000007.1, forward strand.
TATCTAAATCCTGAAAATTGTTTATTGGCTTTATTCGATGATGATGTAGATACGGAAACGAAACAGAAAATGGTTAAAAAAGGTGATCGAATTCTCACAAAATGCAGATGAACCTGATTTATTAGACAGTAATGAACAAGTTCTTAGGAAGGCTGTAGTATCTCGTGCGGATATCCCAAAATTATTTGACGAAGGATTAGGACAGTTTATCAATGCAACTTCTATCAACTTTTTTCATAAACTTGGACTGAATACGAGCTGGTTGACTGAAAATTGTGAGAATTGGTTAGAAGACTCTAATTATCAAGATTGTTTGACGGCTGTAACAAGTTTATCAGTGGTTAACGATATTGCAGAACGAGGTGTTAAACTAATGCAAGAGTACAATGATTTATTTACAAAAGATGAAGAACACAAGCAGTCCCTCATTCAAATTTTAGATGATTACAGAAGCAAAGGCATCAAGACAACAAAAGAAAGTTTACTTAAGGATTGAAATGATGAAAACTGAAGATTAACATTGAATTTGTATGAATTTAGTAATAAAATGAAAATAATCATTAAAATGTCATCAATTTTTTTAATTGACAGACCTTATTTTTCGGAATATTTATTGTTATTTTCATTAACTATCTTTTTTCTATGAATTTGGCTTCTCTGATTGTTCATATTCTGTATGAAATTGTATTTATTATTAAGAATCCTCAATGAAATATGATTATACCCAAAAATTAACTCGAATCGTCTTGAGGCACGTGTTGTCTTGACTTAAAAAAATTATAAAAAATTTTCCCAGTGTTTTTTCATCAAAAGGAAGCTTTTTAGGGAGCGCCTCAAGAAATTTCATTTTCAACGACCACCCTATTGAACTATCATTGGTTTTATAGCAAAAAAAAAGTTTTTTATCGACCAAACATTGCAAGAAAATCAAAACAAGTTGACGTCAAAACTGGTGATATCTCACCATCATCCCTTGATGCGTTGGGAGTAAAGCTCGCTGTGGAAAACTCTGAACACACTGACAGAAAAACGACCCTATTGGAACATTCTTAATGCAATGACCAGAATAACACTTTTCTGGATATTACAATCACATTTCCTGGTAAATCGAACCAGATTTGAAGTTATTGCGACCTCGGGATTTTACAACCGGATTGTTTCCTGTTTGGGCACTTTTGAAGTCCTTTGAAAAACTTTTCGCTGAAAATCTTTGAAATTTTCAAAGTTTTTCAGTGAAATTCTTCCACCAGGAGAGGTAGTGACATGCAAGGCCTGGTGTCTAGCAGTGAAAATTGCCAGTTAAGGGCGGACACGCTCGACGACGTGTTACCTTCACTTTACGTTCTAATGAAAAAAATCTCTGCATGTCTGTGCGTCGTCTGGAATCTGACAAAAATGAAGAGATTCAAGAGAATACAATCTCTGCGTCAAGGATACATGGCAAGGCCTTGATGCAGTGATCTCAAAAAAATCATCATACACGGCTCAATTGGTCAATTCTACCCAATAATTTCCTAGGTTTTCAGAGTCTTTCTGATTCTTTCAAATTTTCGATCAGTTTTTCAGTAAGATTCCGAGGTTTGCGGTGGAAGGCAGATAAATTTCCGTCACAAGATCAGTAAAGCAATACTTGGATTGTGAAATCCTTCACAAAATCAATAAAAACTTATAATAGCCTTATCGTTCCTCGATTCCTTCTTTCATCATATATATGCGTTAACCACTGTTCCCGTACACATTGAGATTTCTTTTATTCTTCCCGTTGTAGTCGAGGAGAATGTTTCCCGAGAAATTATAGTCCACCGTTCCGAGGTTCTCAACACAGAAATAAATAGGGATTACTGTGTACAAATTTCTCGTAAAAATACTTGAACGACCTGCATTCTTCGAGAATCCGAGTATTCACTAAATAGTTAATTTTGAACGGTAACATTCTTGAATTCTCTTTCATCGCAGTTATAACGAAGGCAAGATTATCCCCACTACCCTACATAAATTCGAATCCTCTTTACTCGATACTCAGTCGCCATTGTTGTCGCCGTTTGCTCTATTTTTCTTCTCCTTCTCTCTCATCATCGGGGATAACTTCAATTCTTCTTATCTTTTCTTTTTCATTCTTTTCGCTCTTTTTTTAGAATTTATCTACAGTGTGGAGACTCTCGTGGTCGTATAATGGAAGTAAAAGTAGAAAAAAAGGAGTCGTTCACATGCACAAGGTTTCAAGGCAATCGCCAAACACATGGACAGGAGGATTTTAAGGATTCTAGAGGAAACTCATCTTCCTTTCTCTGAAGTTCCTCTCCTCGGATGATGGCATCGAAGTAATATCCAGAAATTGTCCAGTTTCTGAGTACATGGCTTTTCATAAATTGATTTAGTACGCAATTGAAATTGATAAAACGCTATAAAATTGAAATATATGACAAGTGATGGTACATAATAAAAAGTTTACTACTTATAGCCGAAGGATGTCGATCTACGGTGCGAATGAAGGTTCATAAGGTTATTCTTCTCGTATAGTATTTGCCAGAGTATATGATTTCAACAGCTTCACGATGCCATAAGCTCAATCCACTAGAAATGCTGGATGCATCTTTTCATCGTGAGCATGCAGATGAATAGGGTGAGTGCGCCAGTGAATGAACGGGCACCGGTGAATGAACACTCCGCAAAATGTATTGAAAAAAAATTTGAAGCTAATTTAATCCAAGGAAATGTTAGTATAAGAGATATTAATATTTGTTATACAATAAATTATCCCTTCAGAATTTCACCATATGCATTTTTTAAGCTATTCATTCACTGGTGAATCAAGAGTCGCGGTAGCGTCTCGACGCCAAGAACATGAGAAAAAAAACAACAAAGGAACATGTAAGGCCAGGTACTCATGCCATCGACTTTCGCGCGCGACATCATTAGAAGAAAACAGAGGAAAGATGTTTTCAACTCGGATCTCTTTTTTCGTCTAATGATGTCACGCGCGACAGTCGCTAGCATAAGTATCCAGGGTAAGTGAAAAAGCAGAAGTCGCGCGCTACCGTGTATCTTTACTCCTAGACCGAGATTTAACCTCCTGAAAAAATTTTCAATGCACAATAACTCGTCACACATTGAATGTCACGAAAAAATAATTACACTTTTAATATATAATTTGACTACACGCATTCGTTTGAGCACACTCCAAACTTGATCAGTTCACGCGATCCTGAAATATAAACGTTTTCAAATTTCATGCGATCAAAACATCATAAATCAACATTCTGGTTCAGACTAACCGATTTCTTTTATCATGATAAATCTCATCTCATAAATCACAATCCAAAGGTCTAGACACAGAAGCTATGTAAACGTAAGAAACGTATACGCAGAAACGTAGCTTGTGTATTTAGGCCTTTAAGGTGGGTTTTCAATTTCCACAATAGTATAATGTATCTATCTCTCTCTCTTTTCCAACATCCAATAGCGTTCATTTCATGTAGTAGTATGATCCATACATCGTCAAAACATAAACAAATAATCTGTCAATGAGGCGATGTGTTGATGGCTTATTGTAATATTGAAAGAATAATTAAAGAATGGAAAAAAAATGGCGGCGAACGTATAAGTTTGTGTAGAGTTTTGATCCTGTGGTTTTTGATAATTGGATGAATTAAAAAAAGTATTGGAGAAAAAAAACTGTGTTTATAAAGTACTTTTGAGTGAGGAGAGTGTGTTGATTAATAAAGTCTAGATAGTTGGAACTTTTTCTATGGACAATTTTGAACTGTTCACAGGCTTCTGAAGAGAGAGGTTAGGTGGGAAAGTGAATTCGGCAACAGGACTATGGAGGGGAGGGGGTATATCAGAAAATGAAGAGAAGGTGTTGAATGAGGACTACAATGATGCGACGGATGAGTTGATGGGATTGAATGAGGAGAATAGAGGAAAATCAGGAGTGAAGAGAGATATCAGGGATTCCTTCGAAGTTGAAAGCACGAAATTTCGTAAAGATGGAAGCACCAGTTTCGACGAGAAAGAAAAGTTGACCATGTCGTTGGAAGAGCTAGCAAGAGTCATACTTGTTGACAGCGTCGATAATCGAGTTGTCAAACAAGAGTTGAACCATAACAATAGAAGGAATGATAATGACAAGGGGGCTGTGACGAGCAGGAATGAACAAAACAATGTTTTTGTTGAAAACAGTCAATTACTTAAGGGGAGGTTTGATAATGATATGGAAAAAAATGTTCAATGAAAAAGTTATGTGGGTACGATGTCAAAAGTTGGAGATGATCAGAATAAAAATAGAGTCGATACAGAGGTGTTATATGCGGAAGGTATTTGTTCGACGTATATAGTGGAGGTTAAATTGTTGGATTGCAAGAGGGAGTGATCTAATTTTGAGTGTAACCAGAGATTATATAGAAAAGTGTGCAATAAAAAAATTGAAGTGGAAGATTACAAAATGCTAGGACGAGGTAGAAGAGAGATTAGGTTTAGAGGTGCTAGCGGAGCAAACAGGTTCATTCAGAAATGCAATAGCGCCCTGGTGAAAATGGGAGCGAGAAGAAAGAGTAAACGAAGCGTATGCTGAAGGGTAACAGAAACGTTAATGAAAAGTATACGAAGAAGTATCGAACCGGTGACTTTCACTGTTGTAGGGTCCGAGGGGTAAACCACTTTGAAATCATGATTTTTCCAAATTAATAATCTCCAAATAATGTTGAAGTAAGCGTAGCTCTGTTCTGCTTAACGCAATATAACTGTCAATAAGACTATTCTAAGAGGCTCATAAGACAGATTTCAGTTACTATAACGTTACCGATGATGAAAAAATCAGAGCACAAGGTCCGTATAAGCGTCAGGCCCGGATTACGATATCAGGCGCCCCTACGCCAACAAGAGGTCCACCGCCCACTTAAGGAATTCAAAATCACAAAGAGTACACTTTATCAGAAAAATTTTTTTTTCCAAGCTTATGGTGCCCCCCCCCCCTCCAAAGACCTGGCGCCCTACGCCATGGCGTAGTTTGGCGCATTGGGTAATCCGGGCCTGATAAGCGTAGCTCTGTTCTGCTTAACGCAGTATAACTGTCGAAAAAACTATTCGAAGAGGCTCATAAGACAGATTTTAGTTACCATAACATTATCGATAACTAAAAAATCAGAGCACAACGTCCATATAATGCTTGATGTTGTCTTGCTGATTTTAGAGTGGTTTACCCCTCGCCCACACAGCACGCAGTTCTGGAAGATATCTAAAAGAATACTCAATTGAGAGATCTTCAAGAACGTTCTTGAAGAGTTCTTAAAGATATCTTTCAGAAGTGTTGGAGAGACATCTTGTGAAAGATTTCTAAAAGATGTCTCGATTCAAGACATCTCCAAGACGACCATGCGAGATATCTTAAAGATATCTTTGAGAAGCGTTTGAAAGATATTTTCCTGGAAGACTTTAACAAAATATGTTCAAGAAGATAGATTGTCAGCAGGTTTAGGTTATGAATACCTAATCATATGAATTGACATGAATAACACTCGGAATGTGCCTCTAATTATAATCGAATTACACATGTGATAACTTCGGTCACAAATCGAAAGCTTGAAAAATCTATAAACATGGCAAGAGATTTTAAATTGTGCGAAAATTACGATTTTGTAACCTTTCCCAGTGAACATTTTTCTTCTCAACATCTGAAACATTCATTATGTTCTCTAAATGCTAGCAGAAAGTTCTCCAATGCGTCGATTCCGGAAATCTTTTTGATGCCTTTCTTATGAGGTCTGGAAGTTATCAGAAAGTTGACTTGGATCACATTCTGATAACTTCGAGGCCTCATGAGAAAGGCATCAAAAAAGATTTCCGAAATCGACGCATTAGAGAACTTTTTGCTAGCATTTAGAGAACATAATGAATGTTTCAAATGTTGAGGGGAAAAATGTTTACTGGGTTTAATACCCGCGCTGGAATTAACGAATCTTCAAGACACAAATATTTTACAAATCACTGAACTTCTCACGCTCAATTTTATGTACAGCCTTCAAGTGAATTCAAAAAAATTCTCATTCATACTCATTAATAAGTTATTCTTCAATAACGTTGGGATAGAAATAATTTAGGAAGAATCTGTGCTATCCACGACCAACTTATCTGACATTTGTTTATATAATAACAGTTTTTTCAAAAGATCACTTCTACTCTGAAAATGTACACCACTGACACGATTCCATTGTATTATATTCACAATCATAAGCATCAAAACCGAACTGTCTCTATAGCTCAGGTCACTGAAGCGTAAGTACATCGTAAGATGCGCGGGTTCGATTCCCGCAACCTCACGGATTGAGATAAAGTCAACTTCATAGGAGTGCGAGAGCGACAAAGACAAATATGGGGGAAGGGAGGAGAAGGAAAAAGGAGAGGTGTTAGAATTTTTTTTCGTGAATAAATTCAAGCTTCTCCCAAGACTCACTTTTGTGAATTTTGCAAGACATCTTTAAGAAATCTTGAAGAACTCTTTTAGATTTCTTAATTTCTTCTTAAAGATATCTTGGAGAAGTCTCCGAGACATCTTTTGGAAATCTTTTCATGTTGCATAAGACATCTTTTCGAATACGAAAAGATATCTTTTAGGAAATTCTTCAAGACTTCTTGTACTTTTGGAAGATATCTTTTAGAATTCTAAAAGATATCTTCGTGTCTGTTTGGGCGGTAGGGTTTTATCCACTGAGCCATGGATCGTCGTTGCCATCGATTGCTGAAAGATGTTATTTGAAGTCAGAATAGGTATGACTCGCATACGCTCCATATAACCTACTATTACGTTACATGAAGCATATGCGAAACGGGATCGGAAGTTTATGGAACGTATACGGAACGTATGATTTGATGACTTTCCAGCAAGCGGGTATCATACGCTCCAGGAACAGGGAGTTGGAATGTTTTTCGCTTCGTATACGTTTCCTTCCCGCTTTGTGTATATGCTTCATTTTCACCAGGGTGAGGAAGACGTAATAAAAGCATTTATACCAAAGAGGAAATTAGGAAGAGAAGGGATAATTGTAGATTGGTTCGGTACAATAGATGAGTTGAAGGAAGAAATGTGTGGTGACGCAAATATAACAGATTTTATTAAAAGAAATAAGAAAGTATTCAAAAAAGATGAAGTCGAAGAAGGAGATGAAGTAAAGTGGGTACCAACAAAAAACATTATAATTGAAGTGGAGGGAGACACACTGTAAAAGGAAGGTCTTAATCTGTTTGCATCTTAATTCCAGACAATGCTCTTTCCATTGTGTCGGTGATTGTTTTTTCGACTTAATTTGTTTGCATCATAGATTCGGCCATGAAATGAGCTGAATTTAAGACTTTCTTTTTACAGTGTATCTGACCATGCAGAGTGTACTATGGATATTGGCATAAAGGGTAACGGTGAAACCGTTTGTAGAAAAAGTTTTACAATGTTTCAAGTACTTTCAATTTGGGCATTTGGAAAGAGAGTGTAGAGCTAATATGCAAGTGTGTAGGGTTTGTGGAGAAAATAGTTATGGTCATTGCTTTAAAAATAAAGGATGCATCAATTGTGGGGGTGCTCATGAAAGCACCTTCAAACAGTGCAAAATAAGAGCTTTTGAAGAGGAATTGAAAAAACTCATGGCATACGAAAACATGAGTTTAAATGAAGCTAAGAATTTACTAAGAGGAGACGAAAGATGCAGTGAGAACGTTTGGAATGGAGAAGAATTTCCGGGATTAGGAGGAAGGAAACAGAGAGTTTTCAAAAAAATTGTGATGGATAAGGCAAAAGAAAATAATTACGCAAAAAATGATGAGAACTTTGAAAGAAGTTTAAATAGCTTTAATAGATTTTCGATTTTAGAAGAAGAAAGAGACAACATATCAAATACGGGAGAAGTAAAGGAAAGAATTGTTGAGGATTAAGGTTATTTTTCTAGACATAATTAGGGATCCTTTAATGAGGAATCGGACAATCAACTGCTGTTTACGGATTGGTCGGCCGCCATTAGTGGGATAGGTACTGATATTTATGAAAATATTCGAGGTACATATTTGAAGTCAGCTTATTCATGTATAATACTTACAATTAAGTGAATCTGAAACATTCTTCGAACAAAGCATGTAAATACATTTGAGAAAAATGATTTTAATAAAATAACATACACTATGCATGCTTGACTAAACTATAGAAAAAACCGGAAGTATCTCACTAATGGCGACTGATTGTCCGATCCCTCATTAAAGGGTCCCTAGACATAATAATAGACAAATAATACGTGGAAGAAGGAAGGATAATAGAAACTCAGAATCAGAAACTTTGAAAAGAGAGGGAAGAAGTGAAATTCATAATAGAGAGAAAAGTAAGTTAGGATATAATTTTTCGATTGCACGAAGGGACAACTGTGATATTATTTTTAGTCCAAAAAGAAATAGTAACAATAATCAACCCAGTGAAGATTCAATCTTTAAGTTTGATTGAAAAAAAAACGAGTGGAGTCGAAAACAAAATGGAGAAAATTTGTTCAAGTTCAAGCCTAAAGAAATTCCAAAAATTCTCAATATACAGGAGATTGAGGGAGTTTTCTTAAACAAAACTAGTAAGGTAGGAAAAGGAGAAGTTACAACACAAGGAGAGGTGAACGAAAGTATGGAAATAAATAATTTAGAAGGTGGAAAAGAAGTACAGTACAACGAGGGTACTGAAATAATCGTTTTTTCCCATCATCGATTGATCGAATCATTGTTCGATTCCGATTGAGTGTTTTTTCGGATAATCGAATGATTGTGTGATTCCTATTATTCGTTATTCGATTGATAGATGAATCAAAAACAGAATAATCATCTGAAGCAATACCCGAATTCCTCCCGTTTCAATTGTTGATAAATATTGGTTGATGATCGCGATAATTGAAGGAAAGTGTCTTGAATGTTTGCTAGGGTTATAATCTTTGATAAAAATGCATTTGGAAAAATTTACAAAAATTCCACAGCAGTTTTTACAGACAATCTTCGAGAAAAACTCGGATTATTGTGCTTTCTCCCGTTTCAATTGTTAATAAACATTACTTAACAGTCGCGATAATTGATGAAATGTCATTCGAATATTTGCTGAGGTTATGATCTTTGATAAAAATGCATTTGGACAATTTTACAAAAATTCTTGGCCATCCAGTGTAGACGAAACCTCCGGCTGCCTCCCTTACCCCTCTTCTTTCGTTGAATAAATAATCGTTAACTTTGTGATATAATCTTGAATTGTATCAATTAACCCATACACTTCTGTTCCTAGTATCCAACATTACATGTATAAACATCTCCTCACGTCAACGTCCCCGCAATATGCTGATTTTCCTGTTGAAATCAAGTTTTTTCCCTTGGTACAGTGCGTTTCAATAATGATGAAAGTCACCGCTAGCAAACTCACCGCTAGATACCATCACATGATCAGTCAGCCAATCGATTAATCGGTACGCCGATTAATTGGGTAGGGATTTAATTGGGATTAATTGAGTTCACCGAACAAACCTTCCGCTGAATGAACACAATTTAATAATCGCTGGTAACTTTTCAGTCATCACTAAAAATGACTCCCAAATCTCCACTCCTTAAGGCCTAGCCCTCATTCTCATGGATGATGATACGATGTGCGAGTTTGGAATGGAATTCAAAAAACACTCAGGGACACGAATAGTCGGAATTACCATTGAAATAATTGGGAACGGATTGAACTATAACTGATAACAAGTTCTACTATATTTTGTAATCCAAATAAAAGTATTGATTGTACAAAATTGGTCTGTGGACTGTGTACCAATACCGCGCATTTGAATTCTGTAATTGAATCTAAATAAATTAATTGGATTGAATTGAAATTGTGAAAATTACCATTTCGATTAGTTACGTTGACAATGGACTAGTTCGTGTCACCATTGATTGGCTAACTATTCATAGGTGAGTCTACATCCTACTATGACTATTAATTTACTATTTTTGTTTTCTTTCGTTGTGCTGGTTCATAGCCAACCAAGCACAAGCACAAGCAGACAATCAGCCTGTATCACTCCTTAATAGCACATCCACCAATTTATACTTCGCATCTCCGTAGACTCTACGTGGATAGAACGTAGATGAACGAAGATTCCACGTGGAGGCAACGTAGAAATGTCCGGTGCTGTCCGGGACTATTCTTATTTCATATCACGAGTCATCGGATTCAGAATAATTTTTCTCACCATTTCTCTTCTTTTACATATCAGTTTTTTCTCTATGTCGAAGATAATTTATACTACTTTCCATACTGAAGAATGTGACCAAAATGTGCAATAAAACTTGATTCTTCTCATTATGAGTCACTGTTTTTCAAGGAACTAATGAAAAAACACTCGGCAACAGTATCAGAACTTTGAAATTTAATGCAAAACTTGGCGGTCTGATTTAGAGCAGGCATGGTCCAAATCGGAATCACTGTTTATATTCAACTGTTGTTTCAAACTTCTTACCGCAATTTTCGATTTCCAACCATAATTGCCTACCGATAGGAGACATGTCAAAATTGTTTCAGATTATATTTGGAAGATCGAAAAATCTCGCCAACGGTATATTATACCAGGTGATTGATCGACAGTTGAGAATTTGATGCAATGAGGATAAAAAAGGATCTGACTTAAGTGACTCTTCCTTACTTATTGCGGGATGAATATTGACCAATAGTTGGATATATAGTGGATTTCAATACTTTCGAATTCCGATAAAGTTTCTAAAGCCAACATTTCCCAATCCTATTGTCGCAAAAAAAAATAGTCGAGCTAATATTTTTTTGAAGGGAAGTGGGGGGCCCCAGTAATTGTGGGAGCCTCTGGGCGGCGCTTAGTCCGCCTTCTTGGTGAATCCGGCAGTGATAAGTACAAGACAGATTCGGGAAGTTTACCAAAGAATGGACAATTGAATGGAATGGGGGTAGAGAGGAAATGGAATTTGGGGAAGAGAGTTTCATTAAAAAGTATGAAAAGTTGACTGAAGTAACTTATGGGGTTATACATAGGTTATCAGGTAGGAATGAGGAAATGAGAGTAGAGGAGGTTAAAGGAAGAAGAAGAAAAGGTAGACACGTCAAATGGAAAAATAAAACAAAAGTAGAGTGGTGGGATTTAGACTGCCAAAAAGCTGTAGAGCAAAGGAAAGTGGCTTTAAAAACTATAAAAAAGACAGATCGCTAAAGAAGGATATAGGAAAGAAAAAATGTGTTGCAAAAGTGAAAAAGTTGTTTGAACAAAAAAGCAGGGAGAGTTATAAAAAATTTGTAGGTTCGTTGAATAAAAACAGTAACATGAAATATGTATGGAAAAAAGCAAAAATGTCTAAAAACGCCGCGCTGGAGGTGGACTGAAAGGATAGAGATGTAGGTAAAAAGAGGAGGAGATTAAAAAGGCAATAGGTAAGTTATCAGTCGGTTGGGTGGAAAATGATGAGATAGAGAGATTGGTAGAAGAGATTGAAAGCATAGGAGTAAAGGATAGTTGGGAGAAAGAATTTAGTATGACCAAATTGAATAAGGCGATTAGAAGAGGTAGAGGAAAGGCAGCCCCAGGGGTAGATGGAATAGGCAACAAAATCATCAAGTCTTTTCCAGATTTTATTAAATGGGATTTATTAAGGATTTTTAATGGATTTTGGAAGACGGGTGTAATGCTAAAAGAATGGGAGAAGGGACAAGTTTTCTGTATTGATAAAACAAATGGAGGGGTCAGACCAATTACCTCAAGGTCTTGCTTAGCTCAAGTCTTAGACAGAATGATTAATGATGGATTAATTTGGTGGTTGGAAAAAAATGGGAAATTCGAAGAATCACAAAATGGATTTAGAAAGAGTAGATCCTGTATGGACAGTATTATATTGTTGAGTACAGATATAGAATTAGGTTTTGTTAAAGATCGAAGTACGCTAACAGCATTTATCGATATTGAAGATTACGGTGAAGAAATAATGAGGAATCTTGTGAAGGGAGTTCCGCAAGGGGGCATTTCAAGTCCAGTATTGTATAATATCTACACGACTGGAGTTTAAGGGTTGAAGGATGGAGTCAAAGACTATGCAGATGATGTTGTAATATATAGAAGAGATAAAGATATTGAACATAATATTAAGAAAATTGAAGAAGCGCTCGAAATAGTTAATAAGAGGTTAGCAGATTTAGGATTGAAGATGTCAACGAAGAAAACGGAGTTGATGTTTTTTGAGAGAGAAGGGGAGAGAAAGGTAAAAAAGATTGAGGTAGTAGGAAATGAAATTAAAATAAATAAGGAAGCAAAATTTCTAGGGATAATTTAAGATTCGAACTTAAATTTCAGAGAACAGGCAAAGGAGGTGAGAAAAAAGGGATTTAAAAGATGTAATTTGTCAAAATACATGGGGGGTATTAGGGGGGACCGGGATATACAAAGGTAAGATCTGTATGATGGATTATTCATGAAATGCATGATTCCTTTACAGGCAAAAGCATAGCAGATGTACCATAATCCCTGACGGACAGTTTGGTACTGTTGGTTCTGTCATGATCTTTAGTCAAGTTTTATGTTAGAAAGATATTTATCACAGATTGATAATAGATTCATATACATTTTTGAATCCATGGTAGGACGTCTTATATCAATCAAATATAATGGCAGACTGGCTACCGCGAGACTGGTAGAGTCATGTGTCAACCTCCAAACACCAGAGGGCAATAATATATATTTCTATATATGGGGCATTCCACGTCAGATCGGCCGAAAAAAACGTGACATGTTTCCGATTTGGACCAAATTTGGTGGGGTCAAAGAGGTGCTTGAACAAAGACAAACCCCCAAATATTAGCCTTTTTCATACAGTTGTATGGATTTTACAGTACAAACAAACAAAAATCACATTTTTATTCATTTTCTATTACCTCAGCAGGGAGATGAAATAAGATTCTGGAAAAACTCACACATCTGCTCAACTAGATTCTCTTTTTGGGGAAATTTTTGAAAAATGTTTTTTCCCAAAATTTTTCGAAAAAAAATTATTTGCCTCAAAAAAGTGAATTTATCTCGAAAGGCCCGGTCTTCGATTTTTTTGAAAAGAATATATGTTGTAGCTGCAGTCTTCGCGAACATTTTCCATGTTTGAAATTCAAGGAGCCTTCAAAATTGTGGAAGTTATGAACGTTTTAGTGAACGGCTCGCGTTATGGCATGAGTTTGCGCGAGACTCAAATTTCACAGTGCGAGAAAATTATACAATTTTTGGCTTGGTTGTCGATGATCATTTTGCACTCATTTTTTCTCAGTTTGTTATTGTGTAAATGATTATTTAAGGATATCCCAATAGAATTTTATAACTACCAAGTACGTTCTTGACACAAATGTGAGTTGCAATAAAGAAATCTTTTCTGGGTTTTTTCTTTAAAGCCATCACTATTCTTAATCAAGACATGATATGTCATTCCTGGGAGTTCTCTTGAGTTTTGCTCACATAGATGAAACTGCTTTATTGCAGCGATCGTTTCATTTGGGAGTCCTTTTCTGGTTTGTGCGTCAGGCACAGAAACTACTCCCTTTTCATCTCTCAATTTTATCGCTTGATTCACCATGTATTTAGAGCAATTAAATCGTTTTATTATATCAGTAGATTTGAACAAAGATGGCAAAGATGTTGAAATTCGGAACTTATCGTCTCTGAAAACGTCACAGTTTATTTCATCAATCAAATTATCGAATCACAAGTGGCCGTACGTACATAATTAAGGGAAGTATTGGGATTCGATACATCTCCATTTCATGTAATTATCGTTCAACAATATTTGAAGTTTTCAACTTTGAAATATTACCGGGATGTATTTTCGGCCTGGAACTTTTCTTGGTACGTGGTCATGACTTCTTCGTGCATTCAAAATGTTCCACTCGGCTGCGATGCGATCAACTTCAGTTTATTTAGATAAATGTCAACTTGTATTCAGTGATGCCAGATTCGAGATCGAGACCGTCCTTACTCCATTGACCGCTTCCCCTTCCTCCCACCATGCGGAATATGTCAGGTGAGCGAGAGAGTAATAGTCACTCTTTCCCTGTCGCTCACCCGACGTATTCCGCATGGTGGGAGAAAGGGGAAGCGGTCGATGGAGAGGGTAATAGCGGTCTCGGTCTCGAATCTGGCATCACTGCTTGTATTCGGCTGATTTCAATTGTTGTTACGCGCTATTCATATGTCGATGCGACTGAGGTTATTCTATTTAAATCACAATCGATTTGTTCCCGGCTGATGTTTGTTCTTGTTCAAAAGTTGTGTGGAAACCTTTGAATTTTCATAGCGGATTTTCGTTTAGTATTCAAATTATTCGACTTTACTTATGAAACGACATGAGTCCGCCAAAGAAAAAGCTTTGCTGGAATCCATTCGGAACCTGCAGTGGCCGTAAGTTCTCGTATATCAGTAGTCTTTTTCTACGCGTTCAACTTTCCAATTGTTGAGTGACGCTCTTTTGCATTATTGACGTAGCACTTTTTAGCTCGCTCCACTATTGTTGTGATCTCTTTCCTTTTTTGTAGGTAGTGTAAAAGACTCGAGAAGATTATCGGAAGAAAATTAACAGAAATTTGAATCAGTACCTGATAATGCAGTAGTTTGCACCAGGTGTAGGATGAAAATTAATGGGGTCCGACCAGAACAAGCCCCCCAATCACACTTAGAATTATGCTCGTCGGACAACGACGATGAAACAGAAGAATTCACAGAACAGAGTCTACGTAAACAAAAACTCAATACTGCACTTGCTGCTCTAGATGAGAGCCGAATTGACGATAGCAAGAATGTACATGCATTACATTTTTGATTCCATTGAAAAACTTTTCTTATACACGGGGAGATTTATATGATTAATGTAACTAAAAGGTCTTGACCAAATATTCTTAGAGGAATGAATCAACTCCGAGTTTTTGATTGAATCAATCAAATTTTCAGTAGATCCCATTAAGAATGTTCAGTTGAGACGTTCCAGTTACAGTAACTATATAAATTTCTCTCAGTATAATCATTACTATCTATTAATAATTTCTTCATCTCGATAGACTTTTTAAAAAAAAATATGTGACTGAAAAAGTAGAATCTGCACAAGCAACCATCAAGCGAAAATTCGAAGAAATCACAACTGTGAAAATTGCTATCGACAATGACGATAAAGTGAAAGCTTACGAAGAAGTCATGACCACGTACCAAGAAAAGTTCCAGGCCGAAAATACATCCCGGTAATATTTCAAAGTTGAAAACTTCAAATATTGTTGAACGATAATTACATGAAATGGAGATGTATCGAATCCCAATACTTTCCTCAATTATGTACGTACGGCCACTTGTGATTCGGTAGTTTGATTAATGAAATAAACTGTGACTATTTCAGAGACGATAAGTTCCGAACTTCAACATCTTTGCCATTTTCTTTTCATAGTCACTGATATAACCAAACGATTTAACTGCGCTAAATACATGGCCAATCAAGCGATAAAATTAAGAAATGAAAAGGGAGTGCCTTCTGCGCCTGACGCACAAATCGGAAAAGGACTCCCAGATGAAACGATCGCTGCAATAAAGCAGTTTTATCTATGTGAGCAAAACTCAAGAGAACTTCCAGGAATGAAAGATCATGTCTTGATTAAAAATAGTGATAGCTTCAAAGGAAAAACCCAGAAAAGACTTCTTTATTGCAACTTACAAGAATTATACCGGTGCTTCAAATTTGAGTTTCCGGATTTGCAAGTTGGATTTTCCAAATTTGCTGAGCTTCGGCCAACCGAATGCATTTTGGCAGGGGCTAGTGGAACTAACACTGTATGCGTTTGCATTATCCATAAAAATATTCAAGTGATGATCGAAGGTAAATTATACATACTTTTAAACAGCGGGAACTTTGAATGACTTCTAAGCAACATTCTACTAACAAATTCATTTTCAGGTTGCAAATTGAGTCAATTGACTGGAACTTGGGACATTCCTATTCATAGGGGAAACGCATACAAATTGCTCCTTCAATACTTGTTGTGTTCAGTACCAAGTAGTGAATGTTACGAAGGCCAATGCAAATCGTGCCCGGACAAAAATATTTCATGCGATAAATTGATTGAAACTTTCGATAATGCAGGAATTGATAAGATTACTCACAAACAATGGATTTCCACCGATAGGTAACTTTTTTCTCACATTGAAACGGAGTTATTAATTCTTGTCATGACGTATCTCAATTATTATAATTTGAATCTAGATCCACTTTGAAAATTATAACTGACAGTAAGGAATAATTTATTTCGTCGCTCGTGGAGAAATTGACGAAATTGAAATTACATTATCTCGTTGCTACAGAACAATCTCAGCATTTCAAAAATATTAAAGAAAATTTACAACCAGGCGAAATTGTGGTGACGCTTGATTTTTCAGAAAACTTCGCATTTGTGGTACAAGAAGCCGTTCAAGGGTTTCATTGGAATAATAATCAAGCGACAGTTCACCCATTCGTCAAATACTATCATGATATTTCAACCAATAAAATCGAGCATCTACCCTACGTTGGGATATCGGATTGTCTTTAACATGATACTATGGCTGTGTTCATGTTCCAGAAAAAAATGATCCAGTTTCTGAAAGAAAAGTTTGCAGTTGTTAAAAAAATTATCTATTTTTCCGACGGTGCACCACAGCAGTATAAAAATAAGAAAAATTTTTGCAATCTAAGTCACCATGAAAAAGATTTTGAAGTAGAAGCAGAGTGGAACTTTTTCGCTACTGCACGGAAAGAACTCTGAAGCTACCGTAGTATGTGAGCCCGTCGCACTATAGTAGCTTGGCTGCCCACATACGAGCGTAGTGCCGCTGTGTACCAAAGTTGATTCGACAGTCAACCAATGTGGTATGACGAAGCGCCGAACTGAATTTGCTCCTGAGCCATACCATCGTGTATTACACGGGAGCAAATTCGGTTCGGCGCTTCGTCATACCACATTGGCTGACTGTCGAATCAACTTTGGTAAGACTAGGCATGAAAAGTGCAAAACAGTGAAAGGAACACTTTCGTTCCAACACGCATCCCCGATCCGTGAAAATGTTGTTGCATTCAAGACTACTTCGAATGATGTAAAATCAACAATAAAGAAATTGTAACTTCAACATTTGTGTAAATAACGTATTTGGTGGTTATAAAATTTTATTGGTATATCCTCAAATAATAATTTACACAATAACAAACTGAGAAAAAATGAGTGCAAAATGATTATCGACAACCAAGCCAAAAATTATATAATTTCCTCGCACTGTGAAATTTCAGTCTTGCGCAAAATCATGCCATAACGCGAGTTGCTTCACTAAAACGTTCATAACTTCCACAATTTTGAAGGCGCCTTGAATTTCAAAAATGGAAAATGTTCGTGAAGAATGCAGCTACAACATATATTTTGTTCAAAAATATCGAAGACCGGGCCTTTCGAGATAAACTGACTTCTTTGAGAAAAATAATTTTTTTCCAAGGAATTTTGGGAACCAACATTTTTCAAAAATTTCCCCGAAAAGAGAATCTAGTTGAGCAGATGTGTGGATTTTTCCAGAATTTTATTTCATCTCCCTGTTGAGATAATTTAAAATGAATAAAAATGTGATTTTTTTCGTTTGTACTGTAAAATCCATAAAACTGCATGAAAAAGGCTAATATTTGGGTTTTTGTCTTTGTTCGAGCACCTCTTCCACCCCACCAAATTTGGTATAAATCGGAAACATGTCACTTTTTTTTCGGCCGATCTGACATGGAATGCCCCATATATTCATAATCATCACATCCCCCTTGTTTTATAAGTACGATCATTTTCATATGATAATAATCCTCAAACTGTATAACAACATATACATTTATGTTACATAATCTTTCAAATAACCTGGAGGTCTTATAAGTCTACCAGACCTTGTAACATTCCCTGATGTAGATGGTTGCGCATCATTTTCAACCATATCGTTTTGATTAACATTCACATCTACATCCTTTTCACAAATATCCTTTCCTTTTTTATAATAGGATTATTCTGACTATAATGTATATGTTTTTTATTACGTTCTATAACTTTATCGTTGTTCACTGCTAACTCATAAGACCTCGGCCTTTTACAATTATCAAGAACAATAGCAGGTTCTAACGACTCCCTATTGTTGTTCAACAGTTTAACTGTCCTATTAACACCCAATCAAACAAAAAGACATCTTTTAGATATCTAAAAGATATCTCGCAATTTTAAAAGATGCCTTGCAAGAAGGTCTCGAAGATGTCTTTTAGAAATCTAAAAGATGTCTTACGCGACTGATTTCGACAAGTTTAAGATATCTCAAAAACATCTTGCGGAAGATATACTTTAGACGTATTCAATCAAGTCTTAAAAATGTCCTGCAGAATTCATAAAAATATCTTGGAAAAATCTTGAATCGTGCATAAAAAAAATTCTGCCCTCTTTTCCTTCTTCTTCCTCCTTTCTTTCCTTTTGATCCCTCCTCTCAGTCCTACAAATTTTACTTCATTCCGGATTTTTGGGGTTGCGGGATTCGAATCCGGACATTTCACGACGTACCCACGCTTCGATGACCTGAGCCATACGGACAATTTGATGACGGTGCTCATAATTGTCAATATGACATAATGAGATATAATGTCAGCGATGTATATTTTCAGAGTGAAAGTGATCGTTTGAATAAGGTGTTTATGACATATACAAATATAAGGTAAGTTGACTGTGCTTAAAACTTGAACAGCTTAATGAATTTGGTGAAATATATTGAAGTACATGATCCAGTGATCGTTAGTGCCTGATGAATATCATAGATACCTTCAAATAATTCTTTTCTCACTGTTATTGAAAAACAACTTATCAGTGAATGTGAATGAGAATTTGATAAAATCACCGTACACAAAGGCCGTACATAAAACTCAGCGTAAAAAGTTCGATAATTCGCAAAATATTGTGACTCGGAGATTCGTTAGTTTCAGTGTTAGCACTGCGGGGTTACAAAATCGGACTTTTCACAGAATTTGTTAGTATTTACATGGATTATTCAAACTTTTAATTTATGAACGAATTCACCTTTTTTGCAATTTGATTGTGAACAAAGACATTTGAAGTGTTATCCATATGCACTCATAACCTCAAAACTGCTGATCTTAGAGATACATTTGGTAAAACATTTTAAACATATCTCTTGAAAGACATCTTCAAGACATATCGAAAAGATGTCCTTTGGATATCTTTTCGATATGTCTTCCAGATCTTGAAGATATCTTTCAAAAGATATCTTCAAGATGTCTTTTTGATATGTCTTGTAAATGTCTTTCAAAAGATATCTTCAAGATATCTTGGAGATGTTTATGTTTATTGGGCAGTTGTTGGAGTCAATTTCCGGAATAGCCTTCAATGCGCGTAGCGATTCACGTTTAATGTCTTCAATTGACTCGAAACGGTTTCCCCGGAGCGATCGTTTGAGTTTACTGAAGAGCCAGAAGTCACACGGAGCTTAATCAGGCGAATACGGTGGTTGTGGCATGATATTGGTTGAAAATTTGGCGGAAAACTCACGAAGAATTGATGAGTGATTTTGGAACCAATCGTGCTTTCACT
Organism: Gonatopus flavifemur; assembly: GCA_018340375.1. NCBI lineage: Eukaryota > Metazoa > Arthropoda > Insecta > Hymenoptera > Dryinidae > Gonatopus > Gonatopus flavifemur. Next base: position 20,464,433 of record JAFFJZ010000007.1, read on the forward strand.
TTTCTTAGGCCCAAATGATCTTTCAAAATAGTCTTCACTGATCCTTCCGATATTCCAACGATGCCAGTAAGGTCTCTGACTGTTAATCGTCGATTCTCAATGTTCACTTGCTCGTGACGAACAATTATCACCGAAGGCCTTTTGCAACATTCTGAACGTTTCGGCACCAGAAATTTGATTTCGCACACAAAATTTAATGGAACTTCTTTGTTGAATGATTTCACTCATTGTAAAAATCGCCGAATGCACTTTTTGTACTTCAGAAAGACAAGCGTATACTAAACACTCATGATTATTTTGATGTGACATTTGGCACAGATGTCACTGAAAGTCATACTAACCTAAAAAAAAAATATTCCGACGAATGGTTTTTCGCGCGAAATTTAAATTCAAAAGTCTTGCTATTTTCCGCCCACAGTAGTACATATTCTTCGATTTCTTCATTGATTTCATGTTCTGGAATTGACTTATTATTTTTTATGAACGCCCTAGGCAGTGCATCAGCTGAAAGTGAGTTCTTACCTGGAACATATTTTACAATCAAATCATACTTTTGTATGTTTAAACGAAAACTATTTATACGAGCAGGTATTTGATCAATGCATTTTTCGAAAATGAACTCTAAAGGTTTATGATTCGTTTGAATCGTAACAGTTTTACCAATTATATATTAGTGGAACCTTGTGCAAGCAAACACTATCGCAAGAGTTTCTTTATCTATTTGAGCATATCTACGCTTTGAATCAGACAAAGATCTACTTACATATGCGACAGGCGAGTTTTCTTGAAGCAACTGCTCCTAATTCATTATGTAATGCATCAGCGCCTAATGTAATATCTTCATTTATATCCAAGAATTTCAACACTGGGGCTCTAGTCAATATAATTTTCAATTTATCAAATGCTTCTTTTGCATCATAAGTCCAATTCCATATAACATTTTTTTTCCATCAGATTTCTTAATACAGATGTATTTTCAGATAAATTGGGAATAAATTCACTAATGTATGTTATACCAAGAAGAGTTTCTAATTCTTTTTGATTTTTTGGTTCATCCATTCCCAGTATGGTTTGGATTTTTGATTCGTCTACCTGTATCCCCTTATCTGAAAATATATGTCCCATAAATTCAACATCATTTTTGCTAAATTGCCTTTTTTTTCAAATTGAATTTCATATTCCTTCCTTTAGCAATTTGTGAAACTTTTGGCAATCTCGTATTATGCTCATTTCCGTCTTTTCCAAAAACAATTATATCATCTATATACACTTTAACACCTTCAATATTACCATAAATTTCATTGAAACATTTTCGGAATATTTCCGATGCCGATTTTATACCATATGGCATTCTTAAAAATTTGTGCTTTCCAAAAGGTGTTGCAACTGTAACCAGATCCGAACTAGCACTTGTCAATTTTATTTGCTAAAACGCACTATTAGCATCTAATGTACTGAAAACTTTTGCGTTTGCCATATCTGCAGAAATTCCCTCAAAAGTTGGAGTTGTGACGTTTCGTAACAATCGGATTGCGTTGATAATTTTAATTATCGTTAATTGCCCAACTCGGTGTTTTTTGTCGCTGAAGTTTGCCATGAGAAGTGTACACACAATGGATGAGCGGTAGGAGCCCTAAAGTCCCACACAGCATCGGATGCCCCAGCAATATTGTCAGAATATTACATTTGGAATGTGTAATATTCTGGAAAATATCTCAAGAAGATTGCCAGAATGTTTGCAGGATGTCTCATGTCACCATCTTTGTAACATTCTGGAGATATTCTGAAACATCGCTGAGATCATTGAGGTGACATTCTGGAGATATTCTGAGATATTGCTGTGATCATTTCAGCGATATTCTGTACGGAAAAAAATGTAACAATCACGTATATTAAAAAGCTTACAAAATGTTACTTCGGGTTGAAAAAAAATTTCTCCAGAGTTTACTTCTACAAATGTTGAATGAGCTTGGTCAGAACTACTTTACGTGTGAGAAAAACTGCTTCGAAGTCAATTATTATGAGAAAATTCAGCCAGTGGGGATTGAACCCGGGTTCTGCGAGTGAGAGTCAAGGCTTCTATCACATCAGCGAATCTCCGAAATGATGACACCACTCTCGAAGTGCCATTTATTGTAATCATCGTGATGTGAGTTTGAAGAATTCGGTTCGGTGAAATATAGACCAATCGATTTAGAATATTCTGACACAAAAAATGAGCAGGTCGTGGGAGAGAGGTTTGTTTTGACCTCACCTTTGAAATTTCATAAAGTGCTGAGTAGGATAGATGGAAAAACTTCGAAAATTCGTTGCCGTGGGATATAGACTGATCGATTCAGAACCTTTTGAAATGAAAAGTGAATAGGTCGTAGGAGAGGCGTTTCTTTCGATCATGAATTGTAAATTTTCCCATTCCTGGATCAGGTGTATAAAAATTCATTTTGTTTCATAAAATATTGCTACTGTCATATTCTTGGAATATTTCATCTGCGACAAATTTAGCATATTCCCCATCGTAGATTTCCAGAACATTACAGATCATTATATGTGCAATGTTCCAATTGGAAGATTCTCAGAACATTTTTAACAAAATATTGTATCTGCAATATCTACAGGATCTTGTATAAACATTTCACACAGAACGTTTTGAGCGAGACATTGTAATATTCTAGAGATATCACTGAGACATTGGGTGCTGTGTGGGGTGTAATCTGTAACAAAGAACGATTGAATGTCCTCCAGAGAATTATTTGAGCCTTATATATTCCTTGTATACATCTCTTAACACTCGCGAGGAATATTCGATCGGTTACTTAGCTAGCAATTCAACCATCAAAAGTTGGAATTCAGGAACATTTCAATATTGAGCCATGCTATTACCAATGATCGGCGCTACATTGAAAACTAATTTTTATCCAGACCGGGCCAAAGTTTGTGACAATATTCAACCACCTTCCAAAAGATCCTCACTTCCAATAGAATCTGTCGTTCAGTCAATGTTGGAACAAGGATGAGCCTAGCAAGCGCCAAGCCTGGCGAAATTGTGAATCAATGGTAGGCTGACAACCTAAATTCGTTGAACACCGATATCGGTGCAACATCATAATTGTTGTGAATCAATATTTAATATTTATAGATTGTCAAGCCTTGGCTTTCAACATTCCGCCAAGCTATATTCTATTGTCAGCATTGGCGGAACCTGAAAATTTTCATATGGGATATTGTTCAACGAGTACAAATCATTTTCTGTTTCTTATCTTTCCCATTATGAGCTGATATCCAAAATCCAGTACTAATTGTACTCTATATCCGGTGATATATGAATATTTGTTTCCATTTCGCGAAAAGTTATAGATGAGTCTTTGTATTCCAAATTGATCCCTAAACTTGGAGAAAAGTTTACGATCCGACACAATAACGAATACATCAAGGAACTTGGATACCAATTTGATGAATTGCGCTCACATTTGATTCGATCGTACTTCTGTGATTTCCATCCACAAATGCGAAGTCTCCGTTGACAAAGGTTTGAACTTCCATCTTCGAATGAAATCAGAGTCACGATCAAGACGAAAACGTGGAAATGTGATTCTAGACTCGGTTTACCGCAAAGTCTGAAACTGACTTGGAATTCTCAGCACGGTTGGTATAATCCATGACCAATTCGAAACGATCTGACTACTTTCCCCCGTTGAATAATTTTTTTTTCTCTCGAACGAAGGAATCATTACATACCCCGTGTGCTCGAATCGAAGGTTTTATATATGAATCTTGTGAAATCAAATTCCATCATCATTCCGAAGGTTGAGGATTATCAATTCTGCATCCCTCAACGGTACGGATTACAGGGAACCATCAATGTCATATGTTTTATTTTCGGTTTTCATACAATATTTGTGTACTGTAGCGTATAGGTACTTGGTGGTGTATATGATTGACGCAAACTCGATATATTCACGCTAGCTTCAAAGAAGATCCAATAAACGATGTCCAATATAAGAGAGACAGATATGGTTTTTATGTGAATTAAATGAAAAATATTCGATATTCATAGTTCCAATGGAATAGCTTAAAAGTCAAAGATACAAATTCTATCATCGAAGTTAAAAAGAACGACTTCCCGTACACAATGCTTGATCGGCAGGAGGATTATAGGCAAACTCGTCAAAACTGTAACGGTACTTTTTATTTTGTTTCGCCAGATTGGTATGACGCGAATCGCCAGCGCGATTTTAGTTTTGATTTCAGTGTGAGTTCGGTTTTTATGTTATTTCTACTTTTGCTGCTTTTGTTTTCCTTCTATTTCTCTGCTTTTTTGTCAGACTAGAGTAGGGTGAATAAAATTCTGTAAGAACGAACTGCAGATATCGATTCCAACGCAACTCGGTGGCACCGCCCCGACTCATGGACCGCTACCAGAGAAAGGGAAAGATAGAGAGGAAGGGAGGGAAAGGGAGTGGTGGTTTGATGTAGGCCGCTTATAACAACCCTCTTTTCCACGACATCACCGATTCCGAAGGTTAACCACAGTTTTGACTGTACACAAGAGATCAAAGGCACAAGATTCGTCCCAGAGATCTTCCTCAAAATATTTTACAATGAAAATCTGCGGGATCGATTTTCAGATTCATTACGTTCCCTCAGATGCGTGGAGTGGTTGGAGACGAGGGCGTGGAAGAGTTATGCGGATATTTCCTGAGATGCGTCTTGTGATGGTCGATTGAAAATAACATTCATTATACACATGATTCTGTATTCTCTGTTATATAACCGTAGACATGATATTGGAACGTCACAGCGGACAAAAATTATGGCAATGCTGCTTCTATCTGGGGGATTATTGGAAAGCAATGAGAAAATTAATCTTCTTCCATTCTCATAAAATTATGAAATTTGTTGATCATCAACAGGTTAATCATCGTTGATTCATCAACTTATCTTCATCCAATTTCCACTCAAGGAACGTCTAATCAATACCCAATCACCTTTCCTGCAATCCCTTTCCATTATTCTATAGTATCCTGTTATCACCCTTATCGCTCTGTTTCAGCACCTTCTCAGTAGCGTCAATTTTATGCCATCCCTTTCACCGTTCCTCATCCCGCTGTATTCTTTTTGTTCTTTCGCATCCTCTATGCCCATTACGTCTGAACGGTTTCCCTCCTTATTCTCTCATTTATTTTTTCCTCCCCCTTTCCCCCGACTGCTTTATACTTTTTTGTTGCTGTCCGATACTTTGCTTTTTCTTCATACTTTCAGGTTTGTGTTTTCCATCGTAGCCTCTTGAACTGTTCGATTTCCTCGAAGTGTGTGATAAAAACGATTGAAACATGTTTTGTAACTCTCTTATCGATCCCGTTACAAAGCTGAATCATTGAAATGTTTGGATTATGTACCCGGAATCTCGGAATTTCATATAGATTCACGATTTCTCAACCAAACGATTCAGAACTGGTGTATTCTTGATTAAATACTGGTGATTGCGAATATCGAATCGGAACCTACTTCGATTTTCAGAATATCAGAAGCATGAAGGAAACCTTTTACGACGACTCAATACAAATTGTGCCAGTTTGAAATTGGAATTATGTAGATGATGGAGAAAATTGAAATTCAAATTGAGTAGAAGTCTGGGACATGACGGAAGAGTTACATTTTTTGTCGCCAAGTTCATTCTAAAGAATACAGAAGAGAAGGATCTAGAAGAGGTGACCATTAGTGTGCATTACGATCCATTATTGAAAGAATAACGTTGAAAATTGAATAAGACTGGGGCATGAAATTCACTAGGTACTTGGTAAGATGGTACCGATCAAAGATGACGCTTTTTAATGAAAATTCGATAAATAATTCTTCATTTTCTTGTCCTCTTTACATAAAAGTGATGCCAAGAGAAGAAAGCTGTTCCACTTCCAAGGTTTGCATGAAGAATCGAGTGAGGTAAATTCAAATTCATTATTAGGTGCTCTGCATAGGAGGGATGTTTGATATGAAAATCCTGTAATGTCATTCATTGGAATACGAATCCTCCATTATTTACAATTCAGTACAGAGAATTTTTATGAGAATTAGAGAAGACTCACGGATTTGGTAAATATCATGTTAGTAGGTCTGGAACACGAGTATACGATTGGAGCGTAGCGAGCAGCATTTAAATTGTTAAATATTGAGCGGAGCGAGCATCAAGGTTTCAAACGAGCGTCGTTCGACGCAGAGATACGAGTGAAACGAGTTTCTTGTAGAAGAGTACAGCGCTTCTTCATTGATAATAATTCCTTGGGCTTTTGATACCAAATTTTGTGGTAATATACATAAATAAGAAAAAATCAATCCTAAACGTATTTGAACTAATTAGAATGACACATGGAAGTTTTGAGTCAAATTGAACACATTCAATTTTAGTCAATTACTTCAAAGGTAAGTGGAATTTTAGATAACCTGTACAAACCCATGTCGAAATTGCCGAAGTCGACAGATGGCCTGGTACTGGCAAGGTTATATTTGCCAACCTTTGGCGGGAACAATTGTTTCTATCCAGGGTCATCATTGACGAATTTCAAACGGTATTGATTTGAGTGAACAGCCAGTCTTGGACCAGTATTTAATCGATACTGTTTGAATGAGTTTGGAATGCCAGAATTCTACCATAGTCGGCACATACGAATGGTCAGTACTGATACGGTTGTCAACGTTATACAGGCCCTTGTATAAAATGATGTTATCATGCCGACTTCTTGCCAGTTCTGATAGCTCTGGTAGCTTTGAATTTGCCAGCACTAGCAATTCTGACAGCAGTACTGAGCCAGTATCGGCCTGTGTTCCCCTTTCTCCATGGGAATCCACATATGACATATCGTCTGAACCCGATCCTCATTTTGTCGATGAATTTCAGAATTGTAAGATAGAAAAACAATTATTTCATCTCAATTCGTTTAGTTCGAATTTTGTGCGATTCGGATTTTTTCAATCAAATAAGCACTCTCAATTCTTTTGCGTACTTTAAATTCTGTGTACTACTGAGCGACTCCCAAAGAAATGATCAAAGTGGAAATTGAAAAGCAGAAAAGATGACATGGGCACAGTGGGATTCTTGTTCCATATCCTAACAGCATTTGAAGACGTATTTCTTTCGCAACAACAATGAAGAAGAAAAAGGTACGGGATACTATTGGAAGATGATAGAATTATTTCAACATTGATGATCAAATATATATATATATATATATATATATATATATGATTGGCGGCCGATGTTACAGGGTGGCATTCGATCGGGACCGACGAGCGAGATAGCCTGACGACTGGTTACCAGGGAAAATTGATTTTGGATTGATTGGATAGCATCGATGTCTGGCGGAGGAGTGTACATATATCGTGTGTGTTTCTATGTGTCTCTCTCCGAACACGATAATGATACTTTTGTGGAGTTGACGGATGCCGTTGACGCAAACTCGATACACAGGCACACAATATAGTGAACCTCGAAAGGACCTCGATGAACGAGCCACATGATGTGCGTTGAAAAATAACTTGATTTTTATAGAGAATTTGACGGGGATATGAAAACCAAGTGAAAACTCGAAATTCGATTAATGATTTATCGGTTGAATTCTTTATCAGTTCGATTGCACGTCGTTACCTGAATAATTTCCACGGTAAGTATGTCGACATGAGATCGGAGTTGTGATGTACGCTGTAAAAAATAATCGGAATTTACCTGTGTACATCAACCGGAAAATTCCAATCACTGATTAGGAAATCAATTTCCGGTACATTTATATGAAATTTCCCATACATTCATCTGAAAATTCTAAACTTTATGGAATTTTTCCCAACATTTCACAGTAAATTTCCAGACAAGTTGGGAAAATTCCTAACCCATGTATGTGTTAATTACTTCACATAAGTATATAGGAATTTTCCTATAAAATTTTCTACAGTGTATGCAGTGGCGGCTCTACCATAGAGGCAAAATAGGTGACCGCCTAGGGCCCCGCCTTGTGTAGGGCCCCCGCTCCCGAGCCCCTTTTTTTCAGTCACAATTGAAGAATGAAGTGACAAGTAGTGATGCGGATCTTTTTCGAGATCGATCTAAAATCGATCTTTTCGGCGAGAAAAAGATCGATTTTTCATCGATCCCTAGTCGCGTCGATCTATTATAGATCGATCTTTATTTCCCCAGAATCGGTCGAGAAAGGTCGAATATTACTCGGTGTCTTTTTTTTTCTTTTTATAATCGTGTGCGATCATTGGATGCATGTGATTAAGATTTGAGGTTGCCCAACGTACCCCTCAATCGCGTGCCGATGGGTGCGTTCGACATATTACGATCCTATTTTCTTGTAGTATTTTTCCCATAATTATCACAAATGATCTGGGAATTGAAACAAAGATTCCAAGAATATGGTATGATGTGGGAAAATTGAGAACACAGTTGCCAAAATAAAACTCATTCAGAAACTATTTTATGTAAAGTAAAAACAATCTTCGAAACTCATAAAATTTGCAGCATTATTCACATTTGATATCGAATGAAATATAATACGAGGTAATAATATGAGGGGATAATGTCTTGACCATTTAAATGTTTCAAAAGGAGAAACAAGATTTTCTCAAAATACTCTCACCATTAAGACGAGAAAAACTTTGATATTTTTTCCGCTGAAGTGAATATTATAATAACTAAAATATGATTACATTTGTTTTCGAGTATTGATGACATACTATGTCAAATTTGAGATGTTGATATATTGATTTTTCGTATATTTGCTTCATATTACAATAATTCATGAATAGAATTGCCCATCAACATGAATAAATGTTATTTCATAATTGAGATTTTCAACTCCAAAACCGGCATCCCCATCGATTGATTCATATATCACCAACCATTCATGTTGTAATCTCTAAAAGAATTAACCAATTCATGGAGGAACCTGTTCGGTAATTGATAACTATATTAATCATTCAATCTTATATGTAAGACATATTCAATTTGATTCCACTCAATCCGGTTATGAACAAATCCATCTATCTATATCTTGGAATAATATCTCAGACAAAAAAAGCCCATCAAAAAATTCTTCACTGTCTGGACTTAGACATCTAAGATTTTTATTGAAAGATATTAAAGGTACTCGAGCGTGCCATAATTTCTCTTTTTTCGATCTGTGTCTCACTCTGTTCATTATAAAAAGACAAAATGACATATTGGAAGAGAATAAATAATGTGACGTCTAAGTCCCGTAAATTTTATCTATTAAGATTGTTTGTCAAAAATTAAAATATTCATTTCAATATATTGTCACACACATAGTAGGTATACGAGTTTTGAGGATGGTATTTTGATATAATTTTCATAAATTTGGTTTAATATTGATGTTGATTTATGATATAATTTTTTTATGAATAAAAATTTTGATATAATGTGGATGTGAAATCCTAGTTCAATTGGAATAAAAAGCTCACCGAAGTTTATAAAAAACATGTTTCCAACAAATTTTCCTTACAAAATGTGCGCATGAGACAAATCTCAAGGTTACATATACAGGGTGGTCCATTTGAAGTGATATAGTCAAATATCTCGGAAACTAGTGGAGATGGAAAAAAATGTTCCCGATGAAAAGTTTAAGGTTCCAAGGGGGAAGTATGATGCTGACCTTGAAAAATCCCTCAGAAGTCATTTTGAAGGTCATTTAGGGGTCAAGATGGTTTTTTTATCATGGCATGGGAAAGCTGGTTTCAAACCCTTTACGAAACACTGGTCATGGACCCCTTTCCGCCCATTGGGGTGCAAGGTATGGACCGTCGAAGTTATTGATGAACTACTCTTAGCGCTACCCAGGAACAACGACGTGGACGTGGTAGTTCTCTGTTCCCTCCGGAGTGCTTGATTATCGTGAGTCCCCTTGCCTCTCACATGAGGGGTGCTTGATGCTGTTACAATAATTGCTCGAAGTTACCCCCCTCTACCTGGATACATAATCCTGGTATGTTGGCACAAACAGTGTGGATGCGATCGATCATGTCCTCCCTCATTTACAAAAAAACTCCCAAATTTTTTTAGTAAATCTACAAAGAAATTTTTTACAGTGCAACTCTCTTTGGTGAATTCTCTGGAATCTCGAAGTATTTTTGTATCCGTTCGAATGTGCATCCTAATCGACGTTATGTGGTATGGACAATACTCTCAATGTTTCCAGCAACCTTTCAACAATTTTTGAGAGTCGATACTTATTTGAAACCCTCATTGAATCAAATGGAATAATTTATTCGATTTGAAACGCAATGATCGTAATAGATCGTACACATGACTGCCAAACCATAATAAGCAAAGACTCAGTGTTCCCGTTTGTTTATGTTTACGTTTTTTTTCCAATGAAATTAACTCTAATCTGTATTGAAATCAGTCCCGATCTTCGGAGAAAAGCGATGAACGAGAATACATAAACAAACAGAAACATCGAATTCCTGTTTATTATGGTTGGTTACAGTGTCCGACCGAATATTCGGTTTCGATTTCGGTATTCGGCACTTTCGGCCAATTTTCCAAATTTTTAGTTCCTTTCGGTTTCGGCCGAAAGTAGACGTCAGGGGGGTGCAACTCGATAAAAACTATACGTAACGTTTTGTCACCATTCGATATTTCCCAAACTTTCCGCAAGAGACGCTGATTGTACTATCAGAAAAAGTCACGTGATACGATAATTTTTTGGCGCCTAATTTTGCATTTGAAATCGCTTGACAAATCATATCAATAACGGTGTTGATATATACATACAATTCTTGAATATGTCACATAACCAAATATGATAATGACGATACTGACACTCATATCACGTACGTAGTGTACAAAAAAAACATCACGTGATTTTGACTCAGCTACAGACAGCGCCGTTCACGGACTTCAAGTGAAGTTTACTGTGGTGACAAAACGTTTCGCGAAACATTTGAAGGTGATTAGGTGAGTTGCATCCCCCTGGTAGACGTATTATTCGGCCAAAACCAAAAGTAAGTCTTTCTACCAAAAAACATAAGGGATATCTAAGCTTAACGTATATCGATCAATTAATTTATATTACACAAAATATATCCAATACCATAATGACATTGAGTCAACGGGAAGTTTTGTAGATATTTTTGAGACATTATAACGTTCAGATATTCTTAGAATATAATTTTATAGATATATTATATATATATATGCTATGAAAAAAAAACTGCTCACAAACTTTGGTAGAATACTTTCGAACTTTCTTTGGCGAATTTGGGAATGATTTCAGTGGATTTCCAAACACTTCTAGTCAATTTTTCGGTGTATGAAAGTTTTGATACAGGTTTTGTCGTGGTTCCAATTTTCGCCATCAGTTGGCGAAAATATAATTAAGGCCAGATAAATTTCAATTCTCATATTCAAATCAACTTCAAATGAAAAATCATTTCCCTCTGTTGATGTTATGTCTTAACTCATACAGCACAAAATATTCCCAGAATATTCTGGAGATATCAAAACGTCTGTAGAATATTCTCAAGATATTACAATATCTCCAGAATATTTTGGTGATGTTGGTACTGTTAGGGAAAATACGATTGTAATTTTCTTCTTCATCACTTTGGACTAATATTTTCAAAATCTGATTTGAATTTGCCGCTTTTCTTTGGAACCGCATATGGCCCATATAAAACCTGGGAATCGCCCTAGAAGTTTTCTGCTCGGGATTATTTCATAATCATTTGCAATTTAATATGAATCTCAATTACATTCGACAGCCATCTTTAATAACCCATCGTCGTTTCACTGTGTTACTCAGAAGGCTCCTTCCTGATTCTTTTATTCCAATGAGAGTAAGTATCGATGTCATTGTTGCTCGTGCCACTAAAACACAAAAACATCAATATTTACTCTGCATTTCGTTATTTTCTTGTCGATAATGCGATTTCTAGTAACATGCTCACTCTATCTATAATATCTCTACCTCATCTATAAGATCTCTACAGATGCGAAACAAACGCGCGATTCATCTACATCAGGGGGCATCAACTCAATAATAAATTTTTCAGAACGAACTCTAGCGCTGCCGTACGGGAGACCACTGGAAATAACCTTATATATGTTCACTCACACAAGTGATGATCCAATGATAGAAATATTAGAATTTGTGTTAGGGTTAGTGAATACATTTGAAATAGTTCAATGGTCTCCCGTACGGCGGCGCTAGAGATGATTCTGAAAATCTTCTTACTGAGTTGATGACCCCTGATCTACATGGTCATGCGCCAGCATAACATGACTCTAACCTGTCTGTAAAGAGCGTCGTTCGTTGATTTTAAACGAATTATGTTGCGGTAACAAAACTTTCAACGAAAACTTTTGAGCTCACTCATGTGAATTGCACCTTCCTGTGAAAATCTATCAGATGTAACATCAAGTCATTCGTAAGTAGTTGTAATATGATATGTAGATTATAACCATACTTCATGTTCAATTGAATAATTTCGCAGTAATTCATTCAAAAAGTATGTTTCAATGGATTGTTTAAAGTTGATTAATGTCAACAAGTCCTAGTGAGAAACAAGTGAAAGAAGTGTTACTCTCCTGACTGCATATGGAACAAGATGATATAATTTTGACGTCATAATAATCTGCTTTGTTGTCAATTTGATTCATTTTTGATTTGAATAATACGATCACAAGTATGACACTTGGTTTGTTGGTTATGATTCATTTGTCATTGTTTCTAACATGTCAATAACTGTTTTTTACGTTTACGTTGTGGTACCCTTATGAATTGATCAGATTTCATCCTACTGTACATATATATACTTTCAGAAAAATCTTTCATGAATTCCATGAGAAATATTATGAATATTGTACAAAATCAATTTCATAATCCCATTGATTTTTAATGAGATGTTTGATGATGTATATTTGTGAATTTTGATAATTTATTCTAAAAATTCAGGAATTTTTTCTTTAGTTTCAATCATTCATTATTAATTCTTATAATGATGATTCAATTCAATGTTGCTTTTATGAATTCGAAAATCTTATAAAGTTCAATACGAATTGATGAAATTTTATGAGAAATCCTCTATTGAATTTCATGGATGTGCATAGCATATAATTATTCAGAACAGTTTCATTTCCCAAAAAGAATATGTACGTTCAGCATACGTTTCTTAATCCTAAAATAGAGCTATGGACACTTTAAGGTTCATTGAACGTTCATTAAATGTAAATTCATCAGAAATCAATCTATTTTATCCCCGTTCTCTTGGGGTCGGAAATTCTGAGTATGAGCATAGAACTTTCTAAACATATTTATAGCGGTTTAACCTCTTTCATTGCTCCAGGTAGAGGCATTGAACTCAATATTATCCTGGAATCAGCACTCTTTGCTTTCCCTATAGTACCGACCGGTCAGAGAGAGAGAGAGAGAGAGAGAGAGAGAGAGAGAGAGGGAGAAATCATATGTCGGGTGCATGGTATCTGTTCCTACAAATGCATTTTAGAGAGAGATCGGAAATATGTTGGGAGAGTCGTATTCTCTCTTGCTCATGCAATAAACTATATCACTCTGACCACGCATTCATTCCAGTATGTATAGAGTTCAATGGGTAGAGGCAGAGTGCGTATAAGGAGTGGTGCCAATGATGGCAAACTCTCTGATTGGCTCCGCCATTAAAGGTCCAATTTCCGGAAGAATGAGATTAAAAAAATACGAATAAGGGATATAACAATATAAACAAAACGAAACTTCTAACCTCACAAAATTTTAATATGATGATGCGAGTTACAATTGAACTAATTATTTGTCTTTCTTGATTCCTTGATATAAAAAGGCTTTGGGATGAGAATTGAATTCACTCGCCTCGATTGGAAAGCACAAAACATATAAAGTTTTTGGACCTTAAATGGCGACTTCCGCATATTTGGCACCACCCTCCTTATACGCACTCTGGGTAGAAGTATTGCAAGAATCGCTGGATTTCATTTCGGATTTGATCCCAGACAGCACAAGAGTTCTAAAAGAGTTCATAAAGAATACCAAGTATTCTTACAGAACTCTTTTAGAATTTTTGTGCTATCTGGGATGTTCTCTGGGTTCAATAATGAGAGTATTATCTCTGGTTGAAGTGTCTTGGCAATTCATGAGAGAATGTTCTTATTATGAAATGTTATGAATTTTGCTTCAGAAAATTCATAAGTAAACCACGAAGTCCTATGGACTTCTGCTTATGGTTCATCATAAATACTTATGAATATATTTTCATACACACCCATGATGGATTATAAGCAGAAATTCACGGGACTTTGGGTTGACTTATGAATATCAAAATGCAAAATTCATAACGTTTTATGATGAGAACATTGTCTTATGAATTGCTATGAGATTTCAACCAGGAATTTAGTATAGACAACGGTTATTCCCAGCATTCCCACAATTATTCAACATCAAAAACTTAGATATTTCAGGTGACAAATTAATTAGAAAGTATTCACTTGTTCGGTAAACATTTGTTCTTTGTCCACTGACTTTTTTAATTAGTTGGATGATCGATGAATATAATGAAAAGAAATAATGACCGTAACTTGATTGAGAGAATTATGCGTAGTTCCACATCATAATTCTGAGCATGGAAAGTAACATTTCATTGTAATCCCCAATGATACCGAATCTGTCATGAATTCACTCACTGTTGAATATGTTTCTCATTTCCAGATAAATATGTCACAAAACAAGAATACCATATGGGAATTTTTTATCAAGTCTGTGGATAATCCAGCAAAAGCTACTTGCAAAGAATGTGAGAAGATATTGTCATTAGGTGGTGGCGAAGCAAGAAGACAAACAACAACGGGCCTCAGAAATCATTCATCTACATTACACCCGCGAAAATATGCTGAATTCCAAACAATGCGTGAAAATCAAAAGTTTGAAACTGATCTCCATCAAAATATATCATTGGGAAATAAACGGCGTTGCACGGAAAGTGAAAAAACAATCCCTACTTTTGTTCAACCAAAATTGTTTGATTCCATTAAAAAATCTGAACCGTGGCCTGATGACCATGAAATTGCAAAAAGAATAGATAAGTGCCTTATGGATCTTACTATAGTCGATATGCTTCCTTACTCTCTCATAGAAGGTGATGCATTTAGGCGTTTAAACTTGGCCGATCCTTTAGCGAATCGACGTTATAAATTCAAGTCCGAGAAATATTTTCGAACAGAATTGATGTCAGAAACGTATGAACGAGTGAAAACCCATGTCAAAAGACTACTTTTTGAGAAAGCAACAGATATAAGTTTTACAATAGACATTTGGAGCAATTCAACAAAATCTTTCTCCCTGCTCAATTTTACTGGTCATTTTATTGATGAATGTGTGCAACGTGAGGTGATTTTAGGAGCTTTCGTATTTGAAAATGATCATACCGGTGATTACATAGCGCAAAAATTGACAGAAATAATAGAAGACTGGGATATAAAACATAAGATTCATATAGCATTAAGAGACAACGCAGCTAATATGGCTAGTGCCACTCGTAAATGTCACTTCAATTCTATCGGATGTATGGCACATAGTCTGCACTTAGTAGTAAAAGATAGTATATTCATTCAAAGTGATGTAGAGCAAATGATTAAGAAGAGCAGGAAAATAGTATCGCATTTTAAAAGAAGCGAACCTGCATGCAGGTTCCTACGGGAATTTCAAAAAACATGCAACATTCCTGAACATGCTCTTATCCAAGATATAGATATTCGCTGGGATTCCACATATTTGATGTTAGAAAGAATGATTGAACAAAAACTCGCGATAAATTGATATTCGGTGGAACGTGGAGGCATTGATACATTGAATGCTGAAGAATGGCAATTAGCTCAGTCTGTGACCGTCATACTGAAACCTTTTTACTCATGTACGTTGGAGATTTCATCTGACAACGCATGTATCTCATCTATCATTCCCAGTATTGCGATTATGAATAAAAAATTGAACAAAATCAATGATCCTGATCTAACACATTTGAGAGATTCGTTACAAAATTCTCTCAATACACGTTTCAATTATGTAAAGTCTTCCGAATCACTCATAGCAGCTACCCTTCTGGATCCTCGCTTCAAAACTCTATATCTGACTGAAGACGAAATAATAAGAGGCAAGGAAGAAATATCAGAGTTTTTAAAAAAAAAAGAGAACTGAGAATGCCACTGACAATGATGATGATGTATCTAATGGAGAATCCCAGGTTCAAGCTGTGAGTTCTCAATTATCTCACGAATACTTCTGGAATGAACATGATAAAGAAGAACAATTAACAAAAGATTTGAATTCAATAGCTGGACCTAATGAATTCTCTATCATCGATCAACATTTGAATTCGTGTTTGATAGAACCAAGACTAAGTACTCCTGTAAATATTTATCAATATTGGCATACAACTCAATACCCTGTTCTTAAACCTGCTGCGCGAAAATACCTTTCAGCCCCACCTACAAGTGTTGCAAGTGAACAATTATTCAGTACAGCTGTCCAAGCAGCAACCGAACGTTGTATATATACCATGAACGTTCATAGTATATCTAAATATACTATGAACGTGCATAGTATATATACAACATTCTGATGCTACTAGGGTGGTCAGGTCTACGAAGAGTGTAGAAGCAACCTCAAAGGAGAAAACTTAGATAAACTTCTGTTTTTATATTACAATATTAAATTATTCGATTTAAATTATTAGAACTGATAAATTATTAGGTGTACAAATAAGTTTCCGCGGTTTGTCAAAAGATGGCCCCACCAGAAGGTTATGGAGAAATTGTCAGATGTAAAACGTAATATCCCAAGTTTAGTCATCTGGCAACACCATAACCTTAAAGTACTAGTGATTCCGTATCAGCATCACGTAATTTTTTTCGTGCAAAAATGTCAAGTTTTATTCCGAATAAGCATCATTTGCGGGAACTTTTGATTTACTTCTTTAATGTGAAAAAATCTGCAGCTGAGGCGCATCGATTGCTTCTAGAAGCATATGGTGAAGCTGCTTTAAGTGAGAGAAGTTGTCAGGAATGGTTTCAAAAGTTTAAGAACGGTGAGTTTGACGTTAAAGACAAAGAACGCAGTGGAAGGCCGAAAGTGTACGAAGACATGGAATTAGAAGTACTATTGGAGGAAGATTCGTCCCAAACGCAAAAAGAACTTGCACTTACTCTACAAGTGACTCAACAAGCAATTTCACATCGTTTAAAATCGTTAGGAATGATTCAAAAACAAGGAAATTGGGTTCCATATGAACTAAAGCCGAGAGACGTTGAACGCCGATTATGCATGAGTGAAATGCTGCTTGCCAGGAATAAAAAAGAGTTTTTGCATCGTATAGTCACTGGTGACGAAAAATGGATTCACTACGATAATCCAACGAAGAGAAAGTCATGGGTTAAGCCCGGCTAACCATCAACATCGACAGCTAAGCCGAATATTCATGGAAAAAACTCATGCTGTGTATTTGGTGGGATCAGCTTGGTGTCGTGTATTATGAATTGCTGAAACCAAGCGAAACCATTACTGGAGCTCTCTACCGAACACAATTGATGAGATTGAGTCGGGCACTTAAGGAAAAACGCGCCCATTACTACTCCAGACACGACAAAATTATTCTTTTACACGATAATGCTCGTCCACATGTTGCGGCGCCGGTAAAAACATACTTGGAAACACTCAACTGGGAAGTTTTACCCCACCCGCCGTATTCACCAGACTTAGCCCCTTCTGATTATCACCTGTTCCGGTCGATGGCACATGGTCTGTCTGAGCAGCGCTCCACATCATATGAAGACACCAAAAATTGGGTAGATTTGTGGATAGCGTCAAAAGATGGAGAGTTTTTTCGACGGGGTATCCGAATGTTGCCAGAAAGATGGGGAAAAGTAGTGGCAAATGATGGAAAATACTTTGAATAAAACGTAATGTACTTTTCCTTTACAATAAATTCCTAATTTTTTATAAAAAACCGCGGAAACTTATTTGTACACCTAATACTTTGTTCAAAACCTTTTTAAAGTTCATTCTATTATGTATAGAAATGTGATAATCATCATTAAAGAGTATTGTTATTGAGTAAGTTCTACATTGATTTCTAATAACCCAAACAGACTCCGAAATATTCCTCAGGAGTTCTAAAAAATATCTTTGGAGAGTATAAACAATCCTGAAAACTGCTTAAGGATCCTTTTTAGTATACTGAGAGAAATAAAAGCGTAAAAATTACAATCTTCATTAACAGACATCACGGACAATATATACAAGATGATCGCTCAGCATTCGTTCAATACATTTCTATTTGGATGAAAAGAATTACTATTTAAATAGTCATTTATTAAACTCATGTTTAGCGATTCTCTTCTATTGTCTATTGTTCTCTTCTATCCTTATTCTATTATCCGTGTCTTCAATCTATCAATAAAGATTGTCATTTTCACGCTTTTTTCTCTCAGTGTATTCTAAAAGATGTCTCATGCGACATGAATAGATTTGAAAGGATCTCAAAGAAGTGTTCACTTTCTGAAGGAGCTCTTTTAGATTACTTGAAGAATTCTAAGAGATTTCTCAAAACTATCTTATCGATTTCTCAGACTGTTCTTGATTATTGGTTGAAAATTTCTTATAAATTTTTTAAAACCTCCTCAAAGCTACTTCTTAGATTTCTAAACAAATTCTCAAAGTCATTTTACAAACATGTTTGAAACAGCTAATCAATCAATTTCACAAAAAAGGTTACTATCGAGAAGATTATTTTTGAATTCATTTATCTAGAAAAAACCTTATGTAACAGTTTTTACTACCAAAGAGATACCTCGAATGAAAATTTCAAAAATGTCAAGAGCAGCCCGGTTTAATATTTGACGAACATCTGATTTGAATTATTGTCATCACTGTCATCGGTGGAAATAGTACTAATTTAGACCCGATGATTCAATATATTTTAATGAAATCATGATTTGATTGAATTAGGGATAATGTGAACCTTTTGAATTTATTGATTGATAATTTCATGAATATGACTGAAAAAGTCTTCCCAGACACACCAAATTTTTTACATATCGAAAAGATTCCTTTTAGATTTCTCAAAGACATCGGATGCAACAGTTTTCATGCTCTAAAAGATATCTGAAGTCAGGTGTCTTAAAGATTTCTCATAAATATATTACTTTCATAATTCGTAATCTTCAAGATATCTCATTTGAGATATCTTTCAGACGTTGAAAACTATTGCATCCGATTTCTTTTAGACATCTAAAAGGAATCTTTTCGATGTCCTAAAAATTTTGCTGAATGGGTTACTTTCGGCTTTCGGCCGAAATCCATGAAAATTTGAAGACCTAGTTTCGGTTTCGGCCGAAAGCAAAAATTGGGTTTCGGCCGAAAGCAAAAATTGGGTTTCGGTCGGACACTAGTTGGTTATGTGGATGATTACGGAAATACGTGATCATTTGAACACTGGTTCTAAACTAAGACCATCACAATCGTTGTTCTCCTTTGCATATTCAATCATCTACACTTATCAATTTATTCCATTCGATCCAATCAACGAAATGAATCACTATCCACCCTCTGAAATTAATGATATGATGCTTGTGCTTGGCTCATGTCACATTAATTACAACGAAGCCGCAAGAGTTTACCGGGATCAGTATCCCGATCGCCGCATCGCACACCCCACGACCATCCGCCGACTTGAATTGAGGGCTCGACGAGGAGTATTGCAGCGAGATCTAAGACATCACCGGTACGATGAGAATGATATCCGTGCACTCACCATATTGGGACTTATCCACTTGGACCCTCATGTTAGTAGCAGATCGTTGGCACGAATAACTGGTATACCCCGGACTACTGTTTTTAGGATCTTGAAGCATGTCAAACATCGACTATACCACATTACGTTAAGTCAAGCTCTCACTCCAACCGACATAAGACTTCGAATTAGATTCTGCAACTGGGCACGAGCAAGGCTGGTTGACGATCCTCAATTCTTCGACTATGTAATGTTCTCCGACGAAGCAGCTTTTCAGAGCACTGGGCATTTAAATAGACACAACTCTCATTACTGGTCGGATGTTAATCCGCATTGGTATCGAGCAATCGACAACCAACATCGTTGGAGCGTAAATGCGTGGTGCGGGATCGTCAATGGCTATTTAGTCGGTCCACAGTTTTTCAACGGCACTTTGAACGGTCCCATGTTTCTGGAATTTCTGGCGGATCATTTACCAGGCTTGCTTGAGGATCTGGATTTACAAACAAGGCAGAGAATGTGGGCCCAACTAGATGGAGCGCCACCTCATTACGCATTGATCGTGAGAGAATACCTTGATCATCATTTCCCGGGAAGGTGGATTGGACGAGGTGGGCCAGTTGCGTGGCCTCCACGCTCACCTGACTTGACATCTCCCGACTTTTTCTTGTGGGGATTTCTGAAAGACGAAGTATTCAAGGCCCAACCAACAACGAGGGAGGACATGATCGATCGCATCCGCACTGTTTGTGCCAACATACCGCGATCAGTGTTTCTGAAGACAGTTACAAATTTTCGGCGCAGACTGGGATTATGTATCCAGGCAGAGGGGGGGAACTTCGAGCAATTATTGTAACAGCATCAAGCACCCCTCATGTGAGAGGCAAGGGGACTCACGATAATCAAGCACTCCGGAGGGAACGGAGAACTACCACGTCCACGTCTTTGTTCCTGGATAGCGCTAAGAGTAGTTCATCAATAACTTCGACAGTCCATACCTCAATGGGTGGAAAGGGGTCCATGACCAGTGTTTCGTAAAGGGTTTGAAACCAGCTTTCCCATGCCATGATAAAAAAATGGAAGTCTCATTCAAAAAAACCATCTTGACCCCTGAATGACCTCCAAAATGACTTTTGAGGGATTATTCAAGGTCAGCATCATACTTCCCCTTCGGAACCCTAAACTTCTTATCTGAAACATTTTTTTCCATCCCCACTAGTTTCTGAGATATTTGACTATATCACTTTAAATAGTCCGTGGACCATTGAATGGAATCAACCCTCATCTCCGTTGGAATCAGTCACAATCTTCGGATGACAGAGAAGAAGGAGAATTCATAAATGAATGGAAACATCGAATCTCTGTTTATCATGAGAGACAGTTATGTATTCGGTCATTACGATTCACTATTGCATTTGAAATCCTTTGAAACATTTCATTTGATTCAATCAGGGTTCAACAAGGGTTGAATTAAGAATCAAACATTGTTGTGCTACTTGGGTAATTTATGGATTTTTGGCGTTGGTCTGACCCGAATCAAAATATTTACGTCAACGAACCTTTCAGAGTCCCATAATTTCTTGGACTTTTATAAAGAAGTATGGTACCTTCCTCATAAAAGTCCCATAAAAAATAGCACTTTTAGAGGTATCTCCATAAAAAATAGTACTTTTAGAGGTATCGGGTTAGATCAACGCCAAAAATCCATAAATTATGGTATTTTTCAAGATACCTTTTCCTCCGTGTATTTACCATAGCATATAACGTTGATTGAGATGCACATTCGAACAGACACAAAAATCCTTTGGGCTTCCAGATAATTCACCGAAGGATTAGGGTAATCACTAATCTTTGTCTCACTACTGGAATCATCACGCCTATCTACGCACTCAAGCTCTCGGTAGCCCTAGTTCACCGCGCGGCCATCAATGACTTGAACGGTTCATAACTTGCACCCCAATGGACGGAAGGGGGTCCATGACCAGTGTTTCGAGGAGGGTTTGAAACCAGCTTCCACATACCATCGTGAAAAAATAGGGGTCTGGTTCAAAGAAACCATCTTGACCTCCAAATGACCTTCAAAATGACCTCTGAGGGAATTTTCAAGGTCAGCACCATACTTGCCCCCTAAACTTTTCATCAGTAACGTTTTTTTCCATCTCTACTATTTTCGGGGATATTTGACTATATCACTTCAAATGGTCCACCCTGTATATATATACACACATTAGGGTGGTTCTTATTTCACTCAAAACAGTTTGTTTCAATCTGTTTTCATTTTCTGTGGTTGACAAAATCACAATATGTTGCTGATGAAATGTTCTTTGAAATTCAAAGCTCTGAAAAAGAAAAGGAAAATGCAAAAAAGATGGAATTTGAAGAATCTCAAACAAGGAAAAACACAGGAGGCATTCAAAGTGATGTTGGACGGAAAATTGGAGGATCGACAAGAGAAAGACTTGGGAATAGAGAGTGGATGGACGAATATGAAGGGGGGCATAGGGCAATGTGCGGATGAAATTTTGAAGAACGATGGGATAGAGCCTAAGAAACCATGGATAACAGAAGAAATTCTCGATTTAATTGATGAAAGGAGGAAATACAAGAATAAGAATAGTGAACGAGACCAGCAGACGTACAAGGCACTGAGGAATAAAACAATCAGAGAATCAAGGAAAGCAAAAGAACAATGGTTGGAGGGAAAATGTCAAGGTATAGAAGTAAGATTACATTTAGGGAAAATTGATGAAGCATATAGGATGGTTAAGGGATTTTTTGGACAAATGAAATCTAGAAGCAGTAAGATTAAAAATTCTCTAGGGTGACAATTGATAAGAACGGAGGAAGAAATAGAACAATGGATTAATCATTTGGAAGATCTGTATAAACGGAGCGATAATATAGGATTTTTAGAGAGGGAGGAAGATATCGATGAAGAAGAATTGGGAGATTCAATTTTGAGATCGGAATTCGACAGGGCTTTAGAAGAATTGAAAAATAATAAAGCGCAAGGAATAGATGGCATAAGTGCGGACCTTATCGAAGCCTCCAGTCAGAGAACTCGTGACGCACTGTTCGAATTGGTCAGAGATATGTACGAAATAGGCGAAGTACCGAAAGATTTCCAGAAGAATGAAATTGTCGCCATCCCAAAAAAACAAGGAGCAGACAAATGCGAGAACTACAGAACGATTAGTTTACCTTCACATGCCTCTAAAATACTGACAAAAATTATATACAGGAGAATAGAGAATAAAATAGAGTGTAGATTAGCCGAAGATCAGTTCGGTTTCAGGAAAAATAGGGGAACGCGGGAAGCAATATTAGCACTCAGAACACATGAAAAATCTTTTTTTTCCTCATTCGATCATTGCATTGAATTGCTATATATTCAGCGGATAACTCATGGCATTGAATAAATTGAACTACGATATTGATGTTATGGTATGTGACATTCAATCAAATGTTACATGTCGTTATTTCAAACTATTTTGATTCAATACAAATATATTTTACGCTCTTTCAAAGGAAATAATCAATTGAACCAAATCCATGAAAATTACAATCAATTGCTCAAAGGATTGACTTAATTTCTCACGGGGTTGAGACAACTTCCTCTCCCAAACTCATCAGGCAGTTCAGTCAATTCCTAGATCCATTTCGCCGTATCCAAATGCGTGGCGGGATTGAGGCAACTGAAACTTAGTTGAATCAAACTATCCTTTTTCTCAGTCTGCTTTACCCATCTACCATCTAAATCCTCTCAAACAGTTAACAGGGTGTATCTAAGACGCGTAAACTCACGTTGGGTGATATGAGATAAATCACTTCACTATTCTAAGATGGATTTGAGGTTCTTGATGGATTCAAGATGGATATCTATTTGAAATCAGACTACAACTGCCTTACAGGAGCAGATAATCTCGATCGCACCTTTTTTTTATATTTTCAATTGTTTCAAAGATTTGTGATGATAAATTCCATATTCATTGCTATATGCTTTTGGAGAATTTTGATGTTCGTTCCTCTTTCTAATTGGTAATTTTTTATCATCCCCAAGACAACATGAGACTCCAAAGAATGTTTGACAGATGATCCACTGAACATTTCCTGAATATGAATGTACGTACAATGAACCAAAATTTCACCTACAAGATCTGTGCTCTCTTGAGGATGTAACTATAATTGACCTTCTTTTTCAGAACACTTTCATGTTCTGGCGAGGAAACCATTTCCTTAGTCTGACTAGGACCTGGTAAGGACCTGATGAGGTCTCGTTCAGCCTTAGTCAAGCTCTGAAAACGGGTGGGGAATGTCACAATTCATTTCCAGCCGGGATTGTGTTTCCAACTTTGTGAAAAAAGTTTATTCAGTCTGAGGATAGGACCGATCTTGCGCCATTTATAAGCTAAAAGGCTGGAACCAGGTTCAGTCTCAGATTGTTTACACCAACGCTCTCATCCAGCTCTTCGCACAAACTAGCGTGGTGGCGCTCAAACCGTATTGAATCGAAGTAACCTCCAAGATAATGCTGATCAATTTGGTTTTCAAAACATCAACAGTAAGTCAATAATGAAGTGTAAACAACAATTCTAAAAACAAATTATGTGTGTTGATATATAATTTGGCTTCAGAATTTTCTCATTTTCACACTTTATTGTTGAAATATTATTGATATTCCAAAATCATAATAATTTTTGGGTGAGGTTGCTCCCCCAGGTCGCCATTTGGATTTTTAGTTTGCATGAAAGTCAACCTTCCAGAGGGCGCGCAAACACGTCCCAAGTATTCTTATTGGAATCCCTAGTGAAAATGGGAGCGTAAGAAGGGTATGAAGCGACGTGGATGAGGAAACGGAACAGTATCCAAGCGCGGAAAAAGTGGAAATTGAAACATTTTGCGCTTCATTTATTTCAATGTGCACTCCCAGCAAGCGGAAATTTTCACCAAGGGTTGGGTGGCCCTACTCACTACAATTTTGGAAAACCTATCACCGAATCAAAGGGTATATCTGTTTTCAATGTTTTCCCCCATTTTTTTTATTGGCTCGAATGATGTACGAACATATGACAAATAATATCAAACAACATTTATTGATCAAAACATTTTTGAAAGACTCCTGAAATATGAATTATTGAAGGAACCCTGGGCGCTTCGAAAAGACAAATTCTGAATCTCTCAATCATGTAGCGATATTGAATTTTGCTGAATCGTCCAAGGAAGAGGTGGAGAAGGGCTATTTGAACTTAGAAGGGCAGTTATATGGTGCTAGGATAGTAGGCTAAAGGTGAAAGAATCAGGGAGACTCTATTTTGTGAATTTGCTATAGGGAACTCATTCTCAGACCTTAAACACGTTTTTCTCGAAACCATGTTATCAAAATCGGCAGGCAGTAGAACTCGAGTCATTCTGATCCGATTGACTGGTAGATTAAACTGTAGCTTCTCACACAGCTACACAAAAAAAAGTTTCTGACCTGGAGGTCTCACTACGTGTGCTATACGTTTATGGGGTCGCTGAATCCGAATCTGGGGTTAGTTTTATCCCAGCACGTCTGGGTTCAGCCATAACCACCAAAAACGCCCTCAAATTTGCTATATCTGTTGAAACCACAAACCCTATGCCTCCGAAACATCATAGTCCTATAATATAATAACTCAATGAACCCACGACGTAATAACTCCATAACCCCATAGCCACGCAACCAATAAACCTAAAACCCGGGAGAAAACAGTTCCTGACATGGGGGTCTGACTATGTATACTATACGTTTCTGGAGGTGCTGAATCCGAATCCGGGGTCAGTTTCATCCCAGCACGTGTGGGTTCAGCCATAACCTCAGAAAATACCCTGCAATTCGCTGTATCCGTTCAAATCACAACCCCTATGGCTCCGAAACCTTATGATCCGATAATACAATAATCCAATGGTTGTAACATTACGTTGGTTTACGGCATGTACATATGCAGTCACAGTTCTGGCATTCCCAGATTTTTTTCGGTATACCCTCCCCTGCGTCTGCATCCAGGGTACCTCCTCGCGGTGACGGCGTGCAACGGAGCATGCCCGTTATCCGGCGGAATCCCTGGATTACGGCTTGCATGCCGTCATAACAGATGCACGAACGTGTATTACGATGCAGAAGAATCTTGGAGCCTTAGTATCAGCGGCTGGTCAGAGTGAGAAAGCGGGCCCGCAGGCGTCGTCATCATGCGACCGCAACTCTACATTAGTTGGTGACTTGGCCGCTGTAGAGTCCAATGTTACAAGAAAACAGAGAACAGGGATCTTGCCAGAGCACAATGTGTTCTGTCGTGTATGCTCAAAATTCGAAGTTGGTTTTTTGCAAAAAGTCATCGATGATCGTATTCGAAAGATTTACAAGGATATTTCCGGTTATGATATGGATGGATCTAGAATTGGGAAATGGGCTCCCAATATCATTCGTAACTCTTGTCAGAAGATATTTGATAGATGGGGTCGGAACAAAAATAGACAGGGCGTCAAGTTCTCCAGACCTGCAATTTGGGATCGTCTTTCGAATAGTGAAGACTGTTTTTACTGCTGCAATATAATAAGAGGGTACAACAGTAAAAGCAAAAGCGAAATTGTTCACTATAGTGTTTCATCTATCAAAGCTCCAGTATCCACATCAGTAGATGAAAATATAACCAAGGATGCCAATGATATGCGATCATTAGGAATTGATGCCAATGTTATGGACATCGACGGAGTAATAGATATGGAGGTTGAATCAGAATATGACGCTGCTGTTGAGACAGACAGTGATACGGAGAATGACACGTGCTCTAAGAAACCGCGATTGATATCGCAAGTTGTTTTGAATGACCTTGTAAGGGATTTAGGATTACCGAAGGATGGCTCAGAATTTCTAGCATCCGTCCTAAGAGAAAGGAATCTACTCTAACCAAAAACAAAAGTAACCTTTTATAGAAACAGAGAGATGAAATTTCGGCAATTTCACACCAAAGATGAAGTGGGAATCATGTGAAAAAAAATTGTCCGTCCAGAAAATCTCTTACCCCTGGTTCTCGGAATGTTATCCACAAGTCGCTAGTTGGTACAAGCAAAATCTTACTCCCACCTCTTCATATCAAGCTTGGTCTGATGAAGCAATTTGTCAAAGCTCTCGACAAATCTAAATCCTGCTTCGCTTGTCTCGCAAGAAAATTTCCGAAACTGTCTGATACAAAGTTGAAAGAAGGTATTTTTGATGGTCCTCAGATTAGAATAATGTTTCGACATACTGCTTTTACTGGTACGATGAATATGAAAGGACAAACGCTTGGCTGAGTTTCAAGGTAGTTGCAATTTCTTGGGTAACAAAAAGAGCCCTCATTCTAAAAAATTGGTTGCACAAATGATTTCAAACTTTGGAAAGCTTGGATGCAACATGAATATGAAAATTCATCTCCTCCATTTTCATCTCAACAAATTTCCTGAGAACCTCGGGGATTTCAGTGGAGAACAGGG
The DNA here is from genome assembly GCA_018340375.1 of Gonatopus flavifemur. NCBI lineage: Eukaryota > Metazoa > Arthropoda > Insecta > Hymenoptera > Dryinidae > Gonatopus > Gonatopus flavifemur. The sequence continues at coordinate 20,491,727 of JAFFJZ010000007.1, forward strand.
AGAACGATTCCACCAAGATCTCAAGGTCATGGAAGCGCGCTATCAGGGTCGATGGGACATGAACATGATGGCTGATTTTTGTTGAAATCTGCAAAGAGAATCGAATGAAAGTTTGAAACGGTAAAGCACTTCATTGCACAGATCTTTTGAACACAAGAGAACACGACTCAGTTCAAAAAAGAAGAGTGATTGGAGTGACTGTTATTTTTCACATCAGTTCAATGGTTATTATTGGGTTATTCTATTATCCTATCATGGGGATTCAGACACATAGGGTTTGTGATTTAACGAATAGGGTGAATTTGAGGATGTTCTTTGAGGTTATGGCCGAACTCTAACGGGTTGGGATGAAACTGACTGCAGATTCGGATTCAGCGACCCCAAAAACATATAGTACCCATAGTCAGATCCCCACATCAGAGACTGTTTTTTTATCGGGTTTTAAGGTTATGGGGTCATCCGGCTATGGGGTTATGGAGTTATCAGGTTGGAGGCTAATTGGACTATTATATCATAGGAATATGAGGTTCCGGAGTCATAGGCCTCGTGGTTTTAACGGACATAGCAAATTTGAGGGTGTTTTTTGAGGTTACGGCCGAACCCAGACGTGCTGGGATGAAACTAACCCCGGATTCCCATTCAGCGACCCCAAAAACGTAAAAGACACATAGTGAGATCCCCAGGTCAGAAACTTTTTTTTTGTATGGCTGTGTTATCTACTGGAGGGCATAAGATTCTTACGATCGATATACAATTACGGTTCGATATGAATAAATTAAGATCGATCTTTTCAAATTGATACCAAAATTGCCAAAATCGATATTTTTCAATACACTCATTTACTTCAGTAGCAATGTAGATTCTGGAGAAATGTTGTCTATTGTTTCAGCTGCAGACGTACGAGACTTCTACTACTTTTGAAGGCGCCGTGGAGCGCGTTCAAAAAATACGCTTGCAGTGTACTCAACAACTGAACCGTCACTTTATCTTCAACATTGGAATAGAATTTTTGTTTCATCTCAAGATATGTTTAATAAATCCTCAGAACCTTATGTTGATCGTTTCATTCGTGGAGTCACAAAAAATGCACACAGCACCGTCTCATTTTTATGCTCCAAACAGATACAACCCTTCAATGTTTTCGCTAGTAATTGTTACCGTATACTTTTCTTTGTGTACAAATTCTGTTATCTCATCAAGTAATCAAGTTTCCATGAATTCATAATATTATAAAATGAGGAGGTGGAAACATCTGTGTACCTTACAATTTCAGGTGCATCAACGCTCTGCTAAAAATGCCAGGTAAAGCTGGTGAATAAATAGACTGCAAAAGATATGGAGGGTTTTTCTACACTTCAGTTTCATGTTAGTGGTGGTTTCTATCTCCTAACCGTGGGGAAATCGCGTCTCTTCATCAAAAATCGGCAATTTTTCTTTCATTTTGAGGAACTATTCTGTTCCTTGGGTGTTGAATCCTCCGAAAAGTGAGAGAAAAATCCACCAAATCCTGAGGACAAAGTCTCCCTCATACAAGATTTTTGCTATCACTAAATATTGGGGGACTTTCTTCCCAAAATTTGGTGGGTTTTCTTTCTCTTCTCACATGATCCAATACCCAAAAAACGTAATAGTTCCCCAAAATGGAAGGAAAATTCCCTATCCCTGATGAAAAAGCAATTCCCTTCCGATCAGGAATTCGAATTTACAACTGAAATGAAGAGGAACTTTTCCTATTTTCAACGGTTCAGTGCTCAAACGAAAATTTAGTCGCTGGAAATCAAATCCAGCCCAGCCAACAAAATCAAGGCAGCGCTTCTAGCAGCGTCGCTACCATCCACTCATAAATTCAAAAGCATTCTTGTACATACAGTACTCAATTTATGTATGAAAATGGGAGCGACTTGGTATTCCTTTACTAGAAGCACTACTTGGTAGCACTCCCTGGTAATACTGGCAGCACTGAGGTAGTGCTATGTTATAGTTTGCATTATGTATATGCTATGGTAGTTTGTAGTGCCAAAATCCTGGGAAAGCTACCACGTTGCTGCCGTGGCACTGCTAGTAGCATAACCGCAAATTTAGGAGCGCTTTGCTGGCCGGGAAAACTAACAAACTTTATATCCAACTGAATTTTCATTAGTTTTCGTCTGCACTGTAAAAAGTGAATGTGAAATGTTCCCCCAATTTGGTGGTAGCAAGAATCCTCCACGTGGAGTGAATTCATTGCCCTTGTATTGTGGGGGAGTTCTTCTCCATTTGAAGGAAGATTTCCTTCAGAAAGCGAGGATTTTCTTCCAATCGGAGGAGAATTTCTCCATAATAAGAGGGATATGAATTTCCTCCACACTGAGAAAAATTTGCATTACTTGAATTAACAAAATCAAGACAACTGTATCATTCCAGTTGGAATAACCAAAAAATCATTTCCTGTAATTCAATAAAATGCTTGTATCAACTACGGAAAGCGGTTGTCGTGTTTTTCAATCACCTTGATTAGTTGGAGAGACTAAGAATTTTTTTGAGTGCACGTGGGAGATTTTTGCTGTCACTAGATTTGGGGGAAACTTCACTTTCACTTTTGACAGTAAGGATATCATACTCTATGATTCCAAACAAAACTGTTCCAGAAAATTGCTGTCTGTTTCTGGTAGAATATTCCAGTTTGGTAATCCTAGACAGAAATTTTGCCAATTTTTGCCCGGATTTTCAAGAGCAAAACCCGTTCGGAACCTGCAAACGATTTTTTGCCCGTTCCTGCAAGGTATTTTGAACAAGAAACATACTCGAAATATGCAGAATTATTTAAGCGATATTGCCTTCTGTCTTACTTGAATGACCTAAATTTCATCTTTATCTTTGCTTCAACGGACCTAATGAAATATGCTGGAGAATAAAAACTGAATTCGACTAATCCCCACACAAGTTTTTGTTGACAAATATGAGTTTTGAGTGTAAATGACAGAGCGATTAGGGAAATTTCGTTTTTCCAATTCAAAGGAAATCAGTTCGCTACAGTTTGAATGAAAGAATGAATACAAACCGATACTGATTTTTAATGATAACATCTCTCTCGATTGAACATCGTGTGTTTTACAAAAATCAATGGGATCCTGATTCAAGGGATAACGCTCCGACATCTATCCGATATCACTGGCAATGATCAGATATGTCTAAACATGGCTATCGTTTCCAATGTAATAGCGATCAAAATGATAAAATATATACTTTTAAACTCGTTATGGAAAGAAAGCTTATAACAGTGTATTTAGATGTAAAATGTATATTTGATGCACAACCGGCTCCTTCAAAGATGATCATATATACGTAAATGAAATGAAGAAAACTCTGTGAAAACTTGCAAATTTTCAAACTCTAAGTACTGAATGTCCAAAACATTCATACATAGCCTAGAGACATTAAATCACAAAAAACCTTGCTCACAATGAAAGCGGAAAAACATGAATCATAAATTCATTTTTCATCCTTGCGATTTCAATGGAAACTATACTTTTTACATCCATTTGATTTCTTTCAAAAGGTCGCTGATCGTCGACCAGTTTTCAAAGCGTATTCCATCCAACCAGCTTTTTCCCCTTTCTCGGGAAGCCGCATCGTATTATTCTACCGTACATTCCCTGCACCGTGGTCAGCCAGACATCGAAGAATTCATATCACTTTGCTTCACGATTTTCACAAGTTGCATCTGACATACAACAAGATATGCTTTTCTGCGTTTGACATTAGTCCAATGTATTCGTTTCTAACTCTGTTCGATACTCGGCGTACAGGAGTCCCCAGTCAGTAAATTGAAGAAAGATCTGTCAGAGTGAATCTGGAAAAATGATTCCTCGATCAAATTTATATATCAATTTTATATAATTATACATCAACAAAATTTTAAGAAATCTTAAGACTTCGTTCATATTATGAATTGATGATATAAAAGGAGAGAAGAAAGAGAAGTCAAGTTGTAATAAAGACACGAGAAGAATTCATCACCGTCATTTCATTTTGTATTTGATCCAGTCGTCCTCGTCTTGCTCTCTCGATTCTGGATTTGTAGGTTTCGCTCCTTCCTCGTAGTTGGCCGTCGGCTGTTTGAGGTTATATCTCCCAAGGGCCATGTCTATGACGGAGAAACTGCATCCGGAGAACATGCTGGGGCAATCCTCACCCTTGTGGCCGGCTTTATGAGCGTTGACGTACGTGTGGTGCTCCTCCGGTTCATAAGAGAATACCCTCTTCAGAGGTAACCTATAATGACGATGCAGGGAGGAATAAGACGAAGAAAGATTATAGTGAATTGGAAAATCAGAGGGTTCTGATTAAAGGGGTGGAATCTCTAATGAGAGACTACACGTGTTCCCGTTCGGCTAGAGTTCATCGGTCCGTTCAATGGACTGCCAAAGAATGGAAAATCCTTCTAACATTCATCTTTGTTCAATGAATTCCACTAATATTTTAGGAAGTCGTTACAGATCTCGTTGAGCAATTTGCGGTTCACTGGAAGTAAATTTAATGAAATTATCGTCATTTCGTGTGAGTGCTGTTCTGCGTTAAGTTCAATACAGTCATGGGGTATAATTTATATATACGATCGTTGTATAAAAGTGAAAATTCTATTCAATTATCCTTGAAAGGTTACAGCGTACCCTCAAAGTTATACATCATCAATTCTTAGTAGAGATCTAGCCGCACGTTAACCATGCCACAGGAACTTCGCTTAATGTATTACCCCCTATCTTTCTTCTCGAAGCGGATGAGATTGATTTTTCTTAAACTAAAACCTTCATGCTACGCCAATATCCATGCACGTAACGGGTCACTAAGTTAACCGTTCAACCACAGAACTGGTATCAATCAACTTTGTCTTAAAGAATCTTACGAGAAGGATATCCTCAGCATTTCTTCGATCAAAGTGCTCCCTTTCGGCATTAAACGTTGCGATGCTTCACAAAGTGCGCGTAAAACACAGGTTCTACCGTCAAAGCCCATCCTGAAATCCAAACGAACAATAATTAATCAACCAGCAACAATCATGAGATAATTTTATCGCGATACACGTTGAATACTATACTATATAGATCATCGTCAAATCTGTATTCCGTTCTGTTCTTCCCAATTTACAATATGGAATTCTCATCGAAGACAATCCATTCAGATATTTCTTCTCAATCCTATTCGTATTTTGAACGTACCCGGATTTTACGATTTCCAAAAACGTTGAAATTCTTCGTTACGATGCAGAACGAACGATCAACGCGAATGCAGAATCAGAAGTATCAGGAAGTGAGAGGAAGAAAGAGATAGAGAAATCCCCTGGGATACGTCGATTCTCAATCGCCTTTAGACGACGGGACTTCTCGATCAGCGATCTCGGTAAATGCTTGGCCATTAATTCACCAAGAAGATCCTTTCGCAGCTGGAGAAACTCGGGAAGTTCCACGACAAAGTGGATCTTGCGGAGGAAGCAAAAGAGAGAAAAATATTGGAAGAGTGGAATGATAGATCAAATTAATACCCTTAATGTTCACCATTTTGAAGTTCACAATCTCATATTCGTATTTACATGTCATCACCTTTTTATTGCTTTTAAATTCGATAGTAAACACAGAATTCTATGAGATCACAGTTTTCTTGCGTTCCTTGTGAACTCCTCGTCTGTGTTATTGCGAATTCTATTCATACCACGACTTCTCATAAGATTACTTAGACAAATATATGAATGAAGATATAAATGGAGCAATAGCCAGAGGGGTATTTTCCTTCTTCAGTCGCTCATGCTAACGGTATTCTACAATGCTGAGAAGCTGCGATGATTCCCACTACTATTATTTGTATCTTCAAACTGATATGGTTTAAGACTGAATCAATACCTGTGGGTACAATAATTGTATCAATATCGAGTCGTTCCATATTTCATAGTAGAACTGTAGATCCCTGTATGAATTCTTAATTATTCTATGTCTATCAATTGAGTACTGTCAGCGAACTCGATGAATTCATCTGTAATCCCTCGTTATCCCTCACTTCTACTTCTTCGTCGTTTGATTGTGTTTATCAAATCCATTACTTATCTAGAGAGGCTGATTAGTTTTGTCTCTCGATGGTGTTTCCAAGTCGAGAACAAAGACGGGCAAAATACTATAGCAAAGGAAGCCTGGAGTTTTAACACAAAGTCTTCAAGTACTCATCTTTAATAGTCATCAACTATAATGAGGGTTGGATAATGCTGATCATAATCGCTTAATAATCACAAGACAATGATATTATCCTAAAAAGAATGGTCATCCTTTTATCCTCGATGCAATCTTTTTATTTTACAGAATCGAGGGGATCCCTTTTTTTAGAACTCAGATTCAGGACTGAGTTAAATATATTACATATATATTCATTATTTACGAAAAAATCGAAATCTACAAAGAAAATTTAATGATCATAAACGTGGTAACGTCGATAACAGGAATGTCAAAGATTTTACCATTATAAAAATCATTTACATCCATACAAAGATCGAAGTGGATTCGCTTTGAACGTCGGTTATTCTCATCAAACGAGAGGAAGGAAACTGATCTGTTCTTTGATCGTGTCGGGCTTGCTAAAATCACCGTTACCCTATTTTTTCATTCAGCTCTTATCTCCATGTCACTATGAGTGAGCTTCACGCTTTGGTTCATAAAAATTCATCCCACCGAAGATGATCGTAATGGCCGAAGATCGAGGTGGAACTTAAACGAATTTAACATTCAAGAATCTGAATTCCTCGTCATCTTAAATACTCACGCGTTCATAATAACTTCAAGTTTATTATACAGATCTCTTCTCTGTCGCCTTTGCAGATAATGAAAATTCGATGGACGGCTGATCGTTTTCTTGATCTTCTTCGATGGAAACATCTGATATTTGTTTTTATTCCATCCCAAGTATTGGAGAGCATTTTTATTCTTACTCGGTTCAAATTTCCAAGGTTTCTCAGATTTATGACCTCCGAGTTTAATCTTGTCCTGCTTCCGCAATTGTAAATAGGGTTCCAGAGACGGTGAGGTTTCATTTGGTAAATCGTAAGAAATACCCCAGTTGATGCCTTCCGTGAAGATATTGTCAGGAGACAAGGTGTGTACCGTTAAACAAAAAGCAATCTGCAACACGCGAAGTAATTCTCATGAAAGAAGAAATTATGGAGGGAAAAAATTAAATGTGTAACGCATAAAGTGATTTTACAATGCAACTTTAGGAATTTCAGGAGTTCCAAAAATATATAAATGGGACAAAAATAATCTCTGGTTCAAAGTACGTGGAGGGAACAAAGTTTTTATACAGCAAGTGAATATTGATTTGTGGTAAGTAATGTTGAATTCAATTAAATGTTTCATATGCTGCAAAGAATATTTTATTAGTAACGTTAATACGAATATCGAAAATTATATTCCTCGATCTAAATTAATAAACTCCTATTGGATTATTGTGAATCTCTCTTCATGATATTTCTCAAATCAAGTTTGTTTAAAAATAGAGATGAGAGATTGCGACGTCAGTAATGTGACCGTAAATTCGTTCATGTATTATTCACAAACATCTCGAAATTCTCAACCTTCTCGTTTGTGTGATTCATGTTTTTGAAAAATTCATATTTTCAACTTACCGAAAAAGTAGAACCCTGAGGAAAGACCACGTAACGTTTTCTCCTGGAAAGTGTATTTTCTAAATTGCTGTCAACGTGGTAGTCACAAAGAACCAAGTATACCAGCAGAAATACATGACACTTCATGCTGTGAGGACAGCTCATAACTTTTCACTCAATTATCTGCAGATAAATAGAAAAATGAAATATTATTTTTGTGTCCACGTGCAAGGCATTGCAGAATCATTTAAATGTATTACATCCGATTGACCTATGGCAACGAATACTTCGATCTTAAACCAATTAAAACACCCAATCGATGTTTCATAGCCAAGATAATCTCAATGACCGGCCTTGTAGAGATTCCCACGATACTTGGGAATGAAAACGTTTCGAAGACACGCGGTTCTTCACCATTCGACTCGTCAACACTTGGAGCAAAATAATAATTTCATCATTGTACGAGAAAGCGAGCCGAGCAACCGAACGATATCATTTTTTTCCCCTTTTCTTTCAGTAGTACGGTGCGAAGTTGAGAAAGGAATTACCCAAGTTCCTGGACACAAATCTCGGTATAATCCGTTGAGAAATTGTTCGACGACCTTTCTGAAATGGGAGAAAGGAAGGAAGGAAGGAAGGAAGGAAGGAAGCAATGCTCGCTACGACCACTGGAACAGAGAAGAAAGAGAAGGGTGGTGATTACATTGTTGGCCTGTATATCGGCAATGCTTGTTGATGTCACGTTTTTTTTTATCATCGAGTAAAACGAGCCAAACTGTTCGTGTCCGTTCATCTTCTCTCGTCGCGACATTTTCTAACAAGCGAAAAAGTGGAGTACAAGATTCTTCATTTATCAAAACTGTCTTTAACGAGTCGAGATGTCACGTTTCAGCCAATTCAAATCATAGAAACGAAACTTTCTTGGGATGACAACTTCTTTCGATGCGGGTGAAGAATAATATGAGAGAATTGTTAATCAGACAAATAGCGACACGATCAATGAATTTCATCCCTTTGGAGAGACAAGTCGACATTGATCGGTCGAAGGAATAACGGAGGACGTGAAATTCCTTTTTTCATTCTATTTTCACTTTCAACCAGAAAGAGAGCTTGTTCCAAGTGGCATAGTATCACCGTCACCTATCGATCATTTCCCCCTCATTCAGTCGATTTCTTTCCCGAGACAACTAACAATTTCCTGTTTCCTAAAGGACTTACCGAAGTGAGTTACGAGATATTTCCCCGGACCACATCGCAACGAGATGCGAATAGAAAGAAATAGAGAAAAGCGAAACCAGCCAAAAGGATCGATCTTTCGTCGTCTGTTTCAGGAAATTCTGTCTGCCATTGCCATCGTTGCTCCTACTACCACCACTAATATAACTACAACCGACTACCATCGTTCTTCCCCTTTTTATTCCTCAAAACTTTTCAATTCTCTCATTTAATACCTCTTTCTTTTTGTTATCATTTCGCTTACCGAATGGAAAGAGTCTACCATTATTACATGGTTAACGGAGAAAACATGTCTATTGTATGAAACACATTATTCACCTACCATATACATCATGGGTTTGATGTTACAATAATATTTCGCTAATTTTAGGAATTGCTTTTGTTATCACTGCAATTTATTTTTTGCTCCAGTATGGTGAGCTTTGTTGTCTTGCCCTGCTTTTGTGATACCTAAAATAATTCACGGAGAAGAAGGAATTCGCTGTGGCAGCGAAATCTACTTTTGCTGGGTTCCTTTTGCCAGAGCAGCAAATTTTTTGCTGTGACAGCCAACTATTTGTTGTTCCAGCAATCTTGTTAGCTACGACAGCGAATTTTTAGCTGTGGCAGCAAAAAATGTTTGCTATCCCAGCAAAATTTGTTTGCTATTCTATATATAATACTGAAAATTTGCTGGCGGAGCAAAGATTTTTTGCTGCCACAGCTAAAAAATTTCTGTCGTAGCTAACACGATTGCTGTTATAGCAAATTTTTAACTAGGTCAGCAAAAAATTTTGCTATTCTATATATAATACCTCGATTTGCTGCGTCAGCAAATTTTTTCTCTCCGTGTTGATGTGATGACTTTGAGAGAAAGATTTTTAATCATTCGATCATACGATGAAATGAGTACGAAGCAACGAGCTGTAGTAACGAAACACTGAACTGTTGAATTTTCTCCGATAATAACAATGACATTCCTTGGATACTCCATTTCATTGAGTTTGTGGCGGATAGCAATGTGGAGGAATATATAAATAGTCTCTTCTTTGCGTGTGTAATCATAATGTGTGTTGCGAGTTTTGTTCTGAAAGTTGGATTCAATTACCAGTTAAACACAGTTTAACGATAAATATTCTAAACTTCCCAAATTACATTGAAACATCACTGTGTATCATTATGCATTGTACAATTTCAGGATATAATCCACCATTTGCAACAGGAAATCAAAGGAAAGAGAACATTCTTGCAGAGGGACCGAATTAATTGATTTTTACTTGAATAATAAAAAACCATTTTCCGCAGCACATGAGAATTGCTGCTCATGTATCCCCGAATGATTGAAATTCACAAAAAACACATGCCGATATTGACAGATTCCAAAACAAACTTTTATCCTTCGTATTCACGTAAGGCATTGACGATACAAAGCGTTTGAAAATTTTGTTGCGACAAAACTTGTGTTTCTTCTTAATTTGACGGATAAACATTTTAGAGATACATCAAGAAACACGATTGGATGAATTCTTCTCTCCAAATGTATTCTGTCTGATAGCATTCCACGTGGATGTAACCTCGTATACATACGTTTCACGATCTTCCTACATCAGCGAAATATTCACACTTGTTCATTTTACGCAGAACAAAATAGATAAATTTCCTTCAGGGAGGAAATAAAATTCTCCATTTTTTCGTTTATCCTTTCTTCTCTTGGCTACGTTTTTTTATACTCTTCCGTCACAAGCGTTATTCGCGTATTTTATGTACTTGTTTCGATTCAATCAGTAAGTTACGACGAATCGGTGGTATAAAAGTCAGTGAAAACTGAGACTTGGATTCTTTCAAAATGAACATGCATGAAATAAAAAATTTGTCACTCACTCGAACGAAGAATACCGGTTCTTCTCAGAGTACTCTTCGCGATAAGGAGAAGTTACAAACGTCGGTTGGCAAAATGGTTTGCTGGGACTGGATTGGATCGGCACCACTGTTAAATTCATTAACGCCAACAAGCACTTGACGATGTTCCAAGCACGGCTGCATTCAACGAACAATTAACGGGTTTAGGAGGGTCAAAGAACGAGTAGAAACATCGGTGGATGGTCGGCAGGTACTATAAGTGTGTTAATTACAAACGAAGTTATTAGCACGCTCAACGCTTCATGACCGTACGCAAAACCGTATATACATTCATACGAGGTTCGTACCGAGCAAATTGCTCCTTAAATTCTCGTACTCGTGTTTTTTGAACTTTAAACGACTGAAGAATGTGGGAAAAATGAATATATATTATTTCGCCAAGAATGAAGAGGTGTATTAATCACTCTCCAACAATCAGGGTCAAACAGAGTTTGGTTCGTGAAAGGAAGAAGAGAAGATACATAATACCAGGTGTCAGAACGTCATTGAATAAAGGTCTTCGAATGGCAACTTCGTGAACGAAGAAGGAGAAGAGAGCGGATAAGCTACCGTAATATAAAGCTCAAATATATTGCTTATCTAGCCTGCATTAACTAGTTAAGCGGTTATGATGGAACACAATGTCGTTGTCATCATCGTCGTCTTCAATGTCGACAAGGACGGAGCTCTACTTATGATGCAAGAGTCGGGATAGAGGAAGGTAGAGTGCAGGCGGTTGTGACGGAACATCTCGTCACAACGTTTTATGTGTCAGCAACGATGGCAAATGATATATGAATACAGAAATTATAGTCTCAAAGTTAATGTGTATACCAGGTAGCACGCTATGCATAACAATCATTATTGCGCGGCTTGAATGAAAGTTCAGATAAAATTGATTAACATCTCACGAAAAGATTTCAATGAAAGTATGATATTTATTGATGCCATCGTATGATGGATTCATATAATTTTAGCAATACTATATAAACTTTTTCCAGCATCCCATATCATTTCGAAATCTCGTCTAATAATATATCCGAATAACTTCACATTCTCTTATTTCGACCCTTTAAACTTTTGTCCTGGTTATTCCATTCGTATTCGATTCCAGTCTTTCATTGCCCAGCACACTGCGTATTTCAGATATTTGAATATTCTCACTTCCTGACTTTTATTGCCTCTCGACTGCCAATTCTTCACCCTCGTCCTCTCATTCATCGCTTTTCACTTCACTTGCCTCAATTTTCTAATTCCAATTACTCGAACGGTAGACAGTACTCCCGTGACGTATACCGCGAAAGAATTTTTCATGGTGATTTCATCTTGACGTAAGGACGGATCAATTCACATTTAACAGAGAATCTCTCCAACGGGGATAAAAGAACAAAGAATTGATAAAATGATTATAATTTTTGCATATTTTTTTTGATACTCTGTTTCAAAAAGGTTTGAGAAACGTTCGAATAACGCTGATATTCTTTCCTATGATTTCTCTTGATGTCATCTGTTTCCCTCAACCACGCACCTGGGTCCTTTGGACCCGAGCAATTTTTTCTTTCACTTCTCATTCTGTTGCAATGCACAGCCAAGGGCTGGTATTGTAATGTAAGCAACTTCGAACCTTCCTGCTTTGAATGCTTTTTGGAAATCCGGGATCTGCCACTTAGTTTTCGAGTAGCATGTATTTGAAATTCAGCGCGGGTCCTTTGGACCCGATGTGCGTGGTTGTGTAACTTATTTTGGCAGAAAACTGGAAAATGTTTACATGTTTACATGAAAATGGTAACATTCTAACTTCACCCACACTCCATGGCATTTTTTACGGTTAATTTTCGCCAGTGTAATCGTTTTTGTTCCATTCCACCTACTGTAGTTCTAATAGCAATGAATATTTTTTGGATAAAGAACGAATCGATATTCAGTTTAAATGATTTTTTCTTGAGTGTATATGTACTTATATGCACTGAGGGTATTCATAATCAACAAAGGATAGTCTTGAAGGATAAAAGTGTTTCGAACATTATTCTTATCGATTTCTATATTTTTTCCCTCTAATATTCCGATAAATATCTTTAATTCACTAATTGTGGATTCTTTAAAATACCCCAACTTCACTCTTGTAAATAATTATGTTTTTTCCTAGCTATCATTAGGAACTATTTTTTTCCTGGAAGTTGAACTTTTTCTGATTACAAAACGGTGGTTATTTTTGTCTTTACGTCTTTGTGCGGGATAGGTATGATTTTTTGAAAAAAATCGTTTTTCTCACTGTTTTTTTTCAGATTTATGTTCCTTCTTTCCTACATAACTTACAGAAATCCCAAGAAAATCTTCTTTCACAATACTGATTACTATTCTTGACATTACGACGAATCGATTGGAAAAAAAATCATCTCAAAAGGATAATATTTGAAGAAAATACAGCCAAAATAAGATGAGCCGGGTCCAAGAGACCCGGGTGCATGGATTAGGGATTTTTTCGAAGGTGCGTGGTTGAGGGTTATACATATACACAATTCCACATTGTAATTATTTTTCATGTAGATTTCATACAGATATTGTATTTCTTTGTTTATTTCTTTTTATAAAATCCCTATGTGTCGTGTTATTGCCTTCTCTCTAGAAACATCCTCGTTCGTTGTATCATATCACGCTCATTCATGCTCTAATCTCTTTTTCTTCTCGTTAGAAATTTTATTATTTGTTCATTTTGTTCTTACTTTCATCGAATATTCACGCATTGAATGTGGAGATTTTTTCTTCAAAGAAGAAGATCAAAAAAATTGAACAATCAATACAGGAAATCACAAGGGAAGAAAAATTTGTGTTGAGGTTGGAATCAATGTTAGTCCTTGGTTAAACAAACCGATTGATTCCCGCCAAATTTCGTTGAATACTGCACAACGTTCTGACCAAATCCTATTCAACTATTTTCAATGAGATTTAATCAGATTAGTGTATTTCTTCCATGTGATTCTGATTGAGTCTTGCCAAATCTAATTGAGTCTTGCACGACGTTCTGATCAAATCCCATTAAATTTCATTTCGTCATATTCCATGGATTTTTTTAACCAGGGGTTTTATCAATTTTTCAGACAAACAATGATTTATTCTTCAAAACAGTTTCTCGAAGCAGAACCTACGCAATTTTCAGTCCGTTAAAATCGTTTCGACGCCTACACTGTTCCTTCATTCTTGCGATGTTGACATTACGATAGCTTTATGTGAGTGTGAATATATTATAATCAAAAACTTCAACGAATGAGGTGCGTAGGCAAAATACTGGCAAATATTCCATATGAATAAAATTTCCATCTCCGCGTGTTTACTCTCAACAAAAATTCGTAAATTAGAAATCTTATATTCAACGCATCTATATACGATGATTAATTTACCACGTACTGAAATATTTTCTAGAACTCTCTTCGGTGTAGGAAAAAGAGAAGAATTTGTGAATTACGAAAATTGTATACAAACAATTGGAGTAGAGGAACGAGAGTTGAAAACGACGGTAATCTGAACCTCAAACACTATTCGAGTACAGAGTATTACGATACTTTTGTTTTCTGAAGAAGAAAGAACCGTTCCTCTCCCTCGGGTGAGTCGGAGAGAAGCTTCCTTGCGTTAATAGAACGAAGAGGTTTCAACCTTAGCGGATAACTACGAAAGATGGTCCAAGTTATTTCGCAGCAAGTGTTGTAAAGAAGAGCTCTCACGATTGTTGTGTGGTTTTGAGAGAAGTTAGTTTCACGTTGCGCTTAATAAAATATTGTTGATCTCTGTGATTCGATGGCAACGAAAATTCTACTCTTTATTTCCTGCTTCGGATATTTGAACTTGATGATCATCGTCGTGGGAGAAGAGACTTCGTATCTTTATCACAACCAAACACTGTCTGAGGGATTATTGTCAAGACAAAAAAGGGAATTGGTATTTCCCAAAGGTAGTTTCTTTGTGGTGAGTTAGATTTTATGTTTCAAATCGACAGAACTTGTTTTGAACGCTCTTATTTCATTTATTCAAAAGTTTCTTGTCTTTGAAGAAATCATTGGAACATTTCAGGTCACTATGACGGGTTTAAAATCGTTGCAGTTGAAGGAACCGAAGAATTGGAATCTTTTATTTGAATTTGATGTGCTCTGGCCGATACCGAATAAAGAGGATTTAAAAAAACCAATTTTAAAGAAGAAATTCACAAAAATTAAACGTCGTCATAAGCGAGAAATTTATGCCAATTTTGAATCCTCATTGAATAGGTAAATATCTCTAAATTTTTCACGTGAAATTTTTCACAACAGTGATCATTTTTTTCAGATACAACTTACCCGGAAAACTGTGCATCCTTAGAACAATTTGCGAAACGAAGACGTTCTTGAGTTCACCAGGCATCTCTTTCGTAGAAGACATTCTCCGAATACTCTTGAGGTAACCTTTTCATGCTGTTGACGGTGATATAATGTTGATTTCACATAGAGTAAATTATAAACGTACTTGAATATGTTACAGGAACGATGAAGAGTCAGAACATTTGGATAGTTATGATATTGCGTATCGTACGAACAGAGATTGTAAACTCATTTATCCTTGTCCATTTTCTATCCTGCATTTATTATTACATCCTTTTTATATTGAAAACAAGAACGGCAACCAATGAAGACATCATATTTATGACGTAAGAAACATTGAAAACTTGGTGAAAAATTTGATTTTGTTTGTTAAATTATTGAATTATAAACTATGAAATTCCCCACACAATTATTAATAATGTCTAATCTATCTGATTCGGATCTTCCAATTTCCAAATCACATCACTTGCACTTTATCTCGAAGCTATAGTACAAATGTTTTGATGATTCCTCATGGGACTTCCAATATTTTAAAACATTATCTGAATGAATACCTAATTACATAATTCTTTAAATATATTTTAATGTGATTTCTCTTCAATTCTGATCGCGTATTTATCTTTCCCATGGTAAAGTTATTTAATAAAAATCACATCATATTGGATAAATAGTTCTTCATTTATATTAATTTACTGATTTCTTATATATATAATAAAACCATCTGCAAAAACAACTCAGATGTATTTTCATTACTAAAATGTCAGAATACATTTTTCCTGATACATTAAAAACACTACAGATTCACTATTGGTTATAATAGTGATGCACTATTGACTGTCAACAATACCTCACTTGGCATTTCTCTTTTAAGGTTTCTATTTACTCCCAACAGCGTCTTACTATGCTTACCAATAGCGATATACTCTTGGCAACACACAATTAGTCATCAAAAGTGTTTTATTGTTCCTATTGTTAGCAACAGTGATGGACTTTGTGACCAACAGCGCATCACTCGTCTTTTTTCCCAATGTGGTATTCTCAAAAGGAATGTGGTTCTTTTTTAATCGAATCTTCAATGAAACTTCCAGACATATCGAAATTATTACGATCACAATACTTCTCTCTTCTGTTTTCTTCCTTTATTTTACCAAGAATGAGATGTTTCAAACCCTTGCTATCTCATCAGATTTCGTTACCAACGCAATAGCGAAGTTAACAACTGATATACGAATTTTCTCAAAATCAATCGAGCTTGACGCCTGTTCAAAACATAAGAAGCTAGTCTTAACTTCAGGGAATTTCCATGAACAAAGCTTCTCCGCTATTTGGACGTTTTCATTAGATCTTCAACGCGTTTTCTTGTTGCTTCTTTGGAAGGAAGTTAACAGGGTTTCTTTTACAATTGTTGAGGAGTTATAAACTTTTCAGAAACGAGGTTCTTTCAAAACTTCATAATTCTTTCTCCTCTTTTCGTTCGAAGGCAAATCAAACTTCCGATCTAGTTTTCCCAAGTTCTGATGGTTTGAAAAATTAACAACTACGGCAAAGAAAAGAAATACAAGCCTTATTCCAAATGTCCGGCAGATAATTTTCTGTCAGGATTTGGTCGGTTTTTGTCCCAGGCATGATGATTTCCGACAGAACCAGACAAAATTTTGAACGGAATCCGTCAGGTTTTGTTTGGCTTTGTCTGGTATTCCAGTCTGTGCAGGAGTTGGTCGGTTTTTGTCCCAGGCATGATGATTTCCGATGGAACCAGACAGAATTTTGACCGGAATCTGTCAGGATCTGTCAGACATTTTTAATAGGGAGATATTCAATTTTTACGAATATTCAGAGTTCTATAAGTACACGGAGAAAAAGGATTCGCTGTGGCAGCGAAATCTATTTTTACTGGGTTCCTTTTGCCAGAGCAGCAAATTTTTTGCTGTGACAGCAAACTATTTGCTGTTCCAGCAATCTTGTTAGCTGCGACAGCGAATTTTTAGCTGTGGCAGCAAAAAATGTTTGCTATCCCAGCAAAATTTGTTTCCTATTCTGTATATAATACTAAAAATTTGCTGGCGGAGCAAACATTTTTTGCTGCCACAGCTGAAAAATTGCTGTCGTAGCTAACACGATTGCTGTTATAGCAAATTTTTAGCTAGGTCAGCAACAAATTTTGCTATTCTATATATAATACCTCGATTTGCTGCGTCAGCAAATTCTTTCTCTCCGTGTATTATTGTTTGGCATAAATAGTTCAAATGTTTCGCAGTGAACCATTGCGTTCTACGAATTTGTGAGCAGGCTGGAGTCTAGGATTAAAACCAAAAATATTATTCCTCAATTAATCATGTATTATATATTTGTCCAACCTACCGTTTCAAATCAAACGAAATAGAACACCGACGGAAAGATGAATACAGGAGAAAGATCTCATGATTCAGTGCCCAAGAAATACAAAAGATTCAAAATGTTGAGAAAGTGTTTAGAAAATTCTACAAATGTGATCAAAGCCCTAGGAACCGTCCGCATATTACGTAAGGCATTTTTCTCACATTTTCACTACCCCCCTCCCGTACGTAACATGTCCGTAACACTGCATCCTTACCCTCCCCCCCCTGTCCCCACTGCCGTTACGTAACAATTGAATTTCCTAATAGTCTCGAATATCCTATGAATAAGAAATAAAACTGATCAATTAAATCAATTATTCCATCAATTTATTCTATTCTGCACTCAATTATTTACCTTCTGATCGAAAAGTACCCGGAATTTCTTAATGAAGTGAAGCCGGTTCAATTATTCATCGATATTCACTTTATTTCCTTCGAAGTAATCTCCATTGCAAGCAATACACATATTCCAACGCTTCTTCCAATCTTCAAAACATTTTGCATAGGCAGATTTCGAAATCGCCTTCAGTTCCTTCTGCGAATTGTACTTTATTGCCTCAATCGTCTCAAAACGCTTTCCGCGAAGTGGTAATTTGAGTCGTGGGAATAGGAAAAAATCACATGGAGCCATATCAGTTGAATACGGAGCATGAGGAACGGTATGAACATTGTTTTTAGTCAAATGATGGCGTACAAGATGAGATGTGTGTGCCGGTGCGTTATCGTGATGAAGAAAACACGAGTTATCTCTCCACAATTCTGGTCTCTTGCGACTAATGTTTTCCCTTAAACGCTTCAATACGCTGACGTAATATTCCTTATCCAGTGTCTGACCTCGTGGGAGAAATTCGGAGTGAACCACACCACGGCAATCAAACAAACAGTCAACAAAACCGTGATTTTAGATCGACTCTGTCACGGTTTTTTAGGTTTTGACTCGTCTGAAAAGCGCCATTCCGAAGAATGTTAGTTAGTTTCGATGTCATATTCATAGACCCATGTTTCGCCACCGGTAATGATACCTTCGATAACATTTTGGCCCACAGAAAACATTTCTTTAGCAACATCAATGCGATGCTGTTTCTGCAACAAATTCAAACTCCCGGCACAAGCCGTGCTTCAACTCGTCTGATGGCCCAAATATTGTGCATAATGTCCTGCACCGATCCGAACGAGACACCAAGATCGGATGCTATCTTCCTGATGCTCACACGACGATTTGCGAGGACGATTTCTTTGATTTTATCAATATTTTAGTCAGTGATAGTGGTGGATGGACGACCGGAACGAGACAAATCATCAACCACAATACGACCCGCTTTAAACTCTTTGTACCACTCGTACGCTTGTGTTTTCGACATCGTCGAGTCCCCGTAGGTTTCTGTTGATATCTTTAACGCTTCCGTACATGAAATTTTGTTAAAAACACAAAATTTTAGACAAACTCTTTGCTCGACCAAATTCGACATTGCGAAATTCGCAGAACACAACAAACACTGACTCGTTTACAAGGCAACACGCACTAACTTCTGACGAACAGACATTTGAGCGCTAAATAACAGATGAAATAACATGGAAAACAAAAGATCCCGACAATATCTCAAGCGCGGTTTGTTTGAATAGAGAATTCCGGGTACTTTTTGATCAGAAGGTACTTAATTTTGAATCATTCATACACGAAAAACAATACCTATGTAAAAATTACATGAAAAGTGAGGTAACGATTACAGGGTGCGTCTCGTGTAACATTTACTACACAGTCATGTTGGATTTACATTGTTATCATACTTCAAAGAAACGCTTCTCTCATTTACTTTGGTAACAATGTAAATATAGCATTGATTCCAATGTAAATTTTACTCCAATTGCATTTATGTGAGTAGTTATGTTAAATTAACAACAATCAATGTAGAATTTACATGAGACTTTTTTCCGTGTATAATTCATTGAGAGCAACGGATTTGTTATAATTCGAGAACTCCGTCAATTTCCACTTGTGACAAAATATATTCCAATGAATATTTGGAAATCGCTTGAAAATATATGAATTTTCCTCATTTTTTGTAGTAAACTAAAAACAAGAAGGTTTTTAAAATGAATTTTTATATGAAAATACGGGAGATTACGAATATTGTAGAAAAAGTACCCGCACAGCACCACAGTTCAGAAAGAATTCTCAATGCATTCGGTTTGAATTATTATAGTTTGAACTCAATTCATCATGAACTCTTCCTGAACTGTGGTACTACGTGGGTGATGAGTAGGATTCAAATTTTAAACGCTGAATATACAAATTTTATTATACGCTTTATGGAATTTTGCGCACAGTGTTAGGAAAAAACATATTTTTGGCTGTTACGTACCGTTGCTCTAGAACCCCCCCCCCCCTCATGTAACAACGTGATAACACTAGGTCCTAAACCCCCCTCCCCCAAAAAGCGTTACGTAATATATGAATGCTCCCCTAGTTGAAGAATTCCACTGAAAATCACTGGAATCTTCATAAATTTTTCGTATTGATTGTTTCAGAGGATCTCAGAGGTGTTCATAATTGTTCAGAGTTTCAGTAATTTTCAAAATTATCCAAAGTTTTTCAAGAATATTCATAGATATCCAGAAAAATTTTCAGCAGAAAAACGTGTCCGATAATCGGAAGTTTTTCAGAATTTTCCAGAGTTTAAAGAAATTTTCTTGGGTTTTCAGAGTTTTCCAGATTATCTCAAGTTTTTCGAGACTTTTTCAGTGTTTGTCAGTGAGATTGATAGCTTTACAGTGGAATTCAGAGAAATTTTCAAAAAAATTTTCTTCATAATTGTGTGTTGTGTGAATAATTGTGTGCTCTACACCTCCATAGAATATTGGAACAACTTCATCAAAAATAATTTTTTCTGCTCGTTCTATACATACAGAATAATCATACTCAAATAGAAAAATTTCTCAATAATGTCATTATAATAGTGAACTGCATGAAAAAGGGATGTTCACATTATGTTGTCAAGTTGTTTCCGCCCATTGTAAAAATTTTGTATGGGAAACTTTACATACATGTACGTGGAGTAATTGACACATACATGAATAGAAAATTCCCCATAAATATTCAAAAAAGTCCTATAAATTTAGGGTGGAAATCCCATGAGAACAATAATTTCAAGTATTTTTATTTGAATACCCGTGTGGAAATTTTTCCGGGCGTCCTGTATTGAATATAGGCCCCGTATGGGCTTATATTGAGAGTCTAAACTTAGGATGTCGGGTTGCTGATATTCAGCATGATTCCTCTAACTCAGGGACACCCCATATACGGCCCATATACGGCCCATATGGGGTCAAGCTGAATTACCAATGTTTTCCCCTGCTTTGAAAATCTGAATGCACCCAACTACAGCACGCATAGAGCCTTGCCCGTATGTTGATTCTTATTTTAAATATAAACCTACGTTAAGAATAACAAATTTACTCAAATCATATTGTTGGTTTCTTTATGTGCCTGTTTCACTAATTATAACACTGATGTGTGGCAGTATACATTACATGTCAGTGTGAATAGACGTATTAGCAATATATAAGAAACTGTTGCTTCAACAAAAAGTGTCAAAATGCAGAGTGATCGATTTTTCGCGATATATACACACACAAAAGTATTTCATCCATGATTACTGTGCTGTGTTCACACTGTCGTTGAACAATGCCAAAAAATCGAAAAAAACATGACTGTATGGTTGATCGCAAGACATAATAAGACTGTTCTGTATTTTGATACAGTCCAATAATGTACGAATAAAGTAATGTTGGATGGAATACCAGAGTAAAAATGGAAATCGACTCATTCCAGGCCCTGTTCGGGCTCAATTTGAAATGGTCTGGGAACAGATAGGCCCTTGGATAGCCCAATTTTCAATCCAGGAAGTTTACACCTGGGATTCTCTCCTTGCAATATTTATTCAATTTCACAATATTCTCAACAATTTATTATCATTTTAAAGGTCCTAGTTTCAGCGCCTGGATTGGCTTCATCATGTGTGACTGCTGCTCCACCGGACTTGAAACAGAATTGAAATAGGATTGAAGCACAGGAAATGACCACTCAATAGACGGGTACATTTTTTACAAGAGAATGCTTGGATCGCGATTAGATAATTCCATTCCAATCATGTTTTGTTTACGCCTGGTAGAAACATAGTCTGTGTTCTACATAGGCCCAAGTTGGGAATACTATGCAGGCCCTGAAGATGAGTGCGTGAAAATCCTGTCTAGGCCCTATAAGGGTCTGAAATGAACTAAGGACGTCTATTTTGGTCCAAACTGCCGCCAAGAATTAATTTCCACACGGGTATTCTTATACGTATACGGGATATCACTTTTCCCATACAAGTATGGGAAATTTCCTATGCATACATATGGGAAAATTCAAAATATTCTTCACAGTTCATGGAACCTTGTTATCGGTGGCAAACCGTGGTGATGACACCATAGTGAACACATCATGTTCACATACTATGCATTATCGCAAGTTGAGCGAACCTCATGATAGTATATTTATGTCACGTTATGTTACAAAATATTCAGAGCCTATTTTTCTATCTGGGTAGTATATTTGAAAAGTTTTTATCAATAGTGCATCACGATAAGCTGTACTATTGGTACACCACCTGATCTAACACACATTCTGCATAAACGTACTCCTCTATAAACTGAATAACTCACTTGATTCCTTTATGTCACCGAGTTTTCTGAACATACAAATTTCCCCGAGGATGTCCATGGGTTGATTGATTCCCTCCATGTGTCGAGAAATAAAACCGAATGAACGTGAGAAAGAAAGTAGGGGAAAATTTCAAGCAAAATTGTTTGAAATCCAATCAAATCAAGTAGAAATGGTCAAGTAGTAGTGGTAAAAGTGAATCACAGAAATAAAAGCTCCGAGTATTGGATACAGTCGGAAGGAGCTCGTCTCATACAGGCTTTACTCGTCCATACTCGTCCTTGAATAAATTCTCAGAGATTCACAAAATTCAAAGCGGCTCTCTTTCTCATTAGGTTAAAGAAAGAAAGATGGGTGCCAAAGCTTTGAAATAACTGGAATACGACTTAAAGGGGCCAAGAGGGTAAGGGGGTTATTCCGGTTAAGGTTAGGTTAGACCACTTTCCGTTCTGCTGCTACTCTCGTGAAAGAGAGAATCATGTCGAGTCAAGTCGAGCTCTTCCAGCAGATCTCTTGGGATTAGCCGCCTTGTACATGCACACGCACACACGTGGATCGTATGAAAGTGTACTTGGACTCATTCACATGATCTTGGTTTTCTCTGTATACGCATATATATATATATACATTTATATATACACATATCAAATCTCCTCGTCCTTACCCTTCTTCTTAATAGTAGTACGATTCAAGGATAAGGCCGGATAAAGCCCGGTCGGTGGGTTTTTTTTGTCACATCGAAGAACACCGAAGAACATTCCGAGATGGGGTTAAAGAAAATTAATGAGATCAATTACACATGGTTCAAGTTTCATACAAAAGGAAGATGTATGATGACACGTTCAGACAATGAGTAGGTACTATACGTAGAAATCAAATTCTTGGGAGGAATTATTGATCCGAATGAAATGAATTTCACACCTTATCACATATCTCGAGAATGTGCATATGGATTGAAGAGTTTGAATTTCTCGAATTAGATGGAATATTCAAGACTGTGTTCAGAAAATCCACGGTAATCCTTTCTTCATTTGAATTAATGTATAATTTTCCCACAAGTGTCTCCGTTTTAATCAGAACGAAATCCTATGAAAACCTCCTTCGCGAACTCATTATACGATATCATGTGAAATTCATTTTGTTCCCAAAGAATTCTCAAATCCATAAGGAAATTTAAACAAAGAGTTTCCATTCTTTATTTTCGATGTAAATTATTCATTTGATTAGTACCATTTGTGAATCGGGATGGCTGGTCTTTTCTCAAAGTATCATTCGCGATACAAGTTTTAATTGGAAAGGATAATTGAATTGTATCGTAGGATGAGTCTTATCGTTAATTATCAACTCACTTGTATGATTGTCTGCGGAGACAATTGAAGGAACTTCAATAGACATAGATTGCGATCTTCTGATAATATTGATATTGTACACTTATGTATTAATCCCACCAAAGTGACTTTAGGGAAACTGTTTTGGGAATTGAGTTGTGATACAGTCTTTGGTTCCTGTTTTAATGATGTGTGTAATGCAAACTTCGCTCCCAGCTGACACTCTCGGCAACGGAAATTGTATTAGAGGAATTGTTTATCGTAGCTTTACGTGCAAGCAAATATATATATTAATTTCAGAATGTTAGGAAGAACGACACATATTTATATGCTTGCACATCCTTGCCAAGAGATCATGTATGTACGTAGTCAAATAGATATGACCAACGAATCTCCGGAGAGAGGGAGGATATGTATCTTCTGGACGTATACCGTGTATTATTCTGTGAATACAGGGCTATTACTACTACGCAAACATCCTGGTGATCCGTCTTAATCATCTTTCTGTCAAATATATGAATGATACACGCAAGGGGTCTGAAAAGTTCAATAAATTCGTTTATTTTACAATATTCATCACATTATCAATTCCCCGAATGAGTATGAAGAATATTCTTCAGAAGAAATCTTGACATCTGATGTAAGCATCGCTGCAATTCTCATTCGAATGATAAACTTTCTCATATTCCGTCATTGGATCGATATCCTCGACTCCAGTCGGTAAACTGAGGGATCCAAAAAAAGAAATACATATATTCTCGGCT
Organism: Gonatopus flavifemur; assembly: GCA_018340375.1. Taxonomy (NCBI): domain Eukaryota; kingdom Metazoa; phylum Arthropoda; class Insecta; order Hymenoptera; family Dryinidae; genus Gonatopus; species Gonatopus flavifemur. Next base: position 20,515,983 of record JAFFJZ010000007.1, read on the forward strand.
ATGTACTCTGATTGATCATTCTCCAAATTGTTCCGCATGAATTTCCACTCTCGTTTCGCTTGGTTTGAATTTCATTCGATTTCGTTTCATTATGATATTTTGTTTCCCAGAAGGGAATCATACTATCCAACGTATCTCTGAAAGAACGGATTTCTCTCGTGGAGGAGCGAAATTTCGAACAATATGATATAAGGGATTCGAAGGGATAGTCGTGGGACGGACGAAAAAATATTATTCAATGTGGATAAAAGATTTCTTTGAATGGTACGCGCATTGAAACGTTTGACACATATTATTTATTGTATCTTGCAATCTTCAGAGAAGGGAATTGTCATAAATATCACTCTTCGTATCATGATAAATCACTGATAATCGTAATGGGTTCATACCAAAATCAACGATATTCTGAATTCCTTTCCTTGCAAGAACAAGACATAACATAGTTGCAAAATATATTCAATATTCCAAAGGACAAACAGATAACACGCTGGTCGTTTCTATATGAGAGGTGAAGTAGCTCACAGATGAATTATATGAAAATCAATAAGTCTATTGAATTTCATCAAAGTTGGTCGTAGAGAAATTTTCCTTGGATTTGGTCAAGTTAACCTCGATGCTACTCTACTCCTGACAGAGACTGTAGTCCCGTACATCACAATCACCGATCCTCCATCTAGGGCTTCGGTGAAATGAAGGTAGAACATGGGTGGATAAATGGGAGCCATGAAAATACGGGAGGAATGAAGGAGAGAACATTGCCAACATGTATTCTATTGAGAATACAGTGGACGGATATTTCTCCGTTGCCTGAATGGAGACTCTCCTTTCTTTCTCTCTTATTTCTATGGTTCCCATTCCTTAACCCGAATGAAAAAATTTGAAAAATTATATATCAATTATATTAGGTGTACAACTTTGCTTCCGCCGTTTTTTCCCAAAATTGGAGACTTTATTCTCAAAAAGTACAGGTCGGTTGAAAAGTTTTGAAAGCAAAAATGAAAGAATGTGTATTTTTTTATGAAATGATTTTTTTATTCAAAATAGTGTCCCTCAACTTCAACACACTCATTCTAACGATCCTCCAATAATTTTATACCATCTCTGTAATGATTTCCCGGAAGCTCCGCAAAATACTGTTCCACAGCTGCAATAGCTTCTTCATTCGACGAAAAACGCTTTCCACGAAGGAATTGTTTCAAATTTCTGAAGAGGTAATAATAGCCGAAGGGAGCCAAATCTGGTGAATACGGTGGATGTTCAAGCAATGCGTACTTCAATTCGTTCAGTTTAGCCATCGCCAGAACACTTGTGTGAACACGTGCACGGAGAGAAATGTATGGTAATATTTACCAAGCGAACATAGTATTCGTTCTTATTTGATTGAAAATCGTTAATGTTACTATGTGAGAATAGAATCCTTCGCCATTTTTCTGGTAATGATTACTATACCACATAGAAATCAGACAAATAGAACTCAAAGCAATGTAAAATGGTACTGATTACCATGTTACAATAGGCGTCATTCCAGTTAATAAAAATATGCACACTGTGGGCACTATCGACACGACGTGTATAGACATACATATCACTGCAAAAACTGATATCTTATTCTAAGATACTTTTGTAGTGACTTTTAAAACATTTCAAAATGTTACTGTAATCATATTCAAAACACAAAACTACGTTTTCATTCAAAACATGACGTGTTTGATTGGCAAACAAAAATGTTTGAAGGCTGTATGTAGGAACATAACCTCGAATTACTATCACGTCAACGTCAAAGTAAAGAACAGGAACAATGTATACAAAATGTATATTGTGCCATTTTGAAACAAAATTACACGAGATTCTGATCAACTGTATGATGAAAAATCATCAATTCAATCCATTTTTTCAATTCAAATGTCATAAATCACAGTTCGATGATCTGCTTTGAAAACAAACATATATAAACCTCAGTGTCGCGAAATAAGATACTGATGTTTCCAGTTAAAACAGTCAAGTGTTTGATTTGAATTATCAAACACATCATATCTTATTTTGAGACACATCTTCGACGGCAATTTTTGCAGTGATATTATACGTATTATTACGGTAGTCAGCCCACTATTAATAATCAAGTAAAAACACAGTTATTATTTAGAAGACTGATATGATTTGTTTCTGACTGTGTGCTCCCTTTTCTTTCTATTAACCATTTCATAACCTAATTTATTTATCTATAACCTCATTCACTGAAAAGCCTTGTGTGTATTATACATGTCAATAGTTTAATTTAGGTTATAATCAATGGAAAAATCATGGTCAATATTACTTTATAGCATTGGATTCATGTTTAGTTGCATAGTACTGTCTCCAATGTAACATGGTAATCATTAATATGTTAACAGGGCTAATGTTACCACATAAAATCGGTAGCATCACTTTGTCAAGTGACTCGCACCATCTAAAAATTTTCGTCACCATGTAACATAGTAGTCATTCCCATGCTACATTGAGAATATAAACATTCTTTTCTCTCCGTGTGCATTGTCTTGATGAAAAATGATTTTTTTCTTCCGTAAACCGGGTCTTTTTTGACGAATTTTTCCATCCAAATGGTCCAAAAGGTTGCAATAATATTCAGAGTTGATTGTTTTACCTTTTTTGAGATGATCAATCAACAAAACCCCTTTTGCGTCCCAAAAAACCGATGCTAAAACCTTTTTTGCCGATCGTTCTGACTTCACCCGTTTTGGAGCTGAACAACTAGCTTCAGTCCACTGTAAAAGTCCTTGTTTCAGTTTAGGATCATGATGGTAGATCCAAGTCTCGTCCACAGTTACGAAACGACGCAAAAAATCGGTCTTATTCTGCTTAAAACGCTCCAAATTACGCTGAGAAATTTGTTTTCGATTCAGTTTTTGTTGAATTGTCAACGAATGCGGCACTAACTTTCCAAAAAGCTTTTTCATATGTAATTCTTCGTGTAAAATATGGAGTACTCGCTTATCCGAGATGCCTATGGTATCAGCAATTTTACGCTTAGTCAAACTCGGATCCTTACAAACAATATCATAGACTTGCTCAATGATGTCTGATTTCGTTGCACTTTTTGGACGTTCATTACGTGATTGATCTTCAACGCTTGTACGACCACGTTTAAACTCTAAAACCCATGGATGTACAGTTGGAAATGAAGGAGCAGATTCCTTCAACACTTTCTTCATTTTAGTATGAATTTCTGTTGCTGATATACCTTCCAAAACAAAGAATTTTATCACTGCACGATATTCGGATTTTTCCATTTTCACAAAATACACTGACACGTCAACTTCGAATGGCTTGTAAACAAAGAATGAATTGACAGATCGGAATAAAATTGTGTGTGTGTTCAAATGAAGGATGAAATATAAAAATGCGTATAAATTTTTATTCTTGTACTAGTTGATAGGTGTCGCTTTCAAAACTTTTCAACCAACCTGTAAATACATATTTATGATTCAAACTACTTTTTCCCATCTTTTTGGCAATTGTCGGATCCCATCTCGGAAAAACGATGCATCTTTTGAGGCGATCCACGAATCGATCCATTCTTTAACTTCTTCATAAGAATGAAAATGCTGATCACTCAGGCCGTGTGCCATCGATCGAAATAAATAGTAGTCGGAAGGAGCAATGCCTGGAGAGTACGGTGGATGGGGTAAGACTTCCCATTTTACTGTTCCTAAATATGTCTTGACCGGTTTTGAGACGTGTGGCCGAGCATTATCATGTTGGAGGATAACTTTATCGTGTCTTTCTTGGTACTGTGACGGTTTCTCCTTCGATGCTCGGCTCAAATGCATCAACTGCGTTCGATATCGAGCTCCTGTAATGGTTTCACTCGGTTTCAATAGCTCATAATACACGACACCGAGCACGGAGAGAAAAAATTTGCTGACGCAACAAATCGAGGTATTATATATAGAATAGAAAAATTTTTTGCTGACCTAGCTGAAAATTTGCTATAACAGCAATCGTGTTAGCTACGACAGAAATTTTTTAGCTGTGGCAGCAAAAAATGTTTGCTCCGCTAGCAAATTTTCAGTATTATATACAGAATAGCAAACAAATTTTGCTGGGATAGCAAACATTTTTTGCTGCCACAGCTAAAAATTCGCTGTCGCAGCTAACAAGATTGCTGGAACAGCAAATAGTTTGTTGTCACAGCAAAAAATTTGCTGCTCTGGCAAAAGGAACCCAGCAAAAGTAGATTTCGCTGCCACAGCGAATTCCTTTTCCTCCGTGATGTAAAAACCCCTTTCGATTCTGTCTTTGAATCAGCTATTCGCAAGTCAAGAAATGTCGTTCAACATCTCTTGGCTTCAATTCGTATGGAACCCAATTCTCCCGTTTCTGAATCATTCTCATGGCTCTGAGGCATTCCGAAACGGTTTGTTGAGTTACTCCTAATGATTCTGTCAATTCTTCTTGCGTTTGGCACGAGTTTTCATCAAGTAATGCCTCCAATTCGAAATCTTCAAAAATGTTCTCTCTTCCACCGCCATGTCGGTCCACGACATTAAAATCACCCTTCTTGAAACGTTGAAACCATTCACGACACGTTTTTTCACTCAAAGCAGCCTCACCGTGAGTACTCGAGAGCATTCGATGAGCCTCAGCCGCAGTTTTCTTCAAATAAAAGCAGAAAATCAGAACTCCCCGCAAATGACGAGAATTCGGCTCAGAAATTGACATCTTCGATCGAGTAAAAATTTATGATGTAATCAAAAATTCACTAATATGACGATGTTGTTATGTTGACACATGTCCAACCTTACTGTGTGACATTCATTACCCAACCTATTCCGACCGCCACCTACCGATGCAACCATGTATTTTAAACGGCGGAAGCAAAGTTATACACCTAATATATGAACTGTGTTGAATTATATATAATGTTCAACGTTTTTCCACTCTGGCACCAATGTTCCAGCTAAATTGCAACAGAGACCTAGGGAAAAAATCGGTGGTCGTGCGGGGTAAGGGGTGCTGACTAGTTGAGGAAGATCTGGTCTAAGTCAGAAACTCCAGACTCAAACCAAAATCTTGGAACATGAAACTCGTCAGCCCACTTCTCGACTGTCCAATGCCATATCTCCCGATTTGAATTTTTATGTTCTTTGCATCACTGATATCAATCCCAGATAGTCCTAATTGATCCTTATTGAATATCGAATTGACATCACGGACATTAACATAATGGAAATAGAATATTGAGTACCAAAGTATCTATCACGTCAAACCCGCGCTGTTCGAGTCTACTAAAGTGTGGAAACTTGTCAAGAAACAACGAAGTATCTACTTTGAATGTACGTATACATTGATTCTTTCAACTCCGATAAAATGTTAAATTTATTCATAAAGCTCACAAACACCGGACTTCAAGACTTGCTAGCGATGCCCTCATTGCAACACTGTATGTAAGTATGTACATATATACTTGTACACATATCTATGTGAAAGGCAAACTTGAGGACAACGTCGCTGAAACCCCAGACCATGAGGAAGGGAGGAAACGTGCGCAATGTACTTTCTTGCAATTCGCTGTGTAACTTTTAACGCTCTTCCACGAGAAGCAGGAAACTTTTAATAATCGTTCAAGTGAAAAAAGTTCGGATGTTCGAACGTTTACAATGATGAATATGTATAGAAAGTGAAGAAATTCAAACGGAACATTTCGATCAAGGAAATAATTGAAATTCCAAATGAATCTTATATTCTAGAAAATCACCAAAGTCACGTATTTGGAAGTCTTAAGTATTTCAGACAAGTATTGCGATTTTCAAAAATATAAAAAAATAGCTGTTCGAATCTACGATTTCTGACTGTCTAACGAAAGTAAAGCGCCATCAACCCTCAGCCACTCGTGTAATTAGTCAAAGAGTGCGAGTAATTGCAGCGAATACCAAGTAGTTATAATATCCACTTCCATTGAATAGTCAAAAATCGTATACTGTAAAATACCAGATTCCAAAATATCAAAAATAACCCTGATTAATCATATCTTGTAGAACGTAACTGGTTCGTTTTTAATAAAGAAAAAAGGATTAAAATTCAACTCACGTGAAAATTGTATGTACAAGCTCTTCCATGAAGTTGCTCTTTTCCAATAGATTCTTGTTCCTCTTGGAAGCTTTGCATATGGCTTTGAAAACGCATGCTTTCCCATCCAAACCCTTCCTGTGACAGAACAAGAGATTATTCCTCAAGGTTCATAATACGTGAGAAGGGAATGAATTCGATGTATTTTGAATGTACGAAAAAGATCTGGAAATTTTTCGGAATAGGGGATTTCAACTTTTCAAACAAAAAGCAGGACATCGATTATCATGATCGATATCCCTAGTAGGAATTATGATTGGGAATTAGATGGGCCCCAGCTAGTTTTCCCAGATATTAAGTTGATTTCTAGCTAGTTTTGGAACGCACTTTCTAGCCTGTGCCCATTCAGATGTCCCAGGGAATTGCTAGAATGTTGTTCAAATTGGTGATTAGAAGGGTGAAATCATGTGTTTCCTGTCAAATCACACCTATGAATAAAGTAACAATGTATTTTGACATGTAATCTCCAGTCAAGAACGTCGCTTTTGAATTTATTTTGCCATAAATAATCCCGAGTGACAAATTGAAACGTTGGGGCTTCCTTTTATTCCTCTGGCCGTGTTGATGGACTATCAATGTTACTGTACGATCAGTTGGCGCATGAAAAATCTACATAAACCAATTAAATGTTTGAGCATTAAAGTCAAATTGACTGAAATGTGTTATCCGGTTGCCCCCACGTGGGTCCCATCTAGTACGTGGATGATAAATAGGACGCTCAGACAAATTTCTACCAGGGATAGTAGAGATATGAAACAGAGATATAATAGGACGAGTTCGTAGAATTTGAAAGAGAAAAGGAATCACCAGGAGCATACAAGTATCTATATACAAAGCGCATATGAGTTGAAGTCGTTTATCATTATCATCCTCGTTATCGTCATAAGAGTGTTTCAAAGTCGGTGGTGGCGGTTCTATTCATTAAGTTTTGCGATTTAATACCAGCGATGCGAGCATTGATGCTACGCCGAGCTCGGAAACGATTCGTTGTAAACCTGAGAGGGTTTACAGCGACTTACACTTCCCCCTTTCCTGACTCAAATGGCCAACACCACCTTCCTCCCCACCAAAATCCTTCCTCCTCTCCCACCTTCGAGTACAATCAACCCAACCACAGAACAGTGCAAGAGAGATGAAATTTGATACTCATTCCTCTCTCTTCTTGGACATCAAATACCGGGTTGCAATTAGGCTTTGGACTACAAACTGCAATTAGAAATGAGCACACCCACTCTCCTCGTGCTCTCGCCGGATTATTAAGGATTCTTGAGAAGTTTATTCCGATTAATAGTATGAGTCTAAAAACAATGTATCACGGAGCTATAAGCAAAGATGTAACCAATGGACTCTCCATAATCGCGTGATGAGATTAAACGTTATCTCTTCCCTCATCTTCATCAGCCTGGGTGAAAGAATTCGTGTCAAGTGGTTTCAACACATACAGAGGAGTAATTTCGACGTCGGATGAAAACAATTGTTCGAGTGGGAACGAATTGACTTTTCAAATTGTAGAGACCCCTCGGTCATTATGAAGAATTTTACCTCTGTAAAATCCTCGGGCACATTACCTCTCTCTATCCTCTTCGTTTCCAACCACTCGTTCAATATCGTTGAATTGTGTGTTTGTTTCCATTCAAACTCGCTTACCAGGTATAAACGTGGGGATTGAAGAACCCGTATTCGTTGAGAAGAGTCCTTCATATTCAGAATTTGTAGGAAATATGCTGTTAAAATACCCATTAATCCATCCTTCCGCTTCTTCGTGGTTCACTTTCACAGGGATTCTCGTTTAAGAGTAGTAAGCACTTATTCGAGCTCACAAATCCATTTGACTCGACGCGGCTCATCGGATAATGGGTTTCACGTAGGTTTTATTCCTCCTTTGTGCAGCAATTGATATCCGTTTGTCGCCAATTGTATTCGAATAACAATCATTTTAGAACGAGTGCCGAATAAGTTTTCTCTCTACACGATTTTCAACTCCATCCTTCATCGGAATTCCTCAAGCGAATACTCATATCGAATCAGTACCGTACTCGATCTAAACCACCAAAAAGTATTTCCAAGCATCAAATCCACACTTCACTTCTCATACCAATCATCTCTCATGAAATATTATTCTTGATCCGTTGAGAGAAATGCACTTTTTAATGCATATACGTCACTGTACGGCTCCAACAAGATGAAATACCCGTACTGGTATGCACCTTGTTCTCGAGAAGTATATTCCCAGCCAAGTTTTTTCGACTGTAAACCAGAGAAGGAAAAGCCTTCCTTTCGCTACCAAAAGAATTCCTTTTTGCGAGATTTCATTAGAAATTGAATTATGGTAACATTATTTACGGCACGAAGGACTATAAAAAGAACACGAATGGACGTGCTTTGCCCTACCCTGATATAAATCTCACGATGTTGGCAAAAGTATGGAAGTTAAGTTACTTGCTCCGCGGAAAGGTACGATTTTGATACAATACTTTCATTCGAAACATTTCCTACCGTTCAAATGGTACGATGAATAATATAATGCGCTTGTCTCATCACCGTTCCATCGGAATCTAACTTTCTTGTACACGAGGGAATGTTTTTTTTTTACATCGCACAGAAGTTTTTCACAATTACGAGGCAACTCCATTCAGAAAATTACCACTGTTCCCATTATACATCCTTTTCAATATCACTTTTATGTGCGGTTACATTTTCCTCTCAATAATTTTGAAAAAGCTGCACTTCAAGTGATTAAATTCTTACGCCCTTCATTATAACAATAATAGATGAAATTCTTCCCTTATACGCGCCGTATTTTTTTTTATGCGCCATGTACTTCTATTTCGAGAGCGAGGGCAGGGGGGTAGAAAAATCGATCACGACGGTTTTATCCTTCGCACATTGGATGAAAATGTTGATGTTTCATATATGCAAAAAGTTTTGAAGTCATCCTTGAATTTTGAATATCAAGTTTTGATGCATACTCCAGCGAGAAGCATTGCCAAAATAGCTATCCTTGAATATTGTGAAAAAATTATACAGAAAACGAGCTATGAGTATACAATGGAACATCTATGCTATACGCCAACACACAATAGAGAAGAGTACTCTCTTTTTTCTCTATTCAAGTTTATTAACCTTGTCCTTCTACTTGATTTTATCTCTTTATATATTTCTCACTCACGTATCTAGCATTAGCTCGATTTTGCGGTAGAGTTCTCTTCTGGTTCGACGATGATAAACCTCGGCCGGCTCCCGGTATGGTACGGTACTTGTATGAGGCAGCTCCCAAGCCAGACCAGCAGTAATTCCTACGGTGTACATTCCTTGGGGCTTCGCGTACGTGCTGATGGTCATGCAGTAAACCAGCTGTTTGTGCAACAAGATATAGATATATTGGTAAAGGGAAGTATTTGAAATGGAACATGGAATCTTCTCAGTTTATTACAAAGTTCATTGTTTAAGTTCACTTGTAAGTCAAATTAATTTTCATCTCTGAATGGATGTTACCTTCTGAGTACAAGAATTATCGTTCAGGAGTATAAAATTTCTTGTACTCAGGAACAATGAATGAAAGTGATTATTCAAAATTCTCTACCCCGCGGGATGCTTCGGAAAAGAATTTGAATTTCACATTCCATCTCGTAGCAAGAATTTTCTTTCAATCACTTTGCCGCGCGCTTGTATAATCAGGCTTGACACGATAGGTGAGAAGCGTGGAAAAGTTTTCTTCGAACGAGATAATCCACGTCGCCTGCTTTTCTGTATACTTTTTGAAAGAAGTTTGTTGTTACGAGAAGACTGTCTTGTATATCGCGTCAAGATTCCCATAGTAGATCTAATAGAGGCAATGAAATATCATCACACCGGTAATAAAATGGCTGGGATTATTAAAAGTATATAATGTATGACAAAATTGTTCTTAGAATGAAATTTCTCAAAAATACAGGGTATTCCGAAGATACTAGGATTTTTATCTCAGGAGGAAGAATATCAAGGGAAAAACAGTCTAAACGAAGATGATAGTCGGTCATTTATCTTTCGAAAGTTTGAGCCTATGTGAAGCTTTGACAAATATTTCCATTATTGGAAATATATGACTCACCTGAACATTACTACCCTTAGGAAAAATGAGGTACGGTGTAGAGTAATCGGTCGTCTTTCTTCTGATCCTCGTCTCAGTGTCGTTGGAGGATTTAATCGAATCCGTTACTTTGACACGTTGCATAAAAAGGGTAATGACGATGACGAAGATGAATACTGGTAAACGTGGAAAAATGTTGAAAAAACTCAAGAGAACTCTTGAACGAAACATTTTTCCTCGTAATGAATTTTAAACGCGAGAATCTAGTCCGGAAGATTGATCAATATTGACATTTCAAACTTACTATATTATCTTAGTTCGAAAGAACGTAGAGATACTTTGGAAACGACTGAGGTATTCGTCAGGTGAATGTAATAACAAGACTCAACGGGACTCTTGTCGTGTATACCTTCTTGAGGTTTCCTTCGTTAATCTTGTGATGCGCTTAGATGTTTCAACGACAAGCATATGTTAATTGTTTTGAAGGGGTTCACAGAATTTTCAGATCTAATAGATACTGTTTCGATATTATGACATTTGAAACAGTGTGCTGTATGGAATTTTCATATGACTCTTTCACGTGGGTTGCTTCATTTTGACTCGAATGATATTACACAAAATCTGCCGAGAATTATGAAATTTTACATTTATTAATCTGGCTGATGCATGTTTTCCTTATAGATTGACCAATCCGATAAGATTCCGAACCTGTTAAATATCGGATTGAATAAAAAATATACCCATAGAAAAATATGTATTTCATTGGGATTAATAGGAGTTGACATGATATGTTGATTTGTATACAGAATAAATAAATGGAGTGTGTCGTTCCGCCCATGTAGAATAGGTATAGCAATTGAGAGAAATCCCGCGACGACAAAACATTTTTTTCGGAAGTAACTTTCTGCCGTCGCAGGATTTCTCTCAATCATTATTTAGTATGGAGGATATCGGATTGGATGTTTAGAATTTGTTTTCAGTTCATGAGGTGAATGTTTCTATCGGACGTTTTCTTAATCTCCACTGTAAAAATTAATCGGAGTTGTCCTATACGCAACAACCGGAAAACGCTGATCATGGAATAGAAAATAAATTTCCGGTACATGTATATGTAAAATTTCACATAAATTTAACTGAAAATTCCAAACTTGATGAGATCTTTACTATCATTTTCTAGTGAATTTACAGTAAAATACGAAGAATTCCTAACGCATGTATGTGTTAATCACTTCCGAAGATTTATGTGAAGTTTCCCATGGAACGTTTTTACTAGGGGTGTGCGGGTACCCGAGTCATCGGGTTTTTATCAGGTCGGGTCTGGTTTTTCAATTACCCGAGTTTCTCGGGTACCCGATTACATTCAGGTAATTCAAATATAGCAAACGTTTTCCTCAGCAGGGAATATTGTGACAGCAACTCGATCAAGATTGCTGACAAAACATGTGGAAGAGTTGTGCTTCCTCCATTCAAATTTAAAAATATGAAAAAAGAATGATATTTATAAGAAGAATATTTATTTTCATTGATGTTCAAGATTCTATATTGTGCCATTTTGTCCCAAATTGTCGTATTTTGTCCCAAATTGTCGGGGAACGTACTCGTTTAGAACCAGCTTTGCGGGAGATGGGCATCGACCAAGACGAGTAGTGGAGTTAGGTTTTTTGTTATAATTTTTCGCCTAACGTTTCGACTGGCTTCCAGTCATTATCAAAGGAATTCGGAGTGGAGAGTTGAAATGAAAATTCGGACCCACTTCCATCACGGTAGGGGTAAAAAATCCTATTTTACTAAATACGAAAATAGATAATATATTGTTCATGAGATATAAATGTGATTATATTTTTCAATTGAATTAAAAAATAAATATAAACATTCGATGAAACAATTTGTAGATTTCTTAATGCGCTGCATAATCAATTACATGGAGTAACAACCCTAATAGACTTGTAGTGAATATGGCATTCTTCATATTAGAATTGAATTCATATGAAATCCCCTTATTCCTACAATCGCTCAAGACAATTTGTCCTTGAAATATCAACGGCAATGGTAACTTCGAATAGAAGTTGAAAATATTAAATTCAAGCGATTTTATTATATTCGGGTACCCGACTTGGAAAACCCGATTTAATCGGGTACCCGATCCGACCCGACCCGAAAAGAAATAAAAATACCCGAACCCGACCCGACCCGATAAAAAGTGCTACCCGCACACCCCTAGTTTTTACAGTGTTGATCTATTGAAAGTAATGGGAAAAATCATGAAATTGAATAGGTTTGTAGGAATTGAATAGGTTTGTACGAAGAATATTCGATTTGAAATAAGAATATATAGATTTTATTAATAATGGATTTCAGTTGGATCATTCCAAAATTCGAATTTATTGGAAATAATCGAAACGTTCACAGATCTGAATATTCAATAGGGATTTTAGCATCTCTTCCATTTTATTAAAATGGTTGGTGCTGGTTTTTATCAAAATTTCCAGCAATCCTTGTTCTCTTGGGGTGGCGGTGGATTTCATTCTCTCATCGTGAGGGAATTGTTTTTTTGATCAAAAATGAGAGATTTTTGCACCACCTTCAGGGATTATTTTGTTCTTTGGGTGTTACATTCTCTACAAATGGAAGAAAACTCTGCCAATTGGCACATGGCTTCCTCGTTTGTGTTGAAAAAAAAATACATTTTTCCTACTCCTGCACGGAAAGTTGATGTTTTCTGACCTCTTTTTAGGGGAGAAAGTGCTGAATTCCAAGCGAATGTGTCACAGCGGGAGGAAAATATTTTTCGCCCGCTTGCAGCGCGAGGAAAATACAAACTATCTTTTCGTTTTGAAATATGCATATGAATATTTTATATGCAATTAACCCTCAGCTGCCACACTGGGGTCAGACTGACCCCAACATGATTCAATCTTGAATTACCATCAAGAAACTCAATAATTCGAACTCTTCGCGCAATCCTGCGCCACTTTAGAGTTTCTTCACTTCACTCCACCCTAGCGTGACATGATTGTCCATGTTTCATATAATTCTTTTCCATGATACAGTGATAATTTCATTTAGAAGCGAAAATATACCTATCGATCGATGAAAAGAAGCGATGCATGTGTGCTACGCACATAATTTTTTCACAAATTCGAAATTAATTTTCCTTTAGGGAAATCATTTGACTGAAAATGAGAATAGTTTTAGTACTCTCTAAAATTTTTCCAAGATATATTTACGCATAGCTTGGCTTCGGTGTACATTTACAGTTGGGGTCATAATCGACCCCAGTGTGGCAGCTATGTTACACTGGCGAAGTGTGGCAGCTAAGGGTTAAACAGATGATTTTCACTTTCCTTGCAGTTGTGGGAAAAAATAGTATGTTCACCTCGGGGAGAGGTGGGAGATTTCCACTTTCCCCCCTTGATGAACAATATCCTATTTTTCTTTCTCTCTCCCGTTTTTCTCAGAGAATCAGGTTGAAATTTATACAGGACTGCAATCAATACTGCATAAAGCTGTGGTGGGAATTTCATGACAATCGGATGACAGAAACGGAAGTAATCCGCATGTTAACGATGTTTACAAAATTTCCAAATTTTGTTTCAAAGCTCAGTGCTCACCACTTTTTCCTTCGATTCCTATTTGTTTGAAATTCACACCATACAACTCACCCCCCCCCCCCCACCCGTAAACTGATCATACTACAAGTTTCATGGCATTTGGGTAATACCGACACGGGGAAGGCATGCTTTCAAAATATTGTCAAATAATGTGAATCGCGAAACAAAAACTTCCCACAATTTTCAATCGATTAGAATGGAACTCATATGGGGCCACTATAGGATCATCACCAGAACATGGTATAAGTTCGATTGCAATCGGATAATAGAAAACAGAGATATATGCGTTTGCAAAATCACGATTTTTCGAAAAATTTCTCCTCACTCCTCCCGTTCTTCTGTAACGATGAGGTTGAAACTCATATGGAACCACTATCAACACTGCACATGACTCTGGTGAAAATTTCATCACGATCGAATAATACGAACAAAAGATATACACGTTCGCAAATTTGTTACATACACACAGACAAATAGACAGACAAAAAGGAAACCGATTTGCTTTTCTTTACTCCCCCCAATTCCAATGTGCCTGAAATTTATATCATATAACTAACATCTCGTAAATCGAATATACTCAGAGTTCCCAGACATTCTGATAATATGGACATGCGGAAGGCATGCTTAAAAAAAATACAGATTCCAAGGAAAAAAAGGGGTTAAAGTTTGATCGGATTCGGATAATAGGGAGCAAAGATACACGCGTACGCAAAATGTTCATTTTTTGCCAGAGTCCTTCTCATCCACCCAATTCTTCCGAATGAATCAGGTTGAAACTTATATGGGACCACTATCACCCTAGTCCACAACTGTGATCAAAATTCCGAAACGATCGGATAAGCAGAACGGGGGATATGCGCGTACGAAACTTAGGGGGGGCTACAGCCACGCAGTCAGACAGATGGACAGACAGACACGGTAACAAAATTGTTCCCCGGATTCTGAGGAACATTTTGGTCTAGGAGATTTTTAATTTCGAGACAAAAAAATTTTCGGCTCCTCGGACGATCACAAAGCTTCCCTCGAAACGAGGAAGCAAAAGTCCATCGAATTATGGTGAAGATTTTCAGCCCAAGTATACTTGTGCTTAAACACGGAGAGAATAATCCATCACTTTTTCATGTAAAACACAATATTGCTTATAAATTACTCATAAATGCTCATTATAAATTACTGTGGAGTTTTCTAGAATTGGATGAAAATGCCATAATTTTTCTCATCAATTCCAATCTGGTCCGTGGATAGTGAGTTACCACAATTTCAACTGTATTTTTCTCTCCGTGAATCTTAGCCCAATTCGTGTGGAGCAGATTTCCTCCCTGACTCCGCTATACCTTTTCTACCACGTTTTAGTTACGTTTATAGCTATTACATCCCTGAGAGAACACCAACGTTTAACAAACTCTTATTGAATCTAAAGTGAAGCTATATACATTCGAAGGTTTGATGAACATTCGTTTAAAAAACAATTAAAAAAATCTACCTACAATTGATCTACCCGGATCGTGTTCTCTTGGGGATGTGAGCGTTTGTTTCAATCATTCACGCGTTGGTTCTTTGGGTATCCATCTATTAGATGGCATGACGGATGAATTCCTAAGAGCTTTAAAATTTATTCCCCATATAAATATGAAGAACATAGAAGTAATGGTTCTCTATACCGATTTCCATTCTCATTCTCCGTAATTGCAGAAGAATATTTTTCATAAGAATCAAAATCTTCCATTTTTCCTCCATTGTTTCCCTGACGAATAAAGAAATCCCTGACTTCCCTAAGAAAACACAAACCACCTAGGTTAAATCGACGTCCACTGTACGTGAATTCACGTTCATGGAATGTTCAATGGAACTTCGAATGATCGGACGTTGAGTAGACCTATATTGAACGTTCCTTGAACCATCATCGTGTTTTCTTGGGGTTATGAATCGAATAAAAAATTGATTTCCATGAAAATCGACTACACACAAATCGATAAAAAGAATCGAAAGTCGAAGGAAAAAAATCGGTTTTGTGCAGATTGAATCGGGATCGCTTATCTCTACACTCAGAGAAGTGGAATGCAATGATTACCATGTACAAATAGTAATTGGAGGACAGCTTCGCGATTTTGGTTTCGGATACTGTGGAGAATCGCAGCAATGTTCACGCACATAGGAATGATTACCATTTACATGAAGATGGATACTAAATAACGTAGCCACCATCATCAACTCAGAGATTCTGTCATTCAACTACCATTTTCGCATGGTGATGGTTACAGTTCACTCTTCTCAGTGTACACAGAGAAAAATGCCCTTCGAAAATATAAGAATTTTTGTTATTTTTTTGAGTAAACTAGAAACAGGAGCCCATGTGGAAATAACCAGAGTTGACAAATGGCGCGGTACTGGCCAAGTTGCACTTGCCAGACTTCGGCAGAAATAACTGTGCCCATTCAGAATCATTACCGTTTTTCAACTGGCGCCAAATATTGGCCGGATTTCAGACAGTACTGTCCACACAGCACCACAATTCCACATGAATTCGCGAAGAACTCCATACAAAGAATTCATTATGAATTCTTCCATAAGAGCTCTTGAAGAATTCATAAAGAATCCAATCAGATTGTAAAGAATTCTTAATGAGTTCTTAAAGGGCTCAGAAAAGAGTTCATAAAGTGTCCATAATGATTCGCAAGGTATTCTCAAAGAATCCGCGGAATGTCAGTTCAGAATGAATCGCTGGGGGAGTTCTTTTTCTCGTCCAAAAGAACTCTTAAAGAGCTCTGTGAAGAATTCAGAAAGAAGTCTGGAAGAATTCCAAACGAAGTCTTAAAGAAGTCAAAAAGAGCACTGGTGTTGATCAGAATTTTTCGATGCATAAACTGAACTCATTCGGTGAGGTAGCAAGTGCCCGAAATTGCATTTACCCGAAAGACAATAATTTGTGGATACGAGGATAAGTACTAGAAGTTCCTAGCCCTCCCCAAATGGTCGCAGATTTTCCCGCATTCAGGTAAATCTTTGGGGTACTTGCTACATCACCATTCATTCCGATAGAATATTTCTGTATCGGATTCAATCGAAATTTTCAATCACTCAACCATTATTTTGTATATTTTTCATCCGTAAAATGATGAAAAAAATGAAACCAGCCTCACAAAAGTGAGAAATACTTTCTCATACGATAAGAACTAACCTATTCACCCATGGTTACCCTAACAGCACACCTACTGATCTTCACGTCGCATCTCCGTGGGGGCAAGGTTGATAACCCATGTAACACAGAATATTCTAAGAATATTCTCACAACATCCGTAAAATGTACTTGATCGAATATTCTCACAAAAAGCGTAGAAGATTCGTGAATATTCATAGAAGATTCTTAGAACTTTTGAATGAGACTGTTTCGAATATTCTAGGAACGTTCGTAAAATATGCGTACAAAGTTTGTAGGGAGATTGATGAACGGCGCATGCGCAAGTATCGTGATGACATTCAGTAATGGCGGATAATGTTGTTGGCAGGCTACAGACCCTTGGATAATATTTTATTTTAATTTGTATTTGAGGAATAATAAATTAATGAGAGGTGCATTTTAATATCGCAAATGTCCTCTGAGAGTGCCATGTGTGGAAAATAATCCTCAAAAGTGTAATAAAATATTAAGAAATGCCGTATGTATTCCCTGGTAAAAACGAAGTGTAACAAAATACATTTGCGATGCATTCCACGGCGCGAAACACCACTTCGGGTACATTCGGATGAACCTCGCATTGCACTGTAACTACAGTGTAACATTTTATTTTCACCAGGGTTATGATTTTTTTGAAAAATGGTGAGATTTTATTCAAAATTTATGAAAAATTATGAGAAATTATCAAATAGTATGAGGATTATGAAAAAGTATGGAAATTTATGAAAAAGCATTTCTCATAAGAGTGTCCAAACTCCTTCAGAGAGTATGGAATTTTATCCAAAAATTATGAGAAAATTATGGAAAATTATGAAAACATATCTCATATCGATGTTCCAAATCCTTGAAAAATTATGAGATTTTATGAGAAAATTATGGAAAAAATATGAGAAATATGAGAAATTTTTTCGCCAGGGACGAGAACCGAAATTTTCAAACGTTCATGTCACACCGATCCTCCACCTAGAACTTCGATGGAATGGAGGTGGAGGATTATTGGAGAAATGGGAGCCGTGGAAATAAAGGAAAAGTCCAGGGAAAATCTTCGTTGAGGCAACGGAGTGGCGACGGAGAAATGTCTGCCCTCTGTATTTTCGATAAAATTCATAATAGTGCATTTACATAACTAAATCTGAATGTCTCAATTCACCAACATGAGTTTTATCGAAAATATAGAAGGCGGACATTTCCCCGTCGTCTCTCTGTTGCCTCAACGGAGACTCTCCGTTATTTCCACGGCTCCCATTTCTCCACCAATTCTCCACCTCCATTCCACTGGAGTCTTAGGGGGAGGGACAGTGGTTGTGCTGTACGCGTTGAACGTAGAAATCGTAAGTTTATCGAATGTCTCCCCAGTAAACATAAATATAGCGGTTGTCTATCATCTTTTAAGGTACTAGCAGTAAAACTAGTCCCTAGAAAGGGCCTTGACATTAGCTATGAGGTGACTAGAGTCATTTCTGCAAGGTTGTTCAATGTTCATTGAACGTTTGGCGGCCATCTTGTTCTCTTAAAGTTGTAATTTCACACGAGCGTCGAGCGTTGAGCAACGAGCGATTTTCCCAGGTTCTAGATTTCAGCGTCAAAGCTTCATGATGTTTCTCGACGCTCAAGTTGAGAGTTAAAAGTTGTCTTTCAACTATTCTCTGTGCGGAAGAAAGAATATTAAACATATAAGAATATATATTGTTTGAGCTGAAGTGCCTTCTTTATCCTGCACTATTGAGAATGATTGAATAATTATGGATTATGCTAAAACTCAATTATGGATTAGAACGACGTCAAAGCTAAACACTGTTTAGCTTTCACGCTGAATCCCAGAAAATGTGAAAATCGCTCGACGCTGGACGTTTGATGCTCGTATGAAATTACACCTTCAGGCTATTTTCACCTCTCCTTTAGTTTTATTGAACTATCAAATGGTATTTATTCCTTTAATTACCATGGCAACCACGAAAATGATGTATATTCTACCGTAAAGCGTGTTACCAAATTAAAAGGTAATTTCCACAATATTCATTTTTCTCAGTGTGAAATGAAGGAATGTACCCCAAGAAAAAAATGAACATACACTGAAAAAACTGTTCAGTTATCTTGACTACAAATTTTAATGAAATACGACCTCGACTAAAAATTTAGTTACCTCAACTAAATATAAGTATATGTAGTTACACTGACAAAAAAATCAGTGACTATGATCCGGCTGAATATTTGGTTGCCTGCTTCAAAATGAAAAACCAAACAATTTAATGGATTATCAAAAATGTTATTTTTGCATAAAAATGTTTTTGTCGAAGGAACTCAAACATATAGATGAATTTTTTCTAAGTGTTGTATTTGTATTATTTTCACACGTCAACAAAATATTTAGCCAGCTCGTATTTATCAATAGAATTTGGTTGTATCAACCAAGTATTTCTCTGACTGTATAGTCCTTTCAACTGAAAATTTCTGTTCCAACAAACAATATCTTAATTCAAGCAACTTAAATTTTCTATTTGATGTCGTTTGTAGTTACGATAACTAAAGAATTTTCTCACTGTAATAACTCCAGATATTTGTTGTTTTCTTTTCCAATACTTTCTTTCACCTCTTGTTTGAACTCTCCAATTTCTTTGGAGTGGAAAATTCACTCTCGAAGATTGGAAATACTGCAAGTCCAGAAAGAGTGAGATTCCACTCGTAAAGAGTGTCTTTTCACCCCATAAGCGTAAATTCTCATTCCAGCAGAGTAAAGTTTTAACTCGGTTTGGAGAGTGAAATTTCACCTTCAATTAACAGTGAAATCCTTGCTCCAAGAGAGTGAAAGTTTACTCTTATGGAGTGGAATCTCACTCTTGTTGGACTTGCCGTATTTTTGCTCTTTAGAAGTAGATTTTCACTCAAAGAAATTTAGAAAGGATGGCTCAAAGATAGTAGAAACTTCACCAATCTATGTAACAGAAAAAAAATGTCCAAACTTTCACCGTCAGATACGTAGAACGATGATCACAAATCAATACCCCAGACTCTCTTTGAGCTTTTGTGATTCTTTATTACATTAAAGCTCTCCCAATTCTTGAATTTTAATAAAATTCTGGCGCCGAAACAAAAATTCGTGATATAACATGTTAGAATGTTGCAAATATAACACGACTTCACATTCAAAAATTAGGCAAGTCTAATAATTAGTATAAGAAAGCTAATAAAGTTTGATAAGACAGATAGTACACGTGTATACCTTCCATTGGAGGAACCTGGTTCAAACTTCCCTAGAGATAACAAGATATTAAACAAGCTCTCTTGGTTCAAGTTTGCAGTTTAATGCATCATACGTGTATAATTCCACCAAGAAAATCAATGATTCAGCCCACATTCTACTCTAATCAAATTACGAAGAGAATAAGTACGGATCGATTACACCGTTACGACCGTGTGCATTATATACGAAATCAACATGGATATGACGTATCGAGTAATGAATCACGTGTATGGTATTAAACGTAACAATCAGCACATCCTTCCAAATAACATATACGATACAGTTTAATAACTGTTATGAAATTTAGAATAGATATCGTACCGTGTATTGTGTGCAAGGTGTTGATCGATATGGAATATTCATATCCACGAGTGAGGAGTAACTTTGCAAAACTGAGTGAATACGGTGAATAGAATTGAAATAATAACATTGGATGAGAGAACTTTGTTAGGTCATCACCGCCGCAAAGTGCAGTAATAATTTTATGTTACAATGAAACGTATTTTAGTTAGCACGTTGGTATTATTGTACCTTGATACTGCGAGGAAATGAATACCTCCTGCGAACAGAAATAATTTGAGAGGAATTATTTTACAAATGATGAGAAGTTAGAGATATGAGTTGATAAAGGTGGAAAAACTAAATCTCATTAATTATTCTAGTTTCTCATATTTGTTGTTTTTTTTTCAACTCTTTCTAATTGAAACTGTAAAAGAGAGTTCCATAATTGTGTCAAAACGAATGAAGCCAATGATTCAATAATATTTATCGAATTCTCTCCTGATTTCCTTAACAAAACTTAAGATTAAACGAGTTAAATCTGGTGACTAAATTCAACACCATTTTGAAATGAGGTCACGAGTTTACAAGTGGCAAATCTCTCACACTTTGAAGAGACAATTACGGAAATGAAGTTCTATTCATTACTCATCGCTTGAACCGAGCGTGAAGTTTCACTCTTGATATAGCATGATCCATTGATTGAATGACTGTCACAACTCTTGGACAGAACCTATATGCCTCGCGTAACAACCCATCAAAAAAGGAATCCTGATGCAAAAGATTAAATTTGTAATGGATCTCGATTGAGTTCAGAGGGATGTAATTAATACGATATTGTATTTGAAACGACGCGATATCAACAGAGGGTATAATTATTATTCCTTTTGCTCTCGATTATTATCATCGTCATCGTCAACTCATCAAAAGAGTTGACTATGCCGATGAAGAGTTTCGAATGAATGGTCCTTAATGACATACAGGGATTGTTAGAGATTCGATCGAGTACACTTTTTATGTTTCAAGAGGGAATGCATTCCTTTCGATCTATCAATGGTTGTGGATGGAATTTTCAATTCAGTTTTGAGCGTTTAGTGCGGTCAATACGAATGTTTATTTCAAGAACCATTCATTTTACATAATTATATTCATATAACATCATTCTGGGATTTTTCAATCATTTACATGCACGAGACCTCTCGAACTTATAAATTGCACCTTCGAATTCAATGGATTCGGTAACAAAAGTTTGAAACCCTCTTCAATTCGCGTATATTGAATCACCTTATTTCAATCTTTTTAAAATTCTGATCGCCTGAGATAGATAGATATTGTATGAAATAAAGTGAAGATGAAAAATTATATTCATGGTTTGAAGCCAGTTGGTTCGTCGGTTGCTTGATTGGATGGCTTTTGGAACGATGGCGAAAGGCCAAAAAAACTCCAAGCTTAGTTTTCCGGCATGTGTCCCATCAGATTTTCAACTCATCCTCGTTGCATATTACATTCCATATACATGGGATATGATATATGAACATGCGTTATGCCAAGATAGCTCGCTTTTGTACGGTCGACTGCGTGTAGCGCCACGTCAAATCTAAAAATCCACCTTATATATTGAGTATGGACACGTTGGGTATTGATGCTCACAATCTTCTTTGCTGTTGTGAGCGTGGTCATACATTTTCTGATCGAATTTTTCAAATTTCGTACCGTCTCTTGGTAATCTGAAATAACAAAGATACCATGAATTAATTTTAATATAATCGTTTATGAAAACTTCTATCGAATTAATCATTTCAAACAAAGCACTGCGACTTTTTACAATAGAATGTTAAAATAAGAAGATATCTGCTGTAAGATTTCAAGAATACTGGAATAACTTTTCATCAACAGACGTACAAAACAAGAAACAATCAACATTGTGGGAAAATATCGATTTCAGAGTCGAGAGGAATTGTCGAATAGACGCAGAACTGCAAAATTACTGCAGAACTGAGTTTTCATTTTATATCGACATCCAATCAGGTTCGAATGACGTTGCCAGGGTTTTTTGAATATTGATTAGATTCTTATATTTTCAATCTTCAATACCATCAAAACATAATTCTGAAAATAATATTTTAGATTTATAAATTGAAATTGGATCGATATGGATCTATCTTCTCGTAAAAAAATTTAGACAATTCCACGTAAAAGTGGATTTGAAATATCCTAGTTGTTTGAATGGTTCATTGACACGAGTTGGTTAACAAATGCAGAAATAACGAAGCCGTTGAATGATTTTGTCCAAGAGAATTCTGGATTGGATTTTGAATTCATGTGAATGAATGATTCGAATTTCAGCGATATAAAAATATCCCATACAACACACGTACATTCATGAGATATTCGATATACATCCAAGATATCATGAGTAGCTAATAGATATTTAATAGCCAGACATTCGTATATTCAGAGGTACTGTATGGGATGGGACCCCACGATTTTTACTCCATGTACAATATAATCCAATCTCGTTGGTGTCGGATCAAACAAATAATAAGCTGATAATGATCACCAACGGAGGTGTATATATTCCATTGAACATCCTGATTCGATTTCCTCCAGCAGGAGTGATCGTTGATCAGTTTATGGATGGTTATTCATTGAAATCGATGTTTAAAATGAGTTTAAAACTTCCTTGACTACTCAGTTGGCTCCCTAGTATAAACGTCAAAGCAACCCATACCAAGGGTCATAGGAGTCAAGCAAGCGTGCGAACATACGGACAGCTGATGTAGCTGGCACTCACGTGAAAATTGCATGTAGAAGTTCTTGGATGAAGGTCCCTTTACCAATTTTCGAAGGATCCCTTTGGCCTGCCTCACATATTGCCTTCATCACGCAGGATCTGCCATCGAGCCCGACTCTGTATGTATATTTATTGCAAGCATGAAATTCAATTTAAAATCGTTCTACTTGATGTAAAATTCAATAGAAAACACAGATAAAAGCAGCTAATTCTCTTATCAATTACAGAAAAGATAGATTCCATCGAAATAATGTGAATTACAAACTCGATGGATCAGGTGAAGATTCACCAAAGCACATTTTATCAAATTATCATTAATTCAGTCACAAAACAATTTCCAACCGTACGTTCTCAAACTTTATTCAATCATACCAGCTTTGTAAACTGAACAAATGAATGCGTAAGTTCATAATTCAAAACACATTTCGTTGAAACTCGATGCGAATATTTTCAATAGCGAACATTGAATTTAAAACGAATACATGGCATCAAGTTTCTGATCAATATTTCATATAAATTCTGAATGCCTTCCTCTTGCATTCAATAACCTATCAATCGCTCAACAGTTATTAGCATTCATTCATTCATTCACTCACTCATTCGTTCGAGTTCTCCGATTGTTTGATATCGATATTATCGTATGACACAAAAATCAGGAAATCTCGTTAGGAAGTACTACTCATTTTATGAATTGTCATTCTATTCCAGGTAGAACAATTTTTACTGTAAATTTTGCATTTCAGAGAGTTTCAGAGATTCACCGGGTAGATTCAAACACGTTGATGAAAATTCAGAATTGATCTTTTCAAATGACTTGTGAAATTGAAGATTCTTGAGGGATTCAGAAAAATTCAAATTAAACTTCCTCAATATATCAAGTTTCGAAACATCGGGTCACTTCATTCAAAATTATGCATCAATTATGCATAAATTATATTGAATTGTATATGAATTATATACAATTTTGAACATTTTTCCATTCGGATGATGATAATTTTTAGCGGAGACGTTACACAGAATATTCAACTCACAACATTCGTTTCAAAATTCGTAATCAAAGGAAGGTTTTCATCTAGCGACCCCGAAATAAGGTGATTTTCTCGAATTTTTTTTTCATGGAAGGAAGTAAATAAAAAACTCGGGGGTTTGCACACTTGTTAATTGAGTCTTCAAGTACATGAAAAGATTTGTTTCAGTGAAAAATAATGCCATGGGAATTGTTGATACGCGTTGAAACATAACCGCCTAAAAAAACAGTGATCAATCGGGCGCCACTACAGCACTTACAAAAATTATCAGAAATCAAAAATCCAAAAGTTTTTATGAGAAATATTGTATTTGTTGGAGGTTGTACCAATAAAACCAATGAAAAGTCCAAAATTAAAAAAAATGAGAGACGCACAAACTTTGGGTAGCGTTTTTTCATCTTTTTTCCGCTCTTCAAAGTGCTATAAAAAGAAAAAAAAGAGGCAAATGTCATCTCCATTCAGGTTCATCCTCCAATGAATTCAATCAGCTTCAAAATAAAAAAAAGAGCAATCCGTTCAGTAGTTTCTGAGATATCGTGGAGCCAAACTTAAAAAACATGGTGTCGAGAAAAACGCCTTTAAAGTTTCGGGATACGAATTCTTTAACTTGAGATCCTGTTTGGTGAGTTTCAAATAACTCGAGTTCTTAATTTACTTCCTTCTTAAGAAAAAGAATTCGAGAAAATCACCTTATTTTGGAATCCGCTTGATGAGAAACTCCCCTTAACTGGATTTTGAATGCACATAAAGCTGACGAAAGCTTTACAGAAAGAAACATTGATTCCTCGCATTTCCTCTGCTTAACCCTCAGCTGCCACACTGGGGTCAGACTGACCCCAACATGATTTAATCTTGAATTACCATCAAGAAACTCAATAATTCGAATTCTTTGCGCAATCTGGCGCCACTTTAGAGTTTCTTCACCTCACTCCACTCTAGCGTGACATAATTGTTTTCATATAATTCTTTTCCATGATACAGTGATAATTTCATTTAGAAGCGAAAATATACCCATCGATCGATGAAAAGAAGCGATGCATGTGTGCTGCACTCATAATTTTTTCACAAATTCGAAATTAATTTTCCTTTAGGGAAATTATTTGACTGAAAATGGGAATAGTTTTAGTACTCTCTAAAATTTTTCCAATACATATGTACGCATAGCTGGGCTTTGGTGTACATTTACAGTTAGGGTCATAATCGACCCCAGTGTGGCAGCTATGTTACACTGGCGAAGTGTCACAGCTAAGGGTTAAATAACATCACAACATTAATATCCCCACAAATTAAAATTATGTTATCCTCCCAATGTCTTCCTACATGTAAATACCATGATGTAGAGGAAACAAAGATGACGAGGGTCAAGCTTTCCAAAGTCCCTATAGAATATCTCATTAATCTTTGGAAGAAACACGATACCTATTCCACATTAATGCGGAAATATATCAAATAATCCATACAACTCATGGAAAACCTTAGTAAATATCTTCAAAATTACTGGTTTCGTATTGAATCTGAATACCTTCAACTTCCTGTTAATTGTACTTGAATATGGATCACATGAATTCACGTCTTGACAAAGTTTTTCAGATTGTGTTGGTGGGTTAATGAGTACAGGGAAGAAATAGTGCAGAAAAAAAGAGAATATCTTACACAGCGCTGAATATTTCACATATGTATATGAGATAAAACATTTGAATTCAAATATTGGATGCATATTTATCACGTATTCAGTACCGTATGAGATACATATTCATATGATATGAAACAGTGGTATTATGTGAATACCGTATGCTAGCCTCAAGTCTCATTATCCACACTTTCCACTTCCTATAGATTTTCCACTTCGAAAAATTTTTTTTCTTTATTTCGTTCCCTTTTGTTTCGCTCTTCTCATATTCATATTTATCGTATCAAGAGATATATTTTACACCCAGGAAAAATAAATTGTCAAGAATTCGTCGATGAAATCCTTACATAAGATGCTTATGCACAACACTCTTTTGGGATTTCTAATAGGATGAGCTAGCTGGCATCCTAAGTAGTGTTTAGAAAATGCGCTTGGAATGGTTTCCACCAGAGCGAGTTGTTATTATAATCATTTTCTCAGGGTAATTGCTCAAGAAATGTGGTAAAAGTATTTTTAATTCTCAGTCCAGAATTTTGAAAATTCATCATTTTCCATAATTCAATAAAAACGAAAATCCCCATCGATATTTGTTGAAATTCACCTCTTTTTCCCTACTGCGGACTGAAAAGTTCAAATCAGGATAATCATGATGTCGGTTCGAATTTCTTAAACGTCTCGAAACTGCCTGAGAATAAAACAAAAAAGTCAAAATTGATTTCGTTACTTGAATTTCAGGTTTTGATTAATAAAAAAAGTGTATTTACCTATCAAAAGCAGAAATTTATCGACGCATCGAAAGGGGATATAAATTTTAAACGACTCTCACGCTGTTTCATTTTCCGCTATTGTATTTAGTGACCCTTTTTCTTCAATATTCGTACGTATTATATGAAAACAGAAGGAAACAGGAGAAGGAAAAACCGTGCCTTCTATTTGCATGGTCCATATATCCTGCTTCAAGAACGAATAGCACGAAACCAGAGTTGACAAGGGTCTAGAGGAATAGTGGGTTAGAGGTGGTCGAGCTTTCGAAAAGCACGCGTTATATGGAACCTTTTGCATTTTCACCGTAACTCTCCGGCGACACGGCCTTTGTGGTCTCCAGTCTGCTTCTGTGTACTTTTTTCTTTTCATATCACACACTCCTTTACTTCTCTGCTTTCTTTTTCTCATATCATTCCTTCTTTCTCTTTTTCTTTCTTTTTTTCATTTTCAATTCACCCTTGTGCGACGTTTTGAATAATCACACGAAAAGAAAACAACCGCGAACATGATAAACATCGTCGGATCGTCCCTAAATATGATATCGGGATTCCCTTGGAGAATAAAAATCAGTATATTCATTCCGATCTCATTAAAAACGAATATACGCACATTGTATGTATAATGATGATCTTTTGAGGAACAAATATTGATTCCCTTTCATTAAAAACGAAAGCTCTCTAGATTTTTTCTCTCAAAGCGACAAGTGGAATTTTTTATCGAACCAAACGGGATCATATCAAAATCAAAGAGAATAGAATATAAAGTGGATGGTCCTGAGAGAGTATGATGAAGAGTATGACAGCGCGATCCTCGATGCCCGGTTGTTATGGAGCATGTATTTCAGAATATACTGTGCGCAAGAATGCATGAAAGATAAAATATAGTAATAAAGTAAAAACTTACGCTTGTAAAAAACCTTCGATTCTTGGAAACGCTATGCTTCTGGTCCTACGATGTATAAGAGTCGATATTTTCGTATCAACTTCAGTTGGAAGTTCCCAAGCTAATGCGGCTGTCATCCCCATGACCAGATCGTCTTTTCTCCCATATGCTCCGATGGTCAAACAATAGACCAACTGAGGGAAAAGAAACACATCGAGACATCTGGTTTGAACCAACAATTTATTCATATCGAATTAAACATCGAACATGAGTTATAAATAATTTATACCTGTAAATTACTACCATCTGGGAAAATCAAATATCTCTTTTGTCTGGATAAAGTCTCCGAATGAGAGGAATGAGAGGCGAGAGTTGAGTTCTGGAACATTGATTCCGCCGTTACAACATTCGCAAAACATGTAAAAGCAAACAACAAACGCAAATATTTGGAATTCCACATTTCTGGGCCTTTCTCCCTCGCTGTGTACGTTTTGCTTAGGAATTACAAACATCCGATGGTACTCATGGTACCTAACTACTGAAGTGAAGAATAGAATTCCATCCCAGCGGACTTCAAATATCTTTCTAGGGGATACAAAGATTCGTTTATACACTAAGCAACTAGTTTCATCTATGGATTTGAAGAATGAAGCTTCGTTGCAACTGTAACGGTAATCACATCTCTACCATCTTGCATTTTTTCAGGCAGAAACGTATACACACTGATTCTACGTTCAATGTACTCTGCAAGCACGCTGTCGACGGCACGCTGATCAAACAGACGGTAATAACTCTTACGTTAGCGCGACCGATTCTATCGTTTACTTTTTTCATTTTCAACGTCAACTTCGAGATTCCCAACGTTGCGTATGTCAAACAAAATAAACGGTCTCAAAGAGAAACGTCCTCCGATGTATGATGTATCTCCTTTTATCCCGTTCTTTTACGATAAAGTTATAATATTCCAAAAGTGTTATTTCAAACCTTCTTAGAAGTATTCGAAGAAAATATTTTTCGATGTTATTCTTTCTGCTGTGGAATTTTTTTGATAAAATCTCTAAATATTTCAATGTGCGTGATGTTTGATGATAATTCGAATAGAAAGAGAAATAAGCGAGGTCGTGGGTTGAAGTTTTCAAATAGCAAGGAGATATTTTGCTCTCTCCTTTTTCATTTGACAAAAAAAGTGTATAAAATATACATAATATTTATATTACTTTGAAAAAGTCTAGGTAAAAATCAAAAGATATGTACAAATTCCCTGGAAAAAAGAAAAGTAACAATAATGGTTCCTGCGAAGCACAATAATCCACTAAAACTCCCATTTCTGCCATGCAGTACTGCGTTTCCCAACACCTATCAAGTACTGTCCCGCCGCATCGACGAATTTCATTTCAATACTAATCACTGTTTGTGCTAATCTTCACTATCCGGCTGTGTTTTCATCTGTTTTTTGAATCGATTGCTGTCGTTCCCAGCAACCAGTAACTGCTGTTTTCTGTTTTTCTTGCGTAATAAAACAAAAGCGTTGAGTCCACGTCTGAATCGATTTTTGAAACACTTGAAATTTTTCTAATAACAACATATTCAGCAAGATAATTAATGAATTTCCGATAATATGAATCAAATAATTCGCGTTTGAGTGGGAATTCAAATAATTGAATTAAAAGCTGTTGAAACAACGTGAAATATACATGGAATGTGAATGATTGATAACGATAAAGAATATTGGATGGAAACGATGGCGGAGGATTAATGAAGTAATTGAAAGAGTAGAAGGGAAATGGAAAATAGGTGGGAACAAGCGAAGTTAACGAGAATGAAAAAACTAGGTTAATAAAATGTTATAATTCAGTATGGAATAACACGCTCCAGTTTGAAGAGGAATGTTCATAATCTGTATATTCATGAAACCGATGTTGTTTTCACTTCGGAGTTAAGAAACGTGTATGAAGTTGATGAATATTTAAAATATTTCTCTCTCCACGTCGAGAAGTTCCACGTAATGTTGGAAATGGATAACCGTGCACTTTAAATAAAACACTGTGTAGAAAAGTTGGTATGAAAATTTCGCGTAAGATGCTTCTCAGAGATGTATTCAATAATTTTTTAGGACATCGCATGAAAGATGTGTAATTAATTTTTGAAAGAAGACTGGTGTCAGGTTTGAATTGAAGTAACAAATTCTTAGCTTTTGAATTGCTGTTGTATTCAGCTATTGGAGTATCGTTCAAAGGATTCCAGGTATACCTTCAAAGTGGGTGCAACCTTATCAAAATAAGGAGCAATCCAAACATAAGAGTTTCATGAACGAGATGATTATATGTAGTGTGCTTAACGATTCTAGGAACATCTATGCAGAGGAATCAGAGTTCTCCAAAATAGATGGTAAAGAAATGTTACAGCGAATGATAAATTGTGTTTGTCTCCCTGTGATTCCACATTTCCTAACAATAAACAGGACTTCTGAATTCCCCAAAGATTGTTGTTATCGTTGTTGTCAAATTCCATCTCATTAGACACGATTCAATTTCAGAGATTTGTTTAGGCGGAGTACGTGCGAGATGAGAAATTAATGACTGACGGGGAATTAATTCCGAGATAAAATGCTGAGTATAATTTAAATAACACTTTTGATTATTCCATCCTTGTTGAAAAATCACTTCGAAGGGCAGATATTCTTTGATAAACATCGCTGGAGCACTTGTGTATCGATGAACATCCTTGTTATATAAAATCCTACTTCTAGCCTACAATCCCACTTTCGAGGTCAGCCAACTCTACTGCAGGAGAGGAATAAGTACTCTCAAGTAAAAGTGAAAGATTCCTCTATCACCCGTAGCTCTCTCTCTCTCTCTCTCTCTGGCACGATTACTTTAGAAATGTCAACGAGGAGACTCATTTTTCTCTGATGGAGAGAATTGCCTCTTTCAAATAGCGCTCTTGTCCACCCATAGCTCTATAACCTGAATTCAATTTGATAGAAGATCTCGAAACTAAACGTCAATCATGGAGTATAAATAGAATGGGTCAAATCAGAAGTCTCTCTCTTAACAAAATATCATTCAGTTTATGGCAGATTGATTCAGATATAAGGTTTCTCGGCAGGAATGAGAATTGGAATCCCTGACAATCAATCCAGTTCTTCTGCGCGTAACGGTACTCCGCAGGGAGAGATGACCATTGGACCATCCACCAAATTTTCCCTATCGTAGCTGTCACACCCTTCAGAAGAGCGACAGTTGATGAATTATTACAAATTCTACTTACGCCATCTAGATAGATGTTGTACGGGAGAAGGATAACCCTCCTACAAAGAATTCCTTATAACAATGTGAGATGTGAGAATAAAAGAAAAATGAAGAAAAAATTATATAAAATTGCGTAAGAATTAAAATTTTGAACAAATAGGCCTTTACACGAGACTCGCGTCAAAGAAAGATAAAATAGTTAACAATAATTATTCCAATCTCGAGTAATATCAAGATGAAGGTAGAAGCTTGATTCCATCAAAAATTTTCATGTCTTGAATTTTGAGAACAGTAAATATAGATGGTTTCGCAATTTAAGAGGAGAGTCTCGTGTGAGGCCCTAGGAACAAAGCATCTCTTAATAATTGAATAATCAACGCAGGTGATCAAAATTTTCCTGCTCAGAAATAAACGAAATATTCCACACATTTTCATGAAAATTTTCAAAAAGTGAACTCTTTTTCTCATTATCTGTTAACTGAATGGATAATAATCAATGTTTCACTCTCAAATACGAAATCTTGATACTTCAACCCCTTTCCTTTCTCTGCGCTGCTGTTTTCCCAACTGAACCCCCCTATTGACATGACGATAATCAGGATTGCAAAATGAACAGAAGAGTAATCTCTGATTATTTACACTAATAACAAGGGAATTGAAAATGGAATTCGATTTCCTTTTCACGCGTGAACAGATGGGTATCATGGGAAAAACAAATGCACGAACGAACTGTTTCAATTACCAAGTTTCTTATATTTTCAACATCATGGTTATTTAACTACGAGTTTCTGGCACAAGTGAGTATTTAAGGAAATGGAAGGAAAGTCAATAATCATTCCAACCAGTTTTTCCTTCTCCCCCTTTGCTTTCTCCCCTTTTTCTTGAGGTTTGTCGATTCCGTAATCAGATGTTTCACAACGATTCGAGCAACTCTTAATTAGCTACCAAGGGATTCATTCAGTGGTGCAACAATAAAGCGCGATGCACAGCTACAAGTCACATTCAAGTTTAAGATAAATATAAAATATTTGAAGCAGTAAGGTGTGTCTTGCTGAGATTAAAGACAAAACGTACCCAGTTTTATTTAAATTCTACTGTTGGTTACGTATATTTCGACATCAAATTTCACTCTTTCGAATTCTCAAAACTCATTGCAAGGTTCATGTTACGGGAGCACCAAAGTATCGCGTGATGTTAAATAAAGTGAATTTGATCTGACTTTCTCATTCTTTGTACCAGGAAAATATTCACGAAAATTCACTGAGGAGCTTGGAACGCATAATAACACGAATGTTTTGTATTCAAAACTTGAAGCGATAGAAAAATAATTGAATTAGCAGTTTATCGACTCCGTACATTGAAATTACTGAAACGTTTCTCGTGGAAAAAAATCTGATTACCTTTAAAAAGTGAGATTCGTAGCACTCACTTGACACGATTCCTCATTTTCATACGTTAGTTTTAATATATAAAGTATATTTACCATTAGCACAAATGTAACCAAAGAATGAATGCAGAGACGACATTCGTCCAGCTACATGATTTGCTCCCGTGAAATTTCATCATCACGTGTATTTCGCTTTCATCTTTGAATTTCCATCATTTCCAGATGCACCTCACTCTCGCTCAACGATCATCATTTTTCAACATTTCTCCCCTTTATAATACTCACCTTCGTTAATTATAATTTTGAACCACCACTCTTCGCATCTTTTTCTACACGGAGAAAAAAGTATTGCTGATGTAACAAATTAGTCTGTTACTATAGCGCCTGCAAAGAATAGAACTCTGCCAATTTACCCAGACAGCACAACGTGCCACTGGAACGTTTATGGAAGATTTATAGAACGTAGGAGAGGTTTTCTGAACGTTCAGGAAACGTCCCAGAGACACGTTGTGCTGTTAGGGTATAGGTACAAAGCTTCCTCGTTTCTGAAAATATCTCGTTGTCAAATATTGTATTACAAGAACATTGTTTCTACATTTCAATCAATTGAGACGAAACTCATACGGAACCACTATGAGATCGTAATTAAATCGTGGTATAGGTTTCATTGCAATCAGATAACCAGGAATTCCTGAACCATGTTAACATGGATATGAACGGTGGCGAACTCACAATTTTTGGTAATATATTTCCTTTCCCTCTCCCGTTTTTCTATGTGGGCGCTATACAAACAAAGCATTGCCTCCGTGTAGATATATTCATCAAGATTACATACACATGAATAATAGAATTCTACACGGGAGAAAATGATTAGGTATTATTTGGATAGCAAAAAATGAGCTACGGGAGCTATTTTTCAACTGTCATAGCTACTTACTTAAGTGTAGCAGCAAAAGATTTAGCTGTCGCAGCGAAAATTCAATAACTAAATTATTTGGCTATCCAAATATCAACCACCAAACCTGTACAGTTACAGCTACGATTCCCTACTGCGGCAGCCAAAAAATAGCTACAGCGATGAAAAATGGGTGCTAAAAAAGTGATTAGCTGCCACAGCTATTTCCTTTTTTTCCGTGTACATGTAATCATTGGAACTAACACTTTTACACAATTTTGAAACATTCTATCACACTGTTCATAAGATTTCAAGCTTATTCCAAACTATTTGTTAACAATAATCCACATCAATTGCAAGCAGCACCCGGAAAATTAAGGATCACAGATGTTCCATTCAGAGTCCATTTACATTAAAATGTCCGCAACAGCGACCTTACAATGTCAACATGGCGATTTAAGGTAACAATGATGTCTCGGTAACGTAATTCCATATCGTATTGACATCATTGTTACATTAAATCGCCATGTTGACAATGTAAGGTCGCTGTTGCGGACATTTTAATGTATCAATAGACTCCGAATGAAACATCTGTGGTACTCACTTTTCCGTGTGCTACTTAGAATTCGATCATATTGTAATCAAGAGACGCGATAATATCGCGACGCCAAGTACAGTCCAAGGTGGTTATGAGCTGTAGGGCAAGAAAGTAGGGGGAAATCGACTTCCCCTCCACTATAGGTAGCAATCTTGTCTCGCACTACTTCTTATAAGCCTCGCCCAATTCATATTAAAACATATCACATTTATCAAACTTTTTAAGTTGAAAATTTGACATTATTGTTATTTTAAACTCCCAGTGAAGTCATTGTGAATTGACATCTTTGTGCTCATTGAATATCAAAATGAATCCAACATTTTCCATGGTCTCCAACTGATCGATTTCTCAGGCCAAAATTCATACTTGTCAGGGAGGTTTATAGCAAGATATATGAACCAAAACTGTAAGTGGTCTTGAAGTGGGGGAGAATATATACTCAGTGGAGCGGAACAAATATGAGCAAGGCTTTTAATTGATAGACTTATAACCAGAGTGGACTGTACATGGAAAGAAACTTGAACAAAAATGGCACGTTAGAAGTGTTTCTTGACCGCAATTTTCAGGTTTGACCTTTTCAAAAAATTATTGATACACAGAGACTCACGGCATATTAGAAAATTGATAATGCAATAACAGATGAAAATATTCTATGAGGATTTAATCTAGATTCCACCAGAGAATATGGACAAGAGAAATACAAAGAAAAATTGAATTGATTCCATTGAAAAGACGTACATACGAGCATGATGAATTCGATTCCTCCTTGACTTTTACATTTTCTCTCCTCATAAACACTCTCATACAAGTCGGCAAACTCATACCCTTACGTTCCAGAGTATACGGGTTGTTGTCGTCCTAGCGGAACGACCCTCTGTTAATTGCATATGGGAATTGCACGCATATAGCCGCTTGTCTAGCAAGAAAACCACAGAGCATTCTAAATTAATGCTTTTCGTTAACGCGCACCAACGGGATCGTCGGATGCAACTATAACCGTCCGCTCTGCCGTTTACACGTGACAAGGCGGAGAGGAAGGGATGAACATAGGGGAAAGAATAACACATTGGAACGAAAATGCTCGGCAAATATGAGTGTGGATATACGAGGGTAGATAATCTTAGTCAAAATATATAAATATTAAGGGTGGTGATGAACTTGGAATGATTTCTTAGAATCTGACCTAAAATTATTGTCAAGACAACTCGATATTCGATAAGGATTCGACGAAGATGAAGGTACAAAACAAGGCGCACCTGTTAGCTTGCACTCACTCCGCCTCCACGTTGCGTCGAATGATGTACAGAATAGCTGATAGGTATATACCCTGATAACTG
This sequence comes from Gonatopus flavifemur, assembly GCA_018340375.1. Lineage (NCBI taxonomy): Eukaryota > Metazoa > Arthropoda > Insecta > Hymenoptera > Dryinidae > Gonatopus > Gonatopus flavifemur. Next base: position 20,551,051 of record JAFFJZ010000007.1, read on the forward strand.
ATGATGATTGTCATGTGCATCACACAGTTATGAACATTTGTACACACGGAGCGCATAAAGATGTAAACCGAGCGACATGATATCATATCATATACATAAACATATAACACGTAATTCAAAGAAGAAAACTTCGCGTTGGGGGATTTTCATTATCCTTCCCTCTCATCTACCGATCATCATAGGAGGAATTCCTCATTAAAGTACTATACGTATGCTCATGCACCATATTCATGTCTCGTTGAACCTGAGTTACCCAATCATTTTTCTCATTTCACACTTATGCTGCCACACCTTTCATATCCAATCCCTTTATGAGAGATGAAACGTTTCAATTTTGAAAGACTAGGAATGGACTGCACCATACATTGAGGTTTCTCTTTTTCATGAAAGCTCAACGGTCTTCATTGCATGGAAAAAAACGAATTCTTTAAATCGACACTCCGGTTGGAATATTTTATCAACATTTCGCGCGTCATTATCTCATCAGGAAAACGCAAAACAACGAGAGAATGGTGTATTTATTTTCAATAATCTACCAACAAAGATGTTCTTTTCGTAGTACAATCAATTAAAACTGTTGATGGAAATCAATTGCAAAGGGCAATTCATCACATGCGCCTCACAGAAGGACGAATTTCCAGTAGACCAGGGATCGTTGTTGAGGTACGGCCTGGAACGAAGCGTGATTAATACGCTGAACGTTTAACTGATATTAATATGCGGTAGCTTACCCAGCGAGTAATTTCAATATCTTCGCTATCACACCATCGTTTCGTCTCACGTACTCCATTGCTTGGCAGATGCTCTTTAGTAGACACGATCTCCCATCGAAACCGTGACTGAACAGGCAATAGAGAATGGAGAAAAAATGTTATTTTAGTCCATGAGATGTTTGATTTTTTCAAGTATAAGAAAATTTAGGTAAACTTCAGTAGGGTTATTATCATTTGCAATCATGAAATACCGATAATTCACCGGTAATTTGACAATCTGATCGATCAAGACCGGTATACCGGTATTCCCCCATGTGTGCACAAACATTGAGCCAACGTCAGCCCTCTTTTGGCGCGAAATTAACCAGTAGTCGCCATAGATTGGCTGAAATTGCCTCAATGTTGATGCACACAGGAACCGATAAGCCGATATTCTGGTAAATCGATAATCAGAATTTGAACGACCGGTTGGAACGTTCAGAAAACCTCCCCTACGTTCTATAAACCTTCCTTAAACGTTCTAGTGGCACGTTGTGCTGTCTGAGATAGCAATCGCATGAATAGTCACGAGAGTGAATATTATAAGAACTTTGATTTGAGGTAGCAAGTGCCCGAAATTGCATTCATTCGAGAAAAAATGATTTGTGAATCCGAGAATAATTATTAAAAATTCCTAGCCCTCCTCAAATAGCCGCAGACTTTACTGCTTTTGGGTAAATGGTCTTCCGGGCACTTGCTATCTTACCGAACTTTGATTGTTGAATAATTTTACCTCATGACAATCTTATGTGATTCCTTGTGATGTGAAAATCTTCAGATAGTAGAAAATTTATATCTTTCAGTTTATTATTTAGACCGAAATGTAATTTCATAGGAAAATTTCTCTCAAAGCTTGTTTGTCGAAAAAACAGTAATACATTGGCTACTGATCATTGAAATATCGGTATATCGCAACACTGGAATGCCAGAATAATACCGTAAACTGGAGTGAAGGCAAGCGTTCCATTATAATGTGCCAATCGACATTTATCACTCAAAAAATGGTGTACTCAAAAGATCGACTACCCTATAGTCTACACCCCTACAGCACTACAGCCCCAGAAAAATTCTTGAAGAATTCATAAAGGACATAATTAGTTCAACAAGAATTCTTTATAAATTCTTCTGGGACTATGGTGTTCTGTGGGTGGCAGGGATGCTCTTTAGTACAATTTCGGAATTTCTGATTGGTATTTCCATTCAACTCGTGATTATCATTAGGAAGATCTAACGGAAATTGTACTAAAAGAACATCTCTGGTGGGTGGTAGTATGTCAAACATCGGTAATTGAAAAATTGAAATAATGAACTCAATGCACAATCCAGGACATCATTACTCTCCTCATTACCAATAAAAACATCTCATCCGATTTCTCATCACTTTCTCCTTCCTCCGATCTCAGTTCTATCGGATCCAATCATTTTATACTAAATTATTTACGCGCTGTGTTGGCATTACCTTTGGTAAACGAGTTCCGCGTTGTCAAGGATATCTTCTATTCTGGGGACAAATTCAACATGACGACGATCCCTTTGGATTCCTTCGGGTAATTTCCAAACCACCTTGAATCCAGCTGCTTGCGCAAATATCGTCGTATAAGGGAACGAATTGATTTTATAGTTCATCCTGTACTGTAAGAAAAAATTCTCTTTACAAAATCTTTATCGTACGTTCCTAGAATATATCGATACATCTACTTTTGTTCTACATCTTCCCCTCCAGTGCATTCTCCGATGAAGGATTTGAAAAATTTCATTTCGAAATAATACAAATTCTTCATCGAACTCAACGATGTATAATGATGACACTTTGTTAATATCCCTCATGCTTTTGGTGTCCTCTCTGCGAGTGATGTCAGAAAGTCTTTCCTTCTTTTAAAATTAGTTAAAGAGAACTGTACTTCGAGTTTTAAAGAGGATTTGTAATTACAAAACTTTTGGAAATAGAAAAAAAACTGCTGCTTTTCTGTTTTTGAAATCTCTGTTAGTTTTCTGCAGAATGTATGGAACAAAAGAATCTTTTTTGAAGGGTTTTCACTCTCTTCCTCGACTAGCAAAGTTGAAATAGTAGAACAGATGTTTCCGACACTAGAACGAGTTATTAAATCTCGTATCTTTGAGTGAATATCATTCGTTGTGTACATTTTGTACATAATAGAAACTGAAGACGAAAACCACACGAAGGGTGTCGTGCTTTCTCTGGAATTGGCACGTCGTTTATCTGTGGTGAAAGATTTTCTTTCCCTTTCATCTTTTCCTCCTTTTATGTATCAAAACTCAGTTTGCAAGCCACGAAACAATCCAGCGAACTCGAGTGTATTCGAAGTATTCGTTGATACTCCTGAACTTTGTGCATTGTAATAATTGAATTGATTTTCATTGAACTTTTCAGTAGTTCAAATATTGTTATATAAACGAATATATATATATATATTTTCGAAGCCTCTTTTATTCGAGTCAATGTATATACTTCCATCAGGAAAGTTAAGTCCCTAGGGGTAGTGCAGATGGTGTTTGAAGTACCGCTCGTTTTGTCGATATTTCTACGTTACGGTGCACCGTGCATGTAATATAAACATCTAAAGTGCATTACATCGTTCTCAGTCTCACAATTATCTACCGAAAATATACACATACGAGCACTCAAGAACCATCTGGTATATTATTAACTAATGAACTCAAAAGAACGGTTTCGTAGATTCCAAATTTATATGGATAATATCAATGAAATTTCTCCATCAAAAATATTCCCCATACTTCACTTGAGAATGTATATTGAAAGTCATCACTTCATGTTACTCTGTTCATTACTATAATCTCTACTCTTCTCAAGACTAAAGTACATTCCGTTGAAGAAACTAATCTTCACCTCTTACTCTGAAGTATCTTCAATCCTTATACTGAAGAGAGCTACTGAAATACCACTTGTGAGTACAGTGATAATCGACTCGCATTAGAGTTCCATAATTCTCCAATCCACCTATCGGTATCCTAAATCTCTTGTGAAAATATTAGTATCTCTTTCTTGAGATGGAGATAGTAATGCGATTCCATAATATTTGTTCGTGAAATTCAATAGCATAATTCCATGATCGATTTCTCACTTACACTGTTAAAAATCATACCAACTGCTGTACCAAAAATGATATTAAATTTTATAACAAGCTGTGATATGAAATTTCGTATCCAAAATGATCCTGAATTTTGTAACAATGTTATGTTGATTTTTTTACAACTTCCACATAGCTTTTATAAAAAAGAAGAACACTCATCGGATCACTCGTTAACTCATTCTCACATAAAAATTTGGCATTGAAATCCTTCGAATCGTATCGTACTTCACCCACCATTCGGATATTCAGATCATCTCAATAACGAGGATGAAATATTAGTTAGACTTTCCCCATGCAACGTCCTCGTTCTCTTCCTCGGTCTTTATGGAATTCGTATTCGTTATTCTAAAAAGTAAGAAGAATATTCTTAACCACGATGATGATCGTTCCACATTAAAGACCGGATCTTGCGTGCGTGCATCGCATAAATTCTCAGTGCATATTCTCGAGCTCCCCTCTTCAGAAAACCTTACATTGCAGCGGATTACCTCACAAACAGGGTGTACCAGGGTAGAAGATATTTTCCGAGGTTAATTCCTTGGATGATCTCCGAGGTTCATGCAAGAAACGCTTCAGGGTTTTCGTTGAAAAGGAGGGAGGAAAAACTACTTGTTTGAAAGATAAAAGTACAAATAACCGCGACCGAGGGAGATGGAAAAATGTAATTTCTGACGAAAATAATAGGTGGAGGAAAATGAGAACAGAGATAGTAGTCGTTTTGGTGAACGGTAAACGTCGCTTATGAACGTCGGTGCTTTTAGCTGTATTGAGAGGAGTTATGATTTGTCATTATTTCCTGGTAAATGAGAATTCGAAATTATTGATATCTCTTCAAATAACATCAAGTTTCTCAACGAGAGAATTGATCACTCTTCATATAGAGTTCATTGGATTAAGCAAGAATAGCTCATACGAGTTTCTCTCAAGAGGGAATTGTTGAAGGTACAACAATAATAATTGATATAAAATGAAAAGATTAAAATATGATAGTAGGCGGAGTGATGTACGGTTTCGTTTTGGTTCCTTAGATGATTAATTAACGTAAGAGATTAATACAGATTGATGTTTAACATTCTTCTGATGAGATAGGTCGAATCATTCCCTTATTCCCAACAAGAATAAAGTGGAGGAATAAACAAATTGTTGCGATGTTACCATAACAAACTACGAGGAGAAACTCTTTTGCTGAAAACATCTTTTTATGAGATAACCATCGTCGATGATGCGGATGCTTTGTTTAACTCTGTACAAAGTTTGCAACTTCAATCAATGATATTCCTCAAACTCGAGGAATATCAATTGAGGAGAGAATTTCAATTGAATGCAAACATCAGCTATAATATAATGCAAAAAAAAACTGTTCGATGAATATTCAAATACATGAAACTACAGGAAACATCCTTTTCCTCCATCGCATTTTTTGATGCGTGGAAACAAATTGAAAAGAAACACTTGTGATTTATGAATTTTTGATCGATTTTATAATGTGAGCTCAATTAACGGTAATGATTGAACTGAATGAGAAAAGTCAAGTTATTTTATTTCCTTCTTTTGAAACATATACAAAAGGGGTCTGGTGCAACTTGAAACTCCCACATAAATCAATAGAAGGTAAATAATTTCCTTCTTTTTTCAAACTCCGTACAATCACTTTATTCAATTCACTCGGCGATATCAGAAATTTATATATATCCGCATGCACGTGCACACACACACATTCACGCTCAAACATTTATGTTCACTATTACAGACACAGTGGTACTCACAAAGAAAGAGCTGCCCTTGCGAAATACGAGCGACCTGGTGCCCCCGCCGGGGGCTATTACGCTCCTGACTATGAGTAAGAGGACACAGAGACTGCTCCAGAACAACGGTCGCATAATCAGTGCCGGCTCGGGTGAGCTGCCAAGGTTCTAGGGCCCCAGGCCAAGTACTATACCATACTATAATATACGGACGACGTCGACGACTATGAAGTCTACCTACAACCACGACGACGAAAGTTGTCGCGAGATCCGTTTCAAGTTTCGCTGTCTGAAAGAGAAAGACAGTTTCCACCATGACCATTTATCTTTGGAGTTTACCATACCACTCCCCACCAAAATTACCACGAGTCCGAAAAGAACACAAAGAAGAGAAGACATAAGAAGTTCTGCTTCTGCTGGAATAAAGTGCCAAGAAGAGAATAATATCACGTTTTCTTCCTCTCGCGTGTGACCGACAACACGCAAATTATCCTATGATTGCTGAAGGGTTAAACTAATTGAGGCTTTGCATTCAATGTTAGCGCTGTAATTGAATCAATAATTCAAATAGCAATTCGCCATAACACATATCCCTGATACGATCGAATGTCACGGGGAATTACTTGTATCAGCACGCACTGATCGTGTCGTTGTATCACGGATACATGGATTTTCAAAAGCTCACTGTCGAAATAACTTGGCAGAGGAATGCATACGATATTAATTTGTATGAAAGCTTTTATCGGAATTATCATCACGTGGATAGATCCGAGCTATTAAGAGGATAAAAGTATAACAATATAGATAATAGCGGAGTAGGATAGCTTAGAGGTAAAAATGCTTCGGGCGATAGGCTATCGGACAAAATGGGAGGATGAGAATGAAAAAGATGAGTGAGAAAAGGGAAAAAAGTGAAATTGAAGATTCGGCGGGGATGGGAATACGTATAGATTCGATGCATATCTTTCGAGTCGATTAATTTATTTTATTCATGAATATGAGAATAAATTTGCATTCTCTTCTGATGTATTACTTGTGATGCCACGTATTTTAGAATTAATAGCAGGGAATATTGTTTAATGTTGAATAATGTATCATTGCAAGATATCTTCACGAAGAAAAAAGTCTTGCTAGTCCGTTACCCTAGTAGAAATCATTTTAGTCATTCCCTAGGTCACGGAAGGCCCCTTCCAAGGACTCGCTACACTGTTAAAAATGTTTGTGAATTTAATATACGTTCATAGAAAAAAGTACATTAATTTTCAAGGGCACTATATGAGTGGTATTCCACATTTGGATGTTGAAAAATTAATCACATATTTCATGAACTTCAAACAAAAGTTTCGAAATTCATAACAGTTTGTGAAAATTCATAACTGTAGATATTGAATTTCTGTATTCATTTGAATATTGGAAAATCAATCACATATTTCTCAAATTTCAAACAAAGTTTTTGATATTCACCACAGTTTATGAAAATTCATAAATGTAGATATTGAATTTTCATAATGTACATGAAATCGATGCGCGATTACACTTTGCGCATTTAATTATCACGTGTTCAATATCATTCAATATGTACGATAACTCCAATGGTGAAGCATAGTATTAAAAAAAGGCACACCCCGTAGGAAAAATTTTCCTAGGCTTTTTCCTAGACCTTTTTCCTAGACATTTTCTTAGATATTTTCCTAGACTATTTCTTAGATAAAATCTAGGAGTTTTTGCCAAGGACAAAAAATATATAAACACGTATTTATGGTGTTTTCACTTCTAAAAACACTCATATATGGTGGTTATCCCTCCAAAAAAATGGATCCCAATCCATACTAGTTAGAAATAGCTAACCTCAAAACCAAAAAAAAAACAGAATAACCATGGAAAACCATGAATAATCATGAGACCGTGAATTTGATTGCTGATTCATCTTTCGTTCCAAGACATCCTGAATCCATCGGTCTATATCCCACAGGCATGAACTTTTCAAAATTTCCCTGGCGAAAAAACGGCGTGCACATAAAGTTCAAACAGCGTACCAATAACGTGATTCTGGCCAATATACGTTCAATGCACGCTTACTTCAATATAAGCGTGAGTACAGCGTGCATGAACGCTTTTCTTCACGCTCGATCCACGCTCAACTGCGCCAATTGACTCTTAATACACTCTCATGTGACGGTAATAACACTCCTATGCGACGCTCCAAATGCACGCTTTATTTTCACCAGGGTTTCCATCCACCTGACCCAGCAACGGAATAAAATTAAATGATGGTATTTACCCAGATAGAAAAAAAAATACTCTTAGAGAGGTTTGTCCTGTCAATTCCCCCAAATTTGTGAAATTTCCATATATTCTCCCATATTTTGAAGGAAAAATCCGAGGAAATTTTGTAAGAACAGGAAAAACTTTCTTAAGGGTATCTTTTAGATTTCTGAAAGTGTTCTCAAGATGGCTTAAGATTTACCCTGGCATTGTCTAAAAGTTATCTGCAAGGCATTCTTTAACCCTTAGCTGCCACACTTCGCCAGTGTAACATAGCTGCCACACTGGGGTCGATTATGACCCCAACTGTAAATGTACACCAAAGCCAAGCTATGCGTAAATATATCTTGGAAAAATTTTAGAGAGTACTAAAACTATTCTCATTTTCAGTCAAATGATTTCCCTAAAGGAAAATTAATTTCGAATTTGTGAAAAAATTATGTGCGTAGCACACATGCATCGCTTCTTTTCATCGATCGATAGGTATATTTTCGCTTCTAAATGAAATTATCACTGTATCATGGAAAAGAATTATATGAAACATGGACAATCATGTCACGCTAGGGTGGAGTAAAGTGAAGAAACTCTAAAGTGGCGCAGGATTGCGCGAAGAGTTCGAATTATTGAGTTTCTTGATGGTAATTCAAGATTAAATCATGTTGGGGTCAGTCTGACCCCAGTGTGGCAGCTGAGGGTTAAAAGTCTTATGCAATATTATTCCACTTCTCATAAAGATGTCTGAATGGATAGCTTTGAGAATCAGTATTCAAGACATACTTCAGAAGTCGTACGTAAGAAATCTTTTACAGTTCTTTCTTCAGATGTCAAAGGTATTCAATATGAAACAATATTTTTATTGAACTAAAGTACTGTGTACTGTGTTCCGAAATACTTCTCCAACAAGTACTTGATTAATGCAACAGGTCAGATAATTATTCAACACAGACAGTAATTCAGTTCCTCGTGGAAGATTATTCACAAAAATTATTCATAAAATAAAACAATGTTCAACAGCTCTATTCTTTTTTCACAGCACGACAAAGGTACAAAGTTATTGCATTTTATGAAAGAACGCATTATCAGCCCCACTTTTGTACACCTCTGATGATTTTTCAAACGGTCATCAAGTCACATGGAATGATAGTATTTTCCCAATCAACAATGTGTATAAAGTGGAATAACCAGCCACTTTGTTGAAATAAATGCTTTGCGCATAAAAGGTAGGTATCCACAAAACTTGAGATGATAGAGAAATTGACTTATATATTGGGAACATAGTAAGTTTTCTGCACTCTGATATTACTATGAACTATTGGCACGATAGATACTTATAAGGGACAGATTGTCAAAAATTACTTAGAAATAACTTCATTGAACTATGCATGTAGTTATAAATAATTATATATGAACAAATTATTAGGTCCATTTGCAAGAATCAGAACCAATTGAATATTTATATTGTTGCATGTGAGGTATGGTAGTGAACGAAATTCCCTATGCTTGTAATCCGAGGGATGATTTTTCTAACGGTAAGAATCTTAAACTCCATTTATAACTACATGTATCATTCAATGAAGCTAATTACAAATATTTTTTGGAATCAAATCACAGTCAAGTATCCATCATGCCAATTGCCTGAAAGAATGTACTATCGCTACCACTTTTGTAAACCTCTGATGATTTTTCAGGTAATCAAGTGAAATGAAGTGATGTCATTCCTTCGATCCACAATCTGTATGAAGTGAAATGACCAGCCACTTGGTTGAAATACATTCTTTGCGAATAAGAAGTAGATATCCGCAACACTTGAGTCGATGAAGAAATTGACTTATATGTTGGGAGCGCAGTGAGTTTTCTTTACTCTGACCACCATGAACCATTGGCACGATAGATACTTATAAGAGATATTGATTGTCCAAAATTACTTGAAAATAACTTCTTTGAATTATACATGTATTTATAAATAATTATATATGAACAAATTATTTAGTCAATTTGTAAGAATGAAAATCAATTGAATATTTCTCATGTCGCATGTAATTTATGGTAATGAAGGGAATTCCCTGTGCTTGTAATTTGACAGATGATTTTTTATTGCTAAAACCCCATAGATCTATGTGACTTTTACATACCATAAATATGACTCCACAAAAATCTCCTTTGGGATTTGATTTTGATGAAAAACAGGGACATTTGAAGAATCATGACGATACATTCATAACTTGTAATATTTTCTAGTTCACTTCTTACACATAACATAATGTGAATAATTTTTCAATGGAAAGCACAAAATAATGAATTCAAACCAAAATATAATCTTATCACAAAAATCACATTAATTTATCACTGTTATGAAGAATTTTATGTTTTATTAGATACAAAACAAAAACAAATTCCAAAAGTAGGGTTATGTCTTTATGTTATGTTTATTGAAATCACTTTTTTAAGCACTGTCAATTTTATCACTTATATTGTACGGGAATGAATTTTGACAATTTTTCAGCGCGATGATTCCGATATGTAAAAGTACGAAGAATGTGTAGTTTAAATGTAGCGGGTCAACTCTCATGGTACAACCGCCAGGGGACTGATGGAACTGTTTACCAGCAAATCTATCCATCAAATAAACTCCAAATCTCAAAGTGCGGTATAGCTACGTTGGCAAGGTGTGGGATTTCAAAGGTTAGGTAGGTAGGTAGGTAGAGCAGGTTCGGTTCCCCATTAGGTTAAAAACTTTTCAACATTGCCAACAGAGTTATTCCAGACCATGATGATTAATGTGCGTTGTCATATTTCCTTCCCACCAAACACCATAGTGAAGCGGAAGTTGGTGTTTTTTGTTATCATCTTTGAATGAATCAATAAAAGTAAATTTAGTGAAAAATCTTGTGCCTCATGATTAACTAGAGAAAATGTCTACCAAGGATATATGTATTTTCATTTTCAGAATTTTTTGTATTAATTTTGTAACAAAACATGATGAGACATTTGGGAGGAATTTTGGAAATTAAGTAATATAGTGTTGTAAGTTCATGCATTTTTTTACATCGATTTTTATAATGTTGTGGCTTGAATTTAAAAATTCTGTCTATTATTTTGGGGATACAAAAATTTTTGAAAATTAATACACAATTGTGTATGTTAATTGCTTCCAAACTTTTCATATTAAATTCCAAACAGATTTTTCTAACAGTGTAGGCCTGACAAGGCTTTGAATAATTGCCAAAGGAGCGAAAAAATTGTTGATAAAAGTAAGCTTGTTGCAATCGTACAAGAGTTTGCTAATAGCACTAGCATCTGATAAGATGCTAATTAGCTGCGAGAGTGAAAAAACTTTTTGTCAAGTACAGCTCTCTGAATTTCTTCACTGAGAGAAATGGATTGGTGAAATACAGCATTGATTTTCATATTATTCAGTAGAATTATCAATTGCTGAAATATTATTAATAGATCTTATAAGTTCATCCAAATTTACCCAACTCATGCAAAACCTTAATAAAATGTTCAATAAATATTATCATTCGTTCAGTTTTGTAATCATTACATATTCAAAAAGGATGTACAACGATATTTCTTATAAACTACAGTAAACACTTCATCAATTGATAGTCTTATGATGTGAGAAATAATAGTGTCACATAATTACGAATAATAACTCCATCAAAAAGTAAAATATTTGAATACCTTGTAGCTTTCATTCCTACTTGTGAAATGATTTTTCCCAAATTACTGAGCAATGTTCAATATAAACATTATACATTCATGTAGCTTTGTTGTGCGTACCTCTATCGTATATAAATATGTATTGTCTACGACACGTATTTTGGAAACATTAGTGAACTTTCAAGAACATTCTTGTTTTCATATTTTCCAGTGATTGGTTCGTAACCTTTTGAATACAGATTACTGTCTAGTTCACTAAAATCTGCGCTCATCCCCACTACCACCTACTCTAGATCAACGCTTGTGCGTGCAGTGCGTGCTTCTAATTCATTCCTCATCGACTTGTGTTGAACTTTGAAAATATTTCCCTCTCATTCTCAGATCTTCATTTTGAACTGACAGCATATTCTTAATGTTTTAGTGTAGCATATAAATTTTTGGCATATTTTAGATGCAATCTATGTCAAAAGTAGAGGGTAGTCTTGATTTTAAAATTTGATTTTCTCGTTGAAATTTATTTTGCTTATAACTTGAAGACGAAGCCTCCCACAGTATTTCGCCAAAGGAAGATTTGCTTAATTTTGCTGTGACAATCACGTACCGAAAGAATAGAGTTGGTTTAACATCTTATTGAAACTTGAGTCAATTGTTTCATTACATATTCCGCAATATTAGGTTTATTTAAAACCCATACAACACAAAAATTCCACCTGTATTCATATAGAATTCTTCATGAATTCTCAGAATCCAAAGAGTATTGAATATGAATTCCCTCTGAACTGTATTGCTGTCTAGGGGTTTTCAGAACATGATTTGAAACACTGAAAAAATTCTGTACGGAGAGATATTTCAAATAAACTCACGCGTTTTTGCGTACATTATTCACAAAGAATTCATTTGAGTCCTAGCGCTTGTGTCACATTAATGCAATTATTATTATTCGTGTCAGGAAATCGATCTTTTGAAATTGATATTCAATTACTGAATCCATTAGAATTTCACCTTTCTTACTGCATGATATTGGTTGATCAAATATGCCGCAAAAATCAACAAGTAGACCATTATATTTCAATAAATAAGGATCGGAATATTTGACAGGCATAATGGTGAAATTTTACTAAACTACTTAGTAAGGATTCGTTCAACCGAATTTACATACTTCTCTATATCGTAAAGTGATGGACAATATTTTATTGCGTAGCTTATACTCGGATGTATATAAAATAATCCTTTTTTCTCTTAATATCGTGTGGTATATTAGATATGGGATGATTATAATTGAGAAGAAAGGAACGTTTATCTAAAATCCCCATGTGTCACTCAATTATCATACTTTTCAATAACTATAACTGGAATTTTGGTAATGTTTATATAATCTCTTCTCTCAGTGTTGGAGTGAAAGTCCATTCCTGAAAAGTGAATTTTCACTCTCTCGGAGTGAGGATTTCACTCTCATAAAACAGTGGAATTTCACGACTGAAAGCGAGTTAGAGCTTCACTCTTCTTGGACTTGCGGTATTTGTACTCTCCAAAAGTGAGTTTTTTACTCCAAGAAATTTAGGGAGAGCGGACTTTATTGTACACGCTACCATAGAAGACCATTTTTCTCCATGCTTCATGTCGTAGAGGTTTTCCGGTCCAAAAAGTCCGATAGATTCCAATAAATTCCAACAGATGCTGTGACAAAAATCGCATGGAACCCGGTAGGTTATTTTGTTCCACCAGTATTTATCAAGTTTTGTCGATAATATCGATAAAAACCAATAGAACATTGAATTACATATGAAATTTCATGAAGACCCTTAATTACTGTGACAAAAACCGATGAAATATCATTAATTCAAACTCGCAAAATATGATAGATCATCGTTATTTATCTTCTCAAATCAACTCCTTGGAACTGGAAACATTGTTCAAAGAATGTGCTGCAAGATTTTGGGTCTTTAACTGAGGTTGGGTCTGAGTATTTCGTTGTGCGATTATTAATTCGTTTCAATAAACGATTCAAACTCCAGCAACATCTATATTTTAAATTTCCTACCACAATTGTTTTCAATGTTTCATGTCACGTATTCCAGTTCATCGCTCCTTTTGATAGCAAATGAGTGAAAAAAATGTCAAAATTCAGTCACGGTATTGTGGACGAAATTATACGATACATGAAGAATTTTTATCTAAGCGAATACAAATTTGGACGATTGCATCTTTTCAGATTTCTCGTATTCCAACTTGCTCGCTTCCTCCGGTCTCCATTTATTTCACCTTCCGGCTTCTGTCCCTTTGATTTTCGATCTTCTCGATAGCAATATCGAATCTGTCCATACGAGTCGATGCACCATTCGTTCTCAAAGAAGACTTGGGAGCGACGTTCCAAGAATTTTCTTCATTTTTCACCACTCTTTACAATATTGTATTTTACAGATTTGTTGGTTTCCTTATCCGATGGTCAAAACTAACGTAACGTCAATTTGAAGTCCATTGTTGAGTATTGGATGGTATTAAATAGCAAAAGAAAGTGTATGAGATCCTGAAGTAAGAGAGTTGAAAATCCCCATCAATTCCTTCTTCAATTTTTCAACTCCACATCGTTGTTGTTATTGTTGTTGTTGTTACGTGAAATTCGTTTTTATTGAAACTCGAAGTTACGATAGAGATACATCAAATTCGATGAAATTACATTTTGCTCCATCTTTTCTTCACAATACTTTACTTTTTATACATATATCATCGTTTGATATAATGAGATTTATTGCGTTGACAGAGATTCGAAACTACTTGTAACCACTTCACTGTACACAGCTAACGCTTATACCAACTCAAACTCTCTGGCGCGATTGAAATACTTGACTTTATAAGACGCCACAAATCGTTTGTAGATTATATCTCAGCAATTCACTTTACGTACAACCTTCGTGTAAATTTCTGTAGAAATTCTACGCATTGTTTAACTTCAACAAGTTACTTTCTCATAAAATATTTGTGAATACATGAAGCTTGCAAATCGGCAAAAGGATTCTACGACGTTTTTCTTCCAACAACATCTCCATGAAGCATCATTGTTTGAAATCATCTCAAGCAGTGAAGTAAACACAACTCCCTTCGGTATCTCTCTGCTTCCCATCGTGGATCCTCTTTTTCCTCATTCACCTAACCAACTCATTCTTTTCTGATCTATCCACGTGAATGTTACTTACCCATCGTTTGAAGAAAATCGCAAAGAGTGGGGAAGAAACACAGATTAAGGTTTTGAAGTTTCTTCCAGACGCTTGAGTTGAGTTTTTAATATCTAAGAGACTGAAAATTCTTGTTGCATGAAAATCGAATCATTTGCGTTGGCAGTAAATATTTGTCCCTTTTCGCGTTCTTAATCCACTCTGTGAATTCAGCTGTGAATTTCAAAATTTCTCAAGTATGTGAGAAATATGCACACGTACATGAATTATCGAAGATTTTCTCCTTCGACTAACATCTTCTCGAGATGTTATTCGAATTCTGTTTGCGAATCCATTTAATGATGCTGCTTGTGGTTTACGTTTTGAAAAGTTTCAAGGATTTCAGTATTATATTATGCACACGTAAGGTTCTTGTGAAGATGACATGAACAGAGTGGAATGTAACCAATAACCGATAGGCCTATCGAAGATTCTTTGAGAAACCAAAAAAACGGAGATTCCTTCTCGAGAAAATCTTCTACAAGACTCTTCAGAATTCCAAAGTTTTGGATGTTAAAAAGTTGAATTTTCATATCTGTTTCTAGAAAAATTTCATAAGTTTGAATCCACACATCAATATTATACAATAAAGTATTCAAATAAACACTGATAAATATAAATTCAAAATAATCGAATTTAAAGGTAATAAAAGTGTAAGAATAGTACTACACTTGAACCTCGCGATAGTGAAGCTCTCCTTCTCTCTCATTCAAACGGCTTCTGTCATGCGTTGAAGGGAGAAAGAGAGTGTCTTTATCGCGGGGTTCTAGTGTATTTATTCAATTAACTGACCTGAATTGAATAGTATTGTTGAATTGTTTATTTTAACCATCCTAAGTAATACTTAATGAATTTAATCTGAGAGATGCTATGAAAAA
The DNA here is from genome assembly GCA_018340375.1 of Gonatopus flavifemur. NCBI lineage: Eukaryota > Metazoa > Arthropoda > Insecta > Hymenoptera > Dryinidae > Gonatopus > Gonatopus flavifemur. Next base: position 20,566,679 of record JAFFJZ010000007.1, read on the forward strand.
ACAGACAAATGCCAAATAACTTGAATTCCTCTTACTATTTTATATAATTGCATTTCTTAATTAAAAAATGTCTCTGACTAAATTAAGAAATAAAGTGGCAGCTGAATTAAAAGAACACAATGAAAATCAAATTGAACATATTCAGGGTGTTCTTGATATTATCTCCTTATCTGAAAAAATATTACAACCTCTAGATTGATCATATAATACATTAACTAAATAAAATAAACCTGAAGAACATAATTAATCTGCAATACTTATTATAATAGAAGACTCATGACAAATTTTTATCATTGTCATCATCCCTTTCAATAACAACCCCATATGAACAACAGACGAATGGACTATCAATATTTTGATGTCAATCTGTATGAAACATACTAAAGTGACATTCAATATACTAATTAACTTAATTGTCATAATAAAATAATTGTACTTTATATTAAAATCGGTGTACGTAGTATACCCACACTGAGAAAAATGGAGGAACATACTGACTTCTGATGAAATTTACTATAATATAATGAAATTTACTATGGCATAACAATAGGAACCTGATCAAATTTACAATGTATTCCAGTAAATTTTATTACAAATCAGTACGTTTCCTCATTCCTATAATTCCATAGCGAATTTAACTATAAATTTCTCTAAGTGCAGCACGGAATGCCTACACTGTAAAAAAAAACTGGAAATTTACTGTGCAACTGGACTGGAAATTTCCAGTGCTAGTACTGGAATATGGATATTCCAGTACATGTACAGAGATTTTGTTGTTACGTTACTGAAAATTTACCAAGCATAACTGAAAATTCAGTCATTGTACTGGAATTTTCAAGTTTGAGATGATGTACTGAAATTTTGCCATGATTTCGCGAAAATTTTACCAGCTCGTACTACAATTTTATAGTTCTTGTGCACCAAAAAAAAATATTCCCTCAAAAAGGACTTGAGAAAAAATTTGGAATTTAGAAAAAAAAACCTAATCGTTGGTATACTGGAATTATACAGGTTTTTAACTGCAATTCTCAGGTTTTGTGATGGAATTTTCCAGTTACTATGCAATTGAATTATACAGGTTTTGAACTGCAATTTTCAGGTCGTGTGATGGAATTTTCCAGTTGCTATGCAACGGAATTTAATCACTGTTGCACTGAAATTTTCCACTTCTATTGGACTTCGTCATTTCTGGCAGGAAAAATTTCAAGTCTTTATATTAAAAATTTCCTGATTGAGATTTTGAATAATAATTGTAATTGTAGCCAATGAAATTGATATATGAGGTTTTTCCAAGACTTATCCTCTTGTGTTCTAGATATGAAGCATATGTAGTAACCCAAGCTGGCCTTCCAACATGTCGCGCTATAGCTCATCGGTTAGGTCTTAGGTTTCAGTTGGTAGGCAGGTAGAAAAGTGTGGGTTCAAATCCTGTTAGGTAGACATGAGTTTCTGTCCATCCAAATGAACGATCAAAAGTTTCTCAATCATCTTGGAACACAAGGACCCTGCAAAATCACTTTGCGTGAGCAATTTTTTTTCAATTTTCATGGATATTTTCAGCATTAATTTTCCAGTACATGTCCTGGAAAAGTCCAGCTCGTGTACTGAAAAATTCCAGTACCGAGGCTCAGAAAATTTCCAGTTTTGATGCGGAAATTCCAAAACGTTTGCACTGAATTTTTGCAGTACAAATGTGCTGAAATTTTCCGGTACATGTACAGGTTAATGACTTCCAGTACATGTACTGGAATTTTCCGGTGAAATTTTTTTACACTGTATTACAGTCGCTATCGTACCCTCTGACCGTATCTCCCAAAATATTTGAAGGACCACGCACTTTTCATTGAAACCACTCACTCTTCATTGAAACCGAACGAGTCCTTATATATTTTTTAAATTTTTTTTTTCAAAAAAATAGGTGATCTCGAAGGAAATTTCTTTGAATACTCGGAATTTTGGCTTGAATCGATGAATTATTATGAAAGCCTGTAGAAAAGTTTTGCCTATTCATTTCCATAAATTTGCCAAACTTCCATGTTCTTTTCCATGTTTCGAGGAAAAAATAGGGAAAATGACAAAGAAATTTTACATGAACGAGGAAAACTTTTCTAAGGGAGGTGGGTTCTAGGGGTTTGCGAAGGTGCTGAATCAGAATCTGGCGTCAAACGATGAATTCAAAATGGCGAACGTCAATCCAGTCGTTTTATCATTCATGTACAGATTCTCATGAAACATGGGTTCTAAGGGTTTTCGAGGATGCTGAATCCAAATCTGGAGTCAGAAAACTAATCCGAGATGGCGGATCTAATATGGTGGACGTGAATTTGGTCATTTTCGCATTTGTGGACAGATTTATATGGAACATAGATTCTGTAGGTTTTCGGTGCTGCTGAATCCAAATCTGGGATCACATGTTTAAGAAATAAGAATTTCGATCTTCCCGTGTAAACTTTTTTGCATCTGAATTCTCTTCAGAAGCTGGTTGACGTTATGACAACTGCACCCCAGTGAGAATCCAAGTGAAGAAATTCTGCTGTTGTTTAGAAACACACTGTAAAAAAAGGTTTGAATTCTAATATAAAATTGGTTATGAAATTCCAAATAAATGCAAGTTGAATCGTATTTAATATAAAATAGCACTAATATTTCATGTTACTATTTTAATGTTCACAAACGTATTTGAATTTTGATCAGTATTATTATAATTCAAAATATTTTGTATTAAAATTCTTTATTAAAATTAAAATTCCAACATGCTTTGTAAGATTCATTTCTACACTTTGAATTTTCTTTGACATGGTTGAATTTTGCAGTGTAGTATGAAATTTCAATAACAACCATATGAAAATTCTAAATGAATGTGAAAAATTCAAATCATTTTTGTGAAATTTCAAACACATTTTGAATATTCAAAATTCCATTTATGAAATTTCAATCACATTTTGAATATTCACAATTTTATTTATGAAATTTCAATAGTTTTGTTGAAAAATAATACACAAGTGTATGAATTCACTGTGCGCCGAACCCTAGCAAGTTCGTGTTACCTCAATGATACGTGAATGTTACGTCGCAGAATGTTCAATTTGATACTTGAATGATGCGTAAACGATACGCTTAAAGTATATTCGATACTAAAAGGATACCCGTGGAAAAGAACTTCATACAGTATCATTGTTACTCAAAAAATACCAAACACTTCTCCTTTGTATTACAATTTAGACTTTGTAATTTGCAATTATTGTAAGTGTAATCCACCTGGAAATTCTATGCGTCTAACCAGTCATTCTATTCAACGCGAATTTGTGGTTGAACAATTCTGGTAGAATTTCCAGACAGCAGACACCCTGTTGAGAGCAATGTTACATTTCCGTATCATATACTGATACGTTACGTTTCATTCTAGTATCTTTGGGGTATCATGTTTAACCATATGAAACGTATTATCGAGGTTGCAATTGAGTATAAATACTTCAAGTATACTGCTATGATACCTCAAAGATACGAAACCTCATCGATACCTGAAATATACCTAAAAGATACGTATCACGAACTTGCTAGGGAAGTCACTGCGCATGTCTTCTGCAGATCCACGCTTTATAATCGTACCTGCAAAATGATAGAACGTTCTGCAGCAAAATTGATAAATCACGTGGTGATAATTTGTTAATTGAAAATCATCTGTTTTGATGATAATCAAGTTCACTAAGATGCTAAATATTTTTCAGAATTCAATCACAAAGTTTTGGATTGATATATTGATGTATATCCACATGAGAACCATAAAATGAATTTCATCTTCAATATTAACTTTTGACCTACAATGTTTTCAATATGATCTATGTATCTTCCTCATATATAAATATATAAATATATATAAGGAAGATGTACAACAATATGAAGGAAGCTCGAATCGAGATTTCACAATCCCTGAATTCCGGAATTTCATTCCTTAATTTAGAAATAATCTTACATATCTATAATACAGATATGCGAATTGTATTGAAAATACGATAGTCAAAAAATCAATACTGAATATGAAAATTAATATTTTGATTATTCATACTTCCCAGTATATGAAAGTTCAATTAATAGGTTATAAAATTTACGATAATCATTTGAATTCATTGAAAGAACAACAATCGTTTTGAAATTTCATGCTAACATGAGATGATTCACATATTTTCAAAACCTCTTCTCGAATTTTAATCAATTGTTTCTTTGAAAATTCACAACCAAATGTATGTGTTAATTGCTTCACATACTTTTCTATTAAATTTCATTAAAAAATTTTTTACAGAGCATGTTTCTAAATCATTTGATGATGGTATATAAAGAATGTTAGGCAATTAGTTTCAGGCTTTCTGAATATTACTTTCAAAAATTCCTTCAATTCAGCGAAAAGCCGAGGAGTGCCTTTTCATATATCTCCGGATACCTGAATTGTTTAAGATGCGAGCGAAGGAAGCACGATTTGCAGGCTGCGATTTGTTCAAAATGAGAGAAGCGAATTTTGAAGTGGGTCAGGGCAGAGCCCTTTGGTTTCTCTTCATATATACTCTCAGACTCAGGTAATTTTATCCCCGTGAACTATTTGGAAAACCCCTTTCATATTCAACCAGAATATTTTTCATTTGCATATCGATACCCACGTTCTAATACGTCGTATCCAACTTTCGGAAAATTTTCAGGCAAAGGTACCAACAGGTGCAAAGGACGTCTATGATATCATTTATGAAAACAAAATGGATTTCTCAAATTTGGTGGGATGTGACGTATTAGAACGTGGGTATCGATATGCTATTCTACAATCGATAAATGAGGAGTAATAATTGTATTGGTATTAGTGATCGGCGATATTTCACGATATCGATATTTTATATAAAATTTGTATAAAGTTTTTATTGATTTTTGATCAAATTCAATATAAACTCGACAAAAATTCTATAAAAAATATCGATATTTCCAAATATCGCCGATCACTAATTGGTATTATCAATTTCAATTTAATGATGTTGCCTTTTAATACATATATTGTGTATGGGAATAAGTTTCCGCCCTTTTTCAAGCAAACTTGATTTTTATTCAAACAATGGATTATTACATAATGTTATTCAAAGTATGCACCATTGGAAGCGACCACTTTTGCCCATCTTTCAGGCAGCATACGGATTCCTCGGAGAAAAAAAGCAGGTTCTTTTGACTCGATCCATTCATTGAGCCATTAATCGACACTTTCGTAAGAAGTAAACCGCTCTCCGGTAAGGGCTGATTGCATAGATCGAAATAGATGATCATCCGAAGGCGCAATGTCTGGGGAATACGGCGGGTGGGGCCCAAAGATTTCCCAATTCACTCCTTCCAAATATTTTTTAACAGGTTGAGCAACATGTGGCCTAGCATTATCATGCAGCAAGATAAGTTTATCATGTCTACCGTCCCATTCCGGTCGTTTTTCTTTTAGAGCTCAATTCAAACGTATTAGCTGTAGTCTGTAACGATCGCCAGTGATTGTTTTTGACGGTTTAAGAAGTTCATAATAAATAACACCTTCCTGATCCCACCAGATGCACAACATAATCTTTGAAGCATGGATATTTGTTTTCGGTGTCGATGGACCTGGTACACCTGGCAGCCCCCAACTTTTTTGACGCTTAGGATTATCGTAATAGATCCAGTTTTCATCGCCAGTGACAATACGATGCAGGAAACTCTTTCTTTTCTACCGTTCAAGAAACATCTCGCAAGTTACCAAACGTCTCTCAATATCTCTCTCCTTTAGTTGATGCGGCACCCAATTACCTGCTTTTTGGACCATTCCCATCTTGTGCGAGGGTTTACCAACGGTCGACCTGTCAACACCCAACTCTTCAGACAACTCATCCAGGGTTCGACATGCATCTTCATTCAATAATTGTTCCAGTTCTACATCTTCGAATTTTTTCGGTGCCCCTCCGCGTTCTTTATCACTCACGTCAAAATCGCCACTTTGGAATCGTCAAAAGCACTCTTTACAAGTTGTATTAGACGGAGCGTAATTACCATAAATATTGCACAGTACACGATACGTTTCAGCGGTACTTTTCTTCGAAATAAAATAATGAAGCATAACTTCCCGCAAATGCTGTTTTGTCTGGACAAACGTTGCCATTTTTGACACCAGATAAAATATAATGTTTACGCTTGTAACAAATGTCAACTACCGTAATCGACACCTTACATATACACTTCCAAATCACAAGTATAGCACTTGAGTGAACTCAAAAATAGTATCAGCAGCAACACTTTTTCCAAGAGGGCGGAAACTTATTCCCATACCCAATATTACACATTATCCCTTCCATCGAAATTGTGTGAGAGAGAAGCACGCACTCATGACATATGTCTGAACCGTAGATATCAGGACAGCGTCACATACTGGATCGCTCGGTCTTATACTATAAGTCTATGAATATAATCAACCTCTGGTCCAAAAAAAACTCATAGAACCTTCATTAGGCTGGATATATCCACTCGAGTGGGATTCCGCGAGAAAATTGTCTATTTTTCAATTTAATCTAACTGGATTCAGTAGGATTTGTATTGAAAATATCCATTGAATTCCACGAAATCTCATCAAAAAATGATACCAGGTGACAATCTGATGTCGGAGTTTAGGTCTCATAGTCGGACTTTTGCAAGAATTTATGGAGAACCATGGCGGTACAATTGATATTTAGGTATATCATGCGAAGTCAAATCTCGACCAATCGAGAATTTCAAGATAGAGCTAAAATTAATATACGAAATTTATACGGATTATACATGAATAACATACATTTTATGCTTGATATACAATACAAAAATTGCCGTCAAATATATATCTCAAAATAAGACATGACATGTTTGATAATTGAAATCAAAAACATGACTTTTTTAACTGGGAATATCCCGAAGAGAATATGTTCAGAATTTATAAACACAGATCAGTCTGAACCTCCGTTGGAGCCAACTTTTAGGTTTGTAAACGTTTTAAGAAGTTTAGATGAACATTTAAATGTCCACTTGAAAATGGTTCCAAGAAAGGTTCATAGATCGTTCATTGAAGGTTCTCTGAAGATTCATTCCAGTTTCAATTGAGCATGTTTAGAGGAAATTATAGCTATAATTATAATTCCTTCATTTTTCGTGGAAAAAGCATAACTGAAAAAAACCTGTATTGAAAAATTAAAACTCCAGTCAATCTTCGGTAAATCTTCAATGAACGTTATGTGAACCTTCCTTGAAATTATTCTTAAGCGGACATTGTGATGTTCATCAGACCTTCGTCGAATGTTTATGAACCTAAACTTGAGCTCCAACGGAGCTTGAGTCTGATTTATGTTGATCCATTCTGAACGTTTGTCGGAGCTTCATGTTCTCTTGGGGATCAGTATTTTATTTCGCGACACTGACGTTTGAAACATATGTTTGTTTTCAAATAAGATGTCAGAAATGTAATTGATTGCATTTAACTTGAAAACATGGATCTATTTATGATGTGTAATCATATGCTTGATTAGAATCTCAATCAGCTTTGTTTCAAAATAACATGAGATACATTTTGAATACGAGGTGTGTTCAAAAAGTAAGGTGACTTTGTATTTTTAAGAAAAAATATTTATTTATTTATCAATATTTATGTTGTCCCCTTCAAAGTAATCCCCCTCAGATACAATACACTTATGCCAACGGTTTTTCCAATCCTCAAAGCACTTCTCATAAGCACTTTTCGGTATAGCCTTGAGCTCTTCCAGCGATGCAGTCTTTATCTCTTCAATCGTTGCAAATCTCCGTCCTTTCATAGGTCTCTTTAGTTTTGGGAACAAGAAAAAGTCACATGGGGCCAAATCCGGTGAATATGGTGGCTGAGGCATGATTGTGGTGTTGTTTTTGACCAAAAAATCTCTCACAAGCAAAGATGAGTGAGCAGGGGCATTATCGTGATGCAAAAGCCATGAATTATTTTTCCACAATTCTGGACGTTTTCTTCGTATTGCTTCTCGCAAACGGCGCATAACTTCAAGATAATACTGTTTATTCACCGTACGACCATATGGTAAGAACTCCTGATGCACCACGCCATGGTAATCGAAGAAAACAGTGAGCAAAACTTTGACATTTGATCGAACTTGGCGTGCTTTTTTCGGTCTTGGCTCATCTGGGGTCTTCCATTGGGACGATTGGACTTTGGTTTCGACATCATAACCATATACCCATGATTCGTCACCAGTTATGACCCTTTTGAGTAAATCTGGGTCGTCGTTGACGTCATTCAACAGTTCTTGAGCGATGCTCATGCGACGGTTCTTTTGGTCAAAATTTAGCAATTTCGGAACAAACTTCGCTGACACACGTCTCATGCCCAAAACGTTAGAAAAAATTTCATGGCACGAGCCAAGCGACAAACCAACATCCTCAGCAACTTCTCTGATAGTGATTCGACGATTTTCCAAAACAATTTTCTGCACTGCTTGAACGTTTTCATCAGTTGTTGACGTGCTTGGGCGTCCAGAGCGAGGCTCGTCATTGGCATCTTCCCGGCCATCTTGGAAGAGTTTGTACCACTTGTAAACATTTTTTTTACTCAGAACAGTTTCACCGTATGCTACTGTCAACATTTTAAGTGTTTCGGAGCACTTTATTTTATTTTTTACACAAAATTTGATGCAAATCCTTTGATCCATATTTTTCGATAGCAAGAAATCGCCGAGCACGCAAAACACTTATAACCTTTACGCCTCTCACAACCAAACAAAAAATGCTATACATTTGAAACTTGGTACAGATGTTCGGGAAGAGTGTGCCAACATAACAAAACAAAAAATGGATAATCGAAAGTACGTTGCCCGCGAAATTTGAAAAGTCACCTTACTTTTTGAACACACCTCATACATATTCTCCTGTTCTTCGCTTTAACCTTGTCGCAATAGTAATCCAAGGTTATGTTTCTACATGTAACTCCCAAACAGTGTTGTTTGCTGATCAAACACGCCTTATCTTGAATCAAAACGTATTTTTATGTTTTGAATATATTGAATTAACATTTCTTAATGTTTTATAAGTGAATACAAGAACATCTTAAACTAATAACACATCAGTTTTCCCAGTAGTGTACTGGTAACATTTCATGTTTACTAATCACCCCATAAATTATATTAACTTCACAATCTGTGTATTAGGGGAAATGATAAATCACAATCAAGCTTTTGGTTCATTACTTTATTACATCTCTGTTATAAACGTATGTTTACAGCCAAACAAGTCTTGAGATTCGATCAAATATGCCCCGTCCCGATGGACACAGTGGATAAATGTAGGTACAATTTTTATGTTCTTCTCCCATTTGCGCAGCTACGGCGTATTCAGAATCTATAAACGAGTATCCTCCATAATTTGGCCTATAAAAAAGAATGAAAGCTTTCACGTGTTTAGTATTCGAAAGAAATTTTATATTCTACTTACGTTAATAACAAATGAAGTAATTCACCAATGATTCCTTCCCCACCCACGGGTAGTGCAGCTGCTTCGCAAATACTCCTTTTCAAACAATCTGCATTTTCTCCTCCGTTCCTGCGCAATCAACCCCAACTTATATAGAATTTCTAAAGTATCTTCTTATGTGGAATTTAATTTGGAGAATTCATATATGAATTGTATAAAAATTATATAAAATCCTGTCCCGACAAATATCTTAACGGGATTTATATCCGAAGTATATATCACAATTGTATATAAATTCTATATAAATTATATATGAACTACATACAAATATTCCAATTAGATGCAATTTTCATGCAATGATATAACAATTTACGTGACAGAATACTCGTGATCTACTGTCTCCAAAGAATTCTATCCATCTAAGTCCAATGTTAATTTATATGAAAATTGTGTGGAGTAATATATAAGAAAAATTGATGGAACTTGCATGCACGTTGAAGAAAAAATGATTTTCTTCGAGAACGAAATAATGTAAGACACAAATCCACGATAATCTCCTACCACTGGATGCTGTTCCGTACAAATCCACAATTATCGGCAAACGTCAGATAAATCCGATCAATGGAGAATCAATGTCGAATCGTGGCAAGCAATTAGTATAACAACTTAATTTCGTCATTATTGATCGAGAATGTATTGAAACATGCTCTGACAGAAATTTCATGCCGACAATAATCCGTTGAACATCGCAACAATCATTCAATTTTGTGTCCATCATTACGAAACCAATGATAATTTCAATATTCTGGAAGTGGTGATCACGGCAAACATTGGCACGATATCCCCCTCTCACAGTATTAACAAAACTACATCAATTGGAAACGTTGATTTCCCATTGATCTGAATTTAATTAAATTTGATATGAATATCGTTGTTTGTCTCCCATCGAATTCATCGAACCTGTACGTTACATAACAAATCCCGATCTCGCTTCCATCGGTATTGAAAAACAGCAATCTACGTCAAGCCGGGATTCCTCACCTTACGAATTCCTGCTCAAGGAATCTGTAGACGAATCTCCTTTCTTCGCCTGCCATCGTTTCGCGAAGATGTCGACGTCGTGTCGTCTTGGTCGTCGCCGACGACATCGAGGCGTCGTCGAAGAATTCAGTGAAGAACGTGGCGTTCTGGGGCAGAGCGTATTGGAACTGAAAGTTTTGGCCGTACACCAAGATTCTACCAGATATTTCGACCGGTACAGCGAAACCCACGGTGAGCTTTTAACAGAAACGATCAATGAAACACAGAATTTAAATACTTTATGCTCTTCGTTCGTACGGGATGAGGATGAAGTTTCAGTCGATTTATGAAAGATCGTAAAAACACTTTGTTCAACAATATTTATGCTGTCGTTGGAAAGATGCCATGGTAAAGGAACAAATTAACGTCGTATAAAAGTTCTACAGCAATTCACGATTCTGTCTATACGCGTAAGAAAAATTTTATGTAAATTGAGTTTGATGCATAAATGAATATCATCTCAGAACTGATTTTGAGAAGAGATATCTTAGAGACATTACGAATCCCAAAGCGATACGATAAACTTGTTCTAAATAAGCCGATGCAGTCATAATAGCATGAGGACGTTTAATCAGTTACATGATACAGCAATGCATTATTCCTGGCAATGTGCCAAGAAGAAAAGAAAATCATGCCAGGTTTCTCAGAATTCAAAGTTCACCGTCAGAGTGTTCGGAGGTTACTACTATAAATTTTTACCAAGCGCATTTCAGCTATGTAGATCTTCTTTTGAGAGTTCAATTCTCTCTTTAGAATATGCATTAACCTCCACGCTATTATTCTTCCACAGCTTCTGCTCGCGTACGTGAAAGAATTACTTCAGATATGATGAAGTGATTTGAGTCAAAGAAAAATTTTACACCCCCGATGGGTGTATTTGCATACATACACATGGTGGTAACGATACTGTCATGAGATAACAAACTTTCTCAATATCCCCTAATTATTCTCATGTTATTCTCTCTTTTCTGCGAGAGGAATTTTGTACGACATCGATATAGGAACTCTATTCTCACATTCCAATCAGCGAATCATCGTGAATTCTCAGTAAAAATGTACACGAAGATATCAGATATTCCAACTTATGATGTTCGACTTCACGATTACTCGACTGTGACCTCCGCAAAGTTAAATTCTGTCGACAACGGTGAAGTAATGTTCGAATGTGTGACCCCACAAGATTGTCCAGAGGGAAATACGTGAGCCATCGTGGAGATTATCGTGCCAAGTCATATAAATATTTCATTCATCGCGTTTCCCGTGACGCTCCACTCTAAATATGGAGTGTATTGAAATAATCGATAGGATCCGCGGTACTCAAAATTTTATCTACCGATCGTAATATTCGAAGAATCCTTAAATGCTTGACATATATTTTCTTCCTTTTACTCCAATACGCGAGTGGAGTTTGAATTATTGCATCGCTCTCTGTCGGAATAGTTGATACACCTTTGCTTATTTCGAATTCATATATTGATGCAAGTACGTATCTATGAAAGTGCACGCAATTCGAATTATTTCAATTCATGCTACGGAAACATTTATATTTCTAGAGTCGGAACACGGCGGATGTTTTCCCCGTTTTTTCTCTCGCGAGTCATCTACTTGATCGTAAAACGAGACCAGGTGGCTGTAGCTTCCATTTACTTTGCTTCGCTTAGCGGCACGACCCCCTTCACACTTCGCTTCGTTCACTCTAAGAAGATTTTTCCAGTTCGTAGCCATGATAGTGTTCGTATGCTCGTGAATGAACGCTCAACGAAGATTGAAATTCATATCGATTCTTTGTAGCGTCGATCAGACTTTTTGAAATTTCAATCAAGCTCTGTGGAAAGATTTGGATTTACTCTTTCGCGTGAACGATTCATTCCATAAACCTCACTCGAATAATTTCCTTTTCTTACTGGTTATCTTCCCTCCGTCGAAATTTTTCTGTAAATTGTGTAATGTATGTAAATTTTCAAGGAAATCAATGTAATATTTTCCTAAAGCGAGTAAAATTATATAGCAAACAAATATTGAACATCATAAATGTTCATACCTTTCCCGATAAGTACATTCATTTTCCGGTATAACGAAAATCCAACGTTCTCTCATATTCCTTTTACGCGAAGAAAAATTTAAATTTCGTTCCCTTAATTTTCCAATTTCTACTACCAGCTTCTTTTATCTTCATCCGAAGCAACAAATATTTGCCAAAATTTCATGAATCAGAACAAAAGAATATTTACCGACAAAACATGACCTCCTCGTGTTTGAGAATTTCTTTCCCTCGGCGTATTAATATTTTTCATATTTTACACCTTAAAAGGCAGTCAGAGTTAAACCCGTCAGACTATATGTATATGCAGTTCCACGCCCCCTGACCTGGCAACTTCAAACTTGGTTTTTCCTTTTTTCTTTCCTTCTTTCGATTCTACAGCTTCATCTTACCATTCTTTACTTTCTCTATCTCCTTTACCGCTGTTGTTACTCCTGCTGCAGTTGATCTCTCGTTCGTTCTTTTGGAAGTGGCAATCAGAGGCGCCCGGGCTAACATAAACAATCGATACAAGTCGGTCCTCCAACGAACGTGAATTTTTGCTCCTTTTTCTACCCTTCCAGATCTTTCTTTTATTTTCTTATTTGCCTTCGTCGCTCAAAGTGTATCGATCTAAATATTTTGTCTTTCATATTTTGATCGGACGATTTACCTTACACTCAACGGATATCGATGTTTTATCCAAGATCGAGTCTCATTGTTTCTCGTCCTTTCGTTAATTATATGCATTAGAAATGCCTCCAAAATCCAAACATCATGTAGTTGATATTATATTTAGGAGTTGAAAGACAATTATTTATACCAGGATTTTATTGTCTTGAACCGCAGTCATTCAACAACCCTACATTCAGAGAAAAAAAGTTGCTGAAACAGCACACCTCGAATATTTGCTTTGCTGATATGGCACAACTTGACGCTGAATTAGCAAAAAATTTGCTACTACAGCAAAAATTTTGCTCTTCTAACAAGTGCTTGCCATTCAGTAATCCGGAATTGTAGATATACGGACGGCTAGAAAATTTTGCTGAATTAGCAAAAATCTTGCTAAAATAGCAATATTTTTGCTGTAACAGCAACCGCTTTGTTAATTTAGCAAAGCAGATTTTTCTGAATCGCTTTCTCAGCAAGAATTTTTCTCTGCGTGTGATAGAAATGCTCTAGTCATTTTGAATTGATTTTAACCCTCTAAGTACCAAGTCATGAAGCAGATAAGGAAAAATGTTTTTCTCCTTCTCCTCACATCGAAAATGATGTAAGGAATCCAAAATCGGTGAAAAACAAAATTTCAAACTTTTCCCCTTTTCAACTGTTTTGAGGCCCCAAACCGTCAATTGAGCATGAGAAAATTTTTTTCGCATCGAATGGAATCCAGAAAAATTCCTGATCATCATGTTCAAAACCAAATGCTCTTGGAATTTATAAAAAAGTGGATTTAGTAAACATAGCAAATTTGCAACGTTTGTAGCTAGAGGGTTGAATTGAGTTTTATAACGCCCAACTCGCCCGAAACTAAACGCTTGTAAGTGCTCCGTAAGGTTCTGGTGAGGTATTGGCGAGTGTCTAATTTCTGGCCCTGGTGAAAATAAACCGTTGAAGCGCGACGAAATCGTAAGTTGAGAGTTATCTAAGCGTAACAAAGAGTCATCCAGGCGTAATTTAGAAGGAAAATGGAACATTTTCACACTTCGTTCGTTTCAATAACCGCTTCCTCCACTTTTGAATTTCCACTAAGCTGTTGAACAAAACAGAAATCTTCTGGTACCGCGAGAATGAAAAATTTCTATTCATAATTAATTTTACATTAAATTCCATGTTTCGCATTCCAATTTTGCCACATTAGAGCGACAATGTTCAGATCTTTATACTGGAATTTGCACAATTCCAACACAATTCTCCTGCATGAATGTACAGTTCAATTACTTCCATCTCGCCGCTAGAAGTTTCCAGTAGATGTTTCTTACAATATATTAGGAATTGGATTCAATTCTTAGCGTTTTTTTAATGATAAAAAATTATTTATTCCGAATGAATATCAAAGAATACATTAATCAAAGTATTGTCCATCGCTTTCTATCACTTTCTGGATACCGTGTTGGGAGAACGCGTCATCTTTTGATGCACTCCACGAATCGACCCATTCTTGGCAATCTTCGTAAGAAATGAACTTCTGCTCAGACAAGCTACGAGCCATCGAACGAAACAAATGGTAATCAGATGGAGCAATATCTGGAGAATACGGCGGGTGGAGTAGAACTTCCCATTTGAGTGTTTCCAGGTATGTTTTCACCGGTTTTGCGACGTGCGGACGAGCATTGTTGTACACCAAAATGACGTTGTCGTGTCTTTTGAAGTATTCTTTCATTTCACGGCTCAAGCGCATCAATTATAGTCGGTAACGATCCCTAGTCATGGTTTCATTTGGTTTCAACAGTTCATAATAAATCGCACCCATCTGATCCCACCGAATACAGAGCAGGAGCTTAGACCCATGGATATTCGGCTTTGCCTCTGATTGTGATGGTTGGCCGGACTTAACCCATGACTTTCTGCGCTTTGGACTGTCGTGACGAATCCATACCTCATCACCAGTAACAATTCTATCCAAGAAACCTTTTCCTTGCATATTGAAATAATGAAGTAAAACTCCCCGCAAAAACACAAAGAAACACGGAAAAAAAGGACTTAGGCGTATGAGCTATTTTTGCGTAGTTGTATAAGAGATAGTTGTGATAATAAATCAAATATCTGTCTGAAATAGTTCGTGAGTTCTCACAACTATTTCTAATATTTGTCACAAGTGAATTATATAGTTGTGAAAAAGTAGCTGATCGAATAAGAGAAATAGCTACCTGATCTACTTTACTTTGAGATAGTTCGTGGAGCTACTTCCCATTGCTCCCATCGTTACGCACGTAGTTCCTGCAGCAATGTGAATTTTGTTGAAAACAATCGAAACGCGGTGAACTCTCGCGTTATTCATTGAGGTTACCTGCCGTGGTTACCGTGTATATATTTCATTTTATAATATTTTCAATACATATTCGTGTCAAATTACTAATTTTCAAAAACCTCGTATGTCCAATTTTATTTTCGGAATTAAATGACTGATCATTTGTAGAATGATAAATCCTCTTTATGTATACTCTGAGTATATGAAAATACACAATCAAAACGATCAAAACATGTGCAAGGCTTTTTTTACGATATTATCAGCGTTGTCGGTTTAGCTGCGATCATTAAGGCATAGGTTAGGTAGATTTAGGTATAGCGTATAGGTAGGTTATGACAGGGGTTCGAAACCCGAGGTAAGTTAACATTGGAACTTGAATGTTTCAACCACCTCCTCCCAAATCTATATGCATTGAACAAATATCACAATCGAAAATAAATTTTTTTTTCGAAATTTACAATTAAATGTTGCAAAGAGTCGACGAGCACGTGCAGAAATAATAGAAGATCTTAACCTTAAACATCAAAACCGGCACTGAAAATTTCTCTTCTCAGTTAATAAAATAGTTCATCGGCCTACATATATCGTCATACTTGATATTTTATGTAGATCCTGCATCTTAGAAAAGTAGTTGTAACAACTACTCGAGTTGATATCCCAACAATCTGGGGTACATCTAACAAAAGTACCTGCCACAACTACTTTCGTAGCTGGTCGAAAATCGTCTACGTAAAGTAGTTGGAACAGCTAATTATTAGTTGGGAGAACTATTTTTTTTTCTCCGTGAAGGTTATGTAAAACAAATGACGTCCAATGATAGCTGTTTTACAATGAATTGATTACTGTAGACGACAACGGAATATTGTACTACCTACGCCAACTTTTGTGAATCGCTACGAACTAATTCCAACACCTAATACATTTCTAGAAGATTGACTATTCTCAGTTTCCCTTCCTCGTATTTGGAACTCTCAGACTAATCGTCGAAGACACCTCTTCACGGTTTTTCAATCTGTCTATAAAATCTTTTCACTACTAGGTGGAGACATCTTTAGGATTTCTTCCCTTATTCATCATTCTGGAATGAAAAACAGAAGGATTACACAGATTTGATGTTCAACACTACAAAAAAAAAGAGGCATCGATGAAATAAAATCACCTTTGATGCCAGGATTTTAATACTCGCTAGACACAAATTCAATCACGACGACGAGTACGAAGATATTTCTCCGCGTTATGATTGGTAGCTGGTCAAACAGAACGTGCCTATCTGGTCACGCATGAATAACGGTCACCTCATTCCTACGTAAGTCCCCTGGACTGGAGCCAAGCTTCAAAGATTGCAGCTCGTTTAGCCCCGGAGAATCCAACTGGCATATTTGCGAAACGTAGGCAACAAAGCGACATGGAACGCAACTCTTCGAACGGAAGCCAAGACTTTTAATTGAGAGCAAAGTCGCGGAAAAACAAGTAACGACAACTCCCCGAAAGACACTCGGTTATTAGAATTCTGCACGTATCTATCTATCTATCTCAACCTCCTCTGCGATCTCTCGTTTTCTTGTCTTCCCGGAATCCCCTCTGACGATGACGAACAAAAAACTCGTTCGAAGGGAGAAAAGTACCATAAACAATCCAGCGGATTATTTCTCAACGACAGTTTTTCTCTCCGAAAACTCGATCGAACTCTTACAAAACTTTTTACCAACGACAATTTGGACCAGTTATTTTTTTCTCCCTTCTTCTTTCTCTTCCTCTATCTTCTTCTCCCATCGACTTTTCTAAGACATTTATAGAAACTCAGATTTTGCCGTTGAATTATATGTTTGAATTCAACATTGAGAGAATATATACTCCACTTTTGTGAATTATGAAATCTTCGCTTCAGGTTTCATTTCTGGACACCGTAGGTTGATTTCATTCTTTTATTATGCTTTGTTGTTCCCTTCGCCGCTGGAATAAGCCAGAAATAATCTTGTCTTGGGGAAAGTAAAAATAAAGACAAACGATCTATTCGGACCCTCATACCATTTCCCTTATTTCTTTCTGCCATTCTTCCCAAAAGCTTTGAGAAAGCGGAAGCAGTGAGAAGAGTTTTCCGATTTAATTAACGAATTCGAGGGAAGAAGACAAGAGAAGATAAAACTCGAGTTAATTATCAGACGCGAATTTTCTCTCAATGAAGAAAGAGAAAAAGAATGAGGAATCGTAGCGAGAAGGACTGATATAACCTTTCTTTAAGCTTTTAGGGTCTTCCCGACTGTGGTCGCCGAATGAAGACATTAGCGTTCGAGGCTTTTGTATGCACTCGTCCTGATTAGTTTGATTTTCCTTGAAAGTCAAACATAGATATCACCGTCATCGTTTCAAATCCACGAGAATGCAAAATCATTCGAGTTGAAAAAATGAACGATCAAAGATCAATTAAGCTCGATCTTCGTTAATTTATGGAACATATACGTACCTTGAAGGTACCTCCGTACGGCCACACGATAGGAGGCGATGGTAACAAATATTGACTCGATTTAGGATCCACGATCTCTCCTTCGAAACAACAGCAAAATTCGAAGAACAGAAGCGGTACCGCGAACCCTCTAGGCTTCATACTTATCTGAATGGATTCAACGAAGGTGAAAAAAAACCACTCGAAATATAATATGAATCATGAAAAGGAAAGAAATAATAATAAATTGATGGAGAGGGTGAAGTGGAAGTTTGAGAAAGTGTAGGTTTCATTATACTCACCTACTCATATTATAGAGCGCCTTTATCAAAAGTCGAATTTATGGTCGACCTTTATGTAGTCACCATTCTCCCACTTTTCAAGAACTGCACCGCTGGTTCCTGTTGCTGTTTCTATACACCTCGAGAAGAGAGGCAAGGAGAAGGGGGCAAAGAACAAGGAGAAGAAATGACCCGTGGCAAATAACCTGAACGCTTGATACCAACCAGAAGTTTTACGTATCCATCTAAGAAGTAACGGTAACATGGTACCAGTTTTCCTCAAAGAGAGAGGAAGAGGGAGAGAACGAAATAAATACGATGATGGACGAGGAAAAGAATAAAAAAACTCATCGTGGCAAAATTTATTTTTCTCTCTCCTTATTTCCGAGTGGAGTTGAAAAACATGTGTACAAAGTTTGTATGTACTTACGAAATATGAGAAAATATTCCCAAATCCGTATTCTCGAAACTGAGGGCTGAAGTTTTGTTTCTCTATTCATTTCATTCACTCACTTCCGTCATTTTTCTCTCACTTTACAGTTCTCACATAATTTTAATTATCGATCCTGAACTTACCCTTTGTTCATGTTGTTAGAGTTTGAATCGCTTATTGAAACGAAACGAGAATTTAAACTCTCAAAATTCGAAGAATCATCGTTGTTTATCTTTTCGAAATAACTCCTTGGAACTGGAAACATCGTATGAAGAATGTACGGCAAGAGTTTAGGTCTTTAACAGTTGAGTATTTCGTTATTCGATTACTAATCCGGTTCACGATTCAAGCTTCAGTAACATCTTCCCAACAAACACCGAAGGTCTTTAATACACCTACAAGATATGTTTAAGAAGACATCTTTTAGGTACATCGAAAAGATATCTTTTAGATATCTTAAACGAATGTCAGGGACATGTCTTTAAGTTATTTCTAAAAGACATCTTTCAGATGTCGAATCAACATAGTCTCAAAGACATCTTGAAAGAGTTTTTGAATATCTGTTACACATCTTCAGAATTTTCTAAGTGAGGAGGGCAAAAGTCACGCCATGTTCCTTTTTTAGAACTCATGAGTGATTTTTTTGTATTGTCTGGGGTATCCTCATGATTTCAAAAAGACATTTCAGAGATATCTAAAACGTATCTTAAAACAATCGAAAACATATCTTTGTCAGCGTGTCTAAAAGATATCTTGTGCAAGACATCTTTTAGGTATCTAAAACTTGTCGGAATCAGTTGCATAAGACATCTTTTAGATATCGAAAAGATATCCTCACGAAAGTCTTCCAAGACATCTCTCATGATTTTTAAGACATCTTTTAGATACGAATAGATATCTTTTTGTTTGTTGGGTTTCTTTACAATTGTTAACGAATACATTGTTGTTGTTACAAATTTGCTCTCCGAAACTAAAATTCAAATTCCTCAATATACGTCGTGTACTCCCAAAAACTAACCACCTGCGTTGTTTCCATCTTCATGAATTCAGTAACCGACATATTATCCATAAATTCGTTGAGTTCATTTTTCAAAGGTGAAAATTCACCTCCATTCCGAAAGTTGGATTCTCCAATGCCACGAGTGGTAACTTCAACAATTCCCAAGGTCTCCTTTGAATACTGGTATAAGATTTTTATGAAAACTTTGTAGAACTTTACAGAAGTTTTTATTCAATCAAATGCGGAATTCTTGGAAAGAGGACTTCTGAAATTCCGAAAATATGTGGATCCAATATAATTTTTCATCCAACCACTCATTTTCCAATCACTCTGTTTTCTTATCAGTCTCGTTTCTTTTCAAGCCTAACTTTTGTGTGTGGTATGAACTCCTTAATGGTGCTCGGGATGTAATGGGATTACCTACAACTGTCTTGCTATGTATTGTTACAATGTGCACGGAAATTGGTGTAACATGAGCAGTAACTTTTACACACTGTTTTCTTGTTCTTACATTCGTACGAAATGTTCAAAAGCTTTAAAGATAACACGTGTTGTAATGTACATTAGCTGCAATTCCCTTCCCAGTTTCGGATTTTTTTGAATGAATACCACGAATGAATACCATGAATGAGTATTATCTCTTTGGAAGCTGTAAAAATTTGTTACCAAATTGAATGAAATTATGATACTTTGTAACATATTATTGGAATCTATTTATTGTTTACTTCCTACAGCATCTTATGAACAAGCTCATCTCCCCCCTGGTGAAAATGGAAACTGAAATGAAGCGCAGACGAAAAGTATGGTGGAGCGTAACAGAAACGTTAATGAAAAGTAAACAAAGAGTAAATGGAACGGTTTCGAAGAGTACTTGAAGCGAAGTTTGGAACAAAAAAAGGGTATAAAAATTAGAGATCTTATTCTCATTCGGGAAATTAGAAACTCGAGAACTCAGATACCCGAGTATGATTTGATTAATCGGGTATTACCCGAGTATGTCAAATATTGCTCGTATTACTCGTATTACTCGTATGATCCGAGTGATACGGGTAATACGAGTAATACGAGTAATACGGGTAATACGGGTAATACGGGTAATACGGGTTCATTCATCAATAAACTAAAATAAGAAGTATTCCGTTGCAGGCATATCAATACTAGCGTTTCCATTATTTTGAACCCACTAATTCTCTTGCACTGAGACGAAATTAGAGTTAAATTTACTATGCGATCTTAGGAATGGGGAACATACTGACACCTAATCAAATTGCCTATAAAACATTGTAAATTTGATCAAGTTTCTATTGTTGTGCCATAGTAAATTTCAACACATTATAGTAAACTTCATCAGGTGTCAGTATGTTCCTCCATTCCTAAGATCACATAGTGAATTCAACTCTAATTTCGTCTCAGTGTGACAGCACAGCTACTACTCCTCTACTTAGGATTTTGGTGGAATGAAGAAATGCTGCTAGAGAGATGGAAGTCGCAAAGATAAACAAGGAACGAGCATTCGTTTCGGTTGAAGCAACGGAAAAATATTTTCCTAAATCACTACACGGAGAAAAAGGAATTCGCTGTGGCAGCGAAATCTACTTTCGCTGGGTTCTTTTTGCCAGAGCAGCAAATCTTTTGCTTTGACAGCAAACTATTTGATGTTCCAGCAATCTTGTTAGCTGCGACAGCGAATTTTTAGCTGTGGCAGCAAAAAATGTTTGCTATCCCAGCAAAATTCGTTTGCTATTCTGTATATAATACTGAAAATTTGCTGGCGGAGCAAACATTTTTTGCTGCCACAGCTAAAAAATTGCTGTCGTAGCTAACACAATTGCTGTTATAGCAAATTTTTAGCTAGGTCAGCAAAAAACTTTGCTATTCTATATATAATACCTCGATTTGCTGAGTCAGCCAATTTTTTCTCTCCGTTTATAAAAAATTCCCTGATAGAAAACATTCTAGCTTCTACTCTGGCGCGAATAAGTCCACGCTCGTGCGAAAGATAGGGGAGAGTGGGGACACTTGCACCATGGGGTGATATGCACCACAGCAGATATCTCTTAATTTTCCAAAATTTCTGAACTGTTCTTGCACGTGGCGTTTGCTGAATGGATGACCTAACTCCACACGAGTTCACAGGAATGTGGAATGAATCTCTGTTTTTTTATTGATATCAAAAGGTGTGGCACTCTCAAAATCGTTTGATTTGTGTCTCCTTAGTTTTTCAGAAAAAGTTTCCCATGATCTGTAAGTGATCCCAAACACCACGAAACCAATCTCAATCGAAAGTACAATCGTTGCACAATATTTTCATGATCCACTTTTTGACTGAAAATATCTGGAATTTTTTTGCGAGCATCAGTAGTCTGTTGATGCCGTGAGGGGTGCAATGCACCACAAATTGCGGGGATACTTGCACCACTTCCGATGTTTCATTTTTTTTATAGAAACAGGTATTCAGAATGATCCGTACACTCGGATGTTCGAATCTGAATGTTCTTCCGAAGAACAGAAGAGAGAAGGAGAGGAAGGAGAGAGAGAGAGAAAGATTCTTTTGTTTGATAAAATACTATGTGAAACTCTTTGCTATTTCCATGAATGATCTCACTTCATATAAGTCAGGGGGGATAAACTCAATGAGAGAATTTTCATAATGAACTTCAGCGCCGCCAAGGGGAAGGCTACTGGAACTAACCTCACATGGATACATTTACACAAATGCTCAACAAATCATAAAAGTTTGTGACACAGTATCAGTGCCTTCATGTGAGATTAGTTCAAGTACCCTTCCTCTTGGCGGCGCTAAAATCAGTCTCAAGAACGTTCAATTGAGTTTATGCCTCCTGATATGAGTTGGTAGGAGTGACAAATTTCACTTGTTTCCTCCGTTCATAGCAAACACTCTTGTGCAATTAGTTTTCAATAAAAGGTTGTTGCTAGTATCAAACTCTAAACTGCATAAAGTCCATCTTGATCGTAAGTTCAGCTATTCACTTGTATATCTGATTATTCATTTCAAATAAATACTGATAAATAGATTTGAAAATAGTGGTTATTATTCCAATTAGCCCTGCTAAATTATCCCCATAAAGAACGATACAAAACGATAAATTTTTCTATAGTTTTCAATGAGGTTTCTGAATACGGAATTTACGAAGTTATATCGTTATCAAACGATAGAACTCTATCGTTCCTTACCGTTTTCTATAAAAATTTAACAGATTGTATAGGGTTTTATCGTGAAATTCGTATTGGAAAAGTACTACTTATTCTAGAACACATAACTATTTTTTTCCAAATAACTGATACTTCTCCTATACGAATTTCACGATAAAACCCTATACAATCTGTTAAATTTTTATAGAAAACGATAAAGAACGATAGAGTTCTATCGTTTGATAACGATATAACTTCGTAAATTCCGTATTCAGAAACCTCATTGAAAACTATAGAAAACATTTATCGTTTTGTATCGGTCCTTATTGGGAAAATTTAGCAGGGAGAGGATCAATTACTCAGGGAGAGAGAAAGAGAGAGTGAGAGAGAGAGAGAGAGAGAGAGAGAGAGAGAGAGAGGGAGAAAGAGCTAATTCGCAGGGTGGTGCAAATATCCCCACAGGGTGGTGCAAGTCTCCCACCATGTGGGGAGAGTTGCACCAAACGCAATGTTTTTGAAGAACACTTATATCATTGATAGGATGTTAGATTCGACCTTGCTATCATTTGCAACTTAGGAAGGAATGTTTGCTCTGTCAAAATCCCATAAATAATATATCGAATGAAGTTAACCACGAAAGTTATAACAATGTAAAAGAAAAGTGGTGCAAGTGTCCCCACTCTCCCCTACGCCTAGAATGATTTTTACTAGGTTTTCTTTGTAAATTTACAAAAAAATTTTACAGTTCTTTACACGAACATTTCTTCTAGTCGATTTTCAAACAAAATTTTGTGAATTGAAAATTTTCTGAGGGCTTGGTTTTTTCATGTGCTGATGATCCTAATGTCAACTACGCGAAAATGTGTTAAATAAAGATAAATACCTCATATTAAAACCCCTAATAGTCTCACATGAGTCTTACTTGCGTTGGTTGAGAGATGAGCTGTGAGTGAAAAATAATTTTGAGGCTTTTTTCAACACAAACAAGAAATCAATGTATCAATTAATTAGCAGAGTATATTGATTTGAAGAGAAAATGTTTATTTATGTAAAGCAGGGAATGAAATCACATTGAATCTTATAAAAATTTCTACCAATGTTCATTCGAATCAAACAAAAGTAACAGGTCAGTTAAAATGAAACAAAAAACAAGGTATTCTTCATATAGCAGGTTGATCGGATAATCTTTCTAGAATTAGGTGTCTATTTTGACGTAGAAGAACAAGGATATTGACATTTTCAGGCAACAAATTACTCCTCTTGGTTGTCACGACATTTCCTGCAGTAGAAAATACCTACTCTTTCGGAACTAGCATAAGTTGCAGGTATGCTCAGATAAATTTGGGCTAATTTAGCAAGAGAAGGAAAGGTACTTTCATTAGTTTTCCACCATGTAAGTGGATCCATGTTCACATTCAACACTGGATTGGTGGTGTACAGAAAAAATTGGTGCTCCTCATTTGTAGTGTGAGGTTTAGCCTGGGAGATGAAATCCAAAGCAGTTGAAACCGTATCTTCTGCTTTTTCTATTTCTTCAGCCTGATTACAGGTTGTACCCAATGTCTTCATATCACGTTTTATCTTATCCATAATTTTCTGTCTCATATCTGGAGACTCAGCTTTCAAATCTTTATATCTGGGATCCAGAAAGGACGCAGTTTGTGCGGGAATAATTTCATCTCCAGCACATAAATTCATACTGAAACGATCAGTAAGTGAAGTTGTAATGAGGTTTTTAAATGTTGTTTCTCATCTTCGTCATCAAATGTAGAAGGATTAAAATGCCTATGTATAAGCCCATACATAATAGGACGAACTTGTGAAAACGTTACAGTTGATTCTGTGCAAAGTATAGTTCTTGCCATTTGTAAGGGTTTTAGAAGTTGCACCGTACTATCGACTGTAATCCAGTTGCTTTCTGTCATTTGTAATTTCATTGCAATGTTGGGCTTTGTAATATTACGATCTGCGAGTACCAAGGACACTGGGCGTCTATTAATCGGAGACGCTCCAACATGCAAAAGGTAGAATCCTATCTTGTTGGACATCTTTGGATGAGTTTTCTCGGTTTTATTTTCAGCTGATTTTGTTTTTCAACAAGACTTGCGGTTGCAATATTCGAATGATTAAAATGTTGCACTATTCTGCTGCAACAATTTGATATATCGATGAAATTTCTTACACTTGTGATAGCATCATTCACGCAAAGTTGCAACGTATGAGCAGCACAAGGAATACTGTACTCAACGAATTCAGTGAGCGGAATTGCATTAACGATATTCAGTGCGTTATCATGAACTGCTGCTTTGATTTCTCCAGTAAGATTCCAATCCTGTATTACCGAATCTATGAATATCGCTAAATTTTCGGCTGTGTGTCGGTCTTCAAAAGGCGATGAACATAAAGTATAATTTTGTATTTTCCAATTCATATCAATAAAATGGGCAGTGGTTGAAACAAAACTATCTTGTGCTCTTGATGACCAAGCGTCAGTTGTTAAGTTGATAGATTCTGCTTGAGCCAATTTCTGTTCTACTATAGTTCGCACATCATGATAAAGAATTTGAAGTCTTTTACGAATTGTTTCAGCAACTGGAATTTTATATCCAGATTCTAAAACTTCCATGAACTCTTTGAATCCTTCACTGGCTACGAAAGAAATAGGCATCATATTAATGGCAATCATCCGTGCAATGGCTTGAGAAATTGCTTCTTGTCTGATTGCAGTGAATGTTCTAGGTCCTTGCAGTCGACGTCGTTCATTATTATTCCCTTCATCTAATTGAGAGTTTTCAGGCTGACTGCTTTGATTCACTGTATTGTGTGAAAGGTCTTGGATATCAAGCGGGGATCCAACAGTTGTTTCTGGACTTGAGAAGAATCAACATGTAATGAATATTTTGAATCATTTTTATTTTTAGTGTACTGATAGAGAGGACGTACACTGAACAAAATTACAGTTCTTGTAAAAATGCCGAATGCTTCTGACACTGATGCAAAAGAAAGGATGAACGGACCATTACGATAACAATGGCATACCCACGCAGCTTGTTGGTCTCGATATAGTCATAAAGAATTATCTATACATTTGTTGGGGGCTTCTGTAAAAGTCTTCATCATGACAGTTTAGAATGAGTTCTTTATGAAACTCTGATATTTGAATAGCATTCTCGAAGAATTCTTTATGAACTCTTTTGGAACTGACATAACGGGAGCTCAGTTGGGACATGCCTGTGCTGCATAGGTAGTTGATATAACGATATGATATCTGTTTTTCAACTATATAAATTCTTCTTGAACCCATATGCATCCTTATATCAATGAGAATCTCATTGTGATACTGGTGCGTTTATTGAATCACAAACAATATTGGAAAAGGAATGTAATTTTTTTTCAGTGCAACTTTTGAATTAAATAAAACTATTAAGATGGTAATATTAACTCGTTGTCAACTTGTGCTTCCTTTCGTGAATTTTCATTCTGTTTATGAATGACTTTGATGTGTCTTGCAACTGCAGAGGTCGATAAATTGTAAGTTAGTATTACATTGCAAATGTTGCATTTCGCATCCTTCCCATCTTCTGACGCGGTGGCGTATTGCCACACCCAACTTTTCGGTTTTAGCATAACGATTCAAATATCAAACCACATTGATTCAATAATCAAGTTGAAAACAGTACGAAGTGAAAAATTATAAACTCTGAAGTTGCACCACATCGCAAAAGTTTGTTTTTGTTTCATAAATCTTCCTCAAGACCATCAATTGAAATATAATAATAAACGACATCGATTGTGGACACCTAAAACATGCACTGCACCTAGACAAAAAAAATTTCTCAAGCCATTGCAAGAATGATTGCCATTAATCGATGCTTATTATTCCCGTAGAAATTGAAGGATTCAAAGAATTCATAGAAGTTTCAGAATGTGGGTGTAAAATTCCAGTTGCTGAAACAATCTGTAAAAGAGTCCAAATTTTCTATAATGAGTCGCGAACTGAAGCGCAACAGATATTGGCTCAAACAGAATTTATTAATTTAACAACTAGAATTTGAGAGATTATACTTTGTGTTCATTGCCTTTTGAAGATCAGCATATAATCGAAAATTTCGCGATATTCTTAGATTCGGTGGAACAGGATGGAAATGTTCCTCGAAAAATCAAAGGAGCAGTTTAAAATAAATATTGTTAATGCAATTTCGTTTCAATGGAGAAAAAAAGTGGTCGTTATTTTAATGAATCGTTCTTCGCTAAGTGAATTAAATACCTCAACGATGACAATTCGCTGAGGTCACGAACTGATTCGATATGAATATCAATTCCGTGCTAGTTCAGCAAAATTTGATTTGCTGAAAAATGAATCGCCATTCACAGGAGAAAACTTGCTCACTGTCCATAAAATAACGGGCGAATTCCACTGGAACAGCGAAATTCTTGCTGTTCCAGCGAATTTTTTTCTCCGTGCACTGAATTTGTTGAGTATAGTATACTATACTCAACAAGAGATATATCTCTTGTGCTGCTTATACGTTACAACTTTGTGTGAATCATGTTATCGCAGGTCCCTAAGAGAACACGAAAGTCTAACGAACGTTCAATAGTGGTACATTCAACGTCTGGACATTTGATGGAACGTAAATGTACGTCCTATCAATCTAAATCTCACTTGAGAGGTATGTGTTCTGTTGGGGGTGTGAGAAATTTCCTCGATGTATCAAATCGCTGCAGGAAAATAGTGCAACATTTCAATCATTGGAATATTCCAACTCCAGGTTCTGTTGAAAAACAAAATCAGCTGAACTTTGAGAGCTTCAATCAATCATCAGAAAGGAATCAGAATCAAATTTTACGTACAAAATATCAATGAATATCATCTTACCAAAGTCAGAATCTAGTTTTATATTCGGAGGACACCCTTTAATCCTAGATGTTGATTATTTCCCATTTTGTAAAGGTCCGTCGAAGAGTCTTCATATAGATTCTTTATCATCAGAGAATCTTTGAGAACTATTGAACTTGGAAATATATTATTTGATATAATAATAATTATATATGTACTCTTTCACGGAGAAAAAGGAATTTGCTGTGGCAGCGAAATCTACTTTTGCTGGGTTCCTTTTGCCAGAGCAGCAAATTTTTTGCTGTAACAGCAAACTATTTGCTGTTCCAGCAATCTTGTTAGCTGCGACAGCAAATTTTTAGCTGTGGCAGCAAAAAATGTTTGCTATCCCAGCAAAATTTGTTTGCTATTCTGTATATAACACTGAAAATTTACTAGCGGAGCAAACATTTTTTGCTGCCACAGCTGAAAAATTGCTGTTGTAGCTAACACGATTGCTGTTATAGCAAATTTTTAGCTAGTTCAGCAAAAAATTTTGCTATTATATATATAATACCTCGATTTGCTGCGTCAGCAAATTTTTTCTCTTCGTGTTGTACACTGGCAACAGTTATTATCCGTGAATGACTACGTATTACCCGTATTACCCGTATTACCCTCATTGCCCGTATTACCCGTATTACCCGAGTAATTTGCACTGTTGACCCGAGTACCCGGGTATTACTCGTATAACCGGGTATCACTCGAGTACACGGGCACTCGGGCACTCGGGTTGTAAGAACACTAATAAAAATCAACGCTTCATGAAGAGTATGAACAATATAAGAGGATAAAAATTTTAACCACTTGGCGAGATTCGAACCCATGATTTTCATCATTGCAATCCAGCGTCTTACCTATCCAGCCATGGAATGCTATGATTCCTGACAGTTTAAAACCGATACTCAAAGTCTGTATGAAATGATTCGCATTACCTTTCATGGAACGCACAGTACTCTTCCCAAAACGGCATTGAACGTTTATAAAGCGTATTGATAACGTATCATTTCAGTACTCTACAACAAGCAATCATTATACGCTCCGGCAAGAGAAAATTGGAATCTTTTCACGTTTCTTCTCAGCTTCGAATGCGTTTCCTACGAGCGTACATTTTCACCAGGACCATTTGATGCTTGGATTATAGATTCTAGATTGTAGAGTATATTTTTTCTCAGGCACTTGGCATCGAGCCACCATCGCGCCACTATCCCTTGATCATATTCGTAATCAATGAACAATCAATCTGCATCATTCATGTGAGAAATTATGTGATATTTCATCTTTGAACACATTCCATATGTATTTGTGGATTTGCATATTTGAATATTCGAGGATGGAATGTTAAATTAATGTCAGCACCCACGAGAGGTTTATTATCCAAATCTGTAATATGCTCAACAATAATGTATTCTATGTACTACGATGCACAGGAATGTGATGGATCGATACCTATTACACCAAGCCCGCGATAAGATTCTGCCGTCAAGTTTCCCAAACTTGATCGACGAATCCTGACGGTTCGAAAAAAAAATCTCCGCTCTCGGTGAATTGGAATTGATTTAATAAAAAAATTATCACCTTTGCGGGTACCGTGAGAGAAGAATTTGTCAATTTCCCATCGAAATTTCGCACGTCGGATCATTAAATATTTCCAAACTTGGTGAAATGTTATCCCAGTTCTCTCCCATCGATAAGAATAGGGTAGTTTGAGGACTTCCAGATTGTCATATGCGAACTTTGCAACCCGGAGACAATTTGATTAATAAACCAGTGATACCCTTGGGTAGTTACAATGTAAATTTATAACTTTCATCGAAGAGAGGAATTTAATAAGATTATACGAAGAAACTCAATTTCAGAAGATGTATAGTAAGATATTCGGTAATTACATAGTAAAAATTAAGATCCTCGTTGAAGTAATGAAAGTAGTATTTATTGATTGAAAACTGTCAAAAGATTAAGAATTATGAAATGACATGGAATGACATTTCTGTATATATGTACATGGGCTACGTTGATGGAGAAACCCTGGTACGTGGGGTATAACATGACTGAGACATTCAAGCACTCTCTCACTCTCTCTCTCTCTCTCTCTTTTCTCTCTCCTTCCTTGATCCTCTAAGGAAATACGATCTCGGTAAATGATTCTAGAGGTGATTCGATGCAATCGGGATATGTCAGGATGCAGTCTTCGCCAGATCTTCCCAATCGTTCAGCTTCCTGATACAATTTATCGACGCTACGGTGACTTGAATTAACCTTATCCGATGTGTCCTCCGTGGGCCTGTAACGGAAGTATGGAAAAATCAATCAATTATACATATTACATGAATTCTTCCACGGAAATAACAAGTAAATCTTCTACTTTTTCTATTCCCCAAATCTGAAGAGAGATTAAGTACTGTTTTAGTATATCCCAAGCACGTTAGTGTCGCTGTAATTTGAGAATCCTGATAGAACTGAAGTACATTGAAGTGAAATATATATTCCTGAAGTTTCTCCTGTTACTTCAACGTGTAACTGCTTTGATTAATGATATATTGGTGAAGTTCTAAACTCTGCACTTGGAAAGATACACTCCAAGTGAAAACAAAACCGTCTGATGTGTGGGGTTATGCCATACTTGTACCGAACTTTCTTCAAACTTTCAAGATGACCACACAGTAAAGTCATGTTTGGGTTATACCCTTCATCCTCTCAAAGGCCAATGTGTAGGAGCATTTGTACCTATAGAATACTTCAAAATGACAAACTCTTTTGTCGATCCATCACACCATGATCACGCCTTGGTTGTTTGTTTAAACCAACCAATCTGTCAGGATTTAATTGAAAGAAAGAATTCTTAAGTTCCCATTCCATGTTATATTTGACAATTCATGTACAGTATACAACCATACATATACTCAGGTCTTTACTCGCATTACACCTGTATCCCATAACCTAGCGATACAAATTTGCTATTCCAAAAGCGTACTATGTTCGGCCTTAATTCTACGGCACTCGAAGGAAATTGCAACACCCGTGCTAACACCAGCACGTACTAATTGGTATGAAGTTAGGCGGATACCCTAAGTTTGTAATGAAAGTGTTTCGCTAAAGATTTTCAACGGGTTATTGCTTTCCTTAGTCATGCTATCTTCATCTATACAAGATATTTACATAAACGTAGGAATATTCATATTGATATACCAGCATTGCTTTCTAAAAAATTGCTCAGGATGTTTTTGGTTTCGTAACGAGAGAATTATTGATTCCAACTTCTAGAATATTCTCTCACGTAAAAGAACATGATATTGAAAAAAGGTATCTAATGTAAGAATGTATGAGTGCTAGAACGTGAGGTTTAAAATTGAATACCACTGAAATTAGGCACGTAGATTTTACTGTTCTAATACGAGTGTTTTCCTTCCAAAGCTGAAGTCTTTCATTTTATATCCCTTATAAACGGAATCAAATTGTAGGAGGAAAAAACTCGGATGCATTAATTTAAATTCCTGTACCCTTTGTTAAATAAAACTGATGTCAATTAAATCGTTAAAAATCCTTTCAAAGTCAAGATATGTTTCACTCTCGAACGATGAAACCTCTCACTCCTTCTCATATTCTCTTTGAAATTCGACTTATAATAGACTTACGTTAAGATCAAATGAAGCACTTCTACGAGGATGTTCCGTTGGATATTCCTGTCGAAGGGTGTTACTGCAAGCTCACAAATAGTTCTCAGCAGGCACTCTTTGCCGTTTCGCCAACCGTGTCTGCAAAGTTGACATTAAAATCCGCTTTGAATCGGAATTTCTCCGACAAACGTGAAGGAGGAATTGATTCTATCAGAATCTTAGAGAGTTCCAACGTGGGCAAGGTAACATGCACTTAAGCTTATACATACGTAGTCCGTATATTTGGGCGTTGAAAATTTGTGGATGGAGGAAGGAATGAGGAAGAAAAAAGGGAGATTTTCTCGCCAAGCAAGAGTACAAAACTGAATAAAATCTTTTTTCCATTATGAAATGGTATCGAACTTCTGTAACATGTGTCGAGAACATCTGTTCCTTACATCGATTTCATTCTACAAAAGCAACTTGCATGTTTTTCTTTTCATTTTAAGAACGAAAAAGATCATTGGAAAACTTTTATCGATACAGTCTAAATTTCGCTCAGTGAAAGCTCAGCGAGAGAACTGATTGTAGTTGAATGTGGAGCATTGTGAATTATATTCTAACTACTATTTCTCTGGACCTGGCAAAGTTAATTCGATGTCACTCGGTCCCTGACAAGGATAATAATCCTACCAATAAAAAAAACCACTGGTTCTCTTTGGATTCAAAAATGACACAAAGTTTAGAATTTTTGTAAAATGAGATTCTCATGAAATCAGTTCAACGTGATGATAATTCCTAATCGAGTAATCCTGGCAGGGACTCGGTTATTCGATTTTATATAAATAAATTTCTGTTTGACAATAATTTTATTTGAATTAGTATGAAAGTTGATTCTCACAAAGTTGAACTTCGGTACTTTATAGCACGTCGTTTGTCAATATTTAGCTTTGTCGCATTAGAGTTTCTTGTTCTTTCATCTCTCAGAGTTTGTTTTCTTAGCTTTTAAGGCCATTACTTTGTGGGTGAGTATTCACTGATACAGACACTTCACTATAGGTAATAAGAGCGCATTACAGTCCCCTAACAACAGAAAGCTTTGCCCTCCCATTACTATGTAGTAATTGTCTTATGTCACAATTGATTTATTCTCAACTCAACTGCGCCTTTGTTGTGCTCTTCCCTGTCTTCGTTAATCCTTCAATCATTCACAATTCATTCCATTCTATTCCGACACGAAATACAAATTGAATGAACAATTCTAAGAATTCTGTCTTTTATGTTTATAATTGGAAAAACAAAACGATAAAAAAGATTCTATCAGAATCTTGGATATTTTTAATAACAACTTACTGCTCTAAAAGATTTTCAATACCCT
This sequence comes from Gonatopus flavifemur, assembly GCA_018340375.1. NCBI lineage: Eukaryota > Metazoa > Arthropoda > Insecta > Hymenoptera > Dryinidae > Gonatopus > Gonatopus flavifemur. The sequence goes on from JAFFJZ010000007.1 coordinate 20,599,375, forward strand.
CATAAGTATCTCGGAGATTCACATCTCGAATTTGTCTAGCGGAAACCACAGTTGGTTCGAATTGTGTTTCATTCCATGGCAAAACGTAGTTGAATTGGAATCCTATAGACGACACCATACCACCTCTTTTGTTCATCACCACCGGCACTGATAATCCCAGAGTGAACTGTTGAAGAAAAATTCATTAAAAACTTTCGAATACGTTCTCTCGGACCACACAATTTTGTTCTATTCACCTGAATCACAGAATTTTGAGGAAACAAAAGCGCATTGACGATGAAATGGAAATTAACGAGCGTAAATATCACTATGAAACATTTCAATATCCAAAAGATCATCACAATTAGTATACAAATTGAAACCTCACGGAACAAATGCGATCATCTCTTGACTTGACGCCACGGAAAAAATTCACTTCAAACTGCTGTGTTTTAATAAACACGAGAAGAACCAAACAAAACTAAGAGTACATAATTTTACGATGATTGCGAATATAATAATCACGAGTGCGTTGGTATTATCGGTACACCTTACCTGTAAGAATTTGTGAACATATGATAATGAGTGTGGATAATTCTCGAATCTGGAATAAGAACGGTTGGAAATGATGAAGCGTTGTTTGGGTTGAGCAAATATTTGGTATTCCGTAATTACAACTTCTTGACTCGAGACTCTAGAATTTCGGTTGATTCACAAGAGGAAGAACACAACTACTGACAGGCAAAAGCTCCTTTATTCCCTCCCATATTGGATGCATATTTCACATATGATCGGAGATACCTAAAATCATGGAGAGGAAGATCATTCTTCCGTTTATCCTAGAAATGAAATGATTTTGAATGATTTGAAATAAATCTTTGCTTTGCTCTATCTCAACGCATAAACGCATTTGCATATACCGTATCACACCAACAAACAAGTTGAATAACGTACGACATGAACTTCTCCGCGAAGCCAAGCATCCTCGGTTTGCTCAGAGAGTGTCACGATGTAGGAAAATTTACTGCCGGCCATGCCGACCAGTTCACCTCCACCGGACGAGGTTTTAATTTAACTTTTGGTCGTTAATCTCTCCTGTGACGAGAAACAGCAAGCAGAGGGGATATAATGTTCTTATGGGGACAATATTGGTTCAAGTCAGGTAAGATTCCCTGATTTATTCGAAAATTATAAGTATTTACGTGAGGGATAAATCGATGTCCTCATTCAGTCCTCACTGAATGTCCTCACCGGAATTCAGATGAGTTTGATTTCTAAATATCAGAATCAAAGCATTCACTATTTATACTTTATATGATCCAAAGATTATTAAAAGAATTCTGCATGCGTATCATGCGGATTCACGTATGGCGCGTATATCAACCACACGTGAGATTCCTAGTAGACTTTCATACGACAGAATATACTTTAAATAATAAGTCGTGAAAATTCCACAGTCATACGATATTGTATGATTCATAGAACTCGCATACAAGATCGTTAATATTCTTCTTGAAAAAGAAAAGAAACTTTATTCTTCTGAAACATGATGATATCCCAAACAGAATGCTTGACGCAATTCAATTGTTTGGATTACTTTTCTCAAAGTTTTGCACCTGTTAGAAGAGTACAAACAAGAAAAATTCCATAAGAAGATAAAGAGTGTTGGGGAAAAAGTATGAAGGAATGTAAGAAGCGTGTATGATAAGAGAACTCTGAACGATATTCTTGTTTTATCTAGGAATTACATACATTTTTTAATAAAATTTTCACCCTTTCCTCTTCCTTTGATCTTGAATAAAATTCCATTCGATTTCATCTAGCGTTGGTGTTTGTATCAAAAAGAATCATCAATCGATAGTTGACGTGATAGATATATTCTAGGAATCAGAGAGGAAAATTTGTGACCCTCCATCTCGAAAGCACTCCTTAGAAATCGAAGCTATCGTGATTTGAAACGAGATTGAACTTCAAAACGATCCAATGGTGAATATCGTGTCGGAATTTCAATAAGAACACCCTACAAACAATGATCAACGGCGTTTCAATGGGCTGCTGATGGCCCTCCAATGCCAGTAAAGAGCCGTCATTGGCCCTTTGAAACACCAGCAGTCGTGTTTGCTGGGCAGATTCTTTAGAAACGTTTTCACAATCCCTTTGAAGGGGACGATAATAATGAGAGAAAAATTAACAGTATCCTAGCAGAAATTTTGGACGGGGAAATACCGGGACCTGACGAGGGATGCCTGATTTCCTATCAGGTTTCGTTACGGTTTCCCCTATTTCGCTCGATGTTGTGGAAATCTCGTCCGAACCCTATTGTACACGGAGAGAAAAAATTTGCTGACGCAGCAAATCGAGGTATTATATATAGAATAGCAAATTTTTTTGCTGACCTAGCTAAAAATTTGCTATAACAGCAATCGTGTTAGCTACGACAGCAATTTTTTAGCTGTGGCAGCGAAAAATGTTTGCTCCGCCAGCAAATTTTCAGTATTATATATAGAATAGCAAACAAATTTTGCTAGGATAGCAAACATTTTTGGCTGTCGCAGCTAACAAGATTGCTGGAGCAGCAAATAGTTTGCTGTCACAGCAAAAAATTTGCTGCTCTGGCAAAAGGAACCCAGCAAAAGTAGATTTCGCTGCCACAGCGAATTCCTCCTTCTCCGTGTACTTCTGCGTTACAACCCTATTTGAATCCTATTAGAAAAATTAGACAAGTCAGCCTTAGAAGGGCCCCATAATATTTTTCTTCACTGAAAAAAAAAATACGCGATACAGAAAAAAGATCCTTGTCTCAACCAAACTCACGGGTTGTTTTGAAAACAACCCAGTCGTATAGCTGTCCTAAGGATATGACTATTGTATACAGTAATTTGTTTGACTTCAGAATGGATATAGTTCATTCAGCTAAACATCACAGGCCATATGGCTAGAAATGAATCCGGAGTATCCCAGATTATAAAATTGCCGGCGTAATGAAACTCTGTTCATCAAATACTTCTACATTCACCACCCGTACAGCACCGGACATTTCTACGTTGCCTCCCCATGGAATCTGCGTTCATCCACATTCTATCCATGTCCACCATTTATCCACGTGCAGTCCACGGAGATGCGACGTGGAAATCGGTGGATGTGCTGTTAAGGCATCTACATTCCCTAACAGCACATCTACCGATTTCTACATCGCATCTCCGTGGACTCCACGTGGATAAATGATGGACGTGGATAGAACGAAGATTCCACGTGGAGGCAACGTAGAAATGTCCGATGCTGTACGGGTTGATTCGAAATGAGATTGGATAAACTCGAAATTAAAACGTATTGTTCGCGAGTTTTAGGCTAGTCCCCATCTAACCTCAAATCATTTCATATTGTTCGCAAAATTTTCCGGTGAAAATCAAATGTTCAGCAACTTGTACGTTCCCTGGTGAAAATGAATAGTGGAAATGCACCATATATGACCCATATATAAACCATATATGGCCCATATACATAGGGGTATAAAAAAAGTCTCTCCTACGAGAATTGAACGCGGTTCGTTGGGACCGGACTCCATCCCCCTTTCACTGGAGCCACCGCCGGTCGCTTGAAAGAAGCGACTTCTTTCACGTATATGAACTCCCGCTTATTCTTGGAAACCATATATGGCTCATATATAAACTCCGAATTGGTGGATCAACAATTGTAGATCACATATAAAACATATATGAGTTATTGCAGGTCAGATTCACAATGAGTTCCTCAATATTTTTAGAATAATTATTTTCGAATTCTTCGTTGAAAAATATGGGATACTTGTCACATTTGTTTGTTTGCTCTTTTTTATTTTATTGTGTTCACCGGTTTACAATGTGTCAGAGCTTTTAGTTTTGACAAACCCAGTTCTTTTTAAATGCGTGTATCTCGAAAAGGTCTCAACACACAGAATTACTAATACGGCATAAAAGTTGGGATTTTTTCTGAACTTTTCAAAAATTCGAGTGAAATTTTTTTTCCAATTTGTGTCTAGTGGAATTCCTACGGTGGAAGTAAAAATGGTAGTTTATTCGAATTTGGACATTTTCGGCCCTTTAAGATCACCAGGAATCCAAAAGGCTCTAGGGGGAGTGTGTGCTTCCGTACCCTGACGAAAATTTTTCTCATAATTTCTCATTGTCCCAATTCATGGAGAAAATATGAGGAATTCTCTTGTTCTTTCTCATATTTTCTCCATGAATTGGGACAATGAGGACTTATGAGAAATTATGACAAAAATTTTCGTCAGGGTAGCTTACAGTGCTTGTCATGAATTTGAATTTGTGCTGCCTTCTGTTATTGTCCAAGACAACGAGATGTGAATTTTACCGAGAAATTTGCAACAATATTCGAAAGACTGCGTGAATGGCATCTGTTGCTTTGGTTTGGGGTCCGAAAGACCCTGTGTAACCTTTACGTAAGTACTTTGAAGTGTGACCTCAACGGGTTAATTTTTTTATTTAACAAACACGATCGATCTATGGTGCATAGCAACACTTTTAATTCAGTTCTGAAAATGGTAATTTTCTACGACATTCAAGAAATATAAATAAAACAAGATAGAAAAGATAACTCAATAACTTGAAATTACACATCAATCCGTCCATGAAATGTCTCGTATCTATGCTGCATTACAAATCTTGAATAATCGAGCACGCGGAGTTCTCAGGCCGCGCTTGTTTTGTCTAGATCTCTCGAATGCCGTGGAGTAACATTTTCGAAAACGAAACAAAAATTATCGTTATGTTCCAGAAATTAGTTTTGCTTGTGGAATTTGAAAATCAAACGTATTCGAATTTAAATGAAATACTCTTTTCACTTCCATCGTCGAATTGCGGCAAAATACGTCCCTGGAAAGAAATTTTCTCTTGACTTTGTGAAAAGTTGAGGCAAAATCCTAAGTTCCATGCCTTGGTAATAATTTTTTGTATCGAAAGCTTTCCAAGATACAGGCATTTGAGAAAAAGTGGGTTTTAGGGACCAAGAACTTCGACATATGTTGTAAACCTGAAATCATAATAGAATAGGAAAAAAAGAAACAAATGATACGTATCTCACATTTTTTAACAGAGAATTCGGGATAACCATTTCAAAAATATTTATGAACTCTTGGAAAATCCGATATGAAATGATCCATACATAGAAAATAATTATACCAAATATGAATCATATATGTTTTTGACCGTTTCTTGCAAACATATATGTTGCGCGCGGTACCATATATGCTTTATATGCATCACTGATGAGGCTTCGGTTACATATATGGGGCATATATGGTCATATATGTTTTGTGGGAATCATATATGGGCCATATATGATTCATTTCCACTAGGAAAGCGTATACACGGAACGCATTTCTCACAGAAATTTGTCAAAAAATGTGATGACGTATACTGTATTTATTCAATTGAACACATTGAATGGTTTCAGATATACATATTCTCTATGCCAAGAACTGGAATTGCACATCACTTTTGTGCAAACATTACAAAAGTTACATGACAATATTATAATTATCAACCGTGACTATGTGTATGTATTTCTTGATCACAGAACATATGAAACGGGACGGTAAGTTGATCACGCTGTAATATGTAATTTGATTGGTTCTAATTCTTAGTGGGAATTATAATTTTATTATTTCTTCAAATTTCAATGAGTTCAAAAGGAATTCGTTTTTTTTTTATCAATACGTTATAAGATAAGGGATTCCTTTCTATAATATCTCACTTATTTAATATTTACCCTCTCGTTGAAAGCACAGATACTTTTTGAAAAGATCACACCCCGAATGGATCACAAAATGACTTAGAAATTGGTGATCAAAAGGGAAGTGGAACCCTTTGAGGTGAGTTGAAATGAGCACTCGTGAATGTGAAAATAGGAGGAAAATATATTTTAACTTTAAACATAAAAACAATTTTCTCTTAATAATTTTCCTCCTCACGTGGCGGTAGATGATTTGACATCGCCTGTAACACATAACCAACAATTTTCTTTACAATTAACCAATGACATTTTTGTACCCGACAATGTTTCGAGTTATTCTAATTCTTAATCTAGTCGGAACGTGAAAGACATCTCTCACCTTACGTAGACCACCCGAGACACAACTTGCAATAAGTGTGGTGTGGGTTTGTCTAGGTAAGGATATCAAATAAAAATGATAGTTGGAACATCTTCATACGTCACTGTCGCAATGACAGAGAGTCAACGGTGTTTGCTGTAAAAGAAAGGAACTATGAGGTTTCATTCCTCTTAATTTAGCATTCGACCAAGTCGAAGCGAGAATTGACTACACAAGAAATTTATCGAGATGTAATTCAGTTCGACGTTTTGTCGAATTTGACCCCTTATTATAATATTGGAAGTTTATTATGAATCATGTGCGAATCGAGCACCTGTCGGATTCGTTGATAAGTTTTCGTATCGAATGATCTTATCGAAAAGATCAATCGCATAAATTAATCGAAAAAACCGTGTGTTATCATTGGCTCATTATTTGTGCCTCTCGATATCTCAGTTCGAATTTGAATCAAACTGTGATTTGGTTTTCATTTTAATGAGAAAAGGTTTAATTATCTATATTGGCTCTTTAAACTTTCTTTGCTTGGAAATTATTATTTTGACGCGTTCTTTTCTTTTCTCTGATATCCGTCTATTGCATTCACACATGATTCTTTTTTCTTCCCATAGTTTCGTCGATTAAACTCTCTTATGTCATCGTCGCATACATTCGACAAGTGTCTGTGTGGTTCAACATATGCGACGCCCGTGCCTATTGTGTGTTGACGTCTTTTCTATATAGGCTTGATCGACGAAACTTTTATGTACAATCTAACTATCGATATGTGATTTCAGAATTTCTATGTATGAATTTTAGCTATCGCACGGCGTTGTAACCGCGTACGAATATTTTATGATATTCGTACCGTTACAACGCTTTCATTATACAATAAAATTCACATTATAAGTTAATCCTAGATAGCAATCTTGAGTCCTGATTCTTGAATCTACAAACAAATCTTCCACATTTCACGTGTATACCCAGACAAAAATTCCCGGGTGGCCGGGATTCCCAAATTCGCATTCGGTCTCATGTTCCCGACCAGGACCCGCCAGGTCCTGCGTGGAACCTCTCAGGTTCCCGCCCGGGCCTGGCGGCCAGGTCAGGTTCCTGCTTGGGTCACCACCTGGCAGGTCCCGTACGGGAACCCGAGGAGTTCCAGGCAGGACCTGGCGGGTCCCGGTCGGGAACATGAGACTACATCCGAATTTGGGAATCCTGGCCACCCGGGAATTTTTGTCTGGGTATAGGATAGGAACAAACACCGTTATATCGATCGATATTCACACGCCTATCGATTACTGTGAGAGGGTGCTCGTATAGTTGTGAGCGGTATATCCTTACCTTAGGACAGTAATAAAAATATTTTGAAAGGGTGTGTGGACAATGAGAACGACAAAATTTATATGGTCTTAGTAACTGAATTTATTATTCATAGCACACATTGATACACATAAAATTTCACAATTTCACAGACATGTGCTTAACACGTCAATAACCCCTCTAGCCCAACCGATGTTGCTCTTGAAGAAAAATAATTTCTTTCTATGTTATTAAAAATAGGGAACGCCTGATCAAATTTCTGCTAGGGGAAACATAGAATTAGTGTTTAATACATCATCATTCGAATGTTGTAATCAAATTTTCTAGAAAACTAATATTCCGACAATCTTTTCTGATACACCTTCAGAGGACTTCTTCAATTCCCAAAGGAAAATACTAGATTCTCGAATTTCCTGAATATTGCATATCTTATTCAATTGTTGCCTATGACATTCGATATGCCCTATTAGATCTATCGTAATTGATGGAGAATGAAACGTCGCAGTAACTCGAGAATGTTTTAGAACTCTCGCGGGAGTCGGTTGAATGTTTCGAATTCCATTACCCGTGGCGATGGTCTCGGAACGTCAAGGACATCAGTCATCAAGATATCCTAGATGATCGATACCTCATGAGGGAGTCGAATGGTGTGATTTGACATTCGATTCGATGCTAACAAAAATACCAATTCCATCCCATGGAAATCGGAAAAAAGTGGGAACGAAGGGTTTTCTTCTCATGAAATGATTGTTGGCGAGCTTCTCTCTCGCGCCAATAGAAAACCCCAGGGTCACGCGAAGAGTATAAACAAAGACTACCGCAACTATCACAGATAGAAAGTGAAAGTCAAGGGGAAAAGATAAGTGCATTGGAATAGGCGGTTCATCAGCTCATATCTAGTTTCCAGTATCGGTTTAACCACGCGCGCCTCGTAAATCCAATAATAGCCCGATGCTACGCGGTTCCTCCTCGGCCCGTTAAGCAGCTTTAATTAATTCCGTTTCCGTCCGGGCGTGATTAACGGCCGAAGTTGAATTAAAATCTCATCTGGACTGTTCATAGCTGGCTTCCCATAGTTTCGTTAGGCTGTTCGTTACGAGCACGTCGCATGCTATGACTGCAGTAAATTTTCATTGCCGTTGCTGTGACTGCAATGAAGACGATGAAGACGACGAAAGCCATGCTTTGTTGTATCGTCCACTTGTGTATGCAATATTACAATAGAGATCGAATCGCGACTCGAAGGGTGAAATATTGTTACAGAAATTAATGAATTTTAAAAGAAAGCGATGCCAGTCTGGTATCATCAGTTTCGAGCTTCATCTGAATCCTATTTCTTATAAAGTAAGTAAAATATGAAATGAACGTCCAGCTCCAGATGGAACGATGCCAATGTGAGATAAAAATGAATCAACATGCGTGATTTGACACGCTGTCCGAAATAGAGAAAGTTCTATTCATCGGAATATCATTGAGTTTCCTGCACATCATTCGTATATCGATATCAATTTTCATTGAAAACTCTACTCAAGACCTGTCAACAAAAATGAATTCCATGCAACCTGATTCGATGTGAAGCAAGTTTGTATAACGCCAGTTACGATATACTATATATTGATTTACAGAAACGTGTTCGTGCATTCAAGTCAAAACTGAAATCGTTTTCATAAATATCATGAAATCTTTCTCATGAATCATCCTTCATGGTGTCAAAACGTAGAGATAAAGTGTTGATTGAACTCGCGTACGATCACTCGAAATACATTTTCAGAATTTACCAAAGTACGTCATTGAAAAAGAATGTAATTTCGTTGAAAGTACTGTGATTCGATGAGATAAGAAGTGCGTCTCTTACGAATTAATCGAGTTAGATTGTCTTGAAGAAAAATTTTCTAAAGGAAGAAAAATATTCACATGAGAAAAATTCTTCGAAACCAGTTGAGTGGCTAACGGAATTGAAAACATAGAAAAACGTTCAAGCGGAAGGGGGCGAAATGTAACGCACGGAATGCTGAAGAAAGTAATCTCCATCATCGTTTCCCGAGTTACTTAAAATACTTGTAGGCTATAGAGAGGATGAAAAACACCGCGCAAAAGGGGGAAAATAAATCTTTGGGAAAAAGGATGATTACGTTATTACAATGAAGAAGTTTGAAGACTCGGGGATGAAGAATTGATATTCATTCGGTGATTTCGTGGAATCAATTCGGATGAAGTTTTTATTGTTTGTCTAGATGAGCTATCGATTCGGGTGTAATTCTTGAACGTTCAAATGAAAATTCATCAAAAAGAGAAGTATTGGGAAATAGTTTGAATAACTGAACTTCTTGAATCAAACGGAGAATTTTTATATGGAGATAAATGATCTATTTTTCTCTTCGAGGGAGAAGGAGTACGAGTAGTAGTTTCCACTTGAGTTGGAATGAAATTATGGTTAGTTCGAATCACGTTTGATGGAAAACAACGCACGATTCGATGACGAGCATCGCATGAATTGTATATATATATATTTTATCAAAGTTATCCTTTTCTTTTCTCCCAAGTATTTTCGATACGGAAGAAGAAGAGAAAATGGGTGAAAAGCGGCGAGGTAGCTTTTCTCAATTTCTCGTTTCCGACGTGCATTCTTTTCCATCCTGTGAAGTTTAATTCTGTCGGAAAGTGCACGGACGAACGAACAAGGAACGCAGCGAGAGTTTCATCTCTCACTTTGGAATGCTGGAATCGTGAAATTGAATAATCTTCGACGCTTCTCGCGTTACCCTGGGATCCAAGTGCCAAGCGATCTTTTCAAAATTAGTATTCACGACAAAGAAAAGGAAGCTAAATAAAAGAAAGAAAAAGGAGGGAAAAGGATATGAGAAATATCAATGAAATTGATGCGCGAGACATTTCGAAACTGAATTCGATCGTGACCAATATTTATTGATATTTCCAAGTATTCATTTTTCTTTCAATTATCCTGCAAGAAATTATTCCTCCGATACTTTGGAAAATACATCAAGAACACTTCTGTGGCATTCAGGATAAAGGGTGTGGCAATTTTCATCGGATACCATCCGTTCTCCCATCCTTTCCGCCGCTCCGTACTCCCGATCTTGATATTCGTCGTATTCCTCCTTGGTACTAGACGGTCTACACAAATGATTTCGATAAAAAGAAATGAACATAATCAAATTGCATCCTCGAATCCACGTTTACCTGAGAAAAGTTTGAATTAGTTGTCCAAGAACACCGTGAGTGGCATCGAATGGAGCGTGTGCCACCTCACAGATAATTCTCAGAAGGCACTCTTTGCTCCCAAATCCATACAAAGAAGTAATTTCTTGAAACTTTTTATACAAACTCCATCGGCTTTTGTGTTGATTAGTCCGGGCATAGTACACTCCAGGTTCGGTGAACTGTGTCGCATTCGTAGGCAAGAAGTATATGGACTTCATAAACACACTGACTATCACATTTTCGTATTCCAAATCCAAAGGTGTTGAGAGAGCGAAGATCAACTATTCACAATCAGAAAGAAAAAACATTATTTTTGATTGTTTTCATAATTCATACATATCAATTCACAAAGAAATCCAATAGGTATTCCGTTCCTTCCCTCTCATCTTGAAAGTAAAGTTCGAAACTGTTAGAAATCGTTATTGAAAAGTTTATTTGAAGAACCTGCCTGGATTTTCAAGCCTTCTTACCAGCTGCATTGAGATCACGCGATCAATAGTGAAAAGTAAGAAGTGAATTTGAAAGAGTATAAAGTTTGTAGCAAGCTGGAGAAAATATTGTTACTCCAATAAGCGAATGAGTAGTTGCTGGAAATGTTCGGAAAGTGCCTTTATAAGAATCTCATTATTCAACTCAACAGCTCTTCCCTTAGCCTAGAATTCTCAGAACTCTCCCAATTTCTCACAAAGATCGCGTTAGCCGCCATTCGATTTTTCTCTTTTCGCGATCGATATCGTTCGAACATTGAGTTACAATGTTCATCACAAATGCAAATGGTTATGGATTATTCATGATCCATAAATTCTTCGTCGCGGTAATTCATGTTTATGAATTTTAATTGAATGTAAACTGTAGTCCTTTGATATTCCGAGCTAATCGATGATTCGAATTAATGAGGTGAATATAAATTACAGAGGATAATTATCGTTGCAAATTTTGATGTCAATTCAAACTCGTCTTCATAGATCGCTCTCGGATCTCGCGAAATGAGTATACACTCATTGAAAAAAAAAACAACACTCGAGTTTGTATCTTTGATCGAATTCAACTTAACAGGGCAAATTAACAACCATCATCCAAGGTAATCAACAATCAAACTCGATCAAACAATTTAGACGTAGTGATTTTCCCTGATGACGATGAAAAGCCAATCAACCCTAGCCAGCCTCCTCGATCGCGAAATCTCATTGGGCTTTGCGTTTCCCTGTTCTCAACCCGATCATGGATGATTCCAAGTCCAAAGTTCATTCAATTTCCGCAAACGTTTCGACTCTGCCATGAATTTCCGATAAAACCGCGAATTTCCGTGCAAAATCGTTCCTGCCAGTATATATTCGTCGAGGTAGGTAGATAGGTCGCAAAGCGGTCGATTCGGTTACATCGTACAAACCATTCGAAGAGATAGACAAAAAAAACACCCAAACTGAAATGGTCTCACGTCATTTACCTCTGATTTTTTTCAGAGGATATTGTCCCATAATTGATAAATTGTCTCATTGATTTCGTCATCTTCGATAGGTATCTCTATCATTGATAGTTTCATTCGTTTTTCGAGTATGAGAAGGAATATGAATCTGAATTGATTGAACATTAACTTGAGAATCTTTTTAGATCCTGCTTCCACGAGTTGAGCGTGTCCTATACTCACAGATCTCACGTGTGCACGAGGAATCTCGTTAAACTGTCCTTTCCAGACACCCCAATAGCTTATGAGGATTCTCCCTCTAACTCCAATTCACGTATACACCCACGGCACGTTAGAAATTTCAGGATTTTATCGAAAATTCATACCTCCCGCTCTACACGAGTCGAGGAATGGAACAGATAAAGCTCTATACTACTTTCAAGGGGCCGCAGATTTTCTCTGTACCTTCCACACAACGAGCATCTCCTTTTTCCTGACTCTTCAATCCCCATCAAGCACGGAAATTGGATAGGCTACGAAAGGTTGGGATGTTTATTACGACGCTTGTGGCCGACCCAACAAATGAAACTCTCTAATATTCTCCTCCGCGAAAATGCTAATTCAACGGTCAAAGACCACTTGATTATTAAAAGCGCACAGATCTTTGTGTCCTTTTTCATTCTTCCTACGCTTTGTAAACACTTTGAAGTTAAATTTCATTCGACTCGGAAATGAGTTCTCTCTTGAACTTCATCGAATTTTCAACATGTTCACCGCATTCTTTATTTAATCCACATCGCAATTTCACCCCGATTACCAGTTCGTCAAAATCTCGTGTATGTCAAAATTACTTCTTGCGGAGAATATAAATATGCTCTCATGAAATGGGTTTTCCTCCTTCAAATTCTCATTCGGTATTATTCTTTGCAAAATTTCAAACATTCGTAGCACGTATCAAGTGTATATTATTTCGAAGCGGTTTGAAGTATGATATTATATATTAAACGAAAATATCCATACCTCTATCTTTAGGCTAGAATATGTTCTACGCTGTAATGAATCTTACATGTTTTTAACCACTAGGAGGTGGAGAATATAATAGAATTTATTTATTTCCAACCACGATGGAATGTGAATCGATGATTCAGTTCAACTGAGTGATTTTAGAGTTACATTATAAATCACGAACAAGCTTTTAATCATTGAGGAATGGTCTCTCTGGCCAATAAAGTGTTTTCAAAATGTATGTACCTCTACCGTATTCCTGCGGAAGATTTATCCTCAGTCTAAAGTTGACTTATGAGCGAGTTGTAACATTCAAGATTCTATTCGGTACATGATACCATTCCGATGTAGGTATGTACAAAATCTTGAATTTTTATTTCAGGAATGCTTGTTGTTCGATAACTCATGGGGTTTCAAACGAGCAGCGTGCTTTCATGCAAATTAACTTATTGTATTGTGATTTTCAGTATTTAATATTTTTAGTGCTTCATTATATGTATAAGACTACGCAATTCTCGCATCATCACAACGCATGGCGTACATCAGCTCATTATTAAAGGAGCTTTGTATTTCGCGTAGTAAATATAATCGCCCATTGCGAGAGGATATGATGCGCATGGAAGCATACTTCTCTCACCAAATAATTGACAAACGGATGATAATTATATACGCGAAGCTCTGTACAAGAGATTCAACCATCCGTGTAATAACGATTCAGGATTCTCTTCATTGCTAGTTACAGGCAAAAGAGTTTAACCTCATGGAGAACAATTTTGAATCGCCATTGATCTTATCTTTTCGCGAATGCAAAAATTATTACATACGAAAAACTCTCACCAGCACTGTAGATGGATCGGGAAAAGTGAAAGATCTCTTGCGTCGAAGGTTTGCAATGATTCGAGATGCGTCGTTCTGATTTGGAAACGTTATATTCATCGCACGAAGTCCATCGTACTGAAGAGAGCAAGGTAATAAACTCACAGAGAGTAAAAAAGTTACTACTGCTCTCGATAGTATCATGATTGTCGTTGGAAGATAACTCGGTCCTTGATCTGGAAAGGAAAATATACTCACAAAATCTCATAAAATCACCTCCATTATTTCCCATGTTTCCAAATTTTTATTTAAATTAATAAAAATTATATATAATTTATATATAAACTGTACTTCATTATCTATAAATTAGATAAATTGAGGAATCAAACAAATAATAAACTTGCAAATTCAAAATTGAGAAGAAGAATTCGAAACTCACCTATCCTGTCTTCGCAGGCAGTTCACTCGTCGACTCCAGACGAATCTCCAACCGTTGGTTCGTTTGAAATGAACGAACGCATGCTAATCGATTGTGTAAATCACCCAAGAGATTCCAGAGAACTTAATTTCATAAATCAAGACGACGTTCCGAAGAAACGGACTGTACAGTATATTCAATCTTCGGGTGATTAAACGACAAAGACGTGTCCAGAAAAAAGAGAAAATAGGGAGAATTGATGACTTTTCATGGTTGATTCGTTACGAATGGATCTTTAGGTTTAAATCGACAATAATTTTTGCCGGCGGCAAGAAAAGGAAACTGTGGTTTCTTGCTTTATATTTCATCGTGATGCTGCTACTTTCAACGTGAACGATCAAGGAATGAATGGACGTACGAACGAATGAACGAATGAGCGAACGAAAGAACGAAAGACCGTATGAACGGGGAAAAATCAGTGCATGATTTGCGATATCGACTCTTATGGAATCCCGATAAAATTTCGAATCGGTTAACTTTAACGGCGCTGCAAAAGCGATAACAGGAAAGCAAGGGATCAGCGGCAGAATAGAGGTGGAAAATCCATATCTCATGATGATAATAGAATTCATGTCGCTCAGATATGAATTTTGGATGAATATTAGCAAACGATGAAGAATCTCAAACTGTACAAATATGCCAATCTTTTTTTCTCTCTTTCGGGAATCGTTGGAATTTCATTCGAGCCTCGCGAATTTATGAACATTCGATTTGAAATTATAAATTAAATCCGTACGTGACTCTTTGGAGATAAGGATTGCACTTCTAATCGCGAATGACGTTTCCATCACAAGTTTTCCGAGCTTATCGACCAAGGGAGAGGGGTGCGCAGGGATGTCACGTTTTCCAACCTGTATCCTTCAATTCAATGTGCTTTGAAGGAAAAAAAATCTATACATAGTACGAACGTTATAAAGACAGGTATAAAGCTTCGATAAGATGTTGTATTTGCTTTGTTGGCTTTGACGTAATGCGATAAACGAAGATTGAAGTGAAAAAACGAGAGGAAAAATCTTTATCCGCGATCTATTCGGGTTGAATCAACGTGATGTAGAAAGAAAAAAAATAGGATAAAAACAAAGAGTCGTTTATTATAACGCAAATCAAAATAATTATCAAACGAGAAGTTAGATGAAAATTCAATACACGCGTTGGTGGAATCATTGTGCTTGTGGAAAACGTTCCAGCGAAAGTCAAACTTCTCCAACTCTGTGAACTATTACGTCGTTGTCTTCAACTTTATCATCCAACTTCTCGTTAGACTCATATATTCTGAAGATCGGAACAGTGAAATGCAGGCAAGAAAGCCGCGTGTCATGATATATGTGGAGAAATTAATGGATGTATAAATTATGATTGAATTATATAGATCAAATCCTTTTGTGAATAATGTAAGAATTGTAATTTGATTATTTCACTGTAAGATGAATTTCACCGAACGTTGGAAGAATTCTTAATTTTATCACTGAAAATGTTTTATAAGAGATGTTCAATGAACTCTGGCTGTAAGAGCATTTCAATTACAGACTGGAAAAGGAGATGTTGAAATCTGATTGATACACTTTAAACATCGATTGACTATGAATATACGGAATGAAGTCTCTAAAAACCACAGAGACATCAGGAACGAGATTGTTGGACGAGATTCTTTTCGTAGTCACAGTTTGAAATATAGATTCGGTAGTATCAAATCCAGGCGTATGTCATTGTCAATGATAACATCCTGTCATGCTTGGTGGAAGTTAAAAAGCTCTTTTCGTTTTCACAGAACATTTGACAAAATCTGTTCCATTTTTCATATAAAACGTGAACCAAAAAGAACATATTCGAATTCAATTATTTTATGCGATACTTCAGAATTAAATATCGCGAGGGAAGTTTTTGAGGAAGACATTAACCCAAGTTGAAGAAAAATTCCCTTTAATTCCCCGCACATTTCAACCAATGGGTATTAATGTAAAATCTCACTTGATGGATACTAGCTGTATACTATATGTACCTACGTATTCCGAGAAATAAGACTGTAACTGTGGTACTTGAACCGCGAGCCAAAAGACAGATACTTTGACGACGTATATTTGTTGTTGACCATTCTTCCTGCTACAATGAACATTTTTCACTTCCCTTTTCTTCCCTATTTCTTCGCGATCCGTCGTGTATTCCGTATACATGTACATATACATTTATCGCGCATGGTGCAGAGGAGAAATGGTTGGAAAAGACTGAAAAAAGGAAAATGAGGAACGCAATGCAGTGGTAGTCGGTTCACGTTCTTTGAGTTAAGCGGCTGCCTCGTGACAGCATTCTTGTAATAAAAGACGAGGAAGAAGAATGCAAAGGAACGATGCATGTGAACAGGTGAAACGGCGAAGAAGAGGAACGAAGATATCGTACTTGGAATGAGAATAAACCTTGATCAAAAGCTATCTCGGGTACCGGAGAATACAAATAACCTAATACGATGCGTAATAAAAGCAGAGCAAAATGATTTGTGACAATCCCTATTTTAGGTAATCATTGCTATACTTGGAATGAGATGTAAAGATTCGAAATTCTTCTGTAAACCAGAAAGAGGATGATTATAGGGAAAGGGATGTACAGTGGAGAAAATTGGTGATCGTCGATGATGTTGATTCGCTTAGATGGAATTATTTTCACCCGAAAATTCTAACTGGACTCCTTGAGAACACACTTGCGGTTTTATTTTCACTAAATATTAATTGGGAATAAGATGTAAACCTCAACGGCGAATGACGTTGGAAAAAGTCATGCATATTAACTTCCATACTCGGTGAAACGAAGAGAAATTCCAGTTATCGACTATTCAGATTGCTCATATTTGTTTTGGAGTTCTTGAAGTTCTCCCTTTATCCGCTATCCACGTACAAATATCGAACATTCAAACGATTCAAACCCAGCTTCGAACAACATAGGAGATTCTCTCCATACATTCCCATGTAGACGGCGTATGATGTGGTAAGATATACATATTACATGCACATAAATAGCTTTACACATGTACCTGGTGTACAACGTATGTTCGAGGTAGATTTTATTGGATCGTTGCGGGATTGTAATTCAATTGCTAACTGGAATGACATTCCAAACTGACTATACCAGTGCACTACTGTACGAAGTACATTGAATCAAACAACAAATGAACAGATCAAACAATCGCATAGAATTTCTGAACGAGGAAAAAGGTATCTGAAACGCACAAAGCTTAAACGTACGCGCGTCAGATTCGATGAGAGGTCCTTCACACAAATGAAAAACCGCACACCTTCTCAATTTTATTTGTAAATCTCTGCGTGATCATCCATTTGTCAGAATAAGATTGCCTGTCACAACAAATCCATACACAATTTCAATCGCATTTGATTGGTTTTGTCTGTTACATACAAGCCATAGAAAATCCAAAAGAATCTGTCAAATTTTATTCTAAATCTTGTGCGGTTCTACCTGGAATTTTCAATAGTGTTAAGTGGAAATGACAGCTTGGTTTCAAAGCGATAGAAATGATGAAAATTGCGAAGTCTGATGTTGGAATGCTGAAAGATAAACTTCCAATGAAGTCCCTTGAACAAAACGATCGATAACCACAACTTTTCAATTTTATTCCGAGTTCCTTTCAAGGATTCAGGGAATGCTGTATGTGAATGGATTCGAATGAATTCCAGAAGTAATAAAATATTGGAAACTATTAAAAGCATAACTCCAATCAAATATCTGTCTGAGAATTTGAGGTTCTGTCAAGTATCGTGCTTTCTTGCACCATCATCGAAGAAATGACCAGGTGAATACCGATTATAAGTGAATTTATTTATCGATCAACCATTTTTGAAAAATCAGAAAAAGGAATTTTACTGGATGAATTGGATAAATAGAGGAAGTTGGCAATCGATTCGTTCTAATATAAGCAGATAGTTTTCTTGCATTCAACGATGACTTTATACAAGGAAATAATCGAGGATTAATTCAGAAAATACAATAGAATTTGTAATTCCCTCTTCGAAGATCTCGAGAGGGAAAAAGGAGACTCGTTATCTTAAAAAATATACTCGAGTACACCCTGTACAAATATATATTCTTTTACCGCAGACATTTTTCTCGTGTATCTGGTCAGATACTCCCGTGTCTGTTGATTTATTAGAGAATGAACTGATAAATATTCACTAGTCACGAAAATGTTCTTCTTTCGGCGTGATATAAAATTTCCTCAATTATTAGATGAGTAATTTTGGAACTTGTATCATTAGAAACAATCCTTTTTTTGCAAACGCTAAAATTATTATTTTGAGTTAGACAAAAATAATGGAATCGTTCCTGTCTTCAGTAAAATACCTGATATGGGATTTTTTAATACGTCATCGAATTCATCCACAAAATACCCTCAAAATTGCAATAATATAACTTTGTTGTTCGATCAACAAAAGCATTTACGATCCGATCAATATCGGTCAATAAAGCAAAAACGTTGGTGGGGTAGCAGCGACAACAAGGTAGTAGGAAAATAAATCGCACGTGATAGCAGTACATTTGGTCTGCCTCGTGTTAATTGCAACGATTGAGTTTTTCCTCGAAAACTGTCTACTCGATTTCTTCTGCTTCTCCTTCTTTTTGTTTCTTCTTCTTCTTCCTATTCTCTCCTTGTACCCCCATTTCATTCCCTCTTTTTCGTCCTCATCCTTTTACTCTCTTTACCTCCTATAAATTTCAAGCGTAGTATTTTCTCTTTACGGGCACCTGTTATTGAACGAAAGAACTGCCAATAACGTCCAATAACTGCGTCACGTTCTGTTGCGAACACCCGTTCTTCTTCCTAGTCTTCTCTCCATCTCCTGCTTCCGCACTTACTCTTCCCCCCTTCGCTTCCGTTCTCTTCCTCCCTACATGCTCTTTAATATTTTTGATATCAGATCCAACACAATCAGATGAAAAGTCCCATAAATTACTTCTCGGCTGGTGCAGAATGTGCAATCTGCCCACGTTCCATCGTGTCATATGTATCTTTTTTCTTTTTTTTCGAAAATTCTCATTTTGTCTTAGGATTTTCCACGAAATAGCGGTATCGATTCGAATTGGGATATCAGAAACTGAAGAAGAAGGCAGCTTCGCGCAGCTGTAAAACTCCAGGTTGCTAGGGAAAGGAAGAAGAACAAACGAGAGAGTGGATTTCATCTATTTTCTTCAACATGTGAGTCTAATTTTTTTTATACGCTGAGATTCATTACAAGTATTATACCCATGACGAGATCGGTATCTTAATCCACAAACAACATATAGAACTCTCAAATATGATTCTGTTCTCAAGAAACAATCAGGTAGGTGTTTCATATTTCTAAACAAATCTGTGATGGTGCGAGACCCGGGAATGATATGAAAAATATTCGGAGAGGAAATTACTGTCTGTGTTTATGATATTGAATTTCATATTCACACGAAAATTCGTACAACTTTCTTGATAAAAATCGCATGAAGGAGAGATTGCTAGAGAAAAAGATATCCCTATCCATTGAAAATACACAGAATTACCGAGCTTGAATCTCTCTTATCTCGTTTTACATTCGCAACGATAGGATCGCCAAAATTGAAACTCTTCTTTCTCCTCTCGGGTGAATATGAATACAAAGTTCGATGGTACACGAACGGTAGGTTGAGGGAATGCAGAATGATTGAGGCATTCGCCATTGGTTTTATTCATTTTATTATCACATAAAAACAGTTCAAACAAAAAATTCATTTGCTCGTTGACTGATATTCATTCAATCCAAAATTTCAGTAAAGAATTCTAGAAGGCTCTGCGAACAGTCTGAGAATAATTTTCCACATTGACCAGGATTTCCCCGTCCTATTATTTCCGCAGCTATATATTCTCGATCGTAAGCCGTCCTGAATGGTTCAGATGTGGTTGATGGTCTACACAAACGATTTATTTCCGATAGGAATGCAATTAGATGAAATTACACACACCTTTGATAAGAATCCTAATGTCCAAGTTATAAATATCGATTTGTGATACAGTAATACACAGAGATTGACGTGTTGAATTCAATTATATTCTGGATGAAACTTGAATGATACCTTTATGTAGAATCATATGACGGAATAAATAAATATCTCACGTGAAAAGAACGTGGAGCAATTGGCCACAAATTCCAAGAGTCTCGTCGAAAGATACATCCGCTGCCTCGCAGATCATTCTCAAAAGGCAAGGTTTTCCAGATCGCGAACCTCCAAGGATCGACTCAAGGACCTCGTACAATTCCCATCTGTTCATGACGGCTGCTCGCTCTCACGAAAGTAACAGAAACATGAAAAAGGGAAGAGAAATTGAGAACAAAAGGATTTATGATGGGTGATAAACAAAAAAACTCATAAAGAACAGTTGTCCATAACACTGTAAGAACAAATACCTACGATCGACCGACGAACGAACAATAATATGAAATAATGGACAGTTCGAGGTAGGCTATGCGATGAAGTTGTTTGGTCAAACAAATCCAATCTATGATCGAATTAAACTCAAATTCTATAAGATATTCACGTGGGAATCGAATTGGGAAAGGTAAATATGACGTGTTGCTATTGTGATAAAATGTGATAAAACGTAACGACCCGAAATATGAATCACGCAACACAAAAGTAACCTTATTAATATGTAAAGCGGGGATATTCTTCTCTTCGCGTTATCCCAACTCTGAGCCTTTGCGCTCTTCGAATTTACTCCCTCTTTCTCTTCTTTTGAACACTCCACGGATTTTGTGAATGAAAGATTAACATTAAGCTTTTGGATCTACTCGTTTCTTCTTTGCAAATACCACTATATTCAACCTTTTATAATATATATCTTACAATTCCTTCGTCAAAGTATTTCCAAATCAGGGAATAAAGAATACACCCGACAAGAAAATGATCTTTAAAATGACATAATTCTCGATCCTCTCTAATTGGGTTTATGAAATTATTAATCATTATCTAAAACCTTGATAGATTTATTAGAAACTTTGCAAAACCAAAGTTCATTCTCGAATAAACGAACTGAATTCAGGACGTGAAAATTTCCGAGGTATCTGAATTGTAGAGCGGAACGCGAATCGCTACTCAACTTTTCAGTTCAATTTAACTGCGGTTAATAACTGGCAATGTCATGGTATTAGAACGGTGTAGTACATGAATATGTGGGGAACGTAAGGTTTACGTACCTGCAATATTCAAATCGAAAACGTCATTTCCATCCATTCCGACATCGCGGTCGATCGATCTGTCATACCGAACGTATGGACTCATCAAGTATGTCGCGTTATACGGCAGTTCGTAATTAAATTTCATCACGTATCCGATAATCATGCTGACGTCAGCCTCCATGGGTAAGCCCAAACCGATAATCAGCTGTGGAGAATAATTTTCAAATACCGAGAAATTTGTCATCGTACGTTGCAGCGATACCTATTAATCGAATCGTGTGATCTTCGTGATTCGTCACCACATTCCCTATTTTCTATTTTCAATGAAAATATCATTTGAAATGTGGAAAGACAAAAGAGATTCAAATATGAATCCTTGAAACGATTTTCTATAACTCAAGTGCATTCAACGTCAGAATCCACGTCAGCGTTTGAAAAATTGAGAGACTAAATTTCTGTAAATCCGTAGAAATTCCTCACGAAAAATCTAACGATCCACCTGGATTTTCACATACATTCTCGATTGGATACTTCTGTTTGGAGGCTCTCTTTGAAGGAGCGAAAGTTCAATGATTTCTTGGTATTTGTATTTGCAAGAGAAGCTGTTTGATTCGAGAAAGCAACGGTGTCTCGTTTTGAACGGAGTTGTTTTTTTGTCTATTTCAAAAGCAAAGAGTTAATGCTGATATTTTAAATCGTATTCCCAACGATTCTTTGTTCTCAATTATCTGGACGAGCGAATAATTGAACCGAACAATGGCTAAGATGAATTCATAGATTATCATCACAGGTTTCTATTATCCTTCGAACGATAGGCGTTCGTAGATTGATTTTGCCTATTGAACAGACCGTGTATGGATCATGGATTCATGAATGATTCGACGAAGCTTGTTAACGAAGCCGTCATACCTTCTCGAAATTGAACACAGAGAATGTCAAATCGCTGTGTTCGTAGGTACCGTTCATACGAGCTCCTTTTCCCGACAACTTTTGATGCTTGGTAATCTATCAGCATGGCGTGCTTAATTCAATGATCGTGATTGATTCATATTTCACTTCTATTATGCCCTTTCACTGTAATCAATCATTCACCGCTCTCTCTCTCTACTTATTCATAGATTCTTGCGATTAAGACAGCTATGACCACAGATTTCCATACCATAAAATAAAATCCATAACCACCATTTCGTGAAATTTACTGCGGAGAGATTAGGAGAATACAAACAGAAAGAAATGGTATTAACAAACCTGAATAAATGTTAAATTAAATGGTAAACAAACAGACCTGATTGACAGGAATCCTCTTCCCACGATATTTGACTCCATCGACTACGCTGGTATTCAAAACCTCCGTGTAAATCGAACAACCGATAAATACATGTGAAAATCCAGTAAAACACAAACGGATTACATGATTCGCGTGTATCGAGTTGTCAGTACAGATTACATATCATTACACTGTGCTGTGCGCATACTTTACCATATCGTATTCATTCGAAGAGTCACGATGATCCGATTTTCCCAATGTATTTCCAAAACTCTACCGAATTGCATACCTGAACTTTGGTCGGTGCGAAATCTCCAGGAGGTGGATACACCAAATACCTCTTGTCTCTGGACGAAGAGAATGATGTAACTACGTTGTACGAACATGGACATGTGATAATAATCAGAGGAACAAGAATGAGAGAACAATATGGCATAATTCTCTCCTTCGTATCAATGTTCGTGTATATATTTGGTATTTGAAATCAAACTTAGAAATTGCTGGCTGTCGTACACGGTGTTCGTATAACAACAACAACAACAACAACAACAATGCTTCATTCACTACTCTTTAGAGGTAATCTCAGGATACTGACAAACACGTACCGCAAGGGCGGTATATACCTCGAGAATATCCCGAGTACCAATTATCGTTGTTAATACCAGCGCAGGTCAGTAACTAAGTTGCCGCCGTTGAAGTTAAGCGGATAATAATGAGCGAAGGTAACCAACCAACCGACTAACCAGGCAGATGGTCTCTTTGACTGATATCGATATACGAGACTGCAATCTTTTGCGAGTTAACGTGCAAAATTTACTGTTATTTACCTACAATACGATTTTATAATTAAAGTTTATGATGAAATATCATAACTGTTGGTATGAATAATGCTTTTTTTAGACTTGGACTTGCATAGGTCAGACGAAAGATAAAAGAAATCCTGATGAGTTCAATTTTGAACATCTAAGTTTGACACGTCCACGGAATTATTCTGACTGAAGAAAATTATTTATAAGTTATACATAATTCCACATGAATTCTATATAATTTCAAGAATTTTTTCACTCGAAATTTTGACAACAATTATCAGGAAACTGTTTTACTAATCATCAAAATCGTGTGCATTGATGGCCAATGTACAAGGAAAAAACATTCTTCCTAATCAAAATTCTACAATAGGCGGGGTACTGTACCAGTGTGGGCTAATACTGGCAAAGTACTAACAGTCTGTGCTGAAGCAATATTGGCATTTGGCTGCAATGATAACGCTTTTCTGTACTGGTTACTTGGTCCTGGTTTGGTACTGATAATCGGCAATGGCTTTCAGTACAGGCAAAGTACACGGAGGGAAAAATATCGCTGTCATAACGATACCGGATAGTTGTTATGACTATCCAAAGTTTGGTGGTATCAGTATCGTTGCTATGATGATACAAATCATCCGAGGAACGATATAGATCGCCAGCATAGCTATCTGTATCGTCACTATAGCGATACAGTATTGTCACTACAGTTATCTCTCCTTAACCATACTTCAAATCGTTAAATCAGGATCTACTGTCATTGATCCTGATAAAGAGCCCAACGAACACAACGTCTCAAACTTCGCGGCAAATGTTGTATCAGACCTCTTTTAGATATCTAGTAGATATCTTTTAGGGAATTTTTTAAAGATATCTATTAGATATCTGAAAGACGTCTTATGGAACATTTTTCGCGAAGTTTTAGACGTTATGTTTGTTGTTAAAGAGTGTCTCAGTAAACATTTCCAACTTCCCAAAGGCGAATTCTCAAAACAAACTTGTGACTATTGAGTTGACTATTGAGATAACGAGTACATGGGCTACTCTAATCATCGGTGAGTACTTAATGGATTTGAGTCAGCTTTGAAACTAAGCATTTCACAGCGTTTTACCGGAAGGAAACGTTTTTTAGTTTTGCGTCAAGAATTTATCTTCCCTGGTGAAAGCGAAGCGTGTAATAGAAAGAAGTATTTGGAACGTGGATTTAAGCGTATACCGAGCGTCAAGTGGAACATTAAGAGTGGTTTGAACGTATATTTGAAGTGTGTGAAGCGTATCCGAAGAAACACCAATTTCATAGAAACCGGGCTTGACGTCCGGAAGCGTAGTTAGAGAGTGGATAGGAAGCATATGAGAAGTATTAGGAAAGTAATCGGAAACATTCTTACGCTTCCGTTACTCTTTATGACACGCTTCCCTTTCACCAGGGTTCGATAGATCGGATATGTTTTCTGGGACACCTTGGATATTCAGTATTCCAATGACCTCCTTCTACTCTTGAATCTCAGAACTAGGAGTTGCCAATCAGACTTTTGATTATTTGCAATTAGCACAGTGCCCGTATTAAATCAGCACCTTGCCAACATGAAGCTCTCAGTACTGGTTTATCAGTACATGCTAGTACTAGGGGTGTGCGGGTAGCACTTTTTATCGGGTCAGGTCAGGTTCGGGTATTTGTATTTCTTTTCGGGTCGGGTCGGGTCGGGTACCCGATTAAATCGGTTTTTCCAAGTCGGGTACCCGAATATAATAAAATCGCTTGAATTTAATATTTCCAACTTCTATTCGAAGTTGCCATTGCCGTTGATATTTTAAGGACAAATTGTCTTGAGCGATTGTAGGAATAAGAGGATTTCATATAAATTCAATTCTAATATGAAGAATGCCATATTCACTACAAGTCTATTAGGGTTGTTCATCCATGTGATTGATTATGCAGCGCATTAAGAAATCT
Source organism: Gonatopus flavifemur (assembly GCA_018340375.1). Lineage (NCBI taxonomy): Eukaryota > Metazoa > Arthropoda > Insecta > Hymenoptera > Dryinidae > Gonatopus > Gonatopus flavifemur. Next base: position 20,624,905 of record JAFFJZ010000007.1, read on the forward strand.
CCGAATTGCTTCATGGAATGTTTATATTTATTTTTTAATTCAATTAAAAAATATAATCACATTTATATCTCATAAATAATATATTATCTATTTTCGTATTTAGTAACCACAATATAAAATCTTGAACATCAATGAAAATAAATATTCTTCTTATAAATATCATTCTTTTTTCATATTTTTAAATTTGAATGGAGGAAGCACAACTCTTCCACATGTTTTGTCAGCAATCTTGATCGAGTTGCTGTCACAATATTTCCTGCTGAGGAAAACGTTTGCTATATTTGAATTACCCGAATGTAATCGGGTAATTGAAAAACCCGACCCGACCCGACCCGACCCGATAAAAACCCGATGACTCGGGTACCCGCACACCCCTAGCTAGTACCACATTCCTATGTATTCAGTATGCTAGCCAACTCTTGGGGATCAATACTGGCACTGTAGTCGGCTTCTGGTCAACATTGACGTAACTCGAAAATTCCTGATTGGGTTTTCGCATTGATTTTCCATGCTCTAACATAAACGTCCAATGTCCTCACATAGGTCATCGGTATGTTGCACACTGAGAATCAATGTGAAAGAGATGTTTTTTTGCTTCACATTGCCCCCCCCCCCCCCCCCATGTGCAAGTTCACCAAGTCATTGTTTTTCTGTGTGACAGTTTTTCCATGTAGAGAAAAGATGAAAATTCTCTACGAGATGCTGATGAGTTTTTGTTCAGGCTTTTATCAGATCATATCAGCACTCGAAGCAACACTTGATATCAAACATCTCAAAGATATCTTCAAAATATTCTGAAAATGACTCCAAAAGAAGATTACAAAAGTGTTGATTGTAATGATTGTAAATCGAGGATCAAAATTTCATTGGTCCGAGGGAGAACGAATTGTCGATCAAAAGGGATGAATTTCGTTAGAAGATTGCAGTCTTCTTGGTACATCCACAGTCTCGTTAACGTAAGAAATTGTTTTGCTGTTTTTCCAACAAGCCTTGAGTTTGCAACTTTTGATAGTCCTGTCCTCTCATCCGAAAATACAGACAAAAATTTTTGTGTATCATCGTTCTTCGAGGGAGACGAAACAAACAACAAAGTGAATGGAGGCTCTTGATGAGAATATCAAGACTTTGTTCTCTTTGAGTAAAACAAACGATCGATGAAACTATTTAATGTCAGTTTTTCGCCGCTTTCAATTTTCACTGTGCAATAGATCTCTTTGTACTGTAGGTATGATGATAAAAGTTTTGCATTTGATGGTAATTTATTCATTCTCTCATGAATTTCCTGATGGTGAATTTTCATTTTGAAGGAAAAATATGTACATTGAGAAAATCCACCTACATTGATTTATCCTTACGATCTTTAAATACCATAAATAATCTCAGTAGAAATGTTCACCATATTTATTAACATGCTAGATTCATAATGTTGAAATTTAGGATTTTTTTTATGTGAATATAAAATATTGAACCGGTAATTTGCATTCTTCAACTCAACCTGGAAAATAAGAATATCAATATAAAAGACGAAACTCCATTAACGTTCTACGTATTCCGTGGTGTGCTAAGGAATGCAGCAAACTTCGAATACACCGTTACACAAAAGAGAACTTAAACGAACTCGTCTCGAAAATCTCAGTCGAAATGTCACGTTTTAAGAGTAACGTAACGCGGTAAGTGGTGAATTATATCACCGAATGAAGTCTAATTGTATCACGGATAGGAATTCAAATGTGTTGTCATTTGGATCTTAGATATATCGTATTACGAATCATTGTCTCAAAAGTATTGTTCGAAGTCAATAGCGTAGCCTCTGAAGCAACCTCTGAGATAGCTAAAATTCTACAACGACCGATTCGGAGTTTGTGGTTTCCGGATCCTAGTACTATGGGTGTAAGTTAAAACTCGTACTTACTATTTCAACTTGATTTTCAAAGTTTCTGGGTGAAATGATAATTGATTAAAAACATCTCCCGGTTTATAAATTTTCTCATTACACTCTTATTTCAAGAATAAATTCTTAAAATTCCAATCAAAGTTGAGTAAGTTACTTTCAAGTGCTGATAATTGAGTAATTTATCTTCTCTCGTAGTATGTCACGTAGTTTTGTTTTAGTTCAAATTCAATTACCAACGACCATACCTCGTTCAATTTCGTTCTAGATCTTTCTTGCGCTTGCCGTGCCCCTCGAAGAGCCCTACAAATCGATTTCATTGTCGTACTTCTTCGAAGCGACCTACACTTTACCACCAAACTCGACTGAGCCATGGTCGGAACCGATAGCGAGGAAAAGGAGAAGTATCGATAGGAGATCGATTTATTCGATGTTAGAAAAGAAATTCGAAAGGTGAGTGAAGTTTTGTATACGTGACTAGTAATACGCGTGAATATACCTGGATGGGAATTGATTTTCTTCAAGGGGATCAAGCTGGAATTAAATATTGCAAATTTGCGTGGAATATTGATTCAACGTTGTAGAAATAGCGCTGAACAAATTGCAAATGCTGTTTGCATCATTCCATGCATATTTCTTGATTCATCGGGAAGGTGTTGTTGGTTACAACTCGCTCTTTATACTTCACAACCAGGGCAAATATAGATTTTATAATCGACCTATAAATTATTATACCCTAGACCCTTTGAAACGGGCAAAAATGTATTCCTCCTCAAAGTTCCTTTCTTTTTTTTTGTGTCCCGCACTTTGCATTCAGTTCAGCCTTTATATGAGAAATCCTTTCGTGTATTGATGTTTCACCAATTTTATTACATTTTTCCTCATACATTCTACGATCTACATTTATATTGGAATCGGAAAAAAGTTTGCCCATGTACAAACACATCCACCTATAAATCCACACACATTCCTTTTTGTACGTAAAAGACAAGAAGAAAAGGGAGATTCAACCAACAAAAAAAAATGAATCATCTTTGTAAAAGAGGAATGCATTCTCCATGTGAGTTTCCCATCAGGTTCATTCAACGCGTTCAAAGAGATTCGCATGTACACGTATACGAATTCGATTTTGCCCGAATGGTAACGATCTCTCATAAATTTTTCAAACTTGATAGGGTAAAAGGATGTTTGCAAAATCAACACGGATTTTTTATTTTTGATTCATTTTGTTTTCGTAAATCGATTTTCTTTTGAGAAGGGATGGAATTTCTCTTGGCCTTAACGCCAATTGGTGAAAACCAAAACGGTTATTATTCAAACTTGATGGATTACTATAATAATTTTCCTTCTTTCATACGTCAACTCTTATACTTCATCTGGTTTGCTGAATAGTTCGGGGCACCCAGGAAGAACGTGTTTGTTGAGAGCGATATGTGAAACATCAGAGTTCCCGTTAATCCACAATGGACTTATCGGTGACATTCTTCACGTTATATTTACGTAAGTTATTGCAAATTTTTTTTCTTATACTCTCTTGGGGGAAATATAATTTCATTCCAACGTGATTTAACAATTATTCACGCTGCAAATAAATCATACTGTGAGGAATGATCGGAATTTTGTTGCATGCATTCTTTGCCTGTCCTTGATTGAATGAACCCCATTGATTCTGATAAGATTTCATTACCCGATGAACCATATATCACTGGCGAAGTGAAGATTGAATCCAATAAGATCGCTGGGACGTCAATTTTTATTCCTGAGTAGGAAATGAACAATTGATAGCTGACATTATTGTATTACATTAAGATTCAATCACGCGATACACGGATGGAATAAATACACTCCATTGCGCAGCACTGCAATGTGCATTCATGAAAACAATACGTGAGAGATGTTTTCGGATTCAATGCATGGAGAAAAAGGTATCTTAAAAAGTACCATAATTTATGGATTTTCTGCGCTGGTCTGACCGAGTCTAAATATTTACCTGAAAAAACCTCTAAAAGTACCATAATGTCTTGGACTTTTATACGGAAGGTACCATACTTATTTCAAAAAGTCCGAGAAATTATGGTACGTTTAGAGATTCATGCAAGTGAATATTCCGACTCGGGTCAGACGAGCGCTGAAAATCCATAAATTATGGTATTTTTCAAGATATCTGTTTTCTCAGTGTGATGAAACCAAGGATTAAAATGAAAAAATACCCATGCAGGTATTGCCACGACTGAAAAAAACCCAAGCTTGTCCCAAGGTTGGCACATGTGTCAGAAACAAACCTCCGTGAAGAACAATTGGCCCAATATTGTTCCATGATTGTCCCGTTGTTCCCAATGGATAGTCAATCATGGTACATTTGTTAATATTTTTGAAATGGTCACTACATTTGCACGGAGACGAATTGTCTATTATAAATGACTAGACTCGCTAGTATATTGCGGATATACTTGCATTTTGAAGTTATACACACGGAGAAAAAGGTATCTTAAAAAGTACCATAATTTATGGATTCTTAGCGCTGGTCTGACCCGAGTCTCAATATTTACCTGAACAAACCTCTAAAAGTACCATAATATCTGGGACTTTTATAAGGAAGGTACCATACTTATTCTGAAAAGTCCAAGAAATTATGGTACTTTTAGATATTCGTGCAAGTAAATATTCCAACTCGGGTCAGACCAGCGCTGAAAATCCATAAATTATGGTAATTTTCAGGATATCTGTTTTCTCAGTGTACCAAACATTCTCTTCAAAAGTACCAGACTTTCTGGGAGTTAATGGTAGGATAATGACATTTTATAATAGAAGGTCTGATGCTTTTGATGAGAATGTTTGGTATATAACCTTAGAATGCAAGTATATCCTCAATATACCAGCGAGTCTAGTAATTTATAATAGATAATTTTTCTCAGTGTGGTACAAGCTTGGCACAAGTGTAAAAATCGAGCATTCGTCGAGAATAATTGTGCCAATATTGCCCACATGAGTGGCACAATGTTTATGAATATTGACTGAATTTTGAATATACAGTGGCTGAAGACTTGGGGATAACCATCGGGCCAGGGCTGGCCCGATCTCCCTGCTTTAATTAATCCTACACACTAGTTTTACAAACCAAGCTAGATTTTATTGATATCAATACTTAGATTCTAAGTGAGGATAGAACTTCACTTAATGGTAATAGGATACTTTTAAATGTAATCATACGCAGAGATCAACTGATTTCGGAGAACTCTTCACAGAATTTTAGGATGTCTGGCTCATTTTTAAGACCATCGATTTTGATGGAATTTCGCAGTTTTGTGATGCTTGATATCGAACCAAAAACCTTCAAACCATTCGTCCAGATGAACAGCCGTTTTTCAGATATAAGCATTTCTAACATCTGACGTTCTTTTAGTGCGACGACAGTTACCCCCATAGTAAGCAAGGTCCGCTAGCTGAGCGGTCAAGGAGAGTGACTGCGACGATGTGGGCCCGGATTCACGTCCCGGGGACCATGATTTGTTTTTCATGATAATGTTGTTTTTTTTCCTAATCATATGAATACATATATATATATATATATTCATATAAGAATCAATTACTCTTTTTCATCCATATCTGCGCTCAGAGAAGCATTGGTTGATGCTTGGTAAATGAATCGGACCGGGTCTGGCAAAACCACTGGCCCAAGCTTGTCCTGATCTTATCATCACCAAGCCTGGGCCAAGTTTGGTAAATTGTTCAAGACAAGTCTCGGCAGGTCTTGTGCCAGGCTCGGTCCATCATTGGGCCATTGGTCCATTCACACATGGGTATGTATTCCGTAACAACTCAAAGCATTTCACTGCGGTTAAAATTTGATCAAACCAGTGCACGAATTGAACATAAAAATCTGAAATATTCACGCCTGAGAGTGTACACGAAAGATTCTCATTGATTGATAGCAATCAACAGAGTCTTGACTATAGCATGAGGAAAGTGGATACCCACTCATTCTGATTGATTGAATTTATAACACTGCCAATTCGATTTCATTGAAAATACACCACATTAAACTCATCGAATTTTAATCCACTCCTACTCTTCCACGAATTGAGTTTTTCATTTGGTGAATAACAGATTGAATATTTCAATTAAGGGTGCACGACACGAGATTTTCGACGATAATTTGGAAATCTCGTCTCGGTATCGAGAAATACTATCAGATGCAAGTATCGTCTCGGTATCGTTGAACACGGTATCGGTATCGTCTCGTCGGTATCAGTATCGCCTAATATTTCTGATGAAAGTAACAATACTCCACCATTATACCCTGAATATCAGTGTAGCAGTATCAGCTGGTCAAATGAACAGCACAGCTTTGTTCAGTTGATCAGAAAGACATAGAAAACCGAGATTTCAGAGTACGAGAGCAAAGTTTTGGAACACAAGCCTAGTTGTATATAATCACTTGATTCAGCAGTAGGGTCTCCATTTCAGAGAGGAACTCTAAAATTTCTCCAGAATAGTATACAATTTCGAGAAATTTCCAAGTTGAAAGTGAATTCGTAATAGAAACATTTTATCACAGTTCATTAAGGAGATACCAGCGTATCATCCGAATGAACATTTTATTGCAAGATTTCTCCGAACAGAATTTATGAAACCCCTGTTGAAAATGAAGCGGAAGAGTAAACGGAACAGTATCGAAGCGCAAAAGAGGCGGAAATTGGAGGGTTTTTACGCTTCATCTGTTTCAACATTCTTCACCAGGGACAGTCTGAAATTTTCAAGAAATAATATTTGATACTTTATGTATTGCGCTATCGAAGATCATTCTTTGAAAATTGTAGACTGTTCCATAAATTCAGTAGAGAGAAGTCTCACAGACAAAATGTTTTTTACGGTGGTATACGGAGAGAAATGCCGCACGAAAATATAAGAATTCTTGTTATTTTTCTTAGTGAACTAGAAACTGGAATATAACATTTGTAATATGAATTTTTACATAAAAATACGGAAGATTACGAATATCGTAGAAAAAGTCATGGATAGGATTGAAGTTTCAAACGGTGAACGTTAAATTTTATAAAGCATACAGTAAAATTCAATTATTGGTTCGTAATCGCCCTTATTTTTATGTCAAAATCCATTTTACAAACCTTCCTATTTCTGGTTTAGCAAGCACTGAAAGTCTTTGAGATTTTCAGATATTTCCAGTGAAATTTTTCCACCAGGCAATTTTCAAAACAAAACCATATACATATATTATAATTTGAGAGAGATATACGGCTCTTTTTGAAGAGGAATTTTGTCACATGTGCCATTTTGGAATACTCCTTTTCTATTATTTCCACATTGAAAAGAATCAACACTATCGATGATATGTCCGAATATTAGATCTTCATTCTCATTTTCGTGTCAATTTCAAAACGATACCGATGTTAGTCTCGTGCGTCTGTGCACGCCCAGTGTCGACGATATTCTCGAGTATCGAATATCCGGTCTCGGTGTCGTCTCGACTCCAAATACAACAGTATCGTCTCGGTGTTGTCTCGTGATGTCGAGACAATACTGAGACGATACCGATACTGGTATCGAGTCTCGTGCACCCCTAATCTCAATATATTAAGAAATCTTAAGACATGAATAACATTTTCCCAACGCTATTATTTTCCGACAAATGAATTGTATAAACATGTTTCATGCATTACACAGACTAATTACTAACGATTCCGAATCATTTTAATAATTTGAAAATTCGTTCAATATGTGAGATCCAAAAAACCTAATTCTCCTCATTCTTCCCCGTCTTCAATATTTCATTTAATAGCAAGGTCGTAGATTTCATATAGATTTTAGGGAAAGAAGCAAGCAAAAGAGAAAAAAACCTAAAACAAGTCCTTTTTTCCCTACACTGTTATAAATTTTTGATTGAATTTTCAATCATAAGTAATGGAAGCAATTTCTACTCACGTAGATGAAAAATAATGGACAGTAGTATTGAAAATCCAATAACCAGTTCTTCAAATTTCATGCACATGTTCATGGTCGTTGAGAGAAATCATGATTGAAAATTCGATAACAAGTTTTTTAAATTGCCCACGTTCATGATTGTTGGAAAAACAATCACTTTCTCAAGATTTGAACGCGGGGCGTCGAAACCGGACGCCAAAGCTATATCACTCAAGCCACCGCCACTTATGTGGACAAGAGCATTTTTCTGCCTATATGACCTCGCGTTCATTCTTCAAACTTGTGATGTAGAAAAACTGAACAAATCGTGTGATCTGACTAGTACATAGTTGAAGTGGATACGTGGATGACTTCGTCAAAGCGTTAGTATACAGGGTGACCCAAGGTGAGAAAAATTGTGGTTAAAGGGTGTATTCTGCAGACATAATGCAAGAATTTCCCGTTTTTTGAAAATTAGTTTTTGAGATATGAGCATTTTTAGATTTTTTTTCAAATTTAAACCAACTTGGATCACTTTTGTTATTTTCAGTTGGATACCATTACAGCCATGAACTGATTATAATTATAATGATATTATTATGTTATTATAATGGATTAAATTTTTCTAAGTTTTTTTAATCACCTGTACATTAATTTCAATTTTCATGCACGATAACTTGAAAATTCAATAACATGTATTTAGATTCCTATTTCAGTTTAAAAAAATTGAATTTTCATTCACATATGTACATGAAAAGTATATGAAATTTAAAGAAACTTTCAACAGTGTACTTTCTGTCTTTCCTTTTGTTATCCTCTACTCTTTACATTTCTCTATTTTCTCATTTCTATAGAGAAACTGTACGAATCTCAACGACTACAATGCGCAGTGCAGCAGCAGCTACAGCTTTCGCCGGCGGGCCCGCTTTTTTATTTATACGTCCCTGACTCGAGAGTTTATCCACCCGTGTTTCCGTATGCAGATATACACGTTACGCCAACACACGTCCACTTTCACATTTGTACACAGTTATATCACGTGTAAATTCACAAGTGTAACATGGAGTACGATATCGTACACCCTTACATCACTCTTCTTCTTCTTCCTTTTGCGCCGAAAGATTATATGCAGAAGGGAAGGAAGGTTTTGTATTCCGTATTGAGAAGCGTGTATACCGCTGTGCCAAAGTTACCTATTACAAATATCTTATATGTCAAAGATAAAGTATTCCTTTCGTTACTCCTCAAGATTCTTTCATAAAATTTCAATCCATACACTTGATTGAGAGTATAAAACCCAAAAACTCAATCCTACGCACACTTTTTTCTTCTCACTTTCCCATTCTGATGATTTTGTTCCTCTTGTTTCAGCAGGCCATCAACTTCACAAAGCGAACAACTGTCACGAGACGTTATCGAGGCTGAAATTGATGGGCGTAATAGAAACTGTTCGAAGTATCAGCATGACTGTCCGTTGGGATTCTTTGACCTCATTGGAATTCTAGTTTGAACTTTAAAAAATTGCGACTGTGCTTAACTAGACGTGAATTCATAGCAAAGATGTTCATGGAGTATGTGATTTTATTGAATTTGTGAAAAAGGAAACGCCGTTTATCAATATTTTATAAAGAAATGAATGCAAAGACGCATGAAAGAGAAGTGCTGTCTCATATGGAGTCTATGAACTTAATAGACGGGTCGATCGGTCGAACGATCGGCCAAATTAAGGCTCGGACGTTAGATCGTTTCGAATAGAGACTAAAAGCGTAACACGTTAATCAATCTTCAAAGTCGATAAGATGAATCGTTTCCCGAGAGTAAAATGGTAGGGGGAAGTAGGAAGAGAGGGACAATGACGACGTTGAGAACGATAAAGGCATCCCTTGAATAGTCCCTCGACCTCGAATGAAGTAATTAAATTAATCGTACCAACCTACTGTCCCTGGCTGCTTGCCACGTTAACGAGGTCATACTATGTACACACTATGGTTATACACCCCATAATTAATCATCATCGTATGAGCTCCGTCATTGTATTCATCTGTGTTTCCTTGAAAGAAAACACAAAAAAAAACAATTTTCCCTTTTGGCGCACGATGTACCCATAATAATTGTCTTGATCAAAATAAATCATCACTCTTTTTTTGGTTTTGTTTACAAAGTGTATGAAAGATATCACGAAAGATTTTTCCAACGTTCACTAGGTAAGATTGATGAGAAATGTGCAAGATTTTATAAATAATCTTCGTCATATAGTTGGTTTCTTAATTCTCTCAAAACATTCATTCCTGACGCAACAAATCAAACAATCCTACATTTCAAACAAGAATGAAGATACAACGTACGTTCCCTCAACATGATTTCATTTCCCTTCTGGTAATAATCAATTACAGAAGAACACCAGTTTTAGTACCATGTTCTTGATAGTATTAAATTTCTTGTTGTTTCGCACTTCTTTATGAAAAGTAATAACGATATCTAGTGGAATAGGTATCAGTTATGTCAGACACTCGAATTTTCAGTAGAGAAAGTAGCGTAATAGACATACATTCGATGCTAGTAGAACAAGTTGCTTTATGAGCAGACTTGACATTATTGCATTAGTTCTTGGAATATATTATATATACAAAGGTGTTTCTATTTACGATAAGCGAAACAATCAATTATTTTATTCAAGATATTCATCATCGCGTGATGTAAGATGTTATTTATATAATAATCAATCGTAAGTACAGCGTGATAAGTACAGCTATGATTTATTGAGATTGAAATTATAATCTGCTGAATAACTCACAGTTTATAATGTATCCTTAAGAAGAATAAGATATTATTTTGGAAAACTCGAGAATAAAGTTTCATTCCTTTTTCGTAAATGAAGAAGATATTTCCAAAGATGAGTTGGATAGAATTTAACTTTTTCAATAAGGAACACCCCAGCTGGAAGAACAACCAACCTTCGTGTATATGAATGAAAAATTTACGTGAAAAAAAAAAAAGAGAACTAAAATGTTTGGGCAGAAAATATCCAATTAGACACCTACGTTCTCATCGTTTTTCTTCTTCACATACAAGAGTGTTTGCTGCTCAGATGTTGTACGTCGAAAGATCCATCCTTCGTAGGAAGACCTCAGAGGCACTCAAGGCCAAGTCATCTTCTCTCCGCAAGAGCAGACTCTATCCAATTTCTCCGTCATTCGTCACACCGCTGTCGTGCGTTTCATCCGTTGCTCTTGTTCGTGGTGTATACGCGTATATCTGTCCATCGAGAGTAACGTTAGCAACTGCTAGGAACAGGGGCGGACGTAACGGTAGTGATACGGGAAACAAGAGTATTATATATATATATATATACAATGCCACGTCATGATATTCCTGAAAGATCGTTCGTCGTTATCAATTTGTCTTACTAGCGATACATTGTACATACAATAATCTGAACGATGAAAGATCGCGGCAATCAAATTATATCACCAACGTGTCACTTTTGTTTAACTGAGTTTGATATCAGGGTACGAAAGTTTCTAAAAATAAACAAGAACAATCAATATTTATAGGGTAAAGCGGGGTGATATGACGCACTTTTCCGCTCCTCTACAACATAAAATAGTACATCGAACCTCGTTCACTCAAGAAAAATATGAAGATTCGATAGCAGTCTTCAAATCTTTCTTGAATGAATGAGATTCAATCTTGCCCTGACTTACTGTATATGCTTTGACACATTTTGAACAATTTCGATCATCATTTCGCATTTATTTCATAAATGATCATCAAATAATGGCTATTGTAAAGGATAATGAGAATGGTTATCATAATATATAAATCTAAAACGAGTGATGAAATCAAAGGAGGGTTTGATTGTTCGAAATTAAAAACATTCAAATGAAACTCTGATATTGATGGTAAATTTGTCAAAAGTTTTGGCTTATCAGAGAGAAAATAATATTCTCTGAACTTGGAAATTATGGATTGTTCAATTCCAAGTGATTTCTCCATTAATGATGTTCCGTAGGACAAAAAGCAGAGTTTCGGTGTGATCTGGTCGATGTTGATATAGAATAAGATCGACGGGATAACCTTCGGTCAGATGAAACGAATTGGGTTGCCCTACACCCAGAAACAATAAAATAGAGAGGTTCTCATCCTCTACAAACCCAATTCTATTTCCAGTACTCAAACACACACGGTCATAAACTTTTTCATTGTTTCTTGGCCACAAGGAGCAATGTCAGCTTTATCCAAGGGACCAAATCCTTGACATCGCAATTCATTTGCAAAGAAAAAATCTTCAGGGAAAGAGAATCGAATCTCAACGAACTTCGAATTCCCCTGAACGATTTTCCTCACCCTGCTCTTATTGCGAATCGCTCACAATATACCTTAAACCATCCATAAAATAATTTCGAATTTTGATTAAGTACATCGAACCTAGCTTTCACGATAATATTCACTTTGAATCCAATTCGATAAATCCACAGGAAGTATTCCTCTCTCGTGCACTTATGAAAGGAAGCACTTGAAATAAAAATAACGAACTGAAACGGACATGAGTCTTTAAATTAAATCTTTTTCTTGCTCAATAATTTTTCTATTTTCTTCATTCTTTCTCTCTTCATCCTTTCACGCGAGGGAAAATTGCGATTGCGCGCCGACCTTGTTACGCCACTGGGCGAAATAAATGCTTACAATACACTTTTATACGGGTGAAAAGCAGAAGGAAAGACAGAATTCCATCGTAGTAAGTGGCTGGCAAGGTAGATACGGTTGAAATACCTCGCAGTTAATTCTGGCGATTCAACTAACGTGGAAATGAGTTGGTTAATCGATTAACGCGATACTAGGTTAGGGTTTTGTTTCAGAATTTCATGGAGTTTGTTCTTTTTCGTTTCAAAATTTCTATTTACGACGATATCCATCATGCGAACGGAAAGAGCAATTCCCTAATAAGGAACAGGAAATGACCGTTACGCCGTTTCGCATAAAATCCAGATTAGTTCACGCATACAACATACCGATGTCATTCTCACATAGCGGAGCGATGAAGTTCCATCTCTTCCGTTTGGAAGAGAGGGAAAGATGAGAATAAGAAGAAGGAATCTGTTTTGAGATGCATAACATGCCATGTTTCAAGACAAGACGTGCAACTTCCTTTCAGAGATAGTTGAATATATGTATCGGGACAAGGAAGTAATGTGCAAGTAACTCTACAACTATATTAAATACCACTGCAGCATACTGCAGGCATGGTACAGATGGTTCCTTCGAGAAGCGCGTTGATTGTTCGTTTACATCCTGTATTGGCTTGGCACTCCCTCGCATAACCCACAGAGCCGCAGGCTATATCCTGTAACTGTTATGGAAGGACTAAAGAGACTGAGAACTGTATGTATCTGAAAACCCCAGGTATCTAAATTTTGAACACTCCTCACTTTGTGGAAAACAGTTAATTGAATTCAAGTGGCATTTTTCATTTTACTTTGAAAATTAAATATCAAACTGTTGCGTTAAGTTATTCCAAAGTTGAGTTTTACAAAGCACATGGTAATTGTGTAAACTACGAATTACATGACATTACATGTTGTTGCGATTCGATTGAAGTTCTATTTAAAACTAGGTCAACTTTATCACACTTTGTGATGAGCTCATTGGTCTGGATTCGTTACTACTGTGCGATATCGTCCTAAATCACAACTGCATCGAGGTTGGTACACCAATTTCATTCCCGATTGATGTCCACTGATGATTTCACGTAATAAACGCCGATGTGGAGTACACTATTGGTTGATTACATAGTATCTTAATTGATTATTCATATAGTTAACTGTATTTTGAAGGCAAGAATAATTTACACGACATCATAGGATCGTTCGACGAACTTCCAAATGAGATGAGTGGATTTGTCGTTGAATTCAAACCACAATTCCAATTAACGGAACTTAACGCTTCTCTATATCTATGAGTAATGATACGTGGATGTATGTTATGTTAATATGCATTATTCATAACTCGAAATATCCATTTCAACGTGGGAAGAATTTTGAAAAAAATTCAATGAGGAAATTTTCAGTTTCAAGAAGATATAAACTTAGTTGAAAAAATACTGAATCTAAAGTCTAAGTCTGCTAACAATGATTTCCCTCAATTTCTAGATGAAGACTCCTGATAAATATTTTGACCAAGGGAAGATTTGAAAAACCCTTCGAAAATTAAACCGAAAATTGAAATCCTGGGATGAATTTTTCAGACAAGGCTTCACCTTTCCAAGATGACCAAATATTTTGATGCCATATTAGAAAGAAAGATTGTTTGGCAGGAGCATGTGGATTATTGCGGATGTATTATTTGCAAAAACACGAAAATTGATGAGAGAGAAATGGAACTTCAGGACTTCGAATCGAACGTCTTCGTGCCGTCTATATCCCACAAACCACTCGCCTCAGTTTCGACCTTGAACCCTAGTAGAAATGCTCTAGCGATTGACGGGTTTTGTAAAGCCTATCTCAAGAAACAACTATAAACTTGCTAGTATCTCGTAATTTCCTGATTTTTCCCCGGAGCAAGCATTACAAAATCCAAGTAGGAATGACTTTAGTGACTTTCTGGATTTGTATAAGAGCTTACCAGGCCTTGCAAGTCCCTCATGAAGGCCTGGTGAGATCTTCCAAAGCCTAGAGAATGACTAGAGGACTTTCTATTTAGGAACCAATGAATCATGAGAGCATTCCTACAAGGAATTTGTCTGGAAATTGCGCTGAGGATAAACTTGAATTCCTACCAGCTAAACACCTTGCACGTCTGGAGTGGCAGAGAAACCACTTCCTCTTATTCTTACCCGGTGTTTAACGCAGAAAGAAAGGCTTTCATTCTCCCGAACCTTAAAGCCCTCATACTCTAGCCTTTTGCTAAAATGTCAATTTGCAACGCGGAGTTTCAAAACATAAACTATGGAAATTAAATTTCTAAGATGCTTTCAAACCTACAATTACGGAAGATCCAAACGATTGTAAAATATTTGATACACGCGAATGAGAATGAAATAAAACTGCATGGGATTATAAGAGACCCATGTGTGTATGGACCAATGGCCCAATGATGGACCAAGCCTGGTACAAGACTTGCCGAGACTTGTCTTGAACAATTCACCAAATCTGGCCCAGGCTTGGGAGTGATAAGATCAGGACAAGCTTGGGCCAGTGATTTTGCCAGGCCCGCTCCGATTCATTTACCAAGCATCAACTAATGCTTCTTTGATCGCAGATATGGATGAAAAAAGTAATTGATTCGTATTTCGGTTCATGACTTTCTCTCTCAGAAAACCGTATTCGAATTATCTTAGAACGATAGAAAAAATGTAAACTAAATAAAACTAAAACTAAACTAACAGGATTCTACTGAAATACCATAACATAAATCTTATAATGACCTGATCCCGTATGGAATCCAACATTGGAATCCCCCGAGTCACCCGAAAAACTGATGGTTTATCTTCACGTGTACATCATTCCTAGTAAGTATAACTATCGGCCCAGACCTGACCCGAGCCTGCCCCAGAGTGGGCAGCCTTCGCCCAAGCTTGCCCCGGGGCAGGCAAATATATATTTATAAACATTGTGCCACTCATGTGGGCAATATTGGCACAATTGCTCTCAACGAATGCTCAATTTCTACACTTGTGCCAAGCTCGTACCAAATGTAGTGACCATTTCAAAAATATTAACAAATCTACCATGACTGACCATTCATTGGGAACAACGGGACAATCA
Source organism: Gonatopus flavifemur (assembly GCA_018340375.1). NCBI lineage: Eukaryota > Metazoa > Arthropoda > Insecta > Hymenoptera > Dryinidae > Gonatopus > Gonatopus flavifemur. The sequence continues at coordinate 20,640,481 of JAFFJZ010000007.1, forward strand.
TGGAACAATCTTGGGCCAATTGTTCTTCACAGAGGTTTGTTTCTGACACATGTACCAACCTTGGGACAAGCTCGGGTTTTTTTTCAGCCTTGACAATACCTGCATGGGTAAATTATAGCGCTCTTCGAACTCCTGAAAGAAGTCATAAGAACTAACGTGGACGATGCTTTTTCCCAATCGGAGAAGAGAAAAAAGGCAGCTACTTAGAAGGGAAGAAGCAGCGGCAGCAGCAGAAGTAATTTCATCGTTTAACCCGATTAACCCTGTGGTGATATATCTTGACCGATCGCGCCACACAGTATCCAATAGCACAACCACATACTCTCACCTCATCCTCTTTCTCTCCTCCTCTCCCTCCACATACGTTAACAAGATGTCTCGGGGGCTTCGAAAGCTAGACAGTTCGAGAAATCGTCGTACCGCGACCGCTTAGGTCGATTGCAAATAACTGACCAATTTTATACCTATATATATATATATATATATGCGTAAATATATGTACACATATATCCTTAGTTCATTGATCTCTCTTTTAATTTGAGTTACAATGATGAGATCACGCGATTATTCCACAGACGCGAGATAAATAAAATGCTACACATGGATCTGTTATCAATACGCCAGATTGTTGGGAAATTTAAGTTCCGAGAGACAGAATACATAGTCTCAACATATTCATTGATTTCCGTTTCGCAGGTATCGTATAATGAATTTCTTTATGAAAATAGGATTTCTTTCCCGTCACGTATCGAATATGAAATCTCTCCATCAAAATACGGGCGTGGCATGAGAATTGGGGATAATGCACCTTAGAAGTATATCAATGAAAGATCACGTCCCAGTTCAAATGATGATCCTCGTCTCATTTTGTGACTTTTCTCTTGCATCTATCCAACGAGAATCCATTTTCTGTAAGTAAGAATTTTATATGGAAAAGAACGGTCGCGAATTTTGCAGCTAGTACCCAACAAACGGAAATCAATAGAATCAGATGAGAGAATTGAATTGATGAAATACTCTCTCTCTCCAATGTTTTTTCATCAAATATTCTTTAGAAAAATTATACTTCGATTGATGGAAAGTCTTTGTGACAAAAAATTTTAAAATTCCTGTGACTAAAATGAGAATTAGAATTGAAAGAAATATAATAATATTTTCTTACTCAAAGGAATTTGTAATAATTTCCTCATTTCGTCCATCCTGACGTCAATTCGATCCTTTTTCCACATTCTCACAAAAGAATAATACATTCCGTGTATATGGTAAGAGGTTTCCTGCTTCCTCTTAGATCGTTTCAGATGTCCTATTGTTCTCTGCCTGCAGTCCCAGATGCCCACTTGACAAAATGAGCCTTGTCAGCGCTCTTAAGCAGATACGGTCATGTATGCTGTGAATCCTTGCAGAGCTTGTCGTCACTTCACTATTTGGCTGTAGTAAAAAGAAGAAGGCAACGGTCTTTCTCCACTAAGCCATGGTCATCATCGTTGTTACTATTGTCCCCTGTTGCCCATATATGTATACTCATATGGACGGAGACAGGGAGTCGATCTCTTCACATTCGTTTCTCTCTCCCCTCTTACCGTATTCTTCGTTTTCATCGCCGAGGGATCAGAGTCTTCTATTTGTTTTTATTTGGATCCTGATTACTACTTTCAGACCAAATATTTTCTAATTCAGTCGAAACTGAAAATAAGGGTGCGTAACTCTTCGTTTTCAAATTCAACTCTAAGAAAATAGATCTTCATAAAAATTCGTTGGCAAAAATCGAGAACTGACTTGAAGAGTGCAAACAATTTACTGAATTCTACATTGATCGAGTCTGCAGGGAATAGAATCTAATCGATGTACCGTCGTTTCTTATATCCACAGAACAAAACCACGAACATGTGATCGAAATTTTGATATTTTATAACTATCCCTAGCTAATGGTGATGTTTCATGTATAATTTGGGAGTACGGAGACGAATCCCTTGAACCTTGTGTGCAAACGAACGTAGTTATCGTGACATATATGACGGCTCGTGTTCGAGCATACACGAGTGATCGATTAAAATTACATAGTTATCTCGAGAAACTAGGTCACTCCCTATTGTATCATGATACAGATTCATGTGTCTTTGTATCATGTAGTGCAAAAGATGAATACCAACCTCTTTGGCCAATTTCCTCCAGGATTTTACTAGCTCGGTTAAGAATTCTACTCCCATTATAAATCATTTCAATATTTCAAACAATGAATCTATGGGCAATCTATTGATTGCACTCTTTCAATATCATCAAGTGACTCTTTATAATTTCTATGAAAATTCAATCGTGATTGGAATAGAACAAAAAAGATACGTTTAATATTCTCTCCGATATTCCACGGTAATAGCAATTTTTCTCGGAACGTAGTCGAATCGAAAGTCACGCGCCGTTCCTTGCTCAAGTGCTCTCTAGCCTGACCCAAAACTAATTACATTCCAACAATGAGGCTCTTTCCTCTTTTTGCTCCTCTTCCTTCGCACATACGCTCGAATTCACGCACACAAGAAAATACGTACTATGTAGTAGCTCTCAACATTTCGAAGCTATCGATGGAATTAATTAACTGGTAATTAACTTGATCGTAGTGACCGATTTGACGGTTTCCAGATTGTTTCTATTCTCGCTTTTACTCTCAATTTGTTTTCCACTTAACCCTCTTCTTCGTTGCCTCACGTTTTTCTGCATGGTATGAAAATGACTTTTCCTCAGCATTCCGTTGGTTATCTAATCTCTGCGAATGCAATTTTCGAAACTAATTAATGTTAAATTGTTAACGTGAATTAAATTGAGATAAGTTGTCGTGGAATTGAAATTTTCTTCATTTTTACATGATTTATAACAGAAAACTGCGGTTGGAAAATATAGTAATTTTCAAGAGAATCTAAAAATATTTTGTAGTTTTTTCAATAAAGATGAAGAAGTTCATATTTTTGTTAAATTTTGTCAAGCTGTATTGAGAATTTGACAAAAACGATAAACACTTCATCTCCATCAGAAAAACCCAGAAATATTCTCAGATCCTTTTGGAAGTTACTTTATTTCCAAGCAGCGATTTTCTTCGTGTAGTGGATTGCGATGAGATTACTTTGTAAGTTTTGTAGTTTTCATTAAGAGGAAAGTATAATGCTGATGATTAGAGTGGGAAGACTAGTGTGAAGGAGGATCCCTTATGACGGATGCAGAATTCACAATTCGGATTATCCATATAATGTTGTGGAAGTTTTCATCAATATTCAGGATGTAACGCGAAATGCGAGCAAATTCAATTGCAGGTTATCTGATCGGGCTCTAAAACAATTACACAGTCTGGATGGGACATACAACTTTATCATATCATGACAAACATATCCGCTACCCTTGAAAAAGTAAAAAAAGATCTACACAAAAGAATGCATAGAAAATACACAACGTTCTTTCTGCTAATCAATTATCCTGACCCTGGGGGGGATCGAAATTCAGAGAAGCGAGAATTGAAACGAATGACACTTCCGACTTCCGAGAAGCTTTCGGCTTCTCTCCTTGGTAATTCTCATCGAATGAGGGGTGTGATTGATAGAGCCATGGAGAAGAATATTCATCTGGGAACTCTAGGTTCAGGGAATAAAATTCTAGTTTTATGTATAAAGTACCACTTGTACAATATTTTTCACTTTATTTTTGAGTAGACTCTTATTTTCTCCATCTCCTTTCTCTCTGATTTGATGGAAATGATTCTTCTTTGCTACTGATGTTTCATTTCTCGGCATCAAGAATGAAACAATAAAACATATATGTGGTTCATAACAATCAATATTACATCACAATACTACAATATTTTTATCAGAGCAGGCATACGTCACGGTGCACGTTAGAATAATGCCTCCCCTGAGATGCCTCTGAGGCACGAAAGTTATGCATAACAACTCCAAGAACTTTCGCAATCACAAATTTTTCTTCCTACGCGACGCAACGGATGTCGCATGGAAATTTCACAAGAAAAATAAAAATGAACCAAGAAATCGGATTTCAAACTCTCGTATACTATAATTACCACCCATCGTTGAAGAGACCCCCTATTAAATTTTGCTGAATTGAATTGAATTTTAAACAATGTTCTGATTGATGTCAATTAGAATGAAAATCTGCAATTAAATTTGGTCAGATTCAATTCTGTAAAAAATTTGTCAAGTTTCCATTAATTTTGTTATAATTTTGATCAAAATTCTATAAAGATTCTATAAAAAAGAGCATCGATCGTCACCGATAAAGGGAATTTTATGAATTTTTCTACCCAAAGAAGTGAAAACGTCCTGAAATTTTTGTCTCCCAAATGAAAATTGTAGAACCTAACATACACGGAGAAAAATCGTCTATCACCCGAGTAAAAATTTTTATTTCTGGTTCGCCAAGCGAACCTGGTGCGGTATAGTTGCAGACGTGATGCGCCCGCACTACGCCCATAACAATACCGTACAAGGACGCAACACGTCCGTACCAAGTCCGTTTGGCGAACCGAAATGAAAATTTCCACTAGGGCATAAATTACTAGATTCGCTAGTGTATTGAGATTATACTTGCATTTTGAACCCAACTAACATTTCAATTCTTGAAGATATCTAAAAGAATACTCAATTGAGAGATCTTTGAGAATTTTCTTGAAGAGTTCTAAAAGATATCTCTCAGAAGTGTTGGAAAGACATCTTGTAAAAGATTTCTAAAAGATGTCTTGATCCAGAGATCTTCAAGAACGTTATTGAAGAATTCTTGAAGATATCTTTTAGAAGTCTTCCCTGGTGAAAAAACCGGATGGAAACCCGGCTCAAACCCGGATGGGAACCCGACTCACACCCGGATGAAATTTCCGGGATTCCATCCGGGTGTATCCGGGCGCGTATACGGTTTTTGCGGTGATTCTTCATCCGGTTTCATCCGGACTTTGATACTGAATATTTTTCGAAATTCTACACGAAATTTGGATAGAATTCATTCGTCTCCTTGTTCGGATTTTATTTGGGATTCCAAAAAATATCTTGTCCCAAAACCCGGATAGGATCCAGATGGAACCGGATAAAGGATTACCGCAAAACCCGTATACGCGCCCGGATGGAATCCCGAAAATTTCATCCGGGTTTGAGTCGGATTATCATCCGGATTACCATCAGGATTATCATCCGGGTTCCATCCGGTTTCTTATCCGGTTTTTTTACCAGGGTTGGAAAGATTTCTGAAAGATGTCTTGATTGAGACACGTTTAAGCAGATAAATTTTTCAGCAGCTTTGAGGTTATATGAGCACATGATCATGAATAACACAGAATAAAACATTGAATGTACCTGTTATTACAATCGTATTGCAAATGAGGTGATTCCATCCATGAATTAAAAGCTTGAATCAATCATTGAGATATCAAGAAATTTGAAAGTTTGTAAAAAGTACGATTTTGTCGCCTTATGGCGTGCACAATAAAATTACCGAATATCCACTTCACAACAATTTTTCGGAAATACTTAAGAAAGAATCTGCGGTATTCACAAACTATTAACGACCACTAGAACACAGAATTGATTCTCTTCAAGATCTTCAAGAACTCTTCAAGATATCTTTTCGAATTCTATATCTGTTTCATAAGACATCTTTTAGGATTCGTTTCGGTATCTTTTACAAACGCATTGAGACTCCTTAGAGATATCTTTAGATGTCCGAATGTTAGTTGGGAAGTTATATACGAAACATTCTCTTCAAAAGTACCAGATTTTCTGTGAGTTAATGGTAGAATAATAACATTTTATAATAGAAAGTCTGGTACTTTTGGAGAGACCGTTTGGTATACAGGGCGTCCCATTTGAAACAGGACAGCTGAATAACTCTTCAGGGAAAGGAGGGGGAAAAAAATTGTTCAGATAAAAGTTGTAGGGTTCGAAGGGGGCCATAAGATGGTGACCTTGAATTTGACCTTGAGGTCAATTTTGAGCATAATTGATGGTCAAAGTATGTTTTTTCAAATGGAAAACCCTACGTTCGACCTCAGAAATGGAAAGAGCGGAAAATTTTACGTCCGAATATGTTAACATATCAGGTCATTTAGAGGTCATTTGAAGGTCAAAAAACCATTTTCTATGGATTTTCACGGAAAAGCCTCAAACGAGTTGTTTCTCTGACCAAAGTTATTAAAGTTAAAGTGAAACCCCACGTTTCGACCTTGAATTGAAAGTAAACAGAACTAAACTTCAGAGTTTATTCTTCATATCAGTACGAAAATGATCATTAAGAAGTTTTCATCGTTTACGGTGTAAGTGCGGGTTCAAAATGGTTTATTCACCTAACGAATGTGTTGATATTTTAATGATCTTGGGTGAGTGTCGCGGAGTGTATCAAAGAGCGTCACGATTGTACAGAGAGCGGTTTGGAGATCGGCAGCATCATCCTTCTCCAGAAGTCATTCGCCAAGTTGAAAGAAATTGTCGACAAGGAAGGATTGGTCAACGCCGAAACAATCAAGGTTTCAACTTCAACGACCCTCGATGCGTTGCTGTTTTAGCAATAATACACATGAATCCTCATGTTAGTTTACGTGATATTGAACGCGATTTGGGTATTCCACGCAGTACGGCACACATAATTCTACAAGCTGCTCAATATCATCCGTACCACATCACACTGACCCAAGAATTATCTCAACAAGATATGCAGAATCGGGTTAACTTTTGCCATTGGGCTTTACAGAGGTTGAACGAAGCGCCCGATTTCTTTCGATATGTTCTTTTCAGTGATGAATCAACGTTTCAAAGTACTGGCTTGTTTAGTCGTCACAATAGCCACTATTGGTCAGCGCAAAACCCGCACTGGACTCAACAAGTTGATCATCAGCATCGGTGGAGTATAAATGTTTGGTGTGGAATTCTAGACAATCAAGTTATTGGGCCGTATTTTTTTGATGGAACTGTTAACGGTCCTAATTATCTACAGTTTTTACAGAATGAATTACCAGTTCTCATGGAAGATGTGACATCAACAACTAGGCAGAGGATGTGGTATCAGCAAGACGGTGCACCACCACACTTTGCTCGATGTGTGAGGGATTATCTAAATATCCTTTTCCCCAATCGTTGGATTGGTCGAGGTGGATTTGTACTGTGGCCGGCAAGATCTTCTGATCTCACCCCTCTAGATTTTTATTTGTGGGGTTACGTAAAAAATGTCGTTTATACCAACCGACCAACAACACCTGTGGATCTACAACAACGCATCAGATACGCAATTGCGAATATTCGTGCAGAAGTTTTTCAGTCTGTTCTTGGAAACTTTCGACGCCGGCTGGAGTTATGTATTGAAGTAAATGGCGGTCAATTCGAACATCTCCTGCAATAAGTGTGTCTTACCCGTCAACGGATTTGTGCCATCTGTAATTATAAAACGACGAACTGGAAAAATAAATAATTTTTTAATTATTGTTTCAAATTTGGCATTCATTATCGTTCTCAAGGTCGAATTCAAGGTCGAAACGTGGGGTTTCACTTTAACTTTGATAACTTTGGTCAGAGAAACAACTCGTTTGAGGCTTTTCCGTGAAAATCCATAGAAAATGGTTTTTTGACCTTCATAATGACCTCTAAATGACCTGATATGTTAACATATTCGGACGTAAAATTTTCCGCTCTTTCCATTTCTGAGGTCGAACGTAGGGTTTTCTATTTGAAAAAACATACTTTGACCATCAATTATGCTCAAAATTGACCTCAAGGTCAAATTCAAGGTCACCATCTTATGGCCCCCTTCGAACCCTACAACTTTTATCTGAACAATTTTTTTTCCCCTCCATTCCCTGAAGAGTTATTCAGCTGTCCTGTTTCAAATGGGACGCCCTGTATAACCTTAAAATGCAGGTATATCCTCCATATACCTGCGAGTCTGGTAATTTATAATAGATAATTTTTCTCAGTGTAGTTTTCGATAGATTCTTCATTGGAATCCATCGGTGTCCACGACTTGCACTCGACAGAATACGCGGGGGATTGATTCCAGTTGAATATCGAAACCCATGAATGTTGAACGAAAATAAGTATCGGAAATAAAGTAACGAATACGTACACCGAGAGAAAAAGCATACTGCAGAAGTATGACGCACTAAATTTTATAATGCATTTGTCATAACGTGCTCCCAACGCTCGGTACCCATGCTTAGAAAGCATGTGACACATACCCAAAAAGCATGGTCTCGTGCGTTAACTGCATGAGTCCCGAGCGTTAAAAGTACGTTGTAACAAATGCGTTAGAAGCATTGAAGTGTGCCATGCTTCTGAAGCATGCTTTTTCTCTCGGTGTACAATTCATTCGCCAGGGATAATCAAAGTTCTGACAGAGAAAGAAAATAAATATGGGAACCCATTCTCCAAGGTAGGGGATAAAAGAGAATAAAACGATATTTCAATCTTCGTTCTGATAATATCCTTTTCTCAATTTTGCTCTTTGTTTCTCTTTTTTTCTCCTCTCTTCTGATTCCACTGTTGCTCTTCAAACGGATAATCCGCATATCGTAACGTGAAGGATATACGTAGACACACACAAGTACACGTACACTTGGTCGCGGTGTTTACAGAAACCGAAGCACGATGTGTAGCTTGAGAAAAAAGAAGAAAACGAGGTGTGGTGGTCTGAAACAGTAAAACCGAGAAATTGGAGATGGTCGATTGTCGAGAGAAAGAGAACTAATCGAGCGAACCAGAGTGAAATTGCAATTTCCTACAGGGCAGATACATCGACGACGAGGCCAGTTAATGCTGCTACTACACTGCTACTTCGTTTAAACAAACCACCACCGTCACCACTGCGATGCCCATTTGACGTGGTCAACCTCCGTCTTCTTCTCTTTCATTATATTTGACCCTTCGATTTCGAATAGCAATTTTTTTTCGATGCATCAAAAGGTATTTCGTCCTATTCACCGAACACTTCACGTAATTTATCACATCTCCGGGGATAACGTTGCCAAGCTCTCTTTGAGATTTGAAAATAAGCAGGAAAAAAGCAATGATTTATCAGATGAAATAAATCAGTGGTTGAAACCAGACTTCATTGGTTTTTGCTGAAGCTTCAAACACGGTCTTATAACTCATGAAATGTATATATACACAGTCGAAAATTTTGTGTGAATGTGTTGAAAAATCCGTGTGTCATGAATTTTCTGTTAAATATTCAACACAACCACGTGTAACTTCTAAAGACAGTCCTTGTGTAATCAGGTCTCAACTGATTTATAATGCGAAATCATTCAAACAAGTAAAAAAAAGTGTCAAAATGACACAAATCTTATTCAACTCAAGATTGAACATAAAAATTGTGTTATTCTCAACTACCAAGGGGAGATCGCTAGTGGTGGGAGCTATTCTTTTATGAAACTTCTATGTACGTGTAACTTTAGTAGTCGTCGGAAGAACTATTCATTCATTTTGGTTTTAGCTGTCATTCTAATGGAAATTCGTTTTCTATATATGTGAATTTGAAGATAGAGTGCGAGTTGATATACGCAAAGAAAGTACACTCAATCAAAGGACCGGCAGTGGCTTGGGTGATACAGCTTCAACATTCGGTCCCAACGATCCATGTTCAATGCTTACTGAAGTACTGTTTTTTTCAATTTATTCTTATGCATTGTTTCAACACGAAAAAAGTGTGATTCTCACATTTGATTGATGTAAAAAAATCCATAAATTACACTTGTGAACTGTTGATTCATTCCTTATTTTGGATTTCATTTGACAGTACTTATGTGTTGAATTTACACGATCGGAAATTCCAATCAAAATTTTATCAACATCTTTTTGTGTTACTTATATTATTTACATCGAGCTTGAGTTATTAGCTAACACAAATACATTATGTGATATCGACACAAAAATATGTGTGGACCGTTTGGGACATGTGAAGTGTGTTGAATTTAACACAAAATTTCCAACTGTGTATTTACCTTTCTTTGGAATGGAAGGAAGAATCAAATCTTCGTTATTTGTGTTTATTCATCGTTTCTGTACGTTAAATCAATCCCTTAGTATATTTTAATTGTTATGCATGAAAAACGTTGGGCAGCAACAATTATATTATTACCATATCTTTCTTCAATCCTCCTAATACTTGTATCCTCATTTCGCAAAGCGAAGCATTTGTTCCGTTCATTTTATATATTTTGTATACCGTGAAATTCTTTTCAATTTTCTCGCAATTTAGCTGAATATACTATTCTGTATTTTAAAATCATAAAGAGTGTATGAAACAAAAAGTATAATGGATCGAAAGAAGACTGGAATAGGTAGGTCACTTGATGATTTCTTTAGAATAAAATATTGAATGAGTGAAAACTCGTGGTTTGCAGCTTCTCCCAAAATGTATTTACACGTGGATGTGATTAGCTCTTACAAAACAGCAACTAGCGCAAGATTCGTGTTCCATTGAGAGACGTTGTATAGAAGACAAAACAGTTGTACCTTGGAATGGAATGAAAGGAAGCATTCAAACCCTATACTTTTTGAATGCGATACAAGAAGTTCATCTTTTACAGTGTTTGTATAATTGTGCAATAATTTAAAAACATTTGTTCATAATTGAAATCTAAGTATATCATGAAGGAGTAACGTTCTTCGATAACCTGCAGGGAATTATGATCAAATGATGAGAATCAATCGGTATTTAATTTTTACGTTTGAACTGCAATTTCGATAATTGATCAAAACACCACCCTAGACATCACGTACTCAAATGTGACAAAATATGACACGAATGAAGATACCAATCCGTATTCCCAATCAATGGAACTGATATTGAAAGCGTCGAATCTCATTCCAGGGAAAGCAAGAAGAGGCTGAGTTCATTTCACCTTATGTAGATTCGGTAGCAATGAAACTTTGATTCGGAGGATAAATAAAGCCGGCTGATGTGACATTGAAAACCCTGAACCGGTAAATGTTGAAAGATAAAACTCTGGTTGTCACGATTAAGCTTGCTGTATTCGTTTCCTTTCCCTTTTTTCACTATATCTTTTTTTTTCTATCGTACCTTGATTACCAAAACTGGTCTGAATCGGTCGAAAAGCCCTCGGGGGTTGTTAAATCCCTTTTCCAGCTCCGATTCAGCCGACGAGACGGCCGGAAACGAAAATCGATGACCTCGCTTCGTCAACTCGAGCCTGTTTCTGTGTCCCTCTTTATCTATCCATCCAACTATCTATCTCCTCTTTTGTTCCCTCCCATCGCTTCTCCCAAGCCCATAGATATTTCGTGAAAAACCATACATGAGTCGGGAGAGACACGTGCGAAAGCTAATTATCCCGCTAATAATGTGTACTCTCATTTAAATCTCCTTTCATAACTCTTTCAAACTACTTGAAAATTTTATCATCGTCATTCGTTAAGAATATTGAATTCCATGGAGATTATTTTTACACGTAAGTGAATATTATTACCTTCCAAGGAAACTTCCAACTCTTCCTACGAGCTATGAAATTAAATTTTAATTTCAATTAAACGTGAACGCGGAGAAGTATTATGCAAATCATTGTAGAATACTTGAATGGGGGTATTATCTGCTGTGTATAAAATGTTGACATTGATAAAGCACGTATTCTAAGAAATGTCGGGAACTGTAATACGATGGGTGTGTATTACTTTGTAAAAGAATAAACATCTTTTGAAATTAAGGTTTTGTTTTATTGCTGCGAATGTGCGAAGATTGATACCGAAAGTCTGAGGGAGGAATTTTAGGGTTAGTATGTTCAATTTGGACGGTTGAAAATTTTAGTTAGCCACTCGTCCTGGAGCAGTCAAGTTTAGTACACGGAAAGAAGAAAACAGCACTGGTTACTGTCAATAACAGCAATCAGTTGAAAAACAAATGAAAACACGCTTGGATGATAGAGGTTAGCGTGATCACAGTGATGTGTACTGCAGTTAAATTCGTCAATGCTGCTTGGACATCAACGGTTACTGGGAGACGCAGTAATGAGGGGCGTGAATTTGATTTTTCATTATTTTTCAATGAATTACTGCGATTCACAGGAACCATTGCTGTTTTCTGTTTTCCGTGTAGTGAAGGTCAGGGTCTTCCGAATCTAGTGCAGTAGGCGCTGTTCAGCGAACAAAATCATCGATTTTTCTTCGCCTAAATATGTTGTTGATAAATTGAATACATTGAAATGTAAATATTTCTTATAATAATCTACGATGATGAGCTAATGAATACAAAAAATATTTGAAAACTGGAAAATGTATTGACCCACTCTACTCCCACCAACCTATGATGGCTCGATTAAGGCTACCTATATTAGAAAAAATTTCAGTGAAAATCTTTGAAACTTCAACAATTTCTGAGAGTTTCAGCAATTTTTAGAAAAATTCCTAATTTTTCAGAGGTATTCATAGATATTCAGAAAAAGTGTCCAATAAACAACAGTTTTCCAGGACTTTTCAGACATTTTTAGAGTTTCTCTGAGTTTGAAGAAATGTTCATTTTCTAGATTTTTTCAGAGTTTTGCAGTGAAATTCAGAAAAATATTTTTCATGAGAAAAGTTTTTCATGAGAGAAGGAAAAGGAATTCAATCTGATCAGATCCAAGGGATGAATTTCTAATCGACAATTACAAAAATTCAGAAATATTCGGCAAAGAATTCGTTCAAAGTAGTATTTTCCGAAAAAAAACCAACTCAATGGCATTGAAATCAAAGGATGAATGGTGGCAAAAATCGTTCCCTTGTCTATTTGTGAATCACAGTAATTTCTGTTGAAATTACACAATTCTTTTGTTACGTATCAAAGTTTGTGTGATTGTATACTCTCCACGAGAACACAAATAAACGTTGAACAGTAATTTCGTATGATGTAAACCACGACTTATTCATTCAACAACGTACGAAAAAGCTCGTAACTTTAAATCACATGGGTGGAGCTGAATTCCCGGATACCAACCAGCAGTCGCCATCTACAACACAGACATCGAACAAACTACTTCAAAAAGAGAATGGATATAGGAGAAGTGGTAAATATAAACTAGATGAACGGAATTTTCTACAAAAAGGGAAAATGCTCTTACGTTTTTGTCCAATTTCAACTCGAATCAATTTCGACGAATATCCCAGATTCTCCTTCCAACGATTCCCCAATTCGTTCTTCCCTGTATCTCGACGTTCATCGTCCTCATAAATATATGAATAGTTTGAAAAGGTAGTTTTTTCTATTGCTGAATAAATAGTTACATTAACTATCCTATCTTGAAGTATTTCAAGTTCTCCAAATAACCCTTTTCACCTTTTTCGCTCTCGATACTTGGATTCTCTTTCGACTCGTAGAGTAAGTCATCATTAGAGTTCAAGAATTTATACCTACATGAATCCATTTGATATTCCCCTCAAACATTTTCACAGAATTGAAATTAGATTGGAGAGAATAATGTGATACGCTTGTATTGAAATGCACTTGAATAGGATTTTTTGTATCAAACCTTCCAGGAAATTCATTGTAATTTCATCGTTTTTCATTATTCGTCGTCATTCAAACATATTGAGTTGAACAAACATCCCAAGTGCTACTGAATGAGAATAATATATGTTTATGATATATCAAATATGTTGCACAAATGCATCCACCCCAAACGATTCAAAACTCCCATTAATTTAAAAAGCTTTTATCGATCCGTACGAATCAATCATGAGTTTTTATGAAATACGAATATGAAATTCAATCCATTCACGTGCACGTATAATCGAATACACAATTATTTGCACAATGCAGTCGCAATCACCCACGGATCGTTCCATCGCCACAGCACTGAAATATTTTGAAAATTCATATTCTCACAAGATAATCTATCGAACTCCAAAATTTAACGAAACGTCTAAAACAAAACAGACATTTTTCATACAAAATGGAACTATTAAAACCATCTTTCTTCCTTCGATAACGCAAATTTACGATACCAATCAATTTCCACGACATTTGCTATCTCCCTATAAATTGGTATTAATGAAATTCATTGGATCATTTATAAACCCATCACGGAATAAATTAGTAGCAAATGCATTGAGAAGCAATATAAATTCACTGTGGTGATCAGTTATAAGTCAACCGTTGATGATACCATGAATATTCATCGATCACATTAGCGGAGCAACAAAAATGAAATATGGAAGAAACATGATTCATCGTTCTTAATCCGACTTTTTCATTATGCTGAATGCGTTATTGTAATCCAAATGTTGATCCTTGGAAAACATCGTCAACGGTGTTTGACAATATAATTTCTTCTCCATTCATTTCATCTGCAAATATACAGAAGCAAATTCTCCACTAAATTAGTAAATCCCTCGGAATGACAATTGTGTCTTAAAAATGTAGGATCATTATTGACATACCAAATGCCGCGTAATTACAGGGGTTGAACAAATTCGTTTAATATGTCGTGATTTGCTGATGATTATACTCGATCAAACACATCATTCGTTCGTATATTTCTTTCCACTATATTGTTCCATAATCATGCTACGGTGATGTACGATATGAAAACGGAGAAACTTATGGATGATGATGATTTTAATTTTTCAAACAGATTTTCGAGGTTTTAGGATTTATAAGTTTCTAATTTGATTCTCCAAACAAAATGCAAACTTGTTAGCCTAATAACAACCCGGGTAGAAATGAAAATCGGCTCATTCAAGGCCCTGTTCGGGCTCAAGTTGGAGTGATCCCTGCTAAAAATGACAAGCAGAACCGGATAGGAAATTGTTGTCGACTTCGATCGGTTTGTTTTCCAGGTGATTCAGGCAAAAATGGACAAACTTTCTACCCGATTTGATCCGGAATTACCAAACTGGAATACCCAGCCAAGAACTAACAGCAATTTTTGGGACCATTCCGTTATGCGGAATTCTCAGACTTGTGATACAAAGTCAAATTTTCCTGTCGGGTTTTGACAGGATTCTACCCAGTACAGCACAACCACTGATCCTCCACCTAGGACTTCAGTGGAATGGAGGTGGAGAATTGGAAGAGAAATCAGAGCCCATGGAAATAAGGGAGAAATCAGGGAGAGTCTCCGTTGAGGCAACAGAGAGGTGACGGAGAAATATCCGCCCTCTGTATTTTCAATAAAATTCATAATAGTGCACTTGGATAACCAAATCTCAATATATTAATTCACCAACACGCCTCTCCGTTGCTTCAAGGGAGAGCCTCCTTCATTTCTCCCTTATTTCCACGGCTCTCGTTTCTCTACCAATTCTCCACCTCCATTCCACCGAAGTTCTAGGTGAAGGAACGTTGGTTGTGCTATACGGGACTATTCGGTAACTTGGAATAAAATTGGGGAGAAAGTTTGTCAGTTTTTGGCTGGATTACCTGGGAAAGAAACCGGTTGAAGCATCACAACAATGTTCTGTCCAGTTCTGCCTGGCATTTTCAGCAGGGCTTGGACGGACAACTTTTCAATCGGGGAAATTTCTACCAGGGAACTTGTGCGACAAATGTAAGCGATTCATGGGTATCGTTTCTTGTAGACAAAACTTCAAGCAATCACGCTCATACGCGAACGTGATTACTATTTGTGCGGGCAGAACAAGAACTCTACCGTTTATTTCCCTATATTGAAACATCTCTCTTCTTCAATAAGTTAATTCGAAAATAAAACTTTTCCAGTACATCTCTGTTGCAAAATTTGTCTATTATAAAATATCCCTACCCCAACATCACTGTATCATGAAATACCCCCATTCTTAAGTATCTCTGTGCACAAATATTTCCATCACACAATATTTTCTATTTTAAATAACTCTGTTTTCAAATATCTCCGTTTTGGCACAATTCCACCGTGAACACCTTGATTGTAAAATATCTGTATTCCCAAGTAACACAAGAACTTCTGAGAATGTGCTCGAACATTCTAAGAATGGTCCAGTACCTTCTTAGACTGTTCGAGCACATTCTTAGAACTTCTTGTGTTACTTGGGTTCCAACACAAATCTGTTCTATAATATCCTTATTTTTGAATATCTTCATCCACCATTTCATCCATTGGTTAATATCTGTAATTTTAAATATCTTCATTTTTAAATAATTCAGTTCCCAAGCATCTCTACCGGCAAGTGTTTTTTCTGAAAGAATTGACTATCGACAATGCAAATTTACTTGTTACTATCATTGTCGATAGTCATTTTATTCAGGAAAAACACTTGCCGGTAGAGATATGCCACAGCAGAGATGTTTGGAAACTGAATTATTTGAAAATGGAGATATTTAAAATTACAGATATTCAACAATGGATAAAGCGGCGGATGGTGGATATTGGAAAATGAGGATATCTAGAAATGGAGATATTATAGAAAAGAATTGGAGTGGAATACAAATATTTTATAATGAATGTGTTTCACAGTAGAGTTGTGCCAAAACGGAGATATTTGACAACAGTTGTTTAAAATATGAAATATTGTTTGATAGAAATATGTGTACACAGAGATGTTTAAGAATAGAAGTATTGATTGATACAGTGATGTTGAAGTATCCCAGACAGCACAAATGATCATTTTGAATTCACAAAAACTTCTGAAAGAACTTCTTGAACAGCCCCTGTTATGACAGTAAAAATGAATGCAATATGAACTCAATGAATTCAAAATGCATACATGTTGAATGCTTGAATATTTCTTTATGAATTCTTTCTGAAGATTAAGTTATTCATCAAGAGTTCATTTTGAATTCAAACTATTCATAATGAATTCATGTTGACTGTCATAACGGGAGCTCTTTGCGGAGACTTTTACGCCATATGGGATTTTATAACAATTTTATATAAATACTGTTCGTGATCTTGGAGTTTCATTTGACTCTCGTTTTAACTTCTCAGATCATTACAATTACATAGTTGGTACTTCCATGAAATCTTTCGGATTCATCAAGCGCGTTTGTAAAGATTTTCGTAATCCTGTTGCACTTCGAACACTGTATTGTGCTTTAGTTAGACCTCATCTTGAGTATGCGTCTCAAATTTGGAGTCCTCATTTAATTCGGGATTGTACAGACTTGGAAAGAGTTCAGCATAAGTTTCTGCGTTTTGCTGCCTATCAGATAGGCCGTCCGTTGAGCGTCACTTGTCATGATTACTCATTGATTATGGCTCTACTTGACTTGCCTTCCTTGGAATCACGTCGTTTGTTCAATGATTTTTCATTTTTGTATAAAATTGTTAATGGGAAAATTCGCTGCCCTCAACTGCTTGGACTTGTACGTTTTAATGTCCCTTCTCGTTTATTAAGACGACCTAAATTGTTCAATCCAATTTCTTATAAATCGAGATACGGTTATTCTGATCCGGTAAATCGGATATCTATCCTAGCTAATTCTTACAGTGATGTGCTTGAATTATTTTCATCTCATTCTGATCTTAGAAATTCTCTTTCTCTTATTTGTCAAATTTAATATCTAATTGTCCTTTTCACCTATAATTATACACGTTAACTGTTGTTGTAATATAAGATGCATGTAGTCGAGCTTAACATGATGCTTAATGCTTTGATGCATGATATATATAATGTGGTTCAAATAATGTATATTCTATGTACCAAAGGGTCTTTTATACCCGTATAAACAAAATAAATAAAATAAAATAACAAACATATTTTGCAGTAGCAATGTGCCAAAAAAGATTTATTTTCGAATAAGCTTATTAAAGAATAGGGGTATTTCAACATAGGTCGATAAACGGTAGAATTAATGGAACAGTAATAAATCCATGTACACAAGGTTACAGTCTCTCAGACGCAAGCATGACGTGCGCAGGTTGTTATCAGGGCTATGAGCCTGTCAGGTTTGAGATTTGATCCACTTTCCCTCCATCAATTAACATCTCCTTGTTTGAAATATTTGACAGACCCAAGCAAGAAATTGTTCTCAGGCTTTGAACAGTTTTTGTTCCATGCTATTCGATCAAAACCTGGCAAACATGCAGCCTGATTTAGTCCAAATTAATTCAATTGAAATATCCTTTCAAAAACTGACAACAATTTATTGAGTTGGTTTTGTTTGGAACATACGGGTTGTGATATTCCAGCTAGAAATTTCCCTTTCTAACAATCGGACCATCCGAAGCCCTTACTTGGTCCAAACCGCCCCAATTTGGCTCAAGGCAGGACCTAAAATCCAAAGAGTTTCATTCTTGGTAAGGATTCAATCTAAAACTTACAAAAATATTCTTATCAGATTTTGACAGGGTGTTCCTATTTGATAATTCCAGACAAAACTGAGTAAAAAGTTTGGCAATTTTTGATAAGTTTTCATGGAACAAAAACCATTCACAGCTCAATAAAAAATGTTGACCCGATTCTACCTGACATTTTCAGCAGGGTTCGTATCGATAAACTCACAGTAACCTTCCTAAAGCAATTAAATTCCTTCTGGGAATGCTTAGAATGTTCAGTTTTTGTAATAATCACCTTTCATTGAAATTAACAAATATCCATCAAATCAGTACGCTGGATTTAACAAAAAGAAGCACATTTTCATGAGAAAATAATCAACGCTTGTTAAAACGATCCTTTGACCGAGGAGAGTCCCGTACAAGATTCATTAACAAAAGTAATTAACAGTCATCTGTAAATACATTGTTGAGTGGGAAATTTTTCTCTCTCGCATGTATAATAGTAACACAAAATATCAGCATGAACCGCTAATCCAACTGACTCTTTCCCTTCCTGTCGTTAAGTACGTTGCTTCGCACTTGATTTTCCATCCGAATAAACGACAAAGCCATGAACAGGTGAGTGATACAAACATCCATTAACGCATAAATACATTGATACTTGTTCATACTTGTTCGTCCGTTGTTAACAACTCCTTTGAAACAAACGACAAATTGATATGGGCCATTAAATGTATTTCCGCTTTCTTCTTTGAATCATCAACCCTGTGCAAATGAACAATTTATAGATTCGAAAAAGATTCTGGTGTTCGCGGACATAAAATTAAAGCGCGATAGTTTCGAGTTTCGAGTACGAAAATAGAAACATAATTAACGAGGTGAAATTGTCGAAAACGAACATACGTACGTTGCCACCCAATACGATGGAATTCGATCTTCTTAAGTTTCCCCCATTAATGTAAATGTACGAAATGACGTACCGTAATCCGGAACCGGATTTGAAAATTACTTCTCTGGCAATGAAATGCGCATCCTACTCTCACATGGCTATTAAAATTTTATCACCTTCTCTTTATAATCCATTCAAAAGTTTTCCACTTAGAACAAATATAAAAGTTCCATACCGTTCGTAAAAATTTCGACTGAAACACGTACGTAAGTGCATGGATTTTCAATTTGCCTGATATAGTTCAACAAAATACAATTCATTTTTGTTCCGTAAACTTGGGAACCTATTGAGTTTAGAATAAATAGGTATCTTATGAAAATTCTATACGATTCATATTAGAGATGTGCGAATTACGTTTTGAGACCATCGAATCGAATCTTTGACAATTTTATCGAATTCGAATCGAATCGAATTGTGAAAAATGACATCGAATCGAATTAAGGATTTCGAATCGAATCACAACATAAAATCCATACTGGATATAATAATCATTTGAATGGAATTTAAACATTGCATACGTATTGTACTAGTGTAGATGTACCATTCAGAGGCTCTTTAAGCCTTCTTAGCCCATTGAATTCGTCTTGATTTTTCATATTTTAAAGATAAAAAGTGAAGTCCTCATATTCGCTGTTTCATATTCGTGAGGAATTCATATTTATTAGCTTGATTTGTTAATTCATCATCATCGATCAAAATGAGATGAAAAATCTCTGATAAACTTTGAAAAAACTTTGCCCCAATTCCATCATATTTTTCATCGAAATTTTAGAGTTGATCAGACTTTTTCGGATTTGTTCAAAAAGAAGTCCGAGTTTTTTTTCTAGAAATTATAGAGAAATTTTCAAACATTTCTTCTTATTGAATTTGCAACCCAGATAACATAAGAGTTCTGAAAGAGGCCATAAAGAATATGAAGTATTCTTATAGAACTCTTTTGGAATTATTTTGCTATCTGGGAAATTTCGCACAATTGTCGGAAGCACCCACTGTCGGGTTATTATAACCAAACTTCGGGTTGTTGTACCTATTTTTTTTCAGTGCCTATAGCGCTCGAGTATTTTTTTATCCGGTCACTGATTCGTTTTAATAAATGATTCAAATTTCAGTAACATTGAATTTTTCTTAAAATGACGTTTCTTTGACTAATGTGTTCTACTTGAATATAACTGCGATAATACTTCTTGATACCCCATGCAAGTTCAAATGAAGTTCAAAACAATTCATAAAGAATTTCCAAATTTCATCAAGAATTCTTTTGAATAGTTGTGTAGTATGAGTCGCACAGCCAGTAACATTCAACAATCTTTCGATGATGAATATCCAATAGAATTATTTTGCGAACAATATGTTGTACACATTCTCAAATCAGGTACACTGAAGAAAAATGTATTTGACTCGAATGAACTTTTTTTTCAGTGTAACATTGATTCGGAATCGAATCATTGCGATTCGAACATTTCGAATAATTCGATTTTAGATTTTTTGGATTCGATAACGAATCGAATCGAATCTAGAAAAATTCGTTCGAGTCGATTTCGAACTATTCGCACATCTCTAATTCATATTCACCGTGAAATCGTTCACAGAATAATTCAAAATGATATCTCCCCGATGAAATGAAACTAATATTCGATTCTGACTTGAAATAAAAGAATAAGAAGAAATATCGGAACATTTCTGATCCTTCCTCATAAAATTGACCTTTTGTATCAGAAGATAATAATAAATACAACTTTTTATTGTACAGAAGATGTTTTCAAACCAAGAGCGTAGCGAGTTTAGTGTTGTATTGGTGTTCCATATGGACTGCACATGGGT
Organism: Gonatopus flavifemur; assembly: GCA_018340375.1. Lineage (NCBI taxonomy): Eukaryota > Metazoa > Arthropoda > Insecta > Hymenoptera > Dryinidae > Gonatopus > Gonatopus flavifemur. Next base: position 20,661,423 of record JAFFJZ010000007.1, read on the forward strand.
CAAGGGTGAAAAACATCACCGACGGTGTATCGAGGCATATTCGATCGATTGGATTTCCCACGGGTAGCGGTACAGGGGTACGCGGTCACATCAATCATTCATTTTGCCATCGGCTAATACGCTATGAGCTTTTCTTCCCTACGGTGTAGTATATGAATCCGGAATTAATATCGCAACTCTTTCTTTTTCTCTTTCTCTTATTCAACTTATTCCCTACATACCGGTCGGAAATTTCCTTATCGAACGAGAATCCTTCCTGTTGTTTTCAATGGATCCGTGAAAAAAGGTACAAAAAATTTAAGCCGATTTGAAGCGAGCTGACTCTGGATCGGGAATCATAGAAATAAATTATTCTATATTCTTTTGAATGGTGTTTCTTCTGTCTTGGAACCTGTGTATTGCATTTTCGTAGAATAAAATTCAATTCTTCGATCCTAGAATCGAGGAATTCATAAATGATTAGAGCTTGAAGTGATCAAATGATTCGAAAGATAAAAATTCATATTCGATTCATCAGATATACTTCGCAGTTGGAATACCAATCGACATACCCGAAAAATCAGTGCTCTTTTCATGGTATTTTGAAGCGAATTACGGGTTGCCTACAGAGTGGGATAATCATTTTTATGAATTGGGGAAAAAACTAGGACATGCGGAGGTATTCAGAAGGAAGAGAACCTTGGATAGACGACTAGCCTACAGCGCACTTGAGAACAAGCTCGAGAGGTACAATACATATTCTCTCAACCTTTTCTCTTGGTTTGAGCTTGTTTTTCAGAATCCATGTTATTTTCATTACGAGTAACTTTACCGACTTGTTAGATACTTCCCAACTCTTTTCATTTGCAGTTTTGGTTATTCGGGGAGGGGTTGTTTGCTCAGAACAATTTGCGAGGCAAGAACGTATCCTTTCCATCAGAATGGCCTCGTAGGTGATCTTCTTAGAATTTTATTCAGGTAAGAGACAAGTATAAAGTATTAAAAAAATAATACATTACCGAGTGTTAGAGATACTATTTACTGACGTTTCTATGGGCCGCTAATGGCTCAACAAAGCCGATAAAAATCCCTGTACGGGCTCTGCTTACTCCAAAGATGAAAACCCGTATTTTTTGACCAATCTTTGTCGATGAAAAATATCGAATTCTCATTGTTTGATTAATTCAGTTACAACGTGAAGACAAATGTGAATCAACGAAAACTGACATGTATTGTGGACTGTTGTACTGGTATAGCAGCAACAAAATACCAATTTGTTTGAATTTAAATAATATAAGCTTCATTTCGTCCCTGATATAAGAAAATCCATCAAATCCTATTAGTGAAATCGAAACATTGAATCAGATTCCTGTTACTTCCTATTCAATCCTGTTCAATGTTCTGATTCACTAATAGGATTTTTTTTATCAGGGATGAATCAATAAAAATTTGGTATTCTCACAAAACTTAATGTGTTTTTCACACTCAAAAAATAGAAAAACCGTACGAAAAGACAATCAATACGTGAAATCAAGCTGAAAATAGTCACGTATATATAGAATACCAAACAAATTCATCCAGGGGAGTCGGTATTTTTATCTGTAACATCTAAAAAATCACTGTAATAGCAGAACAAGAACTGGATTCTTAAATATCTGTATTCTCGAATCCTCAAAGAACTTCATTCTTAAATATTTCTATTCTTGAATATTCGTATTCTCTGGAAACTATCTTCTTGAAAAGCTCAATTCTTGAATATCTGTATTCTCCCAGAACTGTATTCTCAATACTTATATTCAGGCAAGTGACTATTGAGGAGGGGTTGTTGACAAAATGAAAATCGATAGTAAAGGTCATTTATCGCAACAATAATTATATAGTTCAATAATAACAGTTGACAACTTCTCAATAGTCGCCGGAATGTAGGGATTGAGAATACAGTTCTTTGAGAATAGACCCAGGTGAAAAAATTGAATGGAATTCTCATCAGGATTTAGTTCTACACAAATTGTATGACCTTCATGTAACATAAAACATGATTGAGTGAGACTGGTTGTGTAAAAATCAATTTCTGACAAGAATTCTACAAAATTTTTTCATTTGGGGAATAAAGTTTTTCAAGAGGATACCCAGCGACCCCTGAAAATACAACCAGAACCATTAGTTAGAAAAGGACACGACCACAGCTATTCTGACAAAGTTGTCGAAAATGAAACAATGAAATAAAAATACCATTCTATACAGACCATCTTTGCTGATTTAAGAAGGTCTGGTTAGAACGATATTTTGATTTCATTGTTTCATTTTCAAAACATTTGCTAAAATAGTTTTGGTCATGTGCTTTTCCAAGCAATGGTTCTGGTTGCATCTTCAGGGGTCGCTGGTAGGTATCACTTCAACAGTGCAGTCATTTAGAGAGACAGTTCTTCAAGAATACAAATACTCGTTGCATCGTCAGGGGTCGTTGGTATCACCTTAAGGAGCATGGAGCCCTTCAAGGAATGGGCCAAATTTTGCTACGTACTTTCTGCTCAACAAAGCAATAAATACAAATCTCAAATCCGCAGTAATGAAATACATTCCTAAAATTAAGCTTTGACATGAAATTGTAACTGTGAATTGTTCCTAAGAATTATGCAAACGATTATAAGCATATTAACCTACATACGTCAATAATTTTTATAACTTATTTTCTCATGTTTAGGAATATATTTTGGGCTTTGAATTTATATTTAGAGCCAGATCCTAGCACTGCACTTTATTGCTATATATTTAAAATGTATAACCATTCAGAGACAGTTCCTTGAGAATACAGATACTGGTTGCATCTTCAGGGGTCGCTGGTATCATTTTAACAGTGCAGTCATTTAGAGAGGCAGTTCTTTGATAATACAGATATTCAAGAATATAATTCTTCAAGTGGACAATTCTTTCAGAATACGGATATTCAAGAATACAACAGGGTGACCGGTGGCCAGGGTAATTCACGGAATAGACCAATTGCGTATTAGCTAGGTTTGAGAAGAATAACCAATGAGGAAATGAGAAAATTCCAGGTCTGGCCACGCTGTACAATTCTTCAAGAATATAATCCTTCGAAAAAACAGATATTTAAGGATACAGTTCTTCAAGAATACAGGAATGAAGAATACAGTTCTTAGTCTGCCGCTATCAATAAAATTGCTGTAATAGCAAATAGATTACTGTTACAGAAAAAAGATTTGGTGTTCTAGCAGAAGATACCCAGAGAATTTTTATTCCGTGTAACGCGCACGATAAATAGGGCCCGGAATGTGAGAATTGTTTTAGAATTGAATTCAAACATATCAGTACAAATGAATCGAGGATTTTTACGACAAATGAGCAGGCGATTGCTCTATTTTTTCTCTAGTAGCATGAGAATGTTGTAGATATACTATGCACGTTCATAGTACATATACAACGTTTGGTGCCCTGCTCAAAGAATCTCATTGAACCGATCGATTCCGATGCAGAAAACTGATTCAAACTTATTGAGAATCAATTTTCAATGGGTTCAAATCGGTTTTCTGCATCGGAATCAATGAGAATCAATCAGTTCAATGAGATTCTTCAAGCAGGGTGGCTACTTGGGTTATGTATTCAGAAGCATTCTAACCAGCCATCATATATCTTCAAATTTCTTACTCCAAATACATTTCGTTGGTCGAAAAGTCTTTCAAAGTTATTATTGTACATGATTGAAACTAAAAATGACTAATACAGGTCATTAGAACGCCTGAAATGGTGATAATTCATCCAAGTGTCAAGGTTTATCAGCTTCAGGCGCTGAACGTTACAAAATCCGAATCATCCAAAATCCATTTGATACAATCCAATACTCCCTACACTGAATAATCAAATAACATAGTAAAATTCCTTTATTCTTTTATAAAGACAATACTCGATAAAACTTTCTCTCCGTGTGGAAAAGAATTCGAAGTTTTCTATCTCTGAGGATTTCTCTGTTTTCTGTTATTTACGATCCCGTTGTAAAATCCCTGATTATTTCAAAAGCTTGAATTTTACTTTAATTGAAATATCGCTTGGAATTGCATAGGATTTCTACTAAGATCTGATTCCGATTCCATTACCGATAAGTTGTTCTACTTAAAATGCCACAGTCTGTTAGAATTCCGACTGGTTTCTAATGGAAATTATCGATTTCTGTAACGTTTTCGTCTCGAAATTCAGCAAAATTCTCCAACGAGGTAACCGATAGCATACTCGGATCACTATTCAATTTTAAAATAAGAAAAAAAAAATCTGTTAAACTTACAAATTCACAAAATAGTTCGAATACATAATTCAATGATGGTACAAGAGAATATATGGATTGATTCTTATTTAGTATAGTGCTTAATGTGATTAACTGAATGACATGCTACCATAATTTCAATCATTCTTATGATTACCCTTGTAAAGAATATTTCATCGAAAACGAGACAAAGACAAAATGACAATACTGATTTTTAATTTTTTTTAATTTGTGAAAGAATTTGCGGTGAAGATGTGAGATATTGAACCCCTCAGCTGAAACTCTTACATTTAATCATGTTTTACCTCTAGGCCCTCGTCATCGATGAATGAGGATCTTCCTTCCTCGATCACAGCTGCTGAATTCTCAGAAAATTGTACTAAATATCATCAGAACTGTACTACGAGTTTCTTGGATATGATAAGTCACTATGTTCCTCAGAAATAAAGTATCACGCAACAGATTTCTTTGATATTTGAATAAAATACTCTTTTATGATTATGCATTGAATTCATTTGATACTCATATGAAATTGCACATGATACATAAAAGGATTTTGTCAAACTATTCAACAATCAATGACTCTTCTTTAATTCAAATTACATGGCAAATAAATTCAAAGGAGTAATTGTAAGGAAATATAAATTTTTGTACTATGGAATAGTAATGGAATATATACTGAATAAATCTTCTGAACAAAAGAAACTAAAAAAGTTCATTCACTTCATTTACGGTCATTATCTCATTGCATACTATACTTATTTTGTATTATATCAGATTCCTCTTATTCATGACATTTTATTGAAAGCACTGTTTGTAAGCATACAACTTAACACATCTCATGATTTTCCAAAGAATACCTAATATGATAATGATAAGTCAATACTGTTTCGCGTATTCAATTCTTATGTGGAAAATGTATTTTGTGAGGTTTTGAAACTTCATAGGATTCGCAGCTCAATTGACACTTATCAGTCTGTGCAAATATTAAATCGAAACTCGACCTACTCAAATAATATTATAAAAACAAGGATGATGTAAATTATTCGAAAATGTGGATAAATGCCTTCATCTCGGTTTCTATTTGCGCTTCTTCTTTCAAGTTCTTGAAAAATGAATTTTAAAGCTTCGATTTTGGATACTTGGAAAGATCAGTCATTATTCAATCAAGTTTCCACTTTAATTGTTGACAACTTCAACAGGTAACGGGAGTATTTGTTCTTCTTCTTAGGTGGGAACGTTCAAGTGTTGTAGATAATGAGATACGTTCTCGTAGACCACAAAGGTAACCATCGTTGCTGGGACCACTCTGGTCAGGTTAACACTTAGACCTTTGTAAAATCCTCGCCAACCTTCATACCTGCAACGTACCACCAGCAATACTTTTACTAGTTTTGTACTAGCTTTTCTTTAAACGATTTTGTCAAAAAAATTTCTAAAAGCAACCTGCGTACGATTCTTGAAGTAAAACAAACTTTTTAGAATTGCATGTCGCTCCACAAACTACGCTGAATCACATTATTTGATTGTCTCGAGTGTTCAAATCTTCAGAGACAGTCTGTAGGAGGATGTAACATAGTACAGTGTTTTGTAATCGGAGTTTAATCATTCAACTGTAGAAGTATAAAAAATGAAATTAGGCAGAATCCTCATTCAAAAATCGTACTGCTGGTGGTTTAACAAAATGTGACTGTACACACAATTACACCTCTCAATTTGTGCGCATACATACAAACATATGAGAATTTAGGAACCACTTCATCAAACTCGTGGAAAAGTATACATCAAAGTAGATATTGATGGAATTTTATGAGAAATGTTGCTACACACAGAGGAGCCATTTGGATTGAAAAATAGGAATATAGCGAGGAAATAGATTTTTCAATATACATTTGTTGAAGACACTTTATACTGTAATCCGCAAGCAATATTCAATTCCTCATACCATGGCATTCTACAAACACATGTTCAACGTTATCTTTTCTGACTGATGATACACCGATGTCATTTGAACGATTATCGATAATCGCATCATCAACGAAAATAGTGCAAATATTGATTCAAAACGAAATTATTTTTGTTTCACTAATTTATTCAATAACTGACAATTTTCATTTGAATGAATTCTCGAACGAAGTTCCATTTTCGTGCGTATTTAGCAAAATCATTCCATCCTATATCAAAATCTTCGTAATAATTTCTTTGAATCATATAATTGTAACATATATCTATCCACTTATATATGTGAAGACATATATAAATACATCTTCGCTATTATTGTCGACGTGACGATTGACGTAACACGCATAAAAAAAAGCAAAATGACAATGAATTATTTCGTATTTCCAGGAATAGGAGGTTTTCGTTGCATAAGGATTCAGATAAGTACTGATTGTAATCATTTTCTGTTACAAATCAACAGGCACATAAATCGTTCCTTATATTAAGAGAAAAAACAAGAAGCTCCTTCAAAAAAGAACCATTTTAAATGCTTACATATTTTCGTATGATTTTTACGTATGTGCCAATTCCGTTTACTCGCATGTTTCGACGATAAAAAAATCCATTAGCTACATACAATCGAATTACAGAGGAACGTCTTATACAGTGCAGATAAAATTCATTTTGTATACAAAATGGAAACGTGATAAAAACCTTGATGTGCAAAAATATCAAGTTTGTTTCTTTTCTTTCTTGTTCATTCGAAATCAACATTGAATTCAATGATCGCATCATGGTTTGTTTACAATTTGAGCTGTTATTGTCGCGAATGATAAAAACGAAAATGCTCCAAGTAGATGTAATAATCATTAAAAAAAAGTACGTATAAAATAAACATTTTAATCAATCCACTATACAATCATCTATGAACGATAAACTCTCCATCGTTAATTGAACTATACATCGTAACATTTCTTAATGTTTTCATTTCTTTCGTACACCGAATAGATAAGTGTATATATAAATAAAAATTATGAAAATGGATAGTCTTTGACATAGTTAAGAAAAATTAAGTGAACAACAAAAGTACCCCGCGTTGGTGTTCGTGTAATTGATAGAAGAGAAGGATCCATAAATAATAAAGTGTCGAAATCTCTATAAAATAATAAAAAGAAATAAAAAAAAAAGAAAAGAAAACAGTGATGATAATACTGATGAGATGTAGCAAAAGTTACAGTACAACAATTGATACCTATATAGGTTTGATAAAACAAACTACAGGAACTTGCCATGATTTTCTCATATATATATCAAATGGATATGATTAAAAATATATGTATATGTATGTACATTTCGTGGACCCTTCTGACAAATGAACACACTTTCTATAAAAAAAAGAAGTGTCTGCCGTGGCATTGAATAGCCTTGGCATTGATTACGATGATGAATCAACGGTATCTTTGTCTAAAATTATTCCTGTCAAAGTTTCGTGATTGAAAGTGGTTCTTAATAGTTTGCGAATGTCTCATAAATATACATGACGAGACAAATATTTGGTGTAACGTGTAAAAGATATGGTGATAAACCTTTATAAAAACCCCTAATTCCTTCTAACCTCCATGTAAGTTGAATGCAGTGCCAAGTACTGTCGTAGTTGTGGAATTGATCCTGAAGTCTAGCTCTCACTACTTGATAAGGATAAGTCACAGCGGCGGCAATTATTTTGGAAACTGCAGCGAATCCGATGTACTCCAGCGTAGTCTGTAATACACATATCAGAAATTTAGATTGAAAATTCGAATCCTCGAGGAAAATATCTTACGAAAACTTACCAATTTGGTATCGATGGCTCGCTTTTGATGTATGTTATAACGATTCTTCATTTCTTCGTAAGTCATAAATTGTATAGCACCGTGAGAGACGCCGAACATGCCAGGAATCAACCCCTATAAGATGAAACATGGACATATGAGAGACACATGAATTTTTTAGAATACAGTTTTATCGAATCAAGAGAACTCACCCTGTAGAAGCCTCGAACTCCTTCGGTGTGATAAATTTTAACAAAAGCGTCCGTCATACTCCGATACCTCTTCGATTCGGCAAGCCTGTTGTCCCCGGACAGTTGTAAGCACAATCTGGTTTTTATAACCCATAGCGGATTTGTCATAAGCAATGTGAGAATTCCGGCATCGGTTGCAGCGAACATGTGCTTTATCGGACCGATTGGTTTTTCCTTATTAGACCCTCGCATCAGCGACTTGATATTATTGTAGCTGAAGGGATTGAATTGCTCGGCAAAGATCTTCTCATTTTATAAAACGACTTAAAGACTATTGTCTTTTCTCTTTCCACAATATTATAACAATATTTCTCTTAATGATATAAAAATTTGGACTCGCAAATTTGCTTACAAAAAGAAGTAGAAGCCCCAAGAACTTCCCGATCCGAGTACATTTGGTAGAACCCCTCTGTATAGTCCTCGTATGCCTTCGACTTTGAATATATCGTGTAATGCGTTCCAAAGGCTACTGTACTTGGGGATTGACTTCGTGTGACCATCGTTTACTGTGAACAAAAATTTCTTGTTAAAATATTATTATGAACTATTCAATGTTGGCTTTTGTCTCGCGTCCATATCATTTATCTCAAAATTATTACATTGCAAAGGTTAATTCATTATCGCGTTATGCGAACGTTATTTCGCAATGTTTACATGCTGATTCGATGGTCTGGATTTTTTTTATTATCATATTTGCTGGGTGAATCATTGCGATGTGTTGAGCATTATACTCAATTTTGATCCAATATTAATTTCTTATCGAATTACAAAATTTTGAAAATTCCTATATGATTGACAAAATATGGGGAATGCAGGATTCCCATCTCGTTGAAAACACTTCATTTTCAAAAAATAAAAATTGATTTTCATTTCTTCCAGAAAAATCCAACCAGAAATTCAAGATTTTCTATAGCACACTGAGATATCTCTTGAATGAAAGGATGCATTGGACATTCTAATTTTCTGGAAAGGATTAGAAAACAGTTGAAAAATTGAGTTTCATGATGGATTAGCGTGTAAAGTATTGCTTCATTACAATTTTGAAATTCTATTCGTTTTTTTATCGCCGTTTTCAAAACAATCAATTCGATCCACTAAAAATATCAAGGGTTTTATTCTTTAAATCGTTCACGGCTTCAAAACTGAAATCAATGAAGAGAACTGTATCGAACGTCTCACACAACAGAAAAACTCGAACGAAGTTTGAAAACCAGCGGCCAATTGTTGTAACTTTTGATTAAATGTTGTTGAAGCTTTGTTCATGCCAAAAATCGATCAAAGAGCATCCCAATAAGCACCTCAGATGCTTAAATCCTGGATGAAAGTTTTGTATAAAATTTTATGACAATTGGCTGCCAGTTTCAGGTTCATGAAGCTGAAAAATAATTCTGAAAGAGTTATAATGAATTCTTCAGATCAAATTGAATTATTCATAGATTCTTTCTGACCTAGGGCGCTTTACGGAGTATTACAATTTTTTGCAATAGATTTTCAAAACCATTCACAGAATTCCATCAACTTTCTTTATGCTTGTTATCGAGTTCAAGAAAATCAAATAATTTGAATCATTCGAAGTATAAATATCCTGATATGGATTTTAAAATCCATCACCGATTACATAATCCCTCGCAAATTACATATTCAAATAAATTATACTTTCAAATATTGCTAGACGCTTACATAACGATTCTTTGAAGTAGATGAAAAATTGACTTGAAAATTCAACACCGTTCAACGAATCTATGCATAATTCGTTAATTCTCGTACACACGAATGCGAGGAACTCTAATCAGTTTGGATAGAGTATTCTAAAAACTGTACATTCGCTATTTGAAACCTCTCATATCACATTTCTGATGCAATAGGTGAAGTTTCTTACATTTTGGCGGATACTCGTATAAGAGTGACGAACTAGCAGCCGATTGATGTAACCTTTTAAATGTAGTACGGTTTGGCTACTCAACTTTTCGATAAAACAATTCTATCAAGAGTTATATCAATCGGCTTCTAGCTCGTCGCTGCTCATGATACTCGTATCGATTTTCGAATCGAAGAATAGATACCACACGGTGAATCTATTCAAATATATCTATAGAAGCATGAAAATGTGTTTGCATATCACGTGGCTGTACATCATGGTACATTTGTAACGATCATGCTATTATCACTCTCTACATGCATGTGTTTTGAGATTCAATCGAAACGATTAGGTGTACAATTTCTCTTTTATTTCACGATTCTCGCATTGCGTCATTTTTTCGTTTCATAAATTAGCGAAATAATTTTAACCTCTTTCACGATACCGAAGGTCATAAAGAAAGTAATCTACGTTGAAATCTCTCACGTGAGAAGCGAAGAACGGTGAACGGTGAACGGTAATGAAAGTTTCAACTATTCCTACATTCTACGTACAACCTTTACCGATTTTACTTGTACTTGAAACTTTTCTCCATTCGTACTCTACATAAATGTGCAGTTAAGTTGAATTTTGAATAATCTAATTGTATAGAAGTTTTATGCACAATTATTGCGGTATTCTTCGTAAGGGAATCAAAGAGGGAACCAGTATTATCCCTCTCCACTAAGCACTCAAATAAGCTGTGAGTCATACTAAAATGGCGACATCGAGATCTTTGATTGTATATAAAATTTTTTAAATTTTACCTGCACGTGGACGCGATATCTGCCAACATTTCTCATATAATTTACAAAACAAATTCAAACTTGAGGATAAAATAACTTTTTGAAGTTTTTTTTTAGATTCTTGCATGATGAAATTGCGGAATGATAGAATATAGAATGTCGCTCGGATTGGATTTCCTACCTTCGTTGAAGGAAGAGTTGCTGCTGGTGGTGCAACAGCAGCGGCAGTGGTGAAAGCGCGTGATGAAACAATTATCAAAAGAAATCTTCTAATTCTGAGGAAATCCTTTGTACAGAAATAATTGGAAAATATCAAATTATCCGAGTGTAATTTAGAAATATACATTTTATAAAGAACAATGTATTTAAAATCTTTTCATCAATTTCAGCAATTCGATTCATTTGCCAAGAATCGAACAGGCGGTTACAAATACATATGGATTGTCCCTACGTGCGTCATATATCATTGTATACATATACTTGTCATTCTCGATCGTTCCTTACGTCATTGCAGAACCACGTGTTTGAAATATATACAAATGCATTGTATTGCACGAGTTCAAACCAAAGAAGCATTTCTTTTGAAATTTCTTTTCATGTTAAATCGCGATAAAAAAGATGGATTGTTGGATGGAAAAGTTTGTGAGATGAAATAAAAAGATAAGAATACGTTTTCATAATTCTACATGTTTCATGCATTATATGCCATGAACTTTGCTAATAAAATCATGAATTTTGTCGAAACGGGTATTGGATACTGTTTTGTGTTTTTTAACCCGAAGCATACGCTTTGAACTGAGATTTCAAATCTATTGATCTTCCATCGTTTATGTTAATTAATTCTTACATTTTTCGTTGTTAGAAAGAACACTTCATTTCTTCTGTAAGATCATTTTCAATAATAATGAAACATCCTACACGTAATACTTAATTTATGTTGTTCAAGTTTGAATTGTTTAAAGAAACGAAAATTCAAACTCACAAAATCTGATAAATCATTGCTGTTCATCTTCTCAAATAACACTGTCGGGAATTTCTTGAATTTTTATTCATATTTTGAGTACATTTGTAAATTAAATTTTCAATTCTTAGTGATTGAATCAGAAATTCAATCACATGTAATTTAATTTATCATTCTTGCTATATTATACCCATAATATAGTAGGTACAGTTTGTTAACTGAATTTTCATTCAAATGTAATTGAAATTTCAAGGACTTTCCCAATCACATGAGTGGAAAATGCTTCCATCACACGTGATTGAAGCTTCATGCCGAAATTTCTAACAGTGCAATTCCTTGGAGCTGGAAACTTCACAGTAAAAATTAAAACTTACTTTCAACCTGAATACACCGAAAAAAGAAATTCATTATGGTAGCTAGAAATTAGCTGTGTCAGCTATTTCGTGTATTTGAGACTTGAATAGCGAAAAAATTGTTACAAAAGCTACACTGTAAAAAATATTCGGAATTTTCCAATACCTATGTAAAGGAATTTTCCTATACTTGTACGGGAAAAGCGAGTTCCCGTACACGTATAGCAATTTTCATATAAATATATATAAGAATTGCTGTTTTTATGGGATTTTTACTGTAAATTTATACGATTTTTCCCAAAATTTACGGGAAATTTCCTATGCATGTATGTGTTAATTACTTCACATACATGTATGTGAAATTTTCCATAAAAATTTTTTACAGTGCAGATTTTAGCTCCTATAGGGATAACCTTGTTGCCACAGCTAAAAAATAGCTACCATAGTTAATTTTTAGCTATCAAAATATCAACCACATAATTTGTTGTCGTATATCAGCTTATGTTAAGATGCAGCCAAAAGTAGCCCTGTTCTAGCTAAAATTCAACACCGAAAACAAATGCCAACACAATAGAAAAGACTGAATTTCAGTCAAGTTCATGTTGCGAAAGTTTGAATCGTTTATTGAAACGAATTGTCAATCGAATAACAAAATACTCAGATTTTGTAGACCCAAAATCTTGTAGTATATTCTTTAAACGATGTCTCCAATTCTAAGGAGTTCATTCGAGAATGTAAACATCAATGATTCATCAGATTTCGTCAGTTTCAACTTTCGTTTCGTTTCAATAAACGATTCAAACTTCAAAAATATTCAAGTTTTCAAGTAAGATGCAGCCACATTCCGTCAGACTTTTTACAGTGTTCCTGTTAACACCAGTTTTGTAACTCCGAATGAAATTCAAAGTACTGTTCACGTGAAAAATGGTTCAAAGGGCTCTCCTCAAGCAGGGATGCCAGGTTCAGGATTTTTCAGCTACTTGTATTGGTGATTCTCATCGAACGAGGGATGGGATAAGTAGAAACATGAGAAAAAAATCCTCATCTGGCAACTGTGCTCTCAAGTACTTGAACCGTAAATAAAATATGTTCCCATCAATATCTACAATAATTGAGCTGCACATCAACTTGTAAACGTCAGTTTCAAGATTATTTATTAATCAACCAAACCCGGAAAACCACACGAAGCTGTGTACTGACATATTCTATCGAATATTCCCGATGCACCAACGATCCCCGACGCCCTTCATTGAATTTTCAAGCTTGTTGCTAAACATGTGAATAGTGCATAATTGCAATCGAAATTATGATGAATGGGAAATTAGAAAATGTTAGGTATTATATTCTCTTTTTCCCACTTTTATTTCACATTATCGTATCGATTTTTGCTTTTTTTCATGTTTTTCCTTCACCACCTGGATCCGAAGTTGATATGTAAATATCTACCGATAATTTACTGATTAATATTCCTGTATATGTAAGTGAACTAATTGATACATACTCGTGTTAGGAATTTTTCACACTTGTCCAAAAATTTACTGTGAAACGATGGCAAAATTCCCAGAAGGTTTGGCGTTTTTCGGATAAGTTTATGATAAATTGTATACAAATTATGTACCGGGAATTGATTTTCCATTTGTCGATTGGGATTTTTCAATCACTGCGTACACAGGAAAATTCCGATTATTCTGTACAGTGTGTATACCAGATAAAACTCGACTTTCAAACGATAGTCGATATGTTTTTCTTCACGTCTAACGCTGGATTTACCGAGGATATTGTTATTGATCCTACGTTTGACGAAAATAGATTTAATTATAAAATTTTATGAGAAATTGGTGAGCTGAAATATTTATATATCGAGAACCATTGAATTTCACAAAATCGAATTGAGAGAGTAACTTAATATCGTTTCAAGATACGCGAATGCTTCTGGAGAGAATATGTTACATAGGGAGTGACAATGAAAGATTATAAAGCAATCCAAAATCATGTTTTGACCACTTTCTTTGAATTGATAACGAATCCAGTCTGATGGTATGTACTTGACGGTTCAGTGACTTCGAGTATGTGTATGTATAATACATATGTACCAATATGTATAGATACATAAAGATTTTCAGCTTTCTCTCTTCCTCTCATCAGATGATTTTCGTCTATGGACAAGGGCATGCGCGTACGTACATGGTCGGTCTCAAGGCTAGAGATCGTTGTTTGTATACGTTCGTGTATATATCGACTAAATGTCTGACCGACTGACTGAATTTTTATCAACGAGGAGGAAACACAAAATTTGGATATGTTGATATGGAATTCAATAGCTTCACACGAATCTAAGTTACTCAAAAATGGACAAAAATGATTCAACCGATATGAATATCCAGTTGAAAATTCGTGATTGTTACTACGTAAGAATAGAATTCTTGACCGTTTTTCTGGTAATAATATATATGTAGCATAGTAATTATTATCAAACAAATGGTGAAGAATTCTATTCTTACGTAGTAACAATCACGATTTTATATGAAATAAGACCTAATACTATTTGAGCATGGTAAATATTACCATTCTCTTTTCTCCGTGTATAATATGATATGGCAAATATTTTGAATTCATTTACGTCTAAATAGACTCTCAATTCAATGACCAAGGATCGGGAATTTCATTCAAAGATGTGTTTTTAAATAATAAAAATGATTGTGAAGAAATTATATAAAATTTTCGTACGAAATGTATGAACAATCCATAAAAATTATATGGAAATTATAAGTACATTCAAAAAATCTGAACCTTCCTGTTGAATACAATTGTAATACAATTACATAAAAATTCACATCGGGAGACGTGAATCTTTATGATCTTTTGATCAACCGTACGCAGGGTCGAAGTCAGGGCGAGGCGTTAGGAGCTTTAGTTAATGAAAAAATGTATATTGAAGTAACAAAACAACAATATTACGTTGTGAGAACCTGGAAAAATTTTTAGTTACGCTCTTTTCGTTCAGAACCATTGAAATGTCCATTTTTTTTTCATTGTAGAAATATGAGAGAACTCAGAACATTGTGGAATGTGACCACAGGGCTCCCACTAAGCTTCCATAAAAAAGTAGGACATTTAAAAAAAAATAGTAGGACAACTCGAAAAAAAGGTGAATAATTTCCAAAATAGAAATAAAACATTTATATAAAGAAATTTTATGACAGAATTACGAAATTAACAAAAAATTTGAAATAAAATCGATCACCATAGTTTTATTAAACGTTACATCTATATCACGTTTATTGAAATAAAAATTTGCAATTATCATAGATTATTTCCTTCAATAGTCTAATAGAATTAATAGAAATTTTGATATAGAATATATATTTTTAAAAATAAGCAAAAATTATAAAATCGTTTTTTTTTCAATTCTCTCGTTAATCAAATTCTTCAAATTTTTTTCATCAGTCTAAAATATCCAATTTTGTTGCTTTGGCATGTGAAAAAAGTGATGCCGTTCAAAAGTTTATCAAACACATTGAAAATATTGAAACTTCGCAACATTTGTGATATTTCTCTAGTTCAGTATTTCATTCGTTATTTGATTAACTGGTTTGAGTAAGGAATCATGTTTATTGTGAATTGTCAATTTGACGTTTTGTGCATATACAAATATGATGCAAGCAAAAAATCGTTTATTTGATATTTCAACTGAGTTGACGTGCTACTTTGTGTATTGCCCTTCCTCAGATGATAATTCAATTGAAAAATTATCAACAAATCATCACATTGTCTGATCTCATGAACCTCCAATTATAGCATTACGGAAAGCAGGATCAATTGTGGTCTCATTAATCGAACTATTTCTTTAAATTCTTAGTTAGATTTCGCTTTTTAGCCAGCCAAAAGTGAGCTTATCAATTTTTTTAGTAGACTTTTCACTCTTTGAGAGTAATAGTCTGAGGTGTGAAGTTGGACTCCTTAGATCACTTTGATTTGGAATGGAATTTTTCACTTTTGAAGAGGAATTTCCTCGAAACAGTTGAAAATATCACTCAAACTGGACAAGTTCACTTCTGAAATTTAATAAAGTGGAGCCATAGACTTCTTATTCTTTCAAATTTAGAGAATGATCACGTATTTCAATCATTTACCGAAATAGATGTAGCGACTAATCAACAACTACAGCAATTATCCGGTATATAGTCGAAAATCAACTATTTAAATAGCTGTTATAACCAACTTTTCGTGTGATTGTTTGGTTTGAACTTTGAAATCAACATCATAAAATTACTGACTTGTTCTATTTATTCTTTCAAACATATAATCTGAGGATTGACGTTTGATTATCGCAGCAAGAAGAACAGTATACGATGTGAGTGAACTTCAAAAAATAAAAATGCTGACTAAATGGCAAAAGAATGGAACAAATTATGACACCCATGACGAAAATATTCTCATAAGTCTTTATAACTCGTCACAAAACTCATATTCTTCCATAATTTTTTATAAAGCCACAATTCTTAGAGAAATTATAAGAATTTTGTTATGATATACTTGATGAAATAATTGGAAACATTAATCCAGTTCAGGTTGGGAGCGGCAAAGTATTATTGGGCCCTGAGTGGCAAAAATGTCAAAACGTCCCTGATTATAAGATGATTTTCGTCAGGGACTTTACGAAAAAGTAGGAATAGTAGGATAAAGTGCAGAATAGTAGGACAAAGTAGGACATTTGACCAAAAAGTAGGAAAAGTAGGAAAAGTAGGACCAGTGGGAGCCCTGTGACCAGCACATGATTTTCCATTGAAAAAATTATAAGAATATTGTACGAATACAACAAGCACGTACTGGGAAAGCAGGAAGTTTGGGCAGATTGATTTGAATAGATTGCAAAAGAAGTATTTTTCTGAAGAATTGCTTGGCTGTAATAAAATTTTTGCCTGTTGAATGAATAGTAAAATAGTGTGAATCAAATATTCTTCCTTCAGAACACATTTTGGTCCTGACACTTGAAAATTTTGTTTGTATTAAATTAAACCTGACTTTTTTACACTTTAAAAACGTTTTTGTAGGGTAAATCAAATCAATCCTAATTCCACTCATTGCTTAATCAAGCTTGAAGCTGAAGGAATTTGATTTGAATTGACAAAAAAATCAATTCCAATCAAATCCCACGTTAGGGATGGGCGATACTTGACAGTATCAATACTTTTTATAAGACTTTTACAAAATTTTGATCGATATTTTATGGAGTTCAATATAAGCTCGAAAAATTTTCTATAAAGAGTATCGATACTATCAAGTATCACCCACCCTTATCCCATGCGGAAAAATTGTGGGAATTGTATATAATTATATATAACCGTGGATTATGTGAATTGAATTGATTCAACAGTAAAATTTGATTCATGATGAATAATCCCCCACAACTCTACGCCCCGGGCCTTCCACGATTCTAAACCCCGCCCTGAACGTACATATCAAACACTTGGCAAATCATTACATACATTTGATTTTTGATGCAAAACAGTAATTATTCAATTTTCATTTACATACATGATGTATTTAGAATCAAAATACAAGTAAAATTCGTATGAATAGTTCATTTTTTCAGAAGAAAGGCAATCCACAATATTGATGTTTGATTTCTTTCATAAATTCTGTCAAATTAACGAGTGATTAATGACTACCTGCGAGCAAAACGAGCATCATAAATCATCAAGATTGTAAAAATGTGAAAGTAATAGGTGTATAACTTTGCTTCCGCCGTTTTGCAATAGATGGCTGTAGCGATAAGTGGTAGTTGAAATAAATAGATCATAGATGTCATACAATAGGCTTAGGTATTTGTAAACATAACTTCATCGAAATATTAGTCGATTTGTGTCTGCATCATGAAGTTATTCTCGATTAAACATGTCAGTTTACGAGCCAAGTTCTCGTCATTTGTGGGAGGTTTTGATTTTTTGCTTTAATATGAAGAAATCTGCGGCTGAGGCTCATCGAAGGCTCTCAAATACCTATGGTGAGGCCGCTATTAGTGAAAGAACGTGCCGAGAGTGGTTTCAACGCTTCAAGAACAGTGATTTTAACGTCGAAGACCAGCATGGCGGTGGAAGAGAGAAGGTTTTCGAAGATGCAGAATTGGAGGCATTACTTGATCAAGACTCGTGTCAAACGCAACAAGAATTGGCAGGATCATTGAGAGTGACGCAATCAGCCATTTCAAAACGCCTGAAAGTCATGGGAATGATTCAGAAACAAGGAAACTGGGTGCCGTACGAGTTGAAGCCGAGAGACGTTGAACGGCGTTTGTGTGTTTGGGAACAGCTGCTTGCAAGGCAAAGACGGAAGGGAAAAATGGGTTCATTACGATAATCCCAAACGCAGAAAATCATGGGGATATCCCGGCCATGCTTCCACGTCAACGGCCAAACCGAATATTCACGGTTCCAAGGTTATGCTCGGTATTTGGTGGGGCCAGCTCGGCGTAGTGTATTATGAGTTGTTAAAACCGACTGAAACAATCACAGGCGATCGTTATCGAACACAATTAATGCGTTTGAGCCGAGCATTGAAAGACAAACGGCCGCAATACAACGAGAGACATGATAAAGTGATTTTACAGCATGACAATGCTCGACGCCATGTTGCGAAAGTGGTCAAGACATACTTGGAAACTTTGAAATGGGAAGTCCTACCCCACCCGCCGTATTCTCCAGACGTTGCCCCCTCGGACTATCACTTGTTTCGATCAATGGCACACGGCCTAGCTGACCAGCACTTCCGGTCTTATGAAGAAGTAAAAAATTGGATCGATTCGTGGATCGCTTCAAAAGATGACCAGTTCTTTCAACGCCGGATTCGTATGCTGCCCGAAAGATGGGAGAAAGTAGTGGCCAGCGATGGACAATACTTTGAATCATAAATGTATAACCAATTTTTTACAATAAAGCCTCGAATTTCGGAAAAAAATAATTAAAACAAAGTTCATCCCCTCATACATTTCGCTTCAAAACAGTTTAAACGCTTGGGCTGTTCATGAAAAGTTCTAGGCACTACCATACGTGGTGAGATCTAATTTTTAGATCGAAGTCTATTTTGATACGATAGTCCCATGTGGAAAATTTTTCAAAATTCAATATAATTTGTATATAATTCAATATAGTTTATATAAAAATTCTATATAATTATATAAAAATTATATATAATTTTGAGAATTTTTCCACGCGGGGTCAAGGGAGAAATAAGACATGTGAAATAAATTTTCAAGATCATGCACTACAATTCGTCGCAACGATTCAAAATACAGTTCGAGCTACCAAAATTTTAAATGATTTTACAGCATAGGGGGATGGCAAGCAGCAGCCACTTCGAGGAATTTGAATGAGACTATACCCTGGCAGAGTTTAACAACGTGAATCTATTTATTTCGTTTAGTTCTCCCATGTTTTTCCCCAAACTTCAACAAGGTACAGTTTTATTCAAAAGTATCAAAAGTGGCGGCTGCTTGCCGCCCCATTTTACAGCGGGGAATGTGAGATATATATCAGCGGTAGAGATGGGCGATACGTATCGATATCGATACGTATCAAGTATTTATCAAAATTTGATTGAAATATATTTAAACTAGGTATAAATTCTATAGAAACGTATCGATATCGATACGTATCGCCCACCTCTAATCAGCGGTGATATGTCACATCCAGGGTAGTAAAATCTATTGAAATTGTGGTAGCTCGAACTGTATTTTGAATCGTGCATATATTTACTCGGCAAAACGTAGATTCTACAAATTTTTTCCCCTCAGTGTGTTTTTCAAGGGGAGGTTCTCATCAAGCGAATTCCGAAATAAGGTGATTTCCTCGAATTTTTTTCTTAAGAAGAAAGTAAATTAAGAACTGGAGTTATTTGAAACTCATTGAATGGGTCTCAAAGTACATGAAAAAAATTTTCTCAAGTCAAAGGATTCGTATCCCGAAACTTTAAAGGCGTTCTTCTTGAAACCATGTTTTTCAAGTTTGGCTCCACGATATCTCAAAAACTACTGAACGGATCGCTCTTTTTTTATTCTGAAGCTGATTGAATTTATTGGAGGATGAACCTAAATGGAGATGACATTTTCCTTTTTTTTTTCTCTTTATAGCACTTTCAAGAGCGAAAAAAAGGTATAAAAAAGCTACCAAAAGTTTGCATGTCTGTCATTTTTATAATTTTGGACTTTTCATTAGTTTTATTGGTACAACCTCCAACAAATATGATATATTTCATAAAAATTTTTTGAATTTTTGATTTCTGATCATTTTTGTAAGTGCTATAGTGGCACCCGATTGATTACTGGTTTTTTAGGTGGTTATGTTTCAACGCGTATCAACAATTCCCATGGCATTATTTTTTTACTGGAAAGGATTTGATTATGTACTTAAAGACTCAATTAACAAGTGAGCAAACCCCCGAGTTCTTTATTTACTTCCTTCTATGAAAAAAAAATTCGAGAAAATCACCTTAACTATTTTGGGGTCGCTTGATGAGAACCTTCTCTTAAAGCGAAAAGACCATCAGTTTTCTGTTCCATGGCAGTTCGTTCTTTGTTTTTTCTCTGAACCTGTCCGATATTTTCGGGAAGGATTAGAATGGAGTTTTTAAATCTTCGTGATGGAATTCTTATGCTTTTGGATTGAAAAATACAGTCGCAAATTTTTATTCCTGAACCTATTAAACGGGTTTTGGAGCAAAATCCGAGGACAAACGTGTTCGTATGTCACGTATACGTATGCATATTTAAGATATCGCAGATTCGCGTGAGCTGTCGAGAATCTGAACTTTGAACCCACATATGTTCAGAATTATCATTATTCGGTACAGCGATACTCTGCTAATAATATATAGGTTATTGAACTCCCAAGTAACATCCGGAGTACGCATTCTCTGAGAGATCGATGTTATCCAATGAAAAAAGCTTTTTTCGTAACAATATCACACAATAATATCCTTAAAGAACCTTTTGAATACCATTGAAAATCTTTTCCCGATCTGTTTCGTTCAAAGCATAAACAGTAACAGCATGGAGAAAATAATATATTGACGAAAGATCACCCGAAGTTGAATAAAACGGGGACGTAGTGGAATTCCGGCGGAGTTGAAAATCCGGTTGACTTCGTTTGACTACGAAGTAAGTTTGACTACACGTATTGTGAAGAAAATATATGGATGAATTTTTTTCTATGATTGAATAAAACTTGGTCAACCGGCTTTCAAACTTTGCCAAAAGACGAGTTTTCGCCAACACGTTTCCATCGTGTGCGTTCGGGAGGAATCAAAGAATCGAGAAAATAATAAATTATAAAATTTCACGAGAAAATTTATACTATAAAAAATTTCAAATGGAATAAAATCATACAAGAAAAGACAGAAGTTGTTAATATTTAGAAAAATGACTGTCAATTGAGGAAAAAAGAGTACCGCTGAAGAATATTCGTAGTGAATCTACCAAAAGTTGATAGTTTCCCGATGAAAAATAACGATGAATCGATCAACGTTTAGTATTGTCACTACGAATTGTTAGCAAACTCCCTAGAACCATTTTTCAGCGATCCTCTTTTTCGCAGAATTATCATTCATTTTTCTAAATGTTGATGAACATTTTTTAAATATTGATAACTTTTTTTCCGTTTATAGAAGCTATTTAGTGTCCAAGAACACTGTGAACCCCTGTGTCGGAAAATTTGAACGGTTTTTATCCTCATGTTTCGTTTTTAGATTGATTCGGTCCTGATTGTTGAATAATACGGATAAAAACAGTACTTTTCCATGATTTTAGTCTGAATTTCTCCTTCAACGAATGAAAGTGATTGAGGAGGAATCCAGACTAAAATCATGCAAAAGTACAGTTTTTGTCCGTATTAATCAACAAGCAGGACAAAATCAGTCTAAAAACGGAATATAAGGCCAAAACCCGTCCAAATTTTTCGACTCGGGCCGAGTCAAAAAGTGAAACCTGATTTAGCTCTGATTCGTTACGTATTTCGGAGTTGAATCACGTTGGATTTCATTTCTCAACCTGATCTTGTTTTCAAACTTCTCTTTCGACCTGATCAAACTCTGGATCGTTGCGTATTACGGAGTTGATCAGGCTTTAAAAAGTATTAAAATTTTTCGACTCGGGAATTTCCATTCATTCCTTGGATGCAGTGTGGAAAATTATGGGGAATTTTTCCTTAGTCGCTTTGATGGCGGATTACCCTCCTAGTCATGTTGAAATACTTTTTTATTTTAAAAAATTGAAGACTTTCCCATACCTTGAGAAATTATTCCACCTTTTAGGTGTTGAATCTTTCGAAAAGTCTCGTAAGTATCCGCCAAATAATAGTGAAAAGTCTCTTCTTCATAAAGTGGACTTTATCGCCATTAGTTTTCGGGTGAAAATTGTAGAATTAATGTTTAGAGTGTAACCTACACTGCGAAAAAAAACTTCCAAAAAAAGTTTGGAAGCTCTTTTTTACCAAACATTTTTTAGTAAATTCACAAACAATTCTAATAAAATGTCAAAAAATGTTTGTCAGTTGACAGAATTGAGGGAAATTATTTGGAAATTTACAAATCGATGAATTTTTCACCATACATTTCTTTTCAAAAATTCACAAATATTTCTAGGTTGTATTCGACTGCACGGAGAAAAATGAAGTCAAAAATATAATGATTTTGATGAAAATCGAAGATTTTTTTCTTAGCTCTTCAATAAACCAGAAACTGAAAGGTTTAGAAAATGGACTTCTACATGAAAATATGAAAAGTTATGAATACGAGGTGAAAAGTAACAAACACGGTCGAAATGCGCTTCATAAAATTCAACGTTCAGTGTTTCAATTTTCCATTCTACTTGTTTAATTTTTATTGCAGTATTTTTAATCTTCGTATTTTCATGTAAAAATCTATTCTTCAAACCTTACCAGTTCCAGTTTAATAAAAAATAAAGAAAAAATCCTAGATTTTTACAAGACTTATTATATTTTCGAGTTCCATTCTCCTCCGTGTGGTCACTCGCTTTTTCTCAATTCTCTTGTTTCGTAAATTTGTACCAGAGTTCGATCACGATTATCCAACAATTGAATGAAAAAAGAACACACATACATAGTTAACTCGTTTAGATGAAAAGAGTGCAAATCCCCAAAGCTTCGATTGAAGAAAAAGGAAGTACGTCATCTCCTGTTTCAATCACGTTTTCGTAACCTCTACGGATCTCGAGTTTTTTATTTTCTTCGAATACTGTCATGTTTTCATTATCGTTCAAATGTCAGGTGAAAACGTGCCAACGGATCACTTCGTTTTCATTTTAGTGCACTTTGGATCGTGTGCGATTAATAAATTCTTCGTTCGATAATAATTTCATCACATTTTTGAATTATCGATAAATGTACAGTCGCGAAATTAGGATTGAATTCCATTAAATCTGGTCGTGTAAAATAATCTAAATAGACGCTCTAAAATACGACGAAACGTAGACGACTGTGGTCAGTGTTGTTGAACTTTGAATTCAGAATCGAATAAAGAATGACCTCAACCGGGAATACCTATACTTCTCCAGTAATTTCATCACAAAGCGTAACTCTCATCAATCCAAAACACAGACGTACCGAACTATAATGGAGTGAAGCTAGCGAATACGAGCTTTGAATTATTGAAGAATTTTTGTATGACAATTGAACTTGTATAAATAACATATATGAATCATGGACTCCAAGAACATGTGTTTTTAAATATTGAAAGTACACTTCTGACACATTCTGCACCCAGAAAACGATATGCTTGAATTGAAGTGAGTGATGCTTTCTATTGCTCCAAATATCACTACAACTGTTTCAAGTGTTCCTCTGTTTGGTACATGCACTGTAAAAAAAACTTCGGGAAAATTCCAGTACCGTACTGGGAGCAATTAACCTGTACATTTGTACTGAAAAATTACATTCAAATCATGTAAATTCCAGTACATGTATCAGAAAATTCTTATATTTATACTGGAAAATTAAAGTAAAAAACATAAATTTTCTTGTATAATACGGAAAAATTCAGGTACAGCAGGACTTTTCTTGTACATGAACTGAAAAATTCGTCATGAACAGAAATTTTCCAGTTCCTGGGTACCGGAAAATTCCAGTTTTTTTTACAGTGTGTGTAATATGCTTATTATAAGGATAACTACACTTATTGCAAGGAGAATTACGTTTGATTCAAAGATAAAATATACTTGATTCGAGTATACATTATGCACCGAAAAAATCATATTCTAAAAATGAGACACTCTTCTATAATAAACGCCAAGAATATCTTTCTCTTAACATAAGTGGAAGATATTCTAATATTCAAATCTTTATCTGAATATTAAAGGAATTTTTACTCACGTTAAGAGGAGAATATTCTTGGCACTTATCATAGAGGAGTTTCTCATTTTTAGAATATGATTCTTTCAGTGTGCTCATATTGAGGGATTCTTATGTTTGATTCAAGTATATTCTATGCTTGAATGAAGTGTAATTATTCTTGCAATAAGTGCAATTATCTTTATAATGGGAATATTAAACATGTACCAAACAGAATACTCGAATGAAACAGCTGTAGTGGTATTTGGGGCTATAGTAAGAATCGCTTGTTTATTTCAAGCATACCGTTTTCTGGGTGTGATCGAATCATTTTATCTGTTAATTTCAGTTATCTACTTTATTTGAATTAATCGTGATTTTAATTCGACAATCAATTCAATGAAACATACATAATGTCCTTTGTGATATAAATCTAAAGAACTGCATCAGTGTAAATCAAGTAGAATTTGCTAGGATCTTCGGTCGATTCCAATGGAACTTGAGGACATTTAGGGTTCAATGTTTAAATTCTAAGTCTTTAACTTTTAGATGATCAGAGAAATTGTAACAAAGCATAGAACAATAAAAAAGTTACAAAAGTGACCATGTCTGTCCGCCAGTGTTGCTAACTTACGGAATTTTCAGGTATTCTTATTGGAGATTTCATTTGAGATCATTTCATCAGAGATATAAGACTTGTATTTCAGAATCTAAATATGAATAGTGAAGTGATATACAGATGTACGTTGAGTTCTTGTTGGAAATTCGAGTACCAATTATAATCCTTCAACAACGTCTTCTTCCTCACCTCATTGCTTCATACACGTTTCTTCCAATGAATTCCTAGTCTTTTCTCCCTCACCTCTACCTACAGGTGTATCCTAATCAGTGCTGGATTGAAGCCTCTTGAGACCCCCAGCAACACTTTGAAGAGAGGCCCTCATTCTGAAAACATCTTGTTCCTAGTTCTCTTATCATTACATCAAGTCTGCCTGTATGTAAATCCCATGCAGATTCTGATATTGAATCTCACAAAAATCTTTTCACACATTTGACACATACCTTGTGGTATTAATTCAATTTATTAGATGTACATACATATAGAACTTCATCCACCAAAAGAGATATTCGAAGGAGGTTTTTTTGAGTATCATTATGATTTTTATATTTCAGGAAACTTCTAGAAACATCCAATGAGGACAGCTTGTCAGGATCACATCAAGGTGTTATTTTAATGGTAATTTGACTGAATTGTTCGCATAGGGTACTTTGAATGATTTGAAAGAAACAGTTTTTAATTAAATTAACATCCCAGAGCAGGTGTATATAATTTGTAGCTGATAAATCGACAATTCCGAATACAGAAATGAATGGAGGAAATAGAATACTAAGAATGATTAGAGGATTCTTCATAAATTGATTCCAAACTGATATTCTTTGAACAATTATCACGCAGGTTTTTAATTGAAGTGAAAGTTTTCCATTGAATGTCGTGAAAATAATGTACACTCATTATTTTCCAATTTCCCTGGACAGTCTCGTGTTGTATTTCCTTCAAGAGTGAAATTTAGAGCTATAATTGCTCAGATCAAATCAGGTTTTATTTAATCTAAATATATATGTATTTGATGATGATAATCAAAATAGAGAACTCGAGGGAATGAGTTCAGGTCCATGAATTTTGTTTGAATGAAATACAATCAATAGAGAGAAATCCATAACCATTTAGTTGCCAACCTAATATCAATCTATAACTGGAACACATACACATTTGGTGACATAAAAATGGAACAGACAATTCCTTGAAACACAAATTGAAACAGATTTCGAAATATTTCATCATTGGAAAATTTGAATGAATAAAGAACTGATGTGGCTTTCAATTCAAAGCGACGACAATGGAAGTAATCCTAGACATCATGGAATACGATTGTAATGGAACGAGATCACCGTTCACAAAGACCTTTCGCATCCAAATAAGAGAATGATAGTAATGAATTTTCATTTTATGTACTCACCTGCAAATCTAATTTTAATAAGATCTAACGGATGAAGCAGAAGAGTTGACATTACACCTCCAGAAATACCGGCTAGAAAATGCTCATATTTGTAACGACTAAGTACGGGTAAAATACGTTGACTACTGACGGGTGTCCGGTTTGTATTGATGGTACCGGCAGACATGGTGTTTGGGTCAATATTTTCTTCTGTAGTGAGCGATATTTTGTCGAATTGAAATTACAACGATATATAGAAAAATGTACAACACTAACAACTCCTGATACCACTTTTCAACATATCTCGTAATCCACAGCTGTCGTGACTGTAATCAAATTCGATCAAGTGTTGATTGTGATTTTAAACTGATATCTCTATTCAGGTAGTACGTAGAACTATTTCGAGCTGGCGTCGGTTCTTCTTCCAATAATACTTCTGTACACGCGTGTAATTTGTATTCTTCCATTAATTGATTATGCAATTTGATGAACTATTACCGATGAAGAACGTCGCCATACTGAACATGGCATAGCGATGCTAACGAGGTATAGCGGTACAAGGTTGTGGTAGAAATGTCGATAAGCAATGCCATGGTTTACAGAACACCAAGGTGGGTTAAAGGGCTAGCTACACAAATAGAGAGCCTCTAGGGAGAGAGTGGCCATCGAGATCTGTCTCAGCCATTGAACTGTATAATAGGTTCGTTCGTTCTACGTGCTCTGAGTTGCTCCAACTTGTACCAAACCAATCATTTCGTTGCTTAAACTGGAAGTAGCGAATCCAAAATACTTGGAGCGAGTGGGGGTAACTTGGGACATCGGTAAACGGGTAAACACCCGTTGGACCGAAAGCCCGTTGGACCGAAAGCCCGTTAGGCCGAAAGACCGTTGGACCGAAATTTATTTTACCGAATGACAATAATCCGAAAAAGTTTTGGTGACATTCTATCTTATTCGCACACGACTAGTAACGTATAGTAATATTTCGGATTATTGTCATTCGGTAAAATAAATTTCGGTCCAACGGTCTTTCGGCCTAACGGGCTTTCGGTTCAACGGGTGTTTACCGGTAAACGAACTTAGCTAATATACTGGAATGAGCATCATTCAAAAAATTTTCGTCAAAGAGAGACAATCGAGTACACCGTGCGAGAAAAAGAAGCAGATGTCCTTTACACCAGGGGGGGCATAATCTGAAATAGAAAATTTTCCAACGGATTTCAGCGCCGCCATACGGTAGTACAGTGAACTATTTTACATGTATACACTAACACTCATTCGAAAATCGGTGTGATTTGTTCATTGTTCATTGTTAAGAGAGATAGACACAATTTTTGGCCACACCAGTCACTATAAAATGTAGTAATTTGTTAGGTAATTTTTCTCTGCGTGTACAAGAACGAAATTAATATATGAATCATCCATAATTCTTGAGAATTTATATAGAATTTGTATTGTGTATAAATTCTCCAAATTAAATTCTACATGCAGATACACTTCGTCAAAGATCTACGTTCCAAAGTAAACGTAATCAGTTGCAATTTTGTATTTGCAAATATTGCATTTGTATAAAGCATTTTGTTTCATAACATTGCTATCCAATATATAAAACTTATTACATGAAAATGAATCTATACTCCAATTGTGATATAAAACATTTCATCTCTTTTCGTAATACAGTTACGCAGATGGTACATTTTATGTTCACAAAATTTGGTTCCAAAATCAAAGTTCTTGACATTCGAAGCGTTTATAGGAACGAAACGAAGATTCAAACCAGGGGGCATAATCTCGAATAGAAAATTTTCAAACGGATTTCAGCGCCGCCATACGGTAGTACAGTGAACTATTTTACATGTATACACTAACACCAATTCGAAAATCGGTGTGATTTGTCCATTGTTTGTGTTAGTTGTATCTATGGCGAATAATTCACTGTACTACCGTACGGCAGCGCTGAAATCCATTTGAGAATGTTCAATTTGAGATTATGCCCTCTGCTTTACACTCATCATCCCTTTTTAAGATGCATGTATTGAAAAGAAACAACGCTGTTTCATCTTGCATTTCACACTGACGGAAGATCTCTTCTTCCATTCTAAAGGAAATTTCGCCAGTGCTCTTCCCAGTATGTTATATAGTTCAATGGTCTCAGCCACTGATCTCTATACTATGGGTACGGGATGGCCGCCATTTTCATGTCCCTAATTGAAGGACCGTTTTGCGCCACCAGCAGGGGGGTTCAGAACTAATGAAACGCGGTAAATTTGAAAATTTTGGTTAAAATTGAACCTATGTATACATTAATAACGGTTTTATAAAATTATTATTATTAATTGACTTGATTAACAATCACAGATCAGTGTTAACAATACATAACATTTCTTTCCTCATACCATTGTTATAACATTCCACTTTTTGGTTATATGAACATGAACAAATCATACTACAGATAGTATCATATTATCAGAGAGTATCACACCCCCCTGCTAGGCGGCGCTGCAGTTTGTACATTTTTCAGGTACAAGAATTTGTTATTTCAACCGAGCGATCTCGTATCCATAGTATTTATATCAGTGGTCTCAGCCAGGGGGCATAATCTCGAAGAGAAAATTTTCAAACGGATTTCAGCGCCGCCATACGGTAGTACAGTGAACTATTTTACATGTATACACTAACACTAATTCGAAAATCGGTGTGATTTGTTCATTGTTTGTGTTAGTTGTATCTATGGCGAATAATTCACTGTACTACCGTACGGTAGCGCTGAAATCCGTTTGAGAATGTTGCATTTGAGATTATGCCCCCTGCCTCCCATGGACCGGAATTCGTTCCGGCGGAATGACTTTAAACCAATCGCTTTCACAATTTCTTTTAGAGCGTTCTATCAGAAATCTATAAAAAATTGTGCATTGGTTCAATTTTCATTCCGCCGGAACGAATTCCGGTCCATGGGAGGCCAGCCTCAGGCTACTCTCCCATGGACCGGAATTTTTGGGGGATTTGCAGGGAATTCTAGTAAGTTACTATCCATGAATCAATTGGGTCTGTGGATTCTGCTCCGTTCCCTAGAAATTCCGTTCCATAGAAGAGCAGCCTCAAGCTGGCCTCCCATGGACCGGAATTCGTTCCGGCGGAATGAAAATTGAACCAATGCACAATTTTTTATAGATTCCTGATAGAACGCTCTAAAAGAAATTGTGAAAGCGATTGGTTTAAAGTCATTCCGCCGGAACGAATTCCGGTCCATGGGAGGTTAGCCTTACTTTCAGTGCTAGCACTGCAAGGTTACAAAATCGTACTTTTCACAGAATTTGTTAGTATTTACATGGATTATTCAAGCTTTTAATTGACGAACGAATTCACCTCCTTTGCAATTTGATTGTGAACAAAGACATTTGAAGTGTTATCCATATGCACTTATAACCTCAAAACTGCTGATCTTAGAGAGACATTTGGCAAAACATCTCAAACATAACTTGTGAAAGACATCTCCAAGACATATCGAAAAGATGTCTTTTAGATATCTTTTCGATATGTCTTCAAGATGTCTTTTTGATATGTCTTGTAGATGTCTTTCAAAAGATATCTTCAAGATATCTGGAAGATGTTCATGTTTATTGGGAAGTGGCGCAATCTATCGGTTTAATGTTTTTGGCCACACCATTGAACTATATAACATACTGGAAAGAGCACTGGCGAAATTTCGTATAGGATGGAAGAAGAGATCTTCCGTCAGTGTGAAATGCAAGATGGAATAGCGTTGTTTCTTTTCAATACATGCATCTTAAAAAGGGATGATGAGTGTAAAGGGTATCTGCTTCTTTTTCTCGCACAGTGTACTCAACTGTCTCTCTTTGACGAAAATTTTTTGGATGGCGCTCATTCCAGTATATTATACAGTTCAATGGGCTACACTAAGAATACCAAGTCTTCTATAGTTTAGTCAGGGAGTCGGATAGGGCTGATCTGTCTCGATCTGTCTGTCAAACCCTTAGGGAGCCATATTGATGAAATCTACTCGTATGAATATACCACGAAGTAAGATAAAAAGAGACTCATCTCCGTAAAACTGAAGCGGCACATTTTTTTGGGAAGTATTGCAAGTCAAATCTCGTCACTGGTGGCGCTGTTGTTCCCAGTAACCCTACGAAAATATATATAATGTATATTTTCGTAGGGTTACTGGGAACAACAGCGTCACGAATGGCGAGATTTGACTTGCAATGGTTCCCAAAAAAATGTGCCACTTTTTCGATTCAATTCCATAAGAGATTCGTCTCCTTTTATCTTACTTCGTGGAATACACGCATCAATATATGGCCACCGAAGGATTTGACCAATCACAGCAGATCTTGATGTCCACTCTGTTCCTTGAGGCTCTCTATACACAAATAAATGAACGTGAACGTAAAGAACAGAAGGATGAGTATTACGGGAAGGTTTAGACACACAAGCCACGTAAACGGGTAAACACCCGTTGAGCCGAAAGCCCGTTAGGCCGAAAGACCGTTGGACCGAAAGACCGTTGGACCGAAAATTATTTTACCGAATAACAATAATCTGAAAAGGTCTTGGTGACATTTTGTCTTATTCGCACACGACTAGTAACGTGTAGTGAGATTTCGGATTATTGTCATTCGGTAAAATAAATTTTGGTCCAACGGTGTTTCGACCTAACGGGCTTTCGGTCCAACGGTGTTTTACCACATAAACGCAAGAACGGATGCGCAGAAATCGTATACGAGATCTGCGCAGCCTTCTGTTCCTTACGTTCACGTTTACGTAGCTTGTATACTTAAGGCCTAGACACACAAGCTATGTAACCGTGTACGTAAGGAATGGAAGGCTGCGCAGATCTCGTATACGGTTCCTGCGCATCTATTTTTACGGTAGTATGCAAGAAGCCCGACCAGTAATAAGCCCGACTCCACTATTATTGGTTGATCACTAGGATTTAGTGATTTTACTAGAAATCAGCAGTTTTCAGCCAATAGCAAGCAGTCGGACTTCTTGCATACTATCATTTTTACGTTTCCGTGACTTGTGTGCTGAGGCCTTTAGGCCTGAAAATTGGCTCTGTGCGCAGCCATTTCCGTTTACGTTTGTCTTCACCAAGCTTGTGTAGCTAAACCTTAAGAACACTTGGTTTGTATGATTTCCGCGAGGAACGCGAATGGGCATCGTTGGTAGCAGGGTATAGAAACTGTGGCCATGTGAATCTACTTCTAACGGAATTATCGAACCATACTCTTGTTTCGGAAAGAATAACCAATTGAACAAAGGTGTTAATTAATACCCTGGCTGGCAGCAGTGTTTGGTAA
This sequence comes from Gonatopus flavifemur, assembly GCA_018340375.1. Taxonomy (NCBI): domain Eukaryota; kingdom Metazoa; phylum Arthropoda; class Insecta; order Hymenoptera; family Dryinidae; genus Gonatopus; species Gonatopus flavifemur. The sequence continues at coordinate 20,693,297 of JAFFJZ010000007.1, forward strand.
GGCACCCAATTACCATAACAGTTCAAGATGGATTCATAATGAATAACTTTGGGACTATGAACCTTAATCAGCAGTTCATTATCAATGTACCTCGAGCTGCTGTACTGTTAGACCAAATACTTAAGCAGAGATGAGTTGAAGAGATTGCTAACGAGATATGAAAACCATAGTTCAGTTTCTGATTGGCAGTATCACGTTTTCCGTTTATCTCTTCATGCTGGTCGGCTTAGAAGAAAAATTCAACCAATCATATATTTTTCTCCAAAAGAAAAAAACGTGATACAGACCATGATTTGACCATTGCGTTAGCAATCTCTGCTGTTCATCTCTGACCTAACCTCGGGTACTCATGCTAGGAACTGTCACGCGCGACATCATTAGAAGGAAAAAGAGATCCGAGTTAACATCTTTCCTCTTTTTTCTTCTAATGATATCGCGCGCGACAGTCGCTAGCATAAGTCTCCAGCCTAAGTATCTAAGCCAACAATGTTCACCATCTGAAACTGTGGAAGGCTATACATTGTATTCATTAGGAACTCTTTTAGAATTCTTGTGCTATCTGGGACATTCCTCTTTTTTGTATGCACATGAATGTGGAAAGCGATATGTGTGAGTAGCGACCGTATTGCCCTCTACAGTTTCAGATGCCAAGTAAGGTAGCAAGTGCCCGAAAGGACAATCATTTGTGAATCCGAGAATAATTACTATAAGTTCCCAGCTCACCTCAAAAACCCACAGACTTCACTGCTGCCGAGTAAATAGCCTTTCGGGAACTAGCTACCTCACCGGGGGCTAGGAACTTCTGGTAATCTCCCTCGGATCAACAAATCATTGTCCTTCGGGTAAATGCAATTTCGGGCACTTACCTTACCATCTTCCCTCAACCTGCTACCTTACCCCACCTTACCGTCCCAGATAATGCACAAAAATCAATGAAAAATTCTAAGAAAAAAATAAGTTTTTCTGAACTATTTAAAAATTTTTAATTCCTATCAAAAAGTTCCAAAACAGATTCGACCCATAATGTGGTTGAAGTCGTTGAAGTTTAAATTATCGACCGAAATGAATTGCCCTTAGAGCATATACTACTACAGACTTCACTGCTTTCAGGTAAATCGCCTTTCGGGAAGTCGCTACTTTACCGACCCGAATGAAATTAGACCCAAAAAAATTGGTAGCAATAGTATGCAAGAAGCCCGACTGGTAACAAGCCCGACTCCACGACTATTGGTTGGTTGCTAGGGATGTCTAGTGATTTCACTAGAAATCACCAGTTTTCAGCCAATGACAAATAGTCGGGCTTATCGCATACTACATTGTTAGCTATTACCAGCGATGCCATTATTCCCTAGAAAAATCCGTAGCATCTGATGATTGGTCATTTCTTGTACAACCAGCCAATCATGTTTTCAATTCGGAAAGAAATTACCAATCACGAAAAAGCTACGGATTCTTCTAGGGAATAATGGCATCGCTGGCTATTACAGCGACTGCAGCACATGGTGTTTTTGGGCCTAATTCGATTCGGGTCAGTTGCACTCCGAATTTATTTCCATCCGAGTCAGTTGACCTCAACCTGAAAAATTAACTCCTGCTGAACTCTTTTGGAATACAAAAGATTCGTGAAAAATCGAAGGAGAATTCGATTGGTCAGACATTTGCGAATTCTTTCGGAATTCTTTGAGAAGCCCCAATTGCATATCATCCACACAGCACCGCAGTCCCAAGGAAATTCTCAAAGAAGTAGTTTCAAAGAATTCATTATTAATTCTCCTACGGAAGTTTGTAAGGAATTCTTGGAGAACACAATTAAATTTTAAAGAATCCTCAATGAATTCGTAGAGAGCTCATAAAAGAGTTCATAAAGTATTCTTAATGAATTTGCAAGGTATTCGTCAAGGACTTCCGTTATGTTAGTCCGGTAAATGAGATTTGATGTATTATTCCATGCTGCAATGGAGCGGAAAAGTGCATCACCTTACCCTGATTTACTCTAGATCATGAGAAATTTCAAAAACATTGTTGAAGAAGTATTTTGAAATCCCGTGAGGAAATCTTAAGGGGATACCAGTGATCCCCGCTGATGCAACCCGCCATACATAATCACCGACTGAGTAATCATTTTCTCGGCAAGAAAACTCTGAACTGAATTCATAAAGAAGGATGAAATTTTCAAGAATCAATCTTCAATCCTTCATCTACTGCTGTACATCACCCGAATTTTGAATTTCGAAAAAAAGTTCATGTTACCGACCGAGGGAAAAATGTTTTTTCGAAATTCAAAATTCGGATGATGTACAGCAGTAGATAAAGGATTGAAGATTGATTCCTGAAAATTTCATCCTTCTTCATGAATTTAGTTCGGAATATTCTTGCCGAGAAAATGGTTACTCAGTTGATAATTTTGTATGGCGGGTTGCATCAGCGGGGATCGATGGTATCCCCTTGAGGCGGATACCAGCGTACCATCCGAGTAAAGATGTTGTCCGCAAGATTCCTGTGGGCAGGATTTCTCCATTCGAACTTGGGAAACTATCTGAAATTTTCAGAAAATAATTTTTGATACTTTGATATAAATTGCTGTACGGTGCCCAAGTGCCAAATTTCGAAGAAAAATTTTTTTTCAGTCGGTAAAAAAGAATGTTTATCCGAGATTTGAAATTTGGGCTCTGTACAACGACCCAGTGAACACTTATGAGAGGAAGAGCTCTTTAAGAGGTCTTTTGAAAGAGCTCTGTCAATGTTATCATATTGATATCTGAATGGTATCATTTCTTTGAGATCTCAGAAAAAAATCCTCTCAAAGAGTTCGTTTGGATAACATTCTGGCAATCCCTTATTTCCCTCAGAAATCGACGCATCTGATAACATTCTGATATCTTTATGTTAACCTTCTGAAAGGTCTATCTGACCTGTTACACATATTTAGTATTTAGGAGATCTTTAAGAGCTCCGGATGATAACATATTGTTCACTGGGGATTGATAAAGTCTCAAAGATCATTCCCTGAAACTTTGAGATAGTTTCATAAGTTCAAATGGAGAATTCCTGTACACAAAATCTTTACTTGGATGATACGCTGGTGACTCCTTGAGGTGATACCAGCAACCCCTGAAGATGCAACCAAACCCATTGGTTAGAAAAGGACTATTCTAACAAAACTATTCTAACAAATTACTCGAAAACGAAGGAATGAAATCAAAATATCGCTGTGTGCAGACCTTCTTCAATCATTAAAGATGGTCTGTACAGAATAGTGTTGCCGCGATCCGAGCTAATCCGAGTTGTGAGCATGAGCTCGGCTTGGCTCTTGTGTTTTACAGTGAGGATCGGCTTTGGAGATTGGATCGATAGCTCCACTGCTCGGATCGGAGCTCGGATTGGCTCGAAGATCGTCGAGCTAGATCGACGATCTTACGATCTCCATCCAAAATATATGCTAATAAAAAATTTTTGCATTCAAAAGCTCTTTGGAATGGAACATATTTCTGAAACTCTTGAAGCTGGAGTATAAATCAACGCTTTCCCGAAATTTTCATGACTGATTGAATCAAATTTTACAAATGTGTTAATTATAATAACTCAATGAATGCATCTTTTAATGAATAGGTGGGTAAATACATCATTGAATGTATCTTCCGAAGATTGGTGATGCAGAAAAACCAACTTTATAATGAAAAAATATCTTTGTAAATATATTTCTATAAAATTCCTGACTTTGCCACTAATTGAACACAATATTCTTTCATAAACCGTAGTAAATATGAAAAAAAGGACACTCTGACTTATTTCATGCTAATCTCAATATTTAATCCCAATATTATAATAATTATAATCTCAATATTTCCGAAATTTCGAGCCAATCCGAGACGATCTTTGATCTGGATCGAAGATCGCGGCAACACTAGTACAGAACGACATCTTCCTTTTATTGCGTTATTTTCGAATAATTTGTCAGAAAAGGTTTGACTCGGGTTGCATCGTCAGGGGCCGCAGGTATCCCCCTAATGACATCGCGAGTGGGTCCTCTATTCACCTCCCCAATAGGTCGTCGCAGTGATGTTCTCTTTAGAATGGGCAGACTGTAAAACCGGATCACGCTCACAATGCTTGAATGTTCAGTTCAATCTTCCGAGAACACATTGAGAGAAAAGCACCTAGCTGCGGCAACTGAAATTCAACTGTTCCAGCTAAATTTTAGCTGGCGTAAATAAAAAATGAAAGTTGATTCGACTTCACCAAATTCTTATTTAGAGTAATCAAATTTCTTAGATGTCTAATATTCAACTAAACTCTTTTCCTCAGTGCACACAGGGTCTGAAAGAACCATACCTCAACCTCTTTGGGAAATTTTTCAAACAAGATATAGAAAATACATTTTGATTTATACCAATTCATTTGTCAATGTCCCAAGTATCTCTGATTGTTTTCTGACGCCAATTGCACACGTCTTGTCAAACTGGCGAACGATCAAAGTTTACATGACAAAATAGATGTGTTCATGGAGAATGAAGTAACTAAAACACACTGACCTTCCTCAAGCCAGATCCTTTAATTAAATAGCTTATTCCTCTCTCAATTAGCACGTATTCTAAAGTATAGGAATATCAGTATCCTTGCCATGACGAAACAGTTCCTTCGAGGAACGATATAGATGGTTATAGCCATCTATATCGTTACCATAGCGAAACAATATCGCCCCTTACACTTTCTCTTCTAACTATACTTCAAATCGTTGCGATAACCATACTTTTGTTTCCATGTGAATATTTTGTAACATAATGTGCTGTAAACATACTATCATAAACTCGCTCAGCTTGCAATGATGCATAAAATGTAAACATTATGTCTTCATTATGGTACCATCACCTCGTTTCGCTACCAATAACAATGCTTTATGCGGAAACACCTTGGTACCACGATGCGAACATTTTTAGGCATTCATGGCACCATTATGATGGCATTATTGAGACATTTTTCTACCTGGGTGTGTAAATTCTCACCTCCGAACTTCATAGGAACGTGATAATACAATAAATTATGTTAACTGACGTCGAATTGGAGAACAATAAATTAACCAGGGCCGGCACTTCGTTTCTCTCCGTCTCTCTCTTGGCAGTGATGCCAGGAAAGACGGTGTGGACCGAAAAATCAGCCCCTCCACCGTGCACACGATGAAACTTTCGTATACATGTGAGTCGCACGTATACGAACGTGTCATTGTGTGAACAATGGAGGGGCTGATTTTTCGGTCCGCACCGTTTTTCCCGGCATCACTGATATGTGGGTCAGTTGTCACAGATCTGAAACGCCTACCTTACTCACACGAACGTAACAGGATATACATGTGAGCACATGTACGTATCACATGTTCACATGCATGTACCGTTGGGTCTGTATGAGTGAACGTCGGCGTTTCGGATCTGTGACCACTGATGTGGGTTAATAAAGGATCGCGAGTGAGGGAGTTTACCCAACTTGCGATCCTTTATTAACCCTCATATGTGAATGAACGAAAGTAAAACGGAGAGAAACGTAGTGCTGGCCTTGAAATTAACCAAATAACGCAAAAACGAATAGAATGAACACAGTAAATAATAAAACTTACTTTCATTTGGAATTTTAGTTTATTTTAAAATGCAGCCGAACCTAGTCTCCCTCCAACTTAAAATAAGTACCAGAAACAAATGCCAACGCAATGGAAAAGACTGAATTTCAGTCTTTCCAATAAGTTGCAGCCACCTTCAGTTGACTTTTTACAGTGAATAACATAAAAAATTGATTTCTCCGTTAATATAAAAATTTTGAATTTCTTCCAGGAAGTCAAGAAAGTGATATCAGTGATACACATATAGGACCCCGTGAATCGATGCATTGGATACCATTGGGTCTAGTGATTGGCGATATCTCATCCCAGCCAGCACAAATGATTAATTTAAATTTATAAAGACTCCTCCAAGTACTCTTGAATAGTCCCCGTTATGCAACCAATAATGGATTCAATGAGAATTCAATGAATTAAAAATGAAAACGTATTGAATTCCCGCAGAATTTATTATGAAATCTCTATATGAATTGTTTCTGAGCATTAAGTTTTTCATTGAGAATTCATTTTGAATTCGAAATATTCATAATGAACACATATTGGTTAGCATAACGTGAGCTCTTTGCGGCAACTTTTGTGCTGTATGAGATGATATCGACATTTTATTCAAAATTTGTATGAAATTGTTATCAATATTTTATGAAATTCAATACAAAGTCGACAAAGTTTCTATGAAAAGTATCGACATAACATAGTTACATATCATCCATCACTAATTAGAACCTCTTTCAAAGCTCCTAGAGTTGTCTGAGACGTATTCCTCATAATGCTCATTGAAAGTGTACACTGTGCAAAAAATTTGTTGAATTCCAAACAAAAATGCTTGGAAATTTACAAACTTGGTTCGGAAAAATAATTTCCGAACCTTTTTTGTAAATTGCCGAAAAAAAGTTTGTGAATTCTCAAAAATCTTTGTGAAATCACCAAATTTTTTGAATGTTTACAAACTTTTGTTTGGTAATTTACGAAAAAAGTTTGTGTAAAAAACTGCCAAACTTCTTTGGCAGTTTAGGAAGTATATTTTTTACAGTGTAATCAAACAAAAGCTTGTCCCACGCGCTCCGATTGCTTCTACAGTAGGGTGGCCCTTGTTTTGGGAATTTTTGAATTCTTTTCATCCCACCCCCTAAAAAAGTTCCGATTCCTATCGAAATGAAGTACGTAAAACCTCAGTTCGATTAAACTATATCTACACGTGCCGCAAAGAGCACTGTAAGAAATTTCTGTGGGAAAATTCCTTTATATTCATGTGAAGTAATTAACACATGCATGCGTTGGGAATTTTCTGGACTTGTCCGGAAATTCACTGTGAAATGTTGGGAGAAATCCCATAGAGTTTCGAATTTTCAGATAAACTTATAGAAAATTTCATTTGAATGTATCGGAAATTGATTTCACAATCAGTGATTGGAATTTTCCGGCTGATATACATAGGAAAATTCCGATTATTTTTTCCAGTGAGCTCAAAGTTTCGGTATATATAGATTCATTCTATATATAAACTATATATATATGTATATAAGAACAGAGAAAAATTTTGAATTTGGGGAATGTTAGGACCCCCCTGGATATGCTCTTGGTTCTATTTGATCGACTTTCAGATATGTTGGATCGTTCCAGTCATATTATCGGATATGATATAAAATTCACGTTCCCACATTATATACTTTTTTCGTTATTCAATCGCGCTCATTCCCATAATCATAGCTTGTAATAATAGACATGGTGTGTGGAATTCGAAGGAAATTTCGTGTTCTTTCGATTAGCCTATCAAATGGTCCGATGAATCTCGCCAGTTTTAAGATATAGCAAGAAATTTAGGAAAAAAAACAAAATTCCGAAACTTTGAGCTCTTTTGGGCACGTGTTAACATAGTTCAATCGAACTGAGATTTGACGTACTTCATTTTGATGGGAATCAGAACCTTTCTAGGGGTGAGACCAGAAGATTTCGAAAATTTCTATTCTACAGTCAATTACACGATCCTTCCATCCCTACCCATTCGCTTACATCCAAGACCTGCAACTTCTTGTTTTCCAGCGTCATTGACGATTTTCTAATCCGTTCACTTAATTACCGCTCTGAGTCATTAAGTACGATTTTACACTCCATACATCACACTGTACATCCCAGGCAGAATAATTACATAAGCTTATTTACCGATGCATAGTAAATTCAATGCCTAAGTTAAACCAGAATTACCCATGAATGCAGTTTTTTATGTCACATCAATAATCATCATAGGACATATGGATATACACACATCCGTAACAGTTAACAAAGAAGGTGAGTAAGAGTTATAGATTGTCAGATAAAACATCTATCTCTTATCTGTTGTCAAGGTGAAATTAGTCGATCGACAATATCACTGGCCGACTATTTCCCATTGACAGTTGAAACTTATAAATCATCGGATTCGTTTGTAACGTGTGCCATTCATGCATTATCTTCAGAATTATAACAATCCAGAACCGAAAAGCAAGCGTTTCGGGATGAGAATCGAGAGAAGAAGTGATGTACATTCTGTATGCAATTCTATTCCTCGTTGTGGAATCGAGTTTGTAAATCTACAATCATATTCTTCATAGTTATGAGATGTGATAGTGAGAAGTGTGAATTGTGTGAATATTCATTTCATCCTGATTCCATCAAAGAAGTGCGTGGGAGGATTAGTTGCTTCGATCATTGGAAGGAACAAAATTGAAAAACATGGTGAGACTATTTGATTTGATGAGAATATTTTGGGTGTATCTAAGTTATATACCGACTAAAAACTCTCTGTTCATTCAAAACAACGTATTTTTTTTTAATAGATCAGAATAATTTTTTATCACAAAGATTCCTGAAATCGAGGCAGCATCCTGCTGAAAATGCCAGATAAAACTGGACAGGGATTGTTATTTGGCTTTGAACAGTTTCACTCCAGAAAATCAAAACAAAAATTGTCCAACTTGCCATCCATTTGTTTGGAATTTCTTGTTCAAATATTTTTCGGGATTAGACTGAATATCACAGTCTGGGAGTCATACATCATCATCATGAAGTGATCAGTCTTATGATTGGTTTGATGAAATCCTCCAACCCTGTCTATTATCCGCTAGACGCTTAATTTCTGCATATCTGCGACGACCCTTATCTTGTATAATTTGCTTCATATAACTTAATCTAGGTCTACCTTTTCGAGTTTTACCATTCATTTTTCCTTGCAATATTGTCTTGACATATGTCTCAATGTGTGTCCTATCAGATTACTTCTTCTTTTCACGACATGTCTCAAAAGACTTCTTTTTTCATTTACCTTCTCAAGTACTTCTTCATTTTTTACTTTCTCTATCCACTTTATTCTAAGCATCCTTCTATAACACCACATTCCAAAAGCTTCAAGTCCTTGTTGGTTCGTTTTTCCAATTTTCCAAGTTTTGCAACCGTATAATGCTGTGCTCCAAACGTAACTTTTCGAGAATTTCTTCCTTACTGCTAAGCTAATATCCTTCGAACATAGTATCTGTTTCTTTTGGTAGAAAGCCTGTTTGCCTTGGGCTATTTATTCTTGCTTTTACTATATATCTCTTTCGCTTTTACCGTTTTCTGTCATTATGCTCCCTATAGATATTTAAATTCTTTCACTTGCTGAATTGTCTCTGCATCTATTTTGATTTTCGTTCTTCTTGATGTTTTCGCTGTGATACAAATCATGAATTTTGTTTCGTCCTTATTCATATTCATACAATAGTTTTCTAGTAATATTGTTTTCATAGTGTTGAGAATATTATCTAACTCAGCCCGACTCGTAGCTACACTGTTAAAAATTGCTTGAGATTTCATGTACTTTTCATGTACATATGTGAATGAAAATTCAATTTTTGTGAACTGAAATAGGAGTCCAAATACGTGTTATTGAAGTTATCGTGCATGAAAATTGGAATTAATGTACAGGTGATTGAAAAAACTTAGAAAAATTTAATCCAGTACAGTGCGCTCTCTGAATAGTGCCGCGGACCTCTTTCTCGCCCAAATGCCTACCCTCGATAGAGTGAGGAAGACACTATTCGGCACTATTCGGAGAGCGCACTGTATAATAACATAATAATATCATTATAATTATAATCAAATCATGACTCTAATGGCATCCAACTGAAAATAACAAAAATGATCCAAGTGTGTTTGGATTTGAAAAAAAATCTAAAAATGCTCATATCTCAAAAACTAACCTTCAAAAAAACGGGAAATTCTTGCATTATGGCTGCAGAATACGCCCTTGAAATACAATTTTTCTCACTATGGGTCACCCTGTATACTAACGCTTTGACGAAGTCATCCGCGTATCCACTTCAACTATGTACTAGTTAGATCACACGGTTTGTTCAGTGTTTCTACATTACAAGTACATCTTGATTTACAAGTTTGAAGAATGAACGCAAGGTCATATAAGCAGAAAAATGCTCCCTTCCACATAAGTGGCAGTGGCTTGAGTGACAGAGCTTTGGCGTCCGACTTCGACGTCCCACGTTCATATCTTGTGGAGGCGATTTGTTTTTTCAACGATCATGAACATGTGCATGAAATTCAAAGGACTTGTTATTGGATTTTCAATCGTGATTTCTCTCAACAATCAAGAAAATGTGCATGAAATTTAAAGAATTGGTTCTCGAATTTTCAAGTACAGTGCGAATTATTTTTCAATTACGTGAGTGGAAGTTGCTTCCATTACATGTGATACAATTTTGAGAAGTAACGAACCCTAACAAGACAGTGCACGGAAAAAACCGTTTCTTAAGATTCACTAAAGCGTTCAGAAGAATACGGGGCTATTAAAATTTCTCGTAACATTTATAAGAGTGCTGAGAGACCCATACAGGAAACCCTGAGAATGTAAACACAGCCAATAATCGGCCCATGTATGGCTACCATTTAATGGCCAATAATGGATTCACATCATTGGCACAACTGTGGCCCACCACTGGCTGATAAGAAAGGCCAGCAATGAAAACAGCCGATAATCAGCCGATGTACGGCTACGGTAAACGGCCAACAATTGATTCCCCGTTACTGGCTGGAACATGGCCTATTACTGAGTGAAATGGATTCCAAAGTTGCATGTATTGTATTCGTAATCACCCCTGAAAAAAGTTTGTTTCGGCCTTATTTCTATTACGTTGAATAAATAATTCATATCCATCAAATACGTTTTACATGATTCAAATGAATTCTTATTCATATAGATATTCAATTATCTTCTAACTTTCTCATGTAAATAACAAAAAAATTTGAAGGAATAAGCAACTGAATTCAACTGATTTATCGAGAAGACTTTTGACTCGTATAATTTTACATTTGAGATTGTCGAAATATCAGGCATGCAAATCTATTTGGAAAAAAACATCCATTTCTGAGCTTGTGAAAACTGGAATGACAAACATCCCAAAAACAAAAAAGTGTTTTGGGTCACGCTTAACCACTCATTTGAACTAATACTGAACCGATTATTCTGGAACGCAGTCATATTACCATCGGATATCATTATTATTATGCCCTCGTAATCTGCCATTGATGGCTAACATTCGAATATTATCCCGAAATTTCTGGCCATAAATCGGGATCATTTAGCCCCATTACTGGGCCAATCAATAATTTTATACATGGCCCATTATTTATTACCATTACTGGACCCACGTTATCATCCAGCAATTAACCATTGATGAGCCATTAATGGGCGCCATTAACGGGCAAAGAACGCCGTTTGTGGTCCAGTAACGTGCCATTATTGGGCCAATTGTTGAACCCTGTATGGGGAACTACGATGGTCGCAGTTAAGATTACTATCACAGTAGTACATTTCACTGAAGTTCTAGTGAATATTAATAGAAATTCTGATAGTGCCGTATTTTACCAGCTTCGTTGGTGAATTCTATCAAACACTTTTTCCGTGTGTTGAGTAAATATGCAGCAAATTGTTGGAAACACTTAACAACAATTTCTTCGAAAATTCCCTGGTGCAAAAAATTTATCTGAAAATCTCTGAAAATTTCTCTGAATCTCACTGAAAAACTCTGAAGAACTCTGAAAAAATCTTAAAAAACCTGAAAAAAATCTGAAAAACTCTGAAAATCTATGAACATTTTTTTGAACTCTGGAAATCTCTGCAAAATTCTGAAAAACTCTTACTTATTGAACACGTTTTTTCACTGAACATTTTTATGGATATCTATGAATATCTCTGAAGAACTCTGATCTTGTCTGAAAAACACTGCACGGAAAAAATAATTTAGCTGCAGCAGCTGAGTAGCTAGCACAGACACGGACAGCCATTAAATTAGCTCCTGCAGCTAAATTTTAGCTGTCACCGCAAATAAATTAACTACAAATGAAAATTTTTTGGCTGTCACAGCTAAAATTTAGCTGCAGGAGCCAATTTGATGGCTGTCCGTGTCCGTGCTAGCTACTTAGCTGCTGCAGCTAGATTATTTTTCCTGTGTGAAACTCTCTGAAAACTCATGCACACCTCTGAAATCCTCTGAAAAACTCTGCACTGTAAACCTCTGAAATTTTCAGAGATCTTCAGAGAATTTTTTCCACTAGGGTCTGCAGGGAAATTTCGTCGCCACATGCGTAACAATACACTATAAACCTAAAATTTCAAATGAAGTTGTTATCATATTATTGGGAAGTCGCTCGTCAAATCATAGCAACTTTGCATGAATTAAAAGAACAGCGTGAAAGCAGCGGTTGTACAGCAACTTTTTTAGTCTGGAAAGTGGTTCGTTTGTAAGTATTGTGTCTTGTTCGCAAAAGTAAATCATTTAAAATAGCTAAAAATTTTGAATCTATAAATGTAATGTTTAACCTATATGATATATTCCGTACATATCGTACCATTCGATCTATCCATTACTTATTCTCTTCTTGAATATTTCTTTTACTTCTTCGAGAAACTAATACGTATTTAGATTCGTTTTCAATACACATACACCTCTAAATCATTGAAGAAGACATTCAAAGAATTTTGCAAATCATCTTTGCACATGAAATAACGACCGTTCTGTGTTGAGAAAGGGGACGAGAAAGAGTATTGTATTCGTCGTATGTACACGGAGAAAAATGATACAATAAAAATTATAACATTTTCTAGTGAATTAATACTATATGTCTCCTCAAATGTGGAATAGAATACTACAACTGCAATAATTTTTACTACATTCTGTAAGAAAGCCTCTGAGACCGTCAGGTAATTGTGACGACATTTGACGAAATAATACTATTTTACTACATTATTTTTCTCCGTGTATGTATCGAGCATCCAGCGTCAAACCTTGGAAGGAAAGAGAAAGAGTGTCTGATTTTTGTTTTCTTCTAACTGTGACGCTGGATGTTGAACGCTCGAAATGGGTGCATGAGTTCGCAACTTCACAATAGTTATTGATAATCCGGAGATATCGTACAGCAAGCGGAGCTAGCTTCCCTCGCACTTTTACAATCCTAATGGTTCATGGCAATTGCTTCGCTAGCAGGTGGCAATAAATTGCTCGTGATTACTGAAGATATCAAAAGAGTTAACCCCGTTAAGGACCAAACGTCCGTTTTTTCACCACCTTTTTCAACGACATTTTACGCTGTCGAATCGATTGTCAAAAAATTTGCGGATAATTATTTTCGATGTGAAATTATCTGAACTTTCAGAATATGGGAGCAGATTTTCGAAAAAATGCGAACTGGGAATGTTATAATCGTTTAAATAGAAAAAAACACGAATTTTCGATTGCAAAAAATTATTATCCGTTTATTTTCGTCTCGAATTAGGGGAGACATACATCTAGGGGATGAAATTTCTGCGTCCATTGTAATGTTTCTTCTTTTGGTTATTCTTGGAACGTTCCTTTTGTGGAAGATATTCGACAATTTGCTATGACATTGTCCCTATGTTATTACTCCAATGAATAACACGGGACGATCCTCTTTGCCCTGATCGAATACTCATCACCCTCGTCAGCAGATATCTGCTCTCGAAAGTACATTAATTTTTTTTATTAATAAAGATATCATAGGAAACGGAAGGTGAGTGGTTGTCGAAATGAGCGATACGAAATTATGTGAAGGGAGGAAAAGCTTTATTCTAATTCCTTGAACAAAACTCAGTACAATGGTATCACCTCTTTTTCCACCGGTATTGACTCTTTTTCTATTATCTAGAACAATTTGAAAATGCTTACATTACCCTACAATGAATAGTTATTTATATGTTATCTTATGGTAATATGGTATAGGGAACTTGACGCAACTCTAACCCCCACACGAGTATCGTGAACTATGTAACTTGCAATAAGTACAGTGTCACCACACACGTATGTGTATCGAATAAATTTCGGAAATGCGAATGTTCAGTATATCCCACTCGCAATGAGAAGGACTCATGAACACCCGTAGTTGAAAGAAATAAATAAGATCAATGTGAGGATATGCCTCTTGAATTATAATGTTCGTTCGAGACGAATATATATTGATAATACGTCGTGCAAAAGCCGAGTTATATCAAGTTACCTTTCCTCCATTTTTGACCTATATTTATATCGTGAAAAGTTTATTTTGAATCACGTGCTAGTCCAACACCTACCGGTTTTGTTTATAACTTTTTGTTATCGGGTTATCAAATGATTTGATCGATCGCGACTTCTCTTATCATTGGTTGTTTCTTGATCGATTCGATAAAGTTTTGAATTCAAAGTATAAGATCTCATTTGAGCTACTTGTGATACATTGAAAAGGGATCTTTCATCTTTATGAATTATGTATTACTTATTCATTTGTGCTCTTTAATTCCTTCTGAGAAATATATGTAGGGCATTCGCATGTGATTCTCCTTTCACGATTTTCGTCGACCGAACGCAATTATGTCATCGCTCTTACACTAGTTATGCGTGTAGGTGTTCCAATACATACACAGAAAAAAAAAATATCTTGTATCAAGACAATATTGTTTTCGTTATACAGGGCGTCCCATTTGGAACAGGACAGCTGAATAACGCTTCAGGGAATGGAGGGGGAAAAAAATTGTTCAGATAAAAGTTGTAGGTTTCGAAGGGGGCCATAAGATGGTGACCTTGAATTTGATCTTGAGGTCAATTTTGAGCATAATTGATGGTCAAAGTATGTTTTTTCGAATGGAAAACCCTACGTTCGACCTCAGAAATGGAAAGAGCGGAAAATTTTACGTCCGAATATGTTAACATATCAGGTCATTTAGAGGTCATTTGAAGGTCAGAAAACCATTTTCTATGGATTTTCACGAAAAAGCCTCAAACGAGTTGTTTCTCTGACCAAAGTTATTAAAGTTAAAGTGAAACCCCACGTTTCGACCTTGAATCGAAAGTAAACAGAACTAACCTTCAGAGTTTATTCTTCATATCAGTACGAAAATTATCATCAAGAAGTTTTCATCGTTTACGGTGTAAGTGCGGGTTCAAAATAGTTTATTCACCTAACGAATGTGTTGATATTTTAATGATCTTGGGTAAGTGTCGCGGAGTGTATCAAAGAGCGTCACGATTGCACAGAGAGCGGTTCGGAGATCGGCAGCATCATCCTTCTCCAGAAGTCATTCACCAAGTTGAAAGAAATTGTCGACAAGGAAGGATTGGTCAACGCCGAAACAATCAAGGTTTCAACTTCAACGACCCTCGATGCGTTGCTGTTTGAGCAATAATACACATGAATCTTCATGTTAGTTTACGTGATATTGAACGCGATTTGGGTATTCCACGCAGTACGGCACACAGAATTCTACAAGCTGCTCAATATCATCCGTACCACATCACACTGACCCAAGAATTATCTCAACAAGATATGCAGAATCGGGTTAACTTTTGCCATTGGGCTTTACAGAGGTTGAACGAAGCGCCCGATTTCTTTCGATATGTTTTTTTCAGTGATGAATCAACGTTTCAAAGTACTGGCTTGTTAAATCGTCACAATAGCCACTATTGGTCAGCGCAAAACCCGCACTGGACTCAACAAGTTGATCATCAGCATCGGTGGAATATAAATGTTTGGTGTGGAATTCTAGACAATCAAGTTATTGGGCCGTATTTTTTTGATGGAACTGTTAACGGTCCTAATTATCTACAGTTTTTACAGAATGAATTACCAGTTCTCATGGAAGATGTGACATTAGCAACTAGGCAGAGGATGTGGTATCAGCAAGACGGTGCACGACCACACTTTGCTCGATGTGTGAGGGATTATCTAAATATCCTTTTCCCCAATCGTTGGATTGGTCGAGGTGGATTTGTACTGTGGCCGGCAAGATCTCCTGATCTCACCCCTCTAGATTTTTATTTGTGGGGTTACGTAAAAAATGTCGTTCATACCAACCGACCAACAACACCTGTGGATCTACAACAACGCATCAGATACGCAATTGCGAATATTCGTGCAGAAGTTTTTCAGTCTGTTCTTGGAAACTTTCGACGCCGGCTGGAGTTATGTATTGAAGTGAATGGCGGTCAATTCGAACATCTCCTACAATAAGTGTGTCTTACCCGTCAACGGATTTGTGCCATCTGTAATTATAAAACGACGAACTGGAAAAATAAATAATTTTTCAATTATTGTTTCAAATTTGGCATTCATTATCGTTCTCAAGGTCGAATTCAAGGTCGAAACGTGGGGTTTCACTTTAACTTTGATCACTTCGGTCAGAGAAACAACTCGTTTGAGGCTTTTCCGTGAAAATCCATAGAAAATGGTTTTTTGACCTTCAAATGACCTGATATGTTAACATATTCGGACGTAAAATTTTCCGCTCTTCCCATTTCTGAGGTCGAACGTAGGGTTTTCCATTTGAAAAAACATACTTTGACCATCAATTATGCTCAAAATTGACCTCAAGGTCAAATTCAAGGTCACCATCATATGGCCCCCTTCGAACCCTACAACTTTTATCTGAACAATTTTTTCCCCCTCCATTCCCTGAAGAGTTATTCAGCTGTCCTGTTTCAAATGGGACGCCCTGTATATGAAACACGGATTGTCTCAGTTCAATGCAATTTGCTTTGAACCAAACACAGGAAAAAACCAAATTCTTGATTCAAAGCAAATTACATTGAAGTGAGACAATCCGTGTTTCATATATAACGAAAACAATATTTTCTTGATACAAGATAGTTTTTTTTTCTGTGTATCATATCCGTGTACCGACAATGTTTACCTTTTTTCATAACGCGTTCGTTCGACGACTTTTCGCTGTATCTTAAACGATCGATTCTTTTGATCTGTTCCATAATGTGATAGACCTTCTTTCCTTCTTAATTCTATTATCAACTTTTTATTTATTTTCTTATAAACTTATGTATATTTTTTTGGACTATCACGCGGTGTTGTAACCGTACGAATGTATTATTACCCGTTCGTACCGTTACACCATGGACCCTGAGCTTCAAAGTATGTGAGATGGTTTTTCGAAATTCAAGATGGCGACACTCAATATGGCGGCTAGAAACCGAAAGATTCTTGCTTCTTCTTATTTTTCGTATTTGAGCAATATTCCTGAATGAATTCGATGTACACACATGTATTATTAGGTTTTTGGGGTCGCTGATCACGAATCCGGGGTCAGATTTGCCAAATTCAATATGGCGGCTCCAAAATGGCGGCCTGAAATTGTTGAAACTGTACGATTCCCATGAAAATCAGTACATGGGGGGTTTCGGGATCCCTGATGACTAATCGGAGGTCAGATTCTATGAATTCATAATGGCGGTTCGAATATGGCAGCCAGAAGTCTCAATTTCCGTTCCTCCAGTTTTTTGTCAACTTATCGATATTTTCCTCCTCACATAGATGGATCTGAGTATTCTTCGGATCACTGAATACAAATTTAGTGTCAGATCTGCTAAATACAATATGGCGGAGCCAATATGGCTTCGGAAGAGTACTGAAATTGTCTCATTTTTCAAGTGTTTTCTGCCGTCGATGTGTTTTCTTCGCAGTTGCTCAACTGTCATTACATATTTCGTTGTCTCTCCAATTTTTCACAGTTTTATCTGTTCCCTTTTAGATTCTTATCTTCATATGTTATTCTTGAGCACTCTGAAGGAAACCCGAGTTCATTCTTCGGATGTAATCAAAGCCGTCAATTGTTTCAGATTCGCAATTTTTCGTTTCTGATACAAAAAATAAGGAGAAATCGGAACAAAAAAAAAAGACTCTCGTAAATGTTGACCTCCACGTGGTGAGAGTTGGGCAACGGCGATCAACACATCGACGGCAGAAAACACTTAAAAAATGAGACAATTTCAGTACTCTTCCGAAGCCATATTGGCTCCGCCATATTGAACTTGGCAGATCTGACACTAAATTTGTATTCGGTGATCCGAAGAATACTCAGATCCATCTATGTGAGGAGGAAAATATCGATAAAGTGACAAAAAACTGGAGGAACGGAAATTGAGACTTCTTGCTGCCATATTCGAACCGCCATTTTGAATTCATAGAATCTGACCACCGATTAGTCATCAGGGATCCCGAAACCCCCATGTACTGATTTTCATGGGAATCGTACAGTTTCAACAATTTGAGGCCGCCATTTTGGAGCCGCCATATTGAATTTGGCAAATCTGACCCCGGATTCGTGATCAGCGACCCCAAAAACCTGATAATACATGTGTGTACATCGAATTCATTCAGGAATATTGCTCAAATACGAAAAATAAGAAAAAGCAAAAATATTTTGGTTTCTTGCCGCCATATTGAGTGTCGCCATCTTGAATTTCGAAAAACCATCTCACATACTTTGAAGCTCAGGGTCCATGGACGCAGAAATTTCATCCCCTAGATGTATGTCTCCCCTAATTCGAGACGAAAATAAACGGATAATAATTTTTTGCAATCGAAAATTCGTGTTTTTTTCTATTTAAACGATTATAACATTCCCAGTTCGCATTTTTTCGAAAATCTGCTTCCATATTATGAAAGTTCAGATAATTTTACATTGAAAATGATTATTCGCAAATTTTTTGACAATCGATTCGACAGCGTAAAATGTCGTTGAAAAAGGTGTTGAAAAAATGGACGTTTGGTCCTTAACGGGTTAATTACCCCATTGTTTATGGAGAAGATCTATATGGCCAGTAGGTACACATGTTTATAAACAGGGTTTTTTTAATAAGGAGATTGGTGCTTATTCCGTTTTCATTTCCATCTCAAGAACCATAAAGTCCTTCAAGAAATGGGCTAAATTTGAATTCCACAATGATGAAATACATGACTGAAATTGAGCTATGAATATGGAATTGAAACTGTAAATGATTTCTACACGGAGAAAAATTGTCTATTATAAATTACTAGACTCGCTAGTATATTGCGGATATACTTGCATTTTGAAGTTATATACCAAACATTCTCTTCAAAAGTACCAGACTTTCTGGGAGTTAATTGTAGGATAATAACATTTTATAATAGAAAGTCTGATGCTCTTGATGAGAATGTTTTGTATATAACCTTAAAATGCAAGTATATCCTCAATATACTAGCGAGTCTAGTAATTTATAATAGATAATTTTTCTCAGTGTAAAAATCATGCACGCAAAAAAATTATTCGTCATATTTGCCACAATTTGGAATGAAGTTTGGGACAGAGACAATTTTGGAGCATAACCCACACAGCACGTTTTCAAGATATCTTGAGGAACTGTTCAGAAAAGTTGAAGATGTCTTATGCAACTTGAAAAGATATCCTTAAGATGTCTAAAATAGTTCTTACTTCTAAAAGACATCTAAAAGATATCTTTTAGAAGATATAAAACTTTTCTTCCGAGATTATATCTTTTAGACATCTTATAGAAATCTTTTAGAAGTAAAAACTGTTTTAGATCCCTTAAAGATATCTTTTCATGTTGCATAAGACTTCTCAAATTCGGCTTGAGATATATTTCAGAACTGGAATGCTGTGTAGGAATTCACTGCGATTGCCATTCAGGACACTCAAGCATCAGGAAGAGCGAGTAAAATTTTGCGCCAACTTCTTTCATAAATTACTTGATAAAATTGGATTTAAAATCGATGATAATCAAGTACATACCTGAGATTTGATTCTGAATATCAATTTAGGTTTCTTCATAGTTTGCAAGTATTGGAAAACAAAATTACAAAAAATTTTTGACAGTTGGAGGTAAATTACTTTTAAAATCCTCTTATACTCGCCAGAAAATCAGGAAAAGACTCAAATTCAACGTTAGAGTCTAATCCTGGTCATGGATTTTATTATTATCCATTGAAAATTCCTATTGGACGCATAGTTTATGAAAAAAGTTGGCGCAAAATTTAGCTCGCTTTTGTTGTTACTTGAGCACCCTTAAATTTACTCTAATTCAGTTGAAATTACCACAATTTGTTTTGAGTGGTAATAAAAATTGTTCCTATCCCAGAATTTACCACAAATTTTTTTCCATGTGCGAACGATTATAAACATATTAATCTACAAATGTTAATAATTATTATAACTTATTTTGTCATGTTTAGGAATATGTTTTGGGCTTTGGATTAATATTTAGAGGCGAATCCTAGCAGTGCACTTTATTGCTGAATATTACAAATTTTCAATCATTGCTTGGTATTTAAAAAATACGTAGCAAAATTTTGTCTGTTTTTCAATGCTCCATGGCCCTCAATCAATCCTGTTGGAACAAAAGTGAAATGATCACATTTTACATCATAAATTTCATACATTTAATGATTTTCAAAAGATTCGAAGATTATCAAGTCTCAAGTACATATTCAAATAAAAATTAATTATGAATGTGTGTTAACATTTGAATCTTTATAAAATGAACGATATTTATTCATCTTTATACATAATACATTATATTCCATTCTTCTAATCATTCCTCATGAATCGACGTGCGATATAGCTTATCAACCCAGAACAAGGATCCAAAGAATTCTAGATTTTTGGTTTGAAATCCGTACATATTGTGAGATATTTTCACCATATAAACAAATCATGAACATTTAAAATTCATACAATCACTCTTCGGAATTAGGGAATCCAACCCAGGTATGGGTTGACAAATGTACCAAGCTTGACGCCAGTCATGGTCCAATTGTCAATCTTGGTATGACTTGCCTGGGAAACGATGTTGAAAGTCCCGTCCGGACGTTCCTCGGACGCCCTCAAAATTAAAAAAATCCGGACGGTTGGTAGCCGTAGATATATCACAATATGCGGGCGAATCGAGCTCTATCATTGAGATTATGAAGATGCCAGCGAAAATCTGTGTTCATTGTACAAGAATGTAAACTTCTTTTTTTGTCTCGAATAATTCTTTCTACTTGTAACATCAAATTTTGAAACCATGCTCAATTCGCATGCAACTTTCTCATTATATAGTATATATTTTAAACGGAGGATATGTCATAGAAAAAAGGTAAACAGTACAGTACATATCTATATTCAATAACGATCCCGAGATGCACGACTAGTTAGCACCTGACGTATTGAATTGAGAATTTTCATAGCTCGGTTAGTTCGGTAATAAACATCGCGTCATACGACCTTCGTTTTAGATTGTTCCTGAAGTAGAATATCCGCGTAAAGGAAGAAAAGAGAGAATTTGTTAGGGAAGAGATTCATGTGGAAGTGGGTGAAGAAATCAAATCGATCGAGGAAAAATGAAGACATTGATGTCGAATGTTCTTATCTGTTGGTGAGTGACAGATATCTCTCCTTGGCCGTATTATGTAACGCACAGGGAAATCAAGCGAATTCGTTATCTTGAAGACAAAAATGACATGTCAATGAGATCGCTTACAAGAATTTTATTCATACAAATTCACGTACAAAATTATATCAATCCACAAATTCATTAGCAATAAATTCACGCGGTACGGTACAAAACTATGAGATTGACGAGTTACGAAACTCCTCCTTTTTTTCACAAAGTAAATGTAAAATTTATTAAATTTTAACACGTGGGTAAGATGATTGTATTAGTCAAGATTCATCGCCATCTTCAGCATATTATTGTATTCATTTTGATAAATCATCTTGCTTCCGGTAGCTGGCGAAGCTGAAGGTGAACGACCTCCGTATTCGATTTGTTCCACTGGTATTTTCAAGGCTAAGGCTATCCTGTCCCTGACGTAATGAAATGCACCTTGATTTTTATGTTCCTCTTGTAGCCACATTATCTTGAATTGTAATAAATTTTTTGCAGTTTAGTATCAAGGAAGATTGCTTAGACAGTCTCTACCTAACTTCGATAGGCGTCTTTCCCTGGAACTCAGAAGCCGACAGAAATTATTCACCTTGTCCTTGTTCAGGGAATATTTTTGTCGGTTCTTCACGATCATTTGAATCAAATCAAGTTCTTGGGAGACAAAAAATCCTACACTAGAATACTAGAACTGCTACGATTTATCAATACCTTACGCGATATATAAAAAAAAAAATTTGTGAGTTTTTAGAATTCTATTATTGAGTAACTTAAAGATTTATAATATCCTTGAATACATAATATAAGGCCTGAATTCATGATGGAAATTCAATTAGATTCAATCTATAATAGAATACAATTAATGCTGCATCTATTCATAATATTTTATTTGCATGTTTAATATCTGGTTTCACAATGCTTTGATATTGTACTTATCAATACTCAGCATATGTGGATCAGATTATTTGAAATCAACTTGCGAGTGAAGAAACATTTTTTAATCAGCGATGAATCGTTGATAATATTCCAGGAATGAATACGATATGCTGTACGTGAAAGTAAAGAAAACTCACCTTTGTCTTGGGATATTTAGCCACAGCTTCGATAAGGTAATGATAAGGGAACGGACAAACTTGTTCTATCCTAATAATGGCTATTTTATCTTGCAACTTTTTTTCTTGACGTGCGTTGAACAAGTCGTAATACACTTTACCGCTACATAGTATTATTTTTTCCACTCCGGATGGTTCGACAAGCGTATCAGGAATCAGCGGAAGAAAATTCGTACCTGGACCGATTTCCGCAAAATTCGACACCACCATAGGATGACGAAGTAACGATTTAGGAGACATAATCACCTGAATTGCAAAGAGAAAATTTGTTCATTGCCCCACAGCTCAGAATTCTAAATCATATCGAATAAACGTAGTTTCAGTATTATCGAAACGTGACGGAAGCAGAAAATATTGTAGTAGGCTATAGTTGATAAAGCATCGGGTCACGTAAATGACGGATAACAGTGTTGAATTTCAAATGGAATGCATTTTTTTATGAATATTGATTCTAACCAAGGGTCTTCTGAAAGGCATCAGTATTTGACGACGTAGAACATGGACAAGATTCGCTGGAGTGGTTAGGTTACAAATTATCCAGTTGATTTCGAAAAGTTGCCGGGTCATAATATCCGAAATCTGATTATGACTGGGATCGGGACCTTCGGGGAGGTGAGTGTAATCATCGTCACAAAGTTGAAGAAATCTCTCCAATCTTGACGAAGAATGTTCCGGTCCTTGACCTTCCATACCGTGAGGAAGTAGAAGCACCAGACCCACTTGGCGCCCCCATTTCACTTGACCCGAACATAATAAGTTATCTATTATCACCTAAATCCAAACAGGTATTTTTTAGCGTTCTAATGGTTTTTTCTTGTACAGATTGTCTCAGAATTGGTGGATCGTGCTGCACGATTAAAATCGGGCAACTGTTCTGCCTCGCAAAATTTTATTTGAGGCTTGGTTCTTGAAATATAAATATTCTTAGGTTTTGTGCAAAATTCGTGTATCCGTAAAATGCTTCAACCCACGGCTTTGAATTTGACATAATTCTCTAAGTTAAAAAAAAGGCTCCGTATTGAAGTAACAACGATTTGAAATTCTGAAATCTGAGGAATTTCGAATCGAGGAAGTTCGTTCCAACTTCCAAATGGAACACCCTAGACGTGGAATGAAGCATTTTCAAGACAGATTTATAAAATAAAATGTTGCCGATTAGAAAAGTTGCTCGAGTTTGGTCCACCAATTCTAGAATACGCTGTAGATAAAAATTATCGAATCTCACCTGACAAGTGTTAGCGAAATCCCCGAATTGCGCTTCCCATATTATGAGGGAATTATGATTATACGAAGAATATCCTAACTCGAAACCTAATGTGAAAATAAAACTTGTGTATCAAATCTTAATTCTCATTCACAAACTTCATTGTGCGTACCGCATACACCGTATTCCGATAAGGAGGAATTGGAAACAGTATAAAGTGCTTGTCCTGGAAAAACATCCCTCAAACAGTTTTTGTATTTCATATCTATATTCTGATCATGTATGATGTGCATTCGATGAGAAAAAGTTCCTCTTTCGCAATCTTCTCCGGATAATCGTACGTGATGGCCTTCTTTTGCTAAACTGAGGAATGCCAATCCCTCGGCCAACCCCCAATCCATTTGCTGCGTGTCCGTTAATTTTTTCCGTTTGTCCATCATCCTAAAAACCTTGGAAAATCAATCGGATCATCTTTGAAATTATTTTGAAAGACCATAGTTCCGAATATATTGATTTTGAAAAAATCTACCTGATTGTGTGCCTGTATATCGCTAGGAATAGTCGACAATGCTGCACAAATATCTCGAATAGTGCCGAGATCCAGGCCAGTTGATGGTATTTTATTTATAGGGCTTTGATTTGCAAAAAAATCTGTCCACGGGACATCGTGCCAATCGCTCATTTGCATCGATGTAACTTTTTGTGCTTTGTTAAACTCCGCTTCACAGTATTCTAAATATTTACCAGTTTCCTAAGGATAGAGTAACATTACTAGTTTGGTGGATAATTTTTCCCGTGGAATCAGTATGCAAGAATCACAAGCAGACCCACACAGCACTGGTTGTCTAAAAGATATCTCCAGAAATAATTGAGAACAATGAAGGAACTGCAGGGTTGAAAAAAGCCGGCCTTTTGAAATATTATCCAAACCACTGGATAAAATTGGTTAAAATGGTCAAAATCGGTCAAATTTGGTCAAAATTGGTCAAAATGTTCAAACTTTCTATTTTAATCGTTTATTTTATTTGTTGTGTATGGAATAGGATTACATAGTTTATATGTACAGCAGGAACTCTCTGTACGCAATGATAGGAGGTCTTTTGGCCGGATCGACATGATTTGACAATCGCTAGTCGCTTTCAGATAACACTAAGGAATGACTAGCAATTGTTAAATTATGTCGATTCGGCCAAAAGACCCCCTAACGTACGCAACCGTCTGTGTCCTTTTCTCGCACACAATTGAATATTGAGTGTAAAGGACACAAATAGTTGCATATACAGAATTCCTATTGGAAGTAATTTTTGGTGTAGTAATTTTCAATTTTTTATATGTCTGGTCGATTATTAACTGTCACAAAAATCTTTATCAATGAGATACGTCAACTCGCATTGCTGTGATCGTCAATTATTGTTAATCGATACTTGGTGATGAAATTTGAATATGGCATTATGCTCAATTGTTCCAACTTCATAACAAAATTCATTTCAATAATGCATTTGAAATCTAAGGCTCTTCTCTCATGTGCCAGCATTTCTATGGAACAGAGAAGAATTTGAAAACTGGATTGGTTCGTTCACGGTAACTCGCTAATAATCATTGAAAATCCCCTAAATATTGCAGTTTATGGAAAGCACTGTGACTAAGGTTTCTCTCCTATGCAGCCGAATTGTCTGGAAAGAAACGTTCACAATTGGTGGATTCCTAATGTTGTTATAGTTGTATTCGAATAAGACTAGGAGTCCACCAGTTACGATTGTTCTGAAATCATAATTTTGGAAAAAGATTTCTCATACACATATAAAAATATATAAAAATTCTTGTTTTTATGGAATTTTCACAGTAAATTTATAGAATTCTCTCGAATGTTTATGGGAAATTTTCCATTAGTTTATTATGAGTAACATTTATAAAAGTATTGACTTAGCTAAATGAGCCCAAACAGCTGCTTACGCTGAGAAAAAAATTGGCTCAATTGTAAGAACATATTTCCTTGTGCTAAGAATATATTTATTTTTCTTATCTGAAGAAGATGTGTACTTGCGGTGAGGAAATTTTCTTCATATCAAGCTGTATAATTTTGAACCAAGAAAATGTTTCCTCCCTTCAAAGAAAGTTTTCTTGAATCGAAAAAATATCGGATTGGACTCGGTCAATCCAATATTTTCTTGGTTGAAGATTTTTTTCTCTCAGTGTAGCAGCAGCTCAAAAGCGTTTCAGAGCATCTGGGATCTATTCAGAAATTTAGCTGTGAGGGTTATATAAAAAATTTTTCGGGCTACAGTTATTATTGAAAATTATTTTTGGGATGTTTTTACATCGTTTCAACCGATAAAAAAATGTAATATTTAGAAATCTAACTATCAGTCTACTCTCTCAATACGGAAGAGTGAGAATTCCACTCGAATGAAAAGATAAGTTCCCTTCTGGCTGCCTAAAGAGTGAATTCTCACTCCAAAAGAGTGGAATTTCACTCTTTAGGCAGCCAGAAGGGAACCTATCTTTCCGTTCGAGTGGAAATCTCACTCTTTCCAATTTAGAGAGTGGGGTCATGAAGCATCGTTAACGTATATTGTTAGTGTGAATGCTTGAAATTCCCAATGTTTTTGTTCATTTTTCATACTGCCACTCAGTGCATGCTACAAATTTTTCTGACATCATGCATTAATTTTTATAGTGAGACTACTAACTTCAAGCGTCAGCACTAATATTTTTTTTCCACGTGGCCTCCATTCTTTTGTTTGCCTGAAAACTATAAGACCTTTCAGGATGCAATTTTTTTTGTGTGGGCAATTTTGACCAATTTTGACCATTTTAGACCAAAAATTCAGAAAAAATCCAGGCCGGCCAAATTGGTTAAAACCACAATAAAAGCCAGTGGTGGCTGAAATAGTTTCAACCCTGGCAAGAAGTCTTATGCAACATGAATTGACATCTTTTAGAAGTCTTGAACTGTTCTTACTTCTAAAAGATATCTTCAAGAACGTTTTCAGAAACCTTAATGTTCCCAAAGATATGTTTCAGAAGCTTCGGAAGAGGAACGAGTGCTGTGTGGGGAACTGACGAGATTATAAACGCAATCAAGCGGCTGTATAAAAGAACTTCAAAATTTGGTTATTGCCTAATACATGTTTCGTTTCTCAAGATCATTTGGAGATATGTTTAAGATATCTCATGCGACACTTTTAAATATCTAAAAGATATCTCAACGAACTATAAGATATTTCAAACATATTTTCCATCTCTCAAAACATCCCCCTGCTGAAATTCCCTATCACGGACAGAAAATCCACTTCGACAACAAAATCTAATTTCGCAAGGAAGATAAAATTTTCTGCTGTGACAACAATCTATTTGCTATCACAGCAATTTTGTTAGCTATGGCAGTGATTTTTCAGCTGTTACAGCAAAAAATATCGAATCGTCCAGCTAAGTTTATTTACACTGAGAGCCCAATTTTTTAGATTGGAAGGGATTTTTCTTTGTTCTCATTCCAATAAATATTTTTTTCAATCAAAGAAAATTCAGTTGGAAAAAAAAAGTTTTCATCAAACTGAAACAAAGAATTTTCAAATTAGAACAAAAATATACTCCTTCTTAAATTTGAAAAAAATTACTTCAATTCAATCAAAAATTTTTTCATTAAAATGAATTATTTTTCCCATTGAAAACAAGATTTACCAAAATGAGGGAAAATAAATTTTATTCCAATCTAAGAAATTAGGTTCTCAGTGTATTAATCTATATACAGGGTGTCCCATTTCAATCTTTAGATGCAAATGTCTCAGAAACATGCATCTTGAATCAAAAGTACTCCATACCAAAGTTGTTATACAAAGAGGGGGCCACAAAACTAAGATATCAGTTTCATCATAGATGGCGTTATGATCGATTAAAATGGGGTGCACATCACTTTTTTAAACGGGAACCCCCACTTTTTATTGCATATCTTGATTCTACGCAAAAAACTGAGTAACTTTTGCTTGAAACGTTTTTCTAAATTTTCGAAGATGGCGCCACAATCGATGAAAAATAAAGTGTATGAAACAATGTGCGAATATCTTGTGGAATGCATCCAAGAGCCGAAATATCTCATTCAAATGTTGTTGTTAAGAGAGGGGACGACACAATGGCGATATCAGTTTCATAGTAGATGGCGCTGTGGTAGGTAAAAATGAGGTCAACTTCAATTTTTCAAATGGAAACTCTTACTTTTTATCGCATATCATGATTCTACGCGAAAAAATGAGGAAGTTTTGTTTGAAACATTTTTCCTAAATTCTTGAAGATAGAAACGGTGGGAAATGAGGTTGATGAGAAAGTTCTACTGCATTATGTGTAAAGGAACGCTCAACTCTTGAAGGTTTTGTTTCCATCTTCCGAGGATTGCGGTGTAACTAATTCTCATATTACCCTCTCCCCCTCCTCCTCCGCTCATCAGTAGGCCGTCGGCATTAGCGTTGCCCAATGTTCACCCCGAGGAGGTTGCGCGATCGGGTTTGTTGAGCGTTGCTTCACACATAATGTAGTAGAACTTTTTCATCAACCTCATTTTCCACCGTTCCCATCTTCAAGAATTTATGAAAAATGTTTCAAACAAAAATTCCTCATTTTTTCGCGTGGAATCATGATCTGCGATAAAAAGTAGGAGTTTCCATTTGAAAAATTGAAGTTGACCTCATTTTTACCGACCACAGCGCCATCTACAATGGAACTGATATCACCATTGTGTCGTCCCCTCTCTTAACAACAACATTCGAATGAGATATTTCGGCTCTTGGATGCATTCTTCAAGATATCCGCATATTGTTTCATAGACTTTATTCTTCATCGATTGTGGCGCCATCTTCAAAAATTTAGAAAAACGTTTCAAGCAAAAGTTACTCAGTTTTTTGCGTAGAATCAAGATATGCAATAAAAAGTGGGGGTTCCCGTTTAAAAAAGTGATGTGCACCCTATTTTAATCGATCATAACGCCATCTATGATGAAACTGATATCGTAGTTTTGTGGCCCCCTCTTTGTATAACAACTTCGGCGTGAAGTACTTTTGGTTTAAGATGCATGTTTTTGAGATATTTGCATTTAAAGATTAAAATGGGACACCCTGTATAATACAGTAAAGTCTCGCTATAAGTATCATCTGTGTTCCTCCTCCACTCGATATCCAATCTTATGTGAGAGAAAAACGCAGATAGCTTATAGCAAGTCTACTGTACAATAAACCGCTATTTCAGCAAATAATTCGCAGCTACAGCTAGATTATTTGCCGTATCAACAAAAACATTCACTATTCCAGCAAAAAAAGAGGCACCGAAATTAACTTTTTCTATCCCAATGAATTTTGTTTTTTCCGTGAAGATACGTAAGGACATCTCTTATATCCGAAAGTGTCACATGGGATACCTTGAACGTCACTTAAACATATCTCAAGCACACGGAGAAAAAGGAATTCGCTGTGGCAGCGAAATCTACTTTTGCTGGGTTCCTTTTGCAAACTATTTGCTGTTCCAGCAATCTTGTTAGCTGCGACAGCGAATTTTTAGCTGTGGCAGCAAAAAATGTTTGCTATCCCAGCAACATTTGTTTGCTATTCTGTATATGATACTGAAAATTTGCTGGCGGAGCAAACATTTGCCACAGCTAAAAAATTGCTGTCGTAGCTAACACGATCGCTGTTATAGCAAATTTTTAGCTACGTTAGCAAAAAATTTTGCTATTCTATATATAATACCTCGATTTGCTGCGTCAGCAAATGTTTTCTCTCCGTGCAATGAAATATTTTCTAGGTAAGTTTTATATTGATGGAAAACAAGTTTAAAGTGGCACGGATCTCCGAGCCAACCCTAATCACAGACGAGAAAGAACATAATCCACTTCAATCTGATATATTTACACATATGATTGGGATTTGCTTGAAATTGTTATAAATAATTGAAGTGAGCTCACATTCCATGCAATTTTATATTGCTTACTTCTTGAATCAAAGCTTCCGTAATGATGCCTTCTTTCAACAATTTATCTGTGTATATCTTTAGAACATTCGGATGGCTTTTAATCCGTTTGTACATGAGCGGTTGTGTTAACATGGGTTCATCCATTTCGTTATGACCATTTCTCCGGTACCCCACAATGTCCAAAACAACGTCATTATGAAAGGTAGCTCTATTGATATAATGAATTCACAAATAAAATATGTTATTGTGTATGATTACCGCAGTGGAAAAATCTTCAAGCCGTGTATAATTTATATATAATTCAATATAGTTTATATAGAAATTCTATATAATTGAAAATAAAATTATATAGAATTCTGAAAAATTTTCCACTCGGGTAACTCGGGGAGGAGAAATCAAAGATCGTCGCCTTAGTAGAAATTTTGAAAGAAGTACTATCAAACCTTATAAGTTACAATTTTATGCACGGAGAAAAATAGATACTAATGGGTGTAAAAAATATTATACGGGTTAGTATACGAGGACAAGCATCTAGACCCCTGGGTCTTATACTAGTCTTTGATAACTTTTCTCAACTCCTTATAATCTGCATTATACTCATAATCTGGATTATACTCCTTAGCGTCTGGATATTAGGGACTAGGAAATATTCGTCTAATCCAGTTGCTTGTCCTCAGATGCTTGTCATTAGGATCTATTTTTCTCCGAGTAGATATCATATCCGGCGATACCGCGATACTACGCAGAGACTACGCGTAGTCTCGATTGGGAAATCGAGTAAAGTAACTGCAGAGACTTGTTAATGTTCCCACATTCTAACTTGACCAGCACCACATGAAACAAATGAGGAATACTCTGTCAAATTTTTGCTAGGGCGAGTATGACGACATTACCTATAATCTCCTGCTACTTTGCTGCAATAAGTTACCAAATCAGGATCATCCGCATGTACATGAAATATTGGGGCATTCACAACCCGAGCGACATCCGTACAATGATTGCTTGAACGTGAATATCTGGGATCAGTAGTGAACCCAATCTGAAATTTTTTAAATAACTCCAAATAATTAATTTAATGAAGAAAAAGCTAAATTCCCATACAGCACCGAATTCTTCAGGAATGTATCAGGCATGAATTCGTTAAAAAAGCTGTATGGGTCATTGATGTCGCAAAGTTCGGAACTTGCTGAAAACGTTTGCTACCTCAATTAATTTTTTTAATGAGATAAAAAATTACCCCTCCCCCTCCCAAAAATTGGTATTTTATAAAAACGGAGTCAGGTTATCAAAAATCAGAC
Source organism: Gonatopus flavifemur (assembly GCA_018340375.1). NCBI lineage: Eukaryota > Metazoa > Arthropoda > Insecta > Hymenoptera > Dryinidae > Gonatopus > Gonatopus flavifemur. The sequence continues at coordinate 20,724,175 of JAFFJZ010000007.1, forward strand.
TTATTCCTCAAGCATCGGACTAGGATTAAATGTGAAGGTAGGGCCGGCCCCAGGCATTCAGTGCTTCAGGCGAAATATGAAGAAGGCGTTCAGTGTCTCATTCTTTCTTCATTGTCCAAGATATTCAGGATACAAAAATTTTGCCATTCTATACCCAAGCAGCACCAGGAGGAATTATGATGCGTACAGTATTCTATGGACATGCATAGAAGGTGATTATTCAAAACAGTCTCATTTGAAGGTTCTGAGGATGTTTATACAACATCTGAAACATCCGTGTGCCGCTTGGGTGAATGACTGCTTAGTTTGCCTAAAATGGGCTCTTTGTGAAGGACCGGTGTGAGAATGAATTTATACGGTTATAACGACTCATAAAATTCTTGATTGATTTTTGAAATAAGAAAGTCACGTTGCATTAGTCTTGCAGAAACAATAAAAATTACCTGATTATTGATGACTACGTGGATCACACCACCTGTCTTGTATTCCGGCAGATTGGTGAAATGCATTGTTTCAAAGCATATACCTTGACCGGCATAAGCAGCATCACCATGCACTAAAATGGCTAACGACCCATCACCGTCTGAAATTTACTTATGTGTCAACAGTTATCGTGGGAATTCTTTTCGATAAGAGAATTGAGGAATAAAAAATAGAATTGGTAATGTCAATTTACTTTCATCTTTTTTCTCAACTTGTTCAGCCCTAACGCGTCCAACTACGAGAGGATCAACGGCTTCCAAATGAGACGGATTCGCTATTATCACTAATCTCATATTCTTCTGAGATCTGTAAAATCAGGTAGACTGTACGCTTGCGTAAAAAATATTAGTACCACGAGTTCGGAAAAATCTGGCTGAAACTTTGGCGTTAAGCTTGCGAAGATATTGGATTAAATTGGAAGAGATCTGGCAAGAGTCTTTTTGTGAAGTATGGTGTTTGAGACTGATCCATCACCTGAGAAGAAAATTAGCTTATTCCTAAAAACTTATTTTCTTAGTCTGAGAATATACATATTTTTCTTATCTAAAGAAGATATGTACTTGGGGTAAGAAAATTTTGCCCATATCACGCTGTATAGTTTCAAAATGAGTAGATGTTTGATTTTTTGAAGAAAGTTTTCTTGACTCAAGAAAATATCGGATTTGACCATATTTTGAAAGTATGGGCCAGCTCCAAACCCCATAATTTATAAAAAGACTTTTGCCAGATCTTTTTCAATTCCATTTAATATATTTGCCAGCTCCCAGACAAGCGAAAATTTCAGTAAGTGATCCGAAAGACGTCTAAAAGAGATCTGAAGACATCTTTTAGATTTCTTAACCGAAGATATCTTAAAGACGGTGAAAATGATTGCATAAGACATATTTGAGACATCCAGTTGAAATCTTTGAGACAATAAAAAATTTGTGCTGTCCACAAAATTTTTGTGCCAAAAAATGTGGGCTCAATCAGGGTGTCCAGTTTAGGAATTTTCTATTTAGGAATTTCCGCAGGCTGGACACCCTGTCAACGCCAAACTTTCAGTTAGATTTCTCTGAGATCGTTGTCATACCAATTCTTGCTACGCAAGCGGTGGCTCTTGATCAATACTTCAATCGAATTCATTACTCTAACGATACAATGTGGTTCTGAGACGTTTTCAGGATGCCCTGGTGAAAATAAAATGTCAATGATGCAGCAAAGTGGTACGGAAATTGAATGCGAATGTACACCGAGAGGAGTTTCGTACATTTCGGAGTGTAAAATTGCACTTCTTTACGCGAACATACACTAAGAGGAATGTATAATACAAATAGGGATAGCTATAATACATAATAAAAGATATTATATATCTAATTGGAGTTATTACGCGTACAATAAAATTCATTATATTATATAGTAAGGGTACAATCTGTATAATAATCTTTATTATATATATCATAGATTTTATTGAATAATTGTTGATTTCCCTATTTTTATCATACCTTTTTCTCTACACTGCAAACTGAAGTGTGTTAAAATTGACTGCAAGAACACACATTATCCGTGTTCTTGTAGTCAATTTTAACACGCTTCAGTTTGCAGTGGATGTACATCACATTTTCACCAGAACATTCAGAAAATCGTCTCTACGTTTTTGAAACATTCCATAAACGTTTCAGCGGCAAGTTGTGCTGTCTGTGAACCCACATTGAGAGAAATAATCACTATTTCCAACAACATATTTTCATGTTCAGAGAAATCCATTCCTTAAAAAATACGTATCCTTGATACAAGAAAATTTTTCTGGAACTAAGAACATAATTCTTGTATTGAAGGAATATTTTCTTCATTCAAAAAAATTTCTCTTGGGCCTACACTGAGAGAAAGGTACCTAGTTGGGACAACTAAATGTTAGTTACCGTAGCTAGATTTTTATTTACGCTAGCTAGACTCTGGTTGGGGTAAATAAAAGGCTAGCTGTCTGAAATATGAATAAAATGGTTTATTCAATGGGAATAAGAAATATAGTTGTGACAAATAAAATTTAGTTGGCACAACCAAATTTTCATTTACAGTGACTAAATTTACTAGCTGTCGAATATTTGAATAGACCCTTTCTCTCAGCGTACAGCATATCAGCTGTTAATCAAAAATATATGTTTTTGGAAATACAGGGTGGTCCATTTGAAGTGATATAGTCAAATATCTCGGAAACTAGTGGAGATGGAAAAAAATGTTTCAGATGAAAACTTTAGGGTTCCAAAGAGGAAGTATGATGCTGACCTTGACAAATCCCTCAGAGGTCATTTTGAAGGTCATTTAGGGGTCAAGATGGTTTTTTGAAATGGGATCCCCATTTTTTTATCATGTCATGGGAAAGCTGGTTTCAAACCCTTTACGAAACACTAGTCATGGACTCCTTTCCGCCCATTGGGGTGCAAGGTATGGACCGTCGAAGTTATTGATGAACTACTCTTAGCGCTACCCAGGAACAACGACGTGGACGTGGTAGTTCTCTGTTCCCTCCGGAGTGCTTGATTATCGTGAGTCCCCTTGCCTCTCACATGAGGGGTGCTTGATGCTGTTACAATAATTGCTCGAAGTTACCCCCCTCTGCCTGGATACATAATCCTGGTATGTTGGCACAAACAGTGCGGATGCGATCGATCATGTCCTCCCTCATTTACAAAAAAAATTCCAAATTTTTTTGGTAAATCTACAAAGAAATTTTTTACAGTGTAACTCTCTTTGGTGAATTCTCTGGAAGCTCGGAGGATATTTGTATCCGTTCGAATGTGCATCCTAATCGACGTTATGTGGTATGGTCAATACTTCCAATGTTTCCAGCAACCTTTCAACAATTTTTGAGAGTCGATACTCATTTATAACCCTCATTGAATCAAATGGAATAATTCATTCGATTTGAAACGCAATAATCGTAATAAATCGTACTCATCACTGCCAACCATAATAAGCAGAGACTCAGTGTTCCCGTTTGTTTATGTTTACGTTTTTTTTTCAATGAAATTAACTCTAATCTGCATTGAAATCAGTCCCGATCTTCGGAGAAAAGCGATGAACAAGAATACATAAACAAACAGAAACATCGAATTTCTGTTTATTATGGTTGGTTATGTGGATGATTACGGAAATACGTGAGCATTTAAACATTGGTTCTAAGCTGAGACCATCACAATCGTTCTTTTCCTTTGCATATTCAATCATCTACATTCATCAATTTATTCCATTCGATTCAATCGAAGAAATAAATCACTATCCACCCTCCGAAATTATTGATATGATGCTTGTGCTTGGCTCATGTCACAATAATTACCACGAAGCCGCAAGAGTTTACCGGGATCGGTATCCCGATCGTCGCATCGCACACCCCACGATCATCCGTCGACTCGAATTGAGGGCTCGACGAGGAGTATTGCAGCGAGATCTAAAACATCACCGGGACGATGAGAATGATATCCGTGCACTCACCATATTGGGACTTATCCACTTGGACCCTCATGTGAGTAGCAGATCGTTGGCACGAATAACTGGTATACCCTGGACTACTGTTTTGAGAATCTTAAAGCATGTCAAATATCGACCATACCACATTACGTTAACTCAAGCTCTCACTCCAAACGACATGAGACTTCGAATTAGATTCTGCAACTGGGCACGAGCAAGGCTGGTTGACGATCCTCAATTCTTCGACTATGTGATGTTCTCCGACGAAGCATCTTTTCAGAGCACTGGGCATTTGAATAGACACAACTCTCATTACTGGTCGGATGATAATCCGCATTGGTATCGAGCAATCGACAACCAACATCGTTGGAGCGTAAATGTGTGGTGCGGGATCGTCAATGGCTATTTAGTCGGTCCACATTTTTTCAACGGCACTTTGAACGGCCCCATGTTTCTGAAATTTCTGGCGGATCATTTACCAGGTGTGCTTGAGGATCTGGATTTACAAACAAGGCAGAGGATGTGGGTCCAACTAGATGGAGCGCCACCCCATTACGCATTGATCGTGAGAGAATACCTTGATCATCATTTCCCGGGAAGGTGGATTGGACGAGGTGGGCCAGTTGCGTGGCCTCCACGCTCACCCGACTTGACGTCTCCCGACTTTTTCTTGTGGGGATTTCTGAAAGACGAAGTATTGAAGGCCCAACCAACAACGAGGGAGGACATGATCGATCGCATCCACACTGTTTGTGCCAACATACCGCGATCAGTGTTTCTGAAGACGGTTACAAATTTTCGGCGGAGACTGGGATTATGTATCCCGGCAGAGGGGGGTAACTTCGAGCAATTATTGTAACAGCATCAAGCACCCCACATGTGAAAGGCAAGGGTACTCACAGTAATCAAGCACTCCGGAGGGAACAGAGAACTACCGCGTCCACGTCGTTGTTCCTGGGTAGCGCTAAGAGTAGTTCATCAATAACTTCGACGGTCCATACCTTGCACCCCAATGGGCAGAAAGGAGTCCATGGCCAGTGTTTCGTAAAGGGTTTGAAACCAGCTTTCCCATGTCATGATAAAAAATGGGGGTCCCATTTCAAAAAACCATCTTGACCCCTAAATGACCTTCAAAATGACCTCTGAGGGATTTGTCAAGGTCAGCATCATACTTCCTCTTTGGAACCCTAAACTTTTCATCTGAAACATTTTTTTCCATCTCCACTAGTTTCCGAGATATTTGACTATATCACTTCATGTGTATACAAGATTAAATTTTCTTGGTATTAACAATTATTTCTCTCAGTGCATTAATTCTACACGGAGAAAAATGTATCGTTGCAATAACCAATTCGTTGGTTAAATAAGGTCCAACCAATTCACTGGTTATCATGACCAATTATTTGGTTGTAACAACCTATTTCGTTGGTTGCTCCAACTGCATTTTTTGACGTGTTCATCATAACCAACAGAATTGATTGTGACACTCACATGATTGGTTGTGACAACCGATTAATTGGCTAGACCATATTTAACCAACGAATTGGTTACTACAACCATCCATTTTTCTCAGTGTAAAAATGAAAGTAATTTCAGTTCTGAATGACTTTGATTAGCTCTAAATTACCCTGTTAGAAATTTCTGCATGAAATTTCAATCAAATGTGATGAAAGCAATTTCCGTTCACATGATAATTGAAAAAGTTCTGAAAATTTCAATTACATTTGAACGAAAATTCTATTAATAAACGGCAATAAACTATTCACGGATAGCGTAATATAGCAAAAATTGAAAATCCATTTACGTGCGATGGAATTCCTAATTCAATTACCAAGAATTGAAAATTTCTTTTACAAATGAACTTGAAAAATCAATGAAATCTTAAAAAGTTCTTCACAGTGTATATACTTCCGCTGATTCGATTCACAATTCTCGTAGAAAAACATATGTTGCCTTGAATGTGAATACCATCGATGTCCATCTTATCGCGAAGGACAAAAGTTTTTACATATTGGACTGAAACTTGAGCGACTTTGAATGATCGTTGTACATTATTTGGATTTCAAATTCTTTTTGGAAGTATAACATGAATTAACTGATGAATTTCTTTGAGAATTCCTTCTGTTTTTAGAGATGTGGAATAACTTCCCATTGAAAAAGCATTGACATATAATTTTTAACAGAGATTTTTCAATTTTGAATCTGAGGGCACAGACATGAAAGTGAGTTTTCACTTCGAAAAACTGAAATTTCAATACTTGTAACTGAATTTCAAATAATTGAATGAATCTGAAAGGAATTAGTGTTTGATTGTGCGATTATCTCCGTCATAGGAATTTTCACGTGAATTTTTCACTGATTTTCAAATCATAATAGTATCATTAGCTGAGTGAATTCAGATTCATCGTGGTATATTTGTATCGATATAAGAGGAAATGAAATGAACTCTTTACCTCTCGAGTAATCTCTCGGAGAATGTTCCAAGGTGATACTTTACATCACCGGAACCAAAACCATCGAGTGCAATCGGATTGAATTGCGTCAGCATGTGATGCATCGGTTTTGAACAAACATTCACTAAAGTATTCAATCGACCTCGATGAGCCATTCCAATCACGATAGTCTGCACGCCTACGGAAGGTAGAAATAATCTATAAAATTATCTATTCAAGAGAGAAGGAGATTGAATAATTGAAAACCTTCAATTTTCTCAAAAGAATTTGATTTTTGAATTTGCGATTAAAAAGGAATCATGTCTGGATTAATCATTTTCTGGTCACAAAATGTTTTTGAATCGATTGATTCCTATTGATTCCAACGCAGAAAACATAATTTAAAATCGTTGATGAAATTTTTCGTTCAATGCATTTGACTTTGCATTTCTGCATCGGAATCAATAGAAATCAATCAATTCAAAGGAATTTTCTAACCAGGGCTGATACAAAATTTAGTATAAAATATTATAAAATTTTCTAAGAATGGAAAAAGTCTAATAATGGACAAAAATATGAATGAAACCGTTTATTTAATGGGGACAAATAATTTAATTGTGACGAATAAAATTTAGTTGGCGCGACTAAATTCCGTAGCTGTCAAATATTTAATTAGACCCTTCCTCTCAGTGCAAAGTAAGTTTATTTCGAAAATTTTGGTTTCCTGCACTGTTGAAAATTGTTTGAAATTTCATAACTTATTCAATCACATTTTTAATTGAATTTCCAAAATCTTAATATGATATATTACAAATTCATGGATATTTCACTGAAGTTTTATACACGTGTACCTTACATTTTCAGTTGCGTGAATAGAAATTTCTCACAGCGTTGCTTTCGTTACGCGGATTTAATGTTTTGCACAGAAATTTTTCAACAGCATGTTATATTTGGGACAACGGGTATTGAATAAAGACAACTTTCTCTCTAAATTTCTTGGAGTGAAAAGTTTACTCAAGAGTGAAAATACTGCAAATCTAAGGAGAGTGAAATTCCCCTATTGAGGAGTGAATTTTCACTTCACTAGAGTGAAGTTGTAACTCGCTTTAAAAAGCGAGATTCCACCCTTCTATAAGAGTCAAAATTCACTCTTATGAAGCGAGAACTCACTCTTCAGGAGTGGAATCTCACGCTTGTTGGACTTGCAGTATCTCCACTCTTTAGGAGTGGGTTTTTACTCCAAGAAATTTAGAGAGTTCTTTTTCTATGTGGAGATAGAAAAGGAAGAATTGATCGAAAATAATAATTACCATGTTCAGCTGATGTTTCCGCGCATTGCATCATCGACGGTACAAAAGCTTCACATCCTTCCAAACCAAATCTCTTCTCCGCGCTATATTTTCTAGCCAAAAAGCCTTCAAAGGATACAGCTTTCATTATATACTTCCAGGTCCAAACTCTGTGCTCGGCAGGCAACTCCCATGCTCCTGGTTTTTCGAATTTCTCTCTCAACCACTCCAACTGATCATTAATGACCATTAAAATTCTCCCACTTCATTCAGTTTTTTATGAAAACAATTCGGGCAAAACTGAATTCACATTCATATTGACATAATTTGATAATTTTTAAAATTCTCAAAAATTCTTATCATACACTGAGAGAAAGGGTTTAGATGAACATTATACAGCTATAAAATTTAACCATTTTCTATGAAAATTTTTTTGGATCAAATAAATTTTATTTGCCATAGTTGAATTTTTTATTTACATTGGATGAACTATTTCATTCATACTACAGACATCTACACTGTAAAGATGTGGGAAGTTTTTCTCCACACTGTTGGGATATTTCTTCCCCTCATCACGAAGGAATGTTTTTCCATCAAAAATGAGGGATTTTCTCACCACTTTGAGCAGTTATTTTGTTTTTTGGGTATTGAACCCTCTACAAATGAAGGAAAAGTCCACCAAATTATGGTGAAGAATTCACCATATATGCACGGAGAAAACTGGTATAGTAAAATATGGACGGACCAAACATTTGGTTACTATAATCAATCGCGTAGTTATTTTACGCGTAGTTTATTTTAATTGGGCGTATCGTTGATTTAACTAAGCGTATTGTAATTTGGATTGAGTCGTTTGGTTATTCTGTTTACGCAGTTTGGTCTGTCCATATTTTACTATTCGCTTGGTGATAATCACTATTCCTTTTTTTCTGTGTGGAGGAAATTTGCTGCCACCATTTTTGGGGGAAAATTCCATAATTATTTTTTACAGTGTAGACTTTTATTTACGACAACTGAAGTTTAGCTGTGACAGCTAAATTTTAGTTGCCGCAGGGAGGTGTCTTTCTCTCAGTGTAAAGACAGTTGTGTAATTGAAATTGATTGTCTCGGCAAATCAAGGTAAAATCATTTTCATTTCTTGTTCATTAATCAGTAATGAATGTATAAAATCAGAGAAAAAAGATGGATAAATAATAGGTAAATTACGCGAGTCACCTGTGTCAAATCATGGAGATAAGTATATTCCAGACCAAGATGGCCACAGTAAACTTCATTCAACCGAATGAGAATTTCTCTCAATGTCAAAGTACGTTTATCTCCCCCGATAACAGTTAAACTAGGTAACAGATACTCCCGATTCAAATCATCTTCGCTAAGATTTTTTAAATGCTGTCGAACGACCACGGCGGGTGCCGAACTTGGAGTTCCTTTTAATTTTACGGATTCTGGATTTTGTATGCCCAATGGATCGATATCTGCTACCAAATGGCCTCTCGTCTAAGTGAAAAATTAATACTGAATCTATGTTAAAAGGTTCAGAATTAACATGGCAAATAATTTAGAAATATTCCTGAAAGATATCTTCAAGAAATCTCACATGCAACATCAAAAGAAAAAATATAATTGCCAATCAATTTTGCACTCCAACCAGGGAATCTTTGACTTTGAAATAACTTTCAATTTCGAAGAATACAACAGAGCTTTCTAATTAAAATCTCAGCTGGATTCAAAATATGTTTTGTATATGCGATATCGCATTCTCTTTCAATTTCGATAAGAAGTTCAGCATTTTCTCACGATAAAGATATGTTGAGTTGAAGAAAAAAACGATACGGTGAAGTATATCAAGTCAATAATTGTGAATTCGTAGTGTTGATTGAAAGTAACTCACTTGATAAGCTCGAATTACAGCATCGACGCATCCCTGATCAACCCCTCCACTTGTTCCTCCAGTTGTCGATGCTGATAAAGCTGTAGAAAAATTACAAAGTCGTATATTTTTCAATTCGATTGAGAATATTATCTATATTATCTCAAATCATTCCTCTTATATGTCGTAACACCACGATGATTCGTTATTATTATATTATTATACTTTAATATCATCTCATACGTAAAGGTTCAATTTATAGGACGTAGTTAGAACGGTGACAAGCGTACGTTCTGAAATATGAGTTCGAAAAAACTATTAACATTCGAATCCTTACATATTAATCAGTGAAATTCATACCTACATACCACATAGCACGAACGTCTGAATCTCCAGGATATTTTGACAATATTACAATGTTTCCAGAATGGTGCAGAACATTTTGGAGATATTATCGACACATTCGTGATTGTACACGGAGACAAATAATACAATAAAAATGTCAACATTTTCTAGTGAATTAATAATATATGTCTAATGTCTTGAGAAGTACTCTTCGAATGTGGAAAAGAATACTACAACTGCAATAATTTTTACTACATTCTGTAAGAAAGCCTCTGAGACCGTCAGGTAATTGTGACGACATTTGACGGAATAATACTATTTTACTTTTATTATTTTTCTCTGTGTATGAGTGTTCACATCAAAAAGATTCAAATGACCCGAGTCGAAAAATTTGGACGGTTTTTGTCCTCATATTTCATTTTTAGGCTGATTTTGTCCTGATTGTTGAATAATGCGGATAAAAACCGTACTCTTTCATGATTTTAGTCTGAATTTCTCCTAAATCACTTCCATTCGTTGAAAGAGAAATCCAGACTAAAATCATGAAAGAGTACGGTTTTTATCCGCATTATTCAACAATCAGGACAAAATCAGTCTAAAAATGAAATATGAGGACAAAAACCGTTCAAATTTTTCGACCCGAGGACGAAATTTGTCACTAAACTTTTCTTTATAAACTAAATGTATTCAAAATTATGTTCGAATTGATATTGTAAGAATTTATTTGTATTAAAATATTTAATTCTCCCTTTCACAATTAGGACTTTCACAATTCATTTTCATTGCTAATGTTTCTCATGTTCTCAAACTTCAATACAGATCAATTCTCAACTCTTTTCTCATGCATAAATGAACACATAGGGAATTCTATTTTGAATAAATTCTATTAGAATAAATACCTACTTGGTGAATCACCTTGAATGTTTGCCCTTGCCGATTGCCCCTTTGAGGCGGACGAAGACGTTGATTTTCCATCAGAATCGATTAATTCAAAATATTTTCTCCACGTGGCATTAACTGAATTTGGATTGAGTAACCATTGATTGTAAAGATACTCCAAATATTGACTATTAGTGCCACTGGAAATCGTATCGTCCTTGCTGCCATTTTTCTTTCCTTGGCCTGATTTCACATTGGGTTTTGTGAGCATGAAATGACGAACTTGCTCCCTCGTGAGAGCCGTAGGAGCAACATTATGATGTATCCTTTGTCGATCGATCTGTGTTCTTTTGAGCACGCTTTTCGAACCAAAATAATGATTTATAGATTCGCGAAAAATTGTATTCAGGATGAAAGGAGATACTTTATGAACAACTTGGAGTGGTTGTAACCAAGGATACATTTTTTCCTCATTTGTAACCCGTAATTTTAATTCACCGTTCAAACGACATGATTTTATGTGATTTAATTGATGGATTCGAAGAAGCAAACTGAATTTGGTAGCAGGACTAAGAAAGCATATCGATAGTGTTCTTTTTCTACGGGTATGGATTAATTAGTACCTTGAGTAAATTCCAACTAAAAATTATATTAGAAACTTCAAAATTCTCGGAGTTTTGGGACTTTTAATCATGTTCTTGAAGTTTGAATCGATTATTCTTGGTTAAGCTAACCCATTGATTCTTGCCAAATCTCACTGAATCTTGCACAATATTCTAAACAAATCCTATACAAGCATTTTTAATGAGATTTAATTAGATAAATGTGTTTTTTTAATGTGATTCTGATTGAATCTTGCACAATGTTCTGACCAAATCTCATGAAATTTCAGTCTCAGATTCAATGGATTTTTTTAACCAGGGAAATGAAACATTTCAAGCAGTACTAGCACCCGCGCTCGCGCCAAAAACACACCTATAGAATGATTTTTACTGGGGGGATATCAGTCAAGATATCTTCGAAGAAAACGTAATAAGACACAAAATATTCATTGAATATTGAAATAGTAGATGAAACCTTGTTTTTCTTTTCTCATTGAACTAAAATATGTAAAATTATTTTTGTTTAGGGCAATGAGCATTCAACATCAATCGAGTATCGGATTATCAAGATAAGTCCTGAAATCCGTCCCTCCGATACAGCGTTTCCACGGAATCGTATCATCACAAGTAAGGTACGTGGTAACATTAATTTCACTGATTGCTACCTTTATAAAATTTTGCGTGCAAATAATGTAAACGATTCGCATGCACATTGATACTTCATGTATGTTTTTAACCCTTCAAGTACACATAGGTGCAAATTCGCACCAACCATTTTGAGACTTTTTGTTTTTCGTCAAAAATTGATTTTCCCAGCCAACCAAGGATTGGTTCCAATCATTAGTCAATTTGATTGATTCCAATGACATTTGCTAATAATTGATCAATTATTTGGGAATTATGCAGGATCTTTATGCGCATGTTCATTCATTGGATAATGATTGATCAAAAATTGATCATTTTTGAAGGGCCAATTGTTGGTCGCTAATGCGGACATCGAAAATCTGGAAATGTAAAACATTACTTATTTTCTATCGGTAATATGGGATTTTGCATTGGTAATGTCATGTTAATAGGATAGAATTATTTATTATGTATTGTTTATTACAAAAAATTGTTGTGATTTATCGATTCATTCATCTCCGTCGTATCAGTGATCGCAACTTGTCGAATTTTATATTATTCGTGGCGCGATAAAATTGTCGCGATGAATCGAGGTTATTCATAACTTCAATTTCGGTTTGAATTTCCATTTTGGAGCATGGATGCAAATTCCTATTATTATTATAACTGAGTGAACCGATTGAACTCCATTCCAATCAGAAAGTGTGGTTTCGAGTTATAATTTTTACTTGAATTAGCAATACGCAAATTGTGAATAATTATACAGGGTGTTTCAGAACTCGCTGAAACTGGCTTGAGGGATTGTTCTCTGGTGAAAACTAAGAAGATTGGTCTTTGGATCAAGTCGATCCGACGCTTAGTTCTCGAGATATAAGCATTTTTAGATTTTTTTTCAAATCCAAATCACTCAACAGCATTATGTGCTACGTACTGGAGCTTGATACCATTCGCTAAGTTGGAAAACGGCGGATCTCTGGAAAAAAAAATTGAACTATCCTATCATTTTTTGTTCCAGAGCTACAGTGATTTGAAATTTTTGAGCTCTCAGCCAATCAGAACTCAGCAACTTCAAATCGCTGTAGCTCTGGAACAAAAAATGATAGGATAGTTCAATTTTTTTTCCAGAAATCCGCCGTTTTCCAACTTAGCGAATGGTATCAAGTTTCAGTACGTAGCACATAATGCTGTTGGGTGATTTGGGTTTGAAAAAAAATCTAAAAATGCTCATATCTCGAGAACTAAGCGTCGGATCGACTTGATCCAAAGACCAATCTTCTTAGTTTTCACTAGAGAACAATCCCTCCAGCCAGTTTCAGCGAGTTCTGAAACACCCTGTATATTATAATGTTAAATGAACGGATTCAGTTTCACAGTGCCGTCATAACAGTTTTAAAATGAAAAAATTAAGAACAAATGTTCAACAAATTTGAACAAAATTCTTTCACACTGAGGTTATTATATTAGTATTTCAAAATGATTCAAAGTTTTATAGTATATATCAATCAATCACGAGTTATTGGTCAATTTTCGATCATTCTCAAACCAAAATAATTGTCCAATAATTGCCAAATTATGGGTCACATTATTTCACAGCTGATGGCAGCACCTATGCCCATGCCATTGACCAAAGATTGCCCTGCAATTGGGAAATCCAACCCAGATAGCAATTTAACCATTCTGCAATGTTGTCAGGCAAGCTTGTGACAAGGTTGATATAAGCCTCCTAGTTGACACACGACAAGGGTACAAGCTTACAAAACCCTTGCAGCAGGGCTATAGCAACCTTACACTGACAAGGTTGTCAATAACAAACCAAAAACAATCGAATGACAAGTGTGACAGGGTTATGACAAGCCTACATGTTATCTGGGAATGGTCCACTGAAATTGACCAATTATTGGTCGCCAATACGGACACAAAAATGGACCATCATTGATCAATCCCACCCAATCTCATTGGGTCATAATTGATCAGTTATTTATCAGCTTTGGTTAGCTGGGTTATTCTCGTGTTTTCTTCACTAATCGAATAAAATATTTCTGAATTTTCTTCTATACCATGTTAATCTGCACAGTTTTCCCTCCAATTTAAAAGGAAGTAAGGTCAAATTGGTCGAACAGGAACAGAGTTATTAATCGGTAAAGTTGTGTGGTGCGAATTTGCACCTGTGTGCACTCCGAAGGTGTGAAAGGATGTGTGTACTTGAAGGGTTAATACACTGAGAGGAAAACTGGCTTCTCCTCAAAACACAATTTCTTGTTCTAAGAAAACATTACTTTCTCTGATCTGAAGAAGCTGTGTAATTAAACTCAATCAATCCAGTATTTGCTTGGTTTAAGATTTTTAGTTCTCAGTTTACGATAGAATTGAACTATCCAGCTATGAACATCACCACTTCTTGTCTTCTGACAAGATTAAAATGTAGTTTTGTCCCGCAAGAAGAAATTTTTTTGATTCAAGTGAAATTTATTAACCTTAAGAAAATTTTACTTGAATCAAGGAAATTTTCCCTTGTTCGCGGAGCGAAACTACGTTTTATTCTTGTCAGAAGAAAACCTTTCTGTACGTGATGTCAGTTTTTCCCCACATTATCAGGTGTGGAAGTGTGAAACCGGAATTTCCCTATGAATGGCATTAGGCGCCAGTGATGCCAGATTCGAGACCGAGACCGTTTTTACTCACCCCATTGACGCTTCCCTTTCTCCCACCATGCGGAATAAGACGGGTGAAGGACAGAGAAACAGTGATGCCAGATTCGAGACCGAGACCGCTTTTATCCTCTCCATCGACCGCTTCCCCTTTCTCCCACTATGCGAAATAAGTCGAGCGAGCGAGAGAGTGATAGTTACTCTTTCTCTGTCGCTCACCCGACTTATTCCGCATTGTGGGAGAAAGGGGAAGCGGTCGATGGAGAGGGTAAGAGCGGTCTCGGTCTCGAATCTGGCATCACTGCTAGCCGTCAGTTTAGGGACCCTAAGACCACCCCTCAGCACCATCATCTTCTCCTAACAGCTGATGAAGATTTTCAACACCCCAATAAACATGAACATCTTCAGGATATCTCGAAGATATCTTTTGAAAGACATCTACAAGACATATCAAAAAGACATCTTGAAGATGTCTTTCAAAAGATATGTTTAAGATGTTCTGCCAAATGTATCTCTAAGATTAGCAGTTTTTAGGTTATGAGTGAATATGGATGACACTTCAAATGTCTATGTTCACAATCAAATTGCAAAAAAGGTGAATTCGTTCATAAATTAAAAGCTTGAATAATCTATGTAAATACTAACAAATTCTGTGAAAAGTACGATTGTGTAACCTTGCAGTGCTAGCACTGAAAGTATAACGAATCTCCAAGTCACAATATTTTGCGAATTATCGAACCTCTTACGCTGAATTTTATGTACGGCCTTTCCCAAGTAGCAGAAGAGGTTAGAAAGGCTAAAAGCGTGTTTGGAATATCCTACGAACATGCGTAGAACCTCCAAATGAGACTGTTTCGAATAATTATGTGCTATGCACCTCCATAGAATATCTTAACGAATTTATTCAAAATAGTCTCATTCGCACATCCCTTTCACATTCATAGAGTCACCATAGCATATGTGAGAAGTTCTTGTGCTACTTGGGTTGTGTACGGTGATTTTATCAAATTCTCATTCACATTTACTAATATATTGTTTTTCAATAACAGGAAGAAAAAAGTAATTTAAAGGTATCGATGATATTCATCAAACACTAACGATCATTGGATCATGTAGTTCAATATATTTCACCAAATTCTTTAAACTGTTCAAATTTTAAGCACAATCAACTTATCCTATATTTGTATATGTAATAAACACCTTGTTCAAAAGATCACTTCTATTCTGAAAATATACACCGCTGACATTATATCTCACTATGTCATATTGACAATTATAAGCACCGTCATCTAATTGTCCGTATCGCTCAGGTCATTGAAGCGTAGGTACGTCGTGAAATGCCCGGGTTCGAATCTCGCAACCCCAAGAATCCAAAATGAAATGCAATTGGTAGGACCGAGAGGGGGATCAAAAGGAAAGGAAGGAGGAAGGAGAAGAAAAAGAGGGGAGGATTTTTTTATGCTAATTCAAGATTTTCCTAAGATATTTTTATGAATTCTTCAAGACATTTTTAAGACTTGATCGAATACGTCTAAAACGTATCTTCCGCAAGACCTTTTTGAGATATCCTCAACTTGTCGAAATCAATCGCGTAAGACATCTTTTAGATTTCTAAAAGACATCTTCAAGACCTTCTTGCAGGACGTCTTTCAAAATTGCGAGATATCTTTTAGATATCTAAGAAATGTCTTTTCGTTTGATTGGGTACAAGGCAATAGAAGTTGAGTACACCCGTAATAGTTTTATAACCTCAAACATGTAGAGTTCTGTGCCTACAAAGTACGATCTGCGGACAGCATTGGTTTTTTGTTATCGTTTGAAGAAAACTGCTGCAGAATCACATCGAATGCTTGTCGAACGTCTTACGGCGAACATGCCCTTGGTGAAACACAGTGTTTCGAGTGGTTCAAAAAATTTAGAATTGGTAATTTTGACGTGAGAAACGAGGAGCGTGGGAAACCACCGAAAAAATCTGCAGACAACGAATTACAAATCTTATTGAATGAAGATGATACTCAAACTTAACAAGAACTCGCGGATCAACTAAATGTGACGCAGAAAGCCGTCTCCATTCGTTCGAAA
This sequence comes from Gonatopus flavifemur, assembly GCA_018340375.1. NCBI lineage: Eukaryota > Metazoa > Arthropoda > Insecta > Hymenoptera > Dryinidae > Gonatopus > Gonatopus flavifemur. The sequence continues at coordinate 20,740,876 of JAFFJZ010000007.1, forward strand.
GCCATGGGGAAGCTTCAGAAAGTAGGAAAGTGGGTTCCGCATGAACTGAATGAAAGACAGCAAGAAAATCGAAAAATCACTTGTGAAATGCGGTTCGACAGATACAAAAAAAATCATTCTCCATCGGATTGTGACAGGTGATGAAAAATGGATAATTTTGAAAATTCTAGGCGTGGGGAACCATGGCTGAATCCAGGTGAATTATCGACATCCGCTGCAGGACAGAATCGTTTTGGAAAGGAGACAATGCTTTGTATTTGGTGGGATTAGAAGGGTGTAATCTAGGGGTGTGCGAACCTTGAATGTTTCAGTCGAACCGAACTCGAACCGAACTCCAAATATATTTTTCAAGTTGAACCGAACTTTGTAATTTCGAACCGACAGGGCCGGCGTCAGGGCAGGGCGATCAGGGCGGCTGCCCGGGGCGGCAAACTTAGGGGGGCGGCAGAGTCTAAGACAGATTTTTTATTCTGATCTCGAATTGATCTCACACTTTTGAGCACAAGCCATTCTCACTAGGTCGATCATTATTCATTTGATAGGACATACGTTACGACATGATAGTTTATTTGAAACAATATTGGAAAGGGAAATGAAGGGTAAAACTTGTAAAGGTAGACCTAGATTAAGTTATATGAAACAAATTATACAAGACAAGAGCTGTCTTCGATATATAGAAATTAAATGTTTGGCGGGTAATGGACAGGATTGGAGGATTTCATCAAACCAGTTATAAGACTGATTACTTCATGATGATGATTATTATTCATAGGGAGAAGCAAGGAAAGTTCAACCCTTTTACAGGGATGGGCACTTTTGTACTCCCGGAATACTTTTACTGGGAGTACTTTTTTTTGACCTCATATGAAGGTATGAAGACATTTTACTCAAGAAAAAAAGTACTCCCAGTCAAAGTATTCCGGGAGTACAAAAGTGCCCATCCCTGCCCTTTTATTAGTTCAATCAGGGTGATTGTATGTGGAATTTTGTCGTTTGTGTTATTGGTTCCTCCCCTGGTAAGAACGAAGTGTAACAAAATACATTTGCGATGCACTCCACGGCGCGAAACACCACTCCGGGTACATTCGGATGAACCTCGCATTCCACTGTAACTACAGTGTAACACTTTATTTTCACCAGGGTCTTTTCAAACAAACCACGTAATTCACCCATTTCGTTAAAATTCCATAACCGCTGGACACCCTGGCTCAATAAAACGTGATTTGGAATAAAATGGGAGAAAATATTTTTCTATTAAAGATCCTTTCCATAATACAAATTACAAGGGGGCATTTGCATGATTATTTCCGCTTGGATCTCCATTGTAGGCAATTCTCATTAACGTGTATGTTATATCATGGTTCAGTTCAAGTTAGGCCTATAGTTAGGATTACAGTAGAAAAATTTCAAAATTCCATCAATATTTTTTCAACTTATTCCAGTTTGAGCTTCAAAGCAGATCACTTAGTTAGCGAGATATTTGAAGTTGCGTTCAACATGATATCCCACAGAACACTTCAGTTGAGAAAGAGTTCATAATGAATCAATTTGGAACTATGAGAATTGAAAATAAATGCATTAAAAACTCTTTCTGAACTGTGGTATTGTGTGGTTTATGTTTTTCTATGATATATTTCAAATATAACTATAAATATGTCAGTAACTAAACAGTGAAATGTTTTCTGCTTTGAGCCTCAGAATAGAAATATTTAGTAGAGCAATTTACGAACTTCTAACCTTCAAACAGTAATATCGGTCTCACATACTGTTAGACCGGGGTTTACGGTTGACGTGATTTTGAGAGGTGTCACCGTTCAAGGGCCAAAACAGAACGTTTTTAGAACTCCTTATGAATTGATCAGTTCAAAAAAATTTTGAGACAATTCCATTCGAGTTCTCGAAAAAAAAAATGCTTTGGGTCGCTGGGAAATTTATTGTCTTCATCCTTATTATTTCCAATGAGCACTAACTGAAAATTACACAAAGTGTTGAAATTAAATTTCACAAGAATTACAATAATTATTTCAAAGCGATCATCCGCCACATGAGGGGAAAGTTAACGAGTGAATTCCAAATTTTGATATTCTTAAGAAAATTACGAGCATTTTTTTATATCACGATTACTTTCGTTCTGTCTATTTTTTCGTTGGCATTCAAATTGTATCAAGTATCCTTCTTTTGTCTCTGTTACTGCAGATGAAAATGGGATTCGACATTGTTGATGAGATAGGGACCTTTTTTTTTGGTCGGTCAAGTACTCCCCGATGCAGGGGCGGCGGGACTTGCTCTCGCCCGGGGCGGCGGATTCCCTGGCGCCGGCCCTGTTCGAACCTACTTCCAACTCTCAAAATGTCTAATCGCAAAGCCAAAACTAAACTAGAAATACATTTATGAAAACAGAATCGATCATGCATTCATTTTTTTAAATGACGTTCCATATATGCAGCATGTTGCAGTATTGAAACAGTCTACCCTGGTAGCACCAAAAGTACGTAAAACATTCTGAGAATGTTTATTAAACGTTTGGGTAATTAAGAAACGTTCGGAGAAAATTCCAAACATATTGGAGTTATTTGAGTAATAATGGAGACCTCATTTATTATTTGTCATTGATTGCAATTGTTTTCTCCATTGCACAGCATTCTTATGTTTCTATTTCTAATAGACCAGTTCAACTCTCAGATGAATAAGAAAGATTTGTGCAGACAGGGATACTATATACTAAAGAAATAAATCATTCACCACACTAAAATACTTCAGCTCATGAAATTAATTATTTATTACGATAAAATATTTAAATGACAAAATAATAAACAAAGGATCTTGAATATAAAAAACATGAATGATTCATAAGTTATCATGTATAAATGTCAGCTCTTGTACATGTCCTTTTAATGAGGTTTCTCTCTTTGTACTAACAATATTTCCTGCTCCAGAGAATAATCGTTCACTGGCAACTTCCGCTGATGAAATGGCTAAATATTTCTGATCAATTGGGGACAGTTTTTTGAATACGTTTCTATGATCAGCCCTACAGCGGTATAGCAATAAAAAGGAAGAACAAATGTAGGGAGGTGAGCGTCCATGTCTCATTGACGCGAATAGATGATAATTGGATGGAGCCAGATCTGAAGAATAAGCCACGTGCGGTATCATCTCTCAACTGCACGCCTCGATCGTTTCCCTGACCCGTTGTGCTGAGTGTGATGGGGCATTATCGTGGAGGAAGACGACTTTGTGTTGCCTTTTCCCATATTCCGGTCGTTTTCCGCGCAATGCGCGATTCAAGTCGATCATTTGCTGTTGGTAGCGATCAGTGGTGACGGTTCACCCAGGTTTTAGCAGCTCATAATAGATTACACTGGGGTGTGCGAACCGTTCGAATCTCGAACCGAACTGAACTCCTACTGTTCGGTTCGGTTCGAACTTGATTAGCAGAAAAAGTTCGGTTCGGTTCAAATTTCGAACTGCATTGATTGAAAACGTTCGACTCGAGTTTCGATTTGTTACGGTTTGCTTCGAATTTTAGGCTCACAACCCAAAAACATTCGACTACACTGGAAAAAAAAGACGATGTTGAATCTACCTATCATCCAGTTGATCTGATATCGATGTCAAGTTCAAGTGATGAAGAACACACATACAGGCGTTCCCATGTTGTTTTCACTTGTAAACACGCAGAAACAACTTGTTTCCAAGTCGAATTGACATGATATTGGGTACTTGATAGACGAAAGTTGATTGAATCTGTCATTTTTTCTAGTGGAGTTTCGAGTTTCAAACTTGGATAATTGAAAAAGTTCATATTTCGGATAACCTTGTTGAAAATACTGCGGATTACATGAAATTAAATATATTCATAATGAATTCTATTCGCAGCCTCATTATTTTGCCTCCTCAGATACGCGAAATACATACACTGAGAAAAATCACATAGTTGCTGTAACTTAATGCTAGCCACAGCAGCAAAATAATTTATTCATATATCAGACAGCTAGACTTTTATTCAGATCAACGCCAGGGCTGACGCCAGGGAATCCGCCGCCCCGGGTGAGAACAAGTCCCGCCGCCCCTGCATCGGAGACACTGATCTCTAATATACACTGGATCCAAAATCGATCCTTTCGGCGAGAAAAAGATCGATTTTTGTCCGATCTTTAGTCGTGTCGATCTATTGTAGATCGATCTTTATTTTCCTAGGATCGGTCGAAAAAAATCGAATATTACTCGGTGTCTTTTTTTTCATTCTATAATCGTGTGCGATCATTGGATGCATGTAATGGAGATTTGAGGTTGTCCAACGTACCCCTCAATCGCGTGCCAATGGGTGCGTTCGACATGTTATGATCCTATTTCCTTGTAGTATTTTTCCCATAATTATCACAACCCGAGCGATTTCGTTTTTACCGAAATTTTTGGTAAGAAATTGGTAATTTTGTGGTTGGAAATTGGTTATATTGTGGTCAAATCGTCGTACCGTTTGTGACTCTTTTGTACCACATAATTACCAACAAATTACTACACGATCGGTATTTTTATGGGAGAAGTTTTGGACAAATTTTGGTGAAGGATGACGGAATCAACAGGATGTACAATTCGGTTCCTTTTGGGAAAAATATGCCTGACATTATCGTAAATGGAAGGAACAATCTTCGAAACTCATAAAATTTGCAGCATTATTCACATTTGATATCGAATGAAATATAATATGAGTTAATAATGCGAGGGCCCGGGAAAAAATGATCAGATCTGACCAGATCTGAATCTTGGTCAGATCTAAACAGATCTATTAACATCTGAAAAATTACGATTTTGGCTTGTGTTTGTCACAATATATGTGCAAATTCAAATTCATATACAGTCAGATATCACAAAATTTCTGACAATTGAACCACCAATTGCTCATTAAGATTTAATCTAATATTCAATTCAGATCTAACGAGATCTACTCAGATCTAACCAGATGTGCCAAGATCTGATCAAATCTACTGAGATCTGAACAGATCTAATCTGATCTTTCGAACCAGATCTGACCAAAAATCAGATCTACTCAGATCTAATTAGATCTGAATAGATCTGATGATTTTTTCCTGGGGGGATAATGTCTTGACCATTCAGATGTTTCAAAAGAAGAAACAAGATTTTTTCAAAATACTTTCACCATTAACGGGATACTAGCGATGGTAACAAACCTCTCTCTCTATCGTATAGGCGTGTCCTTTTCTATCCAACGTGCTCTGTTGGTAAGCGCTAGTAACCCGTTGAGACGAGAAAAACTTTGATATTTTTTCCGCTGGAGTATATATTATAATAACTAAAATATGATTATTTTTGTTTTCGAGTATTGATGACATACTATGTCAAATTTGAGATGTTGATATATTGATTTTTCATATATTTGCTTCATATTACAATAATTCATGAATAAAATTGCCCATCAACATGACTAAATGTCATTTCATAATTGAGATTTTCAACCCCAAAACCGGCATCCCCATTGATTGATTCATATATCGCCAACCATTCATGTTGTAATCTCTAAAAGAATTCACCAATTCATGGAGGAACCTGTTCGGTAATTGATATCTATATTAATCATTCAATCTTATATGTAAGACATATTCACTTTGATTCTACTCAATCCAGTTGTGAACAAATCCATCTATCTATATCTTGGAATAATATCTCAGACAAAAAGAGCTCATCAAAAAATTCTTCACTGTCTGGATTTAGACATCTAAGATTTTTATTGGAAGATATTAGATACACGAGCGTGCCATAATTTCCCTTTTTTCGATCTGTGTCTCAATCTGCTCCCATGTAACACAGAATATTCTGAGAATATTCTCACAACATCCGTAAAATGTACGTGGTCGAATATCCTCACAAAAAGCGTAGAAGATTCGTAAATATTCATAGAAGATTCTTGGAACATTTGAATGAGACTGTTTCGAATATTCTAGGGACGTTTGTACAATATGCGCACAAAGTTTGTAGGGAGATTGATGAGCAGCGCATGAGCAAGTATCGTGATGACATTAATTCAGTAATCAGGGGGATGCAACTCCAATGAGTACAATCAAACCTTATTTGCGCGCCATCTCCTTAATAAATATTCATGCGAACTAAAAATCAATATAGCGGTCTTGTATACCGGGATAACCTCAAAATTATTATAGTTAGTTTGAGTTTTGAAACATCAACGATATTTAAATAATAGAGTATTGAACAATTCTAAAACCGAATTATCAGTTAGACTAATTGAGTTTTAGAATCGTTTCTGATCCTTCATTGTTGAAATACTGTTAGTTTTTCAAAATCCAATCTGATGAGAGTGACACTAAGGTTATGTCACTATACCAGACCGCCATTGCTGTTTTAGTCCTTGATCGACATTTTTTCGGGTTTTGAGTCTACGCGGAAAGACCGGGTCTATTAATATTTAGAAAGAATTTATCAACGTTTAGAAAAATGACTGTCAATTCAGGGAAAAAGAGGATCGCTGGAAAATATTCATAGTGAGTCTACCAAAAATTCGTAGACAAAATATTAACAGTTGATAGTTCACGGAGACAAAGAAATTCGCTGTGGCAGCGAAATCTACTTTTGCTGGGTTCCTTTTGCCAGAGCAGCAAATTTTTTGCTGTGACAGCAAACTATTTGCTGTTCCAGCAATCTTGTTAGCTGTGACAGCGAATTTTTCGCTGTGGCAGCAAAAAATGTTTGCTATCCCAGCAAAATTGGTTTGCTATTCTATATGTAATACTAAAAATTTGCTGGCGGAGCAAACATTTTTTGCTGCCACAGCTAAAAAATTGCTGTCGTAGCTAACACGATTGCTGTTATCGCAAATTTTTAGCTGGGTCAGCAAAAAATTTTGTCATTCTATATATAATACCTCGATTTGCTGCGTCAGCAAATGTTTTCTCTCCGTGTTCCATTGGTATTTTTCACAGTAAAACTATCAATTCTTAATATATCGACTATGAATTTTTAGTAGACTCACTACGAATATTTTTCAGCAATCCTCGTTTTCTCTAAATTGACAGTCATTTTTCTAAATATTAATAGACCTGGTGTTTCCGAGTACAATTCGAAGCAAACCGTGACAAATCGAAACTCAACCGAACGTTTTCAATCAATGCAGTTCGAAATTCGAACCGAACCGAACTTTTTCTACTATCCAAGTTCGAAGTTCGAACCGAACCGAACAGTAGGAGTTCGGTTCGAGATTCGAACGGTTCGCACACCCCCAGTGTAATCTATTATGAGCTGCTAAAACCTGGGTAAACCGTCAACACTGATCGCTACCAACAGCAAATGATCGACTTGAATCGCGCATTGCGCGGAAAACGACCGGAATATGGAAAAAGGCAACACAAAGCCATTTTCCTCCACGATAATGCCCCATCACACACAGCAACACGGGGCAGGGAGACGATCGAGGCGTTCAGTTGAGAGATGCTACCGCATCCCAGATAACATGTAGGCTTGTCACAACCCTATCACACTTGTCATTCGATTGTTTTTGGCTTGTTATTGACAACCTTGTCAGTGTAAGGTTGCTACAGCCCTGCTGCAAGGGTTTTGTAAGCTTGTACCCTTGTCGTGTGTCAACTAGGAGGCTTATATCAACCTTGTCACAAGCTTGCCTGACAACATTGCAGCAAGGTTAAATTGCTATCTGGGATGTGGCCTATTCTTCAGATTTGGCTCCATCCAATTATCATCTATTCGCGTCAATGGGACATGCCCTCGCTGAACAGCGCTTCAATTCATATGAAAATGTAAGACAATGGCTCGATAATTGGTTTGCTTCAAAAGAGGGACTATTTTGTTGGCGTAGCATTCATAAAGTGCCGGAAAGGGACGGAAAATGTATAAACATCAATGGAGATTATTTCGAATAAAATATTTTTCATCATTTTCAAACAACAAACGTGTGATTTTCACAAAAAATTCCGGTTTCATACTTCTACCCCTGGTATAGTTTATAATTGACTTTTTTGTAGTGAATTACGAAATTTACTGAGATTCCTTCCATGAACTATGTATAAAAATTGAAAAATCCTTATGACAACTTCACACTTCCACCAGTATTCCTGAATCTGAAACGGTAAGACTTTTTCAATGAGCCCATCAAATCTATCCTGAAAAAAACATAAAACTCCGTGCATGTCTGTTGGATGTTTGATGTATGTGAATGGAAGTGTAATATTGTAAGATAGGTTAATTTAATCGAGGAAATTTCATAATCATTTCCTATTATCACTAAGAACGAAAAAACAGGCATTTATTTTGGTTATTCAGTACACAGTATGGAATTTTGTGCCAAAGAACCTATTCGAGCAGTTTCGACGTATCGCAAATTTCTATTTTCTCATCACCGCTATCGTGGCTATGTTAATCGAATCTCCTATATCGCCGCTCACCAGCTCGATGCCTCTATTGTTCGTAATTTTGGTAACAGCCTGCAAACAGGGTTACGAAGATTATCTACGTCACCGAACGGATAAGAAATCCAATAGAAAATCAGTTACGGTTTTGCGTAATAAATGCACGCAGGTATGAACAATATTCTTAACACTCGATTATTCGTTGATTAATTATAATTTTCAGAAAAAAATTTAGCGGATATGCCGCTATAATGATTCCTTGAACAGAGTCTGAATACTCAATTTGTACACTATTCTTTTCATCAAGTTGAATTCATATCAAGTAGTTCCTTCAGATTCCAAGTCAAATAAAGAAGTACCCCATGAAGAAAGGAAAACACGGGCCGATACTGTCTTAGTAGAAATTAAATAAGCCCCAGCTAGTTTTCCCAAATGTTAAATTGGTTTCTAGCTAGTTGTGTATCGCCCTCTCCGTTAGATTGTAGTTCAAATTGCTAATCAAAGATGTGAAATCATGTTTTCTCATTAAATTCACACCTATGAATAAGTTAAAGATGTCTTTTAAAATGCAACCCCAAGTCAAATGTTTCTGAATTCATTTCCATAAAATAATACCAAATAACAAATTGAACGGTTGAGCTTCCTTCTATTGCTCTGACCATATTTACGGACTATCAATGTTACTGTACCATCAGTTGAAGCATGAAAAATCGACATATACCAACTGAATATTTGAACACTAAGGTCAAATTGACTGAAATGTGTTATCCAGTTTCCCCCACATGGGTTCTATCTAGTACATGGACGTTAAGTGAGATGCCTAGACAAATTTCTACCAGGGTGATTCCCCCAATAAAAATATTTCTCTTCAAAACTCTTCAGATTTTTCTACATAACTGTCAGATTTCGGACGCTTTGAGAAATTTGCAGAATTTTTAACCATGAATATTACTCTACAAATTTCTGCATTACTCTGCAAAATTGTACATAATTCTTCCAATCTCCGTAATATTTTATGAATTTCTCCACAAAATTCGTACAAGACTCGCCAAATCTCCATATTACATTAAATACTTCTCTGCATATTTCTGCATTACTCTACAAATCTCTGTTTTATCTATTCACTTTTGCTTGAGAAAAAAAATTTTTGTTCAGAGTTTATCTCTACAAATTTCCTTCCAGTTCGACTTGAATGACATTACGGAAGAGACACCAAATTGAAAGTCCATTTTTAGGAACTTTCCTCAGTGAGGATTGAACCCGGGTCCTGCGAGTGAGAAGCAAGGCCTCTATCACATCAGCGGATCTCCGAGATGACTACAGTAATCTTAAAGTACCATTTATGGGAATCATCGCAATGGAAAATTTTGAAAAATTCGTTTTCGTGAGGTATAGACCAATCAATTCAGAATCTTCTGAAACGAAAAATGAATAGGTCGTGGGAGAGGGGATTTTTTTGACCTCAACTTGTAAATTTTTCCAAGTGCTGAGTCAAATCGATAGAAAATTTTGAAAGTTTGTCCCTGTAAGATATAGACCAATCGATTCAGAATCTTATGAAACGAAAAATGAGTAGATCGTGGGAGAAAGGTTTTTGTCGACCTTAACTTGTACATTTTTCCAAGTGCTGGGTCAAATCGATAGAAAATTTTAAAAAATTCCTTCCCGTCAGATATAGACTAATCGATTCCGTATCCTCCGAAAGGAAAAATGAGTGGGCCGTGGGAGAGAGGTTTTTTCGAGGCCTCCTAGTGAATTTTACTTAAGTTGTTTTGAGTCGATTGAAAAATTTCAAAAAATTCACTTTATCTCCACAAATGCGATTTGAGAAAAATGTATGCATTTGTATAGAAAACTCAACTCTCCGCCACAAGCCATAATATTCTTGGAATAGACAAATAAAGAGAAAATTCAAATTTTTTTCTGCAAATGTAGTTTGCAGAGAAATGTATGAATTCGTGGAGAAAATTCAACATTTCTCAACAAAACAACTTTGACCAATAAGTTGGAAATGTACAGAGAAACCTTTACTGGCAATAGAAATTTTCAGAAATATGCAGAATTTCACAGAGTTTTGGAAGATGAATCTGTTGAAAAAATTCTTTCTTCCTCTAAGAATTGCGATAATGAAGTTTTGCAGAGAAATTGTTGGAGTTTTGAAGAGAAATATCTTTATTGGGGTCAACAGAGGAAAGGGTCCGAAAATGGGTTATGGTCCGAATATGGGCAATCGAAGTTGTAGGCTTGTATCCCACACAGCACATCCACCGATGTCCACGTCGCATCTCCGTGGAGGCGAGGTGGAAGAAAGGGAGACGTGGATACAAGGTGGAAAGAACGGAGAAGCGACGTGGAGGCGACGGAGAAATGTCCGCGTGCTGTACGGGATGGCGCTGCCGCTTGGCGGTGACCGATTCAACATGTTCCTTATCACCGACAAGTTGCGTGCACAGCAGTTGGCGATTACAGTACAATGTGTTCCTTCCACAAGTGAATTTATATTTTTCGGTGCCTTTCACAACTTTTTCAGGTATGCGATGTTTTCAATATCATTACTAGTCATCCGTTCCGTTGAATCTGACACAATGTGTAGCTTATTAGGGAAGTATAGAAGCGTAAATTAGCCGAAGGAAGAATTGATATCATAACAGTTCCGCCAAAAACACCAAACTGCCAACAGTTTCAACAAAATTTTACGGATAGCCCATATTCGGACCCCATTTTCAAAAATCACAGTTTTTACATTTTCCAGGAAAAAAATTTATCACTCCTTCGTTCATTGAGAAGAAAAGATATTGGTCAAACATAGACCTCTGGTAATAGTTATAGGTTCTTGCTGTGATTTTTATTTGGATTTTTCGCGTGAAGACTGGCCAGTAAGAGATGACATCAAAGTGGTAGCCCATTTTCGGACCCTTTCCTCTACTGTTACCATAATAACCCGTAATTCCAACGCTACCAAATCCATCAAAGCTGGCAAGGAATTAAAATAATAACACCATTTTGCGTATGTGTCAGTATAGCATGGACTGGATAACCCTGTCAATACTGCTGAACTCTACCATTTAAACATCATTCCAACAGTATTGATTTAATATTTTCCCAATATTTGCCCAAGGCTTTCTATCCGCGTAAAACAATATCCATTGAAATCCGCCGAACAGTTAGTCCCAGTTGAAAAACAGGATGATTCTGAATTAAAACAAGTCTGGCGAGTACAACCTCGCTAGTACCAAACTGTTTGTCAACTTCGGCAATTTCTATACGTGATAAAATATAAGACCTAATTAACTAATTTTGTCAATAGACTACATGTAGTCTGCACTGACAAAAATAAGCTGGTGAAATATGTCAAATCTAAACAACACTGTAAGGACAGACACAGAACAAATACATATCAACAATAAAAAATATATATATTCATTCAACTATTCCTTCTAGTAAAGTTCGCCACACTGAGAAAAAAGAATAGTGAAAATAACTGCGTTCAACTATTCGATATGCTCCAATGCAATGGACTTAGATAGAATTGTAGCTGAGTCAACTACGCGTACTTGAATGAATCTTGTATTTGAATTGAATTGATGAAGGATTGTGTATGAACACATCCAACTGTCATACATAGTTCAGGCCACTATCGTTTTCCTCAGTATATCTATCCTCATTCCGCGCAAAAAGTTCCATACTGAATTTACATATTCCTATCAAGATTCGTTGGTTTCGTTCCTGTCCTCGAAGTGCTGTTTAGATGGGACATATTACAGGTGCATATTTGTCACTGTACATGAATTTTACTATCATAAAAGTGGTGGTGAAATCTAAACTTATACATTGAGAGGAATTTAGAGTTCAATTGAATTTACTGGAAAACATTGTGAATTCGGTCAAGCTTCTATTCTCACAGCATAGAAAATTTCATTGTGAATTCAGTCTATTCCTCAATTACAAAATACCATAATAAATTTAACTCCAAAGTTCTTTCGGCGTAGTTCCAATTCATAGCTAACAATGCAAAAAAACTACATCTTCTAGAGTTTTTTATTATTATTCGCACTATGTGTGCCATCGATATTCACGCAGTCATTATCGTTGTGCATTTTCTCAGGATATTCACTGTGAAAACATAGTGGTAGGTGACTTGGTCAGACTGAATCGTGAAGATGACATTCCTTGCGATCTTGTTCTTTTATACAGTAAGGAAATTTCGGGTTGCTGTTATGTGACTACCTCCAACTTAGACGGTGAAACTAATTTGAAGGTAAAATTTATAATCAAAATTTAATATTCACCATGATAGAAATGTTTTATTAATGCGAGCAGACACTCCACGTTCCAAAAGTGACATCTGGAATGTCAATTTCCAAAATAACATCGATGAATGCAACTATAACATGCGAACATCCTCGAGCGGATCTCTATTCCTTTTATGGAAAGATTGAAATAGAAATGACTAATGACGAAGAACAAGTGACTCGGACATATGGCTATTTATCAATGGACAATCTCTTATTGCGTGGAGCGACTTTGAAAGATACTGACTACGTGATTGGATGTGCTGTGTACACAGGACAAGATACAAAACTCTCTCTCAATTCAAAAATCACGAGTCATAAATTCTCCATTGCCGAAAAGTATGTTGTATTACTTTATACTTGTTATACCAAGTATCCAAAAGTAGAGAAGAATTCATTCTATGTGTAACATCCAGCTGGTATTGTATATTGAATTTTTGCATTAAAATTGAAAATTATTAAATCAAATCTGTCACAGACATTCATTCACAGCATAGGAGCTGTACAGTAGACTCTCCGAATGTGTCCACCGACCTCTCTTTTCAACATTCCACATGGCGGAAAGTTAAAAAGAGATGTCGAAGGACACATTCAGAGAATCTACTGTATTCTGAATTCGACATTAGAAAAATTTGAATGAAATCATAATTTTGGAATAACATTCTATTGTGGAATAAGGTAGAATAAAGAAAATAGAATTTCTTTGAAATTAATTGTGTAACTCAAAAATTCGAATTCAGTTTCTTCCACTCAATTCTTTTGTATTGTTTTCAATGACAAGTTTTTTGTTAGGACCCGTGTCAAGTTTCGTATATCCTTTTATATCTGCACGGAGAAAATGTATTGGCAAAAGATTACCCAAAGTTAAGTAAAACGGGGACATAGTGGTATTCCCGTGAAGTTTAAAATCCGGTTGAGTTCATTTTACTCGACTACAGATGGAAATAAATTCGAATGTTTTCATTATCTCAACAAGTTGCTCACTGTTGAGAAACATCTGAATGGATTTTCATCTATAGTCGAGTAAAATTAAGTCAACCGGATTTCAAACTTCGCGGAAATGCCACTATGTCCCCGTTTTACTGAACTTTGAATAATCTTTCGTCAATATATTTTCTCTGTGTGAGGCCAAAAATTAACGACAAAATTTTATTTTCAAAACTTCTGCAACAATTTGAATTTGAAAATTTTCCACATCCAATACGTTGTAACGATGAATATTGCCACAAAACTCAATTGATAAATCAATAATTATAAAATTGAATGGTTTCATATTTCAGATCCATCAACAAGTATTTAATAATATTTATTAGTATATTGATAATTGAAGTATCAGTTTCTACCGCGCTCAAAATGATCATCGAGCATTATGAACACTGGAACGTCTATTTGGGTAAAACTGATAAAAATGATGCCCCTGGATTAATTACAGATATTCTCGGTTTTACCATCCTCTACAATTACATTGTGCCAATATCGCTGTACGTCACGGTTGGTGAGGAATTTTAAAAATCATTTTTTTTCACTGTCAATGTATAATTCAAAGGATTAATTGAAAAATAATGGAATAAATAGACATTTTCTATTTTATATACATCTCAAACTTGTCTTGAGGTATCTTCAAGACGTGGATTAATATGTGGGTTGTTGAAGTCCATTATAAAAACTTCAAAATCCTACTTTCAGATTCTGCAACTCTGGAAAAAATTGGAAGAGAACCCTGCACTAATCTTATGGGAAAGTGGATCCCGGTTAAATTGCCTAGGGCTTTGCTATAATATAGTTCATGATGGCCTGAAAAAAAGTATCCACAGGCACAGGCTCCAAAGATGAATATTTTCCAAGTTATGGGGCATCAAAGATTGGGAAAAATCCAACATATTGGAAGCTCTAGTATAACAGTACGACGGTTACGCGTGTATATATATTCGTAAATATTCATGTATATATATGGGGCATTCTTTGTGAAATCGGCCACCCCCCCCCTGCACATCTCAATTTTGAAGATAGAGATCTCGGAGACCAATCAAAATTTTCGTTGAAGTGTCTACTTTTCATTGCCGTATGGTGTTTTTTGAACATGGCGGCCATTTCACCAATATGGCGGCTGAAACGAAAGGGAAACGTGTTGAGAATAATCGAAACCAGTCCTAGAGATATGATACGTGCGTGTTGGATAGTTCTGTGAACTGGGGCATGTAATTCGAGCCTTCCGGATGAATTGCATGCGGTTGGAATACTGAAATTGCGAATGGCGGATCCAATATGGCGGCCGGAAATTCAAAATTGCTTCGAATTTTTTGAAACATGGGGAACGGGGAGTTTTCGGGTCGCTGATGACGAATCCGAACTCAGATTTCCAGAATTACAGATGGTGGATCCAATATGGCGGTCGGTAAAATTATAAATCTCTTGGATTTGTGCAAACATTGTCATACTGAGGTTATTGGGGTCGCGGAACAAGAATCCAAACCCATATTTCCGGAATTGCAAATGGCGAATCCAATATGGCGGCTGGAAATTAAAATATTGCTTCGAATTTCCTGAAACATTGGGGAAGGGGGTTTTTTGGGTCGCTGATGACGAATCCAAACTCAGATTTCCGGAATTACAAATAGCGGATCTAATATGGCGGTCGGAAGAATTATAAATCGCTCGAATTCGTGGGAACATTATCATACTGAGGTTTTTGGGGTCGTTGATCAAGAATCCGGACTTGGAATTCCGAAATAGCGAATGTGTAATCCAATATGGCGGTCGGAAGAATTATCAATCTCTTGGATTTGTGGAAACAATGTCATACTGAGATTTTTGGGGTCGCTGATAGACATTCGAATCCGGATTCTCGGAATTATGAATGGAAAATTCGATATGACGGTCTGGATATGAGGAACCATCCGTCGTCTGACGTAAATCTTTGTTCCAAGAAAGTTCTAAAGAGTCATTTTGAAACCATAAGCATCATGTACTATGATAAAGTATTTCACGAAAAGATGAAACGGAAACTCAACAAACGATTCGAGAATGCCCAACATGTACCTGAGATTCTGAAAAACCATGGGTTTTTGATAGGATCCGATAATGAAGTGCTCATCAAGAGGTACTCTAACGATGAACAAAACAGAGTATGGTGGCCAAATGGACAACCATGAGGTAATGTACGCGTAGTTGCAAACTCGTTAATTGAGAGATATGTGACAGTCAACGGCCCTTTTTAGGGCCACTCAATGTGCAAAGTCTGATCGCGCAACCTCCTCGTGGTGCACATTGGGTTATGCTGATGCCGACAACTTGGAGCCTGAATACACGAATTCAAAAGTCAAAAACCAGCAGTATTCATGGTTTGGTTCGAGGGAGATTTGCAAGGAGTTTCATTGGGAGGGAGTCTATTGAAAGTTTGTGAATTTGTGTGACCAGACCCCAAATAATTCCTGAAATTAATATAATATTCGTTTCCCTCATATCAAATGTGCTTGCGGATCATTGAACGTGGTGCGTTCGTTCTGGTTTCCGGAATCTGACCTCAGGTTCATAATGAACGACCAGAACTTTCTCGGAACAAAGATTTACGTCTGACGACGGATGATTCCTCATATCCAGACCGTCATATCGAATTTTCCATTCATAATTCCGAGAATCCGGATTCGAATGTCTATCAGCGACCCCAAAAATCTCAGAATGACATTGTTTCCACAAATTCAAGAGATTGATAATTCTTCCGACCGCCATATTGGATTACCCATTCGTTATTTCGGAATTCCAAGTCCGGATTCTTGATCAACGACCCCAAAAACCTCAGTATGACAATGTTTCCACGAATTCGAGCGATTTATAATTCTTCCGACCGCCATATTGGATTAGCCATTCGCTATTCCGGAAATTCGAGTCCGAATTCTTGATCAGCGACCCCAAAAACTTCAGTATGCCAATGTTCCCGCAAATTTGAGCGATTTATCATTCTTCCGAGCGCCATATTGGATCCGCTATTTGTAATTCCGGAAATCTGAGTTTGGATTCGTCATCAGCGACCCACAAAATCCCCTTTCCCCTTCGTTTCAGCCACCATATTGGCGTCATGCCCGCCATGTTCAAAAAACACCATACGGCAATGAAAAGTAGACACTTCAACGAAAATTTTGATCGGTCTCCGAGATCTCTATCTTCAAAATTGAGATGTGCAGGAGGGGGTGGCCGATTTCACAAAGAATGCCCCATATATATATATATATATATACACTCCATAAAAACTATACATGTACTACATACATGTTATGTCTATACTATATACATACTACATGTATACATATTATTGACGAATAATAAATAGAAAAGGAAAAAGAATAATACACATGCATATAAACACCCTAATCATACACCATGAGTTTCCAAGATTCATACCCAAGTAGCAGAAGAGGTCAGAAATGCTAAGAGCGTGTTTGGAAAATCCTACGAACATGCGTAGAACCTCCAAATGAGACTGTTTCGAATAATTATGTGCTATGCACCTCCATAGAATATTTCAACGAATTTATCCAAAATAGTCTCATTCGCACATCCCTTTCACATGCATAGAGTCACCATAGCATATTTGAGAAGTTCTTGTGCTAGTTGGGTATATGTATACATGAAATCGAGAATATCATATTATTATTATGATCATTATATTGTTATTTTTATTATTGCATTATATTATACTGTATTATTTTTGTATATACTGTTTTGTTTATACTGTTATTTTCATTTCTATGTATATACATATACTCAATAAATACATATATGAAGATGTACATATATGCGCATACATATACACATAAAAATACACATATACATGCACGTACACATATGCATACGTGTATATGAATGTTTATATATGTGTATATATATACATACACATTACATTCCAGTACTACAGCTTCCAATGTGTTCATTTTCTCAATCTTTGATGTCCCATAACTCGAAAAATATTTATTTTTGGACCTTGTGCCTGTGGAAACTTTTTCTCTGGTCATCATGAACTATATTATAGGAAAGTCCCAGCCAATAATTTGACTTATACCCACTTTCCCATAAGATTAGTGCGGGGTTCTTTGAAGAAAATTTGCAAGTGTTGCAAAGAATTCAGAATTCTCCTTAAACATTCATTAACTTTCTTAAATGTATTTTCCATATATTTATGACGAATATGCAACATTCAGTTTCAGTAAAAGATGAGCAGGATTCCCAAATTTGCGTGCAAATTCAAATTCCCAAAACCCGTGTTACTTTCCAGGCTTCTGCCCGGGACCACTCAGTTTCCCATCTAGGACCAGTAGCATCCTTTAAGCTTTCACTTGGGACCACTCCCAAGAAATCTGAAGGGTCCCAGCTGGGAGCCTGAAGGGTAACACACGTCCTGGTTGAAAACCGAGTGATCTCGGGCGGAGGGAGTCTGAACCAACATGCGAATTTCCACTAAGAGAGAGAGTACACGGAGAGAAGGATACGGTAACGGTGACTATGAAGAATAGTAATTTGGTAACAGATTTTTTTGGAAAAATTACCATTTTATTCGTAAACTAGAACTATTCGGCAGAACCAGACAATAATTTATAATATAACTCCTAATCATTGCCAGTTGTGATGGTAAAAATCCAAATTAATCTCGATTTTTACCATCACAACTGGCAATGACTAGGAGTTATATTATAAATTATTGTCTGGTTTTGCCGAATAGTTCTAGTTTACGAATAAAATGGTAATTTTTCCAAATACATTTCTCTCCGTGTACAGTTTTCAATCACAGTAGCTATATTTCCACTATCACAGCGATTATCATCGCCACTTCAATGTTGCGTTGCCAGAAACACAGGAACAAAACCTGCGAGACCGGAATATATTCACTGTAAGGAAATTTCTATGGGAAACTTCACATGAATGTTTGGAAGTAATTAACACATACACGCGTTAGGAATTTTCCCTTTTTTACCGGAAATTTACTGGGAAAAGGTAGTAAAAATCCCATAAAGTTTGAAATTCTCAATTAAATTTATGGGAAATTTTCTATACATTTACCTGAAATTAATTTCCTATCCCATGATCGGAATTTTCCGGTTGCTATGTATAAGGAAATTCCGATTATTTTTTACAGTGTTGGTCATTTCAATTAACAGAAATGTTTGATTGGATACAGGCCGTTGGATCCCAAAATTTCTGCCATTATTGCTTCAATGAATAATATGGCTACTGTAACTACAAAAGTGTACTCGGGACACTCGGGTTCGTTTCCAGCTACAGCCTTTCATCAGTGTAGACAAACGAAAGCTGAGCAAAAAAGAAAAAAGCGTGCAGTGAGAAAAAAAAGTTGTAAATTTCACCTCTTCTTAAGTAAATATATGGACGATTTAAAAATGTAGTGCGAGCTACTGCAATTTCAGCTAAATCCACCGCAGGGAAAGTAAGATGCACTTCAGCTATGGTATATTTCACTTGCGTTGTTGTAAAATCAACTAAAATTGTGGTCGCTTGTACTAAATTCTAAATCATCCATATATTTACTCAATAAGATGTAAATTTTACAAGTTTTTTTCCTCAGTGTGAAAAAATCCGACAAGACCGCGAAAAACATGCGCATATGAACTTCTTAGTTGTCAACCCTACGACCGACCTTTACATCAGTTGGTTACTTCTTTTATAACCAACTATTCACATTGTCATACCTACAAAAATCATCCAATTGATGGAGAGGCCGGTTGCGTTCACAACCTTATATATAGTACGTACAATTTCATCAAAGTTTGAATGACAATTCAAGATGCCCATACCAATTTCGACCAGGTCTGTGAATTCAGACATAATTATGATTTCCCAATCCAATAACAATTGACATTTAAAGAGGGAGTGACAGTCGTGAGATTCCCTTATGACCACACTAAGTAAATGATTGATCTTTCAGTAGAATAAGAACATTTTTTGCCACCCCCCCCCCCATCCCTAAGAATTCAATGAATGTAATATACAAAGGGAGAGGAAATCATATTTTGTTAACAAAAGAAGACATTTGAAAAAATAATTATAGTTTCAGAATAATGACAGATTTCGGTAGAATGGCCCTCCTACCTCCATCAAAATTATATTGAATTATGTTTATATTTTTATAGAGTTGCAAAAGTTTTTGGGTTCATTTTTCTTCGAATGGGACCTTCAAATGTACGATAGAGCAACTGATCAACCCGCCATTACCAATACTTCTGACCTAAATGAAGATCTCGGCCAAGTGCAGTACCTATTCACAGATAAAACTGGCACACTAACCGAAAATCGTATGGTATTCAAACGCTGTTTCATAGGTGGTAACATCTATATGGAGAAAGATTGTGATGGAAATATTTATCTTTTGCCACCAAACGGAGAGGAAAGTCAAGCGAAAAAATTATCCTCTTGGCCAGTGAGTAAATTTGCTTTTAAAATTTCTACACTGAGAGAAAAAAGTGGTTTCGACTACTCACAACAGTTGGATACGTTCAAATGCAATACTTCTTCAACTCAATTACGCGTATTTGAATGAACCTTGTATACACATTGCGTTGACAAAAGATTGTGGTTGAACGTATCCAACTGTCGTATGTAGTTGAGTCAATTATATTTCTTCTTAATATAGTCTCAAAATGAGCGTACCAGAATAATTTTCATCTCTGCAAATCAAATGCAATCCAAAAGCTTGAATGATTAAAGCAATTGATTCCCACATTTCAACGTTAAATTTTGTATGTATTCCTTCTATTATCTTGAACACGATGTATTATTTAGTCAGAAATCTGGCATTTTATGATCAGTTTGTCATTATGCCACGTGGTACAAATTGCTCCACCGAGTCAACGATCTAGCATCATGGCGAGAAGATCTGAATTTCGGGAAAGTTTTAGACTGAAAAAAATAACGAAAGTGGACAGTTCGTTGTTGATGGATCCAAGTTTACCGGAATACCAGGTGCAGCGCAAAATTTCTTTTGAAATTTGCTTTACAGTATTCAGATATTTAATAAATTATGTTTTTTCAGGCAGCTTCGGCAGACGAGAAGGCACTGGTCGAAGCAAGCGCCAGATGTGGAATCGTTTTACAACAAAATTTAACTGATTATATGGAAATCAAAATTGAGGACAAAATTTTGACGTTTCAAAAGTTGGAAGTTCTAGAATTTAGTTCTGGTAATTGAAACGGCCAATCAAAAATAACATTCGTATGTGCAGAATGATCGCTAATCGCCTAATGTCTTTATGAAGATACAACATCGACATCGGTGTTTGTTCTGTATGAATTTTTATTTCAATTTTATTTTATATTCAAAAAAGCTTACTGTTTGTCACAGAAAGAAAAAGAATGTCCGTAGTGGTGAAAGACGTTGCGGAGGATATTTGGCTGTACTGTAAAGGAGCTGATAGTACTGTTTTCCCACTCATTCATCATGGGGATATCGATGAGGCTATAGACCAAGTGAATAATTTTTCTATGGTAAGTATTTCCTTTTAATCTTCGAATCATATAAATTTTCAATCGATCATGTTTGTGTGTTCAAGAGAGGTTTACGTACACTTGTTATCGGGTATAAAAAAATGCAACAATCGGAATATGAATCGTTAATGCAAAGTGTAGAACAAGCAAGACAAATCATTGGATCCGAACGTTCGATTCATATCGCTGCAGCTTACGACATGATTGAAAACGGTCTTACTTTACTCGGCGTAACAGCGGTAGAAGATCGGTTACAAGAGGGAGTTTCAGAGACTTTGGATTCTTTAAAATGTGCAGGTATCAAGGTTAGTAACCCTTAAAATTGGAATACAACGATTAATTCTCGATTGACGTTCAATACGCAAATTATTTCCAATTTTTTAATTATCAAATTCGAAATACATTCATTTTTTATCGTAGATATGGATCCTAACAGGGGATAAAATTGAAACCGCAGAAAATATAGCTTTCTTATGTGGGCAGTTCAAGAAGAATATGCGAATATTGAAATTAATAAATCAAAGTACAAGAGAAGAATGTTTCCTCACTCTTACTGGTTTCGAGTAAGTACAAGAGAAAAATGAGAAATTCATTAAGCAAAACATTTTGTGAAAACAATTTTGATATTTTGTCCCAAATATATTTCACTTCCCATATAGCGCACCAATTGAGAATGAGTTCATGAAGAGTTGAACTGAAATTCGAAAATTCTTTATTGATTCACCAATGGAAAGACTTTTTGAATTACATATAATTTGTAAATAATTTGATATAATTTATATATAAGTTACGTATAATTACATATCAACTATACACAACTTCGAAACTTCTTCCACTCGTGTTCTTGCAGAATATCTCTACACCGAGAGAAAAAGCATGCTCTAAACGCAAGGGAGCTCCTCACGCTTCTAGCGCTGTGGTTATAACGTACTTTTAACGCATGTCAGCATGCTTAGAAGGTATGGGATTCATACTCAAAAAGCACGGGTTCATGCGTTTAACGCACGTTATAACAAATGCGTTAGGGGCCTATGTCATGGGAGCTTCAGCATCAAGCGTCAACATTGGAAGAAAGCGGAGGTCTGACAGGCTCTCTCTTTTCTTCCAATGTTGACGCTTGAAGCGGAAGCTCCCATGAAATGGGCCCTTTAGAAGCGTAAAGTGCTCCCTTGCGTTTAGAGCATGCTTTTTCTCTCGGTGTAGTAAAAAAGATCATTATGCAGGGTGACCCGAATTGAGTAGATTATATTCCAAGGACATATTCTGCAGTCAAAATGCAATAACTTTCCGTAAAAAAATTTTTTTTGAGGTCTTGTTCTTGAGATATGAGCATTTATAAATTTTTTTTTTAATCCAAATCACTCAAAAGCGTTTTGTGCTAAATGCTTGAACTTGATACCATTCGCTGAGTTGGGAAACGATCGATCTCTGTAAAAAACAGGGACTGTAACGTGATTCACTTTCGTCACTCATTATATATAAAAATCTATATAATCAGTATATAATTTGTGTACAATATATACATTATTATATATTTTTTTATATAGAATGAGTAACGAAAGTGAATAACGTTACAGTTCCTGGTAAAAAACATAAAGCTATTTTGTCATTCCTTGTTTCGGAGCTATAACAATTTGAAGTTGTTGATTTCTGATTGGCTGAAAGCTAAAAAATTTCAAATCGCTATAACTTCGAATTAAAAAATGACAAGGTAGTTCGATTGTTTTTCCAGAGATCAGCCGTGTACCAACTTAGCGGATGGTTTTAAGTTCAAGTATGTAGCATACAACCCTTCTAAGCAATTTGGATTTGGAAAAAAACCTGAAAATGCTGATATCTCAAGAACAAAGCCTCGAAAAAATTTTTTTATACGGGAAATTGGTGCATTTTGGCTGCAAAATATGCCCTTAAAATATAATCTACCCGACTCGGGTCACCTTGTGATATATACCTTATATAAAATTATTGGAATTTATATAAGTAGAGTAGTTTCGGGTATTATGGCATAGTCGGCCAATATGGCATACATTATTTTCTCCGAAACTAACCAACACTAGCGGCGCTCGTATCTGTCACATTGTCGCATCCCTTCCCTCGATCCTCTCAGTCGATCCCTGCGTCGCAGCGAGTGTGCGTGTGTCCAGAGCGTGCGACGATTGAAATTTATCGAATTTGATGTTATTTTTTGGTAAGTTGTCCTCATTCTATTTCGTCAAATAATCTTTGTTTTTGTATTAATAGTGCACAGTGTTATAGGCTAACTATTAGATTACAGTGTGGTTATATTTTAGAAGTACATTATTCACTACTTTTTAGGTTAGTTTTATTCATATCAAATACGTGCTTGAGGCCAATATGGCTCACTAAGTAGGCGGCCAATATGACCTACTAGGCCATGTTGGCCGCCTGTAACATATGTTTTTTAAAAGTAATTTTTTTTTCTTTTAAGGCAATGGCTCCACGAAAACCAATTCCACAAAGACAACGGCAAACTTGGTGCAAGGAGTCAATGAAAAAAGCCATCGAAGATGTGCGAAATAAGAAAATGGGCTCATTGAAAGCTTCCAAACTGTACAAAGTACCCGGAACAACTTTAAGACGTTTGGCAGCTAAAGTAGATGTATCAGCTGAAGAAGCGACTTGTGCGAAGCTGGGAAGAAAACCAACATTGCCACAAGAACTAGAGAAATCATTAGTGCAATACGTTTTGACAATGGAAGCTAAGTTATTTGGCTTAGTCCGAAAGGATGTTATGAGTTTAGCCTATCAGTTAGCAATAAAAAATAATATCACTCATACATTTTCGGCAAAAAATAAAAGCGCCGGTACAGATTGGCTTAAGTCATTTTTAGAAAGACATCCAGAACTTTCTTTTCGCCGTCCAACAGGAACTTCTTTTGCTAGAGCTAAGGGGTTTAATAAAGAAAGTGTGAACCATTTCTTTGATCTCTATGAGAAACTGATAGATAACTACAAATTTTCTCCAGAAAAAATTTATAACGTGGACGAGACTGGCATCAGTGTGGTTCCATCCCAAATGCTCCAAGTCCTAAGTCAAAAAGGAAAACGGCAAATTGGTTGTTTAACATCAGCTGAAAGGGGGTCTCTAATAACTTGCGTGTTAAGTATGAGCGCTGGAGGTTCATTTGTTCCACCCATGATTATATTCCCCAGGAAAAGAAGTCATCCGCTTTTAATGAAAGGTGCACCTCCTAGTGTCATACATGAATGTCACCCTTCAGGTTGGATTCAAACCAACTTATTTACAAAGTGGTTTCAACATTTTATTCAGCACGTGAAACCCTCAGAAGAATCTCCAGTATTGCTTATTTTAGATGGCCATACCAGTCACACCAGAAACCTTGAATTGATAGATCTCGCAAGAAACAATCATGTCCACTTACTATCGATTCCTCCACATTCTAGCCACAAAATACAACCTTTAGATAAATCATTTATGGGTCCACTAAAAAAACATGTTTCTGATGAAATTAAATCATGGGTCAGGAACAATACACGGCCCTTAACACAATATGATATGATGGAAGTATTTGGACGCGCGTATCTACGCACTCAAAGCGGCGAGATAGCTGTCAATGGTTTTCGAGCAACAGGTCTATATCCGATAGACAGAAATGTTTTCAAAGATTATGATTTCATTGATATGAATGACGACGAATACAGAATCTCGAATCAAGAAAACATCATACCAGAATCAACTACTTCGTCTATTCCCGCAATAGAAAATGATACTTTCGACGTAACACTTCCATAAATGAACCTGATATGAGTAATGCGACAGCTAATGATGCTACCTCGGCTGTAAGAAACCAGAGCAAAGCTCCGCCTGGAAGTTTCGAAAAAGATGTAGCTCCCGTTGCGACATCGTCACAGTCATCAACTTCAAAAGATAATAACTTTATAACGCCATTCCAATTATCTCTGATACCAGAAATAGCTCCTAGGAAAGCTACTAACCGAGGTAGAAGGGCTACGAAGTCGACATTGCTTACTTCATCCCCGTACAAGAATGAATTGCTAGACTCATTGAAAAAGAAACAAGACCGAATCGAAAAGACTATGAATAAAGCCAAGAAAGGAAAAGGCAAGGGCAACAAGACAAAGTCCAAATCTAAGGAGGTACAAATGTCTAGCTCAGAGGAAGAAAATGAATCTTTGTACGACGACAGTTCTGATGAAAGTCCTGATAGGAGCAATGTTTCTGATGCAAAGTGTCTGTATTGTGAGGGTCTTTATTCTATGGATAACAGGGGCGAACCATGGATTCAATGCTTATGTTGTAAATTATGGGCTCACGAAGACTGCTCAGGAGTGGAAACCGATGTTTTCTTTTGCGAATTTTGTTCTGCAAAGTAATGCAAGATTTATTTCTTTCAGTTTTTTATTTTATTTGTTATAATTGGACAATATGGCTCATTTCAGTTGTGGCTAATACGGCCTTAGGCCATATTGACCTCCCATGTTTAAATTTTATAGATTCCTTAAGTTTCGAAAAAATATTTATTTAAGCTATGTTTCGATGTTATTAATCTTAAAATTATAATGGTTGATTACTATTAAGTTCAAAGAACTGATTTCACCAATAAAGACTGTCTGATCTCATAAATCACGTATTGTATTTCCAAACAAGCTTATGATGTGCCATAATACCCGAAATTACTCTACTATTGAAATGTATTCAAGATGTACATACAGGTATACACATTGAAAAAACACTTTAGTTGCAGTCACTAAAAACGACATCAAATGAAACATTCAGGTTGTTAAAACTGGAATATTCTTTGTTTCAACAAAAATTTTCTGTTGAAGAAACCAATATTTTGTTGGGACAACTAAATTCTTTATTTGAAATCGTTTTTCACTGAATTTGTAGTCACCATAACTTAACATTCTTCTCAGTGTATGAAGCTATACGCATATGGAATTTGAGGTAATTATATTATACAGAACGTCCTGAAATTGAACTCCCGCATTTCTATGACATATGCTGCAACCAAAATGCCAAAATTTCCCTTTTGAAAGCATTTTTTTTAGGCTTAGTTTTTAAGATATGAGCATTTTTAGATTTTTTTCAAGTCCGAGCCATTCAAAACCATTGTGTACTATATACTTGAGCTTCATACCATTCTCTAAGTTAGAAACGGTGGATCTCTGGAAACAAATCGAACTGAACTGACATTTTCTAAACATTTCTGGCGCCATTTATATATGAAACACGTATTGTCTTCATGTGACGCCATTTGCTTTAGATCCAGAAATTTTTCTCCTGTTTAGAGCAAAATACCCTGGTAGAAATTTATGATTGAGAATTAGATGGGCCCCAGCTAGTTTTTCCAGATGTTAGGTTGGTTTCTAGTTGGTTTTCTAACGCACTTTCTAGCCTGTGCCCATCCAAATCTCCCACGGAATTGCTAGAATGTTGTTCAAATTGGTAATTAGAAATATGAAATGATGTTTTTTTTTTGTGAAATCACACTTATGAATAAGATAAAAATGTGTTTTGACATGTAATCTCTGGTCGAGAACGTTGCTTTTGAATTTATTTCCATAAAATAATCCCGAATGACAAATCGAAACGTTGAGGCTTCCTTTCATTCCTCTGACCGTGTTAATGTACTATAAATGTTACTCTACGATCAGTGAACACATGAACAATGTACATAAACCAACTAGATGCTTGGACACTGAAGTCAAATTGGCTGAAATGTGTTATCCAGTTGCCCCCACACGGAAAAAAAAGTATGGCTATTATAGCGATCTGAAGTACGGTTAAGAAGAGATAGCTGTAGTGACAATACTGTATCGCTATGGTGACGATACAGATGGCTATGCTATCGTTCCTCGGATGATTTGTATGATTATAGCAACGATACTGATACCACCAAAGTTTGGATAGTCATCACAACTATCCAGGATCGTTATGATAGCGATATTTTTTTCTCCGTGCACGTGGGTCCCGTGTAGTATGTGGATGGTAAATGGGACGCCCAGACATTCCTACCAGGGATACTTGAATATTATTAATCAAACATTTTGCACGGAGAACAATAATGTGGGTGATATTTGGAAAGCTAAAAATTCGCTATTGCAGCTATTTTTTGGCTGTGGCAACAGACGTTATTGCTACAGTAGTTAAAATTTAGGTGTCGCAGCAATATTTTTGGCGATCCAAATAACAAATACACAAAGTAGCTACCACAATAAATCCCTAGCTATTATAGCGAATTAATTTTTTTCCGGGTGGTTGTTACAACAACACTTTTATAAGTTACGCCTGAAATGTATTCAGCAAAAGAATTTGAGTGTTTTCAACAATTTGGTTACTGCAACAAAACAGTTTTTCCGGTGTCACCAGCCAGAAGTGAGCTTATCGAAATTTCGAGTCAATTTCCTACTCTTTTAGAGTAATAGTCTGAGATGAGAAACTCACAGCCACTCCAATTTCCGAGAGAATTTTTCTCGAAGCTGACTGGCTCATTTCACAGACTTAGTGGAGTGAAGCGCGTGATTTTTCACTCTTCTGAATTTAGAGAGTACTGAACCTAAGAAATATATAACAATGGGTCCTTGAGGGATTCCTGCTCTCCGAATATGGGAGAGTAGAAATTTCACTCGAACGAAAAGATAGGTTCCCTTCTGGCTGCCTAAACAGTGAAATTCCACTCTTCCGAATTTAGAGAGCGCGTAAAAAAAATTGATGTACATTGAAAAAAATCTCGTTGAAATGTAATCAACAAAAGAATTTAGTTATCCCAACAAAAGTTTTGTTGTTTTCATCAAATTTGTGTTGTGTCAACCGAATTCTTTCGCTGAAATGATAACATGTTTTTGTTATTGTAACAAATAGACGTTATTATTCCAACAAAATAATTTTGTTTGCACAACACAAATTTAATTGAAACAACAACAATTTTGTTGGGGTAAAAAAATTCTTTTGTTGATCACATTCCAACAAAATAATTTGTCTCATTGTAACAACGATCTCAGCGAAATCTGCGTGAAAGTTTGAGGTGAACCTTGCAGAGATATTAAATTCACTTGGAAGAGATCTGGCAAGAGTCTATTCGCAAGTATGGGGTGTTTTGTTAATCTGTTCCAAGTGTGACAGAATTATAAACCCCACACTTTGTAAAAATACTTTTGCCAGATCTGTTCCAAACTTTCAGCCAGACTATCAGAGACTATCGTCACACCAAATTTTCCTACGCAGTTGAACAAAAGAAACTCAATCAATCCTTTGTCATGTTCTGGATCCAATGTCCAACTCCGATAAAAATGTCCTTGATTGTCCACCTTAGCTGTTTCCTGAATTTGAACTAATAAGTTTTTTAATTTCCTAAAAGACGAAAAATCAGATTGGATGCCTCCAAAAAGTACGGGCTGATATTTGACGGTGAAAGTTTAACGGCGACTTTGAAAAATTGTCCAGATTTATTTAAAACAGTTGGCACGGCTTGCGATGCGGTAGTTTGTTGTCGGTTAACACCACTGCAAAAAAGCGAAGTAAGTTTTTCATTAGAAAATAACAATGAAATTCCTCATACAGAAATTTGTTATAGATTGTGAAGTTGATGAAAAAAACTAAAGATAAACCGATCACGGCGGCAATCGGTGACGGGGGAAACGATGTTTCCATGATACAAGAGGCTCACGTTGGAATCGGTATAATGGGGAAAGAGGGTCGACAAGCGACGATGTCTGCAGATTTTGCAATTGCAAAATTCATGTATCTGAAACGTGTTCTGCTCGTCCACGGTCATTGGTATTATCTGCGAATCAGCACCTCGATACAGTATTTTTTTTACAAAAATTTAGTTTTCATTACACCACAGCTATTATATGGCATCCATAATGGTTTCTCTACTCAAGTAAGATCACATTGAGGATGATAAATAGGGGTGCACGAGACTCGAGACGATACTGTTGTATTTGGAGTCGAGACGATACCGAGACCGGATATTCGATACTCGAGAATATCCTCGATACTGTAGGTGCACAGAGGCACGAGACTAATATCGGTATCGTTTTGGAATTGACACGAAATTGAGAATAAAGATCTAATATTCGGACATATCATTGATAGTGTTGATTTTTTTCAATGTGAAAATGATAGGAAATGAGTATTTCAAAATGATACATGTGACAAAATTCCCCATATAGAAATTTACAATCGGCGCTAGCATGGTGCAACGTAGATAAAGTATGGCCGAGGCTTGGCAACCAAGCCTGGCGCAAACCTGGAGGATGACATCATTTTATGATTTACCTATGTGTTTTTCCAATGAAATCATCGATGAAACAATGGCAATGAAATATACCATTATTGGCAAACAATTGGAAATTTTGTTTGTCAATGCTGCGCCAATGATCAAAGTAAAAAATATTTGACCCAGAAATATATATAAAGTATGCGCATTTCGCAATTTCTGACATATATTGTTTGAAGTCCTATTATTTTCCCCTCATTTGTTCGTGAACACCTCGGCGTCTTTGGTCGGTAAATTTTGCCATGAGAAGTAGACACAATGTATGTTAGCTCAGCGGTATAGGAGCCCTCTAGTGTGACTCATAGTAAAAAGCGATTGACTGTTCTTCCAAAGACTTACTCAAGCCTTATATATTCTTCGTAAACGCGTTTCAACACTCGCGAGAAACACTTGATTAGTAACGTAGCAAAAATATTATATAGGTTGCCAATATCGAGCCATGCTGTTACCAATGATTGGCGCTACATTGAAAGCTCATTCCTACCGAAACTAAGCCAAAGTTCGGGGCAATATTGAACCACATTTTAAATGATCCTGGCGTTGAATGGAATCTATTGTTTAGTCAATGTTGGGCCAAGGATGAGCTAAGCAAGAGCCAAGCTTGGCGCAATTGTGCCACAATAATAATTGGCTGACAAACGAAATCCGTCGAACACCAACATTGGTGCAACCTCATATTTATTGTTAATCAACATTGGAGATTTATAGATCACCAAGCCTTGTCTGTCAACATTGCGCCAAGCTATATTTCATTGTCAGCATTGGCGAAACCCAAAAATTTTTGTATGGGTCCTCTTCAAAAAGAGTCGTATATCTCTCAAATTATAATATATTTATATGGTCTTATTTTTAAAATTGCCTGGTGGAAAAAATTCACTGGGGATCTCTGAAAATCTCAAAGACTTTCAGTGCAGTTTTTTAGAGGTTTTCATAGTTTTTCAAAGATTTTCATAGATATTCAGAGGAATTTTCAATGGAAAAACACAGTGTTTCCAGATGTCAAGACTGATAGAAGAATTAATTATACATTCATATTGAATTTTCACTTCAATTAATTGATATTGATACAAAAATAATAGATCATTTGAGGGACTCGGTTAGGTGGCGTGCATGTGTGAGCACCGTGTGAATGCGTAGCATAAGCAATTTTAGTTAAAATGAGTGGAAATGAGTTGTAAAAATAGGAAATAGTGTAACGAAAGGGATATTTAAGAAGGAGTGATCAAGTGGAAATAAAGGTGAGGTATAGGAAAGGGTATTCAAAGAATATATTCATAGGAAAAGTTTTGCAGAAAGTGGAAAAGGTTATGTCGGGCAGGGGTGCGAGAGGAGGGAAGGGGGGGAGCAGCGAAGGTAGTAGGCAGAAAACTATAGAGATGGCGTTACGAGCAGGAAGCAACAGTGGTAAGAGAGTGTCATTTGCAGATGAGGTTAAGGTTAGGGAATATATTAGGAAGGAAATTAAGAAATTGAGAGAGGACAGGAAAAAATGTGAGGAGGTGATGATGAGGTTAGAACACAAAGAAAAAGAATGGGAACAGAAATTAGGAGAATGGGAGGAGAAAATGGTTATATTAGGAACAAAGATGGAAGATAAATGTGCAAGTGAGACATACGACACGGAAAGCGAAGAAAGAAGTAGTAAAAGCTACAGATATGAAACTGGAAGTAATAGGAGTGAAAAAAGTTACGTCGTAAGTGAAAGGGGCAGTGCGTGGTGTGGATCAATAGGGAGTGAGACGTTCAGTGTGAGGGAGGTTGATAAATTGAAAAAATTGCCAAGTGAAAAAGGGAAGGCAGATAGAAAAAATAATATAATAATAAAAGGGTTGGAAACAAAAGATAGGAATTATAAAGAAGGAACAGTGGAGTGGATTAGGGATAAACTAGGGGTTGAAATAGAGGTGATAGGAGCAAGAATAAGTGGGCATGTGATTGTACTTGGCTTGAAAAACTTTGAAGAGAAAATGAAGGTGATGAAAAATAAATACAAAATAGGGCAAGAAAATGTTTTTATAGAAAATGATTTGACGTGGGAAGAAAGGAAAATACAGGAGAATATCAGACAATGGGCTCAGAAACAAAGACAAGAAGGAATAAGAGTGAAAATAGGATTTGGGAAAGTGGAGGTGGAGGGAGTATGGAAAAACTGGAGAGAAATTGAGCAAATAGAAAGGGAGAAGGAGCAGAGGTTGGAGGACCGGGAAGAAACGGAAGGGATAGAAAAGGCAAGAGGAGATGAAGATAAGGATTTTTAAGAGAACGGAAGTGGAGTGGGGATAAGAAGGAATATAGGGTAAAAAAGGAAGGGGGAAGGGTAAGAAGGGAAAAAGAAAGAAAAAAGAGGAATCAGAAAACGAAATCAAGCTCATTTTGTGGAATATAGCAGGACTTGAGCATAAGGAGGAGGATGTATGGAAATTTTTGAAAGACTTCGATGTTATAGGATTAATGGAGACATGGGTAGAGGAAAAAGGATGGGTGGGGTTAAAAGATGAATTACCGGATTCGCATACGTGGGAGTGCGTTTATGCAGAAAGGGAACGGAAAAGAGGTAGAGCGAAAGGAGGTATTTTAGAGGAACGAGGAAAGAAATTGAAAACAATGGGAAGGAAGCACAAGAAATAAATAAGGGGTTAATAGGGAAAGAAATAAATGTAAAAGGCAGGGAGATCAAAATATGGATGGTGTATAATATGAGAAAGGAGAGAATAGAAGATGTAATAGAAAAATGAATTGAGAGAGACCATAGGGAAGATATGATATTAGGAGGGGATTTTAATATAAGAACGGGAGAATTAGACAGTAATATAGGAAATGAGGAACAAGAAACATATTGGAAGAGGAGTAGTAAGGATAAGGTGATAGGTAATCAAGGTAGGGAATTAATTGAAGTTATTAAAAGAAATGGTTGGTATCTATTGAACAGGAATGAAGAAGGCGACGCGGAAGGTAAATTTACATATATAGGACCAAGAGGAAGTACCGTTATAGATTACTGTATAATGGACGAAAAAAGTAGGAAAAGAAAAAATAAATGGGTATGGGATAAGGAAGAAATAGAGGGAGTAGAAACTTTCAAATATTTAGGGTTCACATTAAATAGGAAAGGAAATTACAAGGATCATATTAGGGAACTGAAATATAGAGGAAGGATGGCAATTAATAAAACATGGGGGTTAGGAGGATGGGTATGTAGAAACGATTTTGTAAGAAGATGGAAACTCTTCAACTATTCAGTAAGAAGTGTAATGGCATATGGGTCTGAAATATGGGGTTGGGAAGAAAAAAAAGAACTTGAGAAAATACAAATGGATTATGTTAGATGGCTTTTTGATCTGGATTTTCAAACACCAAGATATTTAATAAGTAAGGAATTAGATAAAGAGTTACATGGGGTATAAGAAGTATGAGGTACGAGGTTAGAGTCGGTAGAGCAAAAGACGAAACTTTAATTAAGACATGTTGGGAAGAAAAGAATACAGGAGTAGATGGGAGGTACAGTATAGAAAGGGAGAAATTCTATAATAGAAATTGACTAGGCATCGAGGATGTGGAGAGAAAAATGAGTATAGGAATAAATATGGAAATGGAAATTAGGAAAAGGGAGAGTGATGTGAAGGAACAAGAGGAGGAGAGTAAAATTGATAAGGCTAAATACAATATTAGATACAAAGGTATAAAATGTTTAGCAAACCGGAGTATTTATTAAAAAAGAATATCAACAAGGAAGGATGGTATTTAGGAATAAAAGCGTTATGTAAATTAAGATGCGGTAATATGGAAGAAGGAAATAAGTATTGGATGGATGAAGAAAATAAGAGATGTGAATTTTGTCAGGCAGGAATAGGAAAAATAGAGCACTATATCGTATGTGAAAATATGAAACAATGGTTTGAAGGAATAGGGAGGGATAATAAAGAGAAAATAAGGCTGTTAACAAACGATGAACTAAATGAATGCAAGGTAAAGGTTCTTAAAGAATTTTATAAAGAAAAAAAGGCGAAGAAAAAAGAGCTTTTGATAGAGAGAGAAAAAGTGAATAAAGGAAAGAAAGCATAAAGGAGATTATAAATTAGAAAAAGAATATAGAGAAGTAGATAAATGATATTAAGATAGGAATAAGATAGGAATGGCATGTAAAAAGTAATTGAGATGTAATATGTAAAGAAGCAAAATAATGTACAAATATGATGGCTGTGAAAGTAAAGGTATAGTGTGAGTGTAAATGTATAGTGAATGTATATTACAAGAGGTATACTATAGGTTAATGTTATATTAGAAGAGATATTAAAATTTGAAAAAACATAAAAGTAAAGAAATAAATAAGGAATTCGTTACTGTAAAAAATGTAAAAACTTTATTAGATAAGGTATGGGTTATGTGTGGTTAAGGAATTTATGTGAACCGAGTCCACTTCCGAGCAAAATGCTGGAGTTTAAATAAATTATTATAATAGATCATTTGAACATTTATTCGGCTGTACACAATAATATCCCACGAAAATTGTGGATAATATTCCAGTAATATGATATGAATATCATCAGTTGTTAGGACAAATTGAACATAGGTCTCAAGAAGATACACGGAGAAAAAAGTATACTAGTTTTTCTCCTCCTGCTTGCTGAACCAGAAACAGGAAGGCTTGTAAAATGGATTTTTACATAAAAATAAGGGCGATTACGGATCAATAATTGAATTTTACTATATGCTTTATAAAATTTAACGTTCAATGTTTAAAACATCAATCCTACCTATGACTTCTTCTACGATATTCGTAATCTTCCGTATTGTTATGTAAAAATTCATATTACAAATGTTATATTCCAGTTTCTAGTTCACTAAGAAAAATAACAAGAATTCTTATATTTTCGAGCGGCATTTCTCTCCGTATACCACCGTAAAAAACATTTTGTCTGTGAGACTTCTCTCTACTGAATTTATGGAACAGTCTACAATTTTCAAAGAATAATCTTCGATAGCGCAATACATAAAGTATCAAATACTATTTCTTGAAAATTCAGACTGTCCCTGGTGAAAAATGTTGAAACAGATGAAGCGTAAAAACCTTCCAATTTCCGCCTCTTTTGCGCTTAGATACTGTTCCGTTTACTCTTCCGCGTCGCTCCACCCGCTTCATTTTCACCAGGGGTTTCATAAATTCTGTTCGGGGAAATCTTGCAACAAAATGTGTATTCCGATAATACGCTGGTAGCCCCTTAATGAACTCTGATAAAATGTTTCTATTAGAGAATTCACTTTCAACTTGGAAATTCCTCG
Source organism: Gonatopus flavifemur (assembly GCA_018340375.1). Classification (NCBI taxonomy): domain Eukaryota; kingdom Metazoa; phylum Arthropoda; class Insecta; order Hymenoptera; family Dryinidae; genus Gonatopus; species Gonatopus flavifemur. The sequence goes on from JAFFJZ010000007.1 coordinate 20,775,619, forward strand.
AAATTGTATACTATTCTGGAGAAATTTCAGAGTTCCTCGCTGAGATGGAGACCCTACTGTTGAATAAAATGATTATATATAACTAGGCTTGTATTCCAAAACTTTGCTCCCGTACTTTGAAGTATTGGTTTTCTATGTCTTCCTGATCAACTGAACAAAGCTGTGCTGTTCATTTGACCAGCTGATACTGCTACACTGATATTCAGAGTATAATGGTGGAGTATTGTTACTTTCATCAGAAATAATTAGGCGATACCGATACCGACGAGACGATACCGATACCGTGTTCAACGATACCGAGACGATACTCGCATTTGATAGTATTTCTCGATAACGAGACGAGACGTTCAAAGTATCGTCGAGAATCTCATCTCGTGCACCCCTAATGATCAAATTTGTTTGGAAACAACAATCGTTTCAATTTCATTTTCCGTAGGAGCTATTCGATGGAATGTTTTTGATGTGTTTCAATGTACTATTCACATCACTTCCAGTGATAATATACGGATTATTTGAACAGGATTATTCTGCTACGAAACTATTGATCCAACCACATTTGTATAAACTTTATGCAAATAATTACTTATTGTCGAACAATCAGTTCGTCTCGTGGCTTGCCGTAGGTGAGTGACTTTAAATCCTGATTATATTGAACGATATAAAAAAAATTGGATATTGAATCGATTGTAGGTGTATGGCAAACTTGTGCGGTGTATTTCATATCATTTGTGTGTATCCACATAAACCCCATTGTCTTGTACGATAATACGCCATCGGATCAATGGACTTACAGCACCTTCATTTTTCATATAGTTACTTTGATAACTAATCTACAAGTATGTTTGATCAGTACTCTGTTTTCCATCATCGAATAGAATGAAAAGCTCATTCATATCGATTTCTTTCAGATATTCTTACACAGTTCATATTGGACTATACTTTTCATTTCTGGAGTCATATTGTCAGAGATGATATTCTTTGTATTTGCATATGTTTACACAACTATGAATATGTGAGTACCGTAATTCATAAACGTCCAAATATCTTGCATTCAAATTCCATACCCTTTGGAAAATTGAGTAAGCGCTATTAAAAAAATCCTTTTTGAAGATATAGTCACTTTCTTTTGAATTTTCAGAAAACTTGTCCTGACTCTCAAAAAATTTCAACTAAATTTCGAAAAGGTTTCTGGAAATTCAGTCAAGTTTTTCAAAATTCTACAAAGTTATTCTGAAAGTTCAGAAGAAAGTGGCTGTAAAAAATTATTATTTTTTCTGAATTCACAGGAGAAATTTTTTTCATAGTGAATAATGTTTTGAAGATCCCAAGTAGCACAAGAACTTCTCAAATATGCTATGGTGACTCTATGAATGTGAAAGGGATGTGCGAATGAGACTATTTTGGATAAATTCGTTGAAATATTCTATGGAGGTGCATAGCACATAATTATTCGAAACAGTCTCATTTGGAGGTTCTACGCCTGTTCGTAGGATTTTCCAAACACGCTCTTAGCATTTCTAACCTCTTCTGCTACTTCCCTGGTAAAAATCGAACGTGCTTGAAACACCGTCAAAGCGTGCAATAAAGTGACAGAAGCGTTTGTGAAAAGTTTCGACCGCCAAATGACTCTAAGGCAAATTTGGTTGAGCGTGCTATCACATTTTATTGAACGTCCAACGCACCCTTCTTACTGAACACTCTTCTCCAACTCTTCAATAACTCTTTCCTGATGTTTACGATGTTTCGGTAGTGAAGGTTTTCAACACGCTTATAGGACTTCCCTTGTGTATATGTTTTGATTGATTGAGAATTATATGATTTTGAGGTTAGAATGTTTAGAGGGTATTCTTTATCTTTCATACCAGTTGTTAAGCTAAAAAATTTTATTCGTATTCAAGATACATTTACCAATATAATTACTAAACAACAATTGTTTTGAATTATCGAACTGTAATTTGATGATGTTTGATATGTGCAAGTTAATTAAATTCTTTTGCACATTTAATGATTACACATGGGATATTGGAATTGATTTGTAAACTTTCAGGATGAAAAATCATTTTAATTCAATGAGAAAGATTGAATTTAAAGCACATTCCCTTATGACACAGTTCATCAGGGAAATAAAGTTCCAATTTTTCAATCACCGATGTTGGCCTACCGGTAAAGGACTTTCTCCCGAGTTCAGAAGTTCTTAGTTCGATTCCCCTTTGCAAATTCTGTTTTCTTTTACTTTCTTTGGGCTCACTTTCATGCACGCTTTACATCCGCTAAATGACTCCTCCGAAACGCTTCTGATACTTTGAATTGACCCTTCGATTACTCTTATAGGACTCTCCAATAACGTCTTTGTAACTCTTCCCAGAACGCTCCATTTCCACCAGGGTTGTGATACGACCCTGTTGAAAAAAATCACATGGAATTCGTACGGATAGCAATCTTACATTCTGATTATGACCTAGGAAACTTGCCTCAAATGTCCGATCTGGATAAGATTCCCACGTAGTATTCCAATGTAAGATTACTATACACATTTCACCCAGGTTGGACGTTCGAAATGAATTTCTCACGCCATGCTCTCACATTGATTTTTTTCAGCAGAGGACCCATATAAAGATCACACAAAATATACAACAGTTATATGGGAATGGAATATGAAATAATTATGTAAATTGTTTACAGTCATTACGATGGTGACATTTTGGGGGTATTTTTGAGATTACTAATGTCGCCAACATTTTGGATATTAACGATTCTTGTCGTGGTAATTTGTATGGTTCCCGAATGTTTGATTGCCATGCGGAACTCCTGCAGACCATCGCGTATAATGAGAAACATCAGAGAAACACCAACATACGTGTACGATTTAGAAACAATTTCTGAAAATGATTCACCATTCCCATCATCATCGTCATCGTCACAATCGCAAGTATGATTTTTAACAGATTTCAAACCGCTACTCAGAATTTCATGAATAAATTTATCTAGGGATCGTTATTCGAGAATTTCGTCACATCGAAAAAGAGTTTCTCTTTGCCAAAGACAGTGTGAAGTAGAAAGAAAGGGATTTGTTCCGCCTCACTTACGCTTTTTCGTATAAAGGTAAATTTATGAGCATTTATATATATAACATCTATAGGTACACTGGGGACCGGAATACAATGCCATTAGATTTATTTGAAAATAACATACGATACTAGTATTTGAAGAATATAAGATGGATTTTCGAGAAAAATATAATTCAAGAACTGATTGTTAAGAAAATTACACGAATAAATCGATTCTATAATCGGGCTAGAGATGAATTTGAAGTACGGGTGCACGATAGAAGAGCATGATATTCTACAATATCGATATTTTATATACAATCTTGTATAAAGTTTTTATCGATATTAATAAAGTTTGATATAGACTCGACAAAATGTCTATAAAAAATATCGACTTCATAGAATATCATGCATCTCTAGTGTTTCGGACGAGACCGAGACTGGTCTCGATATCGACCCCGAGATCTAGACGAGACCGAGACCGATACGAGACGAGACGAACAATTACTTTTCGAGATCGAGACGATACCTGCCTAGTTGAAAATCTCGACGTATAAAATGCATTGCCGAAACCGAGAATGGCGAGAATTTCGATTCGAGACGGAGACGATACTGATTTTGTCGAGACAAAAGCGAGACCGAGATCGAGACCCGGTCAGTCTCGTCGAGACGAGAACGAAACACTATGCATCTTTAACTTGAGGTCTGTGTTATCTTGTTTGATTCGAGATCAAACAAGACAACACAGACCGTTTTTCGAGATTGCAGCCATTTTGATCAAACCGGATTGTTTGAAAAAAAAAATTCTGTCAAATTTCCTTTTATTCCATGTTTCAGATAGTGGTTTATTGAGACAACGAATCTTACACACTGTACAAAATGTGAGAAGTTTTTCTTCACACCGTTGGTGGATTCCGTCCTCTTATCGTGGGGAAATTGTTTTTCCATAAAAAATGATGAATTTTTCCACCACTTTAAGGAATTATTTTGTTTTTTGAGTGTTGAATCTTCCACAAATGAGGGAAAATTTCACCAAATTATGGTGAAAAATTCCCCACTCATGATAAGTTTTGTTGAATCTTTTCAAGAGCCTCGAATTCACCTGTAGATCAAACGTTTACTGCACTAACCCTTAGAAACGGAACCCGGCAAGCACAAAAGTTCAAATGACCAAAATCAAGTTCACTTTTGTCCCCAGCGAAAGATTCGAGAGCACATTTTATCCCCTAAAGAAATTTACTTCATTTTTATCAAAATGCCTCCAACCCACCTAGCACAAATATCTCAGGAATATTGCTGCAATATTACAGCAATATTCCTGCGATATTTGTGCTGGGTAGGAACTTTCCCCAATTTTTTGGAGAAAAAATGAAAGGATTTGGTCAAAATAGAGTAAATTTTCCTAAAGGGTGTCGCATTATCCTCAAAATTTTTAATCAGTACGAAGTTTTCAAGATTACTCACAAGAACACCACTAAAAACATCCTTTCAAATCATATTATAAAGATATATATTAATGTAGATTGGTTGTCACCAAGGCACCCCCTTAAAGCTGGTGGAGTTGGAAATATTTAAACAAGTTCTTCTCACTTCCGTGTAACAGATGAGAAAAAAGGGCATTCAACATGATGGATTTTGGTTATCGAAGAAGAAAGAACAAAAAATCTATACTGTGGACGTAACAATATCTTGTATGATAATTTGTGAAGTAACTGTGAGAAAATCAAAAGGTAAAACACAGACATATCAACGTACCTTGAACATTTATGGAACCTTCAATGTTCCACGAATATTTACATTTTAAATGTCTGTTTTTACCTGTTTCTGTTTTTGGAGAACACAGAACCATTGTTCGTTGATTATGGAGAGTTACAATAAGAAACTGTTATCTTTTGTACAAATACTTTTATGTTATTCTAAAATAAAATTATTGTTTCTACTTGTTTGAATTTGTTGAAAATAAAGTGTGTAAAGAGAAGTGGAAATCTAAAATCTTCTTTTACGTTCGGTATCTCTGCTTAAAAAATCTTGTAACCAGCAATTGACAGAATTGATTCGGAATCAATCCAGAATTTGTTTTGAAAATTTCTTATTAACTGGACTTTCATTTTCACTGATTTCTCATTACACACGGAGAAAACATGACTCAATGGGACAGCAGAATACTATCTAGCTGTCTCATTTTTGCTGGAACAAGTGATTTTTTGTTAATGTGGCAAATAATTTGCTATGTCAGCTGATTATTGAGCCATGGCAGTAAATTATTTGCTGGGACAGAAAAATTTTCAGTATCATATACAGAATAGCAAACACATTCAACTGGAGGAGTCGATACTTTTTGCTGTGACAGCTAAAAAAACTGCTGTGAGAACAAATAGATTGCTGCCTCAGTAAAGGATTTGCTGTTTCAGCAAAAGCTATCTAGCAAAATCAGAATTCGCTGAAAACACATATGGAAAGACATAGTTATTAATATTCAAAAAAATCACCAACAATGTAGGGAAAAATAGTGCCGCTGAAAAACAACAATGATCATTACATTTGTCTACAGCGTGGGTAGGGCCCGGGTATCCCGAATTGACAATGTCCCAAAGCACGGTTGTTCAGAAATTTTGCATCCCGAAGAGGTATATTCCGAAAGTCCGTTGGTCCAAATATTTTTAATCCAATGACTTTGCTGATTTCTTATAAATTCCAAAAGACGAATCAATGTGAGATTTTTCGGAACAACAAACTTCCAGAATATAATTCGTCGGGAAACAGAATTTCGGAACATAGTCAACCCGGAATATCCAGGCTCTACCATAGTGTGGCATCCCTACCACTGATTTTCCCCCAGTCGCCAAAAAAATTGTTTTCGTGCCTTGAGACGCGCATAAAGACACGCGCAAATCGTACTGCGTTACATAAAGAAATTATGAGAAACCGCGAAAAAGATTGCTGAGTTTCAAACGAGCATTAACGGATATTCACAGGGATTGTGGGCCCTGGTGAAAATCCAAATTTTGAGAGTTCTTCATAAATTCCCAGAATACTTTCATACATCGAGAGAACGTTTGTTTTAGCAAAATTTTGATCGAAATTAACACAAAGAAGTTTTTTGGTTGGCTGATATACAATTTATTTAGGATAAATGAAGTTCATTTGTCTGTAAGAAATTGTTACACTGGAAGAATTTTGTTGTGAAAATTACCGTGAAATTTTAATAATCAGAGGACAAGTAAAAATTTGTCAAAAAATTACTCTGCATGCGCTCGTAAAAATGAGTGAAGTTTCAAACAGTTGAGAGTGATATTTTTTACAAGTTTTACAGAATGCACAGTAATATTTTCAAAAATTCCCACTTGTCCCCCGATCAATGATATTTCACGGTAATTTTTCGAATTTTTGTAATTTGTGAACCAAATTATTTCCTTCCCAAACAAATTTTGTTTCGGCCAACCAAAAAGTTTCTTTGCGTTAATTTCAAACAAAACTTTGTTCCGCTAGAACAAACTGTGTTTTCAGTGTAGATTTTCAGAATTATCCTGAAGTTCACAGAGATTCACAGAGAACTTTCAAATTTTTCTAGAGTCTTTCAGAAATGTGTAGAAAAATGTTTCCACCAAAGGCGTCTATCGACAGCCAAATTAAATGCTCCTAATCAGTGTTTATAGGGATGTGCGGAAAACTGCATAAAACGACAAACATAGACTGTGTAAAATGCATTTTGAAAGAACTGATCACATCATATTGGAATATCCGCAGCTGCAGTCCTGGCCAAGTTTGAATATTTTATTCTATTTTACAATATATATATATATATATAATAGTTATGAATTAGGATCAGTAATGTTAATAAGAATGATCTGATAAACAGTGTTTTCAGTACGTCCAAGGGTATGATTACTATAACAGCAGAGGAAAAAAATTAAAATACCAAAGCTTCTAGCGGTAATATGGGTCACCTGGGAGATACGGGAATATTTAGGACGTGGATTCACTGTAATCATTGACCAAAAAGTTCTGAAGTGGCTGTGAAACATTCAGGAACCTACTGGCAGGTCTTCAAGGTGAGCTAATCAAAATTAGCTGTAAGATTAAAAGATTTCATGATTCAAAAAAATATTATGAACATTATAAATAATAGCTTTGTTCGTTCTAACGTGTTCTGAGTTGCTCCAATCTGCTCCAGACATTTTTGATTCGCTCTTCCAGTTATAGAAATGAATTAATTGGTTTGGTGCAGGTCGGTGCAACTTAGAACACGTTAGAACGGACAAAGCTAATGTTTCCACAAAATTTCATCGGTTCTTTGAGAACTGTTTTGAACTTTAGAATTATTTTCTGAAAATTCAGTCGAATTTTCACAGTGATAAATGTATCCAATGAAAAAAATTTTTCTGCAGTGATTGCATTATTTCCAAATTTACTGGAATAAGTTTCCGAGTGTATGGTCTGAGGATTATTTTGAAGAATAATTAGTGGTTGTATCATCACAACATGACCTCGAAAAAATTCTGTGAAAATTAACTTTTTTTTCCATTGAGTGGTCTTATTGGAAACTGTAACATAATTTTTTTATCAAAATCGCATCGGCCGTTTTTAAGAGGATGAATTTTTTTTATTTAACTTTCCTCTCTATAATACCCTTGCAACGTAGATTTCGAAGTTATCCTTTGGGATAATTGTATGTTATACTCATAGTTGTTTGTGGTGTGAATTTGAACTCGATACATCATGCGAGGGCACTTTTCACATGCTTAAAGTCCTAAACCCTTTATGAAAATTTTTTCTCTCATGGGAGGTTTTCAATCGGTGATTCAATATGGATCTATCGAAAAGTTATACTTCTATTCACAACCATATACAGACCATTAGAAAATATAAATTTGTATCGAAACACCGATTGAAGACTATGGATATATAGTGATTCAAAACGCTTATTAAAACTATTCACATTCTGAACCCGTACGGAAATATCTCGCTCAAAAATTTCTGAAAATCTCTGTGAAATTTCTGAAAAACTCTCATTTTCCTGTGCAAAAGTCAGAGAAACTCTGAGATCTACATGCAGAATCTAATAGTTTTGTGACATTGTTCTCAAAGTTTTTTCAGAGCTTGTCAGACTATTTTCGGAGTTTATCAGAGATTTTCCTTTGAAACTTCAGAGAGAGAGATGATTATGAATTTATTCCTAATAAAACTCTGAAAAAGGTATGATAAATGTTCATGTTTTCTCCAAAAACTATGATAAAACTATGAAATATGAGTAATCATCGGAATTTTCTCGGATCTTTTCCCGAGTTTATCAGAGATTTTTCATCGAAATTTCAGATCAACCCCGGTGGAAATATTTCTCTGAGCATTTCTGAGAATCTCTGAAAAACTCTCAAAATTCGAACATTCTCTGTAAATCTCTGCAAGTCTCTATAAAATTCAGAATAATTCTGAAAATCTTTGAAAATATTCTGAGCATTTCTGAAAAACTCTCAAAATTGGGATTTGCACCAGGGGATAATTATAAATTTATTCCTGATAAAACTCTGAAAAAAGTATGATGAATGTCCGTGTTTTCTTCAAGAAGTATAACAAAAACCATGGAACATGAGTGGCATTTGATGTAATTTAATACCATTTGAAAAAAAAAATATGAAATCAATATGAGCGACCAAGTACATTGGTTATCCGAAGGATATGTGGAAGATTTTTGGTATATTGTAACTTCAGTTTGTTCAAACTGTATTGAAGGTAATTTATGATTTTCAACAAAGCATTATTGTATTAGAAAAATAAATCACAAAAAGTGAAAAAAAAGTAGAATTCCACAAAACATACAAATGTCTCACAAAAACCCCTAAAAACTCCAACACAGTAAAAAATAACGTCAAATCCCAAAAACCATACAAACGTTTTACAATAACACTTGAAAAAAAATCGTTGAAAAAAATACTTCACTCTTTCCGGAAGATTACTGGATATAACAAATATACCATTAAAAAAAAAGATGTGGAAGGCAACCCTGTTTCGGAATTCGCATCAACCAGGAACACTTGGCGTGGCCGATGGTAAAAGTTTTTAGCCTTTATTGTATACAAATAAATTTCTATAGAACATTAAACAAGAAATTTAAATGATATAATTTCATAAAATCTTCTTCGACCACTCCAAGTGTTCCTGGTTGATGCGAATTCCGAAACAGGGTTGCCTTTCACATCTTTTTTTTTAATGGTATATTTGTTATATCAAGTAATCTTCCGGAAAGAGTGGAGTATTTTTTTCAAGGATTTTTTTTCAAGTGTTATTGTAAAACGTTTGTATGGTTTTTGGGGGTTTCTGTGAGACATTTGTATGTTTTGTGGAATTCCACTTGTTTTTCACTTTTTGGTATCTATATACGGGCAGAACGATACGCTTGTTTTATTTATTTTTTTAATACAATAATGCTTTTTTGAAAATCATAAATTACCTTCAACACAGTTTAAACAAACTGAAGTTACAATATACCAAAAATCTTCCACATATCCTTTGGATAACCAATGTACTTGGTCGCTCATATTGATTTCATATCTTTTTTTTTCAAATGGAGCATATCCATTGATGTCCCCTCGAAATTCTGAATGCAGTGAAATTTTCCTTTAGAATGTGTTTTTAGATTTTTTTATTCTTTGTTTTTGGGATTTTCATGTACTTGGCGTTATTTTTTTACTTTTTTGGAGTTTTTTTGGGGGATTTCACTTCTTTTTCTGAATATACTTCCAACCCCAAATGAAAATGAAATACCCCTGTCGAGTTTATGGCAATCGTAGGAATGAAGGAAATGTCCTCAGATAACTTATGTGATATAAAAATCCACTTGGATTTCCATCAGTCATCTCATCATTGGACGGGAATAGATTATCGAAATAAAGAATGGAGGAAAGAAGGGAAGAAAAGCGAATTCCCATAAACAAATATACGTGTGAAGAATTCCGGAAACTAAATTCTCCTTGACTGATAAGTTGGCGCTCAAAGCGCTCAAAGCAGTTCACAGCGCTCAAAACAGCCCACGATATTGTGCTGAACATGTCTTGAGCGGAAATTTCCAGTGTTTTCAAGAAATCATTGTAAGAAAATCGGAACAACATAGATCTTACAGACAGAGGAAACTTGCGTACAATATATTCAAGGTATCCAACAGAAATTTTTTTTGCAAGATAGAATTTGTACTGTTTAGCATGAAGCTAAAAATAGCTTTCCAGCGAAAATTTTTCGGTCACTCTTTTGAATCACTGTGAAAAGTAGATGGATAGATGTTTATTATGTTCTAGGATGAAAATTCTGTAGAACAATTGAGATACAAAGAAGTATAAACAATAACAAAGATAATACTTATATATATACCGCATTAAACCCACAGCCCGGAAAGCAAAAAAGGCACAATGAATGAACTCAAAAATAAAGATGAAATGAGAATGAGAGTGAGGATGAGATTACAAAGGTGTGAGAAATGAAAATACAGATATAAGATAGAGATACAATAGTTATGAATGCGCAGAATGAAGATGAAGGCATGAAAAGCGTAAGATGAACCACGATGAACCTACTAGAAAAGGAGTATAAATCTATGAGTGAGAAAGGGTGGAGGTGAGCAAGAAGTCATAATACCTGTTCTTGAAGACGTTAGGGGAAGAGCTGCACTTGATGTTATCTGGAATCGTGTTCCAGAGTTTACTACCTGTTATCAAAAAAGATTTTTGATATGTGGTAGTACGATGCAGTGGTATTTTAAGGAGCCCCCCATTTCGATCTAGTGCAACGAATTGCATCAGAGGTACCAAAATTAAAACGATCGTAAAGAAAAGGAGGATCCTTGAAAGCAAATAGTTGATGCAGGTACGACCCCAGGAAAAATTTCCGTCGTTCAGAAAGTTTGAGCCAGCCGAGGCGCGTGAAGAAAGGAGAGATGTGAACATCTTTCCTGAGATTGAAAATAAACCGCACGCAGGCATTCAGTTTACGCTGCAGACGTATACTGTCTACTTCGGAGAGATCAGTGAGAACTAAGCAACAATAATCAAAATAGGGCATAACTAGCGTTGAAATCAGTTTAGTTCTCATCTGGATAGAGAGTGCGTTTCCATTAAGTCGCAATTGGTAGAGTGCGCACGAGACTTTCCTACAGACAGAAGTTACTTGCTCATTCCAATTAAGAGAAGGTGTCAGAATAATCCCAAGCGATTTAAGCGAAGAGACAAGATTTATAGGGGTGCCCTGAAGTATGATGTCCGGTAAGGAGCGAAGAGAAATATCGTTGACGTAACGTCGAGAACCAAGGATCATGCAATTGGTTCTTAAGGGGTTCAGAATTAGGTAGTTGGTGGAGCACCAATTGGTAATTCTCTGTATATCGTCATTCAATTTCGTGATACATTCGTCTATGAGAAAAGGTGAAGTATGCAGATAAATATAAAAGTCATCAACGACAATGGTGAATAATCGAATTTATGTCGGTAATATACACTGTAAAAAAAAACTGGAAATTTATTGTGCAACTGGACTGGAAATTTCCAGTGCTAGTACTGGAATATGGATATTCCAGTACATGTACAGAGATTTTGTTGTTACGTTACTGAAAATTTACCAAGCATAACTGAAAATTCAGTCATTGTACTGGAATTTTCAAGTTTGAGATGATGTACTGAAATTTTGCCATGATTTCGCGAAAATTTTACCGGCTCGTACTACAATTTTATAGTTCTGTGCACCAAAAAAAAAATATTCCCTCAAAAAGGACTTGAGAAAAAATTTGGAATTTAGAAAAAAAAACCTAATCGTTGGTATACTGGAATTATACAGGTTTTTAACTGCAATTCTCAGGTTTTGTGATGGAATTTTCCAGTTACTATGCAATTGAATTATACAGGTTTTGAACTGCAATTTTCAGGTCGTGTGATGGAATTTTCCAGTTGCTATGCAACGGAATTTAATCACTGTTGCACTGAAATTTTCCACTTCTATTGGACTTCGTCATTTCTGGCAGGAAAAATTTCAAGTCTTTATATTAAAAATTTCCTGATTGAGATTTTGAATAATAATTGTAATTGTAGCTAATGAAATTGATATATGAGGTTTTTCCAAGACTTATCCTCTTGTGTTCTAGATATGAAGCATATGTAGTAACCCAAGCTGGCCTTCCAACATGTCGCGCTATAGCTCATCGGTTAGGTCTTAGGTTTCAGTTGGTAGGCAGGTAGAAAAGTGTGGGTTCAAATCCTGTTAGGTAGACATGAGTTTCTGTCCATCCAAATGAACGATCAAAAGTTTCTCAATCATCTTGGAACACAAGGACCCTGCAAAATCACTTTGCGTGAGCAATTTTTTTTCAATTTTCATGGATATTTTCAGCATTAATTTTCCAGTACATGTCCTGGAAAAGTCCAGCTCGTGTACTGAAAAATTCCAGTACCGAGGCTCAGAAAATTTCCAGTTTTGATGCGGAAATTCCATAACGTTTGCACTGAATTTTTGCAGTACAAATGTGCTGAAATTTTCCGGTACATGTACAGGTTAATGACTTCCAGTACATGTACTGGAATTTTCCGGTGAAATTTTTTTACAGTGTACAGTGCGAATAAGAGAGGGCCCAGGCGAGAGCCTTGGGGAACATCTGAGGTAACTGGAGTCCATTCGGAGCAACCTTTAGAGGTTCCAACTGCTTGCGTGCGACCAGATAGATAGGACCAAAACCACTTCAGCACGGGGGTAGATATATTGAAAGAAGCGAGTTTTTGTATAAGCAAAGAGTGGTTAACGGTATCAAAAGCTCTTGAGAAATCAAACCCCGCAAAAAAGTGATCATGCGCTTATCAATCGCTTCACGAACATCATCAGTCAATTTTAAAAGAGCAGTTTGAGTGGAGCGGTGTTTGATGAATCCACACTGATATTGGTCAAGTAGAGAATTCTTGGTCAAAAAATCACACAAGAAGTGATGGACGATCTTTCCAAGTATTTTAGATGACTCACAGAGAATGAAGATAGGGCGAAGTAGCAGATAGCAAAAGTTCCAAAAATTAGATCTCATTGAATTCTTTTGTGACCACAAAACGAACTACTGAAATGTCAGCAGAATAGAGTCCTTGGAGAATTCAAATCGCCTTTTGTCATACTGTATATTGTACTGTACACTGAAAAAAAAATGTATTCCAGTCAAACAAATATTTATTTGTCCTGTACCAAAGAAATATTTATTGGAATTAACAAAATATTCTTTGGAACCAAAATAATTTATTGAAATCAAATAAACGATTAAAACCATCTATTTAATTCGAATGAATTATTTTGGTCCCAAAGAATATTTTTTTAATTCTAATAAATATTTCTTTGGTACAGGACAAATAAATATTTATTTGATTGGAATAAATTTTTTTTTTTCAGTGTATATAGTATGACAGAATGCAATTTGAATTCTCCAAGAACTCCATTCTACTGACATTTCAGTGATTCATTTTGTGGTTCCAGAAGGATTCAATAGGATCTGGTTTTTGGAACTTTTGCTATCTGAGTAAAGAGATGTCAAATATTTATCATGCAACAAGAAGATATACCTTCAAGATATCAGATTGAAGACATTTTCTAGTACTGTACCAGACATTTTTTAGAATTCTGTGGAATATCCATCGAAATCATTCGAAAAAATTCTTCAAGAATATTTGGTTCGTTATGGTATTATAAAGGTATTCTATATTCTTCAAAACTATACAATATTACAGTAATTTAATTCTAATTTTATGATGAAGCGAAATTATTGCTCTTCAAAGAAATATATGTACGAGTCTTTAGCATTACGTGGCCAATGTCGCTCTTCAACTCGCAGATCGTGGATGAATATCCACTTTGTACCTTTACTTCGTAACATGCATGTGAAATTACCTTCAGAAATATTTTTACCCTGCTGAAAAACAACAGCTATAACTTTATGAAAGTGTTGTGCAATTTTAATTTTTGAAGTTGGTACTGCTTTAATGTTTATATTTCCTACCTTTGTTGCTTCAACATTATTGTGATTAAATATCATCAATTGCACAATTACATATTGTTTTGACGCTGTTATAGGTGATTTTTTAGTTTTATGCGAGTTATTACAACTGTCACAAGAATCTTCGAAAATTTTCCATGTTGAAAAATTGAACTTGAATATTTCTTGAAACTCAAATGATTTTTGTGAAATTGGAGGTAGCCCAAGACGTGTAACACAATTTGTACCAACAATATTTTCGGTATATTCACATTTCGTACATTCCGTTACGGTAGTTATTTGGTGCTTCACTAAATTTTTAATAGCCATTGAATTTCCGCAAATAGAAGCGATGAATTCTCCTGCATCTTGTAAGTGATTATGCAAGTATTGTGGACCTGCAAACTGTTTTAAAGCTATGATATCAAGGTTTTTTTGCGAATTGTAGTTCTGAATTGAAATATTTATGATGTCATTGGGGTCAGATAAAAGTAATTGTTTTGTCTCAGAAGCACAGTACAATATACACTGCATTACTGCATTCAAATAAGAAGAAACACCGTCAACATTAGGAAGACCCATTACCTTTAACGCGTGAGTTTCTGTTGATTTTTCATCAATATTTTGGCCCCTGGATTATATATTATCCAATATCCTTATTCCTGAGTACCCAGGTGAAAAAGTTTTTTCAGTGAGTAAATTCTTTGAGTAAAATTACAGGTGGATCAAGAAAAAGTAGAAAGGATGCAGGTATACTATACATCTGTATGTTACTTACTAGTGTTGCCGCGATATTATCGTCGAAATTCAGAAATAATCGATTATCTTAATTTTGACAGGTTTTCATGGAACTTTTAACGCGTAGATCTCCGACTGTGCACGAAATGACACAGGATAATGGATCATCTTGGTCTTTTAAACAAAATGAATCAAAATATTCTTACACTATCGTAACGATAATTATCGATATGTCGTAACGATAAATTGAAGCATATCTTGGTTTATTCTGTGTACAAGTCTGGGATCATTCATTATTCCGTTTTATCATGAGCATAATCGAAGATTCGTGGATTATATATTCCATAGGAACGTGTAAGAATTGAGATAATCGATTATTCCTAAATTATCGATGATAATATCGCGGCAAGACTATTACTTACCACCACGATCAATATCATCAGGTAGCGTAGAAGGAAAATGAAGAAAAGGCAGAAGTGCAGTGGATATACAAGTCCTTGCGTTGAATAATACCACTATCAGATTCTTCGAATAGAATCACAGGTAGATGAAGAAAAAGCAAAAAGGATGCATGTCACCATACATCTTTATGTTACGTACCACAACGATCAATGTCATTAGGCAGCGTCATAGGAAAATGAAGAAAAGGCAGACGTGCAGTGGATATACAAGTCCTTGCGTTTAATAATACCACTATCAGATTCTTCCAACAGAATCATAGGTGGATGAAGGAAAAGCAAAAAGGATGCAGATGTACCATACATCTGTACGTTAAATCCTACCATGATCATTGAGTAGCGTTGAAGGAAAATGCAGAAAAGATAGGAGCACAGTGGATATACCACAAATCTTTGCATCGGGTGCATCCCACTGACCAATTAACGAATGATTAGAGAGACTGTTTAGGATCAACTCGACGAAAATTGAGCAGATACAATATTCTGATGATAGAAATTGTTGCAGAACAACTACAGGTCAACTTGACTGATGTGACTGGATGTGACAATTCATTCTGAATGTTTTTTTCCAAAGTTCCATCTTTTCAGTTGTTCCATTCAAGCTGGATTATATTTGTGTTCTTACAAACCTTCATTTTTATCTTTACTTATCTTGGTTTTGGAATTATTCAATTCTCAAATATCATGAATTTTATTGAATTGTCATAGAGTATTTTGGGTTGAGAGATTTAGTAACTCTAGG
The DNA here is from genome assembly GCA_018340375.1 of Gonatopus flavifemur. Taxonomy (NCBI): domain Eukaryota; kingdom Metazoa; phylum Arthropoda; class Insecta; order Hymenoptera; family Dryinidae; genus Gonatopus; species Gonatopus flavifemur. Next base: position 20,791,582 of record JAFFJZ010000007.1, read on the forward strand.
ATCTATGAAATGTCCAAAATGTATTCAAAGTGATTCATGATCATTAAAAAGCAATATTGTATCGAATATCCAAACCATTTAGTATTCATGATATTTGAGAATTGAATCATTCCAAAACCAAGATAAGTAAAGATAAAAATGATGGTTTGTAAGAACACAAATATAATCCAGCTTGAATGGAACAACTGAGAAGATGGAACTTTGGAAGAAAACATTCAGAATGAATTGTCACATCCAGTCGCATCAGTCAAGTTGACCTGTAGTTGTTCTGCAACAATTTCTATAATCAGAATATTGTATCTGCTTAATTTTCGTCGAGTTGATCCTAAACAGTCTCTCTAATCATTCGTCAATTGGTCAGTGAAATGCACCCGATGCAAAGATTTGTGGTATATCCACTGTGCTCCTATCTTTTCTGCATTTTCCTCCAACGCTACCTAATAACCCCAATGAAAATATTTCTCTTCAAAATTCTTCAAAACTCTTCAGATTTTTCTCCATAACTGTCAGATTTCGGACGCTTTGAGAAATTTGCAGAATTTTTAACCATAAATATTACTCTACAAATTTCTGCATGACTCTGCAAAATTGTACATAATTCTTCCAATCTTCGTAATATTTTATGAATTTCTCCACAAAATTCGTACAAAACTCGCCAAATCTCCATATTACATTAAATACTTCTCTGCATATTTCTGCATTACTCTACAAACCTCTGTTTCATCTATTCACTTTTGCTTGAGAAAGAAAATGTTTGTTCAGAGTTTATCTCTACAAATCTCCTTCCAGTCCGACTTGAATGACATTACGGAAGAGACACCAAATTGAAAGTCCATTTTTAGGAACTTTCCTCAGTGAGGATTGAACCCGGGTCTTGCGAGTGAGAAGCAAAGCCTCTGTCACATCAGTGGATCTCCGAGATGACTACAGTAATCTTAAAGTACCATTTATGGAAATCATCGCAATGGAAAATTTTGAAAAATTCGTTTTCGCGAGGTATAGACCAATCAATTCAGAATCTTCGGAAACGAAAAATGAATAGGTCGTGGGAGAGGGGATTTTTTTGACCTCAACTTGTAAATTTTTCCAAGTGCTGAGTCAAATCGATAGAAAATTTTGAAACTTCGTCCCTGTAAGATATAGACCAATCGTTTCAGAATCTTATGAAACGAAAAATGAGTAGATCGTGGGGGAAAGGTTTTTTTCGACCTTAACTTGTAAATTTCTCCAAGTGCTGGGTCAAATCGATAGAAAATTTTAAAAAATTCGTTCCCGTCAGGGATGGACTAATCGATTCAGAATCCTCCGAAAGGAAAAATGAGTGGGTCGTGGGAGAGAGGTTTTTTCGAGGCCTACTAGTGAATTTTACTTAAGTTGTTTTGCGTCGATTGAAAAATTTGAAAAAATTCACTTTATCTCCGCAAATGCGATTTGAGAAAAATGTATGAATTTGTATAGAAAACTCAACTCTCCGCCACAAGCCGTAACATTCTTGGAATAGACAAATAAAGAGGAAATTCAAATTTTTTCCTGCAAATGTAGTTTGCAGAGAAATGTATGAATTCGTGGAGAAAATTCCTTCCCTGATCAAATGTTTCCACCATTTATCAAGTAGAAAAATGTTGAGAAAATTCAACATTTCTCAACAAAACAGCTTTGACCAATAAGGTGGAAATGTACAGAAAAACCTTTACTGGCGATAGAAATTTTTTTTTTTTTTTTTTCATTGCAATACACGGGTTAGCACCCTTTGATATAAAAAGTAAATACAGAGTCAATACAAGACAGTGTCCAAAGACGCATAAAATACAATTACAATATGCTCATGCTTTAACCGACAGTTTAAACCGATTCAAGGAAACACCAAACAATTCCATCGACCGAGCGAAATTATTTGCTGATTCATGAATGCGAGAAATCGGATCATAATTTCCAAATCCAGATTTAAATTGTACAGGTCTAAATAAAAGCGCTCTCCTAACTGGTCTACCGGGGATGTTGAAATTAACTTCACTCAGCAATGACTCGCAATCAAGAAAAACATTAATCAATTTAAAAAGAAATAGGAGATCATTCATTTGTCTCCGCTCTTCGAGGGTAGTTTTATTCATTCTGTGAAGAATTCTGGAGTAATCATGGTCAGAATATCTCATAGGGCAGCCTAATCTAAAAGCAGCAAAGCGTAAAAACTTGTGTTGCACACTCTCAATCATTCTAATATCCTTCTTCAAGTACGGAGACCAGATAGGGGACACGTATTCAAGATGGGGTCTAATCAAAGAGGAATATAGTACTTTTAATGACCTAACATTTTTGAAATCACTAGAAAATCTTTTGACGAAGCCGAGATTACCCAGCGCAGTACCACAAGCTTTCACAGAATGCTCAGGAAAATCCAAATCATCATTTATGGTTACACCAAGATCAACATAAGATTTAACAGTATTCAATGTAACATTTGCAATCTTGTAGGAGAATATGAGAGGATTCCTTGACCACGAGATTCTCATTACACAGCATTTTTCTAAGTTCAGATGCAGAGAATTACGAGTGCACCAAAAATCTAATCTCGATAATACTGACTGTAAGTGATGAACATCCGCAAGACATTTTATGTTCTTGAAGATTTTCAGATCATCAGCAAATACCAGGAAATCACAATCATTGAGAACCTGCCCAATGTCATTTATGAATAGCAAAAATAAAATTGGACCAAGGTGGGATCCTTGGGGCACTCCCGAAGAAGGTATAATCGGTTCAGAAAAACAGTTCCGAACTTTTACCATCTGCACCCGATCAGTTAAGTAACTCTGGAACCAAAGTTTTAGATTACCAGATATTCCAAAGCTACTCAACTTAGATAGAAGAACGCTGTGAGATACAGTATCAGACGCTTTACTGGAATCAGTGTAAATAACATCAACTTGTGAGTTATTCTCCAGCGCAATGGTGGTGAAATTACAGAAAGCAGCCAAATTCGTAGTAGTAGACCTCATTGACATGAAACCATGCTGTTCCGGGATGATGAGAGGAGACAACAGAGGAGTAATCTTGTCAACAACCACGCGCTCAAAAATCTTAGACATAACATTTAAAATACTAATAGGTCTATAATTCTTAGCATCCAGTTTATTACCATGCTTGAAAATAGGAGAGATCAGGCTCGTTTTCAATTCAGCAGGGAAACATCCGAAAGAAAGAGATTCATTAAAGATAATCCAAAGCGGTCGAGAAAGAATGAATTTGCAAGACTTGAACAGCAACGGTGGAAGGCCATCAAATCCTGGGCCCTTGCTCGTATCTAACGAATCAAGAACAGAGTAGATCTCTCCTATGGTAATAGCTAAATCAGAAAGCATGTTAAATGACATATCATGTCTAGAATGGTTAACATTAACAGAGTTTTGCGAAGCAAAAACCGATGAAAAGTGAAAGCCATTCCAGCTGCAGAGTCCGCAACTACATTATGTAACATGACAGTACTAGGTCAGTCATTGAATGAACGCTTACTGTTAACAAAATTTCAAAAAGATTTAACATTCTTTTGAATATTAGTCTCAACTTGGCGAATGTAATTCGAATAACAAACCCGAGCTCGTGATTTACATTGAGCACGCGAAAAAGAGAACGCCAAGTAATCACCGCGACTATAAGACGATTTGTAAATCATATGGGCAACTTTCTTTCTTCTAATTAATTTCTTGAGCTCAGGAGTAAACCAAAGAGGATAAATAGATCTTTTGATCAATGTTTTCGGAACGTACAACTCAATAGCCACAGGAAGTTGATCATACAAAAAACTAATAGCAGTATTTACATCCATGCATTTCAACTCCAAATCCCAACCAATTTAATTCAAATGCTGCCGTATAGAAAAAAAATCAGCCAATTTATAATTATACAGGTACTTGTCGGTACAAGACAAAGATCTCAATGAAAGAGAATACAATCTAATTTCAATAGGGGGATGATAAGCATCACAATGAAGGAGGTAATCAACCGGAATAATAGTTTCAACATACTCATCGGTCGTCAAAATCAAGTCCAGCATACCATTGAAATCATTGTAAATATTGTTTTTTTGATATAAACCAAAGTAGTTGAAATATTGAGTCAAAATCTCCACCGAAGACCTTTCATTCAGTGTCACACCAGGACGAAACGACGCCGTTAGAGAAGAGTCGTCATTGCGCCAAACCACATACGGAAGATTGTAGTCACCGAAGAGAAAAATTGAAGAATCATAATCCTGACACAGTACCTCGGCCAGAGAAACACAATGTTCAAGGTAAAGAGATGATGATGAGGCAGGGGGGAGTAACTTGCTGCAATAAAAACAGACTTCGAATTAAACTGCAACTTGACAAGAATATGTTCCACGCTAGTAGGCGGCAAATCAACCAATGCACTATTCAAATACTTTTTGACCGCAATCAGCACACCACCTCCTCGAGAAAAAACACTGGTGCGCCTGCTCCTGTCCAACCGATACAAGACATAATCATTAAAGGACAATTCTTCATCAGATATGTTATCCGTTAACCAGGTTTCAGAGAAGATAATGACATCATACGTAGAATTAAGAGATGAAAGAGAAATTTGCAAATCTTGAAGTTTAGTACGAAGACCACGAACATTCTGATAGTATATCAAAGGGTGAGTTATAGGTTTTTTTTTCTGGGACACAGTACGCGTGTCAACAATCGTTGGCGATCTATTGATATACTTGATTGTTTTTTGGTATCACCACCATCGATCAGATTCTTGAGTTCAGCACGTAACGTGGTTAAATAATTTCTTTCTTGAACAGTTCGATCTTGATAAATTTTAAACAGTCCATTGTAATTAGATTCACGTTTCAAGATATTTATAACATCCTGAGACGATGGAGAAGAAACACAAATAGGTCTGTGTTTGTTCGCAACCTTTTTACCGATTCTATGCAACCTAATATTATCATGATCGGAAGGATAAATGTTTCGGAGTAGTGTTTTCACCTTCGCTGCATCATTTTGCTGTTGATTGTCCGGCGTGTCATCAATACCAACAACAATAATATTGCGAGATCGCTTCTGTCGCTCGTTGACTTCATGAATAATCGTTTCAAGATCACGAAAATCACGGTCTTGTTTTGAAACGTCGAGTTTTTTCTCAACTTCAGTCAATCTCGCAGTGAGGGGAAGAATAGTTTGACTGAGAGAAACTATTTTGTCCTCGTAAACCCGAGCAATTTCATCACGAAATTTCGAAAATTCTTCAGAGATGAGCTCCTTTATATTTACCAGCAGAGACGAGTCTTCTGGCGAAGATGAATCATTTTGATGTGAACAAGCATCTGAACAATCGATGAGTTTGTTCACACTCCACGGATGGTTACATCTGTGCACACATCCTGGATGCGAATGAATATTACACGTATGACAGCTCACAGGATTAGAGACAGGTTCAGTACAACCTTTACAGATTTTCTTATCTCGTTGTGACATTGTAAATATATGAAAAGATCAAAATGTAGAGCAGATGATAGTCACTGGTACTAGTAACACACAACACACATACACGAGTAATGGTTTGTTTACTGTTTTCGTATCACACAACGAAGCGGCAATGTAAGTGACACTATGTATGTTAGGCTACTGTATCCGTGGGACGGAACTTTTCGACAAATGATGATTTCAAATCAGTAAAAACGTGAAAGATAAGGCACAAACCGGAAAGTGAAATACTACACGAGATGCACAGTAAAAAACACTATACCGAGCAAACTGAATAGCAGTTAAATAGACACTATTAAAAGCAACGGATGAGAAAATTATCGGAGCAGCAAATGCACGTCAAACTCGCATGGCGTCTCGTTATTCTCGCAATTTTCAGAAATATGCAGAATTTCACAGAGTTTTGGGAGATGAATCTGTTGAAAAAATTCTTTCTTTCTCTAAGCATTGCGATAATGAAGTTTTGCAGAGAAATTATTGAAGTTTTGAAGAGAAATATTTTTATTGGGGGGAAATCATCGGCTTAGCTGATCGGTTTTATATCGGATAATTATCGTAGATTTCGGATTTTTATCGGACTTGTCTGATAATGCAACCAAACGATAGATTTTGGATTGTATTGATACAGCTGATGATTTATCGATGGAATTCCGATATCGGGTTCTTTCATCAGGGCATGTTTCATATAAATCTGTCCACAAATGCGGAGTTGACTAAATTCACGTCCGCCATTTTGGATCCACTATCATGAATTCGGGATTTGACTCCAGATTTTGATCCAGCACCCTCGAAAACCCCCAGAACCCATGTTTTATAATAATTCATTGATCCGAGCCAAGACAGCGAATATTCAAAGACTGCGGAGATAATCACATATACAGGGTGTCCTAGAATTCGCGAACCGGATTTTACAGGTGTATTCTGCAGCCAAAATGCAATAATTTCTCGTTTGTAAACAATTTTTTCGACGCTTAGTTTTGGAGATATGAGCATTTTTAGATTTTTCTTGAAATCCAAATCATTCAAAGGCACTGTATGCTACATACTTGGGTTTAATACCATTCGCTAAGTTGGAAAACGGCGGATCTGTGAAAAAAAATTAAACCATTTTATCATTGATAGTTCTGGAGCTATAACGATTTGAAATTTCTCAGCTTTCAGCCAATCAGAATTCAGTAACTTCAAATCGCTATAGCTCCGGAACCATCAATGATAAAATAGTTTAATTTTTTCACCACAAATCGGCCGTTTTCCAACTTAGCGGATGGTGTTAAGCTCAAGTATGTAGCATACAGCGTTTTTGAATGATTTGGATTTGAAAAAACATCTAAAAACTAAACATATCTCCAAAACTAAGCGTCAAAAAAATTTTTTCAAACGGGAAATAATTGCATTTTGGCTGCAGAATATACCTGTGAAATCCGGTTCGCGAATTCTGGGACACCCTGTATATATGTGTACAGCGGGGAAAATTTTCTCCGAGATCACCTATTTTTTCAGAGAAAAATTAGAGAAAAATTGAGGCACTTGACCGATTGTAATAAAAAAAAAGGTCTCTGGGGAAGGGTTTGAAGAAGGTCCTCTATAAATTTCATCCAATTTGGTCCACTCGGTCCAGAGTGATCCCAGGTACAGACCAGTGATGCCAGCGGTACAAGAAATGTATCCCCTCCATGGAGTCAGCGTACAGCACACACACTAATGCACTCCCATTGGGAGTATTGGGAGTGCATTAGTGTACGTTCGTACGCTGGCTCCATGGAAGGGGTACATTTCTTGTACCGCTGGCATTACTGGTACAGACAGACAGACAGACAGACATACAGACAACCCCCGGATTATCAATCAGTATTGTATGAAATGAAAAACTATCCAACTTCCAATTGGATTACTCAAATATTTTAGAAGATGCGGTCAGAGCGTACGATAGCGGGTGCAATAGGCACTCCGTGCTGGTATACTACGTATACCGATGAGTGCCTAACTAGCAGATTCTGTGATGAAAACCAGGCAAGACCGGGAGTAGGGATGGGCGATACTTTTCATAGAAAATTTGTCAAGTTTATATTGAATTTGATAGAATATCGACGAAAATTTGATAAAAGTCTTATAAAAAGTATCGATATTGTCAAGTATCGCCTATCGTCTAATAATTAAGAAAAAACAAGCCATCTTTGAACACATCCCAATACCTAACCCGCCTGCTAAGCCCGCGGAAACCTTCATATGTTTTGTTGTGCGACTAGGGTAAACAACGTGAAGAGGTTAGAAAAATGGATAAGAAGAAAGGAAAGAAGATAATTAGAAAAGATCCACAAGAAATTCAGCAACTTTTGAAAAGAGTCAAAGAGTTGGAAGAAGAAATCAGGAAAAAAGCAGATAAAACAAATACCTCAGATGATAGTGAGGAAGAAAATAATGGACAACATACTTACACGAGAGGTGAGTTAGGTTGATCAGAGTGTGTAATGAACCTACACGAGAGGTAGGGCATATTACAGTTGTAAGTAATGAAACTACACGAGAGGTAGTGCAAATTACAAGTAAATGGTGTCATTTTAGATACATAATATAAAGGGAATATTAACGATGCCATGGTTTCAGGAAATATAGATCTGGAAAATAAGGAAAATTTAGATCAAGACATGGATCTAGATCAGGATATAATACCTGAACGTGATGATTACCAAGTGGAATGGTTAGACGATGGAATAATGGAAGCGCTAGGAGTAGATCCTAGTACATCGAATAACATTGAAACAGAATTACATCCTTCGTTATTAAATAGATGGAAGTTTTGGACAGGAACAGGAATAACTAAAGAAGAAAAAGATGAAATGATGAAAGGTTATATAAGACCTGATTTCCTGCAAGCTCCAAAACTAAATGTGGAGTTGAGCGTTAACATGTCTGATGCTGCAGTGAAACGAGACAAATATTTTGAATCATATCAAAATACGATTGGCGCAGCACTGGTAGCATTAGGTGACGGTATTTCAATGCTGCTAAATTCTGAAAACGAAGTGGATAAATTAATACTGGTGAAAAGGTTATGCGATTCAGGAAAAATGTTATCTGATTTGTGGCATCAGCAAACAGTGGCTCGAAAGGCACTTATATTACCAGGTGTGGATAAAAATTGTAAAGATGTATTAAATACCACAGAAACAGATTCTCTTTTATATGGAGAGAAACTGGCTGAAAAAATAAAAGAATCTAGGACAGTGAAAGCAATGACTCGAAGCTTGAAACCGTTACAACTTAAGACACCGATTGCATCCACATCTGGCCTTCGTTTAAATTATCGCGACCCGTTTGTGAGGAGGCCCAGGCAAGCGGGGTGGACTCAACGAACAGGGCAAAACAGATGGGTGAATTTCAAGAGTCCCAGGGACCGATACACTGCAACAGGATCGTCGAAGTCCAACAGCAACCAGAACAAATCAAGGAACTATCATCACAGGAGATAGATGTAGGTGATATAGCTGGCAGGTTATCATTATTTCTCAATGCATGGAAGACGATTACTCGAGATAAAGTTATTTTAGAATGGGTTAAAGGTTATAGAATTGAATTTTTTCAAGAGGTGAAACTGATTTTTGAACCATCAGAGCCAATTAGATCGATAGATGAAAAAAACGATATTTGCAAAGCGATCAATAGTTTAATAGAGAAGGGAGTCGTGGTAAAATGCAAACGTGAGGAAGGTCAATTTTTATCTTCGTATTTCTTAGTTCCTAAACCGAATGGATCTAAACGTTTTATTTTAAACTTGAAGAAATTGAATAAATTTATTCATACACAACATTTTAAGTTGGAGGATTTGAGAGTAGCTCAAAAGTTAATTCAACCGTCGTATTGGTTGGCTACGGTGGATTTGAAAGATGCCTATTATATGATAAGAGTTCATCCTGAAAGCAGGAAATATTTAAGGTTTACGTTTGAGGGTCAGATATTTGAATTTACATGTCTGCCGTTTGGTTTGGCTTCGAGTCCTTACGTTTTCACAAAAATCATGAAACCAATAGCTGCTTATTTGAGATCTGAAGGGTTCATGTCTGTGATATATCTTGATGATTTTTTATGTTTAGCTGACACTTTTGTCAAATGCAAGATGAATGTAAATGAAACTATTGAAACGTTACGTAGGGTAGGTTTCATAATTAATGAACCTAAAAGTCAACTTGAGCCAAAAATGGAGTGTCGTTTTCTATGATTCATTATCAACACAAAAAAGTTCCATGTTGAATTAATTAAAGAAAAGAAAGGAAAGATTATGAAACTTATAGACAATATGTTATCAAGATATAGATGTAGCATAGAAGAGATGGCTCGTATGATCGGAAATCTAGTTGCCAGTTGTCCAGGAGTGCAATATGGTCTTGTATATACAAAATATTTGGAAAGGGAGAAGTATTTAGCTTTATTAGTGAATGATGAAGATTTTTCTAAGGAAATATTGATTTCTGAGACCTTACGAAAAGATTTATTATGGTGGAGATGGAAAATTCCTTCGGCTATCAACCCGATTAAAAAGTATAGATTTGAATATGTGATTCATTCAGATGCTTCACGTACAGGTTGGGGTGCCTGGTGCGGTGAAAAGAAAGTACAAGGTTTCTGGGATGAAGAAACAATCTTTCACATAAATTATTTGGAATTATTAGCGGTGTTGTTAGCATTGAAAGAATTAGTTCCGGAGGCAAGAGATTGTGAGATTTTATTGAGGATTGATAACACCACCGCAATTTCATATGTCAATCGAATGGGAGGAATAAGATATGAACACCTCAATCAATTGGCCAGAAAAATATGGCAATGGGCGGAGAAGAGAGGTGTTTGGCTTTTCGCTTCATATATTCCGTCCAAAGACAATACGGAAGCAGATAGACTATCAAGATCTTTGTCCATAGATACTGAATGGGAATTATCCCAGACACATTTTAATAAAATAAAGAAGGCTTTCGGGAAACCGATTATAGATCTTTTTGCCACTGCAGAAAACAAAAAATGTAAGCATTTCATTTCATGGTATCAGGATCCATTAGCGATGACAGTGGATGCTTTCACGGTGAATTGGAGAGAATTCTATTTTTATGCATTCCCACCTTTTGCACTTATACCAAAAGTATTATCAAAAATACAACAGGATGATGCCACAGGAATTGTGGTGGTACCAGACTGGCCTACTCAGCCGTGGTACCCTCTCTTCTCAGCCCTGCTAACGGAAAAACCCTTAATTTTAGGACCTGATCCAACTTTATTGTTATGTCCTAACAGGCAGTACCAACATCCACAAAGTCGGCATCTACGATTGATCGCGGGGAAATTATCCAACAAGCTTTCCGGAAGAAAGGAGTGCCCATTGGTTCTATAGATGTATTCATGGCTTCATTAGCTCCAAATACTATGAGGCAATACGATTCAGCACTGAAAGAGTGGCAGAAGTTTTGTGTTCTAAGAAATCGGGATTTATTTTCACCAAGACCGAGTGAATTGATCGAATTTCTTAATGATAGGTTTAAAAAAGGTGCAACATATGGCTCTCTCAATACGTTTAGGTCAGCAGTATCATTGTTATCAATGGAGAGAATAGGTGGAGATAACATGGTCCGTAGGTTTATGAAAGGTATTTATAATTTAAAACCACCAAAGCCTAAGTATAACTGTACTTGGGATGTTAGCTTAGTCTTGAATTTAGTGCAGACATGGTATCCTTTGGAAAATTTATCGATTCTACAGTTAACGCATAAAACTGTGATATTATTAGCTTTATGCTCAGCACATAGAGTTCAAACAATAGCAGCATTAAGACTGACTAATATTAAGAAGACTTCGGAGGGTTTAGAAATACTTGTACCTGATAGAATAAAAACGTCGAAGCCAGGGGGATATCAACCCATTATTTTGCTGCCATATTTTTGTGATAAGCCGCAACTTTGTGTGGCAAAAACTTTATTAAGATATATACAGGTTACAGAGGAATATAGAGGAGAGGAAGACAAAGTATTTTTAGCGATCAAGAAGCCTTTTAAACCAGTATCCTCACAGTCAATTAGTAGGTGGATTAAGTGTGTTTTATATAAAAGTGGCATTGATATATCTAAGTTTTCAGCACATTCGACTAGACATGCCTCCACATCCTGGGCCTATACTAAAGGCGTTAATTTAGAAGTAATTAAGAAAACTGCTGGATGGTCTGAAAAATCTAGTGTCTTCGCAAGATTTTATAATCAACCTATAAAAAGTAATCAACATAGTTTTGTTCGTAGCATTATAGATTAAGATTAAGTTTTATATTAAAAAACATCAAGAAGTTGTGTTCTTTTTTATGAGTTTGAAAATAAGATATTTTTACTTTGTAGATCTTATATACGAAAATAGAAATTTGCAATAAATTTTGAATAAAGATGTTGATGAAAATTATGAAATGTTGTTAAAATTGCAAATCGCTGAACATCTACATGTAATCCAAAAGTAATCTCGAAGAACGGGGCTTGAAATATAATAACACAGTCAAACGAGCTTCACCGAAGTGAAGTTCGACTGTGATTATATGAAAGCCCCGTTCGAGATGATTACAACCCTTCCCATAAAAATAAAAAATAAATAAATAATTGAATAAGATAGCGGAGTAAATGCTCCCACCCTGTATGCAATTTTAACAGCGCTGAAATTATGAAGGTTTCCGCGGGCTTAGCAGGCGGGTTAGGTATTGGGATGTGTTCAAAGATGGCTTGTTTTTTCTTAATTATTAGACTCTGAACGTTGTGACCCCTAGCGTAGAACGGGACGTACTACATGTAATCCAAAAGTAATCATCTCGAACGGGGCTTTCATATAATCACAGTCGAACTTCACTTCGGTGAAGCTCGTTTGACTGTGTTATTCTTGCTGAAAAAGCGATTCCGGAAAATCTGTTTTGCTAAATTAGCAAAACGGTTGATGTTACAGCGAAACCATTGCTATTTCAGCAAGATATTTGCTACACAGTAAACAATTATTCGTCATTGTGTAAAGTGTTAAACTTTGTGTGTAGAACATTTAACATTCTAGAGTGTCGATTCAACACAATCGTTGCTAACGCAAACAAAAAAAAACACGATCGTGTTGAATTAACACACATGTTAAATATTCTACACACAACTTTTGACACTTTACACAATGACGAAAAATTTTTTACTGTGTAAGTCAGCAAAATTTTCTAGCTGTCTGTATGTCTAGAATTCCGGATTGCTGAATGGCAAGCGCTCGTGAATGAGATTTTAGTGCTGGGACATTAGCCAAATTTTTCGTGTAAGATTTCTCCAAAATACTTTCATATTTTCAAAATATCGCTCTATAGAAAATTTCTATGGACATTCAAGAAATGCTGTATAGAGCGATATTTTGAAAATCTTACACGAAAAATTTGGCCAAAGTCCCGGCACTAGTATCCCCTTAAAAAAGCAAGAGTTTTGCGGTAATAGCAAATTTTGTGCTGATTCAGCATCAAGTTTGCCATATCAGCAAAGCAAATTTTCGCGGTTTGCTGTTTCAACAACTTTTTTTCTCTGAGTGCAGGAACAAAGTAGATGCTCGGCTCTGTCCGGTTTCTGTCACAGAATCGATTGGTTTTCTTCTGGATTTCCCTAGCATTTTCCGCAGGAACACCATGTGTATGGACATGTTGAAAATCTTAAAAATAATACAAATCCAATGTTTAACGTGTTCCAAATTACGCGGTATTGAGAAGTACGCAAAGATGCCTGACAACCAGAGGACGTTTCCTGATTCTTTATATATCAGAGCCACGAAGTAATAGTAAGGAGACATAACTCCAATGGATGCATTCTCAGAATCTGATAATTACGAAAAAACTATCTCACTCGCACCTTGCGATGATAAGAGAAGGACAAGTATGCTCTAGGACGCATGCGGACTAATTGTAAAAGTTATTCCGTTATTCCATTTGACGAACTTGGCCCTTTTGACCCGGCAAAGTGTATCAAGTCTTCTATACGGAGTTATGTCTCCTCACTATTATTACTTCATGATCAGGGCCACGCAGTGAACTCTCCAGTATGTTATAAATACTCCCTAGATCCGCGCGGTCAGAGCAGTGTTTGGGACTCCTAGGATCGTACACGATGTTTATTGGTCAATTCTTATAGAGCAACCAATCACCTCCAACATTCTATGGGAAGCAATCAATCAGAATCGTGTACGATCCCAGGAGTTCCGAACACTGGGTCAGAGTGATAGGCTGCTCTCCCATGTATCGGAATGGACTACCGAAACGGAACAAAACTGTCAGTGACATTTTAGTCCCCGTTCCGTTTCTTCGAAATCGTATATTTTGTCGCACATGGTCCGGAACGATTACAACCGGAATGAAAATTGACCAATTATTACTCGGATTTCTTCTAGCAGGTTCTACCAGAAAGTATAAACCAAGTTTCATTAGTTATGATAATATTCCGTTCCAGCACATTCCGGTCCATGGGAGAGCAGAGCGACTGAATTGAACGGAACTTATAAGAAACTGAAATTCTACTGAGATCACCGTTCCGTTCCAATAGAATATTCCGATGCATGGGAGAGCACCCTACGGCTGGCCTCCCATGCAGCCAGATTATCCGGAACGGAACGCTCACAATTGGCGGATCCATAGTGTTGTTATAGTTATATTCAAATAAGACTAGTATTCTACGAATTAGGATCGTTCCGTTCCGGACAATCCGGTTGCATGGGAGCCCAGCCGTAGGGTGCTCCAGGGGGCATAAACTCAAATGAAAAATTTTCAGACGGGTTTTAACACCGCCGTATGGTAGCTCCATTAAAGTAAATTTACCGTACCGTACGGCGGCACTGAAATCCGTTTGAAAATTTTTCATTTGAGTTTATGCCCCCTGGGGTGCTCTCCCATGCATCGGAATATTTTATTGGAACGGAACGGTGATCTCAGTAGAATTTTAGTTTCTTATACGTTCCGTTCAATTCAGTCGCTCTGCTCTCCCATGGGCCGGAATGTGCTGGAACGGAATATTATCATAACTGATGAAACTTGGTTTATAGCTTTCTGGTAGAACCTGGTAAAAGAAATCCGAGTAATAATTGATCAATTTTCATTCCGGTCGTAATCGTTCCGGATCGTGTGCGACAAGGTATACGATTTCGAAGGAACGGAACGGGGACTAAAATGTCACTGAAAGTTTTGTTCCGTTCCGGTAGTCCATTCCGATGCATGGGAGAGCAGTCGTACACTGGGAAAAAAAGGTAGTACGCGATGAGCCCGACTGGTAATAAGTCCGAATAGCACTCAAGCTGACTCAAGCCCGACTGGCGTTAGCCCGACCGGATTATAACCCGAATGACAGTTGCCCCGACTAATTATAAAAATATAATTAAATACAATGGGAAATTAATCGAAATCAAAGCGTGATTGACTTTTAATTTATACATCTTTACAGTAAAAGGTTGAATAAGCTTTTATTTCGATCAATTTTCCATTTTATTTGATTATATTTTTATAACTAGTTGGGTCAACTGTCAGGCTGGCCTCCCATGGACCGGAATTCGTTCCGGCGGAATGACTTTAAACCAATCGCTTTCACAATTTCTTTTAGAGCGTTCTATCAGAAATCTATAAAAAATTGTGAATTGGTTCAATTTTCATTCCGCCGGAACGAATTCCGGTCCATGGGAGGCCAGCCTATAAGTGCCATTCGGGCTTATCGCATACTACCTGATTCCCATTAAACTCTATACATACTAGAATGCATGCTCCCTAGATTTAAGCAATCAGACTGGTATAGTTTGTTGCATGAGCAAGAAAGAACAAGACGCCCCCAACATATTTCCTTTCTCTCTTTAAAATACATATATTAAAAGCAGATACCATCTCCCAACATACTGATCTCTCCCTCTGACCGGCCGATACTATAGAAAAAGCGGAGAGTGCTCATTCCAGTGTAATATTGAGTTCAATGCTGATTCCAGTATATTACGTATATTACAGCAGAGATTGGCAGAGATGATAGAGTTCATTGGAGCACATTGGAGCCCCTTACCTTATGATAAATTCTGTAATATGTTTGTATGAAATTCCAATCGATCAATTAATAGTTCCGATAACTAGTAACAACCAAAATGAATCAAAATCCAATACCAAAGAACGAAAGATACCGTAAATAAGATTTGTATAGTATATATACACGTGTGTATTTTACACTGTTTTACACTATTCCATGCCGTTCCAGTCAAACATCAATAGAGTGATGTTATTGCAACAAATGATGGCACAGTCAGAATAACAAACCCCCGAACTCTTTCGAAGTGCGATGAAAATTATGTTTATGTAATACTTATCGTGGATTGATTTTATTCGAAAATCAGTACCGATGAAGGTTTTAATCATTCGACTTTTTCTTGTTGATATAATATATTTTCGAAAGCAATTTTGTACGACCAGATTTCTAACCGGCTTTGAAACCGATTACCATGACAACTGAAGAATCATTTCCAGATACGTTTTTACTACGATATTTGTGTACGGAGAAAATATTTCATGTCACGATTGGTCCAAACCCATGGTATCCAAATCCATTTCTCTATCGAATGAAAGTATTAATTGATTATATAATCGTCGACAGTGATATAGCGTAATTAAAGATTTTATATTGAACCACTTTGAACGTGTATTTATATCAACTTATGAAACTTCATTCAGTAAGTCTTGATTCTTCTGTACAATAAAAGCATGGATCAATTATTCATGCATTTTATCAAATTGTATTGTTCGGAATGTTGTGGAATCAATTGGTTTACTTTGATAAGCTTATCTTTCTTATCAGCCCCTTGATACTTGATGAATAATTAGACACTAATGGCAAGTGGTTTTTAAAAGTACCGTAGAACATCCACCTCATTTTAGTTATTAACTTGAATGACAAGTTTAGGTTTGTGAATTACAAAAGGTAAATTCAAATTCATACTTGGATAATGTTACATTTGAGATTTACTATAGAAAGTCTTTGATATATTGTAATAGGAATGTTCGTTAATTAACATTGTTAATCAATGTTTGACATCATTGTCAGACAAAAATAAAATGTCAATTGTCGTATAATTTTTGTTCATGAAACTCAATACCATATGCACAACGTAACGCAACACATTCTTCTTTGTTTCAAAGAAGATAAACATCTACAGCATGATTTTCCTGTTTCTAACAAAGCATGTGTCAAAGAAAGAGTAGCATATCTATATTCCCCTCTTGTTAATGATCTAGTTGAATATTAATGGATTTTTAGAATATGATTATTTCTTGCATCATTTGTATTATGGTTTCTTCGTAGGTGAAATAAACTGACACAAAATGAGAATTTCATCATGGTATCTTCGACGTCTTACAATAATAGCGCTGATTATTGCCCTGATTTTTTGTATCATGTACGTATTGAGATCTAATCTAGGAGACAACAATAAATCATTCAAGTAAGTGATTTCATAAGTGGTATATCATATATCTAATTTCATAATCTCTGATTCCAGTATTCTCGTATCACAAGCAATTAAGAATTCTCAGCCGCATTTCAGAGATGGAGTTGTCGGATGCAAGCTTCCCGAACTTGATGTATCCAATCCAGAAATAATGAAATATCTTCACGATGTTCCTCCATTATCCTGTAGTCCTGAAGATTGGGTCTCGGTGGAAGGATCAAAAGTTTACATAAATGATGAAGCAAAAAAAAATCGCGTAATAGTTTGCTCCTTCAGCGGTAATACCAATCGTTCTATAAACAAAATTCATGCACAATTTGATTTTCAATTTATTTTTTTACAGAAATCGTTAGAATAGATGATTCACATTTCAAAAGATTGGAAACCAAAGACTCGGTAGACTATTATATCCTTGAACATAGTGATTTTGTTGACGTACAATGTCAATCTGAAGATGGAAAAAAGTGAGTACAAAGAAAAAGAAGGTCTTTTGTTTGAAATCATTCTAACAATGTGATAATCTTGTAGATGGCATAGCGTAGTGGCAGGTGTCAAGCAAGATCCTCACATCAAGAAAACTGCAAATTGGGAAAAAGTTACGGACGATGCGCTTAAATTGAATGTTCTAATGTTTGGTTTTGATTCTTTGTCGAGAAATACATTTATACGTAAACTTCCAAAAACGTACAATTACATGACAAAAGAATTGAACTCTCTGGTATTGGAAGGATACAATATAGTCGGCGATGGAACACCGCAAGCTCTTATTCCAATTCTTACTGGTAAAATTGAACTCGAATTACCAGAAACTCGAAAGCGTATGGGATCTAAAGCAAATTATGTTAACATATATCCATTCGTATGGAATAAATATAAAAAGAATGGGTACATTACTGGATTCATGGAAGATGTTTATCATATTGGAACATTTACATATCGTTTAAAAGGTTTCAAAGAACAGCCAACCGATCATTATATGAGAACATATTATATGGCTGCTTCACCACTATTTAAATACTCAAAAAAGTTTTGTATGGGTGGTGTTCCTTGACATATGGTAATGAAATTTTAGATCTACTTATTTATGCAATAAATACATGGATTTTGTTTTTCAGGTCATGTTAAATTATATCAAAACTATTTTCGACACGTATAAAAAGCAGCCAAAGTTTATATTCGGATTTCATGGAGAACTTTCCCACGATTCATATAACGATATTGGAGTTGCGGATAACGATTTGTGCCACTGGATGAAAGAATTACAAGAAACAGGGCATTTAAACAACACGGTTTTAGTCATAATGAGTGATCATGGTCATAGGTTGGTAACACTCAAGATGAATTTAGATAAATACGTGAACTAATTATAGATCGTGATATTTGATCAAAAAAGCTAAAATTTTACTATTCACTTATCAATATATTGATATTTTTCAACAGATTTGCGGAAATTCGTAATACGTTACAAGGAAAACAAGAAGAAAGACTACCTTTTTTTTCGTTCACTTTTCCACCGTGGTTCAAACACGCTTATCCTCAAGCTTATGAAAATTTTGTACACAACACTAAACGTCTCACAAGTCCATTTGATGTGCACAAAACATTAGAAAATATTCTTAGTTTCAAAACACCTCAAGTGGGAGATCGCGAAAGTCGAGCTATCAGCTTATTCGATAAGGTCGATTACACTTGATTCAGAGCTTTGAAGAGAGAAATTCGAGGAATATCTCAAATGATTTTTGTTTTATAAAATCCACAGATACCTATAAAAAGAACTTGCGTCGATGCATTCATAGAACCACATTGGTGCGCTTGTTTATTGTGGGAAGAAATTTCAGTCCAAGATCCTACCGCCGTAGCTGCAGCTGAATATTTAGTTCAATCTCTTAACGCGTATACGGAATTAAACCGAATGATATGCGAGGAATTGCGGTTGGGTAAAATATTGTGGGCTGGAAAACTAATTCCTACCAAAGGTAAGTATTTATTAATATGAATAATACATCGTTCGAATATTAAATTCCGAATTTGTATCTTCATACCTGAAGGTTTACTGAAGTTCCAAAAATCTGGAGATCAAGATGGATTCATCGGTGATTTTTCTGCCCAAACAAAAATCAAAACAGAAGTATATCAGTTGAAAATTCAAACGCAGCCTGGGGAAGGATTATTCGAAGCGAGCATTACGTATGATGTTGATAAAAATACTTTTAATACCAAGGTAAGTTTAACTAAAATTATTCATAAGATACGTTTTCTACACAGATATAATACGTGATGCATCTTATTCGCTCAACAGATCACCGATGCCAGTAGAATTAATAAATATGGAAGTCAGGCACGATGTGTCGAAAATTCGTTATACCATTTACGTAAATATTGTTATTGTAAGGATTAATGGATCTGATTTTTTTACTTCCATGTTCCTTATATATAAGGGAAGGAAAGTACTGTGATAGTGTCAAAAATTCATGATGCAGAAGGGGATATTTCGCCTTTGCCAAACGCATCAGAACGTTGGAAAAATGCGATTCCCAAAAATGTCTGTGTGTGTGTGTGTGTGTGTATGTGTGTATGTATGTGTATGTTTGTATGTTAAGTGTATGCACATCTGATTCTTTGGCGCACGATAACTCTCATCAGAATGCACCAATTGTAATGATTTTTTCCCCACATGTTCTTCTTAGAAAGGACTCGAGGCCTATTGAGTTTGGTATCGATCGGATAACGCGTTTTGGAAATATTGCGGAATATTGACATCCTGATATCACTGACAGCCTGTCACACCCTGTGACCTCTCATCATCATCATCATAAAGTAATCAGTCTTGTGACTGGTTTGATGAAATCCTCCAACCCTGTCTATTATCCGCTAACCGCTTAATTTCTGCATATCTACGACGACCCTTATCTTGTATAATTTGCTTCATATAACTTAATCTAGGTCTACCTCTTCGAGTTTTACCATTCATTTTTCCTTCCAATATTGTTTACAATAAGCCATCATGCCTTAATGTGTGTCTTATCAGATTACTTCTTCTTTTCACGACCTGTCTGAAAAGACTTCTTTTTAGGCACTCATTGGTATACGTAGTATACCAGCACGGAGTGCCTATTGCACCCGCTATCGTACGCTCTGACCGTATCTTCTAAAATATTTGAGTAATCCAATTGGAAGTTGGATAGTTTTTCATTTCATGCAATACTGATTGATAATCCGTGGGGTTGTCTGTATGTCTGTCTGTCTGTCTGTATTTGGGATAACTCTGGACCGAGTGGACCAAATTGGATGAAATTTATACAAGACCTTCTTCAAACCCTTCCCCAAGGACTATTTTTTGCTTCTTCGCAAAGAGGAAGCATAGTGATCGTTTCGGAGACCCGAAAATTTTTTTTCCTCCAAACTCAAAATTCCTTACACCAAACGGCTCCCCAAAACTCGGAGAACAATTTTGGTTTGGTGTCCGATGTCCGTCTGTCTGTATGTCTGTCTGTTTGGCGTCTGTATGTCAATATTTACACGAACGCGCATATTTTCCGTTTGAGATATCCAATCGTCATGAAATTTTTATCACAGTTGTCGGCAAGGTCGATGATAGTCTCATATTTGTTTCAGCCCGATACGTACACAAGAATTTGATGAAGATGAGCAGATGTAGCAAAAACTTGTCATTTTTGCGAACGCGCATATCTTTGCTCCCTGTTATCCAATTGCAATAACATTTATATCACGCTCTAGTCATGATCCAATAGTGGCCCCATACGAGTTTCATCGCAGTCGGTTAAAAATTGTGGAGAATTTATTTTTGCGATTCGCATCATTTTACAACATTTTAAAAGCATGTCTTTCCTATGTCATTATCATCCGAATGATAGCAAACTCACGAGATGTTAATGGTACAATATATGTTTTTTTATTGCAATCGGACAAGTCCTTCTATTTTTTTTAAATTTTTTTCTGAAAAAATGGGTGATCTCGGAGAAAATTTTCTCCGCTGTATACATATATATATATATAAGTAATTTTCTCCGCAGCCTGGAATATTCGTTATCTTGGCTTGAATCGATGAATTATTATGAAACATGGGTCCTAGGGGTTTTAGAGGGTGAGGAATTCGAATCTGACATCGAAAAACGAATTCCAGATGGCGGATCCAACATGGCGAACGTGAATCCAGTCAATTTTGCATTCAGGTACAGATTTATGTGAAACATGGGTTCTAGGGGTTTTCGAGGGTGCTGAATTCGAATCTGGGTCAAATCCCGAATTCATGATAGCGGATCCAAGATGGCGGACGTGAATTTAGTCATTCTGGCTGTAATAAACAAAATTATATTGTTATATGTAACACGGGTTCTAGGGATTTTCAAGGGTGCTGAATCAAAATCTGGGCTCCAATCTTGGAAGAAAATAATAATTTCGATCTTCCCGTGTAAGCTTTACTGCATCCGAAGACTCTCCAAGAGCTGGTTGACGTTATGACAACCCGGGAAAAAAAATTCCATATATGGACCCATAAATGGATTCATGTATGACCATATATGAATTTTAGCCATATATGCTTTTATATGGTTATATATGAAAGTGGGGAATCTACACTGAGAGAAATCGCTTAGTTGCGTGAGCAAAAATACTTTAGTTGATAATCTTTTAGTTGATTTGAATAAATCTTTATTTGATATAAATAAAAATTTGTTTGCGGTAGCAAAAACGATGATTTGACGTCTATTCATTTTGAATAAAAAAATTCAGTCAATAGTAGCATAAGTAATTTATTTTTGACAACTAACAATTCAAGTTCCTCAGCAAATAGAATCTGATTACGCATCCGCTGAATACCATTTCATCATTTTCAATTGTTTCACCGGCATTCCCAGCCATGTATATTTTCCAACGACACGCCTGCAATCGCGTGCGACGGCGATACGGAATTTTGGATTTTATTGTTGGAAGAATAGATTACTCCATAGCAAAAGTTTTCAGTTTCATTGGTTCAAAGGTTTTTGGAACGTGTTGTCTGAAGAATATTCGTACAAAATCTTTTTTTATACAGTGAAATGGTGCTAAAATATGGAGCAAGTAGAAATGAAAAGAATTTTTCAGAATCTCTCATGACTAAATATCCTCAGCAAAAATCATTCTAGTTATTCTCCAGACCTTGCAAGACCTTACGATGCCCTTGCGAGGGACTTTGAAGGCCTAGCAAGCACTTGTAATAACCTAGAAAATCACTGGAGTCATTTCTAGCCAGGTTGTTTAGTGATTCCTGGTATATATTTGATTTACAATAACCAACAATATTTCAGTACAATCATATTGTATCGACTAAATAATTTAGTTGGAATAACATTTTGATTTACTTGGAATATTTGGTTAGCACAACGTCAAAATATTCATTTGTGAGAAGTGAAAGTTTTACTCAATCCAACTAAATTCAATTAACTAAACAAAATGCGTTAATCGTTGATTTGAATAAAAGTCTAGCTGTCTGATATATGAATAAATTATTTTGCTGCTGTGGCATTTAGTTACAGCAACTATGTGATTTTTCTCAGTGTATCAGCATTGATCTCACTTCTCTCTCCTTTGGTTTTTCATCACGTTCGATAAAAAATTGTGACATTTTTTTGTCCATATATGCTCATATATGATCTCATATATGTTTATATATGTTCATATATGATTCATATACGCTCAGGTACGACCGTATATGAATTATTTTTTCCCGGGAACTGCGCACTAGTGAGAATCCAAAAGTGAAGGAAGTAGCTATTGAAACAAATGAAGCCTGAAAATATTCCGATTCATTCCTAAATTACGCCTAAATAACTCTTCGTTACGCTTATTACGCTTAAATGACTTTCAGCTCACGCTTTCGTCGCGCTTCCAGGCTTTATTTTTACCAGGACAGTTGAAATTCTGCAGTTCTCCAGGTACATGTTCCTGAATCATTTGGAGATGGTATAAAGGATGGTAGGCAATAAGTTCCAGGCTTTCTGAATATTACATTGACAAAGTTTCTCAATTGTGCCCTTTCATATATCCCCGGATATCTGAATTGTTCAAAATGCGAGCATATGTGGGCTACGATCCATTCAAAATGAGCAAAGCGAATTTTGAAGGGGGCCGGACTGCTGAGCGAAGCGAAGCAGTCAGAGGGCGGAGCCCTCTGGTTTCATTTACCTTCTCAAGTACTTCTTCATTTTTTACTTTCTCTATCCACTTCACTCTAAGCATCCTCCTATAGCACCACATTTCAAAAGCTTCAAGTCTTCGTTGGTCCGTTTTTCCAATTGTCCAAGTTTCGCAACCATATATTGCTGTGCTCTAAACGTAACTGTTCAAGAATTTCTTCATTGCTGTTGAACTAATATTCTTCGAACATAATAACTGTTTCTTTTGGTGAAGAGCCTGTTTTCCTTGTGCTATTCTTGCTCTTATATCTCTCTCGCTTTTGCCGTTTTCTGTAATTATACTTCCTAGATATTTAAATTCTTTCACTTGCTGAATTGTCTCTGCATCTATTTTGATTTTTGTTCTTCTTGATGTTTTCGCAGTTGTACAAATCATGAATTTTGTTTTGTCCTTATACATATTCATACAATAGTTTTCTAGTAATGTCGTTTTCATAGTGTTGAGAGTATTTTCTAACTCAGCACCACTCGTAGCTAATATAGCTATGTCATCCGCAAATCTCAACATGCTTACACTTTCACCTTGAATCTGTAAGTTCAATTGCACTTGCTCCTTCACTTCGTTCATCGCTTCTTCTATATACAAATTGAAAATCAATGGCGATAGTGAGCATCCTGTCTCACCCCTCTTTTAATTTGTGCTTCTCCTTTTTGACCCTCTATTTCTATTTTTGCGGTTTGATTCTCATATAATTCATATATTATTCTCCTATCCTTGAAATTAATTTCTACCTTTTTCAAAATCGTGAACATTTTCTCCTAATAAACATTATCGAAAGCTTTTTGTATATCTACAAAACCTATATACACAGACTTTTTTAACTCTAGACTTTTCTCTACCACTGTTCATGAGCGTTAATATTGCTCCCCGCGTTCCCCTCTTTTTCCTAGCATCGAACTGGTCTTCTGCTAATCTACTCTCTATTTCATTCTCTATTCTCCTGTATATAATTTTGTTCGGTATTTTCGAGGCATGTGAAGTTAAACTAATCGTTCTGTAGTTCTTGCATTTGTCTGCTCCTCGTTTTTTTGGAATGGCGACAATTTTATTCTTCTGGAAATCTTTCGGTACTTCTGCTCTTTCGTACATATCTCTGACCAATTCAAACAGTGCATCACGAGTTCTCTGACTGCCCACATAGCAACAGAGGTTATGTCGTTCCAAAAGTATTCTAAAAGATATCTTTGAGATGTCTCATGCAACATGAAAAGAACGATTTAAGAAAGATTTGTTCTTGAGAAAGGATCTTTTTTAAATTCTTCTTTTTATGTTGCATAAGATTTCTTGAAGATATCTTTTAGAATACTTTTGGAACGACATAGCCTCTGTTCCTATGTGGGTGGAAGCTTTGATAAGGTCCGCACTTATGCCATCTATTCCTGGCGCTTTATTCCCAAGCGGCAACAGAAGTTCAAAGTATATACGAAATAGAAACGTTCATAGAATTCACGAATGAGATACGAAGAACATATGATGGAAATTCATGGAATATTCGAATGAGACTGTTTTAAATGTACTTAGAACGTACATAGTACATTCGAAATGTACGATATTCATTCAATCGACGATCGGTTGACCTACCGTCGTATATTCGATTATATACGTTCGATGAATATGCATAGCACCTATGAAACGGTCTCTTGGAATGTACATAGAACATATTTCGAATATTCTGAGAACGTTCATAGTATATTCTGGTGCTACTTAGGTTATTTTTCAATTCTTTTAAAGCCCTCTCGAATTCTGATCTCAAAATTGAATCTCCCAATTCTTCTTCATCGACATCTTCCTCCCTCTCTAAAAATCCTATATTATCGCTTCCTTTATACAGATCTTCTAAATGATTAATCCATTGTTCTATTTTTTCCTCCGTTCTTATCAGTTGTTTCCCTAGAGAATTTTTAATCTTACTGCTTCTAGATTTTATTTGTCCAAAAAATCTCTTAACAATCCTATATGCCTCATCTATTTTCCCTAAATGTAATCTTACTTCTATATCCTGACATTTTCCCTCTAACCATTGTTCTTTTGCTTTCCTTGATTCTCTTATTATTTTATTCCTCAGTGCCTTGTATGTCTGCTGGTCTTGTTCTTTTGCATTAATTAAATTGAGAATTTCTTCCGTTATCCATGGTTTCTTAGGCTCTACTCCATCGTTCTTCAAAATTTCATCTGCACATTGTTCTATGTTCCCCTTTATATTCGTCCATCTACTCTCTATTTCCAAGTCTTTCTCTTGTCGATCCTCCAATCTTTCGTCCAACATCGCTTTGAATGCCTCCTGTATTTGTTCTTGTTTGAGATTCTTCAAATTCCATCTTTTTTGCATTTTCCTTTTCTCCTTCAGAGCTTTGAATTTCAGAGAACATTTCATGAGCAGCATGTTGTGATCATTATCTATATCCGCGTCTGGATAAGTTTTACAGCTTTCAAATTTTCTAGTTTTCCTGTTTGTCTCAGTGCTCTTCCCTATCTTCTTTGGTTTTCTACACTGTAAAAAATTGCTTCCTGAATTTCATATAAATTTATGTGAAGCAATTAAAATATAAATTTTGTATTAATTTTCAAAACTTTTCTGACTTTTCATATCAAATATCATGATATCTCATACAGAATTATGATTTTTCATGCATTCTTATATGAATTTTAACACATTTTGCATTGAATTTCATGAATTCATGATTGACCTTGATTTCAATTACATATTTCAGAATTTTCATATTCATCTCATACATGAAATTTCAGAGTATTTTTTACAGTGTATCTTGTGTGATGAGGCTCTCCCGAGCAGCCTCCACCCGGAGATCCGAACGGGAGGCTATTTTACCTCCAAAATATTTTACTCGAGATAAAGCCATCATGTTGTTGTTGTCACTTTTTCCCAATAAATTAAAATTATAAAATTCCAGATTTGGAAAAAGATTTCATTTCCTCGGGAATATTAAAAGATGTTAAGGAAGGTAGTTTCCCCTTGCTTTCCCTCCGTTTTTGCTGATGTTCCTGGCGTTGGAATGATTTAGTTTCTCTCAGTTTGTATTCTCCCTTTCGAGTAGTTCATTCCACCCGAAAAAGAGACCCAAATCTGAGATACTTATCCTCCCCACCACGTAAAGGAAGCAGACACTACCAAGGATAGATAAAAAGGATATCAAGGACAGGTATCAAGAATATCCCCCTGGAAGACCCGCAATCATTCCACGGGGAGGAAGTTACCTCTATCCCTTATAAATATATCAAGAACATGGAAGTAATGTATGGTTCTCCGTACCGATTTTTTATTTTTGTTATTGTGTATTTGTTATATTATCATTGAATCATAGATAAGAATGTGATAAAATATTTGAAGGAACGCCAAAACTAATGATTCGATCGTTTGATTTGTATTATTCTACACCGTTGCGAGGTAATTGAAATATTCATCTATACATCGCCTGTATTTCAATTGTCTTTGTGTATTTTGAATAATTATTATTCAAAACATTCGAATGACATAACTCTGTCATTCCTTCAAACATTCCCAAGCAGCAACAGAAGTTCAACGTATGTACGAAATAAAAACGTTCGAAGAATGTACGAATGAGATACGAAGAACATATAATGAACGTTCATAGAATATTCGAATGAAACTGTTTTAAATATACTTAAAACGTACGTGATACATTCAAAATATACGATAATTATTCAATCGACGTTCGATAGACGTACCGTCACGTTGTATATTCGATTAGACGCGATCGATGAATATGCATAGCAACTATGAAACTACCCTGGTTTAAAAAAACCATTGATTCTCGCCAAATCTCACTAAATTACAGTTGAACTTGGACAATGTTCTAGCCGAATCTCATCCAGCAAATGTCAATGAGATTTGGTCAGAAAGAACAGTCGATTCTCGCCAAATCTCACTGAATATGGCCAAATCTCAGTGATTCTCGGACAATGTTCTGGCCAAATCTCATTTAATTTCATTTGTCGGAAGTAATGGATTCTTTTAACCAGGGTATCTCATTGGAATGTGCATCCAACATATTTTGAATATTCGGAGAACGTTCATAGTATATTCTGGTGCCACTTGGGTTGCCATGTAAAATCTCATAAAATGTGTGCTACGAGCAAATAGTAGGGGAGAGTCGGATAAGGTGGGAAACATTGATTATTTCTGTATGATCGTGTATTTAGAAGTGATCTACCTCATGTGACATGTAGCTTTTGATGTCGAATCTTTTTTGATGAGTCATAGACACATCAGTATATATTGCTCTATTGTTTTCGTAAAAAAATGAAGAGGGGATTTATAAGATTTTTCCCCGATTTCTTTTTGGTGTTGGGTATGTTTTGTAATATTCTGCACGTCATGATTAAGATAAGTACTTCATTATTCCTTCTCTAGACTTCATCTTTTGAAATGCAAAAGCATAATGCGATCATTCATCACGATTTCAAAGGTATGGACTTATATGCATGTAAGGTATCAGTCGGGTAATGTGAAAAATCAGTTGTCAAGTGAAATGGGTATCGTTATCGAAAAAGTAGGTGCGTATTACCACGTATTTTCAGTATTTCATGATAGATGAAGGGATAAAATATAGGTTTCACTGAGAATTCAGGTATATGCCCATGTGACACTTCATAACCGATTAGGAGATCAACAAATTTTTCAGTTTTGAACAGCCAAAGTTTAAAATGCTTGAAATAATATATTTGTCAGTTATAAGCTCAAAATGAATGAATATCGTTATTCAAATTCCAATCTATATTTGTTTTCAACAACTTTAGTGCATTTCCCACTTTATCCGAACTCTTTGGTGTCTAAAGAATTGATAAACTAGTGCATCAGCTTGAGATTCGTGTGCGTTCATGTATCTCAAAATTAAGGTGAATTCTTGCTCTTCAAAGTACCACATTCAAGGTTCTACAAATTTCAACTCTTATACCTTGTATGAAATCAAATGCAAATTTATTTAGACTATACCCGACTCTCCCCTACTTGAAAGAAAGATATTCCATCGCCGATTCTCATGTGCCAAATTTAGATTAATTAGTTTTATCGATTGTTTTACACGCGTGTGACAACACAAAGTAATATTTGAGTGAATGTGATAGAGATTATATTCAAAAGCACTGAACCATTTTATAAACGTTCAGAAAACGTTTGAATAAGTTGATTTTTCGAATGTACGCACGCATTCTTTTTAGAATGAAGAGTCGCAAAATTATAGGTATTTTCTTTAAGGCCTTTCAGTGCTTCTGATGTGGCGAGTTTTTTTGCTCATTCATTTCAAAAGTCAAGTAATTTATATTTCACTTTTGATGAAAAAATGACTCAATTGGATATTGATTTGATTATTCGATGAGAAACGTAAAAATTCAAAATTAAACAAATCGAACAAATGTTTTATTTTATCATGCTATCAAAAATCTGAAAAAAATTGTTATCAGCTACTAAGAGTAGAGAATCTCAAATTGTTTAGATAAATACCTAATAAGTTATATGCAATCATAATTATATATTTTTACACGTAACTGTTCAAAGACTTATACAAAAATCGAAATTTAGATAGATGCATGACTTTTATGTAGAATAGTTACTATTTCAGTATTCTGATTTTCTTTCCTCTTGATCCCTTCACTGGCGAAAATGCACATACGCTCCAGAATTGAACTGAATTGCAACATTTTGCCAGCCAAGGGATAAATTGAGGTCATATTGCATGAACTGCATGAACCATTTATAAGGCACAAATATTGTTGGACTTTTCAACGGAATTGATTAATAATAGAAGTGTGAATTAGAAAAGATCGCTAGGCATGATTCTGAAACTTTGAGAAGTTTTGCTTTAAAGAAGTGATGAATCGAATAAAAGTTGAGATCCCCGCTAGGCAATAATAGCCAATTGTCTTCATTAAAACGTATTTTGGAAATCTGAATGTATAAATGAGATAGATATTTTACGTACTTCCTATCATGATTTCATCTGTTCTTGATTTCGTGCTCTTTTAGCTCTACATTCGATCGGTGGTTATAATTTTGTAATGTATGTTACAACAAAATTCTGTTCAAAAATTCAAAAGACATCGGTTAAACGTATGAGAGCACTTGGGCGCTGTATCGTGAACACTTTTTTCCACTTCATTTATTGAATTACGATAGCATGTAAAACTAAGATAGCGATGAATGGTATTCAGAAAATAACACTTTGTACAATAATTGAACATAAAAAACAGTTCTTGCAGGATATTCAAACAGAGTTGTTAGTTTTGTTAGATTGGATACGTAAATTTAACTCAAAAAATTGACATCCTGTTCATGAATCGTCCATTTTTATACACATGTCTAACACAATCTTCCATTTGCAACACTAAGAACCATATTTCTTATATCTGTTCAGTAAAACTTGTAGCAAACAATTTATTTTTTTATACCTATTTCTTCGTTATAGATTTTTAAAATACCTATCGAGCAATAATATTTTGTGTCTATTGAAAGCATATATCAGCAAAATTACAAAAAGAATTTCTCAAAAAAATCTGCTTTTTGAATTTTGCGAGCCTGCTAATATTATGGACATTAGTATCAATTTTCAAGATTCTGTACAATTTTACGAACGTGTGGAGTGAAAGTATGTTTCATTTAATAATGCAGTTCAAAAATAATTAAATCATGCTTCAAATATGACAAAATCTTTTACAGAGATAATCGAAAGTATTATTCAATAACTTGAAACCGTTTGAGATATATTCTGAGGTATTTACCACGTTAATTATTTACAAATCCCTCAAATCTTAACAAACATGAAAACCCTGGTGAAAGGGAAGCGTGTAATAGAAAGTGTCAGGAACGTAGTTGAAAAGTATTTGGAACGTGGATTTAAGCGTATACCGAGCGTCAGGTGGAACATTAAGAGTGGTTCGAACGTATATTTGAAGTGTGTGAAGCGTATCGGAAGAAACACCAATTTCATGGAAACCGGGCTTTACGCCCGGAAGCGTAGTTGGAGAGTGGATAGGAAGCATATAAGAAGTATTAGAAAAGTAATCTGAAACATTCTTACCCTTCCGTTACTCTTTATGACACGCTTCTCTTTCACCAGGGAAAGCAGTACTCAGTGAATGAGATATCAACAAATGTTAATAATATAATTAAAAAATCAATTGTATTATAAGATATCAATCAGATTGGTAAAAAGCTTTATTTCTGCTTCCTTTGTAACACGTGTGTGTATGGTGTAAAAGCATGTATCATAAAGATTGAAAACAGCGAAATCCCAATTATGAAACATATGGAGAAAAGCATGTATTACAATGTCCCGTGATTTTTTTAAAGTTTCTAAAGCGACGTTGTGAAAGAAATATGAAATTCAATAGATATAGCATCAGTATTGGATACATCACTAGGGTTCAATAGTAGAATAAAAAGAACTTTGTAATGCGTATTTTTCTTTATGGAAGACTGTGTATTTCGAGAAAATGAGAAAACTTTTTTGTGCTTCAATAATTGGGATCCATCATGTTATTTATTTTGAGTGAATAGTCATGTAAGATAGGTGTAGAGAGTCCTATTCTTGTTGTTGTAATATTGTCATCGTTAGATTCTATGGAATCACTTTAATTTTAATCTTCATAAATCAAATGGAAAACATTGAATTCGATTAGTTTTGAATTGTTTATTTTTATTATCACCCATTATTCAAGGATTTTTATTTCAGATTTACTTACTTTACTGAACAATCGAAAGTTTAAAATTCATCTAAAATAAAATAATATTTGAAGTCTCAGCAGAGCACAACAGGTTACCTCTTTCACTTACTGTACAGTTGGAATATTACACGGTCCATTCATCGCACTCATTTTATACAATCATTTGTGGAATGTTTTTGAAGTTACTTGACGTTTGAAAAACTCATGATATGAATATAAATTTTGCAGAAGTTCCATCCCAATCCTTGAGAGTTGAAATCTCCTAAGATCTAACAACTAGACTAAAGAATTATTTGGTGCTTATTGAGAAAATCCTTAGTAAACAATGTTGAAAGCATCCTCGATTGAAGTCTCAGTAAAGAACGTATTGAATCTTCGAACATAACAAGATATCTTTAATTATCTAATCTTAACAGTCGCCCAAATTAATAAATTAATTTATAGTTTCAATACAAACATTCGTGGAGCTTCTTGCAGAAATATTCAAATTTGAACAATTTTCAAGTTAGACGAATTGAACTAAAAGAAAAAGAAGAAGGATGAAGAATTTAACGCTCAAAGTTTCTTAAACTCTTCAATCTATGTATAATTTTATTTGAAAAGCGATGTAAATCTTATTATTTATGTGCGTGTAATTTAAGATAACCGAAACCATAATTGAATATCATCACACGTTATACCCTTCAAATTGATGTATAAAAGTTGTTACTCTTCTAGAATAACCATCGATCAATAAAAATCCTATATTTTGTAAATGTTCAGGATTGTATGGAAAATACGCTTCATTGCGAATATCCTTTGCAACCACTTCCAAAACCACTGTGCGTGTTGATAATTCATGCGAATGCTTCTGATTTTGCACCCTAAAATAATGATTGTGATGACTTTTTTCCTTCGACACCGTAGAACGAATATTTCAATAAAATAATAAAACCTTATGAGATTTTTGTAAATATTCTTTGTTGCATCCAAATAAGGCTGCAACGTATCTTCATATTGACATAAAATTCCTCCTAGAACTAGCAGCTGGAAAATACGAAATATAAATTCTTGACGCATTTCATTTGGATACAGATTATATTCGTCACACTCTCCATCCAGTAGCATCTGAAAATTGGAATAATACGTAATACATATTTTGCATTATTTTGATATATTTCATTTGAATCATTCGAAATTCTTACTCCTCGAAGATTGTTAGATACAATAAAACCATTGATATCCATATCGTATCGTCTACGAATTGTTCCTGTGGGATAAACTATACCGTGATCGGGATCCTTTAATCTATCGAAAAATGATAAATCTATAACAGAGCATGGGATTTGTTTGGCTTCCACATCAGATGCTTTTATACCTAATGAAGGATGGTTCCGAAATACCCTTTTATTCGTGAATGTTCTAAAGAGTTTAATTTTATTGTGTACTTTTGTTACCTTGTTTCATCCAAACATTATTTTTGATGGTCAATAATTCCTTGGCAACAGTGTCATCCTTGAAAAATGCCTAAACAAAGTATTTATGATATTACAAGAAGGTTCTAAATATTTAATTACCTCTGCCAAATAGTATTTATGATATTGCTGGAAAGGTTCATTGAATGTGAAATGTTGAAGAACGATGTTCCCTTCCAAGCCCCTAAATAGGAAAAGACGTGTGAAATGGGAATTATGAATACGTATTGCAGTCTCTATATTACATTTTTAAGAAATTTACCATTTGGTCAATGATTCTTGAGTTGATTTATCAAACTTTTCTATATAATTTATTCCCTTAATTGGGACAAAAGTGTATTTCGGATCGAGCTCCATTTTCAAACATTCATTGAAGTTACTATGGCAATGTAATTACATGATGAGAACGGGTAGTTCTCATATACAGTACCGAAAGTTCTCAAAACTGTTTGAAAACACGTCAGTAACCTGGTGAAAAAGAGCTTTTCAGATTTCTTTCAGCGTTTTTCAGTGAGATTTGGAGTTTTTTAGTGAAATTCAGAGAAATTTTTAAAGATTTCCAAATAAATTTGTCTCATCAGAGTAGTTTTGTGGACACTGAGAAATCGTCACGCTTGAATAAGCCGTTCGTGCGTAAAACAAAAAATTTAGTTTAAAAATCGTTTCACGTTCGTGTCAGCTGTAATCCGCGCGTACCTTTGCTTAATATGATCTCTTATTAAATTGCAAGAAATCATTCAAGTTGATCTGCACCGTTTTTCATAGCTCATAGAACTATGATAATGTCCAAACTTTGATTCATGTCTAAAATTGTCGAGAAGGCCATCCGAAATGTCTCCAAAAAATATTGTAAGTATAAAACGTATGTTGCATACCTTCACAATATTTACTCGTTTCAAATTCGAGAAACAGATAAAAACACCAATTACATGAATTCGTTTGAGTAAAAATAATATAATTTTCGTACTTCATACATATGCACACTATGTATTCCATTTTTTCTCTTAGAATACCCTTTCCCTGAAATTTATCACATCTATCTGTTTATAATACCAATACACTGTACTGTACGTTAGGACAAATTTTTCTCTATTAATTCTTTCATATTATCTTTAATTGAAAGGAATACGTCATAAGTGACATCGTGTAGAATTTCAGCAACTGCTTTTTCTGATATATTTTCATAAGTTTCTTCAGCTAGAAATAAAAAAAATTTGTGAGATGAGAAAACTCAGAATTAAAATTCAAAACTACAAGGATCGTCAGAAAAGTTCTCGACCTGACACACAACGATGATGATGCAAGTAGTTGATATATGCCCAACCAAAATTTTTGTTGGCATAACTGAAAATTTAGTGGGTTCAACCAAAAAGATACTACCAAGGCACTTTTAGTTCAGGAAAGCAAATATGATTTGGTAAAAGAATTTGTTTAGCACAGCCAAATTTTGGTTGGGCATGTAATAACAAAATGTTTTAGTTAGCACAACAAAACAGTAGTGTTTCTCAGTGTAAGCAGATCTATAAATCTTATGTTTTCTTTGCAGACCGAGAATTTTTCTGAGCATTCTCGTTCACTGTAAACTGTATCCTTCACTGAGAACCCAATTTCTTCAACTTGAAGAAAATTTCTTTGCCCTCATCATGATAAATCTTGTTTCCAATGGACAAAGTAATTCATTTCAATGGAAAAATTTTTCATTGAACTGAAATCACATTTTTCAAATTCAAAAAGGATTATATTTCTGTTTGAATTTAAGAATTTTTCGTTTCAATCTGATGAAAACTTTTCCCATTTAACTGAATGTTCTCAATTGGAAAAAAGATTTATTAGAATGAGGGCAAAGAAAAGTTTCTTTCAATGTAAGAAATTGGGTTCTTAGTATTGTCTATTCATAATTCCAAGCGTAACATTATAAGAATATGATTTACTTCTTGTCAAAATGTGTCCAAATAGCTCACACACTGCAGGAATAAAATCCAAAGTAGTATCTTTCTGACCGAAACTTGACTTCCTAGCCCAAATAAATACACGAACATCATCATATCCTTCATCTTGATAGTTCACTTTTGCTCTAGTGATATAAACGTTATGCGCTATTCCGTTCGTTTGTAAATAGTTGACTATTAAAAATGAATGATGTACTAAATTGTCTATGCTCTTGGAAGAAGATAATTTCAGACAAAAACCCTTGGATGGAAAATCAAGCAGAAGGAATAAAGGACCTATATAC
The DNA here is from genome assembly GCA_018340375.1 of Gonatopus flavifemur. Lineage (NCBI taxonomy): Eukaryota > Metazoa > Arthropoda > Insecta > Hymenoptera > Dryinidae > Gonatopus > Gonatopus flavifemur. Next base: position 20,826,141 of record JAFFJZ010000007.1, read on the forward strand.
TGTTCAATATTCTGTAATGATAAACAATATTCTATTGAAACCTCATTTCTCTGAAACAAATAACAGTATGAATTGGATCTACTCACAATATACTCGAGAAACATCTCATGTTTCAAGTAATAAAAGTGCCAGTGTAAATGATTAACGGATGCATGAGCGCACAGGCTATTAAAAATCACTCTAAAATATCTAGAAAAAGTTAATCAAATCAAATTAATGTATTTGTAAAGTTACATATAATAGTACAGTGAATTATATTTACACTGATGAACTCAGCAGGAGAATTTCAACAGCCTTTTGGAAACTATATTTTGTTATACATTGAGGTAGACAGTGTAATCGTTGTGGAATAAGCAAAAAATGACATTTTTCGAGAGGACTGACGTTGACTGCTATCACGTCATTACCATCGCCTTTTCCTATATCAAAAACTATCTCTTTGTCAGGAATTTTTGTGAAATTAAAACGTTCTGGATCGAATGGTTGAGATAAGGACGCGATATCTTCAGGTCTACGTCTATTCCAAGCTCTATCTGGATTTAACTGTGAATAAAATAAATTTTGGTGAGAAAATGTTCAAAGATCTGTGGTTAATTGATTATTCAATGTAAACATACTTCACCTGCGCTAACAATTTATATCGGCCTTCTAATATCTTCCACTTTTTGATATTCAATTGATATCGAAATAAATGATTTTTCTCTGCTTCTTCCCATTTCTCCTGTATTGCTGTGTCGAATGAAGATTCCGGCCCATTTTTATTCAAATGGTAATTGAAATCATTTTTTATGTAATGAAGAATTGGAATTCTATTTTGTTTTTGCAACATCATAAGAATGACGGCTTTTACATTTATTTAAAAATACTTTTTGTAACAAATTTATGATCTATTTATGCTTTTGAATGTCATATTGGTTTTGTTATTTCGAATTTCATAGTCTGAACACTGAATTTGAATTAAGCGACCCACAGAAAATGATGAACTGAGATCTCCAGTTGTGGCCAACTTTAAATTGAAAAGTTTAATGATCTTAGTTTTCGAAATTTAGGAAGTACTCGGGAATTCAAATACGGATCCACGAGGGATCATCATGCATGGATACATGTGTATAGCAGAAGATAAATCTGGGAATAGAAGCAGAAATGCAACATCGGATGATTTGAAAAATTAAAAACTATTTTTAACAACAGTTAAACTCCTAATGTCAGTAAACTTGATAGATTTTTCACTCAGTCATATGTATTTGATTTTACGTCAACAGACACTTGTAATATACATTGTCCTTTCAATCCCAATGTTCGACATGGACTCACATGGACTGGCAATATGAGCAGCATGATCAGTACAGTGCTGCCACATCATATGTGTTCTAAAATACATCTTTGATACTCAGATAACAGAATTCTTCGAGGGATATCAATCTCATTTCCTTCACTTATTTCAAAACCTTGTTTAAATCCTTTGAAAAATGTAGTTTAGGTTGAATTGATTTTTAATAATCCATGATCAAATATCATACCCCGGTTACTTTTTTCAAACTTTCTTCTAAAATAACCAAAGAATTTCAATTTACATAGGCAATTCTAAAAGGAATTAAAAGTATGAATGAATTATGAAAACATGATTTATTAAAAAAGTTTATTATAAAATAACACTGCATGAACTTGAACAAATATACTACTTGTATAAAGGTTCCCATGAGTACAATCCAGTTATTTACAATCCACGCTTTGTGTGTAAGATCATTCATACACGAAGACATTAACGTTATCTCTTTCAGATCAGGGGTTTTGAAAAAGAAAGAGCGAAGGAAAAGTTTTTATATACAAATGTTTATATCGTTAATTTAATTCAATTGAGTCTAGAGTATGAAGTTTATAATGAAGCTTGTTATATAAAAGTATCTACTCTCAAATGGATTAAATTTCTCTCAGAAATGTTTTCAACAATGTTTCTTCTCCAACATTTTCCTTATCTTGCAATCCTTCGAAAATATTGTATGCTATGATATATACACTTTTTACGATCTCTTATTCCTATTTTGTAATACAAAGAATATTGAAATCAAAATTCTGTATAGATCCAATGAAAATGATCAATTTCGAATGCTGAAAAAAAATGTTAAAGCACTTGAGGTTCTGAACACTTATATCAGTATCTTCAAAATCTTTGACTTCCCTAGAATTGTTCAGTCTTGAAATGTGATTATAAACTACATATATGAATTTTGATGAAAAATACTACATAATTATTGGGGATAACTAAAAAGGATTATATATAAGTATATATTACTACTTTGCATGTGATTTCAAAATCAAACGACGCGAAGACAAATATTAAAGTACATTGGAAAACCTTGCAGAGATTTACCTACTTGTCCAAGTTTATTTACATATTCTTGTCAACTATTCCCTATGATTTCTTCTACTCGTTTACCATAAGAAACCAAGAATTTTCCTGTATATTCTTTTATTCCTAACTGAAAGACTTTGAGTATGCATATAAAATTGCTGTTATATAATTTAACGTTACCTGAGTAATTCTTTTTCAAATCAACAGTGCTTATACCATTGTTCTCTTTTCACAATATTCAAGCAATGATTTGATTAAATTATTTATGCTATATTACGAAAATACCTGATGAATTGCTTTTATTGTATTTAATGGTGAATATGATGATCGATTTTTTCTTCTATTCTAGAATATCCCACTCTATATTTAGATTCATTGGAAAAAAGCTTCAAAAGAAAACTCTTATATACTTATTAAAAATGAAAAATTAGAGATTTCAATCATAGATACGAAAATAAGATGAATCCATGATATTCGTTCGATTTTTATACAATTGATGTTACATATTTGGATATATGGAATAATAAGGATTTTTAAACTGTTTGGAATTGATTCCATAAACATTCGGATCCTCGACTTGGAACGGTGGAATGATATTTGGGGGAAGAGGTTTTTGATTATGTACATTAGCTATCATATACTGTGGACTCGGATTAATTTGACTTACCGGAGTTTCTTCCAATTTTCTTTGGGAATAAATCAAGAGCGGTGGCGGTGCATTTGGTGGGAGGGGATTATTATCTACCGGAACTGTAAATGTATTCGTTGTACCTGTCGTTTGTTGAGTTTTGCATTTCTTCACATGAGCGTACAAGGAACCCGCGTTGTTGTATCGTTTTGTGCAAATTTTACACGCGTACGGTCTTTGACCGGTATGCGTGTAAGTATGTTCATTCAACGAAGTCAATCTTCTAAACGATTTTGAACATATTTGACAATGATATTTTGCTTCTCCCGTATGCATCGTTATATGCCTAGCTAAGGTGTTCGCACGTGCAAATGCTCTGCTACAATACTGACATATGTATGGTTTCTCCCCGCTATGCGTTCTCAAATGTAACTGCAAATAAGTGCTTTTTGTAAACGCTCTACTGCATACGTTGCACACGTATGGTTTGACACCTGTATGAGTTCGCATGTGCGCGACGAGCGATCCACTTTGAGCAAAGCATTTACTGCAAACTTCACAAAGGAACCGTTTTTGGGTATCTTTCACTCGTTTATGTCTTTCCATGTGATTAGCCAGAGATTGCGGTTGTGCGAACGCTTTGGGACACGACGGACATTTATGTGGTCTGTTATGTTTATCCTGTAAAAGTAAACGTGTTATAATTTTGAAAATTATTGAATTATTCAATATTTACCTTCTTTTGAGTTTCAGGATTATCATTAAGTTTATTTTCATTGTCCGTATCATCGTCATCGTCGTCATCCGACATCCCAAATAATTCTTCATTATGCTTAGTTTTTTCATGATCTTTCAGCTTATCCATCCTTGAGAATTCTTTGCCGCAAGTCGAACAATTGAATTTGAGTCCACTATGCGTCGATATATGTCTTTTGAGATTTCGTTTAGTGGCAAATAGTTTTCCGCATTGCGTGCATTGTAAATTTTCTGCAGGTAAATCACTGTCATCTTCGTCTTCCTCTTCTTCCTCGTGATCATCTTTGATGTGAGTTTCGGCATCTTTAACGGTATTACTGGGTTTTGTTTCATTGAATTTTTCAACTAGAACATTTGTCTCGTTATTCGATAATTCGGTTTCGTTCTCCAAATGACTTTTCGCGTGAGTGAAAAACGATTTTTGGTACGTGAATTGTTTAGAACAAACTCTACATGAAAACTTAGAATTTTTCTTGTCTCCTTTCGTCATTTCCACAGAATTTGTATTTTTTTCAATTTTTTCAACGTTTTTACCTAATCGTTTGCCTTGATCGTTCATTTTCGATGATTCTTCGACTTGCATGGTATTGTGATTATTAGAAATATGATTTTTCAATTTTTCAATGTTCGAAAACTGTTTATCACATAAATGACAAACATATCGTAATTTCGTTTTATGTTTATGTACATTCAAATGTCTCTCCAAAGAAGTTGTAGTCGCAAAAGTTTTTATACAATGTGGACATTTTTGTCTCGAAGTTCTGTATATCAAAGGTTTCTCTTCTTCGTCACTTTCATTTGTTTTTGGTTTAATTTCACTTTCATCCTCACTTTTGATTGCGTCATGTGAACATTCTTCTGGTTTTATTGTGTTTTCTTGACGAGCATTAGTTTCGTTTTTTAATTCGTATTCATTTGGAGAAACTTCTCGCTTTATACATTTTCCATCTTTCAAAGGGTCGAGAGAATGATTGACTATATCAAGATCCATGAGCTCGTTTGTTTCACATGGTTGGAAATTAGAATCTTCCTCGTCTTCCTCCTCCTCTTCCTCTTCTTCTTCTTCTTCTTCTTCCTCTTCTTCTTCTTCCTCCTCCTCTTCTTCCTCTTCCTCTACACCTTCCTCATCATTTGCCTCTTTTTCTTGCTCCTCGGTTTCAAGAGACCTTCGCTCATTCAATCCCAAACTATGCTCATGATCTTTGAAAAGAAAAGAACTTTTATCAGGGTAATTTTGAATTTCTGTTTCTTCTATAACTGGAACGTTATGACAATGGATTTCATTTGTGTTCTCATGTTGAAAAGTATCATTTTGAATTTCCTGTTCAAAATCTTTAGTTATGTGAGATGCAACTTCCTCCATAATAGATTTGACCAGCAAATTAGTTTTGAAAGTGGAATCGCAAGGTATGTCGAATCTTGAAATCTCACGCAACTTAGAGTCTGAATTTTGAACTTGACATCTAAAATCATAAGACACTTCGAGTAGTCGTAAACACGTTGAACAGATAATATTTGGTAATCCATCTCCTTCTTTCACCTAAAAAATACGTTTAAGTTTAATTGATGCATCAGTTATAAATAGTCAAAAATAAGTAATATATGAAATCATTCGACAATGTAATACTACAAAAAAATATAATTAGAACCACCTATTTACGATATCAAAAGAATATTTCTACTAATATAAAACATAAATATTTGAATATAAATATAAGAGTTAACCTGTACAGAGGCAAGCTCCATGAGTTTTTGCGATAACAATCCATCATTCTGGAATAATTGAAACATTTCGATACATTTTTTTAGACACACACGACATTCATCACCAGAAATTCGGAGCACCCCACTAGAATTTTTTGCCTGTATTTCGTCGCTCGACATCGCTTTTTTTTATCTTCACAGAAAATTAGTTTCAATATTGAGCCCTTTTGTGCTGCGCCATTTGAAGATGTCTCATTTCTACTAGGGATGCATTCAAAATTGTAACATTACCGCTGCAGCAATTGTCTCTTTTTGCCACAGACTTCTATATAATACACTAGACTGCGAACTATCGTTTCAAATTTCAAAAGTGAGGCCTGGTGAGGCCAACATGGGCCAACACACCGATATACGCGTAAACATGTGTGACCATTGAACTCTATATATCATACTGGAAGGCGCACTTCTCATGTTTTCTATAGTATAGTCCGGTGAGATTGAATTTCGAGTGGGATGCTATCTCTCTTCAAGAATAGATGCGACTATAGTTCATTAATAATATAAACAAAAGAGAAAGCTTCCCACTCAAAGCAACCTTCTCTCTTGCACTAAGCCCACCGGCCATTTTTGATGAGAAGTGCGCTTTCCAGTATGATCAGGGTTGGGTACGAATAATACGGTAGGTTTTATGCAGGGAATAATGTGCGCATAAAACTCATGCAGATAATGCAGATAACTAAAGGGGGTTTTCTGCATCATGTTTTTTCATGGTCAAGATGGGTTATAATTTTGAAAATATGAACTGTTTACCATTTCAGCACTCATGAACATCTATTTCATATATTCTGAATTTTGAATTTCAAGTCGAAATTAATTTTACAATGTTTTATGCATTTTCTGCATTTTCTGCGTATTCTACATGTTTTATGCATAATCTGCGCATAGTTAACGCATATTACTTATCGCACGCGCACAGAACCCATCCCTGAGTATGATATAGAGTTCAATGTGTGTGACACAGGGATCAGAGATTTTAGTATGTGTTGGTGGACGCCATATGTCATTAGGTACTCACACTGACGTTACTTTTTGAAATTGGTAGACCTTCGTTGTCCCGAAGGTCCGTTAGCCCGAAATTTTCTGATGAGTTGAAAACTGGTATTTTCTAGTAATTTCCCTAAAAACTACTAGTTTTTAACCAATGCGCAAATTTCGGACTAACGGACCTTCGGGACAACGGAGGTCTACCTTGAAATTGTATCATAGAGATATAAGACTAGAGGAGGTGAGTGGGCCGAAAACGTGTAGGTCTTGGCAAAGAGAGAGAGCGATAGAGGCTAGCCAATCAGCGACCATTCTCACAGAACTCCTCTATTCCTCTCTCATTTACTCTTCCGTTTATTCGAGACTACATTTCCACTTACAGCTTTCGGCCTACTCCCCTCCTCTATTCTCAAGATGTAATTTCATGGGGCGTCGAGCATCAAGCGTCAACATTAGAAAGAAAGAGAGGTCACACAGTTCTTCTCTTTCCTTCTAATGTTGACGCTTGATGCTCGACGCCCCATGAAATTACATCTTTATATCTCTATGGATTGTATTCACAAAATTTGTACCGATTGACATATGGCCGCCATCCCTACTCCTACCCATTGTGGCCTCACTTTTGGTATGCTCAGCGGCAGGGTTGGGAACTTGACATGTCGAATGAGGTTTCTGGATGCTTCCGGTTGCGAGAGCTCTTGGCCCCATGGGGCCCCTGCAGGGGCCATGATTCAGTCAATAGGAATCCAGTATTCTAGCCCTAGGGGCTAGCGCCCCCGCTTGCAATCGGAAACATCCTCTGACGTATAATACATATCCTGTATAAGGTAGAGTATCATAATACCGAATGTGTTAGGCTGCTCTCCCATGGACCGGAATTTCTAGGGAACGGAACGGAATCCGCAGACCCAATTGGTCCATGGATAGTAACTTACTAGAATTCCCTGCAAATCCCCCAAAAATTCCGGTCCATGGGAGAGTAGCCTCATAGTACCGAATTTTCATATTCCCGAATGCTCATAGTACCGGATGCTCATAAGACCGAATGTGCATAGTCCCGAACGAAAAAATATGAATTTTGAAATGAATCCAAAAATCCGCCACTTCCGTCATAAAAAATGATTCGTTTACGCATATCATGTGGGAATGGGTAGGGGGTCTTTTTGCCGAAAACGTTTTGCGCCGAATACACTGTAATTTGACAATCGATAGCAGGGGGCATAATCTCAAATGCAACATTCTGAAACGGATTTCAGCGCTGCCATACGGTAGTACAGTGAATTATTCGCCATAGATACAACTAACACAAATAATGAACAAATCACACCGATTCTCGAATTAGTGTTAGTCTATACCAGTGATGCCAGTATTCCCTAGAAAAATCTTCAGATTTTTTGGCATTGGTCATTTCTTTTCAAATTGTAAATATGATTGGCCGGTTGTACAAGAAATAACCAATCATCAGATGCTGAAGATTTTTCTAGAGAATACTGGCAGTATTACGTTAGCAATCACTAGATCCAAAATGTGATGGTTCCTGACAGTATTGGCGAATCCAGTATCCCACAGCGTGGACTGATCGAAAAGATGAAAGTTTCTGGCTGCAATCATCATATTTGAAAGAAGCCAGAATCACTTCCCGAAGGGAACATGAAGCTCCGACGAACGTTCAGAATAGATCATGATAGATCAGACTGAAGCTCCGTTGGAGCTCAAGTTTAGATTCGGAAACGTTCGACGAAGGTCCGATGAACGTTGAAATGTCCGCTTGAAAATAGCTTGAATGAAGGTTCATAGAACGTTTATTAAAGATTCTACGAAGATTCATTCAACCTTCAGTTTTTTATGTTTCAGACGGAATTACAATTATAGTTAGAAATGCCCCAATCTTTCATTTTTTCGTGGAAAAATATACTTTGAAAAAAACTTTGATCGAAAAATTGCAACTCGAACGAACCTTTAGCAAACGTTCGATGAACGTTTTATAAACGTTCATTCAAACTATTTTCAAGTGGACATTTCAACGTTCATCGGACCTTCGTCGAACGTTTACGAATCTAAACTTGAGCTCCAACAGAGCTTCAGTCTGATCTATCATGATCTATTCTGAACATTTGTCGGAGCTTCATGTTCCCTTCGGGTTTGGATCCCCGCTTCAAAATCATGACAGTTTTCTAGAGGATTTACATATTTCATTAGCAGTCTATTCTTACGCGAAATTACAGATTCATGATTCACGCGCAGTAGTATGGATTTCACCCTGATGATTTTGATAGATCTTTATGGTGGTGACACATTGAAAATCATTATGTTTTTGTCAGTCTCTGTAGAAATGTGATAGCCCTGGTCAAAAAAACTAAACAAACCTAAACAAAAAATTTTTTTTATGACTACTTCCGACGTACTAGGTGTTTTTGTCTCGGAAATTTCATAACTAAAACTAAACCTTTGATTTAGGAGTTACTTCCGGATAAAGGCAATCAACGGCTTTCCGATTGTTTCAGTATTTCATTGATCAATTCACTTAGGCGCATTTCAAGTTTTGATGAAACAAATTTTTTCCGCTCACTTCCGCAATTGAGGAACTGGATGTTTTAGGTTTCGTTCCGCATTTGGAAAAATAATTTATTTGAAATTCCACATCGGATTTACCAATAACTGGAGCAAAAATAAAAATGAAAATCAATTCAAACACCCGTTACATGCTGTGAATTTGTGGACACCCAAATTGTTGCATTCCACTTGGAAATGAGGATAAATCCATTCCTACCTAAAGGGGATTTGAACTCTTACCGGACCTATCTACTTATAAGACCTACCTACTTAAACTCTAAGCTATCCTAACACGCTGCTCCAAGGGCAAATATTGTCTCAGATATTGTACAGCTGATCGGAAGTTTGATCACGCATGCGTGATTCTGTTTCGGTTCATTCCCGTGTAAATGCGAAAAAACTGTTTCCATGCATTTCCGATTTATTTCCGCACGAATATACTCGGGAGTAGTTACGTTTATCGACCGCGTAAATGACCTCCAATTACTTAGGTACATCTTAGGTACCAATTTGTTTAGGTTTACTTATGAAAAATCGGAAATGGAATTTTGAGAAATGTTTACGGTGTCATATGACCTGATCAACTTCCGCGGACTTCCGTTCAGACCTAAAAACACAGTTTCCATGTATTTCCGATCTATTTCCGCACAAATATACTTGGAGGTACTTACGTTTACTGACCGCGTGGATGATTTCTTATTACTTAGATACATCTTAGGTTCCAATCTGTTTAGGTGTACTTATGAAAAATCGGAAATGAAATTTTGAAAAGTGTTTACATATACTGTGAATTAATTCACTTCCGCGACTTTACGCTGGAAACTAAAGAGAATACTTCGGTTTACTGATGCTTTGTTTCCGGCTCGATGAACTTGGAAGAAGGTATGAATAATATGCACATACTGTTTTTCTATTACTTGGGAGTATTTGAAGTTCTAATCTACTTCCGTTCACTTATGAAAAATCAGAAATGAAATTTTGAAAAGTGTTTACGTATACTGTGAATGAATTCACTTCCGCAACTTTACGCTGAGACCTAAAGAGAATACTTCGGTTTATTTATGCTTTGTTTCCGCACTGATGAACTTGGGAGGAGTTATGAATGAAATGCATATAATGTTTTCCTATCATTTGGGAACATTTTAGGTTCCCATCTGCTTTCGTTCACTTATGAAAAATCGGAAATGAAATTTCGACAAATGTGTACGCATACTGTGAACTAATTCACTTCCGCGACTTTACGCTGAAACCTAAAGAGGATACTTCGGTTTATTTATGCTTTGTTTCCGCACCGATGAACTTGGGAGGAGTTATGAATAATATGCATATAATGTCTTCCTATTACTTGGGAACATTTTAGGTTCCCATCTGCTTCCGTTCACTTGTGAAAAATCGGAAATGAAATTTTGAATAGTGTTTACGCGGTGTTTCGAATAGTGTTTAGCGAGCGGGAGAAATTTGTTTCATCAAAACTTGAAATGCACCTAAGTGAATTGATCAATGAAATACTGAAACAATCGGAAAACCGTTGATTGCCTTCATCCGGAAGTAACTCCTAAATCAAAGGTTTAGTTTTAGTTATGAAATTTCCGAGATAAAAACACCTAGTAAGTCGGAAGTAGCCGTAAAAAAATTTTTTTGTTTAGGTTTGTTTAGTCTTCTTGACCAGGGATCAGGTCACATGACACCGTGAACATTTGTCAAAATATTCTTTCCGATTTTTCATGAGTACTCCTGAACTGATTGGAACCTAAGATACAACTAAGTAATGAGAAGCCATCTACACGGTCAGTAAACTTAACTATGCCCAAATATATCCGTGCGAAAATAAATCGGGAATGCATGGAAACAGTTTTCTTGCACCTACGCGGAAATTAACGGAACCATAGTTTAGTGCAAGTCATACGTAAGTAAACCTAAACTCTCTACGTGTGGATTGCGGAAATCGGCGGAATCAATTATCATGTGGAAGAAAATCTCAAGTAGAAACTCCCTACATGTGTAAAATCCTCGTTCGGAAGTACTCGGAAGAAATCCTAAGTGATTTGAAAACATCTACTTCAAAAATATTTAGCCCTGGTCAAGAAAACTAAACAAAAAATTTTTTTACGACTACTTTCGACTTACTAGAAGTTTTTGTCTCGGAAATTTCATAACTAAAACTAAACCTTCGATTCAGGAGTTACTTCTGGATAAAGGCAATCAACGGTTTTCCGATTGTTTCAGTATTTCATTGATCAATTCACTTAGGTGCATTTCAAGTTTTGATGAAACAAATTTCTCCCGCTCGCTAAACACTATTCAAAATTTCATTTCCGATTTTTCACAAGTGAACGGAAGCAGATGGGAACCTAAAATGTTCCCGAGTAATAGGAAGACATTATATGCATTTTATTCATAACTCCTCCCAAGTTCATCAGTGCGGAAACAAAGCATAAATAAACCGAACTATCCTCTTTAGGTCTCAGCGTAAAGTCGCGGAAGTGAATTAATTTACAGTATACGTAAACACTTTTCAAAATTTCATTTCCGATTTTTCATAAGTGAACGGAAGCAGATTGGAACCTAAAATGTTCCCAAGTGATAGGAAGACATTATGTGCACAGCACTCATAACCGTTCCTAAACTTATTGGTTCGCAAATAGAGTGGAAGTGTACGGAAACAGTTTTTTTACTTCCACACGGAAATAAACGGAATCACAGTATAGTCCAAATAATACCTAAGTAAACCTAAACTGCCTACGTGTGTAGTGCGGAAGCCGGCGGAATCAACTGTGAGTCGGAAAAGAATCCTGAGTGATTGGAAACTCTCTACTTGTGTCAAATCTCGGTTCCTAAGTAGTCTAAACAGATCCTAAATAATTTGAAAACATTTACTTCAAAAATACTTAGGTTTCTTTAGATTTTTTAACCAGGGCAGAGCGATATTTCATTTATTATGAAGTGTTCGCCCGTAGTTTGTTTGCTTCTTTGTTTGTTTGTTTGATCGTGGTGTTTGCTTTGTGCTACAGCAAAACGTGGCAACATAATTGTTGCATTTCGCGTCAAATAACGTGACACCATTATCGAAGGATTATGACACCATGTTCAGCCATATCACGGTGAGAAAAATGAGCCATGTTTTGCTATATTAATGGCAACATGAAGGTAGCATTGCGTGGAACAAAAATGTATCGATAATGGAGAAATAATTCTGAAAACTATTTCACACATGAATGCTGTCATGATGGTACCCAGGTGTTTCCGCATTTCACTATGTTTATGCGAACATGGTATGTGAACCGAATGGTTCTATGATATATACATGATCACACCATTACATGCACCTTTAACAAGTTAAGTTATGTTTACAATCTCAAGTTGACGGCACGCTATTTTGAGCACTTTATGTTATGAAAATGCATAGCACGCTTTTCTATCTGGGAATATTTCGATTGGACCTAGTGATTTATTGGATTCATTAACATATCTTTCAATGAATATGAATATTCTAATCATAGATTGTAATTTATATAAACGATATTCACTATCTTCAAACATCGTATTTTGATTTCGTAGATTTTTGTTGGTGATTGTCTACTTTTTACAGCGATATCCTCGTTATGTGAATAAAGATTGTAATTTTTTTTTCTCTCAGTGTACGACCTATCCACTCCCGTACAGCACAACCACCGATTCTCCACCCAGGACTCCGGTGGACTGGAGGTGGAAAATCAGTGGAGAAATGAGAGCCGTGGAAATAAGGGAGAAATAAGGGAGAGTCTCCATTGAGGCAACGGAGAGACGACGTGGATTTGTCCGCCCCCTTTATTTTCAATAAAATTTATATTAGTGGATTCCCTCATTGAACTTTGGTTGTTCAAATGACAGATTTGAATTTTATTGAAAATAGAGGAGGTGGACAAATCCACGTCGCCTCTCCGTTGCCTCAACGGAGACTCTCCCTTATTTCTCCCTTATTTCCACGGTTTCCATTTCTCCACCAATTCTCCGCCTCCAGTCCACCGAAGTCCTAGGTGGAGGATCGGTGGTTGTGCTGTACGGGCTTTTAGTTTCAGAAGATTCTGAATCGGTTGGTCTATATCCCACAGAGACAAATTTCTGAAATTTTTCATCAATTTGCTCCAGCACTTGGTAAATTTTGGAGGTGCAGTTTTGAAAAAATGTTCCTCTCAAGTGCTATTCATTTTCCATTTCAAAAGATTCTGAATCGATTAGTATATATCCCACGGCAACAATTTTTCGAAGTTTTTCCATCGATCTTACTCAGCACTTTGTAAAATTTCAAATTTGAGGTCGAAAAACACCTCTCTTCCACGACCTACTCATTTTTTGTGTCAGAAGGTTCTAAACCGATTGGTTTATATTTCACGGAAACGAATTCTTCAACCTCCCATCACGATGATTACAATAAATAGCACTTTGAGGGTAGTGTACTTATCTCAGAGATTGGCTGATGTGATGAAAGCCTTGACTCTCACTCGCAGAACCCGGGTTCAATCCCCACTGGGAGAATCTTCTAAAAATCGACTTCGAAGCAGGTTTTCTTTCCACTCAAAGTGTTTCTGGCCAAGCTCATTCAACATTTGTGGAAGTAAACTCTGAAGAAATTTTTTTTCAACCCAAAGTAATATGTCGTAAGATTTTTAATATTTGCGATTGTTACATTTTTTTCCGTACAGAATATCGCTGAATTGATCACAACAATATTTCAGAATGTCTCCAGAGTGTTACCTCAATGATTTCAGCAATGTTTCAGAATATCTCCAGAATGTTACAAAGATGGTGACATGAGACATCCTGCAGACATTCTGACAATCTTCTTGAGATATTTTCCAGAATATTACACATTGCAAATGTAATGTTCTGACAATATTGCTGGGACATCCGGTGCTGTGTGGGTAGCGTGTTAGGATACCCGAGCAGAGCTGCCAGATGAGCTCCGACGCTGAGGGGAAATGTACCCCCACCATCACCTCATATATGTATGTGTTGTAAGTGTTACTTACCAATACTTACGACTATTATATACATGAAGTGATGGTAGGAGTACTCTTCCCCTGAGCGTTGGAGCTCATCTGGCAACTCTGTACCCGAGCAGTAACAGAAGTTCAAAGTATATACGAAATAGAAACGTTCGTAAAATGTACGGATAAGATACGAAGAACATATAATGAATGTTCATAGAATGTTTGAATGAGACTGTTTTAAATATACTTGGAAGGTACATATTACATTCGAAATGTACGATATACATTCAATCGACGTTCAACCAACGTACCGTCGTATGTCCGATTACATACGTTCGATGAATATGCATAGCACCTATAAGACGGTCTCATTCGAATGTGCATAGAACATATTTCGAATATTCGATGAAAGTTCATAGTATATTCTGGTGCCGCTTGAGGATGTTGCTGAAACAAAACACACTCAAATAGACAGTCCAATTTCTATTAGATATCTAAAAGATGTCTGAAAATCTTGTAAAATATCTTGACATTTTTTCTAAATGAGATCTTTAAGATATCTCAAAGAAATCGGACGCGACACTATTATGTATCTTCAAGATATCTAAAAAGAGTCCTTTCAGAAGCTTCTTTGAGATATCTTAATGAGGTCTTATGGGAGAGCAAAATTAGAAATCTGAAAAATGATATATTTCAGAATTCATACGAAACCCCTGGTGGTAATGTATATCATAATTTTCCATAATTCTTTATATTTCCTCATTTGGTACAAATTCAAGGAGAAAATATTAGATTTTTCTTATAGAATTTGTAATTTATGAGGAAATATGAAAAATTGTCACTTTTATGAGAACTTATGGAAAATTATGAGATCTAGCTCCGCCAGGCAACCGATACATGAATTCGATGAAGATGTTTCGGGAAGAAGACAGCATGCTGCAAATTCATGTATCCAGGTTCATGAATTCATTATTGTAATAGTTCAAGATATTCAAGAAGTGCAAAATTGCGCCTATTCATATATAAATAGAATAAAATCTCATCAAGTAAGTGCATGATATTTTATTTGTATATATATGTCAACGACGGTAAAGAGCAAGATTAGGAATGCGGGTAATGTTTACTAGTGCTAATCTTGAAAAAGTATGCAATGGTTCGACACCCAACGAATATACGAATAAAATATTATACCCTTACCTGGTGAGTTTTATCCTATGAACAGGTCAACTGCACCTTGGAACCCCTTGAATCCTAATATATAACATTTATATATATAAGATTCAATATTTCACACGTACTACACGCGAGAGAATGAGGCAGGAAAGTGATGCGAAAGGCAAAGTCGGTAGACGCCATCTTTTCAGAAATTGAAGTTTTGAAAGATGTCTTATAGATGATATTTCAAGAACTCCGATGCAATAGATTTTTCAGATATCTTTCAGAAGATTTCTGATATACATCTATAAGACATCTTTTAGATACATCTTAAAGGTTTCTTTTGTCGGATATCTTATATTCATCTTTAAGAACTCAAGGTTTACTGGGATGTTATATTGTTGTTACATTGTAGCCACTGTTGATGAGTGTGAAATTACAAGTTAACATTACATTACATGCAACGAACAGGGGATATTGCGTGTGATTTTGAGTTACATTATAGTTATGATGCGATAACAAAACTGTGTTTGGTGGGGACCATCCAGTTTCTATACCAGTTTCACCCGCGTCTCACACCACACCCATCCAACCCAGACAACACGATGTTTAGAAAGTTCATGAAACGTAGGAGAAGCAGTAATGCCAGGAAAGATAGTGCGGCCAAAAATCAACCGCTCTGTTATTTACACAATGAAATTTCCGTATACGTGTGACTCACACGCATCCGAAGCTTTCAAAGCGTTTACAGTGGAGGGGCTGATTTTTCGGTCCGCACCGTCTTTCCTGGCATCACCGAGGGGAGGGTTTCTAAACGTTGAGAAAACGCCTTACAGACACATTTGGCTGTTAAGGAAAGCACAACCCATACAGCACCGGGAGGTACTATCAACACATCCTGGGAACTTCTTTTGAAACATTGGAATTTCCTAAAAATGTTTTGGGACGGTCAGCAAACATCGCATATGTATGTATACCAGAAATGTGCGAATTTGTGATGCCAGAATGGAGAGCGAGGACCGTCGAGGCTACTCTCTCTCCGTTACATTTCCCCTAAGGTTCCCTTCTGATACGTAAACAAAATTTCATTGTGTGCATGCCAGAAAAGGACCGTAAGGGAAATTTCACGGAGAGAGATTAGCCTCGACAGTCCTCGCCCTCCATTCTGGCATCACAATACTGATCAATGTCAGCTAATGTTTCCGGCCGACGTAGGTCGACGTTGGCCAACGTTGATCGATGTTGGTGGATCGTGATACATGGAAAAATAGTTGCGTGGAACGGTGCAACTTCAGCCATCGAATTAAAAAATCGTTGAAATGCGAATGTTTATTGCGCCATTGTCTCGGGTACACGGAGAGGCGAATCTTGGGTTTTTCGCACGAAGTGTCCCGAGCGAATAACCCACGGTAAAGATTCGAGCGTTTACAGCACGGAGTACATGCTCCAAACGCCAAAGTCCCGTGCGTTGTTTACAAAGGAACTTGCCATAGAATAAAACCAAAAATAGGGATGCGAGCAATGCAAGGAGATCATGCGCATAACGCAAGATACTCGATGCTAATAACGCACAGGCTCGAGCCATGGGACAAACGCAAGGCGGCCGTGGGTTTTTGACTACGGCCTCTTGCGTTTGAAATCGAGGAATGGGGAGCCTCGTCAGCCGGGTCAACAGTTTGGTCGTTATAGATTCTCTTGACTGACGAGGCTGCCACTTCTCGATTTCAAACGCAAGAGGCCGTAGTCAAAAACCCACGGCCGCCTTGCGTTTGTCCCATGGCTCGAGCCCGTGCGTTATTAGCATCGAGTATCTTGCGTTACGTGCATGATCTTCTTGCATTGCTCGCATCCCTGTCTTTGGTTTTATCCTATGGCAAGTTCCTTTGTAAACAACGCACGGGACTTTGGCGTTTGGAGCATGTACTCCGTGCTGTAAAGTAAAAGTTTTGTTGTTTTAACAAAACATTTTTTTCGGTGTACACGCTCCATCTGTTTCAACATTTTTCACCAGGGACAGTCTGAAATTTTCAGGAAATAATATTTGATGCTCTATGTATTGCGCTATCGAAGATTATTCTTTGAGAATTGTAGACTCCCAAATAGACAATCCGATTTCTATTAGATATCTGAAAGATGTCTGAAAATTTTGTGAGATATCTTAAAATTTCTCCCGAAAGAGATCTTTGAGATATCATAAAGATATCGGACGCAACACTATTATATATCTTTAAGATATCTGAAAAGAGATCTTTCAGGAGCTTCTTTAAGATATCTTAATGAGGTCTTATGGGAGAGCAAAATTAGAAATCCGAAAAATGATATATTTCAGAAGTCATACAAAAACCCTGGTGGTAATGTTTATCATAATTTTCCATAATTCTCATGAAAGTCATGAATCTTTATATTTCCTCATTTGGTACAAGTTCAAGGAGAAAATATTAGATCTTTCTTACCGAATTTGTAATTTATGAGGAAATATGAAAAATTGTCACTTTTATGAGAAATTATGAAAAATTATGAGATCTACCTTCGCCAAGGAATCGATACATGAATACGATGAAGATGTTTCGAGAAGAAGACAGCCCGCTGCAAATTCATACATTCAGGTTCATAAATTCATTATTGTAATAGTTCAAGATATTCAAGGAGTGCAATTGCGCCTATAAATAGGATAAGATGTCATCAAGTAAGTGCATGATATTTTTTTTGCATAATATATATATGTAAACGACGGTAAAGAGCAAGGTTAGGAATGCCGGTAATGTTTACTAATGCTGATTTTGAAAAAGTATACAATGACATCCAACGAATATACGAATAAAATATCATACACTTACTTGGTGAGTTTTTATCCCATGAACAGGTCAATTGCACCTTTGAATCCCTTGAATTCTAATATATAACATTTTCATATATAAGATTCAACATTTGACACGTACTGCACGCGAGAGAATGAGGCAGAAAAGTGATGCAAAAGGCAAAGTCGGTAGACGCCATCTTTTCAGAAATGAAGTTCTGAAAGATGTCTTATAGATGATATTTTAAGAACTCTGATGCAATCGATTTTTCAGATATATTTCAGATATCTTATACAGGCATCTGTAAGATATCTTTTTGAAGATTTCTGATATACATCTATAAGACATCTTTTAGACACATCTTAAAGGTTTCTTTCATCGGATATCTTATATTCATCTTTAAGAACTCAGGGTTTACTGGGCTGTTTCATAAATTCAGCACACAGAAGTCTCACAGACAAAATGTTTTTTACGCTGGTATACGGATAAAAATGCCGCTCGAAAATATAAAAATTCTTGTTATCTTCCTTAGTGAACTAGGAACAGGAATATAATATTTGTAATATGAATTTTTACATAAAAGTACGAAAGATTACGAATATCGTAGAAAAACTCATAGGTAGGATTGAAGTTTTAAACGCTGAACGTGAAATTTTATAAAGCATATAGTAAAATTCAGTTACTGATTCGTAATCACCCTTATTTTTATGTAAAAATCAATTTCATAAACGTTCCTGTTTCTGGTTTAGCAAGCAAGAGGAGAAAAAGTAGTATATTTTTTTCTCCGTGTATCTCCTTGAAATGTATGTTGAATTTGTCCTAACAACTGATGATATTCATATGATATTACTGGAATATTATCCACAATTTCCGTTTGGTATTGTGTACAGTCGAAGGAATGTTCAAATGATCTATTATTTTTGTACTAATATCAATCAATTCAAGTTGGAATTCAATATTGATGTATAATTAATTTTTCTATCAGTCTCGATATCTTGAAACACTGTGTTTTTCCACGGAAAATTCCTCTGAATATCTATGAACATCTTTGAAAAACTATGAACACCTCTGAAAAACTGCACTGGAAGTCTTCGAGATTTTCAGAGACTCCCAGTGAAATTTTTCCACCAGGCAATTTTCAAAATAAGACCATATACATATCTTATAATTTGAGAGAGATATACAGCTCTTTTTGAAGAGGAATTTTGTTACATGTATCATTTCGAAATACTCCTTTTCTATTATTTCCATATTGAAAAAAATCAACACTATTGATGATATGTCCGAATATTAGATCTTTATTCTCAATTTCGTGTCAATTCCAAAACGATGCCGATATTAGTCTCGTGCTTCTATGCACCCCCAGTATCGACGATATTCTCGAGTATCGAATATCCGGTCTCGGTATCGTCTCCACTCCAAATACAACAGTATCGTCTCGGTATCGTCTCGTGATGTCGAGACGATATCGAGACGATACCGATACTGGTCTCGAGTCTCGTGCACCCCTAATCTCACCTTTATATGACCTCCAAATGAGCTTCAAAGGTTGTTTTGACTGACAAGTCAATGTCGTATCTGGATGTGAAATTTCCCGTTCTCGCAGAATCCGGGGTCAAATAAATTATATCACGTGACTTGAGGTGTTTGACCTTAATTTGACCTCGATTCTGACGTGGTGGAATCATGTCGACACCGGGATCGTAATCAGCGACCCCAAAAACATAAAGGTCAACCACGGTGAAAGATGCTCCACCTCAATTTCATTTTGTGGCCCTGTGTAATTATTCATTTTGGAACACCAGGTTCGAACCTCTTGCATTTCAACATGGAAGTCCAGTTAGATTCGGGTGACACCCATTTTGTGTGAAAACTATGTTAATCCTATCACATTCTCAATCTGCAGATCCGCTTTGAATCGGATTGAATTTGGTGTCTCCCAACGGCAGATCGAAACCATCAAGATCCGAATCGGTCATTCGACATCCCATCCGGCGTCCTTATACATAATTGTTCATCTCGGAATACCAGTTTCGAACCTTTTGGATTTCAATCTGGAAGTCCAGTTAGATCCGAGTGACTTTCACTTTTGGAGAAAACCTTATTCATTCCGTAAGATTCTTACTCTGCCTATACCTATTACATCCAATTCAAGTGACCCTCCTGCATATCGACTTTGAAACCATCACACTTCAAATCCCCAATGCCGGATAGGAACCATTCGATTCCTCAAAATGGCATATCCATATAGAAACCAGTCAACTTTGATATTGTGAACCCGGTTTTGTTCCGTCTATTTAGGAATCCAAACAGATTTGTATTCATTTCTGATATGTCACAGATTCATTTTGGAAATTGCAGATAGAACCATATAGATACCCATCAAAATCCAACCAGAATCTAATGGTTGTTCAAAGCAGGGATTGTGTACCGTTACGCACAGTGGGGTCAAATGCTAAAAAGTTGGATAAAACTGTAAAGAGTTGTTGATTTGCTTAAAACCCAGTAGCCCAGGGTTTTTGGGGACGAAGATGACGAACCCGTTGTGAAAATCTCAACATCCAAAATGGCGGAAGAAAGTTTGAAAATTCACCAGATTTCTTTCTAACTCGATGCCCATGAGTGTTCGAGGTCGCTGATCACGAATCCGTGGTGAAAATTGAACAATGTCAAATGCGGGATACAGTAGGACGAACAACAGCTCAAAAATCCAATGAATTTGTTTCAGCTCAACAGACTAAATTCTTCAAACATGGAATCTCCTGCAGGCCTGATGAAAAACTCCGCTCGCCGGGAGCGAACTTTGAAACAAATGAAGCGTAAAATGTTTCAATTTCCGCTTCTTTCGCGCTTAGATACTGTTTTATTTACTGTCCTGCATCGCTTCATACCCTTCTTACGCTCCCATTTTCACTAGGGAGAGAGTATATAAACTTGCAAAATTTCCATGTTGTTTTCCATGTTTTGAGCAAAAAGCAGGGACAAAAATAAGCCCAATAAGCGAAAGGATATCTTGAAGATGTCTGAATGGATCTTGAGATATCTTAAGATTTTGTCGTGAAGTTATGTTTGAGATACATAAAAGATGTCTTATGCAACATAATCGGACAACTTAAAGATGTCTTTTGGGATATCTTTTGAGAAGCTTTCGCAGGGTGAAAGGGGATGAGGGAAAGATTGTCTAACGCAAGCGAAAACTGCTTGAATTTCCAAAAAAAAGCATCAATCAATTATAATTATACTGAGGTCTACTTTTCCAAAAAATTCAGGGGCTTTAGCAACTCCAGTCAGTGGGAGCCAGTTGAAGGAGATGGAAGGAAGAAGAAGACGGAACCCACACAGGACACCTCACGTTACTTTTCCGTGGATTTCTGGGAGAAACGGCGTAGTACGACGGAGAAGCAGCGTAGAGGCAACGGAAAAATGTCCACCCGAAAAAACAGCCCGGACACATCTCTGTCGCCTCAACGTTGCTTCTCCATCGTACCACGTTATATTCACCGCTCCCTTTCTTCTCCCTCAATTCTACGGAGATGCGACGTCATTCTTTGGTGAACCCTATAAACTCAGCGGCCGTGTGTACAAACTACTAGGCAATTTACTTATTTAACAAGTTTTTGCCGAATCAACAACACTCTTGTTGTATTTGCAAAAAATTTCGTTGGTTTAACATACTTTCGCTAGCAGTCTGAACATTAGCTAAGAATCTTTCAGCAAGTTGTTTTATCTGCGTGTGTCAGTATTCAAACGTATTATTGAGTAGAATGGCGGTGCATTCCACACGGAAACAAAATTGCGAATCTCACTACACAGTACAACGACGGTGCACTTCGTACCTTTGAATTGTGAATTTCACATGTTAATTGTCTTTATTACAGCATATATTTACACCGAAAGTCAAATGAATGAGAAAACCCTTGGGAAAGTTTTTTTCATGTTTGCAAAATTCTTTTTTTGCCCATGTTTTCCTCAAAACATGGACAAAAATATGAAAATTTTGAAAGTTTGTGGAAATGTACAAGGAAAACTCTTTTACGGGAAACTACAATTTCCAAACGTAAACACGATGGTTCCATTGCCTCATGAACATTATATATTGTGAAATTTTTGATTCTAAGGCTCGAAACGCTCCTTTGTCGTCCACTTAACCAGTTTTTACAATTTACTTTTTTTCCGTGCAAATGAGACTATACTATTAATTAAACAAGAGTTGCTCCCAAGGTCAAAGTTAGTTGTATTTCAGTCAAGGACATCCGAAAAATATCACCATTTTCCACACCGTTCAATACTCAAATATAGAACTACGTGAGTCTGAAGACAATTACTCATCTACAACACAAATTTTTCATAAAATGGAGTACGTTGCACGTTACGTTCCTCCTCCCGCGCTCTACTTCTACCAAGGTTATTACCCGGATAATCCTCGAATTTCTTCTGCAAGGAGATTCATTTTTTCCCCAACGTTTATCCGATCATCAAGATAAACACTAAAGTATTATCATAAAATAGATTCTTCACACACGTTACATTCGAACCTTATGTTCTCATTGGATAAAGTATGAACAGGTAATCTCAACGATTGGAGGACCATGAGCGAGGCTGTCGGAATCATGCATGCTAGCTGGGAGGGAGTAAAAGTGAACGTAGGTTGCAAGAACCAAGAATGGTCAGGAAGAAACCAGTTAAGTTGTTGGAATCTCTCAACAGTAGGGTTTAAGTTATCCATGAAGACGTTGGTTATTACATCCGTTCGATCGATGACGATGGATGATCTATCGTTGCGTTACGATTTGATTACACAAGTGATACCGAACGATATTCGAACAAAATTATCATGAAAATATTCCCTCGAATGCTATTGTTTCTGTTCTTTTCTTTTGTAAATTGAAATATTCATTTATGCGTGGGTGTTACTAAAAAAAATTACGTGAACAAAATTATGAGTGTGTCGACGATCAACTGCGTGTGACCAGTGATTCTCATTGTTTTCTGATGCAGAAAGGAATGAAATTCTTGGGAGGGTCTGTTTATGTGTGATTATTAAGCGTGACGTAAGTGTTGTGTCTATCATCTGTCACCTTCCACTAGAATTAAAAAAGACAGAAACAATAATACCACGCTGAAATGACTAGAAAATTAAGCAAATTTTTAATTCTCTTCGATAACACGAACCTGTTGTATTTTCCTGGACATTTTCTCTCTGGTCGAGTACTCATCGAACTTGACGATGAAGCCTAGTGAGTATTTTTACGTGAATTTGATTTATATTATTTGTTTGTTCACAAAATAATTGAGTATTGTAAGAATATTTGATTTTTATAAATTTTGAAACGGAACGCTGTTGATTTTCGATCCCAATGTTTTCAATGTTCAATCCTTATAAGCAGTGAAATAATAAATTATCACGGAAATCTTACATATTCCATCGAAATTCCAATCAGAAAAACACTTGCTCAAGTAGGTGCGTGGGAAGATTAAGAAAACATCGAAGGAAATATTGTTCCACGTAAAC
Source organism: Gonatopus flavifemur (assembly GCA_018340375.1). NCBI lineage: Eukaryota > Metazoa > Arthropoda > Insecta > Hymenoptera > Dryinidae > Gonatopus > Gonatopus flavifemur. The sequence goes on from JAFFJZ010000007.1 coordinate 20,849,614, forward strand.
AATATCACAATTGTATTGAAAAACTGTATATGAAGAGAATGTTCCAAGAAATATCAACGATTATGTGAAATTGTATTGCATTAATTAATTTTCTTGAAAGGGAAAAACCATAAAACCCGGTAATTTCTATAATATACTTATACTTCAGAATTTTTCATAAGAAAACTTCGGCTTTGAAACTAAAGTTTCGACACGTTGAAGCGCGCTCACAACGTAAAAAGAGTTCAGAAAGAATTCTCTAAGAATCCCCAAGATGTCAGTTCAAAATGAATCCCAGAGGAAATTCTTTGTTTCGTCTGAATGAACTCTCAAAGAATCTCAGAACAGTTTGTAAAGAAATCCAAACAATTCATCAAGAATTTTCAAGAAGGTTCATAAATAATTCTAAAAGAGTTCACGAAGGATCCTAAAAGAGTTCATGAAGAATCCCAAAAGATGTCTCGAAGGATTCTATAAGAGGTCCTCAAGAATGCTTAAGAGGTTGTGAATAATCATAGAGAATTCATTGAGACACTCCAGAAACTCCTTAGTTTACCTAAGAATTCCAAAAATATTCTAGCAGAGATAAAAGAATTTGTCACAAATTGACAAATTCCGAATGAGTAATTCGAATCGAACTGAAGAAGATTCAATATGAATCCATTAAAATATCGAAGAATGTTATAAAACAGACATTCGGATACTTCTGTATGCACATTTCGAGTCAACTGATCAAACTTACAGCGAGGTGCAAAATATTTGACATTCATTTCGACATTTGAGGCTCCTTAGGATTTTTCCAAAGGGTTTCGAAAGCCTTCCCCAAAACGCTCTCTGAAATTTTCTATGGTTTGTTTTAAATTTTTCCAGAAGACTTTTGAAACTATTTTAGTTTTTATAGCAATTAACCATGCGTCAAAGTTTTCAGGCAAGCTTGTAGCTGGATTAAATTGTTAAATTGGAAAATATTCTAAGAGTTCTCTAAGAATTCTTTAAGAATTTTTTTGAAATTTTTGGAGACTTCTTTTAGAATTCTTGAAGCCTTGTTTTTAACTATTCACGGAGTTCTTTGAGAGTTCTTCCTGACGAGAAAAAGAATTCTTTCTCTGTACGCCAAAGTACGGTTTTACTACGTTGAGCCTTCATATGCACCCATGCAGAAATTTACCATTGGCGCTAGCATGGCGCAATGTAGATAAAGTATGGCCGAGGCTTGGCAACCAAGCATGGCGCAACACTGAAATGATAACATCATTTTATGATTTATCAATGTGTTTTTCCAATGTAGCCCCATCATTGGTGCAGAAGTGGCAATGAAATAGACCATCATTGGCAAACAATAGAAAAATTTGTTTATCAATGTTGCGTCGATGATAAAACTTTAAAAAATAATCAACCCCAAAATATGTAAAAAGTATGCGCATTTCACAATTTCCAATATATGTTATTTGGGATCTTATTATGTTTTCCTTATTTATCTGTAAACAACTCGATGTTTTTTGTCGTCAAAGTTTGTCATGAGAAGTATACACATTATGGATCAGCAGTAGGAGCCCTCTGGTGTAACCTGTAACAAAGAACGATTGACTGTTCTTCCAGAGAATTATTTGAGTCTTATATATTCCTCGTAGACATCTCTCACTACTCGCGAAAAACACTTGATCAGTAACTTGTAGTTAGCAATTCAGCCATCAAATGTTGAAATTAAGGAGCATGCCAATATTGAGCCATGTTATTACCAATGATCGGCGCTACATTGAAAACTCATTTTTACCCAGACTAGATCAATCGTTGTGGCAATATTCGACCACGTTTCAAATGATCCCAATTTTCAATAGAATCTATCGTTCAGTCAATGTTGGGCCAAGGATGAGCCTAGCAAGCGCCAAGCCTGGCGGAATTGTGGATCAATGGTAGGCTGACAACCGAAATTCGTTGAACACCGATATCGGCGCAACATTTTATTTGTTGTTAATCAACATTGAATATTCATAGATTGCCAAGCCTCGCCTGTCAACATTGCGCCAAGCTATATTCTATTGTCAGCATTGGTGAAACCTAAAAATTTTTATATGGGCAGATTAATGCATTCATGAAGGGTCGTAGCGTTTCGTGGGAATTCATGTTGTTCTACGTATTTCTACGCCGTAATATGCGATTCTACAGACGATGGTACAATCCAACGACTGTTATTCAAAAAGACGTAGCAATGCAGAGAAAGACTTACACTGTGAAAAGTTTGTATGGGAAATTTCACATACATGTATGTGAAGTGATTAACCCACACAGCACCACAGTCCCAGAAGAATTCATAAAGGATTCTGGGACTGCGGTGCTGTGAGGGAACATACACATGAATAAGAGATTTCCCATGAATATTGGGGAAAAAGTCTATAATTTGCGGTAAAAATCCCCACAAACAGTAATTTCAATATATTTTTATGTGAAAATTCCTATACGTATACGGGAAAAGCGTATTCCCGTAAAAGTATGAGAAATTTCTGTCACATAGGTATGGGAAAGTTTTGAATATTTTTTACAGTGCAAAAACGGGTAGAAAATACGTACTACGAAAAGCTGCACTGAAACAGGATGTTGATATGTCAAAATCCTTAGAAATTCTTTGCTTTCATGCAATTCTACGGGATTAAATAATTATTATTTTGGTTTATAGGTTGAACTAAGTATTTTTTTACCCTTTTGCTATCATTTCTCACAGTTCTGGGACAAAAGTACGTAACCATTATCCATGCCCTTCTTCGAAGATATCTTTGAAGACATCTTTTAGAGGTCTTTTAGATATCTTTTAGACCACAGAAGAGTTTTAGACATCTAAAAGACATCTAAATGTGTTGCGCAAAACATCTGAAACTTATCGAAAAGACATCGCATGACATGAATTGTTATGTGGGTAATGTGTATATAATTCAATCTAGTTTATATATAACTATGTATAAATTATATATTCAATTTTGATAAGTTTTGGACAGTGTTTTCTGGGAATGAAAAGAAAAGCGCTCACATTTTGACATTTTTAACCCTCTAACCGTAACCCCGGTCTCACAGACCGCTATCGAAATTGTGTTTGCTCGTAATTCGAACTTTTTTGGTTAAATTGTTTGACATTTCATTCCTACTCTGCACAGAATTGCTCACTAAATTCTGTACATAAGCCCACTATCCTACCTCGTAGACATTTCTAATGATCTAAAAAATGTTTTCTTCACTTCTAACAACTTTGAATATCTAGAAGAAGGTGATAGCGGTCTGTTAGACCGGGGGTTACGGTTGACGTGATTTTGAGCAGGGTTACAGTTTAAGGGTTAACGATGGTCACTTCACTCGCACTTTTAAATCCTTGCTGGCGGTTGCGTACTGTGATAAATCGTTCATTAATTTTTCAAAATTCATGAACAAAATAAACAATCTCATTGTTCATAAAAAAGGTCTGAAGCTGGATAATGCATATGAATACTAAAATTCCGATATAAAAAAATCTATCGACAAATTCAAGCACCAAACCGGAAGCAATTAACTTGTACATTTGTGCAAGAAAGTTACGTTAAAATCTTGAAAATTCTAGTACATATATCGGAAGATGACTGTATTTATGCTGAAAAATTAAAGTAAAAAACAGGGAATTACATGTAAAATGAGGAAAATTTCAGTAGAACAGAAATTTTTCTGTACACTGAGAAAAATGCATGGTAAACGTAAAACACGGTTTCCCATAATAATGGCAGATTTCAGACGCATGAGCATTTATGTGCACTATTCCTTTAATTATGGCAATCCATACCTCTTTTTGGTGAAAATAACTTTGCATCTGACAAATATTACTAAAAGTTTTCAAAAAATTACCACAAACTAAAGGAGAAATGTTCATAAACGCTCATCCGTTCCAAAACTACTATTATTATGGGGATATGCGCTACGAATTTTCCTCAATGCATGTGGTCAGTAAACATTCATTATGAAATTCTTCAGTCACACAGTACGAAAGAATATGTTTTTCTCTTTTAAGGCACTCATCGGTATACATAGTACACTGAGAAAAAAGCAGCGTGGTTACAGGAACTATGTTCACATGGTCAAAAATTCACGGTTGCAGTGACGTGAAATTTGGTCATGATGACGAGAAAAACAAGACAAAATCACATGAATGTAGTTGTAGCAACTACATAAGAAGGCAAGGTCAAGGCAAACATCAACTACGTGCTGTAGTTGTGCCGACCAGACTTTTCTCTAAGTGTATACCAAGCACAGAATGCCTATTACACCCGCTATCGGGCCGTGTGACAGTATCTTTTGAAAAATTTGAACAATCCAATTAGGAGTTGCACAGTTTTTCATTTCATGCAATACTGATTGATAATCCGTGGGGTTGCTGTGTGTCTGTCTATCTGTCTGTCTGGGTGGCTGTTTGTATGTATACACTGAGAGAAATAATTACTATCGCCAATAACATATTATGATGTTTCATAAAATCAATTTCTTAAAAAATTTGTACTCTTGATACAAGAAAATTTTCTTAGGACTAAGGTTGTATTTCTTGATTTGAAGAAATATTTTCTTGATCCAAGGGAATTCCGCTTGAGCTTGCAACATATCAGCTGTATTCAAGAATATGTATTCTCAAAAATATTCAAGAATATGTTTTCTTGGTATTAGTAATTATTTCTCTCAGTGTATGGGATAGCTCTGGGGGAAGTGGACGAAATGGATTGAAATTTATAGGGGACTTTCCTGAAACTCTTTCCGAGATACCGTTTTTTTTTATCGGAATCGGACAAGTCCTTCTATTTTTTCTTTATTTTTTTCGTTGTGAATGGGTGATCGCGGAGAAAATTTTCTCCGTTTTATACATATATATATTAGGTGTGCAAGTTGAAACTCGGCTTTAAGTTGGTTGCATAAAACAAAATATTTGAACGCATCCAATTCGTCCGCCATTTTGGATATATGTAGCGTGGACATTGCAGTTGTCATATCAGTCATTTTCAAGTAGTAATTTCCTGTGTATCAATTTTATGAGATGGATTTCGATAAGCAACATTTACGCCATTGTATTCTATTCTGTTTTCAAATGAATAAAAATGCTGCTCAAGTTATGGAATTGATTAATACGACATTGGGTCTACATTCTGGGAGCCATTCAACAGTGAAAAAGTGGTTTACAAGATTTCGTAATGGAAATTTCAGTCTTGAGGACGATCCACGTCCTGGTGCAATCAACAAATTTGAGGATGAAGAACTTGAAGTTTTACTGAATGAAAATCCATGTCAAACTCAAGAAGAGCTTGCAGAACAGTTAGGAGTTACTGGTCAAGCAATTTCACTTCGATTGCATGCATTGGGAAAAATACAGAAGGAAGGAAAATGGGTTCCTCATAAACTGACGGAAGAAAATAAAAGACAAAGAGTTGCCATTTGCATGAATTTGCTTTCTCGGTTCAAGAAGAAGAATTTTCTGCATAAAATCATTACGAGTGATGAAAAATGGATTTTGTACGACAATCCTAAACGTAGAAAAGCATGGGTTGATCCGGGCCAGCCATCTACATCAGTTGCAAAACCGAATATTCATGTGAAGAAAGTTTTACTCTGTGTCTGGTGGGATTGGAAAGGAATCATTTACTACGAGCTTCTCAAACCTGGCCAAACTATTACAGCTGAGCGTTACCGGGCCCAGCTGATCAGAGTGAGTGATGCTCTGGAGTAAAGAAGACCATTTACGGGGCAAGGAAGGCGGGAAGTAATGCTGCTGCATGATAATGCACGTCCACATACAGCAAAACCAACCCAGGAACTCATCTTCAATTTAGGCTGGGAAGTTATACCTCATGCGGCATATTCATCAGACTTAGCTCCTTCTGATTATCACTTATCTAGATCAATGTCGTCATATTTGAAGGAGCAGCACTTCATGAATATCGAAGATGTCCGGAAATGGCTGGATAACTATTTTGTTTCAAAACCACCAAATTTCTATCGTGAAGGCATTTATCTACTACCCTATAAATGGCAAAAGACTGTAGATAATAACGACGAATGTTTGAATTGATAATTCTTGAAAGAAGTATGCTTTTATTAGGTGTATAACTTTGCTTCCGCCGTTTTTTTCCGAAATTCGAAGCTTCATTGTAAAAAACTCGTTATACATTTATGGTTCAAAGTATTGTCCATCGCTGGCCACTACTTTCTCCCATCTTTCGGGCAGCATACGAATCCCGCGTTGAAAAAACTGGTCATCTTTTGAAGCGATCCACTAATCGATCCAATTTTTTACTTCTTCATAAGACCGGAAGTGCTGGTCAGCTAGGCCGTGTGCCATTGATCGAAACAAGTGATAGTCCGAGGGAGCAACGTCTGGAGAATACGGCGGGTGGGGTAGGACTTCCTATTTCAAAGTTTCCAAGTATGTCTTGACCACTTTCGCAACATGGGGTCGAGCATTGTCATGCTGTAAGATCACTTTATCATGTCTCTCGTTGTATTGCGGCCGTTTGTCTTTCAATGCTCGGTTCAAACGCATTAACTGCGTTCGATAACGATCGCCTGTGATTGTTTCAGTCGGTTTTAACAGCTCATAATACACTACGCCGAACTAGTCCCACCAAATACCGAGCATAACCTTCGAACCGTGAATATTCGGTTTGGCCGTCGACGTGGAAGCATGGCCGGGATATACCCATGATTTTCTGCGCTTCGAATTATCGTAATGAACCCATTTTCCGTCCCCAGTTAGAATGCGATGCAGAAATCCCTCCCGCCTTTGCCTTGCAAGCAGCTGTTCACAAACACACAAACGCCGTTCAACATCTCTCGGCTTCAACTCGTATGGCACTCAATTTCCTTGTTTCTGAATCATTCCCATAACTTTCAGGCGTTTTGAAATGGCTGGCTGCGTCACTCCCAATGATCCTGCCAATTCTTGTTGCGTTTGACATGAGTCTTGATCAAGTAATGCCTCCAATTCTGCATCTTCGAAAACCTTCTCTCTTCCACCGCCATGCTGGTCTTCGACGTTAAAATCACCGTTCTTGAAGCGTTGAAACCACTCTCGGCACGTTCTTTCACCAATAGCGGCCTCGTCATAGGTATTTGAGAGCAATCGATGAGCCTCAGCCGCAAATTTCTTCATATTAACGCAGAAAATTAAAACCTCCCGCAAATGACGGGAATTTGGCTCGTAAGCTGACATGTTTAATCGAGAATAACTTTATGATGCAGACACAAATCGACTAATATTTCGATGGCGTTATATTTACAAATGCCTAAGCTTATTGTATGACATCTATGATCTATTCATTTCAACTACCACTTACCGCTACAGCCATCTATTGCAAAACGGCGGGAGCAAAGTTATACACCTAATAATAAAATTGAATTCGACAAAAAAATCCGAGTTTCAACTTGCACACCTAATATATGTATGTGATTATCTCCGCAGTCTTTGAACATTCGTTATCTTGGCTTGAATCGATAAATTATCATGAAACATGGGTCCTAGGGCTTTTCGAGGGTGCTGAATCCGAATCTGGAGTCAAATCCCGAATTCAAGATGGCCGACGTGAATTGAGTCAATTTTGCATTTGTGGGCAGATTTATATGAAACATGGGTCCTAGGAGTTTTGAAGGGTTAGAAATTCGAATCTGACGTCGAAAAACGAATTCCAGATGGCGGATCCAACATGGCGGACGTGAATCTAGTAATCCCTGGTGAAAATGAAGCGTATACACAAAGCGAGAAGGAAACGTATACGAAGCGAAAAACGTTTCAACTCCCTCTTCCTGGAGCGTATGATACCCGCTTGCTGGAAAGTCATCAAATCATACGTTCTGTATACGCTTCATAAACTTCCGATCCCGTTTCGCATATGCTTCATGTAACGTAATAGTAGGTTATACGGTGCGTATGCGAGTTATACCTATTCTGACTTCAAATAACATCTTTCAGTAATCGATGGCAACGACGATCATTGGCTCAGTGGATAAGGGACCGTCCATAAATTACGTAACGCTTTTCCTTCCGTCGTTCTTTCTTGCACCAACTTCAGACATGATGAGTGAGATAGAGAAAGATATAGTCAATAGCGTTACGTAATTTATGGACGATCCCTAAGACTTCCACAGTGGAAGTCACCGGTTCACTTCTCACCACAGGGTTCAATTTTATTCTCTAGATTCCTTGAATTTTTCCTGCTTCCTTTGTTTCAATTCCCGTTTCACGTACTCTTTGTATCCTTTCCATTCAAGCTTCGTATACTTTCCATTATCATTTCTGTTACCCTCTAGCATACGCTTCGTTTACTCTTTCTTCTCGCTCCCACTTTCACCAGGGAATTTCGCATTCATGTACAGATTTATATGAAACATGGGTTCTAGGGGTTTTGGAGGGTGAGGAATCCGCATCTGGTGTCGAATCCTGAAATGAAGATGGCGGATCCAAGATGGCACAAGTTAATATAGTCATTCTGGCTCTACCCATACAGCACCGGATGTCCCAGCAATATTGTCAGAATATTACATTTGGAATGTATAATATTCTGGAAAGCATTTCAAGAAGATTACCATCTTTGTAACGTTCTGGAGATATTCTGAAACATTGCTGAGATCATTGAGGTAACATTCTGGAGATATTCTGAAATATTGCTGTGATCATTTCAGCGATATTCTGTACGAAAAAAAATGTAACAATCACATATATTAGAAAGCTTACAAAATGTTACTTTGTGTTGAAACAAAGTTCTTCAGAGTTTACTTCTACAAATGTTGAATGAGCTTGGTCAGAATCACTTCACGTGTAAGAAAAACTGCTTCGAAGTCAATTATTATTATAAAGTTCCGCCAGTGGGGATTGAACCCGGGTTCTGCGAGTGAGAGTCAAGGCTTCTATCACATCAGCGATTCTCCGAAACGACGAAACCACTCTCAAAGTGCCATATATTGTAATCATCGTGATGGGAGTTTGAAGAATTCGGTTCGGTGAAATATAGACAAATCAATTTAGAATCTTCTGACACAAAAAATGAGTAGGTCGTGGGAGAAAGGTTTTTCTCGAACTCGACTTTGAAATTTTATAAAGTGCTGAGTAAAATAGATGGAGAACTTCGGAAATTCGTTGCCGTGGGATATAGACTGATCGATTCAGAATCTTTTGAAATGAAAAGTGAATAGGTCGTAGGAGAGGCGTTTCTTTTGATCATGAATTGTAAATTTTCCCATTCCTGCATCAGGTGTATAAAACTTCATTTTGTTTCATAAAATATTACTACTGTCATATTCTTGGAATATTTCATTTGCGACAAATTTAGCATATTCTCCATCGTAGATTCCCAAAACATTACAGATCATTATATGTGCAATGTTCCAATTGGAAGATTCTCACAACATTTTTAATAAAATATTGTATTTGCAGGATCTTGTATAAACATTTCACACAGAATGTTTTGAGCGAGACATTGTAATATTTTAGAGATATTACTGTGACATTGGGTGCTGTGTGGGTAATGAACAAAATTATTATATGTAACACGGGTTCTAGGGATGTTCAAGGGTGCTGAATCAAAATCTGGGCTCAAATGTTGAAAGAAAATAATAATTTCGATCTTCCCGGGTAAGCTTTACCTTCACTGCATCCGAAAACTCTTAAAGAGCTGGTTGACGTCATGATAACTGCACACTAGTGAGAATCCAAAAGTGAAGGAAGTAGCTACTGAAACAAATGAGGCTGAAAATATTCCGATTCGTCCTAAATTACGCCTAAATAACTCTTCGTTACGCTTATTACACTTAAATGACTTTCAGCTTGAACAGTAAAAAATTTTTCGTTAAATTCAACACACAAGCGAATGTTAACCACCCTGGTTAAAAAAAACGATTGATTCCGACCAAATACTATTGATCAATCGACTAATCGGAATGAATCAGAACATTGTGCAGTCGAAATGCTGATTGAATCCAATCGGATCACTGCCATGAGCTGTCTTATTCATGAATAGGAAAAGAAGCGAGTATGAATGATGGATTGAATAGGCTCCAATGTGTATGAGAACGATAAGCTTCGATGACACTGAATCGCAATCAATTCAGGTATTTGAGAATCTTATTCAATGAGATTGTATCAGCATTTTGACAGTTAGGTATCATGTACTGAATCCGGGTGATAACGAATGAACCTAATGCACTGAGAGAAAAAATGTCCGGGAACAATGAAATATTTAGTTGAATGGTCGCCATAAAAGACTTGATTGATTTGGATAAACTTTCATTGACTCGATTAAATATTCATTCAATCAAACAAATATTTAATATGCTATGAAATATTTCATCAATTCAAACAGTTATTTAATTGAGTCAATGAAAGTTTATTCAAATCAATTAAGTATTTTATGGCGACTATTCAACTAAATGTTTTATTGTTCCCGGAAATTTTTCATCTCAGTGTGAGAATGAATCCGCGTTGGCACATGGGTTTGGGTTTCATGGTCGATGATATTAATATCGTCATCTCAATAGAATTCGTTAGGTATCCTGCCGATTCATTGGGAGTTCCAATGAGCGAGTGGCCGGTTAATTTAGACCAAATTGAATTGGAATCGATGAGCGGATTCACAGGGCAACGCAGGGCCTCTCAATCGGATCCTACAGGTTTTTTCATGATTCGGATCGGGATTAACAAACAAGATCCCACAAACTTTTTGCTGCGATTTGAATGGGTTCAATGAGGCATTCAATGATTCGATGAATGAGACTGTATCTGCATTTGAATGGTAAAATATCACATACTGAATCTGTGTAATGATGAAAGAGCTCAATGAGAATCAATGTGAGTGGTTACATGGTTTTGGGTTTGACGGTCAGTGATATTGACATAGTCATCCCAATAGGATTCAATAGGTGTTCCGCTGATTCATTGAGGAGTTCCAATCAGCAAGTGGCCGGTTGAGTTAGACCAAATTGAATTGGAATCTATGAGCGGATTCACAGGACAACACAGGGCCTCTCAATCGGATCCTACAGGTTTTTTCATTATTCGGATCGGGATTGACAAACAAGATCCCACAAACGTTTTGCTGCGATTTTAATGGGTTCAATGAGGCATTCAATGATTCGATGTATGAGACTCCATCTGCATTGAATGGTAAAATATCACATACTGAATCTGTGTGATGACGTAAGAACTCAATGAGAATCATGGTGGTACGACGGAGAAGCAGCGTGGAGGCAACGGAGAAATGTCCGCACAGAAACACGGCCTGGAAATTCCTCCGTTACTTCTACACTGCCTGTTCCTCGTACCACGCTGTATCCACTACTCCCTTTCTTCTCCCTTTATTCCACGGAGAAGCCACGTGATTCATCGCTGACTGTCGCGTGAAGAGGGGGATGGGGGGGCCCCAGCCAACGGCCCCTCCAGTGAGCCGCTTACCAAATAATGTTGTTACCGACCCAGGGTTGATGCAAAGAATCAATTCCGTATCGGTCCCAACATGGTGTCGACTCTCCTCAAAGAAGAGAAATAGCGGGATGTTTAAAGAATTTCGCCTTGCGGCATTGACTCTATATCAGATGAATTAGAAAAGGAGTTGACTTTAATATTGAAATGACCTTAGGGTGGTGGAAAAAAAACCCACGGTGCGTGAACACTATGGTAAAAAACCACTAGTCTAATAATTGTTATAACTTGAACTTAGTGCTATTTAGCATATGTAACTGTCGCGTGTGGGTGATGACACTCCTTTTATATTACTTCGCGGAGCCAATGGACGTGTAATCAAATCTTCAATGTTCCGCAGCACAGCTGCCAGGTGGGCATTTCCGTTCAGGGGAATAGTACCCCTACTATCGATCATATACATATTCCCACCCCCACTCGGAACCCTTACACACATGTAACTTACATACACGGGACGATAGTAGGGTACACTTCTGCTCTGCGGGAATACCCATCTGGCAGGTCTGTTCAGCAGTAACTTCCATTGCAAATTCAGTATGTTCCTCGGGCAAAACGATTACATAGTAAATTCAACTATTTCTTTCCGTGCTAGAAAGCACAGAAGATCCACGAACATCGATTCGATTATTGATTCAATGAAATCATAACATATCTGCATGTTGATGGTAATAAATCACTTACGTTTTCCCTCAAACGCTTCAATACGCTCACGTAATAATCCTTATTCACTGTCTGACCTGGTGGGAGAAATTCGGAGTGGACCACACTATGGCAATCAAAGAAAACAGTCAACAAAACCTTGATTTTAGATCGACTCTGTCGCGGTTTTTTAGGTTTTGACTCGTCTGAAAAGCGCCATTCCGATGATTGTTGGTTAGTTTCGATGTCATATTCATAGACCAATGTGTCGTCACCGGTAATGATGCCTTCGATAACATTTTGGCCCAAAGAAAGCATTTGTTTAGCAACATCAATGCCATGCTGTTTCTGCAACAAATTCAACACTCTCGGCACAAGCCGTGCTTCAACTCGTCTCATGGCCAAAATATTGTGCATAACGTTCTGCACCGATCCGGACGAGACACCAAGATCGAATGCTATCTCCCTAATGCTCACACGACGATTTGCGAGGACGATTTCTTTAATTTTATCAATATTTTCGTCAGTGATACTGGTGGATGGACGACCGGAACGAGGCAAATCATCAACCACAATACGACGTGCTTCAAACTCTTTGTACTACTCGTACGCTTGTGTTTTCGACATCACCGAGTCCCCGTAGGTTTCTGTTAACATCTTCAACGCTTCCGCACATGAAATTTTGTTGAAAACAGAAAATTTTAGACAAACTTTTTGCTCAACCAAAGTTGACATTGCGAAATTCGCAGACCACAACAAACACTGACTCGTTTACAAGGCAACACGCACTAACTTCTGACGAATGAGGCGCAAACAGACATTTGAGCGCTAAATAACAGATGAAATAACATGGAAAACAAATGATTCCGACAATATCTCAAGCGCGGTTTGTTTGAATAGAGAATTCCGAGTACTTTTTAATCAGAAGGTATATGATACTTTTTAGGGTGTTCAGTGTGGTTTGTGAACTATAGAATACTATAGAATCCAATTGGTCATGTCTCTATCGAATCCGATTGAGTAGTACAGTCTATCTTTGATGAAATTTTATTCGCAAACAGATGTTGTGAATCGGCTAATTGCCCATTGGATCCGATTGGGTCAGTTGTACGATTTCTTTTTACAACTCATTTTGAATAGTGTAATTTGCAAAACCATGTTTTGGCGTGATATCATTGTGTATCGTCATATGACTCATTGATTACGATAGAATCCAATCCATCGCGAATCCGGTTCAGTACTAGAGTCTGTCTCTGAAGAAATTTGATTCACAAACAAATGTTTCGGATCGGTTAAACCCCCATTGGATCCACTTGGGTCAGTCGTGTGATTTCTCTTTATAGCTCATTGTGAATAGTACCATTTGCATAATCAATGTTTCGGTATGCTCCCCATCCCACATCTTGATATAACTTGATGAGTACGATAGAATCCAGTCGGTCATATCCCTATTGGATCCGATTGAGTAGTAGACCCGATCTCTGGGAAAATTTCATTCGCCTACAAATGTTTAGAATCAGCTCGGCCCCCATGACATCCCATTGGGTCAATCGTGAGATTACTGTTCGCGAAACACTCAGAATGGTGTACCTCGTATATCAGCGTCTCAATGTGATTTGCATTTCATACCGTGATACAGGTCAAAGAATACGATAGAATGTCATCGGTCATACCACTATCGAATCCGATTGAGTAGTAGATCCTACACTGATAAAGGTCCACTCGGTTCCAGATGTTTCAAATTGACTGAACGCTCATTGAATCCAACTGGGCAAATGAGGCGATTCCTGTGTACAACTCACTTGCAGTAGTGCACCTTGTATATCAGCGGCTGAGCGTGGTTTCCATCCCGTATCGTAATGTAAATCATTAAATACTATAGAACGCTATTGGTCATGTTCTTATCGAATCCGATTGAGTAGTAGCGCCTATTTCTGATAGAATTCCAGTCGCCTACAGATTTTTTGAATCGGCTACATCCCTATTGAATCCGATGCGGTCAGTTGTGTAATTCATTGAATATTATAGCATTCAATCGTTCATTATCATATCGAAACCAATTGAGAAATAAAGCCCATTCCTGATGGAATCTCACTCGCTCAGAGAGATTTAGAATTAGCAAAACTCTCATTGACTCCGACTGGGTGAATACTTCCAACCTCAGTTGAATCTACCTTGAAGAAATGAAAAATTGCATATCAGTATTACAGTGAGTTTTTGAGTCTCAATCGTATCATGAATCACTGAATACTGTAGAATCGAATCAGCTATTCTCCTAATGAATCTGATTCCGAATGTACAGCCCTTTGACAACATTTTTAACTGGAAAAACTTTCAACGAATCAAATTCGCTCACAACGTTCAAATTCCCTATTCATTGCGATTCCTCAACTCCGTACATTTACCGATTGATTCTCAAGTATTTATATTGGTTGATTCGTTGGCATGCTCATTAAATCCAATTGTATTCAATCGGGATATCGAGTGCACAATGTTCTGATTCAATCTCATTCATTTCTCATTGCCACCATTCCCTGTTTATATTGTTCTTTCTCCTATTCAATCTCATTGTTTATTGCGTTTCAACATCACTGGGCAAATGCCGATTCATCCCCATTCGTCCATCCGTTGATTTCCGTATTAATTCTCAATCAATATAATCTCCGATTTTTCTATTTCCAATCCACCATTTGATTCTGATTGGATTGCAATCAGTGAAACGATCATTGAATCCAATCAAATATCATGCGAAAATCGAAATGTTTAAATGACTATTGAATCCAGAAACTTGAAAATGTTCAAACCGCATTCGATCTGATTACGTTTTTTCCCCCATTTCCCTGTGAAGAAATGTCCCTTGTTTCACCTGTATGTCCCTGATTCAGTACCATTCATCAAAGAATGTCTATTGGTTCTGATCAAATCTGACCAATTCTGATTGAGGCTCAATCGTCAAATATTGATGCTCCAAAGTACGTACTATTCATTCAACCAGATTTGGTCAGAATCAATCGTTTATTTTAACCAGGGCATTTTTCTTCACACTCAATGTGTGTTGATTCCAGAGTGACACTTATAAAGTGTTAATTTGAACTCGAATAACATTTTAATGTGTCGAAAATGAATCGATCGAACATCATTTGATCAGTGTGTTAAATAAACACACAAAAGTGTTAAATATTCAACACTTGAATTTTAACACGTACTTAAATATTCAACCCTTGAATTTTGACACGTACTTCTTTTTTACACAATGACGGAATATTTTTCACTGTGTACGCTTTCGTCGCGCTTCCAGGCTTTATTTTTACCAGGACGGTTGAAATTCTGTAGTTCTCCAGGTACATGTTTCTGAATCATTTGGAGATGGTATAAAGGATGGTAGGCAATAAGTTTCAAGCTTTCTGAATATTACATTCATAAAGTTTCTCAATTGAGGGAAAAACCGATGAGTGCCTTTCCATATATCCCCGGATATCTGAATTGTTCAAAATGCGAGCGAAGCGAGCTTATGTGGGCTACGATCCATTCAAAATGAGCGAAGCGATCAGTCAGGGGGCGGAGCCCTCTGGTTGAAAGTGTAGTTTATGTCTCAAGAGAACATGATGAAGGTTTAAAAATTATTCAATACCCTGAGAAAAACATTTATTCATTTGCTTATGGGTAAATAAATCTTCATTTGAATCAAATATGTTCCGTTAATAATATACCCCCAAGTGAACCATATGCAGGTTCATTGTACGTGAATTCACGTTCATGGTATGTTTAATGGACCTTCAAATGACTAGACGTTCAATTCACCTTCACTGAACATTCCTTGAACCTTTGAGTTCTTTTAGAGACGTATGATATTTCGTAGAAATAAATGTTTTTTGATAGTCAATACATCATATTTGTGAGAATGATGATAAATTTGCGGAAAATGAATATTTTTTATTATTATTATTCATAGTTAAACATCCATTTGTTAATTATAAATAAACATTATTCTCTATACAGAAGTGTATTAAATGTCTGGATTAGTTTGAACATTTGAAGATTCATTGAACATTTCGTGAACATGAATTTACCTATATTCAACCACAGAAACCTATGTTCTCTTTTCCAGAGGAGAAATTTTCACAATTATATATAATTCAATATAATTCATACGTATATTATGTATGATTATATATAAATTACATATAATTTTGAAAATTTGTCCACTCGGGTTGGGATTTTGAATAAATGAACTCTTTATATACCTGCTCTCTTTTTATTCTCATTCTAAATAACGTTTTCCATATTTTGACATGATAAATTTCTTCTCAGACGTATATATCTTTTCTTGGTTCTTACAATACATGTGGTACTGAATTTAATTGAGAAAAATTCTCCTCCATACGTAATTATTTCTACATCGATGAATTATTCCCCGTACATAAATTCTCAATTAAATTCTTCTGTTTTAATTATAGTGTTTCAGGACTACACTTCCATGTCATCGGTGAAGGAGTGGTCCGAGTACGAAGTCAACGTGCCGAGAGAGTTTATGATAAAGAAAACTACATAGATTTTCGCATGAGACTGTTAGGAGAACCCGGTAATAATACATTCATTCATCATAAAATATATATAAAATATGCAAGACAAAGCTGGTCGAAAGTGATTCTGTTTTCTAAGGTTTAAGAATTGATTCGGAGTAATATTCTTGAGTACCGAATACGAAAATAACAAAAGTTTTTTTGTATTGGCTATGTTTTTATAACTTATCAAATATACAAAATTTATCAATCATAGAGATTATATATAAAAATTATATACAAAAGAGAATATTCAAAAAGAACCAATTCAAAAGATCTGACATCGTTTTTGTCATCAGTCCACAAAAATGATTCTAAATTAGTTTTCGAACTTCAGAAAATAAGAAAAGTGTAACATAGGTGTAGTCATTTGGTTTCGTATTTTAATGTAAATAATTTTCACCTCCAAAGAAACACGTACCGATAGTCATATGACATTCCTGTTAAAAGTATTACAAAGATTCGGAACGAAAACATTACAGAATGGAAAGAAACAACTGGTTTTTTTCTTTTTCCATTCTTCCTTTTTGGATAAAATGTTCTTTTTGACATTTTCAACAAGAATCTCAATGAAAATCAAAGTCTTGTAAAAATACCTCAAAGACATCTAACAAGAGAAATTTTCTAGAAATTTATGAAAGATATATTTAAAACATGTTCATTAAATTCACATGAAACAAATTTAAATGATATATCTGAAAGATATACATCTTTCCGATATGTGATTTCTTTCTTTCTCACCGATGTGCCTATTCTTTTGCGTTATGGAAAGCGTAATATGAATTTGTTGCTATTGCAGTGAAACCATGTTACTGTAATACTTATCCATATTATGATTAAAACAAGGAGTATTATACTGACTGATCTGACAGGAAAAAATAACACTTTTCGTAATTATGATAATTAAATAATCGCTGAATATTGAAATCAACCTGGGTGGAAAAATGTTAATAATGATATATAACTTATATATAATCTATATTGAATTATACATAGATTATATACGATTTTGTAAATTTTTCCACTCAGGAATAGCTAAGACTGTGAATCTAGTCGCTATTATAAAACTATGGATTGAAGAATGATGTTGAACTACTAGGTTTTTACTTGACTAATTTGATTTAAGGTGAAGGACCATCGTTATTGTCACCCGGAATACACAGTTTCCCCTTCAAATTAGGATTACCATTAGGTCTACCATCTACTTTCCTTGGTAAACATGGATGGGTGCAATACTATTGTAAGGCAGCTTTACGCGAACCAGGTGGCCTTATGCATAAAAATCAACAAGTCTTCATCGTTATGAATCCGATTGATCTGAACCTCGAACCACCGATATTAGCGGTAAGCGGAGTTTTCCACTTGTTGAAATACCTAAACTTATTTTGTGATTTTTATTCATGACAAATGGTTAAATTCTGCTTTCAGGTCACTGCATATGAAATTTCGAACTTTTCCTTGAATATAACAAACCAGGGACTGTAACGTTATTCACTTTCGTCACTCATTATATATAAAATCTATATAATAAATATATGATTTGTGTACAATATATACATTATTATATATTTTTTATATCGAATAAGTAACGAAAGTGAATAAGGTTACAGTCCCTGTAATAAACTCCGTGATAACGTATAAATGTTATTTTTTAAAGAATTCACAAATTCAAGTTTTGGTCGTGTTGACTCTCACTCCTCAAAATTTGACATTATTCGAAAAAGAAAATTCAAAAATATTGTAATCCAATGATTTAATCAAGGAAAATTTCGAAATTATTGCAGTGATAAACTTGTTATCGAATTAAAATTCCTTTTCTCCAGGAAATATTTATTTCCATCATACGAAAGATAAAGTACGCCCATGTAAATAAAAAAGGGTATAAGATTTTCACTTTTCACGGCACACCAACTACTCCTTCACCAGGAAATTGGTACTGAGCCGAGTCCAATGCATATGAAGTAATTTACGTTCAACGTTATCTTTAGACTGTAATGGACGAAATAATTTGTATATAGAATGTATATAATGAGAGAGAGAGAAGAGAAGAAAGACAGAGCAGAAGAACATATGAGAAGAGAGGGGTAACAAGAAGAAAGGTAACAAGAAGGCACTTGATAACGAACCGTTGAGATATATCGACGTACGTACGTGAATGATTAGAGAATTCATTAAAAATTTATACACGTGTTTATCTTCAAGTTAGATTATAATAAATTACAACCGATTTAAGGAGAGAGTTGAAATGTCGCTACAAAAATAAAGGAGAACCACAACTCGAAGCGAAGAGTCCAATTCGATAAAAAGGATCTCAAGGAAAATCGACAAGGAAATCAACCCAGCAGTCACCTTTTCCACTAGAAGAAACACGCGTGTTAATTTGAAATTGATAAGTTTTCCATTTATTTACGTCTCTCTCTCTCTCTCTTTCTCTCTCTTGATTGATTGATTGCTCAATTAGTCCAATTTTGTATTTTAGTACTTTAGATTTGTGAGGAATGGTATTTATTTGTCAATATTCAATGCGACCAAATGTAAAAATACAATATCCTTGATAGGGACATTGAGGCTTGTCTTAAACCGTCCTAATTATAAATTGTTCTTTTGTACATATTAATAAACGACGACATCGCATACTTGTAATATTTCATGAACGCTATTAATATTTTGTCGGACAATTCTCCGATCTGTCTACGTGAATCTCTTCAAAGAGATATATTGTTTTGCGAATTTAATCCATCTTGTTCACTTCCAATAGTAATAACGTATGAATATTGATCATCACACGACCTTGATAATAAATTGTAACTTTGTTCATTAAAATATATTAGGTGTATAACTTTGCTTCCGCCGTTTTTTTCCGAAATTCGAGGCTGTATTGTGAAAAACTGGTTACACATTTATGATTCAAAGTATTGTCCATCGCTGGCCACTACTTTCTCCCATCCTTCGGGCAGCCTACGAATCCCGCGTTGAAAAAACTGGTCATCTTTTGAAGCCATCCACGAATCGATGCAATTTTTTACTTCCTCATAAGACCGGAAGTGCTGGTCAGCTAGGCCGTGTGCCATTGATCGAAACAAGTGATAGTCCGAGGGAACAACGTCTGGAGAATACGGCGGGTGGGGTAGGACTTCCCATTTCAAAGTTTTTAAGTTTGTCCTGACCACTTTCGCAACATGGGGTCGAGCATTGTCATGCTGTAAAATCACTTTATCATGTCTCTCGTTGTATTGCGGCCGTTTGTCTTTCAATGCTCGGCTCAAACGCATTAATTGTGTTCGATAACGATCGCCTGTGATTGTTTCAGTCGGTTTTAACAACTCCTAATACACTACGCCGAGCCGGTCCCACCAAATACTCAGCATAACCTTCGAACCGTGAATATTCGGTTTGGCCGTCGACGTGGAAGCATGGCCGGGATATCCCCATGATTTTCTGCGCTTGGAATTATCGTAATGAACCCATTCTTCGTCCCCAGTCACAATGCGATGCAGAAATCCCTTCCTTCTTTGCCTTGCAAGCAGCTGTTCACAAACACACAAACGCCGTTCAACTCGTACGGCACCCAATTTCCTTGTTTCTGAATCATTCCCATAACTTTCAGGCGTTTTGAAATGGCTGGCTGCGTCACTCCCAATTATCCTGCTAATTCTTGTTGCGTTTGACATGAGTCTTGATCAAGTAATGCCTCCAATTCTGCATCTTCGAAAACCTTCTCTCTTCCACCGCCATGTTGGTCTTCGACGTTAAAATCACCGTTCTTGAAGCGTTGAAACCACTCTCGGCACGTTCTTTCATCAATAGCGGCCTCGTCATAGGTATTTGAGAGCAATCGATGAGCCTCAGCCGCAAATTTCTTCATATTAACGCAGAAAATTAAAACCTCCCGCAAATGACGGGAATTTGGCTCGTAAGCTGACATGTTTAATCAAGAATAACTTTATGATGCAGACACAAATCGACTAATATTTCGATGGCGTTATATTTACAAATGCCTAAGCTTATTGTATGACATCTATGATCTATTTATTTCAACTACCACTTACCGCTACAGCCATCTATTGCAAAACGGCGGGAGCAAAGTTATACACCTAATATATTGTACAGAAAATGATCAGGAAGTTATCGAGACGAACTTAGAAATAAATTCATATTGTCAAATATTATAAATTTTGGACATTCTTAACGAATTCTCCTTATAATTTATGATCCATTACTTTCTGTCCATGCCTCATATTCCTTGTTCCGTAAGAGATCAATTCTTTGAATTTTTTTCGAAATTATTCATTTCAATCACATTTATTGTTCATGAATTGAATTCAGTTAAGAATTTTCCCTTTGATTTAAAGTATTACGTTGTTCTCAATAACGACGGTAATAAGGCTTACACTTCTTTTATCAAAACCGGCTCGCGGTTTATTCAGAGCGAAGCTTTGCGTATACTTTCCACTCTAGAAGTTCAGATAATTATGTTTTTCCATTCCTGGTGGTTTCTCAAAAAGTCTTAGAAGATAAGTATAAGTACCCAGGTGCCGATCCTTTCGTTGTTGTTTCTTTGGATCCTAATAAGTTGTTTCTTACTTTGAATTAAGAATTATTGAATCATAAGACATCGATATGTTTGACTTCATACCTAAAGCCTAACGATGGATGTTCTCTGTTACAACGAATTCTCTTTGTTTATGTAAAGAAATTCCTTGGTACAAAAGTGCAATGTTTCGACAATGCAGCAATTTTTTTGCTATCCATATAATAGAAGACACATTTTTCTCTGCTTATCAGGCGTGCAATCAATTTTAGCGACATTCGATTGATTCTTCAATGGACATATGTGACGTGCAACTTTTTTTACAGATAAATAATAACAAAAGTAAAATATGAATGTTGTTTACATTTAAAAAAAAATCTCCATTAATTGTGATTGTGTGATAATTCAAATTTTAGCTGAAACTCTAACATATACGAGAAATAAAATTCATTATTATTTGTTTAGCTGAACATTAATTACGGGAGCCTTTTTTTTGCAGATAACTGTTTACTTAGCAGTCATAAGGAATATCACAGTTGAATTGTTCGGCTATCCAAATAATGATCACATAATCTGTGCTATCACATCTAATATTCCTGCTATGGCAGCTACAGTCAAAATTATTTTAGCTATAGCAGCAAAAAAAAAATAATTGTTACAGCAAATTCATTTTTTTGTGTGTGTATCACAACACCAAAGTTGCGCAAGTGTTCGAGAAAAGTTGTACGAAATTTAATCGTTGAATTAATATTCTTCACGGAGAACAGAATTCGCGGATACAGCGAATCCAGGTATTACACGTAGAAGGGTAAATCTTTTTGCCAACTGGATTGCTGAAAGAGCAACATGATTAACCAAAACAGCAAATTTTTCGCTGGACCAGCACATTTGTCAGGATTATATACACAATAGCAAATAAACTTTGTTAAAAGAACAAACATTTTCTGCTGCCACAGCTAAAAAATCGCTGTCGTAGCTAACAAGTTTTCTGTTACAGCAAAAATTTTGCTGCTCCGGCAAAATTTACCCAGTAAAATCGAATTTCGATGTCACAGCGAATTTTTCTCTCCGTGTAATACTACACTGTAAAAAATATACTTCCTAAACTGCCAAAGAAGTTTGGCAGTTTTTTACACAAACTTTTTTTGTAAATTACCAAACAAAAGTTTGTAAACATTCAAAAAATTTTGTGATTTCACGAAGATTTTTGAAAATTCACAAACTTTTGTTCGGCAATTTACAAAAAAGGTTCGGAAATTATTTTTCCAAACCAAGTTTGTAAATTTCCAAGCATTTTTGTTTGGAATTCGACAAATTTTTTTTACAGTGTACTCAATCGATTGAGTATTTACATACTGGTATATTAAAAATTGAAAGTATATTTACGTGACATCACATAAGTAACATGTGAAATAATTGTTGAAGCAGGTACGTAATACATGGTACTCAATGGAAGGATGTAACTACAATCACGAGATGTGGTTGATTATGTCTCATAATGTATGTTAATATAGTTACGAGAAGATCGTGGGTTTTGCTTATACAAGCAGAGAGTTTCAAAATCTCCATACATTCTTAGCCTTTAATGGATGTCATACCATTATTCAAGTATCAGCTCGTGTCGAAGTGCTCACTGAGAGAAGGGCGATCTGGCGGTTCAGTAAATAGTATTATATTTGATCGATAAATCTGAATATTACTGAACTTTCAGCGACGTTTCACGAAATTTCAAGAAACATTATTGAAATTTTGCTTTACATTACTCAGTGTTCTACAACCGTTATTATATAATACAATATTCACGACCAAATTCGCTGTGTGTCGCTCAATTCCTAAACGTCTAGTAATTGAGTGTTACACAGTAAATTTGGTTATGAATATTGTATTCTATAATAAAAATTGTAGAACACTGAGTAATGTAAAGCAAAATTTCAGTAATGTTTCTTGAAATTTCGTGAGACGTCGCTGAAAGTTCAGTAATATTCAGATTTATCGATCAAATATAATACTATTTACTGAACCTCCAAATCGCTCTTCTCTCAGTGTGGCATTCAGAGTTATCAATGTTTGATAGAATCATCAAAACGTTTGTTACATCAATTATTCTTTTGCTTATCCGACATAAGAATGGGTAATGTTTTTTATGAAAAGAAAAAATATCTGGTTCATCATTGCTACAAAATTCAATATCATTCTTGATACCGATTTAGTATTATTTTTCATATTGTATTTTACTAAATTCATTATCAACTCGATAAAGTTTCCATGAAAAACATCGATACTGTCAAATATCACCCATTCATCACACTGTGAAAAATGATCGGAATTTTTCTATATACAGCAATCGAAAAATCCCAATCATTGGATGAAAAATCGATATTTACCACTATTTTACAGTAAATTTCCGCACAAATACGGAAAATTCCTAATGCATGTATATGTTAATTACTCCATATAAATTTATAGGAATTTTCTCATCAAACTTTCTTGCAGTGCATTCCTCCATATCCCCAGAGAAAAATTTCTCCAAATTATATATGATTTATACAGAATTATATATAATTTATATAGAATTATATATGAACTATAGAAGGAATCATATATAAATTATATATAATTTTGAAAGCGGTCCCACTTGGGATCGATATCAATCTTTTTCACATTAAAACAATTAAAGATGTAATTTCATGGGGCGTCGAGCATCAAGCGTCAACATTAGAAAGAAAGAGAGATCACACAGTTCTTCTCTTTCCTTCTAATGTTGACGCTTGATGCTCGACGCCCCATGAAATTACATCTTAATGGAATAAATTTTAATATTATGTTCAGCAAAAGCTACATTTATTCCAAGGTTTGTAATTCGACCTAAATTCCACGTACTTGACATATTATTTTTGAACAAAATATATATAAAATATGTAAAAATTATATGAAAATTACATGCGTACGAATTCACTGTTGCAAAAAATTCAATATAATTTGAATACAATTAACTGAAATAACTGAATTAACCTTATATGTTCAGTTGAGAACATGAAACGTGTTGATTGAATCGATATTTAAGAATCCTTTCACTGTAATATGAGAAAACCATTCAACAATGTAAATTCTTCAAGAAACACTGGTGTAACTCGTATTTGAAATAATATTATATTATGAATTCTTTTGCAATTATTGCACAGCAACCGGCACGACAAGAGATCGAACAACGCGTGGGTGTATCATGTGTATCTGGTGGTCCGGTGTTTTGCAGGGTGAGTCTGGATAGAGGTGGATATGTCCCTGGTGAGACTATCGGCATTTCAGCAACTGTCAGTAATCGTAGTAAGGTGAATATCAAATTACAGTATTATGAATAGCTTCGTATAGCTTAAGCTTCATGTCTTCAAGTATCCAAAGCTATCAATTTCTGAGAGATTAAAAAATATTAAAGCCTTGATACAATAAATCCTTGTGCAGAAATTTAAGAAATATTCATCTCAGTACTTGTTTCTTCCTTCAGGTAACAATGAAATCAACGAAAGCATCATTAACAGAAACGATACAGTATATTTGTAAAGGTAAAGTGCTCGCCAGTGAAACTCGAGAATTGGCGAGTGTTTCCAGGGGGAAAATTCGCCCTGGCGAAGGCGAAGAATGGTTGAACGAACAAATGTACGTTCCACCATTGCCACCCACTAATCTCAGAGGATGTCATTTGATCAACGTATTATATCACGTTTATGTGAGTATGATTAGAAAAAATCTACTGCTAGACATGTCATGTGGAATCTAATTTAACTTTTTAAAATTTCGATTCAAAATCTTTCATTGAATCCTGATGTGAGCAAGTTCTTCCTAATCAACTTCTAATGGTAGCCAAGCATTAAAGTCCTCATCAGGATCCAAGCAGGACCGAAGTCAACTTGATGAGGTCCAAGGACTAAATCTCTAGTCAAATCAACTATGAATGATACTCGAAATAATTATAGATATCGATCAATCAATAAAAATGATCAAGCAAATGATGAATTTCTAAAGCTCAAGCGGCTAAAAACACGTGTTTCATTTCGCATATATTGGAAACAAGTGACAGTACAGCACGAATCACTTTCTCCTTTTGATAGAGATGTTCGATAATTTTGAATTCGAAGTGAACAGCATGAACTCAGGGAATAAGAACTTTCTTTTTCAGAAAACAGAATCGTATGATGCAGGCCCGAATATCAAAAATATTTATTTCAAACTTTTTTTTCTCATTAAAAAGACTGGGTAATAGAAATGATGCATATATGTATCTCATGCATAAATCCTGCATAATAATTGCACATATACGAAATATATATATAGGGTGACCCGAGTTGGGCAGATTATCCCTGGTGAAAATTTCCGCTCGCCGGAAGCGGAGATTGAAATAAATGAAGCGTAAAATGTTTCAATTTCCGCTTTTTCCGCGCTTGAATACTGTTTCGTTTCCTCTTCCACGTCGCTTTATACCCCTCTTACGCTCCCATTTTCACTAGGGATATTTTAAGGGCATATTCTGCAGCCAAAATGCAACAACTTCCCGCATGAAAAAAATTTTTTTGACGCCGTGTTCTTGAGATATGAGCATTTTTAGATTTTTTTTCAACTCCAAATCCTCCTAAAGAGCGTTGTGTTACATACTTGAACTTGACACAATTCGCTAAGTTGGAGTACGGCGGATCTCTGGAAAAATTTGAACTACCTTGTCATTTTTCAATTCTACGTTACAGCGATTTAGCCAATCAGGAATCAGGAACTTTAAATTGTTATAGCTCCAAAAAAAAAGAATGAGAAGGTAGTTTGAATTTTTTTTCCAAAGATCCGTCATGTTCCAACTTAGTGAATGGTGTCAAGTTCAAGTATGTAGCACACAACGCTTTTGAGCGATTTGGGTTTGAAAAAAATCTAAAAGTGCTCATATCTCAAGAACAAAGCTTCGAAGAAATTTTTTTCATACGGGAAATTATTGCATTTTGGCTTCAGAATATGTCCTCAAAATATAATCTATCCGACTCGGGTCACCCTGTATAATACACATTTGTATTGCCTGTAACGTGTTCATGCTCATACACGGAAAAAAATAATTCATTAACCCTTTGCGGCATACATTTTTCAGATGAATTGTTTTCCATGGAAATTGGTGTACAAGGGTTTTCTAGGTCGCTAATTACGAATCTGGACTCAGATTTTCGAAGTTTAGAATGGCAGATTTAAGATGGCGGCGGAAAGTTCGAAAAATTCCGGAATTTTGTTGGAACTTCCATACAAGGAGTTTCCTGGGTTGCCGATTACAAATCTGAACTCAGATTTTCAAAATTTGTAATGGCGCATTCAAGACGGCGTAGGAAAGTTTGGAAAATTGCGAAATGTTTCCGGATATTACATACAAGGGGAGTCCTTAGTCATCGATTACAAATCTGAACTCAGATTGATAAAATTTCAAATAGCGAATTCGGAATGATGGTGAGAAATTTCACCAACCCATGTATACATAAATTTAGCAAAATCCTGTGAATTTTTGAATTTCCGGGAATCTGCTATTTGGAATTTCAAGAATTTTCATTTCGAATTTTGAAAACCTGGGGCTCAATTGATACGCTAGGAGCAAAAGTGGCACCCAAATTGTTGTCAAGCAAAAACAGGACAGGAACTTTTGAGAGCAAGAATGGAATGTCAAAAGTTCCGAGCAAAAGCGATACGCCTATAGTTCGGAACAAAAGAGCAACCACAGAAATCTCCAGGCAAAAATGAAACACTGAGAGAGCTCGAACAAAAACGAACCAGCGCATGAATACAAAATTGGTTTGTTTCTTCTTGGGTGGTAAATCCTTGCTCTCGAAAGTTCCTATGTTGTTTTTGCTTGACAACAATTTATGTGCCACTTTTGCTCTCAGCGTGTCAACTCGTATTCAGTGATCTTGGAAACATATGTACACATAATTATATCAAGAATCCGTAAGTTTTTGCAATTCCGGCCGCAATTTCGAGCCCATAATTTTGAAGTTTGAAAATTCGACTCCGAAAACCCATGTATGCAAAAGATTTCATCATTTTCCGTGGGTTTTCATAATTTCAACCGCCATTTTGAATTTTGGAAATCTGACTCCAAATTCGTAATCAGGGACCCCGTATACATAATTTCGAATGACAATCGAAGCAGCCATTGTTCTCCAAATACATTATTCGATGAGTACCACCTTTTTTTCATTGTTTATTCATTTGTGTAACAATTTGTACAACAACTGACGATGTACATGTCATGCCGAATACTTCCTGAACACTTCCGCGAATCAAATGAAAAAAAAACTGAGAGAAAAAGCGTCATATTGTTCCTGATGAATTCTAAATTTCAAGCATATTCGGGTGGCTAATATAGTAGCCACCATGCCGCAAAGGGATAACATTTAGTACATTGACTGTCAATTCAGGGAAAAAGAGGATTGCTGAAGAATGTTTGTAGTGAGCTTATCAAAAATTCTTAGTGAATCAAATTTTGGTGAATTTACTACAAATGTTCTTCAGTGATACTCTTTTTCCCTAAATTGTCAGTGATTTTTCTACACCCAATAAAAAATTAATATCAAAATAAGAGTATCCCTTTCCCATTTTGATACAACTTCTCCTCTGATATATGGTATCAAAAATATTCCTCTCTATTTGAGAGGATTAGTCTTTGTGGTAAAAGAATTTCCATCTGTTCAAAATACTCTCAATCATACTCTCCAAATTTGAATCAGTGAAATCTCACTATTTCTGCAATTGATGATTCACCACTGAATAAAATCAGTGGAATTTCACTGCCTAATTAGTGAATATTCACTGGTTATGCAGTTCGAAGTCCTCCTCACTGATTGAATCAGTGAGATTTCACTGCAAAGATCAGTTAATATTGACTGATTGTACATTGCATGTGCACTGATTCGCAGTGATCGACTTGTCACTGCAATCAGTGAGATTTCACTGTTCCAAATTCAGAGATTAGAGGCATATTCTCAATTGAAGAAAAAACAAAAGTGAAATATCTTTTCTGATTGAGAGGGATTTTTCCTCTCATTTCCAGATTACTTTTTTTTGGATGTACATATTAATAACCTCTGTCTTTTCGTATTTGATTGCACTCGATGAAAAAAAAATTACGTAAGACTATGTCTCGCAGTACTATACAGTTTAATTTAGCTTAGATATATCGAAAATGAAAAGCACCTACACACATATAATTTATATTCAATTAAATCCATAGAATATTACAAATGCTATTCCCTTCTGAAGTAATTACACAGATGTTTTCTTCCACAGTTCGTTATCAGTCCAAAAAGTTTGGATAAGGAAATCAAGCTTCAAATCCCAATCGTTTTGGCGACATATCCTTTGAAACAAGACGGTTCTTTGTCCGGTACCGTACCATCGAAGCGAGGTGCACATTATCCTTCGACGCTGCCGATCTTCCGACCATGGCTCGATGATAAGGTCTTTGAAGTGCAAGAATAAAGTTGTGGACATTTAAGCTTGCTTTTGAATATATGTCGCAATAATTTTTTAGAATCAAAGTCCAATAGTCAATAGAATATACGCATTATATTCTCAAGATATTACGTTTACTTAATCTTAGATATCTACAAATACGGGGTGACCAAAGTTAGATAGCTGGATTCAATCTTGAGGGCATATTTTGTAATCAAAATGCAACAACTTTTCTATTTGGTAAAATCTAATTTGAGACTTAATTTTTGGGATATGAATATTTTCAGATTTTTTTCAAATCCAAGTCATTCAAAAGCAGTGTGTGTGCTACAGACTTAAATTCGACATCGTTCACTAATTTTCAAACCGGAGCTACACTGTCAGAAATATCTGGAAGTTTTTTTCAATTACGTACATGAAATCAGGTTCATATACATTCTGCATTAAATTTAATGTACAAAAACATGAAAAGACTATAGATTATGCTATAGTTTACATTAAATTTCATGTAAAATGTGCATGGACCTGAATTCATGTACGTACTTGAAAAAAACTTCCAGTAAAAACATTGAAATTAATGCAGAAATTTTTAACAGTGTATATAATAATTCTTCATTTTGGAGACATGATAATTTAGAGTTGCAGAATTTTGATTGGCTGGAAAGCTGAAAATTTGAATTTGAAATAACTACAACTCCGAGTTGAAAAATGATGGGATGCTTCAATTTTTTCCTGAATATTCACCGTTTTCTAACTTTGTAAATGGTACCAAGCTCAAGTATGTGTCACACAGTGCTCTTGAATTGTTTGGATTTGAAAACAAAACTGGAAGTGTTCGTATTTCAAAAATTGCGCATCAAATTAAATATTTCCAAATGGAAAAGTTGTTGCATTTTCACTGCGAATCGTGCCTTCACAATTTAATCTATACGATACGGATCACTCTGCATAATAATCTTTCCATTATACGATTTAATATTTTATTTAATGAACTGTAAATAAAAATCATATTTATAATAATTTTACACAAAATCCAATTTTCATGTTATTATATTCATATGAATAAATAAATTTTTATTCCAAGTAAAATTTATTCGAATAGAAAGTGAAACATTATCCATCAAATATACGACGAGAACTGTAAAGAAGGCAAAACCAATCGAATTCTTAACCCCTTGGTTAGAAAAACTCATACCCAGATAACATGTAGGCTTGTCATAACCCTGTCACACTTGTCATTCGATTGTTTTTGGCTTGTTATTGACAACCTCGTCAGTGTAAGGTTGCTACAGCCCTGCTGCAAGGGTTTTGTAAGCTTGTACCCTTGTCGTGTGTCAACTAGGAGGCTTTTATCAACCTTGTCACAAGCTTGCCTGACAACATTGCAGCAAGGTTAAATTGCTATCTGGGTAACATCTACTGAAATCAAATCGGATGGGATTTGGCGAAATCCAGTATGTTTTCTATTGAAATAGTCCAGTAAGTAACTGAATCAAATTTGATAAGACTCAAATTAGGTTCAACCAACACACTGTACAAGATTCAATTAGGTTTGACAAGTTATAATAGGTTTATTGAACGGAGGCCGGATCTTGTCTGGTTTACAAAAGCTTTTCGAAACGTTCTCGATCTCATCCAGAAGTAATGCAAATATCAATAAATTCTGGATACTATAAAAGTATATCTATACATATCGGTCCTTACCCTAGTTAAAATGCATCAGAACCGAGGAAAATATTGTTGTCAGGCTTTGAACGATTTTTATCCTAGGAAATCCTATCAAAAACTAACAAACTTTCTACCAGGTTTCGTTTAAAATTATCAAATTCAGAGCACAATTCAAGAATCGATTCTAACCAAAATGTCTAGGTGAAAACGGTTAATTCTGGAACGTCAAAGCAGTTACACTGTTAAAAATTTCTAGACAAAACTTCAAATACACGTAACGGAAGCAATTTCCAATCACGTAACTGAAAACTTAAGGTACACATGTATACAATTTCAGTCACGAAAATGTACATGAATGGGTAATATATATTATATAATATAGTGAAAATTAAAAAATTCAATTACATGTAAATGAATTTTCAATTCAAATACCAACATTTCAGAGTTTCAGTTACAAATAAATGTGCTTGAAAAAGTTATGGAATTTCAAACAATTTTTAACAGTATGGTACAACGGCACAATCTCAATGTATCCCATATATAAATTATGTATGAATTATATATAAATTATATGTAATTTTGAACATTTTTCCACTTAGGTTTTTTTTTTTAAATCAAGTATCCAATATTTCGGTTAGTTCTAGATTTTATTTAGATTATGTCCTGACTAAATTGGAACATCCTGTCAAAACCTGGTAGGAAAATTTTCGGCTGGATATTATAGTTGTGAAGTTCAGATACAATCGGTCCAAAATTTTCTGTGAAGAATATGTTATTATCAAAAGGTCTTAAAGATCTCTTAAATATGTGTAAGAGGCAGTTAAGAAAGTCCGGTGATGATAAATTTAGTCACGTCATGGTCATTATGACCGTCTTTGACGGTTAGATTTTTCATAGTTTGTGAGTAACAATAACCGTCAAATAATCATCTGACTGGTCATTAATTCAAAGTCAATTAATTCAAACTTTTTGAATATAAACTCTGAGTGTTTGTCATTGCAAATCACTTTTTTTCCAAGTACTGTGTGGGATCAAGAGGATTCTACCATAACGTTGATTGGTTGATTGTTAACTCGTATGGAACCGCCAATCACATTTTTGTTTTTTTGAAAAGTTGCCAATTAACAAATGGTTAATGAGTTGATGAATTTAGGAACCACGGACTGTAACGTTATTCACTTTCGTTACTCATTATATATAAAAATCTATATAATAAATATATAATTTATATACAATATATATTATTAAATATTTTTTATATAGAATGAGTAACGAAAGTGACAGGGACGTTACAGTCCCTGTTAGGAACATGTATATTTTCATACACGTTACTTATATCAACTAGGTTGAGGGACTTCCATGGTTTTGAAAGAAATTGGAAAAAATTTTAATAATTTTCAGATATCAGTTTGACGGTAAAAAATTATTCTGACTGGTCAGTGGGACCTGAGCGTCAGGACTGACAAACATTCTCCTTGTCAAGTGATAGTCGTGACCGTCCCGTGATCAGTCATTTGACCAGTCAACTCTTTGAGGGGATTTTTTCTGAGATTTTAGAAAAATTGTACCATTCAGATATTAATATTATAACAACCACAGAGCTCTTTCAAAAGACCTCTTAAAGAGCTCTTCCTCTCCCAAGTATCCACTGGGTCGCTAATCGAGATTCCAAGAACAACAACTGTTCAAAGCCCGACAACTACCCAATCAAACAAAAAGACATCTTCTAGATATCTAAAAGATATCTCGCAATTTTGGAAGATGTCTTGCAAGAAGGTCTCGAAGATGTCTTTTAGAAATCTAAAAGATGTCTTACGCGATTGATTTCGACAAGTTTAAGATATCTCAAAAAGGTCTTGCGGAAGATATGTTTTAGACGTATTCGATCAAGTCTTAAAAATGTCTTGAAGAATTCATAGAAAAATATCTTAGGGAAATCTCGAATCGTGCATAAAAAAAATTCTTCCCTCTTTTTCTTCTTCTTCTTCCTTTCTTTTCTTTTAATCCCCCTCTCAGTCCTACCAATTTCGCCTCATTTTGGATTCTTGGAGTTGCGAGATTCGAACCCGGACATTTCACGACGTACCTACGCTTCAATGACCTGAGTTATAGGGACAATTTGATGACCGTCCTTATAATCGTCAATATGACATAGTAAGATATAATGTCAGCGGTATATATTTTCAGAGTAAAAGTGATCTTTTGAACAAGGTGTTTATTACATATACAAATATAAGATAAGTTGATTGTGCTTAAAATTTGAACAGTTTAATGAATTTGGTGAAATATATTGGAGTACGTGATCCAGTGATCGTTAGTGTCTAATGAATATCATAGATACCTTTCAATTATTTCTTTCTCACTGTTATTGAAAAACAACTTATTAGTAAATGTGAATGAGAATTTGATAAAATCACCGTACACGAAGGCCGTACATAAAATTCAGCGTAAGAAGTTCGATAAGTCGCAAAATATTGTGACTTGGAGATTCGTTACCTTTAGTGCTAGCACTGCAAGGTCACAAATTTGTACTTTTCACAGAATTTGTTAGTATTTACATGGATTATACAACTCGTACAGCACGCGGACATTGCTCCGTCGCCTCCACGTCGCTTCTCTGTTCCTCCCACCTTGTATCCACGTCTCCCTTTCTTCCACCTCGCCTCCACGGAGATGCGACGTGGACATCGGTGGATGTGCTGAGTGGGAAGCTTTCAATTTATGAACGAATTCACCTTCTTCGCAATTTGATTGTGAACAAAGACATTTGAAGTGTTATCCATATGCACTCATAACCTCAAAACTGCTGATCTTAGAGATACATTGCCCGAAGGGAACATGAAGCTCCGACAAATGTTCAGAATAGATCATGATAGATCAGACTGAAGCTCTGTTGGAGCTCAAGTTTAGATTCGTAAACGTTCGACGAAGGTCCGATGAACGTTGAAATGTCCACTTGAAAATAGTTTGAATGAACGTTCATAAAACGTTCATCGAACGTTTGCTAAAGGTTCGTTCGAGTTGCAATTTTTTGATCAAAGTTTTTTTCAAAGTATATTTTTCCACGAAAAAATGAAAGATTGAGGCATTTCTAACTATAATTGTAATTCCGTCTGAAACATAAAAAACTGAAGGTTGAATGAATCTTCGTAGAATCTTTAATAAACGTTCTATGAACCTTCATTCAAGCTATTTTCAAGCGGACATTTCAACGTTCATCGGACCTTCGTCGAACGTTTCCGAATCTAAACTTGAGCTCCAACGGAGCTTCAGTCTGATCTATCATGATCTATTCTGAACGTTCGTCGGAGCTTCATGTTCCCTTCGGGTGGTAAAACATCTTAAACATATCTTTTAAAAGACATCTTCAAGACACA
This sequence comes from Gonatopus flavifemur, assembly GCA_018340375.1. Taxonomy (NCBI): domain Eukaryota; kingdom Metazoa; phylum Arthropoda; class Insecta; order Hymenoptera; family Dryinidae; genus Gonatopus; species Gonatopus flavifemur. Next base: position 20,883,298 of record JAFFJZ010000007.1, read on the forward strand.
TCGAAAAAATGTCTTTTTGATATTTCTTGTAGATGTCTTTCAAAAGATATCTTCAAGATATCTTGAAGATGTTCATGTTCATTGGGTAAGGATGCCCAATGTGTACGTTATCGATACTTTTGTATAAAGTATGTATTGACGTTTATAAATTTTTGTAAAATTTTCATTGAAATTTGATGAATATTTCATACAAAAGTACAAACCCAGCCAACAAATGCTGCTATTTACTCTATACATTCAAAAGTTCCTTGCACTTGCATGCCTCAATTCGTGTGTGAAAATGGGAGCGATTTGGTAGTATTTTACTGGAAGCACCACTTGGTAGCGCTCCCTGATAATGCTGGGAGCACTGAAGCAGTGCTACGTTATAAATTGAAACATATATGTGCTATGGTAGCATGCAGTTTCAAGGCAATGGAAAAGCTACTAAAAAAAAAGCTACTACTTACGTAAATTTAGAAACACCTTGCTGGCTGGGGATACTTTAAATATCGGTCATCCCTATTGATAACAATTTTTTCCTGGTTCTGATTGGCGTTTTCAGCAGCCAATTGGAATGGAAGGATATTCATTTGATACCCATGTGGGCCTTATACATTATTTATACCTTCTGATCAAAAAGTACCCGGAATTTCTTAATGAAACGAAAACGGTTCAATTATTCATCGATATTCACTTCATTTCCTTCGAAGCAATCTCCATTGCAAGCAATACACACATCCCAACGCTTCTTCCAATCTTCAAAACATTTTGCATAGGCCGATTTCGGAATCGCTTTCAGTTCCTCCTGCGCTTTCCGCGAAGTGCACGGAAAGACAGAGTGTATCATAAATTAGACAACCGACTGTCAATTTAGGGAAAAAGAGGATCGCTGCAAAATATTCGTAGGCAGTTTATCATAAGTTGATAGTTTCACTGTGAGAAATAACCGTGAGTCTATAAACTTTTAGTATTTTTACTACCAATTTTCGGTGAACTCACTATGAATATTCTTCAGTGGTCCTCTTTTTCCCAAAATTGACAGTCAGTTTTCTAAATGTTGATGAACGCTTTCTAAATACTGATAACCTCGGTCTTTCCGTGTGGTAACTTGAGTCGTGGGAATAGGAAAAAATCACAAGAAGCCATATCAGGTGAATACGGAGCTTGAGGAACAGTATGAACATTGTTTTTAGTCAAATAATCGCGTACAAGATGAGATGTGTGTGCCGGTGCGTTATCGCGATGAAGAAACCACGAGTTATCTCTCCACAATTCTGGTCTCTTACAACGAATGTTTTCCCTCAAACGCTTCAATACGCTCACGTAATATTCCTTATTCACTGTCTGACCTGGTGGGAGAAATTCGGAGTGGACCACACCACGGTAATCAAAGAAAACAGTCAACAAAACCTTGATTTTAGATCGACTCTGTCGCGGTTTTTTAGGTTTTGACTCGTCTGAAAAGCGCCATTCCGATGATCGTTGGTTAGTTTCGATGTCATATTCATAGGCCCATGCTTCGTCACCGGCAATGATGCCTTCGATAACATTTTGGCCCAAAGAAAGCATTTGTTTAGCAACATCAATGCCATGCTGTTTCTGCAACAAATTCAACACTCTCGGCACGAGCCGTGCTTCAACTCGTCTCATGGCCAAAATATTGTGCATAACGTTCTGCACCGATCCGAACGAGATACCAAGATCGGATGCTACCCTAGCAGAAATCACTCTAGTAATTCTCTAGGCCTTGCGAGGCCTCATCAGGCCCTTGTGAGGGACTTGCAAGGCTTCGGAAGGCCTTGTAATTGCCTAGAGAATGACTAGAGTGATTTCTACTAGGGTATCTCCCTGATGCTCACACGACGATTTGCGAGGACGATTTCTTCAATTTTATCAATATTTTCGACAGTGATACTGGTGGATGGACGACCGGAACGAGGCAAATCATCAACCACAATACGACCCGCTTTAAACTCTTTGTACCACTCGTACGCTTGTGTTTCCGACATCGTCGAGTCCCTGTAGGTTTCTGTTAACATCTTCAACGCTTCCGCACATGAAATTTTGTTAAAAACACAAAATTTTAGACGAACTCTTCGCTCAACCAAATTCGACATTGCGAAATTCGAAGAACACAGCAAACACTGACTCGTTTACAAGGCAACACGCACTAACATCTGACGAATGAGGCGCAAACAGACATGTGAGCGCTAAATAACAGATGAAATAACATATGGAAAACAAAAGATTCCGACAATATCCCAAGCGTGGTTTATTTGAATAGAGAATTCCAGGTACTTTTTAATCAGAAGGTAATTCATGTTACGTCCCCTGTTAAAAGTTCTCAATAGAAAATGATAGAAAACGATAGGTTTTCTTTATCGTTCTTAATGAGGGTTCTAGATACGAAAATAACCATGTCATATTAATATTAAATGATATAATTTTATCGTTTCTTATCGTAATCTATAAAATTTATCATAAAAAACCAATGTGATGTTATCGTAAAATTTTTATAGAAAAACTACCAGTTATTTTGGACTACACGACGGTTTCTGTTTCAAATAATTGATACTTTCTGATAATCCCCATAGAATACGATGAGGACCCAGTAAACCCTGAGTTCTTAAAGATGAATATAAGATATCCGACAAAAGGAACCTTTAAGATGTATCTAAAAGATGTCTTATAGATGCAGATCAGAAATCATCTGAAATATATATCTCGTAGATGCTTGTATAAGATATCTGAAATATATCTGAAAAATCTATTGCATTGGAGTTCTTAAAATATCATCTATAAGACATCTTTCAGAACTTCGATTTCTGAAAAGATGGCGTCTACCGACTTTGTTTTTCGCATCACTTTTCTGTCTCATTCTCTCGCGTGTAGGACGTGTGAAATGTTGAATCTTATACATAAAAATGTTACACTGAGAAAACACCGAATTTGGCTCAACCCCGTACGCGTTTGGATACGGCGAATGTCGCCGCGCGGTTGAGTCAACTGAATATCGATAGAGATGATTAAGCGGAGATTTACTCCAATTGATACTAAGTTGCCTCAACCGCGCGGCGACATTCGCCGTATCCAAATGCTTACGGGTTTCGCTCCACTATTTTTTTTCTCAGTGTATATATTAGGATTCAAGGGGTTCAAAGGTGCAATTGACCTGTTCATGGGATAAAACTCACCAAGTAAGTGTATAATATTTTCTTCGTATATTCGTTAGATGTCATTGTATACTTTTTCACAATTAGCATTAGTAAACATTACCGGCATTCCTAATCTTGCTCTTTACCGTCGTTGACATATATATACAAATAAAATATCATGCACTTCCTCGATGAGATTTTATCCCATTTATATATCAATAGGCGCAATTACACTTCTTGAATATCTTGAACTATTAGGGGAGACTGGGGAGTTGTGAGACGGGTTTTGTTTTTGTGGCAAAAATACTATACAAATAATGTTTTTTTACACAACATTTTTCAAATCAGAAGGTTATATGATGCTTATATATCAACCGCATAGTTCGTTGAGCGCTTGCGAGAAACGAACCGAGCGTTGGAAACAATACCGAAGGGTGGCGCTTTGACATTGGACGCGGGAATTTTTGTATGGAGTCGTATAATTGAGCTGCATTGGGTACTCATTTCTTCTCAACGTTGTCAACGTTTGGATTAATATTCAGCCGTGCTATGAAATTGTTCCTATAAAGTTAATTTCTCTTGTCCAAACGATATTGGGACAACGATGAACCATGATTGGCACAATCTTGAGCCAATGATGGATTGATCATTGGAAATTATGATTCCCAACATTGGTGCAACATTGTGCCACTTGTCAGTCAACGTTGGCTCGATATAGATTTCCAATCCTTGGATGTCAGCATTGCGCCTATCTATTTTCCATCGTCAGTATTGGCGCAAGCAAGAAATTTTCACGTGGGAAGTGGCGTATTTTAATGAAACCTCTTTATTCAAACAAGAAAATATGGCAAAATAAGTGGATGCCTCTCCCTTTCAGTTGAAAAAATGAAAGAAGAAATTATTTGTATAGGAAAAATGTAAAAAGTTTGAAAAAAAAATCGAAAAAACGCTCAATTATCCCGACTTGTAATGGATGCAAGTGTAATAGTCTGCTCCTAAATTGATGTTTCGTATGAAGCGGTTGCGGGATCTATGTTGGCCATTTTCAGCTTCAAAATGTAACGTGACAATTCTGATTTATCGATGTTGTATGCGGTACTAACGGTTCTCAGCGGCTTGTTTTGGATGATAATCTCTTTAATGGCAGGCACAAATGCAGGAAGCTTGATTGATCGTTTGTTATCCGGATTATACTTATGACGCGGCATGATTAAAGAAATTACAAGAAATCATAGACAAAAGCTCACAAAAGACGAACATTGAAATTGCATGAAACATTCGGATCATCCACAAAAAATGCGACATACGTATGTAAAGCACGATTTTAAATCAACAGCTGTATAATATGCCTTGTCTCACAACCCCCCGAAAATGTTGTCTCGCAACACCCCAATTCCTATATTTTCAAAATGGTTACTGCATCATGGCTACATCAAATATTTATGCAAAAATTCTTTTACGTGTTGAAAGCCTGTTTGCCAAGGCATACTCTGTATACATTCACCTTTGTGAATAGCTTGGAAAACTAATTGAAGATACCACAAAAACGAACGCTCAAAAACACTTTTTCCAACGGCAATCAAATCTCTACTTGGAGAGACTATGCATGCGTGTCGATATTAACAAATGTCAATTGAAAAGTGACATCTAAACGAGAAAAACAATTGACAGTGGTCCCTAGATGTCGGATTTTAGAAATATAGGTGCCGTGAGTGTGTCTCATGACTCCCCGTGTCTCATAACTCCCCGGTCTTCCCTACAATAATGAATTCATGAACCTGGATACATGAATTTGCAGCATGCTGTCTTCTTCTCGAAACATTTTCATCGAATTCATGTATCAATTGCCTGGCGGAGGTAGATCTCATAATTTTTCATAATTTCTCATAAAAGTGACAATTTTCCATATTTCCTCATAAATTATAAATTCTATAAGATAAATCTAATATTTTCTCCTTGAATTTGTACCAAATGAGGAAATATAAAGAATTATGACTTTCATGAGAATTGTGGAAAGTAATGATATACATTACCACCAGGGTTTTTATATGAATTCTGAAATATATCATTTTTCAGATTTCTAATTTTACTCTCCCATAAGACCTCATTGAGATATCTCAAAGAACCTTCTGAAAGAGCCCTTTTCAGATATCTTGAAGATATATAATAGTGTTGCGTCCGATATCTTTGAGATATCTCGAAGATCTCTTTCAGAAAAAATTTGAAGATATCTTACAAATTTTTCAGACATCTTTTAGATATCTAATAGGAATCGGATTGTCTATTTGGGAAGCAATGGAATCCTATCGTTTGAGAGATAATACCTATTTAAGAGCTGAAGAGAAGTTTTTTAGGGAATTTTTGCTGATGAAATTAAAAAATAGAATCCAAGTGAAAGAATTTCCAACATTATATAGAATTTATGTAGAAAATAAAGAAAAAATATATAATTTATATTGACAATGTATAGGGTTCGAGGCACCTCCCAAGCAGCAACAGAATTTCAAAGTATATACGAAGTAGAAACGTTCGTAGAATGTACGGATGAGATACGAAGAGCATAAAATGACTGTTCATAGAATGTTCGAATGAGACTGTTTTAAATATACTTAGAACGTACGCAGTACATTCGAAATCTACGATATACATTCAATCGACGTTCAATCAACGTGCTGTCGTATATTCGGTTACATACGTTCGATAAATATGCATAGCACCTATAGAACGGTCTCATTCGAATGTGCATAGAACATATTCTGAATATTCGAAGAACGTTCATAGTGTATTCTGGTGCTGCTTGGGCTAAGACAAACGCCATAGATTAGAGGTGCACGATATTTCACGACATCGATTTTTTATATCCAATTTTTGTGAAATTTTTATCGATGTTTTATAAAATTCAATATAAACTCGATTAAGTTTCTATAGAAAATATCGATACCGTGAAATATCGTGCACCTCTACTATAGATATTAAGACAAAATATTGAGATATAATTCATGCAGAATTATGCATAAAATATATATAAACTATATTGAATTGTAGAAAAAAGTATACATAAGTTTGCATTTTTTTCCACTCGAGAGTATGCAAAAAAACAAATATCTTGAAAAAGAAACACCATATTTTATGGAGATTTAGCGTTGGTCTGATTTGAGTCAAAACGTTTATGTGCATTGAGAAAAAAAAATAGTAGAGCGAACCGCATATGAGTTTGGATACGGCGAATCTCGCCGCGCGATTGACTCAACTGAATATCGATTGAAGTAAATGCTCATTCGGTCATTTCAATCGATATTCAATTGAGTCAACAGCGTGGCGAGATTCGCCGTATCCAAACTCTTATGCGGTTGGCTCCACTATTTTTTTTCCTCAATGTGAACAAATCTCTAAAAGTACCATGATTTGTGTGAATTTTATGAAGAAATGTGGTACCTTCCTCATAAAAGTCTAAGCCATAAAGGTACTTTTACTCACTGAAACGTTTTCTGAACGTTCAGAAAACCTCCTCTCCGTTTTACAGACCTTCTATAAACGTTCCAGCGGCATATTGGGCTGTCTGAGAATGCATCTCCATAAATTATATTTTTAAAGACATATCCTTGCTTAAAAAATCTGATCAAAACCTATATAAACCGATTTGATTCCGATGCAAATTCCGGATAAACAAATCGGTGGTAGTAAGAATTAATCGGACGCCAAAAATTTTTTATTTCCGATGAATGAGAATCAATAGGAATAAATCAGATGCGCATTTTAAATCAGGCTGGTTCGGAGATATCTGAATGAAAAATCCCTCTGGAATAGGAAATCGGGTGATGTTGAATAAGAATTGGGTTAATAAGAAATTTCCGATGTGAAATCCGGACACATTTCGATTAAATTTTGTAAATCGGTTGTAATAAGATTTTTTAAGCAGGGCTTTTTTCTCCGTGTACAAAATTACTTCAGGAATTTGTGGAGTACCCCGTATAACACGTAATGTGTAAAGCATCCCAAGCAGCACCAGAATATAGTATGAACGTTCTTCGAATATTCGAAATATGTTCTATGCACATTCGAATGAGACCGTTTCATAGGTGCTATGTATATTCATCGAACGTATGTAATCAAATATACGACGGTACGTTAAATGAACGTCGATTGAATGAATATTGTACATATTGCAGCAATATTACTGCGATAATTGTGCTGAGTGGGTCATTTGCGACAAATTTAGCGTATTCCCCATCGTAGATTTCCAAAACATTACATATCATTAGATGTGCAATGTTCAAATTGGAAGATTCTCCGAAAATTTTTAACGGAATATTGTATCCCCAGATAGAAAAGCATGCTCTGAATGTTTTGTAACATAACGTGCCGTAAACATACTATCATGAACTCCGCTCAGCTTGCAATGATGCATAGAATGTAAACATTATGTTTCAATTATGGTGCCATCACCTCGTTTTGCTACCAATAACAATGCTTTATGCGGAAACACCTTGGCGCCATGATGCGAACATTTCTTGGCGTGCATGTCACCATTATGATGGCATTATGGAGACATTTTTCTATCTGGGTCTGCAATATCTATAGGATTTTGTATGAATATTTCACACAGAATAATGTTCTGAGCGAGACATTTCAATATTCTAGAAATATTACTGAGACATTGGGTGCTGTGTGGGGAAAAGCTATTTAATTACAATGATTTTTCTTCTGGAAAGAATTATGATTGAATTATGATTGTGATGCTGCATTAGACATCCTGAATATGTTGACAGAAGTCTTTTAGAAATACATAACCTCTTTTGTAAGACGAAAACTAGATGCGTATGGGATGATCAACAAAACATGCCTCCCATATTCTTGAATTCAGGTTATTTGGGCGGACATTTCTATGTGCATGGATCTGCCTAGAGGATGGATGGCAAGATCTCACACATGTATGGCATGTTCCTATGTTTCCAAAAATACGTTCCTCCCATAAGCCGGACACGTCATGTGCTGTACGGGACACTTTTTGAAACGGAAAAAAAACTTTGTACTCTCATTCTTAGACAATATGGTAGCAAAACATGCATACATCAAAGATCTTATTTTTTTAAGATCCTCCACAGCCCGCAATCAACATGTCATATATCTGCATTTGGGACAAAACAAAAAATTTATATGGAGAACTATACATCATCATTTTAGCTGTCACAGCAAATAAATGAGCTGTGAAGGCAAATTTTTTTGCTGTCACAACTAAAATTTAGCTGCAGGAGTTATGTTAATAGTTGCTGCAGCTAAATTATTTTTTTCGTATATCATCCCACCCAGCACAAATATCGCAGCAATATTACAGTAATATTACAGCAATATTGAAATATTGTAGTAATATTGCAGCAATATCACTGTGATATTTGTGCTGAGTGGGATAGGTACAGTGTTGCCAGAGCACCTTGATCAAATATTACATGTAGATTAGAAAAAAGTTACATTTCCATTCCAAAAGTTACATGATATTTTGCGGCAATATTCAGCCTTGCATTCTTGCGTTGATGTTTGACATTTTAAACGTTAACGTTTAAAAAAATGTTACATCCATGTTACATGAGAGGGTCGAAAGTTACGAAAAATGTAACAAATGTAACCTTCTGGCAACCCTGCCCCAAACAGCCCCAAACTGATTGATAAACCTAAACAATACTGTGACACATTGTGTTGTATAAAGAAAAGACGCGGGGTTTCTAAGAGCCGTCACGTGACAGTACAATATCCAATAGACGTTACCGAAGCAATTTACATCCAATGATAATTTCCGATCGTATGCTTGATAATGAATTCGCAAAACCTTCGAGAATTAACTCAATTTTTTGATAAAAGTATCATTATATTATAAATACGTTCTCATTGAGACACAGATTATTGAAATTCGACGATAAACATAACATAACCGTATATGTTGACATTGGAAGCATTGGTCTCTCCCTACATTCTTATAGATGAATGTTTTATTCATAAAAAGTAAAAAAGATATGCAATGACGCATGCGTAATATCAATGGCGCGATGTACTCCTCCGCACAGAATGATTGCATCTTTGTCACTCTCGTAAAACGAGTTATAATCAAAGCGAGACCAAGTCAATTGTGAACATACAGCCATTAGAAATATTTTTGGTATAATGCGCACGTGTTATTGGCCGGTCTTCTATTATTTACATGTTTACATTGTTATCATTCACAAATTTGCTCTTCTTGCTAAATTTGAAATCTACGAAATCACGTTCGGTTATACCTCTTGACAATACAATCATAAAATTCACTGAATCGATTGTCGCATATTCTAGATTATATCTAAAAACTTGGTTTCTAACGTGGAACAACAAAATAAGAGATATTCATTTATTCCGACGCTTCCAAATCCAAATAATTTGCAAACCGTTGTAAATGGTTCAAATTGTGAGATCAATATGGCGTTTCAATTCTGCCGCAAGGTGAGACCGACAATAATATATCTATACAGGTGTAGTATGGTGTAGGGTCTCATACAATTCGGCGCAATCGCGATGGACTTGTTTCTCCTGGCGAATTATATACGAGAAAGCGTACATTTTGTAATAATATATTGTCAAAAGTATCGAAAAACTCAAAGTTATGGTTTCCGGTCGGCAACATTACGATGAGGTTGTTAACGTTAATATGATAGAAAAAATACTTCAAGTTCGTACGTTCGAAAGAAAGCCATAGCGCGGTATTGTAGTTTTCCTTCAAATTCAATGTTCTTCGATTTAAATGTTTCTAAAAAATTGTATATTTTTTATCGAATTGATAACCCAAAGCACTGATGCCGGCTTTACTGTGCCCGCCTTTTATTTATCACGTGGGTGAATAAAACACGATAACTTGTCTCCGTTTGCGATTTTGTGCGAAAATTCGAAATGTTGGTGTAAAGTCGAAGCGAATCAAGGTACGAATTGTGTTTTTGCATCGATCAAATCATTTGTTTATAGTAGTATTTTTATAATGATTGTGTATTTTTCACAGTATTCAATGAAATAATGTTACGTCGAAATGCAACACTGAAATATGAAGAATTATTTCGGATTTTAAAGACCAAAGGACCTCGCGTACACCATATATGTCACAAATTGGTATATTTCTTATATATATATATAAATATATAATTTTTTACTTTTAAATATCCTTTTGATGTTTGCCTTTCAGAGAAGAGGTGTGAAAAATCTTGACAAGTTGTCTAGTAATGAATTATGTCAATTATGGACACAGATAAATATTATATTGTTGGACGCAGAAGAGTTCTGCGTCAAGGCATCGGATGAAATCACTACACGTAATAGAGAAGTGAGAATTTCTGCAAACTTCTTTTCTATGCATCTCTGATGTACTATATTTCAATTGTTTGCATATATTTTAGGAATATTTATCAAAAATACAATTAATACGCACAATAGCAGCAATGGCACTTGAAACAATTACATTGGTGTCGTTAATCCCCAAAGTGCTAATAAAAATTGCACACAGATTACATTCTGTGATGTTGATTAGAGTTCCAGATGCTCAGGTTTGTTGCTTCATACAAAAAAGAAGATGTATTTGAATGAATATTGAAATACCACTCCTTACTGAATAGGTTCAAGACGATGCATCCAAATTCTTAGAAAATTGGTGGAAACTTAACAAAAATTCCAAAGAAAAGGTTGTGAAAAATGCTTTGAGATATTTGATAAAACATTCTCAGACGTCAATGGTAAATTATTACTTTTTTAGTCATGAAATATATATTATACATTATTTGATTCACTTCTGATTCGACTCATTTGTATTAGGTACATGTTAAAAGATTGTACGAACTGAGAACTGCTGTACATCTAATGAAAGATACTGAAGATTTTCCAACCCTTTTAGCATTAGCAAAAAGTAAAACAGTTGTTTGTCTTTTGGAAGGCAAACTATTGTTATCTTATCTCTTTACACTTGGAGAAGATTGGATATTGGTATGATTTTAATATATCTATTTGCCAAGTAATTCATCATCCTCGGACTATGACTTATGGTGTATAAACATGTACATGCATAAATGATATTATATTCCTCAGGAAATACACAATAGAATTAAGGAAATGCTCGCAAAAGTGAAACTTAGTTTCATCAAGAATTATGCAGAGATTTATAACATGGCTTGGTTGAAAATAAAAAAAGAAGATAGAAAATTCGTTAGAAAATATTGTTTCAAAGACATCATTTTTCACTGTCTTAGAGCAAATAGGTATAGTAAGAATGTATCCCTGGTCGATAATCTTTGTGCTTTACTCAAGGCTTTAAACAACTATGAAGATGAATCTATTAGAAAGATCATTCAAAACGAATATCAAAATTTACTTTGGAAACATTTGAAGGTACGAAATTGTGTGCAAACTAGAATATTTCTGTAAGACCAACATACTGGAACTTTTTTTTAATTTCTAGGCTCCTTCCTCTCTTGTGAGATGCAATGCCGCAAATATTCTTTTTCTAGCATATCCAATGAAACATGGAATTGGAAAGAATGCTTTCAATAGTTTGATTGAAAAACAACATGAAGCAATGACAGCACTTTTAAAGGATTCTAATCCTGATGTTTGCTGTGTTGCGATTCAAGTAAGAAAGAATGATTACAATAGTTGGAACATTATTGTTAATTTTTTGATCCATTGTAGGGTATCGGTCAAGTGCTGGAGAGACACTATTGTACATTATCGCAAAGCATCTGTGTACAGATCTGGTTTGATATTATATTAAATCATACTCAAAATCCAAACCCTGAAATTCAGAGTTGTATATTCATGAATTTAAAGAAATTCATGGTAATACAATCTGGTGTGAAACAAATTTTACAAAAATTTTCAAATAGGATTTACGATGTAAATACTAACATTGTTCAAGCATTCCTTGATATTCTGCATTATGCTCATACTGAGAAAAATATTCCATTTTGGGATATTGTGCCTTTGGATTCGATACTGGATCAGCTAGAAGTTAGTAAACAATATTTCAAATAATTTTTCAATCATAAAACTGTTAATATAAATTATATATTAATTTTTTACAGACTACAACAAACAAAACTATGTTACAATCTTTAGTGAAAATATTGTCTTTACGAATTCCTATGAACGACGAGGATGAATTCACGTCACAATTAATAAATTTAGGCATCCTTAATTTCAAAGCTGTTAGAAGATTTTTCTTGCACTGTGAGAATATTGATTGGAGCCTTTCAATGTATTTAATTAAAATTTTATTAACGAATATAGAAGATCAAACAAACAGTGTACTAAGCAAAAAGCTTGATAAAGAAGTTGAAAGTTCTTGTGTGAAGAAATACAAAATTTGTAACGATAAAGAAAATCAAGATTGTAATGGTAAGTTACTTTTATGCTATAATCGGTTATAAAAATTCTTGGCTAATTGATTATTTTGAATTCTCAGGAGCATCTGACGTTTATTTGGAAATTGGTGATGTGGGCAAATGGTTGATACCTCATATTTTTATCGATGTTATGGTTATATTAATTAAAAAAAGTAATAAAGACTTCACTAAGGATGAGTATAATGAAGAAGAGAAAAGATTGTTAATGTCAATCTCAAATATATTTCCTAGATTATTTAATAAATTTAAGGTAAATTTGATTAAAAATAGTAAAATAGATTAGTTCAACATTTCAATTCTAAATAAGTTAGTATGTGTATTAGGATGGTCCTTATTTGACTTCAAAAGTTTTTTTTGTTCTACATCATGAAAAAGTTCCACAATATTTTTTACATAATTTTCAGAAAAGAAACCGGCGTTTTAAATAGTCGTTTTTGACAAAAAAAAACACGTTAAATACCTTTTTAAAACAGATATATTTTTGATAATTTAGCTGACGGATATGTCGTGCAATGATTTGTTTGAAATAGAAATTATAAAAAGGTGTTTTACGTGGTTTATTTTTCAATCAAAAACGCCTATTCGAAATGCCGATAGCGACTCCCAATTCCCTTTTCAAAATTATGTTAAAAAGCACTTTTTCACAATGTAGAACAAAATTAGAAGGTGCCCCGTACAAAAAACGAGAAAAAATTTTTTTAAGTCACATAATGACCACCCTAATGCGGTAGCGACCTCTCAAATTTGATGACATTCAATAAAATTTTAGGTATACTCATTTTTCAAGATGAAGCCTACACCATTTTTCAAGATACACCATAATGTAATTTAATATCATGTATTTCTCTTCAGGAGACTGCAGTCAAGGAGTCCGTGGTGTATTTTTTTTCTCTTGTTCCTGTACAACTCGTACCAGATGAATTATCAATGTGTAATATATTAAAAACAGAATTATCGAATATCGATGTATCAGAGGATTATATTTTTACAATTATATTTGCGCTAGTCAAATGGGATAAAGTTGATTTGATATTTATATTGTTATCAGAGATGATTGAAGAATTTAAAGATGAGAATTTACAACATGATCAGGTAATTTTGAATAGTATAACATAAATCCTGCATATAAATTTCATAATTTGAATGATTTAAACATTGTTTCAGGAAAATTGTGATAATTTATATATTTCAAGTACCAAAAAGAAAAAATTGGAATTGTGTATAAAAATATTGAAACATTTATTACATGTTGAATTCCAATCGGTTCTGATTAACAGATACTATTCGAATGTATATAAATTGTGGAATACTCTAAGTATTATCACACGTTTTGTAGAAATGGCATTGAATAATGACAATTTTTCATCCGAAGACATACTTACAAACTTTTTCGATCAATACATTTTATTGATATCTTTGTTGGACAAGACTGATACCTTTGACTCTGCACATCATTTCTCTCAAATTTTATTGTGGACTCAAAAGTATGTGAATGCAAAAACTTCAACGGTAATGCTTATTTAAAGGAAGATTTTTCACAATCATAACTGTTATTCGTTGTTACAGGAAAATTGTTTTCCATATACCAATTTCTAATAATGTACAGATTAAGAGATTATCAGTGAAAATATTGGAAATAATATTTCGGACTTCGAATTTATTGATTGAGAGATCACAAGCAACAACGAAGTTATGCTGTGACATCGTTATTTTATATTGTAATTGTATGGTGCTTCCATGTGGTATAACTTACGTAAATAATGCTTTAGAGACCATAGAGTTCTTGTTGGATTCTACTGAAACCGCTCAAAAGGATTCTAGCTTATTGAGTGTTGTTGTTCCAAAACTTCTGTCGGCTGTGATGATTACTCTAACTAGATATTCCGCAGATACAATAATACCTCATGCTAATGTGAGTCATTGAAAAGATTCAATTTTCTTCTTTTTCACGTTCGTTCTTTTTTAGGATTTGAAGCCATTATCCGCCGTGTTAAATAAATATTACAAAATAACAGAAGCCACTCCTGAAGCAGAACACATTAATTATATATCAATCACATTCAACACTGCAGTGGCATGTATAAGTAAAGAATTAAGGACTATGACGAATGATCTTTCGATTCAAGTATCAGATATATTGAAGTTGAAATTTCCATACTTGGCAGATAAAATTTTGACCCTGATCTTGAATAAAAAAATATATCAAGATGTATGTTTAGAGATTTTACAAAAAGCAATGATCAAGTACAGCAAGGTATACGTTTGACGTAATGTTCGTGATTAACTATTATTGAACAAATTTATTTCAATGAAAGCTCGTTATAGATTGACATGTTATCTGCATTGCTGATTGCACGTACAATGTATCAATTGCCAATTGATTCGCCAAAATGTCTCGAGAAGATAGTGGAAAATATTCAAATTCACAATCATGATACAAACGATGGTGCGAATCGGTAAGTACGAACAGTATTCCACTGATTCATGTTGAGTCTTTTAAGCAATTAACATGACTTTTAATTATTTTAGAATTGTTCTAAATGCAATAAAACACGCCATAGTGACGATAGCCAGGTAAATTTGATCCTAATTCTTACTTTCATGTGATCAGTATGACTATTCGATATGTGATATAATTTTCACAATCTTATATCAGATTTTTGATTCTCGTATTATATTCACGAAGTTTGGATCGTTTATGAAAACCAATTTTCCACCAGGTTTAAAAAACTTAACAATTTTTTACAGAATACTTGATGAGCATATTTCAGTCAGTCTGTCGCCTGGAAATTCTATGCATCATTCTATTTAACGGGAAATTGTGGTTGATTAATTCTGTTAGAATTTCCAGGCAGTAGACACCCTATATTTGAAATACAATTGTTTTAAATACTCAAATGAAAAACAGTATTATATATCTCAGATTGGGAATATATTTTTTTCAAAATTTTATATTGGAAGTGGCTCCTTCAAAATCTTTTGTACTTGATACTTCAAATGTATGAGAACTGGTCAAAATACTTGGAAAAATTGATTTGAAATATAAAATACAAAATACTTTGAAAAATATGTTTGAAATGTATATCTCTCGATTGTAAAACACAAAATGCTTTGAAAAATACACTTCGTATGGAAAATGCTGAAGGGAATGTATTTGAAATCCAATATATGAGGTATTGATTCTGATTTCCAATACCTTTTTTTCGCACAATTGTATTTCAAATGCTTGCCAAACCCTGAATACTGTCAATGATGATACCATTTTCATTGATTCCCCATGCTCCATTGAAAATTCTTCCCATTCAAACTTCATTGATATTCTTGGGTTAGCTAATACCGAGAGAAGTAATAAAAAAACGTTGAATTATGTTTATTCTATTAGAAAGAAAACATGTGTAAACTGATCCTTTATCTACATGAGATTGAGAAAATTGAATATATTATATAAATATTAAAATATTGATCACAATACAATTGACGATGAATTTTGATATAAAATTATACATTCGTTAAAGTTCATCATAACATTGTAAGAAAATCGTAATCATTTCATGTTTTTGTATTACGTCTTTTTGTTAACAATTGACTCGCGGTTCTTCCATAAAAAATAAATACTTTGTCATATTTAATGTTCACAAATTTTTGTACAAATAAAAATTCTTTTTTGTAATAGAATAACAGCATTTTTCTTCTCGGTAAATTCCTTTAGTATAAAAAAATATTCTGCTAATAAATACGGTTCCCTCGATTGGTTCGATCTAGTTTTAAGCATTCATTGTCGAATTTTAAATGCTTATCACCAGGAAGTTTCTATCATTCACAACTATAAATGATTGCCATCATTATGTTGATTCGTCATTTGAATGATTAACAATGAAAATTCTATCGCGTTGAATTGATTAGCAATGGGTCACATTCACACTTCTTTTGAATGATTTTCAATTCATCTAGAACCCTATTATTCTATTGAAGAGAGCCGGTGGTTTAGAATTTTCAAAAAATCGAATTTTTTAAAATTATATGGTGCTAAGATTGCAGAATAATAGTAATTCAGGGTGGTGAGCAGTGGGGAATTCCAACGGGATCCGTCAACTACAAATCAAAGTTGAACGGAATGAGCAATAAAAAAAGAAAGAAATTCCCGGACTAGACACCCTGTAAGTACATATTTATATCAGATTTTTTTTTAAATATACTTACTTAAAACCTCAAACTCATTATTTTGGAACTATTTTTTTTCTGTACAGTGCGAGGTCAAAAAAAAACTACTGGGTCGATTCGTTTCAAATTTTAACATGTTATTCAGTACACCAGTGCCTATCGCTGAAAATAGAAAAGAAGTTTGTACGTTGAATAATTTTTAATTTTTATATAGAAAAAATAATGAAAAGAATCTGTTGTCAGAATTTAAATTTCAACAACACGTGATTTGGTCAATTTTTTATTTCATTTATTTTTTTCTTTAATTCTAGTTTCTGCAATAACTACACTCACACTGATTAAAAAATCCTTTCGTTCTTTTGTTTGCAGATGAGTAAGAGAGCTAAAACTTGACCCACCACCCAGGTCTATTTTTTTCTTAGAAGGGCAACCTTAGAACCATTTTTTAACTAATTAAAAAAATCTTTTTTTTGAAGAATAATATTTTTTTTACTTTTGAAGTAATATAATACATCTAAAAAGTTTAATTACTATTTTAATTGAACGAAAGTCCTAAAAACTCGTCAAATACACGGGCGCTAGACTACCAGATCCCCTCAAACCCTATTCTATGTATACCGGGGGAAAAAAGACTACATGCTCATTTTGTAGAAAGAAATGAAAGACATGCAGTGTCATGAAAAACTTTCAAAATAATGCCAACTGAAATGAATATGCCATTATCCTCCATTTGATGTTTCAATACGGTAGAAGTTTTATTATTATTATTAATGAAGATAAAATTATTAGTAATGGCACTTGAACGCATTCGCAAACAATATGTTGCCACATTTTCATTTCAGGTATTATAAACTTTTGGATAGATCTGCTTGAAACTCATGTAAAACCATGATCATCAACTCAGTGCCCATGTATGGCCATCATATTGAATAATTAGAATAGAAAATATTCCTGCTTAATCCTCAGCTTACCAACTTGAAATTGACCTATATTTTTGCACACTCGATCTCTATTTATTAATAAAGTGTTACTAATCCATCAATTCACACTTAAGTTGCCCCCTTTAAAGATATGGACGATGGAACTCATACTATTTTTAAATTCCTTATATTTCAAATACTTACTGGGTTACATTAACCCATGTTTATAAGCTGAGAGTTAAAATTTATTATTGAAAACTGTTGGAAAAACGAATAGTTTTTGATAAGTGTTTTAAATTGATAATTCATTACTTATTTGTAATTTTGAATCGGTAATCTACTATTGATCTATATTTTTCAATAATATCTGTAGTGTTTAATCAGGAAGCAATTATATCGAAATAACAGTTTGGAATGCTGTTAAAAGAAAACCAAGCAAAGCAAATTTTATGGAAAACTATTGCTACCGAAAAGTAATATTGTTATTTAAAACCACACAAATTATCGACACTTACAGGTTTAATGTTGAAGTACCGATTCAAAACGTTCATTAAAAACTATTCATATTTTAATAGAAATCATTTTTTCCACAGTGAACTATAGTTCTCTATGAAAGATTTTAAACAGAGATGGACGTTCTCAACAAAGCTGACCAATGTAAAATAGATGGACATGGAATCAAAGTTTTCTTTAGAGTTCCAGAATACATTTTGTTGTAAGAAATTTTGATTTTGGATACCAATAGAAACGATAACAAAGCTTCGAGAAAATAAAGAATTTATAACAATATAATTGATATATATATATACGATAAAATCAACCAGATGATGTAATGTTCCGCATTTGTCTCACCGCAGCTACGACTCTAGGATTACAACCAGAACTACCGTTTTGATATTCATCTGGTGGCAATCTCAGAAGTAGAGACATATGTTGTAGATGTTCGGATAACGAGAGCCCCAATTCTTCCAATACATTACCGAGGTAATCTAAAATTATTTGAGAAATGATTTTACAACCTATGTTAATACATACATTCATAAAGAGAAAGGATGTAAAAGAATATTCATACCAATATCAGTGGCAAGTTGTTTACAAGTACCGGAATTCAATAGACCAGTTCCCAAGGTTTGATCTTGAAACATTTGACAAGTTCCCTTTGCAACGATTTCTAATAAAATACCAGTGAAACCGGATTCGCTTGAACTTTGAGCATATTGCGGATCTGCAGCTTTTAAAGCTCGTGTCAAACTAGGATTGTCTCGCATGAAAAATGGTTCTAAATGTTGCGGTAACGTCATCAAATATTGTCCAACTTGCGTTATATATTCTTGAGGGGCAAAACTATAATCTGGCAAATCAGAACTGAGGTGCTGTATTTGACCTTCAGCTGACCAAGCAGGAGCTTTTTGTATGAGAAGCAATTGAGTGAAAATTGGGGCGAATATCACTTCGTATAACGTATGATGTAAATCAGAACAGAGTTTGTGAATTAACTTCACTATTGCATTTAGAATTGTTTTGTCCTCTGCAGAAAGAAATTGAATATCAGTTTTAAAAAGTATAATGTAATCACTGAAAGTTAGACTGAATCAATTATTCAAAGTGGAATTTTACCTTGTTGAATAGACGATACAAGATTTTCAAGTTCCGTTCTACCGGTTGCATTTAATAATAATTTTTTAAATTGATTAAAAACTTTAATGTTAGTATTTGACAATTTATTATTGACTTCGATAATATCCATCACTAAAGATTTTTCAAATTGTTCAATTTGACCTAAGAAATCACCTGTAAAAATTAATTTGGGATTTTTTACTCAGAATTTATGAATGAATGATTAAATTTGTTGTCTATGCTTATAATACGAATTTTACCTATATTTTGCATTAGAATCAAACACATTTGAAATAAATTCCAGTCTTCATGTTTTACTTTTTGTCTTTCTAATTGACGTATACCTGTCTTATATCGTTCCAGATACTTGGTAAAATATATCTGTAAAGAACACATTGAATGGAATATCGAGTGATGATCGATTGTGACTATTCAATTCTCAACTTTCAACTTTTCAAATTCTCTTTAGAAATTTATATATACTGTTTTTTTTCCCAAAACAGATCAATATATGAACCAAAAAATAAAATTTGCTCAAATTCATCATGATATAGGATTCCCATTAATCTAAAAATAATATGAATTTTATGCAAATTATAATCAAAATGGAACCTTTAAATTAAGGTTACAATTTTTTAATTGATTTATCTCTTCAACATTTATTATAACATCCCAACTGTGATTGAATTTCACTGTTTTATGGAAATCATTCGTTAATTCGTACATTACAATGCTCTATGAAGAGAATTTAAAAAATTGAACCATTTAATTAAAATCCTTTTAGTATATCTATGTATAAAAATTTTGATTTAAACGCACCTGTAAAGCTTTTAATAAACCAGGATATCCACATCCATCCGTGAAAGCCTTACATCTTTTATTCGCCTCATTAGCATACCCAATAACTTTTGATATACTCAGAGACAAAGAATTGATAGTATCACTCAAATCATCATGGATACAATCCAAAGATTGAAGATGTCGTTCGAGTTGAGCGGTTTCATAAATACTGTACTTCAATACATACGGAACATACGGGTCGTAAATAGATTGAGCTAGGGATAATAATTTTTCATTTGATAATTTCCCTTGATACGATGTTTCTATCGCACCACTCAAATTCACGGCAAAATGTTGAGTAACTGATTTCAATTCGAGCAATAAAGTTAATTGTACTGCATTTGAATGTTGCTTCAGAATTGATTCTATACATTCTGGTATTCCAGGATCTAGACTTCTCAAAAGATCGGCATATACTTCAATGAGAATTTCTATAGAAGCATTTGGAAATACTTGATTACACCATTTAACCTGCAAAATTCTTTTTGATGAAAATTGAAAACATTAATGAAACAAATTTGAATACTTGGTAATAGAATTACTTGATCATGCCAACTGGATAAGAGTTTGTCATAATAAACTCGCAACCAATAAGTAACATTTTCATCTTGAGCTAATTCAATCGTACGACGCCATTCTTGACCTAATGAAACTTTCAAACAATTGTGATAGTATTTCAACAGTTGTGGGAGTCTTTCCATTTTATTAAATATGTCTACGTACACTTTGGATTGTTCTGAAAAAGACATGAAAAATCAATGATCAAATACAAATAAATGTCAAAAAGTACGAAATGTACTTATAGTTTGTCTAGGATTTAATTTCTGATATACCCAAGTTCGTTGCTGTAAAAGCTTGAACTAATTTCGGACTGGCCATCGCCTCCAATCTATTTTTCAAACCCTCTAGTTGCATTTTTTTATATTCATAATCCACAACATTCACAAGCATAGTTAACGATTTCTGCATGCTAAATAATTTATTAGCAATACTTTCAATATCTCCAGATTCAAATACCTGAAATAATCATATCGATGATGAATCAGAAGTGAATTTAAAACTATTATAATGAAATTATTGGGTACCTCTTCCACATCATTCGCTAATACTGTCCAATTGTCAGCCTCGTGTAAACCTTGCTTAGCAGTCTGTAAATCTGTTTTTATTTTATCGATTCTTTCTAACGTAGCCATGGAAGATGCGGTATCTTTTTCAACCTAATTAACATTTGTGTTAATAATGAATAAAATAAATTCTAAATGTTGTATATCAAAAACATGTATTGCTAAGGCACCTTCGCTATCTCTTCTTTAACAGCAATCATTTTTTCTCTCAAAGCGAGGGCTTCTTGTTGTAAAAGTTGAGTATCTCTCAATACTCTTGGTAATCCGGACAAAACGGATTGGCTAGTTTCTTCCAACGCTCCATTAACTTGTTGTACGTACAATTGTAATTTCATAACCAAAGATGATACAAAAGCCTGAGGAAAATTTAGTAATTAAAATTTAATCATCAACTTTGATATGAAAAAATTTTGTTATAACCTACACAAGAAGTGAGGAATTTTTCTAAGAATTAAATGCGTGTTTGTGATAATTATCGATATAAAGTGCAGTATGTTTATGAGAATGCATCACCTAATTTATTTATTGAATTCTATTGTTATTGATTAAACATGAAATAAACGTGGAAATGTCATCGACATATCGACAAATTATAATCATCGAAATGTCATCATAGTTCATTAAAAAGCTGAAAATCATTGAGAAATGAATGTTTTCCGTAGTGCATTGACAACTATTTTGTCTTCCTGCGCACTCCGTGTTTCTAAAATGCATTTTATTGATCAACACACCAGTGCTTTCGTGGAAAAAGAGAGAAAGAGAAGATGGAGGGAGAGGAAGCAAGCGAGAACGAAAATACAAAAAAAGGAAAAAAGTTATCTTTGAAAAAGGACGTATATCGGTGTCATGAACCGCCCTACGAAAGTCAGAAGTTTCAAACGATATTCAAAAACTTCAAAAATAACCGACAGTTGTGAAGTTTTTATAATATTGAATAACAAGTGTGTAAAGTCGATTAATAATCTCTGCTAGGGACTTACATCTTTGTTTTCTACAGCTTTGGCAGATTTAAACGTTTTGTTAATCCAGTCTTTGACATCGAAGTTATTATCCGAAAATGCGGATACGTCCTGAAAACGTCACGTTAAGGTTAGAAAAATGACAATTACGTTTATTTCAAAATTTTTTTCCAAAAGAAAAGTATGAAAACCCAAGTCCTTGTCATCTCACTTAACCTCACTTTCATTACATCCACTTACCATGATGAAAAATATTTTGATTTCTTTGAGTTTTTTCAGTTTAATCTAACGATTCGAGATTAAAATATTATAAGGATAAATCATATTTGATCCTGATATTGAAATTGAGTATTATTCATATTCCGCGATGTCCTCGAGTTTCTTTTTCTACACTATCTTTCCGTTCCGTCACTTGATAGATGTCAACTTGAGTGGGACAAGAGTTGTTGTTTGGGGAGAAAAGTTCGTCAAATCACGATTCAGATCGGTATAACGTGCCGAATGATTGAAATTTGACGAATTTTTTTTTCCCCGATGGCACGACAACGTTTGTTTATCGTAATGAAAAAATGCATGCAACCAGGTGCATATATATGCGCCATTTCTTAATGTGCAGTAGTAAATCATTAAATCCTTTTCCAAATAACGTTTTATTTTGAATGAAATTGAATTCTTTTCCTATTCTCAATGATCGAAAATTGATTTTTAGTGAAATTCTGAGGATTTTCATTTGCATGATTATTAAAAAACCCTTCCTATCGTATCATCATTTTCTTTTCTAGTTGCATTCTCAGAAATTTGCAAGAAAGTTCGCCATTTTATCCTGGCAGTAAATCATCAAGTCATTTGGAGCATAGTGTGTGGATAATAAAATGATGCTTCTTTCCTTACGACTTTAGTGATTATGAATTTGTGTTGTTTAGTGAAACAAAAAGTGTACAGGGTGACGATAAACGGTTTTTGATCATTTGAAAAACATAATGATTCCATGAATTATGATATTAGGATCCAAATTTATGCACTATATGAGAAATCAAAGGTTCATTTATCAGTTAGCGTCGTTTTAATTGCTGCATACCGAGAGGAACATTGTGAAGAAAGGTGCGAATTTTTTTCATTATTGTATGATATTTGAATTTGAAAGCATTACGTAGACGGAAAATGTGTGAAATTTTCTTCTTTGATAAAATTTCAAAAGTAAATATCATGTTTAAGAATTACGTTCATGGTTTTCATTCAACACTTGGTGTTTTAAAAACGTAAAATCTCGTATTAAAAAAGCGGAAATATCTCAGAGTATATTTTAAATCAATCTTTTTGATCTCTGTAATTTTTTTTCTGTAATATACAATCGATCGTCGTGATTCTTCAAGTAGCAATATTTGGAAGTAATTTGATAACAGCTGCTTGGTGAGATCTTGTATGCAAAATTATCACAATATATTCTCTATATGTGATATATCGAAGTAAAACTGGTTATCAAATATTGAAATAATAATTCACAACAGATTATTCAAGTGCATTCTTTTTCTCTTTGAAAACCTGGAGTTTTAAGTTTAATTGTCTTGAGTAAAAAGAAACTCCTCATATTTCAGAAAAAGTCTCACATGGGATTCAAATTAAAAAAGAATTTTTAACATACCCCTGGTGGAAATATTTCTCCGAATTTTTTCCGACTTTTTCTCCTTTTTTTCTGATTTTGTTCGGGAATTTCTCCGAATTTTATAACAAATTGAAACGTTTCTCCGAAACACTTCGCTCCTAGTCACTTCTCCGAATTGGAAGATTCAGATTTTTCCCGAATTTCTCCTCGAAAGATCACATTTTTTTCCGAATTATTCATTGATCCAACGTAATTTATTTCGTGATCGAAATACTTCTCCAATCTTTTCCGACTCACTCCGAAATTTTCTCCGATTTATCCAGATTTTCTCTAAACTTCATATTGAATTCACGAATTTCTCCGAAATACTCCGCCTTAGATGATTTTTCTAAATCAAAAGTTCAGATTTTCTCCGAATTCTTTCTGAAATGATTATAGTATCCTTCGAATTATTCGTATTCTTAACATAATTCATTCCATAATCAGAATATTTTTCCGAATTTCTCCTAACTACTTCTGAGAGAGGATGGGAACTGTTCTACTTAACCTTTGACAATCCCCCCGATTTTCTCCGAAAATTCCCTAATGTATGGAAATTTGAATATAGATAAAATTCGGAGAACTTCGGAGAGGCAGGTCCTTTCCACCTGCTTTTGTAGCCATTCGAAGACAATCGGATTAATCCATCTCGCGTTTAAATGTTGGTGAGTGATCCGAATTCTTCCGAATTTTCTTGAAAAAAACATGCTAATGAATCTTCAAAAATATTTCCGATTTCCTCCGAATTTTTCCTCAGTGTATAACAAGAACAACTTGCCAAGAAATTTGGTGAATTTTTTATATGTTACCTGTTCCTGCAGAAATTCGAGAAAAATCGGAATAATTCCTTTCTTCGAAGAATTTAGATCATTTTTCCAAATTTCTCCGAACTACTTCTGAAAGAGGATTGGAACTGTTCTATTCAACCTTTGACAATCCCCCCGATTCCCTCCGAAAATTCTCCAATGTATGGAAATTTGAATGTAGATAAAGTTCGGAGAATTTCGGAGAGGCAGATCCTTCTCACCTTTTTTCGTAGCCATTCGAAAACAATCGGAATAATCCATCACGCGTTCAAATGTTGGTGAGTGATCCAAATTCCTCTGAATTTTCTTGAAAAACACATGTCAATAAATCTTCAAACATACATCCGATTTCCTCCAAATTTTCCCTCAGTCTGACAGGGTGTCTACGACTCGGGAAAATCCGGGAATCCGGGAAACAGCCGGGGATTTGACAAAGTCGGGAAAAGGCCGGGAATTTCGCGCAACCATCGGGCAAAATTAAAAATTGTTTGAAAACATTTTTTTAATTAATTTTTTAAGTGAAATGATTAGAAAATAGGATGCAAACCACAAAACATGCATTTTTTGTTACAGAGAAACAATTTACTCACTAAATGATGAAACAGATTTCATATGATATCTAACAACTGGATAAAATGTTGCGAAATGTTTTTAGAATGTCCCAGAAACATTTCGCAACATTTTCTCCAGTAGGATATTTTGCGTTGCCAATCATTATAAAGAACAACAGTGGTCATTATTATATTCAATAGAATAGATTTGATACATTTTGTTCAGCTTATGAATGAATGAGAAGATTTAAAAATCATTGACTCTCTTAATTGCATTACGAATACGATTATTATTCTTTTCTAAGGTAATATTCTACCTCTGCAGCGTCTGTGATACCTGAAAGGTCTCAGTATGAGTCAAGGTGGAGAGAATAGAATACTAATTAAAGTGAATTTCGCCCATAGAGATTTTCTGTACCTCTTTAACTGGCGTGTAACAAAGAAAAAAAGAGAGAGGGGGGATTTCTAAGAGCGCCTGCATATGATAAGCAGGGTACACTGTTAAAAATTTCTTGGAATTTCATTTATTTTTCAAGTATACTTGTAAATGAAATTTCCAAATCTTGGTGATTGAATTAGGAATTCAATTACATGTAATTGAATTTTCAATTTTTGCTATATTATATTATTCATAATAATATTCATAATCATATTGACATTGAAAATCAGTTTATTCAACATTTTTTCATTTTGTTTTGAACACAAACTTTGAGTGAGGCGTTAGCGAAATTGATTTTTGAACTGTGTTCTTTTGAACTTCATTGTATTAAAACAAGACGATATTGTATACTACAATAACTTCACCACAAAATTTTTTATTGAATTCTTATTTGAAATTTGTGTAAAGTGTAGTCCATCATAGTCATGGGCACGCATGGGCAGCCCGGTAATACTTTCGTATTCCCGAAGAACTTCTGGAGTTTTTTTATCTTATATTTATAAATACATCTTCTTATGAGGTTGATAAAAAATACTACTTATTGCAAATGCTGCGAGAACACAAAAGTATTCCCGGGCTGCCTATCTACGGCCAATGTCAGACTGAATTTCATAATTTGTTTCACGTATTTACAATTCTTAAATGATCCTCAATCAACAGCATCCGTGAAGAAATCTTTTACATGATCTTGAAACATAATGCTTGAACATTTTTCTTCAAACAATTACACTCGTAACTAATTTTTCCCGGACATGAATAAAAGGAGGTGTCGAAAAGTTAGTTACATTATTCACGAAGGAAAAATCCAAGGAATTTGTAGAGTATTTTTGAAAGTTTATGCAATTAAATAATATAATTTTTCGCAGTATGATGCCGAGGGTATTTAAAATTTCTTCTCGTGAACTTTTAGAAGATATTTGATATTCATTTTTGTAAAATTATTTCATGGTCGGGAATTTAGGAAAAATAGTTGGGAATTAGCCGGGAATTTTGAAATTGAATTTTGGTAGACACCCTGGTCTGACAAAAAATCATGCCTAGAAATCCACTAAATCCTCTATTTGTTAGGAATTAATTCGGAGGAATTCGCAGAAAATCGGAATACTCGGATCGATTGAACAATTCAAGTAATTTATATGACTTTCTCTAATTTGATCCTGAGAAGATGTGGAAATAGTTGCATTCAATTTCTAAAAATTTCCTGGATTCTCTCCGAACATTCCCTAATATATATTGAACACATATATGGAGGAAATTCGGAGAAATTCGAAGGAAATCGGTATGATTTCACTGTAAAAAATTTTTGTATGAAATTTAATAGAAAAGTATGTGAAGCAATTAACACATACATTTGGTTGTGAATTTTCAAAGAAACAATTTATTAAAATTCAAGAAGAGGTTTTGAAAATGTGTGAATCATTTCATGTTAGTATGAAATTTGAAAACGATTGTTGAATTTTCAATGAAATCCTTTTGAAAATTAATTATGAATAGGTACCAAAATTTCAAATGATTATCGTAAATTTTATAACCTATTAATTGAACTTTCATATACTGGGAAGTATGAAAAATCAAAATACTAATTTTCATATTCAGTATTGATTTTTTGACTATCTTATTTTCAATACAATTCGCATATCAGTATTATAGATATGTAAGATTATTTCTAAATTAAGGAATAAAATTCCGGAATTCCGGGATTGTGAAATCTCGATTCGAGCTTCCTTCATATTATTGTACATCTTTCTTATATATATTTATATATTTATATATAAGAAAGATACGAAGATCATATTGAAAACATTGTAGTTCAAAAGTTAATATTGAAGATGAAATTCAGTTTATGGTTCTCATGTGGATATACATCA
The DNA here is from genome assembly GCA_018340375.1 of Gonatopus flavifemur. Classification (NCBI taxonomy): domain Eukaryota; kingdom Metazoa; phylum Arthropoda; class Insecta; order Hymenoptera; family Dryinidae; genus Gonatopus; species Gonatopus flavifemur. The sequence goes on from JAFFJZ010000007.1 coordinate 20,910,766, forward strand.
ATATATCAATCCAAAACTTTGTAATTGAATTCTGAAAAATATTTAGCATCTTAGTGAACTTGATTATCATCAAAACAGATGATTTTCAATTAACAAATTATCACCACGTGATTTATCAATTTTGCCGAAGAACGTTTTATCATTTTGCAGGTACGATTATAAAGCGTGGATCTGCAGAAGACATGCGCAGTGACTTCGGCGCACAGTGAATTCATACACTTGTGTATTATTTTTCAACAAAACTATTGAAATTTCATAAATAAAATTGTGAATATTCAAAATGTGATTGAAATTTCATAAATGAAATTTTGAACATTCAAAATGTGTGTGAAATTCCACAAAAATGATTTGAATTTTTCACATTCATTTAGAATTTTCATATGGTTGTTATTGAAATTTCATACTACACTGCAAAATTCAACCATGTAAAAGAAAATTCAAATTGTAGAACTGAATCTTACAAAGCATGTTGGAATTTTAATTTTAATAAAGAATTTTAATACAAAATATTTTGAATTGTCAAAATTCAAATACGTTCGTGAACATTGAAATAGTAACATGAAATATTAGTGCTATTTTATATTAAATACGATTCAACTTGCATTTATTTGGAATTTCATAACCAATTTCATATTAGAATTCAAACCTTTTTTTACAGTGTTACTTTCAAAATTTAGTGAAAAAGTGTTCAACTTTTGACAAAAAATCACAAATTCTCCCGAATATGTTTCATTCGAAACATTTCAAACTTCTCGATTCCCTTTTCCCGATTAGCAGAGAAATTCGGACCATTTAGGAAGAAATATGAACGTTTCGTCAAAAAACGGAGATTCGCGAATATTCTTCATAAGTTTTTCTCCGAATTCCTCCGAAACTTTCAAAAATGAGAAATTCGGAGAAAATTTGGAAAAATATTTCCACCAGGGACTACACTAGCTTTCTTGTTAAAAGCTCCTCATCAAAAATAATAGAAATGGTAGATCATTCAAATCGTTTTTTCCGACGTTGTTTGAATCGCAAATTTCCGACACCATATGGTGGTTGAAATCATATTTATTGACATTTTTGTCTATAAAGATTTCACGATAATATTTGATCGCCCCAACACCGTACAACGTTGGAAACTTACGAAGAAAGTTTTCGATAGGGAACTTTTAGCAGGGTTGCGTTATCACTGGAAATTCATTCATGGGGAACTCAAGTTTTCCGGTAGAACAGAATCATGATAAATATCCTAAATAAACCGTATCATCGTCCCTAATGGCAAAATTTTCAAAATTATATATAATTTTCATATAACTTGAATATAAACTATTGGATTATATGAATAAGTTTTATATAATTTCGAAAATCTTACCACTCGTTTTGATGACATAATAAATGTTTTTGTGTTGAAAAAATTTAATGTCAAAACATCGATTATTCTGACTGATTTCTGCTCTCCCAATGGTCCGTTCATAGCACTTAATAGCTATTCTTTAGATATTTAAAAATCACTGACATTCACCGTTACATTCACTTTTGCATTTTTGTGAGGGTGTCCCCTGTTCGATTTTTTCCCCAGAAAACTACTAGATCGTTTCAACCGTTTTACATCATTAATATTCAATTAATTACAATGATCTTTAGATGAAAAAATTCAGAATAAATCAGAGAAGCCGATTCTGTTCCCAAAATAATTGTACACGAGTTATATTTGTTATAATATAAAAAAAACTAAATGGAGGTTTCTAATTGGCTGATAAAGAAATTTTGCTCTAATTAATTATAATAATTTGATTTGATCAAAAGTTTGATGTATTTAATTGAATATTGATGACGAAAAACGGTTGAAACGATCTAGTAGTTTTCTAGTGGAAAAATTGACCAGAGCACTCCCTTAAACCGGGTCGAAAAATTTGAACGGTTTTTGTCCTCTCATTTCATTTTTAAGCTGATTTTGTCCGCATTATTCAACAATCAGGATAAAATCAGTATAAAAACGAAATATGAGGAAAAAACCGTCCAAAAGAATCAAATTCAACATTCCTTTCAAACAGTTTTCCATCATTGATTTGAAAAGAATATCAAATAATTTTTCCCGTCAATGTTTAACATGATTGATAATGTTATAGTAATGGCACAGGCTTACATGCAAAAACAATTACTTTTCATATTTACCAGAATTTGGAATGAAATTTGAAATAGAGAAAAATTGTGGAGTATACACGAAGAGAAAAGTTAAATTATAAATTATTATTTTGCTAGCACGTACGGGGCAGACTTGCCTGTGTGATATCATTTAGTCAGACATCCTCTACACAGTAAAAATATTTTGCGTCATTTTTCCATAATACACATTTTCGTGTAAAATATTCGACACTTTTGTGTATTAGCTTGTCACCACTGTGTTGAGTGACAACACACAGTTATGTCAAATTAACACACAAAACTATAGAATATTTCACACAATCGTGTGTACTGCGTAAAAATGACGCAAAATTTTTTACTGTGCAGAAATTACTATATTTGATCGTACAATATGGAAGAATTCTCCCATCAGGTACTATCGAATAGAGTAATTTTTACAAAGTGTTTGATATCTAAATGATATCATACTGGGTGTTTCAGAATTCATCATTCGGATTTCTGTGGTGTATTCTGCAGCCGATATGATAATTTCCCGTTTGAAAAAAATTTTTCGGAGGGTTAGTTTTTGAGCTATGAGCATTTTTAGATTTTGGTTCAAATCCAAATAACTCAACAGCATTGTGTTCTACATTCTTGACCCCAACATCATTCTCTAAGTTGCAAAACGCCGGATCTCTGGAAAAAATTCAATTATCCTATCATTGATTGTTTCGGAGCTACAGCGATTTGAAATTTTTTGACTTTTAGCCGATCAGGATTCAGCAACTTTGAATTACTATAGCTCCGAAACAAAGAATAATAGGATGATTGAATTTTTTTCTAGAGATCCGGCGTTTCCCAACTTAGAGAATGACGTTACTCTCTAATTCTGAAAGAGTGAAAAATCACGTGTTTCACTCCACTAAGTCTCAGAAGAGAGCCAGTCCGCTTCGAGTGGGGTTTCCACTCGTTTCGAGTGAACCCTCACTCTTTTCGAGTGAAAAATTGACCCCAGAATTTGAGTGGCTGTGAGTTTCTAACCTCAAACCTTAGAATATCACTCTAAAAGAGTGGAAATTTCACTCCAAATTTCGACAGGCACTTTAGAACATAATTGTGAGATTTTTCCCCAAAAAAATAATGACAGCAAAGTTCCTCCATAGATATGAAAGTCTTCACAATAATTTGATAAACTTTTTCCTTATGTTTTGAGAATTCAACGCCTAAGGAGATACCAACGTACCGATTGAGGAAGACCATAGTCATAATCATCTCTACCCATAAGTCTATGAATCTACGGTGTCTGGTCTGACATGATGAAAAAGTCTGTCATTTTCAAGAGATAAAACTTTAGCTCTTCATCTACATGGAGAAAAATGATGGTTTGAATATTACTACATTTTGTAGGAAAGTAATGCTATAAGTGGAATAGTATACGAGGTGTGTTCAAAAAGTAAGGTGACTTTGTATTTTTAAGAAAAAATATTTATTTATTTATCAATATTCATGTTGTCCCCTTCAAAGTAATCCCCCTCAGATACAATACACTTATGCCAACGGTTTTTCCAATCCTCAAAGCACTTCTCATAAGCACTTTTCAGTATAGCCTTGAGCTCTTCCAGCGATGCAGTCTTTATCTCTTCAATCGTTGAAAATCTCCGTCCTTTCATAGGTCTCTTTAGTTTTGGGAACAAGAAAAAGTCACATGGGGCCAAATCCGGTGAATATGGTGGCTGAGGCATGATTGTGGTGTTGTTTTTGGCCAAAAAATCTCACACAAGCAAAGATGAGTGAGCAAGGGCATTATCGTGATGCAAAAGCCATGAATTATTTTTCCACAATTCTGGACGTTTTCTTCGTATCGCTTCTCGCAAACGGCACATAACTTCAAGATAATACTGTTTATTGACCGTACGACCATATGGTAAGAACTCCTGATGCACCACGCCATGGTAATCGAAGAAAACAGTGAGCAAAACTTTGACATTTGATCGAACTTGGCGTGCTTTTTTCGGTCTTGGCTCATCTGGGGTCTTCCATTGGGACGATTGGACTTTGGTTTCGACATCATAACCATATACCCATGATTCGTCACCAGTTATGACCCTTTTGAGTAAATCTGGGTCGTCGTTGACGTCATTCAAGAGTTCTTGAGCGATGCTCATGCGACGGTTCTTTTGGTCAAAATTTAGCAATTTCGGAACAAACTTCGTTGACACACGTCTCATGCCCAAAACGTTAGAAAAAATTTCATGGCACGAGCCAAGCGATAAACCAACATCCTCAGCAACTTCTCCGATAGTGATTCGACGATTTTCCAAAACAATTTTCTTCACTGCTTGAACGTTTTCATCAGTTGTTGACGTGCTTGGGCGTCCAGAGCGAGGCTCGTCATTGGCATCTTTCCGGCCATCTTGGAAGAGTTTGTACCACTTGTAAACATTTTTTTTACTCAGAACAGTTTCACCGTATGCTACTGTCAACATTTTAAGTGTTTTGGAGCACTTTATTTTATTTTTTACACAAAATTTGATGCAAATCCTTTGATCCATATTTTTCGATAGCAAGAAATCGCCGAGCACGCAAAACACTTATAACCTTTACGCTTCTCACAACCAAACAAAAAATGCTATACACTTGAAACTTGGTACAGATGTTCGGGAAGAGTGTGCCAACATAACAAAACAAAAAAATCGATAATCGAAAGTACGTTGCCCGCGAAATTTGAAAAGTCACCTTACTTTTTGAACACACCTCGTATTATTTACAATTTGATGCAACTTCTCATCATAAAGCATGAATTTTTACTACATTCAGTTGTGAAAATTATACTATTTCACTTATAGCACTACTTTAGTACAAAATGTAGTAATATTAAAAACATCATTTTTTCTCCGTGTATTGCAATACAGAAAAATCCAACATTCCAAAATTATGGACAAAAAATATTTTTTGAAATTCGACATCTGGGCTCTGTATTGCGATAGGTAAGGAACTAAAGATTATTCCTTGAAAATTTCGAACCTTTTCAAATAACCCTCTAGCTACCAACGTTACAAATTTGCCACATTTACTGAATTCACTTTTTTATAAATTCTAAGAGCATTTGGTTCAGAACATGATGATAAGAAATTTTTCTGGATTCCATTCGATGCGATAAAGATTTTCTCATGCTTAAGTGAAAGAGGGAAAAGTTTGAAAATTTCGTTTTCACTGATTTTAGATTTCTCTCGTCATTGTTGATGTAAGGAGAAGAAGAAACAAATTTTCCTCTCATCTGCTTCATGGCTTGGTACTTGGAGGGTTGAGTCGGTTCGGAAAATCCGTACCGAGAAAATATTTACCCAGGCAGTATACTGGTATCCCCTTAAAGGGCAGTCCTCATCAAGTGACCCCGAAAGAAGGTGATTTTCTCGAATTTTTTCTTTCATGGAAAAAAGTAAATAAAGGACTTGAGTTTTTAACAGTTATTTAATGAGTCTCAAAGTACATAAGAAAAAATCTTCTGATAAAAGATTGTGTCACAAAAATTTGTTACACGTGCTGTAACGTGACTGTCCAAAAAAAGATGTCTAATCGGCGGCTACACTGAGAAAAAACATTGAGTGAGCTCAACTTAATCGTGTATTTGGACTGTATATAGTTACCACGAAGGAATTGTATTTGAACTAAACATAATTTCGTTGAGGCAATCACACAAAATTACGCTGATGTCGTTCAACCAACTACATCACACTGTTATTGTATCATCAACGTTCATTTTGTTCAAACATCAATGTCATTCGCTGGAGTTATCGTTGTAGTTGAATCAATTCATTTCGTTAGTTGAAACAATTGTGGGAGAAATGTAATTGAACGCATTTTTAGTTGTAATAAAGAAATAACTATTTGAAAGTCACCTGATCAGAGATGGTAGAATACAGGGTATGTAGTACATTAACAACTTTTGCAAGAGTAAAATGCGAAGCGCGCTGTAGAGAAACGGTTAGGATGTTAGTGTCTCAGATAGGTAGGTAGACTCAAGATAGGTAGGTTCGATTCCCCTCAAATGAGATTTGACATATATACTTACCGGTATCATCATGGTGAGATATCATCAGAGATTGAACAGTAAACAAATGAAGATTAACTTTTTGATTTACACATTTTTTTTACATAAATATATTTATGATTTGAAATGAAATAGTCTTGCATTAAACATCTTGTAACCTTGAACGGATTCTTCTATTGAGTTGATTGGAATAATTATTGAATCTAATGAAATACGGTACAATTGATTGTAATAAGTATCATTTTTATATTAAAAGAATGATGTATTTGATAAAATTACCATTTAGTTCTGTCAACTACATCTGTAGTTGATGGGAATCAATTTTTACAAACATACGATGTAGTTGAGAGAACTAAACCGTCTTTGAGTTCACAATCTTTTTTTCTCAGTGTACTCTAGCTCTTGTGAGAGTTGTCTGAAACCAAAACTCCAAAAATTTTTGTGGAACATATGATATTTGTTGGAGCTGAACCAACGATATCAATAAAGTAAGGTAGAAAGTGTCCGAAAGGCCATTTACCCGAAAGCGGTGAAGTTTGCGGCTAGCTATTTGAGGAGGATTAGGAACCCCTGGTAATTTTCCTCGGATTCACAAATCATTGTCTTCCGGGTAAATGCAATTTCGGGCACTTGATACCTTACTATCAATCTCAAGTCGAAACTTGATAAAATGACAGACATACAAATTTTTGATACCGATTCTTCATTTTTGTTTTCACTTTTTAAAGTATGACGAAGAAATAAAAACACGGCAACATCTATCTGTATTAAGATATAAGCTTTAATAAGTTGAATGCACTCTCGAACAAAAAAAAGAAACCAATTAAGTTAATCCATTCAGTAGTGCTTGATTCCAGTGGTCGACAGTCGGAAAACATGGTTTCGAGAGAAACGCTTTTTAACTTTCGGTATACGAATTTTTTCGATTCACAAAATTGTTTTCATATACTTTAAGACTAATTAAATAAGTATCAAAAAACTTATGTTCTTTATGTACTCTTCCCCATGAGAAAAAAAATTGGGAAAATCACCTTAATTCGGAGTTTGTTTGATGAGAACCTCCGCTTGAAGACAAAATGATATCTCAAAGGAAAGGAAATAGTCTGAAAAAATAACTCCTTCGCGAACAGGGGGCAGAATCCGTTATTGAAACAAAGAAAATGTATCCGTAAATTTTACAATGCACCCTCTTGTATATTCCAAAAGATTGATGCAAAAATTTGTAATGGAATGGCAATTGCAACTGTTCCGACTTTTGTTTCAATAGGGAAGGATTCAGTAGACTGGCAGGTTTTTCCTCACACAGTGATCGTCACAGACTTCTATATAATCAGGGCTGGACGTATTTTTGAAATACAATCATGCAAAAAAGGTATTGGAAATAAAATCGGTACTTCGTAGTTTCAATTTACAATACATTTCCTGTAGTATTTTGTATATCAAGTGTATTTTTCAAAAAATTCTATATTTTATAACCGAAAAATATAGTTTTGAAAGAGATTTCTCAAAGTATTTTGTATTTTGTATTTTAAATACATTTTTCTGAGTATTTTAACAATTCTCATATATTTGAAGGCTTAAATACCCAAGGTTTTGAAAGAAGCACTTCAAATATACACGGAGAGAAATGATGTTTTAAATATTACTACATTTTGTACTAAAGTAGCAGGATATGTGAAATAGTATAATTTTTACAACACGGTGTAGTAAAAATTCATGCTTTATCATGTGAAGTTCCGACAAATTGAAGAATTTTTCAAATCATTAAGCATGAATTTTTATTACACTCCGTTGCAAATATTATATTATTTCACATATCCTGCTACTTTAGTACAAAATGTAGTAATATTCAAAACATAATTTCTCTCCGTGTAAAATACTAAAGGAAATATATTTCAAATGTGAGACATGTAACACTGTTTTCATTTCAGTACGTATTTAAAACGATCGTATTTCAAATACTTGCCCAGCCCTGTATATGAAATACTAGACCGTGAACTGTTAAGAAATTGAGTGAGACAAATTTTTTCAGTAGTGGGCAATAATCGCGTGGGTCGTCACTTGTACCCGTGTGGAAACCAATCCTGCACGGAGCAAATTATGTAGTGAAAATTAATATATTTATATCGTAGCGGTGGGATATACCTTCATTGTGGCGGAAAAAACCATGAGTATGCGACAGATTACCAGAACTTTTCTTAAGATCAACATGCAAAATAATAAGAAGATACAGAGTCATAATTTCTATCGTCATAATCATGTATATCCCACAGGTACAATACTTTGTCTGATAATCTTTAATATAAAATTTTCTCTGTGAGGCATCCTAAAGTAGGCCATGGCCCCGTAGGGGTATATCTTAGGCATCCAATACAAGGTTGCATACCCACAGCCCATGTGGGCCCCGAGTTGTCTACCATTGTTTTGCCTGGATATTTGATACCATTACGAGGCCTAAATTGCAAAGCGTAACTTTCCAAGTTGGGGCCACTTTTCAAGTAGGGATTATAAACCTGGCCCAGGTCTGAGCCCGGGAGAAATTTCCACATGGGTGATAGGGAAAGTATTTAACTGTATACGTCCATAAGAAACTGTGCATTTATTTTTCCCTATTGCAAATGGCGGCGCTCACCGTTCAGTAACATATATAAGATTCTGTATACACGCAGAAAAATATATTTTTAAAAGTCCCATAATTTATTGAGAATCAGCGCCAGTCTGTGATGAATGAAATTATTTACCTGAATATAGCTTCAAAAGGACCATAATTTCTTGTAGAAATACATCTTATTATGGGAGTTTTTAAAAGTAAATTCAAGTCAAAACTCTATCTGTCACAGACTGGCGCTAATCCTCAATAAATTATGGGACTTTTCAACACATCTGTTTTCTGCGTGTACGTGTATTCACTTCAAAATGGGAAACACATCCTATAGCATGTTCGCAGTCTAGTGTGTCATATAGAATTCTGTGGCTTGACATTTTTGCGCCCTTATATATATATATATATATATATATATATAATTGTACTCAAATGGAAGAGGATTCCTCGAAAGATTTTCCAAAAAGTATCTAAAAATTAAGAGGATTCGAGCATGGGGAAAGGGGAACCGGAAAATTCAAATTTTGCGTGAACTTTTTTCAAAAGATACGCAGTTAATACAAATTCCAAGTGAATAATAATGAATTACATGCTTGGGGTTGCGCAGTAACACACACATTTCGGATCGCCTAATGATTTCTGAAGGATAGAATATGAAATTGTAAAATTTATTAACGTTTGGAGGTTAAAATTCAAAGCATTCAAGTGTGCAGCACTGCGCAATCCCAAGTATGTAATTGATCATTATTCTTTTCGAATTTGTATTAATCACGTACCTTCCGAAAAAAGTTCGCGCGAAATTTGCCATACTCGAACCCCCTTAAAAAAACAATCTAATTTCCGATCTTGTCCCTGGATGGGGGCCAAATCAACGTCCAAGTAAACGCCATCAAAGTTGAACCAAAAAAAGTATAAGTGAAATCGATATTCAGTCCCCAAAGCCAGTTAGACAGCATCAACAATTTTAAAACGGACGTTTTCGACCCTTGTATAGCCATTTCGTCAGTAATAATGAGTTTGGAGAAACCATTTTTTTGCCAAAGTCATGTATTCAATATCACTCAAGCATTTGTCAACATGGATTATACATTCTCAAATGAAATGACGGCTGTAAGAAACGCTGACGAGATTTAATCATTTTGACCACGTGAACGAGTAGTCGTTGCCCCTTTTGCTTTCAATTATTTTTAAATATTAATTGTATGTACTTTCAATACATTTTTATTTCTTTTTGTATTAAAATAAAACAGAGGATGAAGTGAAAAAAGTTGTTTATCATTCATTATTGAAAATGCCTACACGGAGAGAAAACATTTCCGGGAACAATAAAATATTTAGTTGAATAGTCGCTCTCAAAGTACTTGATTGATTTGAATAAAGTTTTATTGAATCAATTCAATATCCGTTTTCATTGATAAGATATTCTATAGCATATTAAAAATTTGTTTGATTGAAAAAATATTCAATTAGGCCAAAGAAAGTTTTTCCAAATAAAGTAAGTATTTTATGACGACTATTCAACTAAATATTTTATTGTTCCTGGGAATTTTTTTCTCAGTGTATTTCCACTCATTAAAACAGGATATTCATTTTGATTTCAGGTTAATGGGACATTTTTTTCCTTGAAATATAATTCTTCCCTTTCAAAAACCCCGTTCTTAATTTTTTTTTCAAATCAATTCAAATTCCCAATGTGATTTTTGAAAAAATTCTGTTCTTTTGGAATTTTTAGTAATTTGTACTACAATGAAAAATAATAATGATTCATCGAAGAAGAGCAATCAAACTTGTTACGTGGATTTCTCCAAATTTTTTCACGGTTTTTTTCTATAGCTAAAATAGCAAAGACAAAAATAACTCATGTTTAGCCAAATAGCATGCCGAAAAACACCTCAGCCTTTGGAAGTTGATAATAATAAAACGGCGCGCATTTTCGTGGAATTTTCTCCAACAGAACTAAAATATTGAAAGAAATTGATGAATTGTAGGCAGTTGACAGTAAAATTCCGGGCTCAACTTTCGGAAAGTTCATACTTGATTTTGCCAACTTTTGTTAATAATTCTGTATTTCTTATGAGTAAAATTCAACAAAAATCCGAACTGTTTCATGTTTACTGACCTAAAAGTCAAATGTGTCTCTGCGACGTTTTCTGAACGTTCAGAAAACCTGCTCTGCGTTCTATAAAGATTCCACAAACGTTTTAGTACCACGTTCCCTAGCGGAAGAATTTCGTTGAATTTTGTTGAATTTCGTTCAGTTTTGGTACATTTGGTTTTTATTGGAAATTAGCAAAATTCAACTGTTTCAACAAAGTTTCAGTAAATTTCAATAATTTTCCACGGAATCCAATAACTTTTAGTAAATTTTTTTAACTTCCATTGAAGTTCATTGAACTTTGATGATTTTTATTGAATTCTACTGAAGTATTGCTGTGCCAAAAGTGAATAAAATTCAACAAAATTTTTCCGCCAGGGTTGTACCGTCTGGGTATAAGAACTACAAAATATTTTTAGATTTCCTTAAGGGGAATATACCTTTGTGAGGGCAAATTCAAGGTCCATTTCACAATTTATTTAAAAAAGACAAAGCGATGTTTTTGAATTCGGTTTTTTATACATATTAATAAAAGCCTTTGGGCATACAAAAAAATTTTATTTGAATTATTTCAACATAAAATGGCGACGCAGTGGCTGAAGGAATTAAACTCCCTATTTTTATCAGTCCCTCCACGGGCTTATTCGCACAGGTCACAATGTTCAACCTAGGACAAAATAGAAAATATATTTGGAAATTAGATATAAGAAACTGGAAAACTACGTAGGATTTTTCAAAAATATTTATTTTTCAAAAAATAGCGCCAATATCAAGGTAAAATGTATTTTTTTATCGAAAAAGTCGGTCGTTTTTCGATCATAAAATCGTTAAATTTCACCTTATCGAAAAAATCCTTCGTGCACTGAGAGAAAAAAACAATAATTTTCATTCAAAATATGGATGAAAAATTATTATTTTTGTTTCCAAAACAGAGACATCGCGGACCAAGTCTGAAAATTACAGTCATAGTAGTAGCAATTTGGATTTCTGACCGCAGAATTTATAATACAGGATTTCTATTAGAAAAAGATTAATATTTTGCAATAGTAATTTTTATTCAATTGAGTCAACTTCAGAGGGTTGAAATTTTGAAATCGAAGATTGTGATTTTTATTTCATCATAGGGATTCAAAAAATAATGTAAAGAAGTGAACTTGTTGTAGTTATTCTACTGGACTCTAATTAATCGGAAATTCACATCAGCTTACAGACAATGTCTCAACATCTACTTAAGTATACCATATTCACGGATTCAAAGTCTTGCAAACTATATGTTTCTCAATTATACTATTGCATTCACCTGTATTATTGACGGAATTTGGACACTAACATTTCGTAGAAAATTTTGCTTCCCAGGGAGACACGAACTCTGATTTTACGCAAGTGATTGAAAGATAACACGCGAACCGCTGAGCCAATTCAACGCTGTGAGATTGGGGAGTTTTGCACGACACTTGAAGGCATTCAAGCATCGGAAGAAGCGAGTCAAATGTTGCGCCATTTTTTTCCATAAGTTATACACTTACGGGAAATTTCAACTGCATAACAATGAAATCCACGATGAAGATCAGTTTCTAAATATAAGTTTTAGTCCTTCACTGATTCCTGGCGAGTATAAGAGGGGTTCAAAAGTAATAACCTACAAATATCAAAATGTTTATAAATTTGTTCTCTAATACCTGCAAACTAAGAGGAAACCGAATCTTATGTTTGAAGTTCAATGTTAGGTGTGCAAGTTCCTGAAATAACCACCTACTATATTTCAAATTCGGATTTATCAAGTAACTGATGAAACAAATCAACGCAAATTTTACCCGCTTCTTCTGATAAAGTGCCCTTAACTATTTTTCAGAACAGAATATTCATAATAACCTGAGATGTAACATTTTCCAATACATTTAGCGATTACAATATGTTATCATCACATGACAAATCTTCAATTTAATCAATCCTGAGAAGTATTTCGTGGCTGTATCCAAGTTTAAAAATTGTCCAATGAAGATATGATAATGAGTTTTAAAAGAGGATTGATTTATTACGTGTCCAATGTCTTCTAACTCTTCCATTCTCGTCATATGTAGATCTCGCCGGTAAGAAGTCGAAAACAATAAACTACGATTGAGCACCACGTGACGCATTGAACATTTTGTCGCGCTCATTTTGAATGGAATCTGTGATTCGGCCAATGACACACGAGTTACTGAAAATCACAATCTATGATAATGAATTGTGTTGAAAATACTGTTAATAATGACACATCAGAAATTTGACAAAAAATTACAGTTTAAAAGTTCAAATTTCAAATATTCTTTATTTAAAGAATGGTTGGGATCAATACAATATTTTGATTGGAACTAGTGATTTATTGGATTCATTTATATATTTTTCAATAAATATGAATATTCTAATCATAGATTGTAATTGATATGAACGATGTTCACTATCTTCAAACATCGTATTTTAATTTCGTAGATTTTTGTTGGTGATTATCTACTTTTTACAGCGATATCCTCGTTATGTAAGCAAAGATTGTAATTTTTGTTCTTTTTCCTCTCAGTGTGCCTTTCTAGAAAATGTAATGAGGAAGTTACAGCTAATTTTAAGTCGATCGGTTCAAAACTGAAGATGCTAGGAATACGCCCATATTAAAAGCAGTGATTCTTTTTCTCCAGTTCCTACGCCGCCATTTTGTTCTTAAATAATTGACTAAGAACGTTTCTTTGTACTTCAAGAGTTACATAAACAAGCGTGGAAAACCGAATTTGAATATATCGCTTCGTCTTTGTTAAATAAACTGTCAAAAATGACTGACGAAATGAAATGAAAATTTTGCTCTCACCAAGGTATATTCCTCCTTAAGAATTATTATATTTTTCCAGTCAGATTTTTCTCAGGGTGAATTCATGAAAAGATTTGAAATCTTTAGACATCAATCTTCAATACTCCATTTATTGCGGTACAAAGTCCGTATCTCAAATTTCAACAAATGTTCTTCATGTCAGTGGAATGGAATTTTTGATTCGCGATTGTCACTTTACTTGCAAATACCGCAATGGAGGTGAAAAACGACATCAAATAAAAAATTTGACTTGCCTGAAATGAAACATTGTTTGTTTCAAAAAAAATTTTTTTAGTCGAGGAAACTAATATTTTGTTGCGGCAAGTAAATTTTTCATTTGATGTCGTGCTTCAATAAATTTTCACTCATGACAATTAAACAGTTTTCTCAGTCCATTTGCTATATTTTAGAAATGTGATAATTTGAAATTAAAATATTTTATAATGTTCATATTTTGGAATGGAGACATGTTTGAAATTCTCTGGTTTTTATACAGAGATGTTCATAAACAGTGATATTTTCGAATAAATGAATTTTATAACAGAAATATCTCAAATCGAGATATTTTTCCGACATATTTTGAAATAGACATATTTCGAATTAAAGATATATTTGAAGATCGGATTCTTCGAAATGCGACATATTTGAGCATTGAGAGATTTTGGGTTGTGTCATCTCAAAATTGCACTGTTTTTAGAATTCAATACGAGAAATAGAGATGAGCCAGGATAAACCTATTTTGAAATAGAATTATTCGAGATATGAGTATCAGAGTCCTTGTTCTGCCTTACGTTTCATATGAGTTTTATTCAGTACAATTTTTCGAAGTATATGTAGCATGGGTAGCAACCCTAATCTCAGCTGTCATACATCACAAAATGTGACATATGATAATATGTCACAATTTTGTCACTCTCGCTATAACACTTGAAAGTTTTTTATATTTCTCTCATAAGATTCTTCAACCAAAGTTACACATTTCTGATATAGTGATGAACACTGTTAAAAATAATACGAAATATTGTATCAAAAATGATATTAAATTTCGTAACAAGCTATGATATGAAATTTTGTTACAAGACTTATCCTAAATTTTGTAACAATGATACAAACAGATATGGCCACATGTGTTGATATGATACAAAATTTCGTAACACTGATACGTAAATACAACTTTTTGTATCCGTGTTAGGAAATTTTGTACTGATTTTTCTAACAGTGAATGTTTCTAGAATAATTCTTTTCTTGGTTGTCGGTTGTACTTAATAATTTAGATATCACGATATTTTGATATGTTTCCTAATATTTGACCATCGGCATGATCATTAATTCTTTATGAAGCTGAAACTGACAGCTGTAGAGTTAGCAGCCCATTGTCATAACTCTTCACACACGGAGAGAAAAAATTTGCTGACGCAGCAAATCGAGGTATTATATATAGAATAGCAAAATTTTTTGCTGACCTAGCTAAAAATTTGCTATAACAGCAATCGTGTTAGCTACGACAGCAATTTTTTAGCTGTGGCAGCAAAAAATGTTTGCTCCGCCAGCAATTCTTCAGTATTATATATAGAATAGCAAACAAATTTTGCTGGGATAGCAAACATTTTTTGCTGTAACAGCTAACAATATTGCTGGAACAGCAAATAGTTTGCTGTCACAGCAAAAAATTTGCTGCTCTGGCAAAAGGAACCCAGCAAAAGTAGATTTCGCTGCCACAGCGAATTCCTTTTTCTCCGTGCACAAAACGTTTATCAAGGATTTGAACATCTGGAACGTTTACCGGGATGCTATTTAATCGGGTTTTGAGCAGGGTGTCGGATCTAGTACAATCTCGAAAATCCTCATTGGTGGTTCCGATCAAATATCGTTTGCGATAGGTTGTTACATCGGAAGATTGCACTAAATCCGACACACTGGTTTTGAGGTGAACAAAGCTTCAACAACGTCCAATTAGAAGTTACAACAATTGGCTGCCAGTTTTAACTTCATTAATATTTTTAAAGTCGCAATTTGATAACGATAAATTGAGAATTTTGCGATTCAATTCAATGTCCGTGAGAAATGTTACTGTAATTCTGCACAGTATATGTAATCACGTAAACTAGACATTTTTTATTAATTCATTTCTAAATAATCGTATACAAAAGAGAATTCTACTAGATGACAGTATTATCATTGTTTGATGATCTCTCTTTTTTTTAATTTATCTCTATATCCGGGTGAACATTTTTCCTACAGTAGCAAATTTCGCTATCGCAACAGTTCTTATCAGTCATCTACAGAATTTGTTTGAATCTTTTTTTCGTCTAAATTTCTTTTAAATAGCGTTTTCGAAACATTGTTGCATTTTCTGATGAAAATCAAACCACAAATTCATGCAAATTTTTGAGAAAAATAACTATATCTCCATATTAAGTAGATTTTTAATTAATTTCTTCCAATTCAGAACTTGGTGAAAGAAAGATGAGACAATGGAACGTTAATCTGGAGAGCGATTTCAACGATGACCTCACTCGAAAAACGATTCAAGGGGAGTATATTAATGAAAAAATTAATTAATACAGTCCCCATGATTTTTTAACAGTCCGTTCTGATTTTTAATATTAAATTTCGAATTTCATGTCATGCATATTATTTCAGATACTTCGAAGGGACATTGAAAAAATAAAAGAAAGAAAAAACGGAAAAAAACACAAGGACCCTCTTTTTATCCCCTCGATGATGATCGTCATCCCCATTCTCTCATGAGACGCAGACTATGCATATTTCGTTATTTTGGCGGGCTCTGTGATGGAAAAAATCCGAAGGGGCAAAGAGGAAAGAAAGAGAATGGAAAAACCAACCTATATATTCATCCATGACTTCCGAATGAAAAAGATGAAAAAGGAGAGTTGTGGTCCTTTGTCAATTCACCACGCCTCCAAAACGCAATCTGCATGTGATTGCGCATGGAGTTCTGCGCAACAATTGAAAACTCAGAATTTCATCCTGAAATTCGACTCTATGGCACGTGTATTGTATCATCATGCAATGATAAGAAATGTTCCCATTATTTGAATATTATTCGGAATTCTCGGGTTCAGAAATTCATCTTTTTTCATTATCATGTTGCTTTTTTTTTATTTTTTTTTTTTATCAATCGAATTAACAAATTATTTGAAAGTTCATTGGTATTCGATAGAGGAAACAAAAAATTATAATTGTAATTCCATTACTCTGTCAAAATTTTCATTCCCTGCGTACGAAAAACGAATTCATTTGAATTGTCGAAGATAAAAATCGGAAATTATGGACAAAAAAGAAAATTGAAAAGAATAGATACTATTTGGATATGTGATAGTTTTGAAAACATCCTGTTTTCAATTTTTATCTTTGATAAATGTATAAATCTATGCTTCGAAAAGGTTCCTTAATCTTTTAAGGACGGGTGATATATATGTACATAGATTATCTTTTATAACTTTAGGGCTATCTCCTCGCACTCACGCGATGGTACGTGGAATAGTAAGATAAGCGAAATAATCTGAACGAAAATTTGTTTTTAGAAACATTCACTCGTACCCTGTACATTGAATTATTTTTTCTTTCATTTTACAGAGTACATTGAAAACAAAAAAAAACTATTTTAATTAATTAATCAATATAGTTTTTCGAGAATTTACATCTAGACACCCGTTCTGAAAGATTTGATCAAAATTTTACGTAATGTACAACCCCGAATTGGCACTCACTAACTGGAAAAATTGATACATTCCTGATCGTTACGAAAATCAATACAAAAAATCTTTTTTTAACCAATGAATGCATATTAGAACATTAGTGTAGGAAATATTAGACACATTTGATGAAAAGATAATCAGGATCCACTCTAAATACTTTAATTTATCATTCGAAACCGCATTTTTTAATTCCTTTCCAAGAGAAAATCGAAAAAATGAACATAAATGATCTATGTTTGAAAGAACTTGAATCATATTTCAATTGTGAGACACTTTTAAATATGTTTAATTTTTTCTCGCCCTTGTGATAGAATGTTTTATGCTCTTTCTTTTTTTTTCCAACAAAGCTTTGGCTCGCCGTATCGTATATAGAGAAAAATTCAATAATGGTGTTTCCAAGTGTCTATATGAAGGGGACCTTTTTAAACGGATTGCAAGAGAAGCTGAGAAAGTTTTTCTCCCTCTCTGGCAACATCATTGTCGAGTTCCTCGACACAATACTTCCACTTTGTTCCATGAATAAAGCAACGTATATTCAGTTCATTCATTATGTAGAGCAATAAATTAAAAAATATATGATCAAAGTGTAATTAACATTGTGCAACAATCTATTCTTATCAACAGCAGTTTGTAAAGCAGCGATAGTGATTGTTATTCAGTACATTGCATCAAAATATGTCGGGAAGTCAAAACATTTTCTCTTCATCGAGAATTTTTTTCACTACCAGACAATCGAATGAAATGAGGAATAATGTATAAAACATTACATGTTTCATCTTCATTTTCTATTTCACGCACTTTTCTTGATTGCAGAATGTATCGATTTCTTTGAGTTTTGAAAATGGAATTTTATGATTGTTCTGATAAAAGAAAAAGGAAGTATTGAGCCGAAATTGACTCAAAATTTCAATGATAATATAATTTTACATAAAATAACCACGAGCGTGTTATAAAAATAACAAACGTTTCTTTGACTTTCACAATAATATAAATAGATACCGTTTCTATACGTTATCGATGAAAATAATAAAAAATTGAAACAGAGTGGATCCTGGTTATGGAATGTACGTACTACACTGTTGTTATTAAGTCTTTTGGTTGTCGATACTAATAGATGACAACTAAACGCAGCATAGTGAGGGATGCGAAAAGAAACAAACCCAAAAAATATGGCTCGTTTGCTCACCAACCTTACAAGGAAGATCTCACACAGCTCTCTCGAACAACATTAAACCTTGGCCAGCCAATCTCTCCAGACTTAATATCTTCGAAAAAGAGAAAAGTAAAGAGACAAAGAAAGAAAGATGGAAAGACAGTGAGACAATGAGAGAGAAAGAGAAAAAGAGACAGACAAGGGATTGGCTATTGATATCGTTCTCCACGGGGTACCAAGTGTGGTAACCTAATTCTCACACAGATGGCTTCACTTAAATATACGTGGTGAGTCATAGAACAGGTAAAATATCGAATGTCCTGTTTTTCTTGCTATTAAATCCCGATTAATTTCATACATATATATTTATATATATATATATATATCTTATGCGCACTGTAGTTTAACCTATTATAATAAGTTACTCCTGCACTTTGTTGATCAAAGAATTAAGGTGGGTGCCAAAATGGGCGATATCAAGTGATAAAGATCATGATTATTGTTGTGATTATCATTATTCTTACTATTATCTATTACTATCATCATCAATAGTGCCTGATTTCCCTAATTAGGTTTTTTTATATTCTTATACAATAAATTTAAGTTTACCAAAATCCAAATGTTTCATCGATAATTGGCTGGTGCACGTGGACAAAATTTTAACTCTACTATACGATGAAATTCCGTTTTATTTTTTAGTCGTAGTGGTGTAACTCAGGAAAATAATTTGATAAAATAAAAGTCGTATTCATCTATTTATTCCTGTGTTACACAGTCGACTTTATTTAATCCCACTACAAGCAGATAAGTTGATTAGTAGGTAATATTTTAATTATCATCATTACCATAAATGTACATAATATATGGCTGTGATAATTTAACAATGGACCAGCCAACAATATTATATCCCAACTTTATAATTTAATTAGCACTTATACGTACCACATATATATATATATATATATACCATTTCATACATAAAATGAATTCCAATGCTTTTTTCCCCTTATACCCTCCCAAAAGTGTATTTATTAAGAATCCTTGAAACAATATATACACATATGTGAAACAAAAAGACAAACAAATACTCATAAAATTCAGGGGCGAGTACTTTGTGATTTTATCATATTATTATGATCGATGCACGTATTTCTTACCGGCACTACCCTGCTGAATGAAATACTCCCATGGTGTGTATATGAGTATGAATATATGTGGGTGAACATAAACATATATACCCCAATCTATGTTTAAGTATATATATATATATATATATATAATTTTATGTATATATATATAAACATTGTTTTATAGTTTGTTTTACCATTGACGATAACGAACAAAGGAGAAATGATTTGTTCGAAGGAACGATATAAAAACATCATTGCACGCGCCTTGAAATCATTTAATTTTTGCATTGATATATATGTATAAACACATATATAAAGATACATATATATTTTGCTAAGCTGCTGTAAAACTTTCTTAAAAAGACAATCAATGGCTTCTCATTCGTCCGGCATTTTACAAAGTAAACGCTTCGAGGACGTTGGCGGATGAAATTAATGATCTCCCCTCAATCTCGTTTGATTGTAAGCCTCTCTTTTTCCTATCCCCGAGAACCTCTCTCCTCCTGCATGGCGCCTCTCTTTTGTTCATTGGTTCTTCTCTTTTCTTGTCTATCTTTCTTCTTCTTTTTTAATTCTTTACCCAACTTCTACATTCGTCCATCTCTTTCACTTCCTTCCGTCCTTTCTTCTACTCTATGAAACAATTTCCTCTAGCGAAAAGAAAGAAAGAGTAACCGTTCTTTTTCAATATGATAAGACGAATGAACAAATTCATTCGAAATTTTTTCTGCCGTTGCCGCTGCTGCTGCTGTTGCTGCCGCTGCCGCTCTCTGCTGCTTCAATTCGAGCATGATAGACCTTGGTAATAAATATATGTCTTTTAATGATAAATTCAACTGGATTATTGATCTTGTTTCATACTTTTTCTTCCGTATACACGAAGAACATAGATGAACGCTCAACAAACGCTGTAACAGAATATTCAGAAAAAAACAAAAAGATTCTACTGTTTTCTTTCGAACTTGCAATCGTGGATGAACAATATCATTCATTAAACTTCTCTCTTCTTCAAGCTTTATAAAATCAGAGAACAGTTCCTCGGTTGTTCTTCTTATTTTGAGTACAGAATTCTGTACTGAGGGTTCTAGAGCATTGCCAGCTGCAACAACTCAAAATTTTCAAACATAAAACAATGAAGGTCCTGGTACGTAACCAGGATTGAATTTCGAATATGAAGAATTGAGACATTTTATGGATTCTTGGTGATCGGAATAGAATTTTGAAAATAACTACCTCAAAGTGTTCGCTTGATTTTGAACTATTTCCATTTTGTATTCGTTAGATAATTAACGAGAAAAGTTATTACAAAATTGCACATGCTTCTTCTATCGATCTAGGGCCGTTAAACCATCTCTTTTTCGTGCTATTCTTCCACTAGATCCGCGTGAAACTCGAACAAATTGTGATCTAGACTCAACATACGTACAAAAAACCGACAAACAATCCGGTTCTTTCCTTTGTGATTAAAAGAACTTACTCCTTCACTCTATACGTATTAGCGATCCGAGTATGAAATAGAAAGGTGAAAGTATCCTGAGTGTGCATGTAGGTATATACATATATATGGTCTTCTAAGAATCGCAACGATTTATCGCAAATATCTTTCTGACTCGTGGGAGATTCGTTGGTATGCCTTAGTTGAATTGGAAACAAATTAAAATTTATTATTCATAGATAAGGAATGTTTACTGTTGGGAAGATAAGTTTTACTTGACGGTGTAGACAAAAACATTATCTCCTTCAGACGAACGGATTGATTCTTCAATGTAGCTTCAATGAAATAATCGAATACATTCTCAAAATAATAATATTTCAGTCAATGAAGAAACATTTTGTAAGGGAAATCTTATTCAAATCTATTGATAATTCAATAAGATTCAATCGAATATTCTCAGTTGAATATCTTACGTTGGTCAAAAACTTTTTGAATCATCAGTTTCAAGCAAAAGACAGTGTCCAATAGAAATTAATAGATTTGACAAATCATTTACTGTGAAAAGACCGGTTAAATGTGGATTTGTGTCTTGCTTGAAAAGTTCACTGAAATTCAGTCTTTTTCAATGTGTCGGTATTTATTTTTAGTGCTTACTTTTAAGTGAAACAGGGCTAGTTTTGGCTGTATCTCAAAATGAGCTCATATTCAGGATACACGGAGAAAAAATGGTTTGCTACTACAGCGCCTAAGAAGAAATTTGTTGTCCTCGCAAGAATATTCACTACAGCAACTAAGACGTTAGTTTTGTTAACAAATGTGTTTATGTCAGCAAAAAAATGTAGTTGTGTCAATCATTTTTCTTGCTTTTACAGCTAATTTTTTTTGTAGGCGCTATAGTAACAGACCTGCTTGTTATGCCAGCAATACTTTTTTCTCCGTGTGGAAGGACAGGGAGAGAAATGTATAATAAAATTTATTACCTTTTTTGAAAATTTGGTGAAAATAGGGACAGCTATCTGATATAATACTGATTATTATAAGCGCATGAGCAAGATCAATGTTTACTTCTTGTAAGTTTTATTAGAAAGTTTATTCAAATTAATCATACAACGTAATATAATACACAGTACATACTGTACATTGTTGTGCATCAGAACTATCTTATACAGTGTATTATAATTCTATTATGAAACTGTCAATACAAAATATGAAAAAACCAAAATGTATTGCATTTAAAATTACTTTTGTAGTTTAGTATTTGCGTACCATATTGACAATTATAGCAGGAATTATGGTATTTTCATTCAATTTGAGAGGAAACACCACAATTTTTATTATAATTTTCAACATTATTCGCAGATAGTGATGTACACTGAGAGAAGTGGAATGTAATGATTACCATGTACAAATCGTAATTGGGGGACAGCTTCGCGAATTTGGTTTCGGATACTATGGAGAATCGTGGCAATGTTCATGCACATGGGAATGGTTACCATTTACATGAAGATGGATACCAAATAACGTAGTCGCTATCATCAACTTAGAGATTCTGTCATTCAACTACCATTTTCGCATGGTAATAGTTATAGTTCACTTTTCTCAGTGTACCACGATCATTTGAAATGTGATATTTTCTGCATGCACCGTGAAGACGAATCTGCGCATATGTTTTTATTATAATTCATCATGATTAGTGTATAAAGCTTATTATATTTGTGAGTAAATTTCAATATAATCGTTTCATCATAAAAATATATTGGGTTACATCAAATTGAGTTTTAAAAATGATTATATTTTTCAATACATTGTATTGGAAAATTTTTACTATACGATTTTTATTATACATTTCTCTCCATGCAAGTTTCACTTTTTCCCAACCAGAAATTTATAACAGGCGCAGTACTGCATCAGTACTTTCCAAGACTAGCAGGGTGCTGGCATTTGTCTGGGATGATAACGCTTTTCTGTACTGGGGATTGAGTACTAATACTATTATTCGCAATCAGTGCAGTGCCTGTACTGGATCAGTACCTGGCCGGCATTAAGCTTTCAGTACTGGTTTCCAGTACTGATCCCGTACGCGTTGGCCAAGTGTTGAAGACCCAATACTGGCACTGTACTGCACCTCTTGCCAACATTGGCATTATTTGGATTTTTTTGATCGGGTTACGATGTTTCATGAACAAGACTTGTATCAGGAATTATGAATTAATTGTTGGCACAAATTTGGTTTATTAACAATTTGAGACTTGAGGTGAATTTCTGAATTTGAATTTCCATTTATGCTTCGTGATATCTAAATGACAGGAAATTTCAAGAAGTATCCGTTATATTTTATAGGGAGCCTGAACTGCTATTCAATTATATAAAACATTCCTAAACTTTACCGGAAGTGTATTGTATATTTTGTAAACAGGGTGTTAAGTTCGTATGAGACGCTTGTTCGTCGCTAAAACTGTTCTGGAATTTAAACGAGACCGATTAGTGCTTCGGTTTTTCATTGTCCAGATTATAGGATTATTATCGTGTGCCAGAGAACTGGATGTTGATAACATAAAGTCAATAACTTTGCCTATAATCTTGTAAAAATAAATCTACACTGCTAGAAAATGGACCTCACGTCATCACTTTTTGGTGCCGAGTAAAAATGTTAATTTCGGTTCGCCAAACGGGACTGGTGCGGTACTGTTGCAGATCTAGTGCGGGCACATCACGTCCGTAACAGTCCTGTTTGGCGAACCCAAAATGAAAATTTTTACTTGGATGTGTATATGCGGTCATCAATTCAGTGTTGAAATTTTATTTTCGATTTGTGTTGACTTCGCTCAGATTTGTGATGTATTTTGGAAATTAATACTGATTTGAGTATAATCTCTATACTACACTGAGAAAAAATCCTCGTGTTTGTAGCTCCTTTTTAGCAGCTGAAATGTTGCCTAGCTCAAAAACGTATTTTCTGTAATATTTTCGAAGAGTTTGAAGTGAGAAGACATTTTTCCTATTGCAAATAAAACTTTAACTCCATTAGCTCCAAAGACTATTGTAGCAATGATGATTGTGACCTATGATAGTTTGAGACTCACGTCTTTTGTAGTTTCGAAGAATAGCTATTCCCACTATTTTAATGTTTCTGCAGAAACTTAATTCGAAGTGACTGATACATGTATTTACTCAAGGAACCATAACTCGCACATATACAGTATTGTAACCGCAGTTCGAAATTTCAGTAATTCAAAAATCATCCATACCTACACAGCGAAAAATTTTGTGTCACAGGAGGTCCACTCAGAGTTTTTATGTTGGAAACAACATTTCAAATTCTAAACTTTACAAATTTCAGTGTGAATTGACCATTTCTGTGTTGATTCGATACACTTTTTGTGTTAATATTCAACATGAATTGCGAGTGGACCTCCTGGGACATACACATGTATTAAAAAAACACAAATTTTTTCCTGTATATGCTTATGGAATGTTATCATAACATTCTTACTAATTCATTATGTTCCAATGAATTTGTACATTACAGCATAATAATTTTCATTCATCGGTAGGAATTTTGGTTGAAAACAAGGAATATTATATATCCCAGTTACGATATATCTACACTGTAAAAAATAATCGGAATTTTCTTGTGTACATCAACCGGAAAATTCCAATCACTGATTAGGGAATCAATTTCCGGTACATTTATATGAAATTTCTAAACTTTATGGGATTTTCCCCAACATTTCACAGTAAATTCCCGGACAAGTTGGGAAAATTCCTAACACATGTATGTGTTGATTACTTCACATAAATATATAGGAATTTTCCAATAAAATTTTTTACAGTGTAATGAATTCAACATCTTATACATTATCTATATAAATGAATTGCATGAGTCGTACACTAATTGAAATTTTGTTCAAATTCATGCATTTTTCAAGCAAATTTATAAATTAAATTCTCAATTGTTGGTAATTGAATTAAGAATTCATCTACAGGTAACTGAATTTCAAATTTTACATTCCGATGTACTTGAAATGTAAGTAAATCTTTGAGTTATGTGCCCTGTTCGAAATGTCAAAGATAGAGGTGGACTCGAGACTGTTGAACGAAATTTAAAAATAGTAAATATAATTTAATTGTACGATCTTTGAAGACAAATTTCTACATCAAGTCAAGTGTGGGGATGTATTAGCTGGAAATAACACGTCTGGGAGGCTGATATTGATTGCAACCAGCACATAAAGCAATTTTTTCCACTCCAGATCAAGACAAGACAAGACAAAGACCTCTTTCGAGACTGCAACAGTTTTAAATAAACCTTCATATTTAAATTTTGTTTAAATTTTTAGATCTCCTCCCGTTTCATTCTTTGAATATCTGTACATTGACCCAACGAATTTTGCATCACAACTGGTAAAATTGAGTTTTGTTGATTTTACTCGAGAGTCTCGAGTCCAGCCCTAGTCAAAGAGAATCCATTAGAAAAATTTTGCTAGAATTTATGCGGTTTCTTTCTAGTAATATACAGTTGATTTCATTATCCAGACTTGCACATCCAACTCGAGGCTGACAAAAACTTGTCAATGTACTTGATCTGGATTTCCAACATGATTGCACGGAGAAAAAATGCTTTGCTACTATAGCGCCTACAAAGAAATTTGTTGTGCTTGCAAAAATATTCACTCGAGCAGCTGAGACGTTAGTTCTGTGAACAAATTTTACGTCAGCAAAAAAATGTAGCTGTGTCAATCATTTTTCTTGCTATTTCAACTAGTTCTTTTTGTAGGCGCTATAGTGACAGACCTGCTTGTTATGCCAGCAATACGTTTTTCTCCGTGTGCGATTCCGAATAGATTCCATTAAAAAATTCTAATGAGTATTGAGTTGAATATGTAGATTTGAAAAAATCAGATGAAAACTAGTGATAGGGATCTTTGAGAAGGATTAATCCTTTCCTGCATGAAAAATATATATTTTTTATAGATTTCAATAAACATTCAATACTTTTTATATACAAAAGGATCGATATTTTCCAAGGATCCCCGCTCTTGCACAGTGAAGAATTTTGTGTATTTTTAACACACCTGTATGTTCCAGGAGGTCCACTGGCAATTATGTTAAATATTAACACAAAAAATGTATCAAATCCACACAAAAATGTTAAATTTACACTGAAAATCTATGAATTTCAGAATTTGATATGTTGTTTTCAACACAAACTATAAGTGGACCTCCTGTGACAAAAAATTTATCGCTGTGTACTCATGGAAATCGTTAGAAAGTTGATCAGAACTAAATTATACTAAAGAAACCGTATAAATTCCCGCAAAATGTTTCTTATGGATCCCATCTGGCATTTTGAGCGGGCTGAATAACTTTACCGAGTAGAAAAATTTTCAGAATCATATTCCATTTATAACACAGGTCTACAATGATTTTGGTGCCGCTAAAACTGAAGCAGATTGTGAGTATATTCGATACCCTGACTCTGGAAATATACTTATTTTTTTAATGCTACGTGTAGTTTTCAAGAAATCGCAGGTGTAAAATAAAATGAAAATGCACGATTTTGAAACGTTTTATTCAATTATTCCACACGTTAACAACATTTTATCAAATTATTCTTCAAATTATCTCAAAATATGAGTCATTCTCTTCCAAATGCGATTAGGTTTGTTCAAATATCTTTTTTTTTCTCTGAGATACGACAGTTTGAAAATTGTGTTATTTCACCTATTCACTAAATCCATGAACACACAAATTTCAAATTGTCGTGTCACAGTGAAAAAAAAGATATTCGAGCAAACTCAACGGCATTCGGAAGGGGATGGATTATATTTTGAGGTGCATCTACTAGTTTCATGAGAAAAAATTACATCCTGACGTCACGTAATCTCAAATATGTCGAAAAACGGTGTTTTTCACACTTTGACGTTAAAATATCTCAAAAACCACACGTAATAATGCAATTTTGAAGCCAGATTCGGATTCAGCGCGCCAAAATACTTCGGAAAAGTATGATACAGTTGTTGCACCAAACAAAAAGTTCAATTTTGTAGGCCTGTGTAATAATTATATACAATGTACGCATAAAGTGTGTTAAATTACATATAAATCATATATAATTTGAAAATTTTTCCACTCAGGTTTACTTTTATTACATCTAATTGAAATTCCAATCAGAAATTCTCAACGCTGTAGATTTCTTATAAATCATTTAACTTGTTTTCCAATAGAACTATAACTCATATGTTGAGAATTAAGTTCGCGCAAAAATCCGTTGTAAGAATTATTTGCATGAAAGTCCAGATAACATTCGCTTCAATGAATAAAAATCCCATTAAAAACCAAATTAGAATATTTCATTGTACTTGATACGTAACATTTAAGTGGGAAAATCAACTTGAATTCTGATTCTTTTTGACGAATATGAAATTTCATTTTTTCCCTCGATAAAGTGCAAAAATATCGAATTTGAATGGAGAAATCATCAAACACGTTCGTAGTTTTGAAGCATGCATAATTTCCATATTTCTAGATGCATTTCATCGTACATTTTCATTCTTGTGATACCATTAACTTGCACACGCAAATGTCGTGTTACAGTATACTGGGATACAATTATAGCACCTCACTTGCGAACTAAATCTAATTATCTCTCTGACTATAAAGATATGCACTATCACTTATGCTTGTCAGAATTAATAAATAAAAAGGGTTTTAATTACCCTTGAATCATTCGATGTATCAAGTACGAGCTACTTTAACGTTGAATATCATACGCCAATTTAAATTTTGGTACATAATTGACTAATTCGAATCTCTCGTTATGAAAATTTCTTTGTTATAAGTTGTTTGGTACATCATTTGACTTCATCATTTTCAAATTTTCAATCCAAGTTAGATAGTTTATACACGGGAAAAAAAGATTAGTTGAAATAACTATTTAACTTGACATCGCATATAAATTCATTTTTTTTCATTAGAATAACAATTTTTTTCGTTAATTTAACGACTTTCCAATTCTTTATTTCAAATTGGTTAAATCAACGAATAAACTTGTTATTTAACGAAAAAAATGAGCTTACAAGTTGAATAGTTATTTCAGCTAATTTTTCTTCCGTGTAGTTTACAACAAATAATTTCTCTATCTTATCTTAATTGCATTCAGCATTGAAAAAAAGAAATAGTTGTAATAGCCATATAAATAGACGATTTTCGATCATTTACTGAAAAGAGTTTCATAACTATTCCCTTGGTTGCTCGAACAATGTGATTTGCCCCATCAATGGTGCAAATAGTTGCAGTATCTACAATGTAACAGCTGATTTCGTTAGCTTGTCAGAATAACTACCACAACTGTTTCCTCTTTTCTCCATGCAACCGCCTGCAGCTGTAGCTTCGAAAAGATTTTTTTCACAAACTCCATTCACTCCTTTTCGCTGATTTTCTCGTATCTAAATCACATGACATAATTGGTATTTGAATTGATCGTTCAATACCAATTGAACATTTTGATGCATCGATCGAACGCATCGATTCTTCCAAGCCACTTCCAGCCCAATTTTGAAAGGCTTGCGTACTTTAAAAACAACCAAAAATTGAGAAATTCTCAGATTATAATTTTGAATAATTGTTAATTAATCGAGGATAAATTTTTGTTCGTTCTTACATTTCGGATGAAGAAATTGTATTTGGACTTTTGAACTGCGCAGTTAACTGTGTATAAGCAATTGAGGGTGGAAAGAGGGAAAGGGAAAGGGGAAAGCAACGATGAGGATGGGAAAAAAATAAAATAAAAATGGAAAGAGGGGAAGGAGGTACAAGCGAACGAGATCTCGAATTTTTTGCAGTCTCTTCCTTTTCTCTTTCCTTCCTCTTTCCTCTCCCCTGTTTTCGTCTCTCCTTCTCCTTCTCTTTCTCTCTCTCTCTCTCTCTCTCTCTCTCTCTCTCTCTCTCTCTCTCTCTTTCAGTTCTCATACCTCATATTACGGGCGTATAATATTGATTTTTCCAAATTCCTCACGAGACGCGCGAACGAAACGAGCGAGAAAACGAATAGAAGCCAAGAACAGAAATAAGAAATTATCCCCCAACCTCTGTAGATTTTCAAAATGGCGTCGTTATTAAATTCAAAGATAAATCATAGTACGACGGTACCATCTTTAATAAGAAAACGTAGAACGGGAAATGGGATGACGATATTCTAATTTGGATTCGAAATTTTCATCACATATTTTTATAAAACATCCTTGTGGATAATTGTGAGAAAAATTAGCATGTGCATAATATCCATAGAACATCATGCATGGAAAAACAGTGTGGTTGCATGCATCACAGCGTAGTAACATTCCCCACGATTGTGTTACTCGAACTGCAGTAGCTGTTATCAGGTTGGGATACGTACAATCACACTGTTTTTTGTGTGTATATGTAAATGATTCACACATAAATTTGAAAATTCTCGAAAACTCATTGTGTTGAATGCAACGATCATATAAGAATTGAACATTCAATTTTCTACAGAAGAATAATTCTATAAAGGCCTGTAGAAAATTTGTATAAAATTTTTGAATATTTCATATGTATTTGATATACAAATTATTTACAAATAATATATAATTTTCAATATAGTGTTTTTTTTCATTCTCTCAATTGTCATGCCGGGCTGCAGAAATCTCTGATGTGTTATAGAATGAGCTGGGCATATCGAACACAGCATCAACAGCCATAGTACATTCCCACATTTTTATTTATAGCCTGATCTTGCACGGGAAAAAAATTTTCAAAAATAGTATTGTCACTCACATACATGGTAGAGGCGTTTCCAATGGCAATATGATATAGTGAGTTACATCACGTTACATCCTGAAGGAAAATCGTTGCCGTTATCGTAAAATTTCCACATCTTTTCCCGATTCTTTTTCTGAAATTCAGAAGAATATTTTGGATTCGATACTTCTTCATAATTCTTTCAGATAAGGTTGAACTCCAACCTCTTCAACGTTTTCGTATCTTTAGTAGATATTCAAAACACTCTTCATAACTGAACAAAAACCAGCATTTGGGCACCCTCGTGCTGGAAATATTCTTCCAAGAATCTCTGGAAACTCTCAAAATTCGACTATTCTTTGTAAACCTCTGTAAACTTCAGAATAATTCTGAAAAGCATCGAAAATATTCTAGGCATTTTTGAAAAACTTTGATGATTGTTATTTTTATTAGGGATATAATAGATATTTATTTAACTTATATGAAAATTGTTACGTGAAATCTCCAGTACAAATTACACATCAAATACGATCGTTTTGGATCACCCTGTATGCATCTATGTACATATGCATATAATGCTGTATTTTCATTTGGCGGGAGAAGGCGATCGATATTTCATCCCCAGTAAAATTTTACTGTGATTTCAAGTATGAGCATAAAACGTATCTTAGAAAGCACATAATGTCGAGAAAGTGTGCAATAAATATCTGCTTTTTTTCTGAATTGCATGTTATTTGAGACGCTTATCGATTATTGGATATAAATTTACGATTTTACAAAAAAAATTTTTCTATGACATAAAATCCTCTAATGTTCGGGAACGATGCTACAAAGGAGAATAACTCCCCGTCGTATTTATTGAAAATATATTTTCATAATTTAATTCCGAGTAAATATGCGCTTGGTTCTAGGAAAATTTGATTCAATTCAATACAGTGTTACTTCGATGGAAAAAAATTTCACATCTCTCTATACGAGTTAGATTCACTCGGTATTCCATTAGAGCTTTAAAAGTCACTCTATTTACCAATTTTCGAAGACATATATGAGATTTTCGAAGCTGCACTAAGCGTATCTGGTCCGCACCTTGGTCTCTATGCTCGATAAAATGATATTGAAGACATTGACTAAAACTTATCAGCCAAAAGCAAACTTATTAGCTTTGAATGGGTTTCTTCGAGTGATTGGAATTTATAATTCTGGCATATAGAATATAATTGGAAAACTAAACTCCAGTAAGAGTTGATATAAATGGTTATATATAGTTAGAGAAAAAATTGAATTGAATAGTCGCAAAAAAATACTCAATTGATTTGGGTTAAATATTTTAATTTAAATATTTTTTGGATATTTAATACACTGTAAAAAAAATTTGTTGAATTCCAAACAAAAATGCTTGGAAATTTACAAACTTGGTTTGGAAAAATAATTTCCGAACCTGTTTTGTAAATTGCCCAACAAAAGTTTGTGAATTCTCAAAAATCTTCGTGAAATCACAAAATTTTTTGAATGTTTACAAACTTTTGTGTGGTAATTTACAAAAAAAGTTTGTGTAGAAAACTGCCAAACTTCTTTGGCAGTTTAGGAAGTATATTTTTTACAGTGTACGCTATAAAATATTTTTTCAATGAAATCGGATATTTAATTGATTCAATAAAACTTCATTGAAATCAGTTGAGTATTTTTTATGACTATTTAATTAAATATTTTATTGTTTCTGGAAATTTTTTCTTTCGGTGTATACATCCAGAAAAAACATTTATGAGATTCATTACTTGTGAAGTGAATATTTGGATGATTTAAAAAAATAGTTCGAGCATATTTCACATTTGCTGTTGTGAAATTAACTTGAATTGTGCTAGTTCGAACTATTTTTGAAATCCTCCAAATATTGACTTCGCAAGATGTAAATTCTACACTTTCTTCTTTCTCAGTGTATTTTCTGATTTCTTGTTGTTCTCTTCGATTAAAATTTCCTTCTGATTCTCGTGGCTTTATCTATTGTACATATCCCGTTATAATTTTTTTTTTTTTCATTAGAGGCTTAACAATCTACACAGCACATGATATTCCTGCAACCTTGTCAAAATATTTTATCATCAAAATCTTAATGTTATATTTTAATGATCAATTGTGGCAGAATAATTTGTTTTTATTTTCAATAAAAACACGAAAAAAATCCTCATGTAAAAATTACATGAAAAGTGAGGCAACGATTACAGTGCGGATCTCATGTAAAATTTACCACACAGTTTGTTGAATTTAGATTGTTATCATAATCAGGGACTGTACCGTTATTCACTTTCGTTACTCATTCTATATAAAAAATATAATAATAATATATATATTGTACACAAATTACATATTTATTATATAGATTTTATATATAATGAGTCACGAAAGTGAAAAACGTTACAGTCCCTGATCGTAATTACTTCACAGCAATAGTACACTGTTGAAAAAAACCAGAATTTTCCGGTACCTTAGGAACTTTCTAACTTCCCTGCTGAAAATTGCAGGCTTTGAACGGTCTTTGTGCCAGAAAATCCGGTCAAAAACTGACAAAATTTCTACCTGGATTTGTCCAGAATCACCAAATTGGAATATCCCATCAAAACCTGACGAAATTTTTTCTGCCAGTTTTTGACAGGATATTCCATGTTCAGGTAAAAATTTGATTAGTTTTTGACCGGATTTCCTGGGACAAAACCTGACAACTATTTTTTGTCCGGATCTGCCTGGCGTTTTCAGCAGGGTTACGTACAAGAAAATTCCTGTTGTACCGGAATTTTTCCGCATTTGCCATGAAAATCCATGTTTTTTACTTCAATTTTCCAGTATGAATACTAGAATTTTCTGATACGCGTACTGGAATTTTCATGATTTGAATGTAATTTTTCAGTCCAAATGGAGAGGTTAATTGCTCCCAGAACGGTACCGGAATTTCCCCGAAGTTTCTCTTTTACAGTGTACTCTCATTTGCCCGGGTGGAAATCAATCCTGGGCATCCTAAGGTAGGCCCCGGCCCTGTAGGGGTATATCTTCCCCAGCAGGGACTGTAACGTTATTCACTTTCATTACTCATTATATATAAAATCTATATAATAAATATATAATTTGTGTACAATATATATATTATATATATTTTTCATATAGAATGAGTAATGAAAGTGAATAACGTTAAAGTCCCTGCTACACAGTAAAAAATTTTGTGTTTTTTTAACACACTTGCATGCCCCAAACGGTCCACACAAAGTTTGTGTTGAGTATTGACACAAAGAATGTGTAAAATTAACACACTAAAGTGTTAAGTTCACATTGAAAATCTGTCAGTTTGACACTCATCTGTGTGAATTTTCAACACGAATTTTGTGTGGACCGTTTCCAATACAACATTTTTTACTGTGTAGGGAACTAATACAAGGTTGCCTACCCACGGCCCATGTGGGCCCCAGTTGGGGTTGCCAGTATATTCCTGGAATATCTGAATCCAGGTATGCCCACCCACGGCCCATATAGGCCCTGAGCTGGCTACCATTGTTTTGCCCGGATATTTGATACCATTATGGGGCATAGATTGAAAAGCGCGACATTCCAAGTTGGGGCCACTTTTCAAGTAAGGATTATAAACCTGGCCCGGGTCTGAGCCCGGGAGAAACTTCCACACGAATGCTTCGGTAACAATCTGAATATAACATTGGTTCCAATGTAAATTTTACTCCAATTGCATTCATGTGAATAGTTACGGAACATTAACAACAACCAATTCAGAATTCACATAGGACTTTTTTCCGTGAACAATTACCAAATACCGGCAAACAAGACGTTTATTTAATAACATTTTCATTTGCTTTAAGGGAGGATTCTCACTTAAAAGGTTTAAAAAAGGCATTTTTTTGCAAATTTTTTGGACACGAAGAAAATAATTCAATGAAACGAACTTTTTGGAATATTCTCAAGTATACTACTGTGATCAAAAAGTAAGGTGAATTTGTTTATCAAATGTAAATTCTTTATTTTTTCTTCCAAATCAATTTCATCCCCTTCAAAGTAATCCCCGTCTGATAAAACACACTTTTGTCGACGATTTTCCCAGTCTTCGAAACAATCGGAATAGTCTTTTTTCGGTATAGCCTTCAAGACCTTCTTCGATTCGGTTTTTCATCTCCCCAATCGTGTCAAAACGGCGTCCCCATTCTTGAGTTTGCTGAATAGTCAGAAGTCGCACGGAGCCAAATCAGGCGACTACGGTGGTTGCGGAACGATATGAATCGAGTTTTTGGCAAAAAAGTCGCGAAGAGCCAAATGCAGTGTGAGCCGATGCATTATCGTGATGAAGGAACCAAGAGTTGTTCGCCCATCATTCCAAGTTTGGGCTGAGCCAAATGATATTCCAACACTATAAGCGAGGTCTCTAATTGTCAATCGACGATTTTCGAGCACCAAATCTTTGAATTTTTGGACGTGGCCCTCGTCGGTGGACGTTGATGGTCGTCTAGAGCGCGGTTCATCTTCAACGCGTTCTCGGCCTACTTTCAACACGTTTTACTACTTATAAACGGTTTTTGTGCCATAGTTTAATCACCAAAGGCCTTCCGCAACATTTACAACGTGTCCGTACAAGAATATTCGTTCCGCAAACAAAATTTGATGCAAGTTCTGTGCTCAATAAAATCACCCATTGTGAAAATCGAAAAATTCACTTTTGGTTGTTTATAAAAACACGTGTAACTCGGAGATAATTAAACCTTTTGACAAACAGACGCTTGGCAAATGTTATAGACAGTCTTACCAACCTAGGAAAAAAAAATTTACCTGCCATCCTAATGCCCGGAAGTTTTAAATGAGAATTTCACTTCCCTTTTTGATCACAGTAGTATATCCAGTTGATAATAGTACATTACGATACGAGTGCGCAAAGTAGGTCGTTCCCGCACGAGCGAAGCGAGTGCGGGATAACCTACGTGTGCACTCGTATCGTATACTATTTTTCCTGACAAGGCTTGGAAAACCGAATTTTGCACACGCTGTTAGGAAAAAAAACTTTCCCCAATGTGGAATGATCAGACACACAAAAGTTATGTCCACATTGGTGGGGCATTTTGAAAATGAAGTCTTTCATCGAAGTACAAGGTGGAGGTCGTATTTCTTATCCCAAACAAAAAACCCGAGAAACTCCTTTTATGTGAACTATCAAAACCTCGGAGAAATTGTAGAATTTGAAGTTTAGTGGAGACCGGGGCTAGTTGTGACAGGGACAGATTGTTACAAGGTCTAAAATTTCTGTATTTTCCAATGGACTACGTTCAAGCTTTTTCGAATATCCTTTAGTGATAATTGACTTAGTATTTTGAGGAGTTCTAACATCGGCCATTTGAAAATATCCCAGTTGTAGACCCTGTAACAACTCGCCCCGTGTCACAACTAACCCCGGTCTCCACTACTTGACGTTTGAAGACAAAACGTGCTTTTTAGATAAAAAAAATTACTTGAACTCGCTATAAAAATTGATTAGAAATAAGTTTCAATCAATTTTTTTAGTTCACACAAGAAGAGGATACAAAACTGAGGATAATAAGTTTGTTCCAATTGAACGTCCAGTTTTTTCGCAATCTTATACCACCAGTTTATAATAATTGTAGAATCGAGAACTACAGAAAACGCGCTTTATCTCATTATTTCACGTTGGTAAAAATGTTTTTGTAAACTTTAAATATACATGGAAGTAGCCCAAAAAGCTCGCTCGATTAAATTGATTTTTTTGGTACTTGAAACAATTCTGAAAAAAACGCATATTTTTAGGTTTACTAATTGCCCCCCTCAGCGATCCCTGACGATGCGACCCGAGCCATATCTTTTCTGACAAATTATTCGAAAATAAAGTAGTTAAATTAAAATGTCGCTCTGCACATAACATCGTTGATTGAAAGGGGTCCGTTGAGAGCAATATTTTGATTTTATTGCTTCATTTTCTACTAATTTATGAGAATAATTTCGGCCGTGTATATTTTTAACCACTGAAATCTGGTTGCATCTTCAGGGATCGATGGTATCACCTTTAGACAACGTTCCTCTCTTGTCTCAAAACACCACGTGCAGACAGAAGAGAAGAGTACTTGAAACAACTAAAAAGATGGGTGCATAAGCACCTATTTTTTCAGTTGTTTTAACTTACTCTTGTTCTTCCGTATACTTGGAACAAGGAGTGCTTCCCTAAAGATTTTCAAGTCTTTGAATTTTTTTGCTTTCTCATTGACCAGCTGAAATGTGTGAATGGTCAATTCTTTTGGAATTCAAGGGCCTCTGAAACCTCTGTTCTGAAAAAAAAATTGATTGAAATAACTATTTAGCCTGTCAGGGCATATGGACCCACTGTTTTTGTTAGGATAACAAATTTTTCTATTGATTCAACCAATCTTGAATAATTTTCTTTGAAAATTAATTGAATCAATGGAGGAAATTGTTATTCTGTAAGAAAGATGAGTTTATGTGCGCTTACAAGCTAAATAATTATGTCAACAAATCTTTGTGTTCCGTGTATGAAAACATAAAATTCTATACTAATAAAAAAACAAGACAGAACTACTGAGAGCATTGTTTCTGGCTAGAAAATATCGAATACGCTTTTTGCAATCCAATATTTTGTTTGTTTAGATTTTAAAACATACTCTAAGCCTTGGGGTTGAAGATAACAAATAAGTGGATTTGATTTTTGAAATATTAGCATTAAAAATGTATCTTTTGTGGATCTTTTTCAAAATATTTGTGAAATATTGCTGTAACATTAGAAAAGTATATATTAAAATCAGGGACTGTAACTTTATTCACTTTCGTTACTCATTGTATATAAAATCTATATAATAAATATATAATTTTTGTACAATATATATTATTATATATTTTTTATATAGAATGAGTAACAAAAGTGAATAAAGTTACAGTCCCTGATTAAAATTCTGCAGAAATATTGTAGTATTGTTAGGATAGTGTTGCAATATTGCTGTTATACTAGGAAAAATTGGTATAATCCAAATGCTTATCATTAGTATCTATTTTTCTCCGTGTCACTATACTGGGTGATTCAAAATTGCCGTACACTTTTCTGAGAGCAGATTCTTGATGAAATTCTGAAAAGATTTCAGTCCGGAATATTCAAATCTGATCCTTAGATCTGGAGATATGAGCATTTTTCAATTTTTTGAAAAATCCAAATACCTCGGAAGTCCCATATTTCTGACTTTTGAATCCAACACCATTCTCTGAGTCAGATCACGGGGTATCCCTGGGAGAAAATAAATCTAATTTAGCTTCCTTCGTTGTGGAGTTACAGCGGTTTAAAATTTTTTGCATTCCAGCCATTCAGAATTCAATAACTTCAAACCGCTATAACTCCACAACGAAGGAAGCTGAATTAGATTTATTCTTTCCCAGGGATACCCCGTGATCTGACTTAGAGAATGGTGTTGGATTCAAAAGTCAGAAATATGGTACTTCCGAGGTATTTGGATTTTTCAAAAAATTAAAAAAACGCTTATATCTCCGGATCTAAAGATCAGATCTGAATATTCTGGACCAAAATCTTTCCAGAATTTCATCAAGAATCTGCTCTCAGAAAAGTGTACGGCAATTTTGAATCACGCAGTAGAAATTTCTCTCAGTGCAAGATATTACAATAACCCGCATCCATATCATCAATGTACCAAGTGCTGTGTAGAACCTATTAGTGATGGACGATATGTAACAATATTTATATTTTTTATAAAAACTTTATCGCGCTTATATTGAATTCCATGAAATATTGGTAAACATTTGATACAAATTTTATATAAAATATCCATATTGTGAAATATCGCCCATCATTATCCAGATAGCAATTTAACTTCGCTGCAATGTTTTTAGGCAAGCTTGTGACAAGCTTGCCATAAGCTTCCTAGTTGACACACGGCAAGGGTACAAGCTTACAAAACCCTTGCAGTACACTGAGAAAAATCTGCATTGTAGAAATCATGTTTCAATATAGTAATGTATTTGACGGTGAAAAATACATTATTTCGGGTATTATTACCATGAGCTAGGTGATCAACACCACTTTTTGGTGAATCCAACCGAATGTACGGTGAAATTCAACATTGAAAAGGTACTTTTCACTTTTGAAAGGCTGGCTTCAGTTTTCATTATTTGACGGGTGAAAAATATACGAAATAGAGGTTATTTTCACATTTCATTTTTCTCAGTGTAGAGTTGTAACAAGCTCACACTGACAAGGTTGTCAATAACAAGCCAAAAACAATCGAATGACAAGTCTGACAATTGGACATGTTATCTGGGTTAGAATTCGTAGTTGAATTAATTGCATGGAGGACCACATATAACTTCTTTATTGAGACTTTGACAAAATGAACAAGCAGTATTCAAAATCACAAACATTCCACCAAAAGTTCTCCAAAACGATAAATGGTCAATATTTGGTTGATTACTTGGGAGAGATTTGACAAAAGTCGTTTCACAAGGCATGAGCTTTGGGGCTCTACCATACTCTTAAAGGACTGATAAAAAGTATCTCAAGAGTGTGGAGGAGGCTCAAACCTCATACTTTGTGAAAAGACTTTTTGCCAAAGCTCCCCCAACTTGATCCAATACCCTTGCAATATCTTGCCACCAGACTTTTACCCAGATTTCTTCGAGATCGTTATTATACCAATTTTGTCTATGGGGGGGGGGGGGGGATGAAACATAGAGAAAGGATTTTAATTCTTCATCAGATCAATTAAACTTGTAAGGAGGAGGATCAGAAAGACAACAATATTTATTAGACCCATGAGCGCTATAGGGTTAGAATATTATCTTGAGAAATGCTCAACAATCGTTGCATCCATAATGCAATTGACGTCCATGAAGCTGAAACCTCACAATACTTAATCCAAAGGGAAACTACACGGAGAAAAATGATGGTTTGAATAATACTACGTTTTGTACGAAAGTAGTGCTATGAGTGGAATAGTATAATATTTACAACTGAATGTAGTAAAAGTTCATGCATAATGATTTGAAAAATCTTTCGATTTGATGCAACTTCACGTCATAGAGCATGATTTTTTACTACATTCAGTTGTAAGGATTATACTATTTCACTTATAGCACTACTTTAGTGCAGAATGTAGTAATATTTGGAACATCATTTTTCTCCGTGTATCGGAAAATTGACTGCTATTCAACTGCGGATTGTTTATCACGTTGCAAATTTTTGTACTATACGAAGAGAATGTGACTCGAAAATAAAGGTATTTTTATAAGAATCTGAGGATATTTCTTAGTTATTCAATAACGTTGAAACATTTCACATTTTTGTGGAATTTTTTTTTAGAACAATTGAAATATTAGAAGGAATTGATGAATTTCAGAAAGTTATACTGAAATATTAGGAGAAATTGATGAATTTTAGAAATAAATAATAGGATTCCATGCAGGGACTGTAACGTTATTCACTTTCGTTACTCATTCTATATAAAAAATATATAATAATATATATATTGTACACAAATTATATATTTATCATATAGAATTTCTATATAATGAGTAACGAAAGTGAATAACGTTACAGTCCCTGATTTCATACTCGACTTCCGAAAAGTTCAGATCTTTCTTCAATTTTGTTGATGTATCATTAATGCTTAATTTTTCATTAGTGAAATTTAAAAAAAGTCTTGAATCGGCTTATTTTCACTAAAAAAAAACTACGAAATATTCTTAGATTATCCTAAAAATTACTATATTTTCCAATCACATTTTTCTACACGAGTACGAATTTCAAGAAACTAAAGAGTCGTCCATAAACTAAGGAGGAGGGAGGAATAAGGGTTATGCTGGGCTACATGGGGGGGAGGGGGATTTGGTTTCAAGCCACGTAGTTTTTCATTTATCTTGTACTTGAAAGAAAATTCTATATAAACACCCATTTGAATATAACCTGGATAGATATTTGATTGGATCAAATAGGACTCTTCTAGATTCAAGTAAATTTCATTTGAAATGAGAGAAATTTTATTTCAATCAAATAAATCTTTCACTTCAGTTGATTAAAATTTCATTAGAGTCATATTTGAATAAAAATTCATTTGATTGAAAATCATTTAGTTGAACTACTTACAGGGCTACATAGTTCACGGACGGCTCCTGAGCTGGAACCGTCACAAGAGAATGACAATTGTTATTCGAAGTTCTCAATGCACCCAAAAAATCATATTCTAAAAATTAGAATCTACTCTATAATATGAGCCTAGTACATCTTCTTTTTAATATCAGTGGTAATTCTTCTAACGTTCAGAAGACCTTCCACATCAATCCTCCAAAACTCAGAGGAATATATATTAGTCTCATATTTTAGAGGAATACTCTTGATTCTGGTATACGATTTCTTCAGTGTGAGAAAATTAGCTGCTATATTATTTAACTGCTCGCGGTCTGCGGTA
This sequence comes from Gonatopus flavifemur, assembly GCA_018340375.1. Lineage (NCBI taxonomy): Eukaryota > Metazoa > Arthropoda > Insecta > Hymenoptera > Dryinidae > Gonatopus > Gonatopus flavifemur. Next base: position 20,951,134 of record JAFFJZ010000007.1, read on the forward strand.
TGCTTAGTTTTTGTGTTTCGAGACGAATTTTCTGTGTAAGAGATAGGATGAAGTATTTTGAACTGTGTTGGCAGGGAACTCTTTACGTAAGAATTGTTATTCAACTGCAGATTTGCCCGCCGTGAAAAATCCTAGAGAAATTGTGGTGGTTAAATAGCAGCTAATTCTCTCATTGAGAGCTTTCGAATAGCACTTCTCATTCTCCTGCGGCAGTTCTAGGTTACCTTGAAACTGAAACCGCCATAATGCTTCCAGGATTTTGTACAGTGGAAAAATCCGCAATGTAATAGAAAATTACCAGTTAAATAGCAGCCGATTCTCCAATAGTTTCCGTTCAGATACAGTGCTGTATTTTGTGCAATATTTTGTTGGATCTAGTATCAACCATTATTCGAATTGATGATCTACCCAGCTGTAGACGTTTCAAAGGGCCGGCAACCGTTCTTGCTGGGCTATTAGCAACTTTTCTTGTTTTGTATAATGAATGGCGACACAAAATAGATACCGTATGACAGTTGTTCCATCATTTAGTTATTAAACTGTCTTTTACACGGAAAAAAAGGTATTTTGGAAAATACCATAATTTATGGATTTTCGGCGTTGGTCTAGCCCGAGTCAAAATATTTACGTAGATGGGACTTTTATGAGGAAGGTGCCATACTTCTTTATAAAAGTCCAAGAGATTATTGGACTTTTAGAGGTTTGTTCACGTAAATATTTTGACTCGGGTCAGACCAACGCCAAAAATCCATAAACTACGGTATTTTGTAAGATATCTGTTTTCTAAGTGTACCAAAAGTTTTTATTCTGTCCCTAGTAGAAATTTGATCATGCATTCCCTATTTTCAATAAGGTCCTGATCAGGTTAGAATCCGAAAACCGTGAATAAGGAAAATCTTATGAGGCCCTTACAAGAGACTGATCTGATTTCCCTAATAGGATTCAAACAGGGTTGTAACGCAGGGGTACAATAGGTTTCGGATGAGATTTCCAAAAAATCGAGCGAAATAGGGAAAACCGTAACGAAATCTGGAATTTCTGAATTTCCCGAATGGTAGACACCCTGTTAAACCAACGACATCGAATATATCTTGAATAATCGAAATGTCGTTCCGATGGAAGAATAAATTATTGGCTAGAAAATTCGCTTCCAGCTGAAACTTTAGTGGATTCACTTCAACAACGTAATCGATTGTGAACGGATAATACGCCTACATTATTCTTGGGATATTATTATTATTTTTCTTCTATGATGCATAAATATTAACCGTTCGGAATCAATTATAGCATTCATTTCTATAAACATCTTCTTCGTGTAGCTTCCTTTGTGTAGCTCTATTCCATCAATTAGACAAGTCTAAGACTGGACCTATCCCGTTCATATAATTCTTTTTTCCCATACCTGCACGGAAAGTTGATGTTTTCTGACCTATTTTTAGGGGAGAAAGTGCTGAATTCCAAGCGAATGTGTCACAGCGGGAGGAAAATACAAACTATTTTTTCGTTCTGAAATATGCATATGAATATTTTATATGCAATTAAACAGATGATTTTCACTTTCCTTGCAGTTGTGGGAAAAAATAGTATGTTCACCTCGGGAAGAAGTGGGAAATTTCCTCCCTTGATGAACAATATACTATTTTTTCTGTATCTAAAACTCTTCTATTGTGAATTATTCGAGGAACATTCGACATTATTGTTGAATTTCGGCCAGATCGCATACCATCGCACATACCTTAATCTCACTTACTAGAGATGATATTAAAAAAACTCTGCCAATTGGCGGATGGCTTCCTCGTTTGTGTTGAAAAGAAAATACATGTTTTTTTTCTCTCTCCCGTTTTACTCAGAGAATCAGGTTGAAATTTATATAGGATTGCGATCAACACTGCATAAAGCTGTGGTGGAAATTTCATGACAATTGGATGATAGAAACGGAAATTATCCGCATGTTAACGATGTTTACAAAATTTCCAAATTTTGTTTCGAAGCTCAGTGCTTACCACTTTCTTCCTTCAATTCCGATTTGTTTGAAATTCACACCATACAACTAACCCCCCGTAAACTGATTATACTACAGGTTTCATGGCATTTGGATGATACCGACATGGGGGAGGCATGCTTTCAAAATATTATCAAATAATGTGAATCGCGAAACAAAAATTTCCCACAGTTTTCAATCGATTGGGATAAAACTCATATGGGACCACTATCAGGTTATAACTAGAGCGTGGTTCAAATCCCATTAAAATCGGATAATAGAAAGCGGAGATATGCCTGATCGCAAAATCACAATTTTTGATAACATTTTTCTTCACTCCTCCTATTCTACTGTAACGAACTGAAGATATACACGTTCGCAAATTTGTTACATACACACAGACAAACAGACAGATAAAAATGAACCTGATTTCCTTTTTTTTACCCCCCCCCCCCCCCCAATTCCAATGTGCCTGAAATTTATATCATATGACTAACATCTCGTAAATCGAATATACTCAGAGTTCCAAGACATTCGGATAACCCGAGTAGAAATCGAACTAGCCTATCTGAGTTATGTACTAGTGACTATCTTGTCACAGCTAGCTCAATTATTCTTCATAATCGCTGATTCGTCACTAGCTAATATTTCTGTACAGTCTTTGTTATAAAGCCACTCTTCAACTACTGAAACGCACATTATAGTGATAGATGTCGCTGTATCAAGAAAAAAACATTCCCTAGTGATGATCTCGTGATGAGCTAATTGATATTAGACGTTTACGATTAGAAATTTGAGGTTATGTTTCTTCTCCCGATTATCAGCTGATTATCAGTTGACAATTACAAATGTGATTTTGAAAACAGAAGTTGTAAATCATTGTATTTGTGACAAGTAGCCACTTTCATTGACTAGTTAGTTCGTGCATGATCAATTACTTCTTCCGATGTATTCAGTTTTGGTGATAGGTAACATCGTGTTGCATTGAAAGTATCACCTAGTAATCGACTAGTCACTGGAGAGTTTGATTTCATCCACAAAGAACGTGAGGGTAGGTTATTCAAGTGATTTTTCGTCAATATCTACACGTTGACTGGACAGTTGGTAAAGATTATAGAAGTTACTTTATTGTCACAAATATACTATCCAGTCAGCACAAACGGGCTATCCAATGAACATTAATAAGTGATGAAACGTGAAATCATGTTATGTCTTTGAATAACAATTTTCAAATTAAACAAACAACGTTGTTGTTTCGTGTTCACACTGTTTACTTGATTTTGATTTTTATCAATAGCGGAAATGTGATTTCATCCTCACAATATGCGTACAACATAGGGCATTATGATCAGTTGTATGTTTATGTGGAGTTGGCTCAGTGGACAGCGCATCTGACTCATCATCCAAGGGACACGGGATCGAAACTCATCGGCGAGTTAGTGTTTTTTCAGGGATGATCGGAATACCACAATCCATCTGTCACTATCAAACTTCGAGAGGGGGAGCTAGATTTTGTGAGGTGTTGTTGTATGTCGGTGCAAATGGGTGGAAATGAAATTTTTATTTTTTCAGTTTTAATATTATCTCAACTGTGTATATTTTTCTATCTAGCTACTAGATAATTAATCTGTGTCAGTCACTGGGTGATGTAAGCGTTACATTACTACCACTCCACTGTCTGAGATTACTAGTCAGTGGTGATATGGTACCAAAATCGACTAGCCCATAACTAGACAATCATAAGTTTCAATTTCCACTCGGGAATATGGACATGGGGAAGGCATGCTTAAAAAAAAATACAGATTCCAAAGAAAAATTTTCCACAGTTTTCAACCGATATGGATAAAACTTATATGGGGCCACTATCGGGTCATGACTAAAACGTGGTTAAATTTTGATCGGATTCGGATAATAGGAAGCAAAGATACACGCGTACGCAAAATGTTCATTTTTTGTCAGAGTTCTTCTCATCCACCCAATTCTTCTGAATGAATCAGGTTGGAACTTATATGGGACCACTATCACCCTAGTCCACAACTGTGATAAAAATTTCGAAACGATCGGATAAGCAAAACGGGAGATATGCGCGTACGAAACTTGGGGGGGGGGGGGGCTACAGCCACACAGACAGACAGACAGACACGGTAACAAAATGGTTCCCCGAATTCTGAGGAACATTTTGGTCTAGGAGATTTTTAATTTCGAGACCAAAAAATTTTCGGCTCCTCGAAACGATCACAAAGCTTCCCTCTAAACGAGGAAGCAATTCTTAGAGGAGACAAATGTGAAAAAGGAAGATTGAATGCCATAGCTTTCACTCCCTTGGGTGAACCTTCTACAAAAATCAATCAGCAAGATCAACACGGGGTGGAAATTTTATGAATATTCAAAACCTTTTCATTCATTATATTGTCAATTGTAAACATGGTTAAGGTTGAAGCATACATAGTTCAAAATTGTATGTTAAGGTCCATTCAAAATTATTGTTGAAACAAAAAATGATCAAACCGGCAGATTTTCAATGTAAACTCAACACTTTTGTCTTAATTTCACATATTCTTCGAGTAATGCAATATTCAACACGAACTCCTAGTGTAACCTGGAATAATCGGATATTTTTAAATTTCAGTTCCAAACGATACGGAATTGCGTATTCGAATTTTTGTCTTTTGTATTCTAAAACAGTGTTGCCTAATCAGACTTTTTTTTACTCTTTTCAACCTGTTCGTTTCTTTTGCACACACATGAGGTATACAATACTTCACTATATTGTAAACGTACATTTGAGTAGCTGAACTCAACAAGCGCTGCACTCTTCTCTGGCAACGTTGCTTTTGGAATAGAGGGGTTGCTATGCTCTACGTAGTGATATACAGTTCGCATATAGAGGTGAAAAATCTTTGAATGCAATAAAATACACTAAAAACACGAGATAATTTTTTCCTCATGATTTCAGATATGTCTTTCGTATCTTCCATGAACCTATAAGATGAATATATTTTTAATCCCTCTCAATTCAATTCAAGTATCGATCAATCACTGTATTATAATCATCTTGTTTGAGCCATACAATATTATCTGTTATTCGTACAAAATAACCATCTATTTCCATTTGCGATAAAAAAAGTTTATTCAAGTTTCCCTACCATACAACATTTCTGGCTAAATCAATTCTTCTAGACACGTTTGTAAAATGTGAAATTACGAGGTTGGTCGGAGCTGCCCGAGACAGGAATCGCATGGTAGAAGTGCCCTCTTACGCTCTTTTCACCCCATCTATCTTTTCATTTTCACTCTTTCATCGTGGAACCTCTTTCTTTCGCTCCTCATAATTCAACCCTTTGTAAACAATGTTCCATCGATTCTAGGTTTTATGAATTAAAACTCTCTCATCTTGCTATTAGAATTGAAGTAAATAAACATACTGGAATAAATTTTCAAATTATCTCTTATCGATTGTATACATTTTTATTTTATTTACTATTTTTTTTTAGAATGCAAAGTCACTTATTCTTATCGTTATTCTTGTACTTTCGATCAAAGATAAAACGCGAATGCACGATTCAAGTGACGGATAATTAAAGGAAATTGTGCTTAAAAAACACGAAGACTCAAATCAAATGAGATGAAATTGAAGGAGGGGACTCGAATTTCCACTTACAAACCCGCATATCTCGAGTAATTACGAGCCCTCGGATTACGAATGACTTCATTTTTATTTATATAACAGGGTGTTACTTTTCTCATATCCACGCAAGTTGTGGACTGCTTTTCAAAAGACTTTTATGTTCTCGAACTGTTGTTGATATACATTCTTGGGATGGGTGGTTGCAATTGAGAATTTGTCACCTTTGTTTCTGTATTCAGTACCGACAACAAATGTATGTTCAATTTTTAACAATCAGAATAAGATGTTTTTTCAAAATAACAAAGGATGATGAGAATAACTTTTTCATTTTGTATTTTTTTATTTATTCAAATTAATTAATTATCCCATTCATTCTGAATTCCCATTAAATTCTATAAATATTGTTATAAAATGCCACATTCAATGGTCTTCACGAATGTAAAGAGGGTGAATTTATCAATCGATTTCAAATTGATGCCATTTTAACTTTCGATTTGCTATAGAAATTCTTCAATAAAGATAAACCTAAAATTTCATATTGAATAATGATTTATTAAGTGTGCAAGTTGAAACTCGGCTTTGAGTTGGTTGCATGAAACAAAATATTTGAACGCATCCGATTCGTCCGCCATTTTGGAGATATGTAGCGTGGACATTGCAGTTGTCATATCAGTCATTTTCAAGTAGTAATTTCCTGTGTATCAATTTTGTGAGATGGATTTCGATAAGCAACATTTACGCCATTGTATTCTATTCTGTTTTCAAATGAATAAAAATGCTGCTCAAGCTATGGAATTGATTAATACGACATTGGGTCTATATTCTGTGAGTCATTCAACAGTGAAAAAGTGGTTTATAAGATTTCGTGATGGAAATTTCAGTTTTGAGGACGATTCACGTCCAGGTGCAATCAAAAAATTTGAGGATGAAGAACTTGAAGTTTAACTGAATGAAAATCCATGTCAAACTCAAGAAGAGCTTGCAGAACAGTTAGGAGTTACTCGTCAAGCAATTTCACTTCGATTGCATGCATTGGGAAGAATACAGAAGGAAGAAAAATTGGGTCCTCATAAACTGACGGAAGAAAATAAAAGATAAAGAGTTGCCATTTGCATGAAGTTGCTTTCTCGGTTCAAGAAGAAGAATTTTCTGCATAAAATCATAACGAGTGATGAAAAATGGATTTTGTACGACAATCCTAAACGTAGAAAAGCATGGGTTGATCCGGGCCAGCCATCTACATCAGTTGCAAAATCGAATATTCATGTGAAGAAAGTTTTACTCTGTGTCTGGTGGGATTGGAAAGGAATCATTTACCACGAGCTTCTCGAACCTAGCCAAACTATTACAGCTGAGCGTTACCGGGCCCAGCTGATCAAAGTAAGTGATGCTCTGGAGGAAAAAAGACCATTTACGGGGCAAGGAAGGCGAAAAGTGATGCTGCTGCATGATAATGCACGTCTACATACAGGAAAACCAATCCAGGAACTCATCATCAATTTAGGCTGGGAAGTTGTACTTCATGCGGCATATTCACCAGACGTAGCTCCTTCTGGTTATCACTTATATTTGAAGGAGCAGCACTTCATGAACATCGAAGATGTCCGGAAATGGCTGGATAACTATTTTGTTTCAAAACCACCAAGTTTCTATCGTGAAGGCATTTATCTACTACCCGATAAATGGCAAAAGACTGTAGATAATAACGGCGAATATTTTAATTGATAATTCTTGAAAGAAGTATTTTTTTAATAAAATTGAATTTGACAAAAAAACGCCGAGTCTCAATTTGCACACTTAATAAAAACGTAGGTATTCTCATGTTTTCTCGAAATTTTGAAACAAATGGAGTTGGATATCGATGGTATTGAGATTATTTAAAAAAAAAAACGTACTTTGGATTGAGAGGATGTTGGTTTCATTCAAATCGGGTCCCAAATTTGGCTTCAATCTAGAAGTGTACTTTTACAATTTACAACAAGTTTTCTTCGAAGAAGAAGAACATCATTTTCGTTATACAAGGTGTCTTAGAATGCATTACGTCTCTCTCATAGGATGATTCCTAAGAAGAAGGAAGATAGAAGAAACCTTTCCTTCTGGGAAAAAATTGTGACCCTAATAGTAAAATGTGTGTCTGGGGCGTTTTCTGAACATTTAGAAAACCTCCTCTATGTTTTATAAACATTTCAGTGATACATTGCGTTGATTGAGAAAATCTTTAGTTTCAGAGCTGACTTCAAGCAATCGAGGGGAAGTTACATGAGTATACTCATCGATGATTGAAGCAGCCGATACTCAGGATTCAAAGTTCAACTCATTTTGTTTACAAATATTTCACTGAGGGGAAAAGTGTCTTGTTTTTGTTTCAAGCAGGCCCGGCGAAACGTTCTCAGCCCGAGTGGGTATAAGACGGGGGGAGGGGGGGGGGCATGAGAAATACTTGCCCCAACGAAATTCAATCAGACTGGCCTTGAGACTGTGGCATAGTCCCGATCATTGAAAAATAAAATATTCAAAATTCCGTGTGGGTAATTACCCACTCAACCATTTTTCGTGTGGGGGGGGGGAGGGGTGCTCCCCACTGAACCCACATTATTCGCCGGGCCTGGTCTCAAGGAATCACCTTTTGAAAGAACCGTAATATGTGTCGGGACCCTTTGTATATCAAACAATGAGTGTGAGATGGAGACCATTTGTTTTTTATACACGATAGATTGAAAAAGTATCTCCCCGCGTGAATTTTTATTTGCAATTACATACACGCGGAGAAAGGTACCTACAAAAATCGGTATGGAGAACCATATACTCACATATACTTCCATGTTCCTCATATGTACATAAAGAATATATTTTAAATTTTTCAAAAATCCATCTGTCATGGCATCTGAAGAACCTCTAATCAAAGAATCGAATTCATGTTTAGAATTTTTATATTGCTTGAAAAAAGTAGCACGAATGTGTCACATTTATTCCGAAAAAATTACATGCTTTTTTGGATCATCTCACAATCCACAATTGTTTGATTGTGGAGTTTTCATCCGGATTCGTTTCCAGAGAGGAAAAATCCATCAGAAATGATACAATCAGTCGAAATTTGAAAAATCGTATTTTTTTATGAATACATGTACATATTTTCGAAACTTTCAATCTCCAAAAGACACATTATTCAATTTACGCGATGAGCAGTAGGTTGTGAATTCTGATTAATGCGATTATCTTGCAGAGGAGAGCATGTATAATTGATACATTTATACACGTAATACATTTTACCAAAGCAAATTTACAAAAGTTATCGTGTATTCGCAAATAGTGAATTTGTTAAGAGCCTTCTCTCTCTCATATTGTTTAATATTGTCATTAAAAATCAATGAGCCTTCAATAAAACGAACAAATTGTCAAAAATCAGTATGGAGAACCATACATTACTTCCATGCTCCTCATATATTCTCACCGAGCAAAAATCCATCGGAAATGGTATTTTCATTCGAAATTTGAAAAAAGCTTATTTTTTCATTCATCTGTGCATCTACGAAAATTCAATTCTATATCATTTGATCCATGCAATGAATAGTGAATTCAAAATCTCCATTAACCCTCCGTTACTTACGCTGACAATCACATAGAACTCATGAAAACCCCACTCTTTTTGCAAAATTGAGAAATAAAATTTTTCCTCACATTCCTGTACCAATGGGAATCGAATTCGTGTATGGAATCGTTACTAGAACGTGGTATACACTGCACTGAATTACTAGACTGATATATTGAGGATATACTTGCATTTTGAGGTTATATATCAAACATTCTCATCAAAAGCATCAGACTTTCTATCATAAAATGTCATTATCCTACCATTAACTCCTAGAAAGTCTGGTACTTTTGAAGAGAATCTTTGGTATATAACTTCAAAATGCAAGTATATCCGCAATATACTAGCGAGTCTAGTAATTTATAATAGACAATTTTTCTCCTTGTGTATAAAATAATTGTGAAATCTTCCCTCAAAAAGTGATGGCAGAAGAATTCGTCCATACACAGTAAAAAATTTTGTGTTAGAAATGGCCCGATCAAAAAAAACCTCAAGGGATCCCTCATAGGAACCCTCGAGGGTTCCCACAAGGGTTCCCAGATAGGATCCCATAAGGGCTCCCCTGGGAATTTGGCACAAACATTTTTTGCCTGGGACCCATCTGGGAACCCTTGTGGGACTTTATATAAGACATTGTATTCAACATAGAATCTTACAATTGGTCAAAATTTCTTGAAATTTCATGCTGTCCGTATATACTTGTGAAATAAATTTTCAATTTACCCAACTGTGAATAAAATTAATTTATATATAATTGAACTTAGAATTTCTAAAATATTAAAATGGACAAATTATGAGGAGGTACGTGCAATTATTCATCTTTGAAATTATAATTCCATTCAAACATGAGTGGTATCTCCAGTTTCTCTATTTTCAGAGGGAAAGGTATTAGATATTTCCATCATCAAAATTCAGGGCAGCGTTATGATATTAGAGTTTACACCAGTTGAAATCAATATCGATAATGTCAGGTCACTGCAATTTTCATCAAATCCTTATAATCAAACTGTATTTTTTCGAATTAAAATTACAAATATATATTTTATATTTATCAACATATTTAATTTCAAGTATTTGTTTTTACAATACAAAAGTACGTTAAATGAAAATGTATGGTAAGCTGTACCATTGAATTTTACACATGTCAAATTTTATTCACATCAACTTCAGAAAAATTAGACAGACTGGAATATGAACATGAATTATTCTGTACCACTGAATATTGCTGTCAGATCCACTCAAAAAATAGTTGCCAGAGCTATCAAAAAGATATCAATTATTGGTAAACTAATGTAACACATTTTTGGAGAATATTTCAGTATCAAAAGAGATCACTGGGCCACTGTTGCAAACAGTATTCGTCCACCATTGTTGATACTGATCAAAATCATCCCTTCAGTCATCTAAGTCCTCATTGGGGGAGATTTGATATGAGTATTTAGAATGAAACGGTTCAAAAACACTTCATGTAGGATCTTACATGAGCTCCCACGTTGGATCCCATAAGGGTTCTCAGATGGGTTTCGGTCATAATTTTTGTGCCAAATTCCCAGGGGAACCCTTATGGGATCCTATCTGGGAACCATCGAGGGTTCCTATGAGGGATCCCTTGAGGTTTTTTTGACCGGGGGTCCACTCAAAATTCGGCTTCAAGATCAAAACATGTTAGTGTCAAATTGACAGATTTCCGATGTGAAGTTAACACGTTCGTGTTAATTTCTCACATCCTTCGTGTCAATATTTAACAGAAATTTTGAGTGGGCCATTTGGGACATGCCCATGTGTTGAAACTACAGAAAATTTTCTACTGTGTGGATGGGGAATTTTTCACCATAATTTAGTGGACTTTTTCTTCATTTGTAGAGGATTTAACACCAAAAATAATAATTCCTCAAAGTAGTGGAAAAATCCCTCATTTTTGATGAAAAAACGATCCCCCATGATAAGGGGACGAAATCTACCAATAGTGTGAAGAAAAACTACTCACATTTTTTATGGTGTAGGTTTGATTGGAATCGGATAACCAGAAACAGAAATACACTGAGGAAATTTTGTACTCTCTAAAATTGTTAGAGTGGTATTTTACTCTTTAGCCAGCCAAAAGTGAGCCTGTCGAAATTTCCACTCTTTTAGAGTAATAATCTAAGGTTTGAGGTTATAAACTCACAGCCACTCCAATTCTAGAGTGAATTGTTCAGTTTAAAAGAGTGGGACTCCTCTCGAAACGAGATTTTCCACTCTTCCAAATTCAGAGAGTAGGGAGCGAGGGGCTAGTTGTAACAGTTTTTGTAAAAATGCTAATATTGTGAAATATATACATAATTTCTTGCTCATCATTGAATGTTTCGTAAGCGTGAACATTCACTCATCATATGCAAAAAAATATTCATCAAAAAGTTTGCTGATTTTAGCACAACAGAGATTATTTCAAAACAAGTCAGCTGTTGCAACTTACCCCGTACTTGGGGCTAGTTGTAATAGGCTTGGGGCAAGTAGTAACAACTAGAATAACTGCTCATTGAAAACATGCTGACTTCTTGTTATGGTACGATACTTATTGATAAATGAGCTGAACTGACTATTTTCTTATTGATCCGAATTTACAACACTTATTACGAAAATAAACTTTGAAAAATTAAGCTGAAGGTTGTAGAATCATCCTGTATTTATTAGCCTATTACCACAATCATTATGGGACTCCGATATTATTCAGTTAATTTTCATAGCCACTTATAATTATGACTAAGATTGAATCATATTCAATCAAGTAAAATAGAATCACTAAAAATCCGTGATCTTGATAAGGATTATCAATTGAGTATTCATTATGAATACTTCAAATTCAAAATGAACTCTTGAAGAACACCCTAATGTATGAAAAGAATTCACATCGCAATTCCATAAAGAATCATTCGGGCATTTAACATAGCACAAACAAACAGGTGTAATCCACAATAATGCTAGCAAAATTTAGCATTATTGTGTATTGCACTTGTTTCTTGTATAATATCTGAATCAGGACATCTTCATTTTCTGAACCTGTTTCAGATTTTCTTTGATAATTTCTCATTTTTAGATGGGAGAAGAATGGATGGAATAAAGACATTTGCATATCGACCATTAAAGAAATAAGTCGAACCAAGTTGAATAAGCACGAACCGAAACATGTTACAATATGCCCCGAAAGTTTGTTACAACTTGCCCCATCGTATGATTTCGGATATATTCGTTGACTATTAAAAAACTGTACAGAATTCATGAAAAAGATATTTAAGCATTTCAAAGCCCAATACATAGACAAAATAAATAGTCACTTACATATTTGAAGAGGATCGATTAATAGGACTAAAATCAATGTTTGCAAAACGATGTTTTTTTCATTTTCTGACTCAAATGGATCCTATGTTTCTAGACACTCCCAGCACTGTCTCACGAGATACCGATAGTGTGTAGTTAATGAAGCACGTCATAGATAGGAGATTTAATTCAAAATCCAGCGGCAATACTTGAAATTCATCGAATAATTCGCGTGTTGCTACTTACCCCTGTTACAACTACCCCCTTGCTCCCCTAGTAAAAATTAATACATTTATATCGTAGCCATGGGATATACTTTATTGTGGCGGAGAAAACTATGAGTATGCGACAGATTACCACAACTCTGCCTGAAGTCAGTATGCGGAGTAATAAGAAAATGCAAAGTTATAGTTCCTATCGTCATAATCGGGTATATTCCACGGGTACGATACTGTGTTTAATAATCTTTAATATAAACTTTTCTCTGTGTACCAACTGTCGCAAAATCACAATTTTCCATAACATGTTTCCTTTCTTCCTCCTGTTTTTTTTCTGTAAGGATCAGGTTGAAACTTGTATAGAATACCACATATAACAGTAGTGAAAATTTCATAACGATCGAATGATAAGAACGCCAGATATCCGCATAATGGCAGCATTTACGAAATTTTCTTTCCAAGTTCAGTGCTCACCCTCTTCTCCTTTCAATTTCGGTTTGTCTGAAACTTATCACATAATCATCATCTCGTGAATTAATTATGGTCAGAGTTCCATGGATTCGGATGACATGAAAACTAGGAAGACATGCCTCCAATATATTGCCCTAACAGCACACTTCGTCGCATCTCCGTGGTCTCCACGGAGATAGGTGGTATCTACATGGAGACCATGGAGATGCGAAGGAGTGTGCTGTTAGGGTGTCAAATAATGCGGATCGCAGAACAACAAGTTTCACAGTTTTCAATCAATCAAGGATGAATTAGGGTGAAACTCATGTGGGAACACTATCGGATGACAACTAGAACGTGGCATAAATTTCATTGCAATCGGATAACAAAGAGCAAAGATATACGAGATCGCAAAATCACAATTTTTCAAACCATATTCCGCAATATTTTCAAAACACGTAATCCAATCGATAACAAAATCAATAGCACTCGAGTTCTCTCCAAGACGAACATATTGGAAAAAAATTATTACCATCGGCGGATTCTGAGCAGAGTCATCGCGAGTCAAAGAATCGGGTGCACATACGTACATACATACATAAATACACATACACATACATACATATTTTTATCGAACTTTTTAGACGCTTTGGAACCAGGGTTGCTACTTAGAGTCGACTCATGGCCCGGAGAGTGTGGAAGCGGGGGGGGGGGGGTAGTCCCTATGTATATTGCCTATGATAAGTGATGATCATTCAAGTGCCACAAAAGGTTTTTTACAGTGAAAACAAACACATGTTTACAGTCCACGTGTAGGGTACGCAAATTACAGTAAATTACATGATTTCCTTGGTATATTGCAATATTTTTCCTGTGACTTCCATGTAAAGTACCATGTACATTACAGGAGGTAAATTACTTGCTCATTCCTGTCTATGATACGGATCCTGCTGAAAATGCCAGACAGAACCAGACAAAAAATTGTCGTTTGGTTTTGAACGGTTTTTGTCCCAAGACATCCGGCCAAAAACCGACGGAATTTTTACCCGGATTTATCTGGAATTACCAAACTGGAACATCCTGTTAAAAACTGACACAAATTTTTCTGTCAGGTTCTAACAGGATGCTCCAATTTTAGTCATTCCGGATAAAACCAGGTAGAAAGTTAGTCAGTTTTTGATCGGATCTCCTGGGACAAAAACCGTTCGAAGCCTGACAATGATTTTCTGTCCGGTTCTGTCTGGCATTTTCCACAGGGAAGGCAACGAAGTTGTGGATTTCGTGGTAAAGTCCACTCAAGATGAGTGTTGAAAATTGACAGATTTTCAATTCAAATTCAACACTTTTGTGTCAATTCAACACATTCTTTGTGTCGGTATTTGACACAAATTTTGAGGGGATCATTGAAGATATGCACGTGTGTTGAAAGGTACACAAAATTCTTCACTGTGTAATGAATAAAGAAGGATAGATATGACTTATATTTTTAATTTGCATCAACAAAACAAAATTCATGGTTACTTTGAAAATTGTATGTATTTTATGAGTTAATAATTTGACAATGTTATAAAATTATAAAAAATCAAATAAGGTTCACTAAAGAGAGTAAATTCCAAGTAAAGTCATCTTTATACACATCTCAAACTCTGAAATAAAAACTGAAACTTCACTATGAGGACTAGATTTGATATAATTGAGATTCGTATTCACGTATCATAATAATCAGACATGCGTTCAGAATCATAGATTGAAGAAAACGAATTGAGCCCAAACAAATCGGAGACACGCAATTTTTGGCTTATGGACTTGTGGGATTATAAGACTCTGCCGTTTGTCTATAAAACATTTGAATCATAAGAAAAACCCGGAGAAAACTTTGTTTAACCCGGAACCCGGAGACTTCGGGTTAAGCCCGGAGAGGTGGCAACCCTGTTTGGAACGTTTGGCAAAGGCGAAATACCCTCTTTTGCCAGTGTTCCGATATTCGGTAAGCTAGGAAATCGCAGCTCAGTCACGTGACTGATTCTACGTCACAAACTACTACTAATCCACGCACTAATACATACGAGCTCTCTTATCGATGAGCGGACACTGACAAGAGCGTGCACACTCTCTAAATCTGAAAGAGTAAAAAATCACGTCTTTCACTCTACTAAGTCTCAGAAGTGAGCCAGTCCGCTTCAAGTGGGATTTTCACTCGTTTTAAGTGAACCCTCACTTTTTTAGAGTAAAAAATTGACTGTTGCATTCGAGTGGCTGTGAGTTTCTAACCTCAAACCTGAGAATATCATTCGAAAAGAGTGGAAATTTCACTCAAAATTTCGACAGGCTCACTTTTGGCTGGCTGAAGAGTGAAATCTCACTCTTAAAATTTTAGAGAGCATGTATTAGTGCGAGACGTAGTAGTTTGTGACGTAGAATCAATCACTTGACCAAGCTACGATTCCCCAGCTCACCGAATATTGGAACATTGCCTTCTGCATATTCGATTTTTGACCCTATCACAATACCTCCGTTTCTTCTAAGGAACACGGAAGTGAAATTACTCCGACTTACAGTAAAACAGGGACAAAATTGTGAGCTTATGTATTCTATTTTGTCATTAAAATCTTCAAAGAATTCTGTTAAGAAGTATAGTCATTTTAATGACAAAACCTTACAATTAACCTTACAATTCAATTTTGTCTCTACTTCACTATCAACATTAGCGTGGCCAATAATTGTGTCTATCTCTCTCCAGTCCATTCAAACGTACACGGAGAAAATTCTACACTAGTGATTACTGTAGCTCACACGACTGGCTCGTGTTATGCAAAAAAATCATTTCAACACTACCGTGTTACTGTAGTAACACGAATCAGTCGTTTCTCCGCAGTAGAGAGTCATTTTTCTACGCTACCCTAACAGCACAACCACCGATTTCCACGCCGCATCTTAGTGGACTTTACGTGAGTACAAGGTGGATGGACGGAGATTCTACGTAGAGTCAACGTAGAAATGTCCGGTCCTGTACGGGTATTCTCTACTGTGGATACACGACTGATTCGTGTTACCACAGTAACCAGTAGTGTTAAACTGATTTCATTGCACAACACGAACCAGTCGTGTAGGCTACAATAACCATTAGTGTAGGATTTTCTCCGTGTATTCCGTGTACCCCCTTCTGTCTTTTACTAACCTATACGTTTGAATTGACGGAAGAGAGATAGACACAATTTTTGGCCACACCAGTCACTATAAAATGTAGTAATTTGTTAGGTAATTTTTCTCTGCGTGTACAAGAACGAAATTAATATATGAATCATCCATAATTCTTGAGAATTTATATAGAATTTGTATTGTGTATAAATTCTCCAAATTAAATTCTACATGCAGATACACTTCGTCAAAGATCTATGTTCCAAAGTAAACGTAATCAGTTGCAATTGTGTATTTGCAAATATTGCATTTGTATAAAGCATTTTGTTTCATAACATTGCTATCCAATATATAAAACTTATTACATGAAAATGAATCTATACTCCAATTGTGGTATAAAACATTTCATCTCTTTTCGTAATACAGTTACGCAGATGGTACATTTTATGTTCACAAAATTTGGTTCCAAAATCAAAGTTCTTGACATTCGAAGCGTTTATATGAACGAAACCAAGATTCAAACCAGGGGGCATAATCTCGAATAGAAAATTTTCAAACGGATTTCAGCGCCGCCATACGATAGTACAGTGAACTATTTTACATGTATACACTAACACCAATTCGAAAATCGGTGTGATTTGTTCATTGTTTGTGTTAGTTGTATCTATGGCGAATAATTCACTGTACTACCGTACGGCAGCGCTGAAATCCGTTTGAGAATGTTGCATTTGAGATTATGCCCCCTGATTCAAACTCACAAAATCTGGTGAATCATTGGTGTTTAACTTCTCGAATTAACGTCTGGGAACTAGTAATGTCGTTTGAAGGATGTATTACAAGATTTTGAATCTTCAACAGCTGAGCGTTTCGTTATTCGATTACTCATTCGTTTCAATAAACGATTCGAACTTCAGCAACATCCAAAACACAGGTCAACAAGAAAAATTCTTTTCTCTGGTGCCCGATGTCTGGTAACTGATTTGGAGTGCTTGTGGTGTGTTGAATGCAAAACGAATATCAGATTTCTTGCATCAGTTCACTTTCTATTATCTTTTATACATAATTTGCATATATAATCTATGTAATTGATGAATTTTATGTACAAAAATGATAAGAAACGAAGTATCCAACAATCTGATGTTGTTTTCTTGTTCAGTTCCTAAAACTACTTCGAATCAGTTCTCAAACCTCAGGCATCAAAATGGCTGTTGACCAGTGAAATCAAGGATAGAGGTTTTCGGATATAGAATTTTCATATAAAAATGTTCATATCAACAACAAACGGAATACAATATGAAACAGTAAGAAAAATACATTGGTCAATTTGAATGTTCGTTAGTTTGAGCGTAGCTGTACAAATCAACCACGATAGTTGACATTTTTCCATTATTCTGATAAAAAAATTTATACAATCAACACTTCATTCATATTTGAATTTATTCAATTGAGAAATCGGCATAAATTCCCGTTCGATCTTTCTATAAGATAAAGATATCGTATTAAACGAAAATAATTCACTTCTTTCAAAATTAATCGAAACTGGAAAGTTTTCCATCGAATGTCAAATATTGGGATAGGTGTCTTGACTTTTAATCATTAAGATTCATTCGGGTTTCTCACTGCGAAAAAATATGGAAAAATTAATGGAGAGTGAAGATTTTGATGTGTGACAACTTCGATGAAGTTATTGATCATGAAAAAGTTATGTAATATCGCATGATACTTGATAGGAAAATTGTTCTATTCGATAAAAAATATCCACACTAACGTAGAGTTTCGTTGTAAAATCTATAAGTTTCTATAAAATCATGATAAAAAAAGACGATATTCTCAAATCGTTTTATAAAGCACATACGCATGAGGGTGAATTAATATTGAACGAACGATAATAAGATTTGAAATTTCTTTACGTTCGATTTCACGATGAAACATCGATTTTCCGACTAAGATACGAATGTACGTAAACATTCGAGTTTCTAAGTTGAAAAACAGTCGTGAAGAAAATTGAGTAAAATCGAAAGTTGAAAGGGAATATGAATTATTCACGATTGATCAATGATTCATGAATGATCAATGAACGGTTGATCAATGGTTCATCAGCCACAAGTCTTGACTGTTAACTGAGCATTAAATTTCAGCTGAAATGGTAGAATACGGTCGCGTTTGTAGCTGTACTTTTATTACCATGATTTTTTTTATTCCATTCAAGAGAGAATCAAATGGAAAAGCTTTCGTGTTCATTGAATATGTATGGTATGGGGCATTTGATAAAACAGTCGGAAATTTTAGAAATTTTTCAAAATATATTTGTTGTTGAGAAAATGGGAGAAATTGAGAATCAACGAATAAATAGTAGATAATAGTAGTATATTCGTATATACGAGTATTTCAAATTTTGTTGAGCTTTTTCCCTCGAATACTTTGATATTTGGGATGGGAATTTCCATGCAACTCATTCACGATTTTGAGATTTTCACGAACAAAAGATCCTGTAATGATTTTTTTTCGTATTCTCATATGAATTAAAAAGTAAAATAAATTGCTGCACAAATATTTTTAGGCATTCGAGTCATTTTTTATTATGAAAAATATTCAAATTTAGTCCTTTGAATCGAAGATAATTTAGACTTGAAACGGTGTCAGATTTCACAACAGAATTAACACCACGCGGATTCTATAGATTCGTCCACCCCAAAATCGGTGTCAAAATAACACCAAATACACTCTACGGTGTGAGAATGACATCATGTGGTATGTGAGCTTCTTCTAGAACCTCTATGCTACCGATCTAAAACACACAGTTATCCCAGATTTCTATCATCTTTTCACAAATTCAAGTTTACCTTTTCAAAAAGAAGATCCATTCTCAGTTGTATTTTTATACTTTTCATAATCAAATACTGTATTTTCATCCGTACTTTCGGATTGATCGTATAACGAAAGAGTCAACTTAGTAGGATTCAAACGCAAGAAATTTGATGCAACAAATATTCGTATAGACATGACAAGTTTTGTTACAATAATCTCATTTTCATTTTCATGATCTTCATCACGACTTCCACAAAAAATGTAGGCACATTTTGTTTTCTCCTCAACTAGAATTCTTGTTCCTTTAATAATCTTTATTATATTAATTCAGTAAAAAATCATCATACATGTTGGTACATCAAGGTTCAATAATGGGATAGGAGCTTGATAAATTTTCACCTCTCTCTGGGATATCTCTCTTCATTCAGTTTGCTCCGTACCTTTCCTCAATCGGCCGTACTTCTCTTCCACTCCCGTGCACTCTCCTCGGCTTGAGCGTGCTCGATAGAAGGAGAAATTCTGCAAGTGGTGAAAATCTATCTAGCCTGAGCCAATATCGAACATTAGTGTACTGTAAATTCAAGTATGGTATGTACACATATAGATATATGCGAAAACAAAATTGTTTTGGCTTCAGCAGACATGAGAATTTGTGACCGTTAACGTTACAGATCGATACGTAAATAGGATGCTAATTAGAATAGAATACCTCGAGAATACTTTTTCATTTCCCTAAACTTCAAGATGATTATATATCCTTTGAGAGATGGGATAAAAAAGACTCACGAATGTATTGTACTGAAAGTTGTATAAAAAGTTATACCGAGAGATTGAATGCACTTTTGAGAAGAAAAATTCTAAAGTTGTACTTGATTCATACTTGAGATTATTTTTAATGAAACATACGTTAAGATATAATATGATAAACAGGGCGATAGTGTTTTTGCGAATTGCGCAAAATCTGTGATCATACACAATTCTGAGTAACTAGAGTAGACGAGAGGAATAGAGCCCGGATATCGAATGGGTGTCTGGAAAATCGTTCATTTTGGGTGTGGCCCGAAATTGATTGTCATAACTGCGCAGCAGTGCAGTTACGAATTATACCATTCTATAACCAAGTTTGAAGCACTAAAACTAGTTGACACTAAACTTTCATAGCTGCGAGTGTTCAAGCTCCCACGGGTAAAGCACCTGCAGTTTCGTAAATAAATTACGTTTATATACCGGAATCACTAAACTGCACTACAGTTGGGGAAATGAATATAGAGAAGCTCGAGAACGACGGAGTACTTTTTGACTCATACGTTAACGTAGGAATATGAGAGAAAAAATGAATCTATTCGTAAATAGGATGAACGAATTTATTAATCGATATATGTACAATTGATTTTGATTTTTCATTTTTGCTAGGTTTTCTCCCATACAGTACCTCAGCTCAAAATGAGTTGATGAAGAATCTGATCCAACTTCTGTGTTGTGCTAAATATTAATCTGGCGGAAATCAGTAATTAATTTAGAATTTATTGTCACTAACATCTTAATCGAACATCTTCGTTAACAAACTATCAAAACTGTTAGAAATTTTTGCATTGATTTAAATGTTTTTTCTGGAACTTGTTTTCAAGTATGTGCATGAATCCAATTTCATATACATTTTACATTAAATTTAATGTGAACGATAGCATTATCTATAGTGGGTTCATGTTTTTCTGTATTAAATGTAATGTAGAATGTGTATGGACCTAAATTGATGATCCAGATATTTCTGACAACGAAAATTTCGATCGTTTCAACTAAAATAGTGTAGTTAACTTGGACTCTTTGGAAGATCGCATTAAATTTTATCATAAGATAGAACTTTAATGCTGGCATTGGTCCAAATTATTACCCTATTCTCACTAACACCTCATTAACTCACAATGAAACTGAAGAAAATAATAATGACCATAAAATTAAAGATTTCGGATCCATAAGCTGATTGTGATTTTCATGATTAACGGGGACAAATTTTCCATTAGGCATATTTTATTGGAAAAAAACTCAATTTTTGACAACTTTTTACTCTAAACAATGTTATTATATCCTTCTCATCATCCACCGACATATTCTTAGCCTACCCAGTGAACATGACTGTTGGCATTTCGAAGGATCATTAACGGATCTTCATTGACATAGCTAGAACGTTAATGGTCCGATGAAACGCCAATGATCACTGTTCGCAGGGTATGTTTCGAAAGAGAATTTAATGAAAGGATTGTACGCAAAAAAAATCTTCGAACAAAATTCAACTTGAACTCATAGAATTATACCTTCATAAACTAATTCCATGATATTGAGATAAATGAAAGATTGTACAAATACAATGCGGAAGATAATGCAGCTGAATCTAAGAATAAAATGATTCAAATTTTTGTTGAATTTTATTCATAAGACAAAAAAAAAGATGAACTTGCCAATATGGAATTTTGTCATGCATTCTTGAAAATTTATTAATTTTTTCCTAACATTTCAATCTCGTTAGGAAGAATTTCATAAAAATACGAATAATTTTATCATTATTGAAAAATGAACCACAGTTCTTAGATTCTGTTGAAAATTACTTTATTTCCGAGCTGCATTTTTCTCCGGGTATGGAATTTGTTTTTTGTGAGAAGAATTCATATTAATATTGAGCCAAGAAGAGTTGTATGAAAAAAAAAATATCAACTACTCATAACGTGGTTTCTGGAGTGGAGTTATAAAAGCTGCATCAATACGTCAGGCTTCATAGAGTTCAGGTTGGTTTAATTAAAGTGGAATGATTTTTTTTTTCATGCATTATCGCTGTCATACGAACTTAATGATTTATAGAAAAAGGGAAAAGAATCGAACCAGTACATATCTTGAATATGTTTCATAGCTAATGCGTGTGGTATTAAAAATTTTCATTCACAAGAAAGATCCGCGATTTAGTTGATACTGTTCAACTTCTAAACCAAAAATGTAATAATTCCTATGAACTTCGAAATCGTTTATAATGAATAGGAAGAAGGTTTGTTTTGCATTGATAGGAAGAGGTTGATGCATCAATTTCATAATCCTCAGAAGAATTTGTTATACTTGAATATTTGTCGTTATTCGTTAGCCTCCTTAACCAGCATAGGAGGAGAGACTGGATTTTCACCTGAGAATTAAATTTTATTCAAGTTTCGTTCTTGCGATGAATCGTAATGCCTTTGCTTCACGAAACCCAGCTAGGTGCCCGGAGAAAATTTTGTAGTAAAGATTAATATATTTATATCGTAACCGTGGGATATACTTCATTGTGGCGGAAAGAACCACGAGTATGCGATAGATTACCACAACTCTCTTTGAAGTCAATATGCGGAGTAATAAGAGAATACAGAGTTATAGTTCCTATCGTCATAATCGGATATATCCCACGGGTACGATACTGTGTCTAATAATCTTTGATAAACTTTCCTCTATGAGTCGGGTGGCGAGGGTTTAAGAGAAATTTCAAATTTCTCCTGCACGTTTAATGAATTTTAATTCCTCTCCCTTTTGTAAAATAGAATGAATTAAATGAATATGAGTACTTGCATCAACTTGCACATAATAACTCCATAATGATATATCATCAATCCAGATGACTCTTTAAGAGATCTTTTGAAATAGTTCTGTCGATGTTATCATATTGATATCCGAATGGTATAATTTTTCAGAGATCTTAGAAAAAAAATCCTCCTCAAGAGTTCGTTTGAATAACATTTTGGCAATCTCTTATTTTCCTCTGAAATCGACGCATCTGTCAACATTCTGATATCTTTATGTTAACCTTCTGGAAGGTCTATCTGATCTCCTGCACATATTTGAGAGATCTGCGAGAGCTTTTGAAAAACTCATGAGAATACATTATTCTATTGGAAAACATTTTGTCTAAAAACGTTGTATGATGCATCAAATGGATATCTCACAAATATCTTCCAGTCACAACTTCTCAAAGATATCTAAAAGAAATCTGAAAAAATATCTCATGATACAGATTTTTTAAGATATAGAAATCGATGTTTACTAGATTAAAATAAAAAATTCTTTCCAATTTCTGTTATCAATTTCGGTTTTAGTGGACACAAGTGTGATCGTTTAAAAATATACCAAACACAGTTTTGTTTTAATTGGATGAACATGTTATGTCTTTTTTGGCAGAGGGTCCAATATGGATTCATGAGAATTTTAGAATAATCTGTGTACAATGAATTAAAAATAATTGTTGAGTATAATATTTTTGCGCCATACGTGTAATTCGTTATGATATTCGTGTGATATAATAACGCGAACGGAAATATACTTCAATCTATTGTAATTCACCTTATACAATCCAATAAGTGTGAGTTATTCGATTGTCAACACACAAGTGTGGTTTAGTTAACAGAACAATCAACCAAATATTGATATCGCTTCGAAGCGAACCGTTCAATGCCTGCAATATATTAATGAATATTCTGGTAGAAGTTTCACAGATATTTTAGATTATTTCCTGAATTAATGACTCAAAAACGAGACTTTATTTCTTTGACAACTCATTTATAAATCACAGAACAATTTTTGGGAATTATTATTTTCTCGTACTCCCTAAAATTTTGAAAGTACAATTCCACTCTTTTTCAACTATTCAGAAATGGACTTACCAAGTTTTCGAGGAAAATTTGCATTTTTCTAGAGTGCACTCTGCACTCATCCATCATGATGATTGAAAATTTGAGGTTAGAAATTCACAACCACCGATTTCAGAGTGAATTTCTTCCTTTGGGAGAGTGAGAGTTCACTCGAACCGAGTGAAGATATTACTCGAAATGGACAAAGCCTCTTCTGAGACTCAATGAAGTAAAACAAGTGACTTTTCACGCTTTCAGATTTAGAGAGCTTGCAACATCGAGAAACTTCACAAAGAACAGAGTTGAAAATATGTTTTGTTCATGAAATGCCATTACTTGCGGGAATAGTGTCTTGTCAATTTTCATAAGATTTTTTAAACGGACTTGATACGAAATTTAAGACAGAATTTTGTAAGATTCAACGAGGATAATAAGGTTTAATGGGATTTAATCTGTTACGCACAGTTGTTCTTATCAAATCTTATCAAAAAAGATAAAACCCAAAATGTTATGCGGTCTGATAAATACAGTTGAAACAGGATAAATGAAGTTTGATCTGGATTAATCCAGATTTCACAATAGGGTAAACACATCTTTCAATTATTCCTTTTCGTTATGTTCCTTTTATTGTAAAATCCAAAAAATGCCAAATTGATCGGAGAATAGCCGAATATATTTATCTCTTCAAAAAATGTAACAGCGATCCGACGTTTTGCCTAGTTTCTAGGCTTCTAGTTAGGTTGACCCATTTCATTGGTACGGATTGGTTAGAAAATTCATCAAGAAAATCAGACTCAGTATTTGTAGGAAAATGAATCCAAGAAAGTCCGAATTAATTGCGCAATAGTTGAATATTTTATTATATTTTATCTCTCTCCACTTCTCCGTACTTTTCTGGATTCATTTTCCTGCAAAAATTGAGTACGGTTTTCTTTCGTAAGATAAGTCTAAGACGTCATGGCAGTTTATAATAAGTTATTTATGAATTCATGGTGTTCAAAACTCAGCAATTGAGAAGACCCATGCAAGAATCAGTTGTACGCTCGAAAACCTGAAAAAGTATTGTGCAAGTAGTGACGTCACACGCCAAAATCAAAAGTTGGAATTTCAAAAAGAAATACTGGAAGATAGGGCTTGAAAAATCAATCTCAGTCCCCCTTTACGATTTTTTTCTGTGATCAATTCGAGAAAAAAAATAGAAAGCCCTTTTTTTCATACCAAAATTCAATGTTTTTCAACATCAAACTCCTTGTAATTCGGTCATTTTTCGATGTATCAAAATAAATCTTACAAATTCTAAAAAAAATTGTAAAAGTTGATAACAAATCATGAATATTTTGTTCCGAAGTGGAAACCATGTTTCCAATGCTTTGCATTAAAAAAGTGGCGAGGGAAGAATAAGCTACAAAAAACTTCCAGTGACAAAGTTGTCCGCCAGTGTGTGGACAAACTTTTTGGAAAGTTTGAGATTGATTGGACTATTAGTTTACAAGATACAGCAATTTATTTATCAGCGCGCAACGGAAATTTCTCACGATTCTGCGTCGTTTACTAGCTGAATATCAGGGTCCGTAGAAAGGACTGTATCCACTCCATTTTTCAACCTTGGTTTATATTTTTTGGGTCGGAGAGTTCGATTATTAAATTATTTTCGCAAGGTTCATTATCCATCTCATTTTTTTTATAAACAATTTCTCTGTTTATAACGTTTTTATGGACTGTGGAGAACACTTGTCCTGAAAAAGAAGTTTCTCGTCTTGCGAGAAAGAAGTTTTGTACGAAGATCGGTGTCTCTCTATTTCTCAATTGGTCGTTTCAATATAATTATTACATTTGAGTCAATATGATGACTATATTTCAATGAACAATTAAGATATTGATCCGCGATCTGTACAAAATTTTTTTTTCATAGGATAAGAAACTTTTATTTGTTCGAACAATTTTTTCCATTCAACCAATATTCCTCACATGCAAAGAATACACACTTTTGTTATAAAAGAAAAAGAACGTAAAGAATAGAAAACATATTTATTCATCGGAAAAAACCGTCAAAATGGTTCACATTAATCTAAAAAAATATTAAAATTCAAGTTCATCCATTTTATTGTATCATAATAATTATGATACAATAAAATCGAGGAACGTGAATTCTAATATTTTTTCAGATTAATGTGTAACGTTTTCATAATAATTCACAACGTAAGTTTCTCGTAGGTCCACTCAATTCATTACGGATTCTTGTCTTACTTGGAAAATACAGGGATTGCATGCACTTGAACAATACTTCCGTCGCCTAAAATAATATCTATTTATACACCATTCTGGAAAAAGTTGCCAATAACACAGGACAACAAAATAAAAGTTTGTTTCCAATATTCTGTGGTTTGAGGACTGTTTTGGAATGGTTTCGGTGTACTAAATACAACCACGATGTCAGATTTCTTGAGTTCAATTTTTATCATTGTTTATATATAATTCTTATATAATTTCTATACACGGTATCTCAGAATTCGCGGACCGGATTTTACAAGTGTATTCTGCAACCACAATGGAATAATTTGCCGTATTGAAAAATTTTTTTGAGGTTTAGTTTTTGAGATGTCAGCATTTTTAGATTTTTTTAAAACCCAAATAACTCGACGGCATTGGGTGCTACAAATTTCAACTTAACACGATTGGTTGAGTTGGAAAACGGCGGATCTCTGAGGAAAAAATGGAAGTACCCTATCATGTCTCAATTCGAAGATATAGCAGTTCGAAATTTTTTGGCCCTCAGCCAATCGGAATTTAGCGACTTTAAATTATTTTAGCTCCGGAACAAGGAATGGCAAGATAATTCAATTTTTTCCAGAAACCCACCGTTTTCACACAAAGTTTGTAGCACACAATGTTGTTAAGTTATTTGAATTTTTTGAAAAATCTAGGAATGCTGGCATCTCAGAAGCTGAGCCTCAAAAACATTTTTTCAATGTTATATTTTTATGAAAATATTACATTTTAGCTGCATAATGCACCTATAAAATCCGGTCCACGAATAATGGGACACCCTGTATAATTAATAAATTACATATATGAAACATTATGAAGAAAAAATTCAAGAAATCTAATTTTATTTTCGTACTACGCACATCATACTCAATTCGAATCAGTGTCCAAATCTTAAGATACCAAATGGCTGTTGACCAGCGCAATTGAGCCCCCGGATCGAAAAACTCGCCCAGCGCTCGAACACCTAAAAAATTATTGTCCAAGCCATGACGTCACACACCAAAATTAAAAGTTGGAATTTCGAAAATTGAAAAATACTCGGTGATAGGTCTTAAAAAATCAATGCAAGTATCCGTTTACGATTTTTTTCTATGATCGATAGTTTTCGAGATGAAAAATAAAAACTACTTATTTTTACGTAACCAAAATCAATGTTTTTCAACATTAAATTCGTTGTAACTCAGTCATTTTTCGATGTGTCGTAATAATTCTTGCAGATTTTGATCTTAAGACTTCTCCGAAGACGACGACGTTGAAAAAGATTGTAAAAGTTCATAACAAATAATTAATTTTTCAATCCGAAGTGAAAAGTATATTTCCCATGCTTCGTATTGAAAAAGTGGTGGGGGAAAGTACGAGCTACAAAAAACTCCCAGCGACAAAGTTGTTCGTCAGTGTATGGACAAACTATTGGGAAGTTTCGGATCGATTGAATCATTAGTGTGCAAAATACAGCGAGTTTTGTATGAGCGCGCGATAGAAATTTTTGATGAATTTCCAAATGAATTTTGATGAAATCAAACAAAAAAAAACATTTTCATAATCGTTAAATGGAATTGTCTTCATCAATTAAACCGACTTGCTGTCTTTAGTGATGAATGAAGATACTCAAATTCGATATTCAAATTCTCTGACCCAGAGAACATAAACCATGGGTTAAGAAATCTAACGAACGCTATTTTCCCTACGCGGGGTCTGATATTCAGCCGTGGCCATTGGAAATTCATCAAAAATTTCTATCGCGCGCTCATACAAAACTCGCTACATTTTGCAAACTGATGATTCCATCGATCTGAAACTTCTCAAAAAGTTTGTCCATAAACTGCCGAACAACTTTGTTGCTGGAAGTTTTTTGTAGCTCGTACTTCCCCCACCACTTTTTCAATACGAAGCATGGAAAATATACTTTTCACTTCGGATTAAAAAATTAATTATTTGTTATTAACTTTGACAATCTTTTTCAACGTCGTCGTCTTCGGAGAAGTCTTAAGAATCAAAATCTGCAAGAATTATTACGATACATCGAAAAATGACTGAGTTACAACGTGTTTAATGTTGAAAAACATTGATTTTGGTTACGCAAAAATAAGTAGTTTTTATTTTTTATCTCGAAAACTATCAATGATAGAAAAAAATCGTAAACGGATACTTGCATTGACTTTTTAAGACCTATCACCGAGTATTTTTCAATTTCCGAAATTCCAATTTTTAATTTTGGTGTGTGACGTTACGGCGTGGACAATACTTTTCTAGGTGGTCGAGCGCTGGGCGAGTTTTTCGATCCGGGGGCTCAATTGGTTTCTGTCTGTAAGGAAAAGTTTTGAGACCAAATTTTTTGTTTTAGAGCTCAGTTTTCCCTTCAACATGTATTGAAATTTCATAAATTGAATTGTTGATGAATTCGTTAATCTCTAAAGCCACTGAAACAAAATCCTTCCGAAAAAGGCTCAAATACAAAATATGGTCGATTTCAAACACAAAACTTTCAATGTTTTGAATAAGGGATGTAGGATGCATTCATCAACATTCTCCGGTATGAAACACTACAAGACAGGGTGAATAGAATCATTCAGGGTGAAAAAGATCACGATCGTTTTTTTTTTTTTTTTATATAGAACAGCTGGCACCCATATGACATATCAGAACACAAAGCAAGAGTAAAATTCAGCCAACAGTTGTGCATCCTGTGTCATGAGTAAATTACGAGCTCATACACTTGATTGTTCATTCATTTAATGTTAGTGAAATTTTACAAATGTCTGTATTATTGTTCCTTTAAAGACTAACTAGATCCTATTTTACAGAATTTTTAAAAATCATATTTTTAGATGACCATAGATGAAAAGTCATAATGATGAAAATAACATCATGACGATATTCGTTTCAGGCCATAATCGTTTTGCAAAAAACCAATCAGATCTGACCAGATACTGGCAATTACTACTAGTTCAAACTGAAAATGTGTAAAAAAAACTCTGCGGGATCAAACCGCCATTGAGAAAATGAAATCCTCGTGCATTCTGAAGTTGAATTGTTCGATCCAAGGAATTAGGGAAAGTTTTTTGTGAAATTTCCGTTCATTGAGAAAAATGATTTTTTTATTTTCATAGAGTAGTCCGTTATTCCATAAAACGTATAGAATGATTTTAAAACAACCCGGTCAACCCGTAGTACATACGAAGTAACAGTAACATCCGTGAACAACTTCTCAATATTCATAGACACTCGACAAAATTTGAATAATTATGGCAATAGACATGGTAATTACACCTCATTTCTGATAATCACACAAGCATACACCAATGGAATTATTCGTTAAAAAAAGAAATAGCTGAATATATTAACGTCTCTGTAATTATATAAATTGAAAATCTCATATTCCTATTGAAACAAAAAGACAACTAACAGAAATGAAATTGTGAAACTAATTCAATTATGTAAATTATGTGACTTGCAACGTGTGTTTGATAGACGATTAATGAAATAATACTGTTGTTATTATTACAAAATTCGCATAGAAATTACTTACATAAGAAGGGAGCTTTACAATTTATAACGCTGTGGCCCTTTGATTGAAGAGTTAACTCTTAAAATAGAGTGGTTGATGGCCTACTTCGAATCCCCATTAACAAATTCATTCCAAGCGTGCTGTATTCAACAATCCACTTTTCCAGTTGTTTTAGAAAAACGATCTATCCCAAAATTCTTCGAAACAAACAAACTATAATCTTTCAATGGAGGCATACATCAACATGTTTTTGATTGTCAGCGATTCTTTTTTTTTTCGATGTTCTAAAATAAGAAACTTCGCACTTTTACGAATCAAAAATCTCTACGCTCAATTTTCTTTTATTGTTCCAAAGTATGGTCATGAGAAAGATTATTTGTGTTTCGAATGGTAGTCAGTTTCTATTCCCTCATATCGACCCTCATAGTTGATGCAATACAAATTTTGTAATTTTCAATGAAGAATATCGATACAATTCTACCTTCTTCAATTGTTTTTCCTAAAGAATAATTCTTCAAATACTTTCTTGATACGAAGGTTTCAAAGATTGATTTCACACTTGACATAATTGCTGAATGAATCACTATTTGGGATATTCAAAAATCAAGTGAAAAGCGAATGGATTATGAATACATAGTATTGTTTGTGATATTAGTGAAATAATGCGAATGAAAAATATCATTCAAACATAAACGCATTGCGTGGATTTGACGTTGATGGGGAGTAAAAACAACGGAGGAATGTTCGCCCCGGTATGAAGGCAGACATTTATGACATGGGATGGATCATGCACATAAGAATTGTGCACTTATTTATTATGCACATAAAAAAATTGAATTAAATTTGTTCACATATTAATTTTAGTTGTTTCTAATACGTTTGATAAATGTGCACTGATAGTCGTGCACAGTGAATTGTACACGTGAAAAAAAATGAAAAATATAAAATGTAAGATTGTGCACCTTACATTTTGCACCTTTGGGAATATTCAATATTGTTTTTTATGCGCAAGTAATCATGCACAAAATTTTTATTCACAAAAATTTGCGCATAAAAAACAATATTGAATATTCCCAAAGGTGCAAAATGTAAGGTGCACAATCTTACATTTTATATTTTTCATTTTTTTTCACGTGTACAATTCACTGTGCACGACTATCAGTGCATATTTATCAAACGTATTAGGAACAACTAAAATTAATATGTGAACAAATTTAATTCAATTTTTTTATGTGCATAATAAATAAGTGCACAATTCTTATGTGCATGATCCATCCCATGTCACATTTATCCGTTGCTTACACGTCATCTCGTCTCATCCACCGACCTCACTTATCCTTCTCAAATTCATACAACGTGATGGGAAGATACAATGAAAAAAAAAATTGAATCAATATTCATTTGTCTTCATGAAATATTTCTTTCAATCAAATCATTTTACTTGAGTTAAATAAAGAAGTTTTGAATTGAATTATATATACACGGAGAACAAAAATTCGTTGGAATAGCAAGAATTTCGCTGTCTTAACGAAACTCGCTTGTTATTATATGGACAGCAAGCAAGTCCGCTGAAGTGAACGGCGATTCGTTGTTTCAGCGAATCAAGCTTCGTAAAATTAGCAAAGGACTGATAATTATAACGAATCAGTTAGTAAATACAGCGAATTAGCTCATTAACACAGTGAAATGTCATCGTTAGGTTATTCAATCCGTTCAGCGAAGACGGATTCGTTAAAATAACGAAATCTTTGTTTCCGTGTAGTATTCCATCTGTTCGAATGAATATCTATTGAATGAAGGAAAGATAAATAATATTATTGATACTTCTGTATAAAATATATCTCGATTTATATCTAAATTTTGTAATTTTCGTATTCCAATTTTATATTTTTCTTTCTGAAAATGTATTAAAAATATGTATTCTATAGAAAAATATATATTCTATACAAACATATTGATATCGGTGGGTATCGCCCATCCCTACGTGGAGGCGATTTGTCTCATCGGTGGCGGTACCACTCGGGGAGGTTTAATTTTATTGAATCCAGATTTGTGGTTACCATTTTCGAGTATTATCGCGTGAAATGAACAAGGCTCGACAATGCGCTTATCATATTCTACCCATGTTCTGTCTTTATTTGTTGCACTGAGAAAAACGCATGAGAAACGTATATAGGGCAATTCATCATAATAATAGCCACCTTAGATATGTCAGAATTTATATAATTTTTTTCTCTGAGTTGTAGTGGATTTCCGAATGGACCGAGCTGTTTTTCTTTGGCATCTAACAGTACCTTCGTGAAAGGACATGATCAAGAATCAATTGAAAGGCTCAGAAATCACATGGCAACAAAGAGACTGAATCATTCTGTATGCGGTCAAGAATGCTATCGTCTATCTCATGGAAAAAGTGAACAATTATTAGCCAAGAGCCAGCCATTTTGTGGGCTACTTCCCCAAAAATTGAGGACTGAATTATCATTCAAAATGATAATTTTTTTTGAACGGTAATGTCACGCTCAATTAGCAATTTCCTCGCCAACTCTTATGGACAGAAACTAGGGATGAACGATGTTCGAAAACACCGATGTTTTATATATATATAATATTTTCAGTTTTTATCGAATTTCATACAGCATAGTCATTATTTCTTCGGGAAAAAATCACTGACTTTCCCTGGTTTCCCAATTTTTTCATTTTTCCCTGATCTGATAAAGGAATAGTCAAGACTTTATTTGAAATCCGTAAATGCCATAGCCGTAATATAACCAGTAGAGCAATTTTATATTGGGATAAGCAAAATTCAACATATTCTCCAATGATTCCCAATGGAATACCATATTGAAATGGAAAATCCATTTTATTCTCAAAATAATTCATCTACGTAACTATATAAATCCTCGTCGATGTTTTAATTTATTGAAAAATGAATACAAATCTCATAATTCATCTATGCACTGGAAAATTCATGAAAAATGACGAAAAGTTTTGGCAAAATGTTTTACTATTTTCTTTTGAGTGGAATTACAGATTATTCAAAATTGGAACGGATAAACGATTTAAAATTGGTTAGAAATGTTATGATAACTCCAATATTCCTTGGAATCATCAAAAGATGTTCCCAAAATTGTTTCAAATTATTTACTACAGAATAATTTCATTACTCCCGTGTGAAAGAATCAAGTGAAGGCTGTGACAGAAAAACGGTCAGGAAAAACTATACATGATGGTTGAGAGAATAATACATACAGTAAAACCCCGCAATAAGAAACTTCCCCAGTTTCTCGCTTACGAGTCTTCCCCCATTCCGAGCTCAAATTTCTTCTGCCCACAACCCGCAATAAGAACATTGAGTTTTAGAGAGTTTTGAAAGTCATTTTGAAACAAAACCTTAGTGACATTCAATTACCATATTATTTTTTTCATTCATAATATAATGAATATTGTGTAAATATCGAACAACAGTTCAAGTTATCCTTAAAAATAATGATCATAGGATTTTAAAAAATTGAAATGCATTTATTTAAAGATCTTCATATAGAATATCGAAAGTCGTAGTAATTGGAAAAGATTCTGAATCTTGTTGAAAATTGTTTTCAACTGTAATAGGATGAAACTGGTATTGGTAAAGGCTGCATTCATCCGAAGAAATAGTATATTCATTGGGAGTAACCCAGTTGACTTTTGGAAATAAATGAGAACTTTTAGACGCTTGATTCCCTCTATAATGAGCATATTTGAGATTAATTTTTTCATATACTCTTATTTTGTAAATAAGCGTAAATAAATAAGTATGAGCGCAGAAGTGCATGTAAATAAACGTTGAAACAAATGACGGGCGATCACAGCTCAAACGGCTAAAGGAAAGTTTCTTAATGCGGGGGCGTCGCCGAAAATGCGAAGGAAAGACAGAAAGAGCGAGGAGTGTTGGCAATGTAGAAATAGCGAAGAAATCCTGATTCGGGGAAAAACTCTTCCCCTTGGGGGCTTTTCGTTTCTTATTGCGGGGTCTTACTGTACATGAATTATGCCATCAAGTATCATTTTTGTAGACCCACCCTGGTAGAAATTTTCTCAAGTAAAATTCGAGGCACTAGCAAGTCCAACTTTTTTCACGGTAAGGGCCTTGCAAGTGAAACTTACAAGTACCTTGTGAGGCATGTAACGCTTGGAATGATGAGGCTCTCGCTAGTTCTACTCATTAATTACTCATATAAAAATAGTTAAAAATTTGAAGAAAACTGTACATAAAAAAGTTGCACGGAAAAAAATGCCAGTCAAAGATCTAGTAATCCTAGATAGCACAAGAGTTCTAAAAGAGTTCATGATGAATACAATGTATTCATATAGACCTCTTTTGAAACTCTTGTGCTATCTGGGAATTTTATATAAATACTAACTTTAACTTTAACTTTTTTTTCGTAACTTTTTTTTAGTTTCCTTGATAAATCTGGATAAACCTGAAACAGTAAGGTTCAGAAAATGAATGTTGACTTGAAAGTACAAAAGCCCTCAAATACGAATCAAAAAGTAACAAATCTGATTAACATCTAAGATGCTGAAAAAATTACAAAACAAAATGCATACTAAAATTTGACATTTGAGTGACTTGAGTTTCAATCAGATCTGTTACGTTTTGCTTTACATTCATAGCATTTCATATTTTTAAGTGAAAATCCATTTCTGAATTTTCAACGCTCCACGTTTACACAGGAACCTGAGAAAAGGTTTCAGATTCATATGGAAATTAATAAATTTTTGAATGGCATTTTCTTTTGTACATTGATGGAAGTTTCTTATAATCCTACACTTGAACAAGGGAATATTAGGATGTCAAAGAGATAACTAGTGATACTAGGGTTTACAGGATGTTTTCAAATTATTGAATATGGATATTACATTATAAATAAACTTTTTTTTTCAGTGTAGTTCACATATGAATCATATATGGGGCATGTATGGGTCATATGTGCATGTTATATGGCTCATATATGATTTTCACAAAATTCATATATGGTTTACATACGGTTCATATACGATTCATTTCCACTAGAGAAGTAATTCCCTGCTCACAGCATTTTATATAAAGAATTTTTCAAATAATTTCATTTTTCTTCGCATTTTTTAGAAAGAAATTACTGTCCAGATAACGTACAACAATTACCGATGAATTTTGAAAAAAGAACTTCTCCTGAACTCTTTTACAATTCAGAAAATTCTTACAGTTTTCAAAAGAATTCTTCGAATTCCAAAAGAGTTTAGGAAAAGTTTTTTCCTTAGAATTCATAAGTGATTCTTGTATCTAATCTGGGTTATTAGATGTATGATACATACAATACCCGTATTGCAAAAAATCGTATGCAATTCTTAGGTTGAATGATTCAGTTCACATTTTATTTACTGTTCAAATAACAAACAAATCATAACACTTACCATGAAGTTTACGTTTTCTTCGGTACTTTCTCACTCTCTTCCGAGCCAGTCGGTTTCTATACATTTTTATCACTGAATCACGTAAACCTCCGACATCTTTTTAACCTAAAAAATTCTACGCAAGATTTGGCGAAAATTTTGCTCTCCTTTTAACATGTGCAATAAAAAATTATACTTGCGCTAACTATTATATATTAGTCCGAACGTTGATAGCGGTATCTTGTGTTCACGTATATGCATTGAACTCAATATGCACATTGATTTATAAGCAGTGTTTGCATTGTTGTCAAAAATTCAAAGCATGATTGTTATATTCAGAAGCATTACAAAGATTTAATGAACATGTGAGAGATTTTTTCATTTGGCGGTAAACATAACCTCGATACAATTACTTCAGTTATTCTGTAGATTGTTACAAGGGCTTGCAAGTCCCTCACAAGGGACTAGTAAGGCCTTTGTGAGGCCTAGAGAATGACTAGAGTGATTTTTGCTAGAGTATCTACCAGTCAAACTTGTGAGGAACCCACTCCCTAACAGCACATCCACCGACTTCCATTTCGCATCCCCGTGGACTCCACGTGGATAAATGGTGGACGTGCATAGAACGTGAATGAACGGAGATTCCACGCGGAGGCAACGTCGAGGCAACGTAGAAATGTCCGGTGCTGTACGGGCTGTTAACTTGCAAGTTCAACTAGACTAGTTTCGCCTTGAGAAAAACTTGCGAGGGCCTCGAAATGACTAGAAAATGCCTAGAATAATTTCTGCTAGGGGCACTTTTATGCATACCCAGGCAGCAAAGTGATCATTTTGTATGCATAAACCCCCTGCAAAGAATTCTTGACCGGTCTGCATTATAATATCGAGAAAGAATGCAATATGAGTTCAATCAATTCAAAATAATTATATATTGGACGCCCTGGAAAATTTATATTAAGCTAATGAGTGATTTTTAAATATAAACGCTGATGGACAATTTTCTAGAAACAATGGAATATTTGACTGAATAGTAACAGGAAATATTTGGCTGTTTTAAATAAGGTTTTATTGAATCAATTGAATATCTATTCTTATCAACAAAATGGTTTGTAAAACATTGGAAACTTCCCGTACAGCACCGGACATTTCTACGTTGCCTCTACGTTGCCTCCGAGTCGAATCTCCGTTCATCCACGTTCTATCCACGTCCACCATTTATCCACGTGGAGTCCACGGGGATGCGACGTGGGAGTCGGTGGATGTGCTGTTAGGGTTGTTGTATTCAATGAATATTTGTTTCATTTGAAAGATATTTATCCGAATGAGTTTAATATTTCTTTGCGAAAGTTCAATAAAAAATTTCATAGGTTCCAGGTAAGTCGTCCATTCAGACCTCATATTTCATTCAAAGTATTCCTAATGAACTCACGTTTTATTTCATGGAAGGAACTCTTTGCGGAGACTCTTGTGCTGTATGAGTAGTTCATGCCTCGTGAAAGTCATTCAAAGTCATGTTGTTGACACAAAACACATTCAGGACACAATCAGGCCAACTGAATAAGTGAATATAACAGTATAAAGCGCTCGAGAGATAATTTTTCACCGTGACTTGAGAGTTTTATTCGAAATAATTGACTCAAAAGTGGATGGGAATTGATGTATAAGGTTTCTGGAGGACATCCAATGAACTATTGGACGGAAAATCTCCCATTCCATGTTCTAATTCCAGTTCTGGTGGGTGCAAAACGTCCTGTCCTCTCAAACGTCGTTTTATTGTTACGTTTTTAAATACTTTTGACACAATTTGCCAACATTTCGTCCTCTGGAATTCCGGTTTGAATCTCTGGCTGGTGGAACATAAATGAATTCTGAGTGACATTCTAGAGACTTTGAGAAAAGTTTGTGGAAAACTGCGTTCCTCACAAAGTGAACAAAAATTCGCGAGAATTTGGCGTCGAGCTTTACTTTGTTGATTGTTAACAGAATTTTAGTTTAGAAGAGGTTTGTTTCAATGATCGAGGATCCCTTATGATTAACTTTTTACAGACTTTTGACGCACTCTCCAAAAAATGCCCAGTGGCAAGATTTCATCAGTAATCTGGGAAAAAAATCAGGGCACAAGAATTTTTGGATGACTTTGGACGAACTTTTGCGAAGCTTTATCATAAAATTTCATCTATCGACAGTACACTAAGAATTCAAAAAAAATCGGCGATTAGATCTGCTTGATTGATTTTTAAGGGACTTTTGGGCGACCTTAAACGGATCCCTGTTCTTTAGAACCGTGTGAAAGATACCGTTTTTTTTTTCAAGGATTGTGGATCCTCCAAAGTTGACTTCTCAAAAACTTCTGAACAGTTGGAGACGGAGGACTTTAGGTTAATTCAGAGCAGATATTCAAGGAACTTTTCCACACTCTTCGTCCCCAGAAGTTCCGTCAGAAATCTGTAGATTGCAAAAAATAAATGATTTTTTGGTGGATCCTTCATTTGGAGGACTTCATGGGAAATTTGATTCCTCCAGAGTCTATGAAGAAATCGTGGAAAGTCAGAGATAAGGTGCTCTTGGCTAATTATTTAGGGACTTCCGGCTGACATCTGATCAATTTTCGTTTTACGAAACTCCGGAAAGAGTTTTTTTGCTATACGAGGCCTGAGGATCTCTCCCAGTTATTGAAGAACTCGTGAAAGATCGCGTGTTCAGAAAAATGCGTCAAAAGTCTCTGAGAAGTCAATCGTGATGGACCCTCAGTCCTCGGATGAACAAAAGATTTCTCACAGAATTTGGAAGAACAAAAATTCGTCAGGTGTCAGCCGAAAGTCATTCGGGAAAATCTGAGACGTCAGTTCTACTAACAAGCTTTCCCATGACAGCAAAAGAATTTGGCTGCATTAAAAGTTTTTCTTGCTTCTGTGGCAACTGTTTCTTGTAGGACCTATAGTAACACACCAGTCTGATATGCAAGACGTGATACGGCTTCCTCTTTTTTCGCAAAATGCAATGTTGCTGGAAGAATTGAGAAAATCCATTCTTGCAACTTTACACAATTGCGAAATCAATGTTGCAATACAAAAATTCTTCTTCCACCCAAAATCTCTTCTCATAATGTTCAATACTTTCCAGAAAGTCTCGTCACAGTCTCATTCGTGATGTTTCATCAAAGGTTTATAGTTTTAACAGCAAAACATGATAAAATTCAATACAATCCAGTGATATTGAGAACTCTTCATCGACATTGAAAAATATTGAATTGGGTTGAGAAACCTGGGTTGAGAATCCACTGTTTCCATCTTAAAGGATTTAGGAAAAATGTTTCAAACAAAAATTCCTCATTTTTTCGCGTAGAATCATGATATGCGATAAGAAGTAGGAGTTTCCATTTGAAAAATTGAAGTTGACCTCATTTTTACCGAACACAGCGCCATCTACTATGGAACTGATATCGCCATTGTGTCGTCCCCTCTCTTAACAACAACATTCGAATGAGATATTTCGGCTCTTGAATGCATTCCTCAAGATATCCGTATATTGTTTCATAGACTTTATTGTTCATCGATTGTGGCGCCATCTTCAAAAATTTAGAAAAACGTTTCAAGCAAAAGTTGCTCAGTTTTTTGCGTAGAATCAAGATATGCAATAAAAAGTGGGGGTTCCTGTTTGAAAAAATCATGTTGACCCCATTTTAATCGATCATAACGCCATCTATGATGAACCTGATATCGTAGTTTTGTGGCCCCCTCTTTGTATAACAACTTTGGTATGAAGTACTTTTGATTTAAGATGCATGTTTTTGAGATATTTGCATTTAAAGATTAAAATGGGACACCTTCTATATTGTACACAAATTATATATTTATTATATAGATTTTATATATAATGAGTAACGAAAGTGAATAAGGTTACAGTCCCTGAAGAAAAGCCGCTTAGGAAAATTTATGCCATTTTAACTGAAATGCTCCATGTTTTCTCTAAAAAATTGTAGGAGAAATGAAGCGTGTTTAGGTCAAAATCAAGTAAATTTCTTTGAGACGGAAAAAAAGTATCTTAGAGGTGGGCAATATTGATGTTTAATCTGTCAACAGCATAAGAGTAGATGCTGATTATTGATAATAAATGAAGGTTTTCGTTGTTTAGTTTTCGAATTTTACAAACGAAAATTCAAATCAATTACGCTTTTTTTTATTGAGGAAACGAAATGGAAATAAATGGAAACTTTTTTGAGAGATTCATGAAAATTCCCGGAAAGTGGCCACCCTGTTATAAGATAAGGATAGGAACTGAATATATTTTCTATAAAAAACATCGATACTTTCCATACATCACCCATTTCTAATAGAAACTATACCCCTATACTATAAATTTCGGTCAGTGATTGACCACCCATACAAATCTTCCACTTTGGGTTTCGATAGATATAAAATAGGTGAAGGAAGACTCCTGACGAAAATACCATGTCCAAACATTCTATTTACGTCAGGGACTCGACGTTGAGGCAAAAAAGATGCGACGAGGGAATGTTCAGGCCTTTGAAAATCTATGTAACGAATTTAACACTATACGTTTCGAACCAGTGGAGCTTTTGAAATCATAAATCGAATCTCCCTCCATTCATCTTGTATCCATGTTTATCATTTATGCATCTATGATGCATCGAAATCCAATGTGAGGGATCAGTAGTTGGTCTGTACGCTTGGGTGGAAAAATTTTCCAAATTTCACTGTAAGAAACATTGAGAGTTTTCTTCCACATTAGAAAAGTAAATTTCGTTCCCTGATCGCGGGGGATTGGTTTTCCATCAAAATTAAGGGGTCCCTTAATTTACTCTTTCAGGGACTATTTTGCCTCTTGAGTGGTGAATCCACTAAAAATGAAGGAAAAGTCCATCAAGTTATGGTGGAAAGTTTCCCATTCATGAAACAACTCTGAGACCATTATTTGTGGAGGAAAATTCCACTCTTATTTTCCACAGTGAATATATATTTTATGTATAACACCTATACAAACTGTACACTGAGAGGAATTTACAGTTGGATTTAATATGGAATTATAGGAATGGGGGAACAAACTGACTTCTAATGAAACTTACTGTAAAACATTGTAAATTTTATCAGATTTCTATTGTTATGCCATAGTAAATTTGACTATATTATAGTAAATTTGATAGGGGAGTCAGTATGTTCCTCTATTCCTATGATTACATAGTAAATTTAACTCTAAATTTTTCTCAGTGTATCGAATGACAGTCCACTCTGGTTATGAGCCTATTACTTATAAGCCTCGTCCATATTTGTTCCGCTTCACTGAGCACGTTCCCCCACTTAAGGCCCCACGCAGTTTTGGTTCATACATCTTGCTATAAGCCGCTCTGATGAATATAATTTTTGGCCGGAAACATTGGTCAATTGGAGACCATGGAAAATGTTGAATTTGTTTTGATATTGATTAGGAACCAAGATGTCCATATAACGTTCACTGGAGGTTGAAAATGAAAATAATGTTGAATTTTCAACTTACAGAACTCGATACATGTAGTATGTTTCAATATGAATTGTGTGAAGCTTATAAGAAGTAGTGCAAGACAAAATTATTACTTATGGTGGAGGGGACGTCGATTTATCCCTAGTTTCTTCCCCTACAGCCCCTAAGCGAGGCTTATAACCAAATTGGACTGTATATATAAATTATATATAATTTTGAAAACTTCTCTACTCGGGTGGGCAATTTTCGAGGGTTTGAATGATGGCAATGGTTTGCCCAGTTTCAATAGGCAAATTATGATTGGCAAAAATTTCAATAGTCAAAAATGGTTTATCTCTGTTCAATAATGATGAGGATCTTTGAAAAGGATCTGCGATATTCTTTTGTATGAAAAATATATAATTTTTATAGATTCCAACCAAAATTCGATACTTTTATTATAAAAAAGGATCTATCTTTTTCATGGATCCCCATCACTACTGTTCAATAACCAATCAGTTTTCGGGTCTTCATAGGTACCATGTCTATCTTTGGTCCAGTTTTTGTTAGCTGATTTCAAGTGTGCATACTTTGAACAGTGAAATTGAATGTTTTTGAAGTTGGAATCGTTTATAGAAACGAAACCAAAATTCAAATTCACTAAATCTGATGAATCTTCGTTATTCGTCTTCTCTAATGAATTATTTGTAATTTTTTGCAACTGAAAACATTGGTCCAAGAATGTACGGCAAGATTTTGGGTCTTCAAGGGGATACTAGCGCCGGGACTTTGG
The DNA here is from genome assembly GCA_018340375.1 of Gonatopus flavifemur. Taxonomy (NCBI): domain Eukaryota; kingdom Metazoa; phylum Arthropoda; class Insecta; order Hymenoptera; family Dryinidae; genus Gonatopus; species Gonatopus flavifemur. The sequence continues at coordinate 20,992,321 of JAFFJZ010000007.1, forward strand.
CCAAATCTTTCGTGTAAGATTTCTCCACAATACTTGAATATTTTCAAAATATCGCTCTACACAGCATTTCTTGAATGTCTATAGAAATACTGTATAGAGCGATATTTTGAAGATAGGAAAGTATTTTGGAGAAATCTTACACGAAAAATTTGGCTAATGTCCCGGCGCTAGTATCTCCTTAACAGCTGAGTATTCCGGTACTTGATCACTCCCAACGTGTATCCATTTTGGCCCCGCTTTGGTTCAGTATTGGCCCCATGTTGGCAGGATGGGGGCCCATCCTCGCCCAGTGTGGGCCCCATTGTACATATATGCTAGGACTAATTTGTTTCGATAAGCGATTCAAACTTCAGCAACATCAAATTAACATAGTATTGTTCAATATACGTATAATCATTTCCTTCACGGCTCTTGAGTAATTTCATTGGACAAGAATTGGCTGAAAGCTAGAAAGACTGTTTACTTTTTCTACTAGGACTATCAAAGTCTTTCAGGAATTATTGTAATCATCATTCTGACAATATTGTTTCCTGTCTGAAAAACAATACATCAATAGTTAGGGTTCCATAACCACTATATTATGAAGATTTATTTGAATTATTCATCTGAATGCGTGTGACTATGCCTCTACCGATACTAAATCCATGACTAAATCCGGGCTTTAGTACGCTGCTAACAGAAATGATAATTTCTTTGGTGAATATTTACGTGGTTGCGATATCTATGCTCATATGGATTATAGGGACATTTTAAAGAACATTCCATATAGAGTATCAATCGACTAAGCATTGAACATTTCCATGGACAAACGCATTCTTGGAGGGGAACTCGAAAGTTCGTAAAAGTTGGGGTGGCAAAATTATAGAAGTTGTGGAGATTTTTCTCAAATAATATACACATATATTTGTTGGAATAACTGAGGGCCAGGATATTATTTCTCCCTGGGCCGCAAAAATGTAAAAACGCCCCCGTTCATAGATCCACATATACTCATGGCATTTCTAGTGGAAAGAATTCAAAAATTATCTATAATTCATTATGGTGTTCGTTGAAAATTCATTTTTTTCCGACGCCCCAAAAACACTTTTTGTATGATGAAAAAATACGGAAGAAATTTGTTTTCTAACAAATATAACACATGCCTCAAGACAATCTAAGTTCATTTTTTGATAAAATCGTAGTTTTTCTTGGAGTATCTCTCAAAGTATACGGATTAACGATAAAATTGTCCGTATAATTCTATCTCTAATCCGTAAACTCTAAGAGATATTTAGAAAAAAACTACGATTTTATCAAAAAATGAACTTACACGCAGAGAAAAATTGTTGCTGAAAAAGTCATATCAGCAAAGCAAATTTTCGAGGTTTACTGTTTCAGCAACTTTTTTTCTCTGAGCGTAGATTGGTTTGAGGCACGTCCCTAACAGCATAATGTGTCTCTGGGACGTTTTCTGAACGTTCAGGAAACTTCCTCTACGTTCTATAAACCTTCCATAAACATTCCAGAGGTCTGGGGTGTTGCATTTGCTCAAAAAAAATTTCTCCCGTGTTTTTCCATCATAAAAAAGTTTTTTTGGGATGTCGGAAAAATTTTATTTTCAACGACCACCCTATAATTCTTGTATAATTGTATATAAACTATATTTTCGAATACGGTCGAGCCACTTGGATAAGAATTCCCAAAGATTTGATGATGAAATTTCATATTTACGATACAGTCATAGTTTGCTCGTGTTGCATGGAATTTCGAACATGAATGCTTCAAAATCGTTAAAGGAAAAAAAATTCTCAACCCTGATGAAACATGTTCGTAGAATTGGAAAATTGTTCATGCGACGTTGAAAACGTTTATTTGAAATATTGAAAACTAGCGGCAGCGTTACATAATTTCCAACTTGCAAAAATGAATAAAAATTGTCAAAACTATATATACTTTATGTATAAATTATATATAATTTTGAAAAATTGTCAAAACTATTGATTATCACGATTACGGAAGTCGGCTAGGTATCTCGTTCTTTCCTCGTTTGATCATTGTTTCAAATTGTGATGGAATTCGCACAGAAATACTCTATCCATTTCGAAGGCATACATATTAATGTTTCAATGGTACGTTTTGTATGAAGCTTCACGTTGTGTTGTTGAAACGTACCCTGAAAATGAAAATTCCGAATGAAATGTACGAAATTAAACGAAGTCAGTCGAACATGTCCGAGGCTCGCGTGCGCGAAGAGGTAAAAAAGGTGGGGTGAATTTACCCCCACTCGGCGTTTCCCCTTTGAAGATGCCCCCGCCATAAGCGCATTTCCCCGCCGTAACCGCTGTTTCTCTCTCCTCTATACTCGATATCAACGTACGTGCTCGTCGCTCGTCGCTCGTTCGTCTTTCTCTCTCGCTTCCTCGTTCCTCTCTCTTTCTCTCTCTCGTTTTATCCATGTCTCATTCCCTCTCATTCAGCTCTCGTTCTTAACGTCAAACCACTTAGGGCCGCAGACCTCTGGCGAGCAGTAGTCGTCAGTCGATCTTTTCCCTAGCCAAGAGCGGGCACATTCCGGCGGCATTTTCCACCTGATCGAAGACGAGTGCGCGCGGTCGGCCGGGCGTATTCGAAGTAACACGCCATTTTGTATCCCATGCATCATCTCTACTCATATACAATAATAAAAACCACTACGTCATTTTAACATTGTTTGTGTTTAAAATACAAATACGTTTACTCGTACATTCATCAATTGAGGGAAAGAGGATAGAATAATGCAATTATAGTGCTCCAATAAGCTCCTGTGTTGTTTTTCTTTTCTTTTTCTTTTCCTTTTCTCGCTCTATATTTACGCATAACAAAATAATCACCCTGCGAAAGGCTCTTTAAACGATATAAACACATGCATTCACGTATACGATTGTAAAACAAAAAACAACCGTGGGTCGTACAGTTTCTTCGAAGTGAGAATATGTGTGTACCGGTGATTTTTTTGTTGCCTCTTTGCTTCTAAACGACATATACAACGTATATATATATTAACTTTTCGAATTCGAAACGCCTCTCGAGATAATCAATTTGAGAAAAATCGAGAGAAAAGAAAGGGAGACAGTGAGGGTGAAGAGAGTAACATAAATAAATAAATAAATATATATATATATATATATATATATATGTCCGTATGTGTATATATATGCATATATAATTTGTTTATAAGTGTGTGTCAGTGTGTGTTTTTGTGGCTCTGTGTTGTTTTTTATTTCCGTTGACCACGAACTATACACAACACGCGTGGTTTGGTTGGTGGTGTGTTCCGTAGAAATATAGTGGAGGGAGGAGAAGCAGGAGAAGGAGTACGTTCGGAACAGCGTGACCCCACCGTAACCCATGTGCTTTTCTTATTCTTTATTTCGTTGGATGATGAGAATAAAGAATAATGACGACTCGACCGGAGATAATATAAAATAAATGAATTAGTGAGTAATAGTATTCTTTCAATTCAAATACCATGTGCCCTTTTTTTCCCACTTGCATCATATTTTTTCACGAGGAGTATCCGTCCTGTATGAATGGGTATGAGTGTGCGTCCGTGAGGAAAAATTTTCCATTCGCCGCCTTTTTGGTTTTGTTTTTTTTTATAGATATCGCGTTGAAAATTATGATGTCCGTATATTATCGTTTTATATGTACATATATACAAAAATTCGTCAGAAAACTTTTTCGCTCGAAAAAAATATTTGCCTGGAATTGAAAGTATACCTCACACGTACGCACACCTACATCTCCATATACATACACACATACATACATCTTATACGTATATACGTTTGTTTTTCTCGTCTCTATCTACCATATTGAGACCACTGCGTGTTGTTTTTTTACTCTTACTGGTCGCTATAGCTTCGTTTTTCTCTATCTCTCTCTTACCCGATTTACATGACAAATGAAGAGAAAAGTGCGAAATTTGATGATTCGAGTACGGGTTTGGAAAAAATTTGCTATGTGGAAAGCCATGAGTACCGTAATCTAGAGTGCTCGTGTCTCTAGAACTTTCTAGGACTGTGTATTGAATTTTGTAGCGCGCGATGTTATAGTATAATTAGAAAATTCTATACCCTGTACCTATGATTTAGATACGATCGGCTTGGTATTTTTCCATTGCCTACCATCTCAAATCCTTACAACTTCATTTGCTATAATCAGTAAATTTCTCTTTACAATGTTCGGTGGATGATCGAAAAAAAAGAGCTTTTTGAAATGTACAACATCCTTTAGATTGTTGTGTGTGGAAATGAGTTTACGTTGTATGTATTAATATGTGTAATAAAACCTTCGAGAATGTTCTTGAGGAACATTGGGGCTGTCACAATGGATACGAGAGGCCAAGAGGTTTTCAAAGCGTTTTCAATTCTATTCCGCCATTTTGAAAATGGAGAATGGATTTTTTGTTTAATCGGGGTCGCTTGAATCTCTATAATTCAATTCCTCTTTTTCATCGAGTGACGCCATGGAAAAATTTCAGACTATTCAGATGGATGCTCATGTTTTTAAGTGAAATATAATATTTGTATAGGGGTCATGCGGAAATACGATGTTGTTTATCAATTTATACATTTTTCACTCATGTAGGGAGTTGCACATATTCGTGACCATGCGTATACGTGCACAAGCTTCAACCAGGCTATGTGATCGGTATATGCACATTTTAGGCAAATTCTTGACTGCAATTGTTTATGAAAAATATTTGATAATGCAATCGAGTATTACATGGACAAAAAACTTGCGTAAAGTATTGCTCAAATGCAACCTGAAATGTCATGATGCCAATAATTTCAATTATATTACTGTGAAAAGATTTTGAGAGTGTGGTTGATTTCACAATACAGATGGATAAAGTCGTGATATACCGTGAAATATAGTAGTTTTTATGTTTTTTATTTGTATATATACTTGACGTTACTAATCTTGATTACGCAAAAACATTCAGAACCATAAATATATGTAAAAAATTTCAAAAACGAAGAGGTTCGATAGGCCGATTTGTGTGACACTTTTTTTTTTACCCTTAGAGACAATTTCTGATCGATCCAACACTAAGAAAAAGGTTTTCTTCTGACAAATCAACGCATTTGCTTGAACATCTCTGAGAGATATCGTCTCATACAAATAAGACTTATTCATTATCACCAAACACTGTGTTGAGTCAAGAAATTCATATTTATCAATTATAACCAAATCATCTATTTAATTCAAGCTGATCGAAATTGATTTGAATGAATATGACTTCTTCTCAAATTTAGATTTATCGAATCATCATCGGTATGAAGTTGACTCAAAGAAATATGTGCTGTATTTATCAACTATGGGGTGAACTAAATATTAATAAATTTTTCTTTGGCCGTATCCAATTATACGATTTATTTACCATAAACAAATCTAATTTGAGTCAACGAATCTTTTTCCTCAGTGCAGCCTTGATGGCTACCACCTTAATCAGTTGGATAAAATCAAAAGAATTACGTATAATTTATATATAAACTATATTTAATTTTGATGTTCCTGAAGTTTGAATCGTTCATAAAACGAAACGAAAATTCAAACTCACAAAATCTGATGAATCATTGGTGTTTTCGAATCAACTCTTTGCAACTGAAAATATCATTTGGAAGATAATATATGCAGTATACTGCCAGAATTGGGGTTTCAACGGTTGAGTATTTCGTTATTTGATTGCCAATTCTTTTCAATAACCGATTCAAACTTCAGCAACATTAATTTTGAAGATTTTTTCACTTGGATGGATGTAAAAGAAGAAACGATAAAAAAATCAAATGGGTGAAGACTTTTTATTATTCTTTTACCATAAATAACTTACGTAAGTGCGTGTTATAGAATCGACAAATGTTTTATAAATGCTTCACAAAGTGAGGCTTCACTACGGGAACAGACTACAAAAAGGTTTTATGTATATTTATACACATACCCGAACAGTATATAGATTCATATAAGCCTCCGTTCAAGCAAGAATCAACTGAATATTGTCCATAAGGGTCCAAAAAGTGGTTCTCATATGTTTGGTTCATTTTGGAAGGGGACCGAAAACCCGCTTCATCGACCCTTCTCTTTCACTGTTAGAAAAATCTGCCTGAAACTTCATAAGAATATTATGAAGTTTTTTACATAATCAATTCATTAAATTTCATAATGAAATATCGAATTCAATAATATAATTCTTGATGTTAAGAATTTTTTTCTCAATGTTGATAATTTTGTTCTTAATTGTAATAATATATTTATGAAATTTAATGAACAATTGTTACATTGCAGAAAGAAATTTTGAAATTTCATCATCAATATTAAATTTGAGAACTATTATTGAATTCAATATGAAAATATGGTATTCCATAAAGAATTCCGTATTAAATTGAGGAATTTTTCCAACAGTGTTTGAATGGACAAAACTCGGTTAGTAACCATCGTTCGAATTCAATCCATCCAGTGAATTTTGTTGAATTTCAAAGAAGATTATTTTTAATCTAAGGAAAAACTTGATCTAAAGACTGATTAATGATTTTCGAGAGGAAATCGTCGAAAAAAATTGAAGTTGGTATAAAAGTTGAAATAATTCTTTTGACAGACAACATTCATTTATTCTTTCGTTCTTTTAGCGCGAAAGTAACCCGGAGAATTGAAAAACTAAAATGACTTTTCCAATCGAGGCTCATCAAAATAATGTTCATGTATTGTCTAGTTACATGGGAAATGTATAAGATACCCGAGTGGAAAAATTTCCAAAATTATATATAATTTTTATATAATTCAATATAATTTATGTATAATTCAGATATAATTCGATATAAATTTTATAAAATTTTGAAAATTTTTCCACTCGGGTATATACAAACATATACAATTCATATATAAAACCTACATAATTCAGAATGATTTTTATCACGGATTTGATCTAAGAACATGGAAAAATATGGTTCGTTACTATGGTACCTGCAACAAAATTGGTTGTCTATGCAAAAATATTCTCTCCAGCAATCAAAAAGGTCAATATTCTGTTAACAAATTTTTTTATGGGAAAAAAAATTTAGTTGTGTCAATCATTTTGCTCGCTCATTCAGCAATTTTCTTTTGTAAGCGCTATGGTAACAGACCAGTTATTGATGCTAGTAATCCTTTTTTCTCCGCGAAGGTATCGAATTGATTTAAAATTGACTCGTACTTATGTGAAAATGAGACATCTCGGTGTATCTTTGAATTGACAATTCTAAAAAATCCCAATAATTTATCTGAACTTGAATTGCCATGTTTTGATAAAATCATATGTTTCCATGTTGCAGAAATGTTCTTGAAGTTTGAATCGTTTATAGAAACGAAATGAAGGTGAAATTAGCCGCCAAAAGCTGGCAGCCAATGGATGTAACGCTTGATAGAATCGTTCTGAAGTAACCAAATTGCTTAGTTGAAAACCACTCAATCAATCTTTGATATGAAAGATACTCGAATTAAGTTTAGTCAAAAGTTACAATAATCGGAAACGTAACGAAACGAAAATGGAAATTCAAAAAATCTGATTTATCATCGAGATTTACCTTCTCAAATGAACTCCTTGGAACTGGAAAAATCGTTGAAAAAATGTACTTTAAGATTTTGATCTCTCAACAATCAAGTATTCCGTTATTCAATTACACTGAGAAAAGGATTTAGTTATAGTTCCCAGCATTTGGTAATAGTTACCAAATCTCATAGTTGAATATGGCGAAATAAATATTTAGTTATAATTACCGACATACAGATTTACAACTAATGCCTTTGGTTATAGTTACCAAACTTGAGTTATTATTACCAAATCCTGGTAATAGTTACCAAATCTTGGTAATAATGAACCAATCACATATTTGAGGCAACCAAATCAATTTGGTAACTATAACTAGGTTCTTTTCTCAGTGTACCAATTCGTTTCAATGGACGATTGAAACTTCAGCAACATTTGCATAATTCTCAGTCCTCTATTATTGTTCAGTCGATCGATCTTCTGGCAAGTATGAGAACAATATTCACAACACTCTCTTTGCACATTTGAATGAAAGTTTATTGCACTCCAATGAAGATATAAACATTCAGTTGAACGGCATTATTATTCTCTTGAACTCATTGAAATATTCATTGAAGTGCTCAGAAATATAAATAATTGATTCTGATCAATATTTATTTCACGAATTGCAATATTCTCTTGAGGATTCTTCATTTTTTTTGTCTTTCGAAAAATTAGTATGACTATACAAGGAGTGTGTAGGAAAATTCATTCTAATGAATATTTCATGCTGAGGTGTAAAGTCATATGACATTAGTGCAAACGCTAACAATGAGATTCTGTAATCTTAGTTCAAAAATGGATTCAAAATTTGAACGAAAAAAATTTGCTTAGTTCCTTCGGATGCTATTTATTCGATTGTAATTAGACCGATCATGAACAGTCGAATCTAACTCGGGTGGAAAAATGTCCAAAATTCATATACAATTTATATATAATTCAATACAGTTTATATATAATGATATAAAAATTATATTTAATGTTGAAAATGTTTCCACTGGATTCACATAAATTCACATGAAAATATGTTATTACGCTTCATTCCGTCCATTCTGTCGACAATTATTTTCTCTCGTCTCAATGTTTAAAAAATGATTGTCAATTCATTAGTTTTGATTCAGTAAATTTGCTGAAATTCAGTAGTTTCATGATGACGGATTGAGGGGATACCGTGCTGGGGTACCGAAATGCTTTACTATTTTTTAGAAATTTTACTCGAATGATTTGGCTACAGCCCCGGCGCCAGCATCCCCTCGAGAGGAGGAGGAGGGGGGGGGGGGGTAGATCCTCAATCAGAAGACCTCGAAAGAGCGGTTTTTGAGATTTTTTCCAAGGTACAAAAAGAATAATTGAATGAAACAAACTTTCTGGCATATTTTCCTGTATGTATCAAATTAATAAAACAAAAAGCTTCTTCCAATGTGAAATAATTAGATATACAAGAGTTATATCCACATTTATAGAGCGCTTTGCAAATGAAGTGTCCTATAGATGTGCAAGATAGAGGTCGTATTCCCTATTCAAAACAGTGAAACCAAAAACACTTCAATTGTCATGCATTATTCAACGTGGACTAACAAAATCCGAAGTCATCGTAATATTCAGAATTTACTCGAGGGTTAAAAAAAACCTGCTTTTAGGAGAAGAAAAATTACTTAACTTTGCTAATAAAAATTGTTTATAGTCCATATAGGAGAGGATAGAACACATGAAACTCTTATCAAGGATTTGAGCATCTGGAACGTTTAGTTGAATGCTACTCAATCGATTTGGAATCGTCCATATATTAAGTCACACTTCTTTCCCGTCTTGTCAGGGTTGGAAAAAAAGCAGAGAAACGTTTTTTTTGGTTTAAAACAAAAACATGTTTTTCTTGTTTCAAACACGGTGTTTTTATTGGAAACATATTTAAAACAACATGTTTTAAACAAACCAACCCTGCGCCTTGCCTTGTCGTATCAACTTCAGACGTGATGAGTGAGATAGAGAAGGGAATAGTAAATCATTTGACGTAATATATGGACGGTTCCTTTCTGGTGTGAAAAGAGCTTCAAAAGCTAAAATTAAAACAATCACCTGCTAGTTTCAGTTTCATAAGTTTCAAAATTTTTCAAAAATTTCAGCATAATCAATTTTTTAAATTACAGCACATGGAAAATAAGGTTCTTTCTTGATTGGTGGGATTCGATGTGACAATTTTGTTTCAAAAAATAGGTTTGACAATAACCTAGGGGCGAATGAAATTTGTCTCTCGTATATGCTCTTTTGGTTACAAAAGTCCATTGAACCACGGTAATTGATCAAATCTAATACAAACTTGACAACGTTAAATGACCATTCACGAGGTAAAATGGATTATAGAAATCTCATCATACAAATTTTGTTTCAATCTTTAATATCCATTGATTGAGGAGTATTAAACCAGAGTATAGTAAGTAATAGAATATATATTCGCAGTTATTAAAGCCTAGTAACTGCATATTAACGGGTATACTCTAGATACTTGTCTGTATATTTAATAAAAAGATGGTACCCAGTACTAGATTCCTTATACTCATTAGTATCCATTTTTCTTCAATTTGAAATTCATTCTCGCCGATTGAAAACCAGTTCTGAAATGGTTCTAATGGGTTTCAACGGTCATTTACCGTAGCAAAGTTTGTATCAGTCAACGGTATTCGATGGACTTGCTGTTTCACCAGGGTGAGGAAATTATTTTTTCGTACTGAAAGAAAGGAACTTTGAAACCAAAATCTCATTGTCCTAGATACCTGTCAAAATTCAGTTGAAGTCAAGATAAAATGTAGGTGGGAGGATTTGAACAGAGTCGAATTAAGGTTGGCGAGGGACACCTTTACAGATAAAATGGACGTCGCTTCTCTAAAAGAAAAAATATTCCATCAACTTCGGACATCCTTTCCGAAAACAAAGATAATCGGTTGTTGAATCCACAAGAAATTGGTCGGTCCCCGTCCTAAATCCAGATCTGAATTTGAAATTCTTTTAGGACAGTTTAACATTCAAATACCCTATACTTCATATATATATCTTGGTTGGAACATATAAATAATTTCAGTGAACTTTCTATGAGTTTGTACAAAGAGTTAAATATAAATTCAAGAGAATTCTCAACCAGACAAGAAAGAGCGTTATCTTCTCATCTCCAATTAATTTCGTTGACTCTTTGCTTGAGCGTCATGCTGTATTCAATTAAGAAATAAGAGTTTTTTTTCAAATATAAGCTCTTCAAGTGTAGTTACATCGAGCGTTTTTAAGAACATTTTTCACAGTATATACATTATTAAGTAAAAACTTCATTGAGATGTCGATACACGTCAGACTTATGCATGTACAAAGCTACGTAACAAGTATCACGATTCGAGAAGTTAATGAGTTATAGTGGTAAAAATGAAAAGTTTATCTGAAAACCCGATGGAAAAAATCGTAATCCAATTTTGTCATTGTAACAACATGAATTTCACTCAAAATAAATGATTTTATCGTTACCAAAATATAAAGTTCAAATTTCACCCTAGGAACGAGTGAAAATGCTGCTTGAATATAATAAATTCACACTTGAAACTCGATAAAATGAAATTATTGATTGATCTTTCATCCGTACAGATCGAGAAAGTGATTTTTCTTATGCATTTCACATAAATCTTCCTACGCTTATTACTTTCAATTGCCAGTCGACAACATTTCATGATTAATTGAAAAGTTGTAGCAATGAAGTTCAGATAATCTTGTCCATTCACATTTCGGCGAGTATCGGAGCTAAATATTCTTACAAATCTGACGGATTTCCATTTTCCAACAAAGCGTGGGAAGGCGTGTTAAAAGACATGTATTACACTCACACGTGCTCATCGTCTGTGTCGGATATGAGCTCCCATCCTTGACGCCACTTCATAACCCGGCTTTTTATCGCTTGCTCATGTACAACTCTTCGTTCATAGTCAATGATGGAAACATATTTTTATTACAGGATCAATTAGTTTGTTGGTTTCATGATTGTGGTTTAAAAGAATCTTTGGCAAGATCAGTTCTGGAATTTAATCTTCACGGAGAAAACGAATATGTTGAAAAGTCCCATAATTTATTGATGATTGATACATTCATTTGCCTGAATTTACTTCTAAAAATACCATAATTAGATGTATTTCTACAAGAAATTATGGTAGGGGAGAGTGGGGCAAGTTTTCTATAGGGGCATGTTTTCCAATGCGTTATAATTTCTTAGTATGCTGGAAAAGCGCACTGCTGAATGAATGGTCGTGAGTAGTATCATCTAAGGTACCATTCACGGCAATATCAGGTTAATAGCTGCTTTCATCATAATAAGAGAACTGTTTTTACGATTTTGTCGTTGGTGAGTAAACTTTACATGTGTTCATTCAAATCGAAAAAAAACATACTTACGTTATTCTGATTGTTTTGGTTGAATATGTGTTTATAAACGAAAGTCCCCTGAATCGAATGATGTGATAATTTTTGTAAATTACTCGCGTCTTTACGATTTTAACCTAGTTCCAAGTTGGAAAACGATGATGGGGCAAATTTTCCAACGTGACGCGGGGCAAACTTTCTCACAAAGAGAATTTGTCGCAGTCTCAACCAAGTGATTTTAGAGTGTTTCAAATGCATTGCTTATATTATATGATTAGTCTTCGCGATTTGAGGTTAGTTTAGAGTTGGAAAACAATGATAAAGCAATGTTTTTCACTGCGGAAAATTATCTCAGTCTCACTCAAATTGTTGTAACGTATTACAAGCAAATTTATCGAAAAAGATAAGCAAATATTATTTGATATAATTTATCATTAAGTTTACAAAGATTACGGATGGTTTGAAATTATAAAAGGAAAACGAATCTTGGCTCCCACAGCCATGATTTAATGGAAGCAGCTGTCTTTTTGTTCTTCATACTTTTGCTTACTTTCTATGTACTACACGGAGAAAACTGGTATAGTAAAATATGGACGGACCAAACATTTGGTCACTACAATCAATCGCATCGTTATTTGAACTAAACGCATCGTTGGTTTAACCAAGCATATCGTAATTTGGATTGAGCCGTTTAGTTATTTTGATTGCGCAGTTTGGTCTGTCCATATTTTACTATTTGCTTAGTGATTATCACTATTCCTTCTTCTCCGTGTACATTCGTTATTTCGTTTTCCTACATCACATGTACTCCCTATTGTAATTGATTTCCAAATAAAAAATCGAATAAAATACTCAATTTGGATTCGAATTTCAATTTCTTATCTATTTTTGGCGATTTTGAATGAGTGAGAAAATTTGCCCCCATATGGTTCGAAGGTGTTGGAAAACTTGCCCCGTATGTGGGGCAAGTTTTCGCAAGTGACATGACTGCAAATAACACTATTTTGCAACAACATGCTTATGAAATCATGACATTTATTTATACTAGGTTGAAGTGGAAGCTTCAACGAGTAAAATAGTACCCCAAACGCCTTGAAATATGCAACGGGGAAAAATACAAAAATCGACAAAGAAAAAGTGGGAAAACATGCCCCACTCTCCCCTACTTTTGACGCTATATTCAGGTCAATAATTTTATCCTTCACAGCCTGGCGCTGATCCTCGATAAATTATAGAACTATTTAAAATATATTGTTCTGCGTGTTGAAAGACGGTTCTATAATTGAATCGAATACTTTTTATCCTCGTTTGGAATCATTCTTGTCTATCTAGTTATTTATTCACTCCAAAAGAACTAACCCGATTTTACACACCGTCTATGCCGACGAGAAATTTTACAAGAAAATTTGAAATTTCAGCTACATGGAATATTGTGAATAAAGTTTAAGCGTTGCTTCATTTCACACTTTCAGCAATCTGCCAAATAAGAGATTTATTACTTGAGTATACTCAATCTGGTAAACGCACATTCTTTTTTTCGACCACTTCTTTCAGCGCTATTGTATTGATTTTAATTGAAACCGTATGGAAGTAGATGTTGCAACTTTCGAGAAAATCCTCTTTCACGTACATGTACACGGAGAAAAAAATATCGCTGTCATAACGATACTGGATAGTCGTAATGACAGTTTAGTGGTATCAGTATCATTGCTATGATCATACAAATCATCCGAGGAACGATATAGATCGCCAGCATAGCCATCTGTATCGTCACCATAGCGATACAGTATTGTCACTACAGCTATCTCTTCTTAACCATACTTCAGATCGCTATAATAGCCATACTTTTTTTTCCGTGTATGAATGCCTTATTTCTCTTGCCTTTTGAGAATTATCGTACAAAAAAAAATAATTCGCTGATATTTGGATAGCTAAGCATTTAGTTGTAACATCTGAATTGTTTCGTCATTCGAATATAAACCTAAAAACCTGTTCTGTCACAGATACGGCTTCTTACTGTGGTAGCTAACGCATAGCTATAGCTGCAATTATTTCAACTGTAGCAGCGAAAAAGCGATTAGTTCTTTCAAATTATTTTTCCCATGATAAATGAAGAATGTATCCAACAAGCAAACTTGAATTTTTCTTCCAAAAGCGCATCGCGCCGTTGATCTCGTTGCGGATGGAACTTTTTGGAACGACTAATAATTTCAAAGTGACTCATCATTACGAATCATTTTAACAAGCGTTTCCGTGAAGAGAGTTCTGAAGTGATAACAATTGAATCGAATTGAAAGAATGATGTTTTTACATTTTGTGATTTTTTTCTCCATTTCCGAAGTTCTATCGACTTAGTAACAACCTTGCGGCCGTTCGATATTTTGCAACGGCACTTTCCGGGAAACACGATGACTGCGTTGAAAACATTATCGATAAATTCGTTTTTTCCTTGAACTATTCAAGCTTTCTCAGGGACTTTCACGTAAGTAGCAGTTTTTTAAAAACGATTCACCGCGATAATTGGATTAGAATGTTACGTGTCAAATGATCTCGTTGAATACGTTTTTTGTTTTAGAAATTCATATTTTTCCATTCGATTTGCGTTATCGCTTCTTGAATTTTGCGTCATGAGGTTCCATTGACGATGCGTCACGTTGAATGATTAAACTCTTCGAAAAAGTATCATTCTCTACACTTGCACTATACTACTGCTCTGTACGTACTTTGACGTCATTCACGGATCGTTGTCGGCCACCTGCCTTTTAATGTACAATTTTCTCGACTCTTGGTGCAACCTTGTGACATATGATAATGAATTCGTTGAAATCGCAAATAAGAATGGGGTATAGAGAAGGGGTACGAAAACGAAAATCCGAATCAACGACGAGTTTGTTCCGCGCGAAATCATGAATTCCTTTCCTCCGATAAACAACAGGCAGGAACAACAATTTTGATTTAACGCGCTTGTACGGATATGTATATTTTCTTTTTCTTTGTAAAATTTATTTGTTCCACGGAGTTATTTCTCAAACTACTAAGAACAAAAGAGCGCACGATAAAACCTGAAACACATGTAACGATCTGTGACGAGAAAATTTTGTTCTTCTAATTTAATCGTCGAGTGATTTTTACGATCTCTTCCACGAGTCCATAAAATTTGATAATTTATCGAGCACTGTACGACTACCGAGTGCGGATTAAATGTACGGGAAGTGTACAATCATTCTATGAATAACAATCGGTATCGTTCGTATTTACGTATTCGCATAAAACAATTATCTCTGCTGCGAACACGAAAAAATAATGGATGATAGAATTTTCCAAGGATCGAACGTTGACGTTAACGATGACAGGGAATGGAAATCGATTTCTCAGATTTTTCATACACGAGCGCTTCAGTTGACTAAACTCGAGGTTTTACGATACAGCTGCCAGGAGTTTCATACTTCGTTACACGTTACTTGTCCGAGATCAGGGCCGCCTACGGAGGGGGTGCATTAACGGAAGGGGCACCGCCCGCTCGGTGTATACGATAATCATGAGCGCACATAACAAACAAGCTTTCTCTGTTGTATCGCATCGTCGTGTCGTCGTTGCCGTCGTCGTCGTCGTTGTCGTCGTTGTCGTCGTCTCAAGAGTGCGAATGACCTCGACGTTGCGTGCGTGCGTGAGTGCGTGCATATAGCTACGACGTCACAGACAAGTTATAACGGTATAGCACTGAACTGCAAGCTGCAAGATGATTGTAATAACGACAATCTTGATAACGCTTATTAGTGATGATTTCCATGGTTATACATGAATCTTGTATCTGAGGTAGAATATCTTACACCTTATGTGTATGATTTTCATTCACGTGGTCATTAAGTTTTCATTGCGAATATTTTAATTGTTTTTTGCGGAATGAGAGGATTATCTCAGGAATTTTATATCAGTTCAATGGGAGGTCGTTGATTCGAGAAATTCATTTATAAGCTTGAACTTTGTGTGATGAATGCAATTAATTAGGAGTAAAATGTATTATTCGGAGTATTTATTTTATCAAATATCACTCCGATGATATTTATAGAGGATTGTGCATTTTATCGATACTATTTTATATAAATCAGGGAAAATTGCTTTTTGATGCAATTTTTATGCATGAAAATAGCACTCGGAATGGAAGTTCTTGACAGGATGATGATTTTATTTAAAAAATTTCACAAACAAACATACTTTCAAGTATATATGGATCATGTATGTAGTTTTTATATGAATTTAGTTTTTCATGTTCTGTAAATGGTAGACATGAATTACAAGCACTTTTATAAATGAAAAAAGTTACTCTTCGTTAGACAATATATATGAACGCATCACTAACCGACCAGCTTCACTCAGAGCTTGACAGTTGCACGTGATGCTTGAAGATAAATACTTGAACAATAGTTTATCTGGTTGGAATGTTACGACAATGATACATCAGATAGACAGTATGCAGACAAAAAATTATCTTGATCATCTGATACTGACTCAGTACTGGGAACAGAGTTGCCTGTACTGGCATATCCAAAGTTGGCAAGGAGTCGCAATGGCAACATTATTTCACATAAGGGCCAGGATAACGTTGATGTGCGCCTGCTATGATAGAGTATGGATGTAATACTGGCCCAAGACTTTTTTGTCGAGTACTTTAGTGCCCGTTGAAAAACAGTAATGACAGAAGTCTGTCAAATACAACTTTGGCAGTACTAGGCCGTTGGTCAACTCCGGCAAATTCCACATGAAAAATTATTCAACTGTTACCAGTCGCAAATTGAACATTTTGCCACCCCTGTCTCGACATTGGGAGAGATGGGGGAAACCCCATAACAGTAACGGATTGAATATTTTGCCGCCTTAGGCAAGTGCCTACTTTGCCTCCGCCTACATCCGTAACCGGCTATTACATTGAAATTCCAAGTGTTGAAGTTGAATTTTTGGCTATATTACATACAATACTTGCAATTTCGTAATTCCAGTGAATGATTCGTAGCTACAACTACGTGAACAATGAAAAACAACTAAATACATGATCAAGGGGTAAATCATTCTTATCTCAGCAAAAGGTACAGAGTAAAATTAGATCGCGCTGTCGTAGTAAATTGTTCTTCTGAAAGCAAGAATTAGAAATTCTCAGAATTTTTGGACAAAAAAAGTTCCCAGAGGAATTCGGAAATTTTCTTTGATACATTCCCAAATAAATTTGGGAAAATTTGTGAATCTATAAGTGTTTTATCATGCTTTTTTTTCTTGAAATTTTACAAATATTCCTTACGTTGGAATCTTTAATCGGATATCTAAGGAATCATTCGTGTATTACGTAACGCTATATTTCAAGTCCCTGCCTTCCTCTTGTGAACTTCAAAGTGCGTTAGCGAAAAAGAGGTGGAGGCTTCGAACGACGTTGCGAAATACTTGAACAATCTCTATGATTTGAGTTCCAAATTTCTTAGCGAATTTTCCACTCTCAAAGATCAAAAGTTTACTCGAATCAGTGAAAATATCTCTCAAATCTGACGAGCTCACTCTTAAAATTTGTCACTCTTTCAGATTCAAACAGCATCCATTGTTTATTTCATATCCGGATAGGTTGATTTTGTTCCAAGATCTTCTGAAAGTGTTAGTTTACATGGAAATACCGAGTTTTATTAACATCTGAAGAAATGACTCAATTAAATGTCAATTTAAGGAAAAAGAGAGTCGCTGAGAATTTTTGGTGAACTTGTTACGAATATTCTCCAGCGATCCTCTTTTTCCCTAAATTAAAAGTAATTTTTCTAATAAACTCGATTTTTCCGTGTATGACGTATCGAATACTGAGTATATTCAGTATATTGAATTCCGTGATATCTTTTCTACATTTATAGAATTCTAATTCCAAGATTTCAATGACATTTGTCCTCCTTGAGATCAAAACCCTGGTTGAATAAACCTATGAAATCCATTCATGTCCACTTCTCAAAATTCTTAAGTTGACTTGAACAAAAGATTTTGCAAGATTGAGTGAGTTTTTTCAATCAGGAATCCGAATATCCACTTTTTCTGACGATGCAGGTCTGTGCAGCACGTTCCCAAGTAGAAATGATCCAGTGATTAACTCGTAATGTAACGCTACGCTAGCCAAAAACTAGACTGTTGACGAGGCATTTGCGTGGCCCTGGTGAGGACGCTAGATGAATTATACAGATTTTATTCATTTATTAAGGAATATCAAACCAGATTATGATGAGTGATAAACTATGTTGAACGTCATCAAACATTGAGGAGTATAATTTAGATGTTTGCTCTTATATATTTAATTTAAAAATTAGTACTCAGTATCAGATGTCTCGCACTCTCTGAATATGAAAGAATGAGGATTCCACTTGAATTTTGACCCTTTCAAATTTAGAGATCACTCATTATTATCCGTTTTTCCCCGTGAAAATAAACGCAGGAAAACTCCATTCTGTATCTTACCAAATTTCATTCAAATGAAATAATTAAAAATTTTTGTGACAGTGAACGTTTCACTGTTTTCTTGTAGCATGAATTATTAATGAACCATCACCAACGGTAACATAAATTCTTGAATAGATTCTAGCAAAATCGATTCTCTTTTTTTTATACAACCAGAGCAAATAAATGTCCCTTTGGTGCTGCTTTCTAAGAATCAATGCAATGAGTCGAATACTCATCACAACTCCTTCAGTTTGGAAGCTCAACAACAATTCTCCAAACTCAATCTCACAGAATGTTCCTAGAATATCTACATTCTTGTCGTTTTGAAATTAACATCTACCGATATCTTTCATCGATTATTTCCTCTTTCATGTAGAATATAGTCCGAATAATTTCCATCGGGTTCTTTCCTGTATTCTTGTTTTTTTACCAAATTTTCAATCACACTCGAGTGATCCTTTCAAGATTTGAATTCAAATAAAAGCATTTTCATTTCCCCTTCCTGAAACTTTTTGAAATTACCAGGATCGTAAAAATGAAATATATTTTCAAGATATTTCAACGGAAAGTACACATCGCAAATATTTTACAAAGTGCGCCATTCCGAAAGTGTGACATAGGTATACTTTCATACAGCCTTATTTCTTTCAATAGAAAAAGTCGTTGCGCTACGATAGCAGAGTGAGACGAGCTATATCCTATGTCACACTTTCATACCTATACGGTATTTATTTTACTGTGTTCTAGAATATGAGGAGTGCGGTATAAAAGTATATGGACGTGGAAAAAATCCATCGGCGTTCGTAGGGACGGGAGATATAGATGATATTACAATAAAATAACAAATTCACAATGTTTATTAAAAACATGAATCTTTACGAGCTTTTGGGGAGAGTAAGGAGCAATAGAGCCCGACAGTATTGTATATTATTTTGATATAAACGTAAAATGCATTTTACAAATGCTTAGTAATTCTCTTTCAATATATTTTTTCAATTCTGACGTATATATCTGGTACGCCAGAAAAGGAGGGAGCTAAACATCACTGATATATCTTATAAACATTCAGCATTGCCCTCGCTCAAGTCAAATTACTATATTTGTTTGAACAATTCTACAAAAACCTACGCACGTGAATAATTTGATTCAGAAAAAAACAAAGTTCCATATTTATAATAATAAAATATGATATTTTTCCATCACATCTTTTATTTCCGTGTTTTTTCTCAAATCAATTGATATACATTCTCATGGACGGGAGATTTTATGTTCTTGAACTAATCGTTTCTCCAACATCCCTTAAAAACGCTTCTAACTTTAATTTACCCCAATTGACATGTTTATAAGAAAATTTCAGAGACTGTCGAAAGTTTTAATAGCAAATGCGTTTAAACTTAGAAAAATATTTCAAACTTTCATTCGAACCTTGTATTTTTATCGTAAAATATGTTAAAGTTAGAAAACAGCTTGAGATGCTCGGTTGAATATCGAACCACACCAAACTTTATCTCTAGGTTCGACAATAGAGTTGAATCAAACTTCTGGAAACTTGACTTGGCTCTAAAAATTTCCATAACACTGAGAAAAATTCTATACTATAAATTATCAGATCCTTTAACAACTGCATGTGGTACTTTAATAGTTCCATCTCGTTTATGAATAATATAATTATTTTCAATTTGATATGAACGATATTTTGAATCAAGTATGCTTGGTTCGATCTTTGTAGAATTGAACATAAACTTCAAGAATGAACATTATCTAAAAAATCCAAGTTCTCTTCTATATTCTCAAGGGAATGATAACGCCGGAAATAAAGTTTTTTTGAGGACATTTTGAAATTCACATATCGAAGAGTGAGATAACATTTATAGCGATAAGGAACTACGTGACTATGTATAGCTTGTTTTACCATTCAAAGTCACAGCATCACTTCATACTGAATCACATGTCATTGGAACAGACCAAAAATCGGACAACCATTGAATTAGCTGCAACGGCGACAAGTTTAACTATTATTCACTCAGTGTTAACAAGGTAGCTGGAATAGTTTTTCTATGTCCTATTGAACAGTTTGTTACATCTAAATTTCAAAATCCTTTGCCGCATTTGTCCCAAACTCAGGAAAAGTTGTTTCTTTTTCCAGTGTTAGGAAAGGCAGTATGCGTTCTTCAACGGAATACAGTTTCTTTAGAAACGTGAAAGTATGGAAAGAATGCGAAACATGATGTAAATGTACGAAAGTCAATGAGCAGATAAATTCCTTTAACAAGGACGTTAAAGAAATGGATTGTTTCTCATTATCTTTGTCTCGTGAGTGCAACCGACCTAAATGTCTCCACATATTCACACGTAAATGTAACGTCACGGATGCGTTACAACGATAACATACCACATTGAGCTCACGATGATGATTTTGATAACCGAGGTGATGATTTTTCCTAGTTTATTATCATAATATGCATGTACGTTTTTATTTTTACACCCATTTGAGTATTTCACTACGAAGCAAGAAAATGTATGGACTACATTGTGAAAGATTTGCACGTAATACTTCGTATGGAATCATCACACCCTCATCAGTGAAATCATACGATTTGGTTAATTACGTCGATTTTTATATTATTCTCATGCGTATTTATGTAAGCAATGAAGTCATGAAATTCCATACGATAAGACGTCAGAGACAGTTCATCTTCATTGAACTTCAAAATGAAATTATTTATCGCATTCTCTTCAATGTATATAATTCTTGAATTATGCAATCTTGCTCTACGGCCTCTATATTCTACCATTATTTCATATATTCTTATTTTAGATCAGAATAGAATTATCAGCAGAAAGCTCTGGCATTTAATTAATTCTTGAACTGCGCGATCATCTTTACTATCATTTCGTTCATTCCGATTTCCTTTTTAGATACTCAACTTTGGTTCATGTACAATCTCGTTTAAAGAATTCATGTATAGAATATACAAACATTATATTAAATTCTGTTTCGAAAAATGATTTTATGGAATTTTTATACAATTTTTATCTGCAATATATACACAAATCTATGAAAGTTCAATATTATTATATATGCAATTACATGGAGAGAAAGCCGTATTATACATATTCTGTGTTTCCAGAAAATATCGTTCTCTAATCCTCAATATATCTAATATTATGTAGATAAATAGTTTGCAAAATAATGGAAATAATTATTGAATCCAAGTTTATTATATTAAAAAAAACTTTCTGTTACTTTATACTTGACATATCCAAAAATGACATGAAAAAGCTTTTTTAGAATCATTACCTTCCGTATGTTGATATCAAACGCTAGGGAGATATTCTTGTGTATATTTAAAATATCATGAGAGCATCAATATAATGAACCAGACATGAAATTCCTTTCATATTCGGTAATTGATTCAAAAAGAAATTATACACAACTTCCACGTAAATCTGTAGTACTCTTTGTAGAGAACGATTTTGAAATTTATATACTGGAAAAAAATGAAGAGTAAAAAAAACTTTCACGTTACGTGTAAAAGAAAATATCTATTCCAGTTGACTTGATCGCATCTGCAGTAATTTGAACAATGAAGTTGAGATGACAATCGCTTTGACATCCTAGTACCTTGTAAACGTTCATTCTATTTGACCTGATATATACCTTTTTTCACATTGATGAAACGATAGTGTATCAATATTTCAATCTTTCACGTGAAAAACAACAGAGGTTTTCAACTGAACCTTGATTATTATTTATAAATTACATAAGGAATACATATATATATATATATATATATATATATACATTTGTTTACCATGAGATATTTTTGTTTCTTTGAATTTTCAAAGAAAATTCCAATTTACTTGGGAGAAAGTCTAAAATCAATCATCATATTGTTAAACGAGAGGAATATTTATGATATAACGAAGAGAAATTTCCAAAGTCACATGATTTTTCTATATTTGGCAATGTCCGTTACCTTCTCTTTTAATACATACACAACTCTTTGTACATTTTTTTATCCAACGAATGATTATTCCACTGGAAAGAAAAGGCATGCTTATGAGATTGTGATATTGTTTTCAATTCATAAATCCGTGATACTTTGAGTATAAAATCGCAAATGTTGCAGTGATTGAACATCGAGTGAAAACATTGATTGCGTAGCTTTTTCATTCGTTCCATACATACTTTTTTTCTCTCCCTTTCTGTTGTCAGTTTCATTTTTGAAATGTCGAAATGTTTCTTGTAAGAATATTTCACCACTCTTGGATAGAAGAAAAACATCTAACCGATAAACGATGTACTTTTGTTTGAAAAATGATAAAAATCAAGTAATGTAAAGCCATTCTTTTCCAATCACTCTCCTAAATTAGATTATTTTGTATTTGAAAAAAAATCATTGGAGGCATTTATATTTGGTGAACAAGGGTCAAGAGATTACCACGTGGAGCATGAATAATAATTTATTATAAAAAATAATAATTTATTGGAAAAATAATTTAGCTACAGCGGCGAAGTGGCTATAGCACGAACCCGGGTAGCGATTAAATTAGGTCCTAAAGCTGAATTTTAGTTATGAGAGCAAGAAAATTCCCCTTAATAGCTGATTTATTTGCTGTAACAGCTAAACTTTAGCTACGGAAGCTAACTTGAAGGCCAGTGTCGGCCCGAGAGGTACTGTCGCCCGGTGCGGGAGTTTCTTAGGCGCCCTATTTCCAACCTAAATGACTTAAAAAAAAAGTACGTCTAATTTCATACCCTTATCATTTTTTGGCACGCCCTCCAACTACTGGTGCCCGGTGCAACCACACCGGTTGTACCGCCCTGGGGCCGGCACTGTTGAGGGCTGTCCATGTCCTTGCTAGCCACTCCGCTACTGCAGTTAAATTATTCTTTCCATGAATTATTTGGGAAAATATAAACAGTCGGAATAGAGTTTTCTCAGTTACTGGTTCGATGCGTCAGTCCGTGTAATTTTTACCATACCATGATTTGGTTAAAGCAGTACGGTCTTACGCACCGCATGAATATTTCCCAGTCATTATTCCTCTACGTATGTACTTGAAATTGACCTTTTAACAAGCTTTACAAGGAATATTTTCAATAAATCCATACTCTCTAAATCTGGAAGAGTGGAAAATCAAGCATTTCACTCCGCTAAGCCTCAGAAGTGAGCCAGTCCGCTTCGAGTGGGATTCTCACTCGTTTCGAGTGAACTCTCACTCTAAAATTGGAGTGGCTGAGAGTTTCTAACCTCAAACCTTAGACTTCCACTCTAAGAGAGTGGAAATTTCACTCGAAATTTCGACAAGCTCACTTCTGGCTGCCTAAAGAGTGAAATCTCAGTCTAACAATTTTAGAGAGTAGATTTTACGATACATGTACGATACCTTCTCCTAAAAGCAATATTACCGTAATATATTTAGAAATTAAATTCATGTAGGAAAGAAAAGAAACTATATTCAATTGCAGCAATCAATGACGGATAATATTTTGAGGAAATTTGATGCATTGAACAACAAAATGTTTGAAGTAACAAACACTTACTAATTCCGAGAATAATTTCAAGTAAGAACGCATTGAAAATGATAACGACGTTGGGGAGTTAATTACAGTTCTTGTGAGAGTTTACTCGAAAACCAACTAAACAAAGGATACGCCACAATTTGCTCACATAATTTTGATGATAATCTTTGAAAAAATGAATCATCTAGAATCCAGTAGTTCGACATTAACGTTTCGAAATAAAAAGGAATAATAAAAAGAACTATAAAGTATGACATCCTTGCAACGAACTGAAAGGATAGGCTTCTACCGAATAGCAAAGAAGTTAGATTAATTCGCATTACATTCACCGATACCCCAAGAGTAGAAAATTCTGCATAAACGCAATAAAATCAGTAGTGAATCACCCGTACATAACATCGCGGGTTTCAATTATTTGAGAAAAAACAGCAGCCAATGAAATCGAGAGGAAGAAAAAGAGTATTTATGATAACGAAAATTTCACTCCAATACGATATCTAGATTTGTACCTCTCTTGATACATAGATATCAAGCACACATGTATTATTTCCTGTACAAACTATGTCTATAAATGGGGAAAAATGCAAATCGACCTCTGTGTATTCTACGGTTGCTAGGTACACATAAATTCAAAACAAAACTCTTAGTCGGTAAAATATCACCACCTACGATAACAATAACGATTTTCATTTTTAACGAAAAGACTATATGAGCCAATTATACAAAAATACAGTGTCTATATATACGTGTATGATGTATTTACTTACATGTATACTGACCGTACAGACCGAGAAAGAAAAAAAAACAAAATATTATTAGCACCCATTTTATAGAAGGGACATATTAAATCGTATTCAGGATCAATAACACAAATTCCCATGGTTGCACGTTCTTCATGGCAACATGTAATTTGAATTTTCAAGAGATATTAACATCTTTTGCGAGAAAAAAGATATATACATATATATATGTGTGGGTATACCATTTCAATGTGATACCTCGCAGTTGTTTATGTGATTATTCTGAAATTAATCAACCAACATTTGTCCACAACGCGAAGGTCTCGAAATGAGAACTCGTATTCATTCTAACATCCTCCGTTGTTCCAGTAATATCTTGAAATGAAAAATCTTCAAGAATTAATATCAAAAGAATTTAGAAGAAAAAGAAAACATTTTACGTGTATTAATTTTAAAGAATAATATATCTAACGGTCTTTGAGTTCATGTTTGACTCTTCTCTTCTCTGGTATCGTCTTAACGTTTCGTTGTGTCGTTTTTTTTGGACACTCGATGATACTTTTCCATAGGTGAATAGTATAGCACCAAGCATAAAATACTGTGTGGTCGTCATCGTTATACTATACCTCATATACGGTCAATGAACGTTCACTATCACAATGAAACGTTAGATTAGCTTTGGCTTTGTATTCTCTCCGGTTTGGCATTAATCATAGCCGGTATTCTATATATATATGTATGTGTGTGTGAGAATGTGCACGTACGTGTGTATACGTACGTAGATCCAACACATACTTTTTCTTTACAAACGAACATGGTGTAAGTCTTACAATTGCTTCGCTTCTATCTGTACCTTGGGATTTCAAGTTTTTCTTACTTCTTTTCTTCCAGATGGAGAAAATAACTTCATAGTCGATATAAATATTGAATACCAAAGATTTTATACGTTGTACAATAATGACAACTTTTTTCTTTTCATCTTTTAAAATAACACAACAGGTTGACCTCTGAATTACAATTCATTCCCGTTACCGTTTTCGATGTCTCTCATACTGAGATGTATAAAAAAAAACAACAGAGTAAAAGAACTGTTACCATATAGACAGCAAAAATACTTTGTTACATTTTAGAATTTTCTACCGACTGGCCACTTTTAGGTCTACTTAGTTCAGCTAGAGTTCAATAGGGAGGAAATCTAAAGGAATATTTATATCTTCTCCTGAATTCATGGAAAATCATGAAAAATTACAAGTGGATGTACTTTTTGAAAATTGATTGAAAGTGATCAGGATATATCATTCTGAAACATGTTGAAAATTTGAATTTGAGTTGTTCAAAACTGTGAAAGAATGTATTCACATGAAAATTAGAAAACGCATTCAAAATTAAATTCATGTGAACACGTACATCTCGTCACATTATAATTAGAAAATGTTAAACAAATCATTGTAATTTTTCTACGATTAAATGATGGATGCGATTAATTCAATTCCTTTCAATTAAAATATATAAACACGCGTATATGTTTAATTGAGAGAAAGGAGGAAATGATTCCAGCTCTCGACACCCTCTTCCCATTTCTTATCGATTAAAAATTTATCTCGGACGTAGTTAGGTTAATTTCGATTCGGCCTGGGTCCTGACAAGGATTGTCACACTCGACTGTCATCAGAACTATCTCAAGACAAGAAAATCAGAAATAGATTCAAGATTTTAGATAATGATGCCGATTCTTTTGCATAGAAAAATATTTAGTTTCCATAGATTTGTACAAAATATTGATAATAATTTGACATATTCTGTATAAAAAAGAAAATCATCGATTCTTCCAAGAATCGGCATCACAATTCCAGAATGGAAAATCAAGATCTTGAGAAATGAAATGAGGTCCGTTGGACAGAAAAAAATGGAACTCGAAGATATAATAATAAAAATGATAACAATCTGAGACGTTTTTCAATAAAGCAGAAACGACGAGGTTTAGAAAATGGATTTTTACATGAAGATACGGAAAATCATGAATACTGTACAAAAAATAATAGGTACGATCACAATTCTAAAAGCTGAATATTGAATTTTATAAAGTGTATAGTAAAATTTGGCATTTATTGAGTATTTTGGATTTCAACCGTGTTTTATTTTCCACTTCGGATTCATAATTTTTCATATCTTTGACTAAATATCCATTTTTCAAACCTGATCGCTTCTGGTTTATTAAATGTTTATGAAAATCATCATATTTCATGTTGTGGAAGTTTGAATTGTTTATAAAAACGAAACGAAGATTTAAACTCACAAAATCTAATGAATCATTGTTATTTACCTTCTCGAATAACCCCTTGGAACTGGCAACAACGTTCAAAAAATCTACCAAGAAATTTTGAGTCTTTGAAAGTTACATATTTCAGTATTTAATTACTATTTCGTAGGAGTGTGCGAGTAGTGATTTTTTCGAGTCGAGTTGAGTAATTGAAGTTTCGAGTCGAGTCGAGCCGAGTATCTGGTAGATTTTCGAGTACTTGAAAAGTATATAATATACACGAATATGAATATAATCTATATGTGATAGTGGATAACGATCCCTTATGTTCTCTAAGAATACTCTACCCTTGGCAAATGATAATTCATGATAATTCTAAGAAAATCGACAAATTACTCGAAGATTATCGAGTAGTACAAAATACTCGACTCGACTCGAGAATACTCGAAAATTTCGAGTACTTGCACACTATTTCGTTTCAATAAACGATTCAAACTCTAACATTCATATTTTAGAGTTTCATTTTTCTCCGTGTAGGTGGTCAGAATTTTGCAGGAATCCACCAGCCATGCTATTTACGAACAAAAATCATTAGCTAATTTTTGGATAGCCATAAATTAGCAGCGTAAGCTATTTTTTCAATTAGGGTAAATGTCCCCTTCACCGACAGTGTACTTATTTATGATTAATTAAAAATTCATTATTATTTTAACAACTTCCTTATCACTCATATTTGGAAGCAGCAAAGAAGGTACTTCCTTTCCCATTTGTGAACATCAATGACAAGAAAGTTTAGAAAATAATAATGAAATTATCATTGATCGTAATTAGGTACACGGAGAAAAATGGAGCTCGGAAGGATAGTAACCTTAATAGAAAATTGGAGAATATTTCTTAAAATCCAAGAATTTTTCTTAAGTTCGTAATAAACATAAAACGGTTCATATTTCTCTTGAATATCGCTCGAAAAACAATGAGAAATTATCAATACTTAACAAATCATAAAAACAAATATGAAGTTTCCAAAAGTCACGAATGAAATTTTACAAAGTGAATAACAAAATTCTGTATGTTGAAAATAAGATTCCGAAATTTTGTTATTTACTTTGTAAAATTTCATGCGCGACTTTTGGAAACTTCATATTTGTTTTCATGATTTGTTAAGTATTGATAATTTCTCATTGTTTTTTGAGTGATATTCAAGAGAAATATGAACCGTTTTATGTTTATTACGAACTTAAGAAAAATTCTCAGATTTTAAGAAATATTCTCAAATTTTCTATTAATGATTACTATCCTTTCGAGCTACATTTTTCTCCGTGTACAGTGTCGGTGAAGGGTACATTTACGTTATTAAGGGGTTATGTACAGTTAAAATTTTCAAAAAATCGATTTTTTTTTTTGTTTCATTTTCATAATGTACATACATTTAAGTACACACACAGGAAATTTCAAGTCAATTCGGCGATTATTGTTCAACTTACACGCATATTTGTAAAAATTTGTCACTCTATGTCAAGTGCTTTTGAAACTTTGAATGCGTTTTTCTCTAAACTGTGTTTTCAAAGTCAGTGACCAAGATTTCTCGAAAACGGCTGGACCGATCAGTCTCAAATTTTAACACAAGCTTGTTGACTATATTCTTTAGTAATTAATCGAAGGTTTCTTCTCACCGATGAATATTTTTTTTTCATGAACAATTCAAGGCTAAAATTTTGCTGAAAAATCGATTTTTTTCTTTTAGAAGTCACCATTTTGTCAAAAAATTTGATTTTGCTTATTCCTTCGATTGATTACTAGATTATACATTACTTTGACGAAATCTGTTTGGTTTTTTCATTTTAAAAGATTCAGTCCCGAGATATCGTGGTCACCGCAAAGCGGTTTTCTTTAGAGGAGTTCCTGGAGATCAACTATAACGCCTCTCAAAATTATTATTTTTACAAATAAAAAATCTTAAAGTACAGTTAAAAGTTAACTCAATATGTGTACAAATTTTTACAATTATCAATTCAACTGACTTTTCAGGAAAAATTCTTGAAAAATCGCTTTTTTTGCACCTCTTAACTGTATATAACCTTCCCCCTTAACGGGAAGAAGAGCAGCAGTCTCCTAGTTCGGCGCTCAATTAATTAGGGATTGGGGCATGTTTTGTGACCTGGACAGCCCTATCTAACTTCTTCACTTTTGGGATTTCTTAATGTCGCCATTTTAACTAATCTTCAGGACAGCGCTGATAGTTTTGGTGGACTGCATAAAATAAAACTATTGCTCAGTCGTCCAATCATATCATGAGGAGCAACCCATTAGAATAGTTAGCGCTGTTTACTG
Source organism: Gonatopus flavifemur (assembly GCA_018340375.1). Taxonomy (NCBI): domain Eukaryota; kingdom Metazoa; phylum Arthropoda; class Insecta; order Hymenoptera; family Dryinidae; genus Gonatopus; species Gonatopus flavifemur. Next base: position 21,021,612 of record JAFFJZ010000007.1, read on the forward strand.
GTCTATTATTTTTGGAGACAATAAGAATACCTTGTTTACTATAATTTAGTCAGAGAGTCGAACAGGACTGGCCTTGAACGAGATATGAAGACGAAACTAGCAGCCAAATGCTGGCAGCCAATTGATGTAACTGGCGATAGAAATATTTTATCAATTACTTCAGTGGCAAAATCGCTTGATTGAAAGCCACTCAATCAATTCCTGGTATGAAAAATATTCGAATCAAGTTCAATCAAAAGTGACAATGATCAGCTGCTGGCTTTTGGCCGCTAGTTTTAGTTCCATCGCGAGAAACCGGTTTCCTTCGTGTTACAGCTACTCATTTAGCTGTACCAAAAGCGAATGTAGCTGACACAACAAAAATATTACAGCTAAATTCTTTCGCTAATATCAACAACACAATCTGTATTGTCACAGCTACAAATTTTTGCTGTGGCGGCTGAGTGATAAATAGCTATAGTTGAAATTATTGAGGTTATAGCAGAAAATTCATTTTTGTCCATGTTGGAAAACGGATTGGATGTGGATGGTTCATTCTGAATCTCACTTTGCCAAGTGTGGGATTACGAGAATTGTTAAGAATCAAGAAATGTCACATTTTCATTGAATTCATAGGGCTCATTTCTAGGGGTGCATTCGAGACGAGACGAGACAATATTTCAGAAAATATCACCTCGGTATCGAAAAATATCGTCAAGCTTGAATATCGTTTCGATATCGTGTAATATCGTTGGACTGGTATCGATATCGTCTCGATATAAAAAATTCCGCATACATGATTTAAAATTTGTGCTAGTATTTCACAGTAAAAAGTGAAACTTACTTCCCTTCTGAATATCAGCTTATTTTAAGGTGCAACTAAAGCTAGCCTTGTCTCGACTAAAATTAAGCATGAAAAACAAATGCCGACACAATGGAAGAGACTGAATTTTAGTCAAATTTTAAAGTAAGTTGCGAACAAATTCAGTCTGACTTTTTACAGTATTAATTTTGTTTTCAATCGAATTTTCCATATAAGACTGTTTCATATAACACAGAAAATTTCACATATTTACAAAATATATATACTAAATCATACATATCCCCGGGACAAAATGAAAATCGACTTATTCAAGACCCTGTTCGACCCCAAGTTGGAATGGCTTGTATCCAGACAGGGCCTTGGATCCTAGTAGATATTACTCTAGTCACTTCTTAGACTATCACGAGGTCTTGCTAGGCCTCGCAAGACTCTCTTATGAGCTTCGTGAAGCCTTGCGAGGCCCAAAGAACGACTGGAGTAATTTTTACTAGAGGATGCCCCAGTTCTCAATCGGAGAAGTTTTCACCCGGGTCATGTATATAAAATATTTGACTATAAAAATATGTAGTAAACATTTGCATCACATATCCTCGGTACTATGGCAGAACCTCGTATCTTGATTTTTGACGGTTTGGTGGTTCCATCGGAAAAATGGTCGGCACATGCTAATACACATATGAACAAGACTTTTATAAACAAAGAGATCTTCGATTATTGTTGAGTGAACATAATTGATCACATATAACTTGATTATATGCGTATTTAGTGTGTACTGATGATATTTCCGATGGAACCTCGATACTGTCGAAAATCGAGATACGAGGTTTTGCCATAGTACCGACGATATATGGTACTATTTAGGGGCATACAATTTTCCTAAACTGTACCTAATACTTGAATCTATGAAAAATTTGTAAAATACACATATCATCATGACATTGAAATTTTTGTCTTCTTCTGAAAAAATTATCTTTTAATAAATCAAAGTGAGATCATAAAATCCTTGCAAAGCAATGAAAATCGTGTTTCGAAATAGAAAGTTTCCTGCTGTGAAATTGAATATGATCGGATAAAATCAAAGCAGTCCTATTTTATTCCAGTGTCTTGAGAACATACTCATTTATATGTTTTTTTACATGTTGCTTTTTTTCGAGAATTACGCCAATTATGGCTGAACATTATCTTATTCAAGTTTGAAGTTTCAGAACTTATCCCTCTGCCATACAAAACAAAAACGTGGTCAACTCAATTTTTCATCAAAATGTGATTCTGGTATCATTCGATTCGGGAAATTTCCCTGAATGAGGTGAGATAAAAAAATAAATTCCAAAAAAAACTGAGTTAACTATCTCCTGGCCCAGTACGACAGCCTTATTGTTATATCAATTTGATTCTAAGAGCCCTTTTGGAGAGTCCAGTCCACTTGAAAATTTTCAGCAAAATAGCGGTGGAAATTTGTAGCAATATTAACAGAGGGGAAAAATTATGAGGCTCACGGACATATTTTCGCTGGTTGTAAAAATTCCCATCGGTTCTCTGGTGGTCGGATCATGAAAGTAAATTCACTGGAATTTCATTTTTTGATAGCAAAAAATGGCGCATTTTTTTCGTATTATTTCCGATACAATTAAACTTAAATCAAATATTGACAGTGAATGCATATGATATTTTCCATCATGAATAACATAAATTAAAAAATGAGAGAAGGGGTTGATAGATCTGTTCCCTTGTTCCATTCGATACTAGGGTAATTCAATATTCCTTGATTGGAGAAAACCTTTACAATTTACTTAAATCGAATTCACCGGGATTTACGCGAGAACATTATATACTTTCCAATGAGTTTTTGTAAAGTGCAGTGGACTTTCCATTGAAAAAGTCTATTGAATCTACGCTGAGAAAAAAAATAGCGGAGCTAACCTCGTAAGAATTTGGATGCGGCGAATCCCGCGCCGCAGTTGAGTCAACTGAATATCGATTGAAATAAATCCCCGCTCAGTCATTTTAATCGGTATTCAGTTGACTCAACCGCGCGGTGGAATTCGCCGTATCCAGACTCTTACAGGGTGGAGGCAAACCTGGTCTTTTCTCAGTGTAACCATATCTAATAAAAAATTATCAAATTGACTTCAATTAGAATATTGTGGAAGATTCTATGAAATTTGGCAGGAAGCTATCCATAAATTACTTAATGTAAAATTAGCACAATTCCAGTACCCCTCTTCCTCCTCTAATGCATTGGTAACGGAATCTCAAAAGGCATCTTTTAGAAACTTCTAAGAGATTTTTTAAAACGTTCTTGAAGATAACTGTTAGAAGTAAGAACATTGTAAGAGTTTTAAAAGATATCTTCTTGTGTTGCATAAAACTTTTCGCATTGTTCTCAATCATTTCTGAAAATATCTTTTAGTATTTAGCATGTCTCGATGATTGGAAAAAACGTTGGCATAAGTGTATTTTATCGAGCGGGGATGAAATTGATGTAGAAGAATAAATGAAGATTTTTCATTTTACAAACAAATTCACCTTACTTTTTGCCCACTGTAGTAGAAATATCGATAATGGTCTCGTACTCTCGTACAGCCCTACTCATTTCGCTAGCCTGTTCATAACCATGAAAACGCTCGTATTTTGAGAGATTATAAACGTTCGCTTTGGACTCCTCTTTCTGTCGTATAGGCGTCTTATTTCTAACAAACTTGCTCAGTTGGTAACGCTCGTAATATCTGAATGATACTCGCTCCGCTTGCATTTTAGGTATCTAATTGGTGCTTACCCTGCTCCAGAGTTGCCAGGTGGCGAAGTGTATCCCATGGATCCACCAATCACATAAATTATTCAATCGAAATAGTCATTGATAAGAATATCAAAATTTAGCGAGTGTGCCCTGGTCTCATCTTTATACACTCGATGACGCTTGTCTCCCTCTCATGCGATGGTGTTTCATTCGTTGATATCATGTGCATTAAGGGGATACTAGCAACGTGATAGCAGTCAAATCGTGTATGACAAATTATAAGCAAACGCTTCAATTTACTCAACATATTCCTTTGTACTCTCCAAATTCAAATCAGTGAAATTTTACTATTTCTGCAGTTAAAAGTCGACCACTGAATGTAATCAGTGAAATGTCAGTGAACAGTTACTGCCCAGTCACCACAAATGATCAATTCGAATTCATAAAGATTTCCTAAAGTCTTCTTGAATAGTTCCCGTTATGCTAATCAATATGTATTCATTATGGATATTTCATTGAAATAGTGCATGGAAATTATGATTCATGGGATCAAATATTGGTTCAACCCGATGATAATTTTCAATGGGGTTTGGGCAGTCTCATGTGGAGAATTTCAAAAAATTATATATAATTTACATATTATCCAATACAGTTTATATTCAAGTTATATCGAATTCTATATATAAACTATATATAATTTGTGAAAATTTTTCCACGTAAGTTTATAAAAATTATTATGAATCCTACTATCAAGTTTAACATACGAATTTTTCAGATTTTCAACGGTAGATTTATATGACGAGAATCTCTTATTAAAATATCTGCTTGAAATTCTCATGAATTTGAATGAGCACCGAATAATGTTTTCGACCTATTATCTCATACGTTTCCCAGAATCCTTGAAAATCTCTATTCAAATCCATAAATCTATTCAAGAGGAAAAAATGTACCCAAATATTCGAGAGCTAATACTATACGAAAAAAAAATTTTGAACCTGCAGAGGTATTCGAAAAATCAGATATAATGTAAAATTTCGTTAAATCACTTCTCAAAATAGGATAAATAATTTCTATCTCTGTAGAATTGGAAACATAATTCCATACAGAAATATGTCGCCCATGAACCGCATGAAATATGTATTTAATTTACCGTTCGCATAGTTGATTGAACATTCCATTTAGTCGAGTAACATACGTATTTGAAGGAACTTGTGTATCTGTTTAGATACTTGTTCGATTGTGCATAACATGTGCTGCATCGAAAAATCAATTGGCAGAAAGTGGCAACATCGAAGCACGTCATTCGAGGTATATATGTGTTTATATATGTGCATATCTTAGGTACCAGGGATTGGAAAAATGTGTGATTGATTACGTCGTCGATTTATATACCGTTAGGTATTTATATCTAGAGAACAGAGAGGAAATTTATAAAGATTGGTGTACGTACATTTGTTTGAATATTCGAGTACTGAAGGATAGATCTGTATTAGATGGAGAATATTTTGAATGATTGAATTCTCCTCGATCCATCGTATGATAAAATTCTACGATTGATGTCATATTTTATGACGTTACAATTCGATGTTTTTCTAGGATTTTTTGATCGATCGATATGAAATTAGATTAGGTTAGATCCAGGACTTTATAATTTAAACAGGGACTGTAACGTTATTCACTTTCGTTACTAATTCTATATAAAAAATATATAATAATGTATATATTATACACAAATTATATATTTATTATATAGATTTTATATATAATGAGTAACGAAAGTGAATAACGTTACAGTCCCTGAATTTAAATGATATATATTGTCACGGAATACGTGTAAGTAGGTACGAAATGATGACGAACACGATGTTTGATATTATATCGATGCTTTTTATGAAAAACATATACTCAATTCCAGTCGACTTGAATAAACTAGCAAACAGAATTTAACACAGATTGCATAAAAGAAAAAATATTCATACTGTCCAACACAGTCCATTACCGGTTCATGCTTTTTATATTTAATTATGTTCAGGTTTCGTATTTATCTCGATTCATTTCCATATTTACAAAATGTACATATTTTGCACATTATCTTTTACACGTATTAAGAAAATTGGAAAGAAAAAAAAATACAAGTAAAAATTCAAATTCATTTAAAGTATTTTCCTTGGCAACAAACTCAGTCCATCAATTTTCTTCGGGTTCAAATACTACAGACACAAGAACCGAGTTGCATAGGTTTGGGTCAAGACTGGACCAACTGCCTATAAAATCGTTGTGTTATTGAAGCGCGGGATCAATATTCCGATACTTATCCAATATTGGTTTGATATTGAGAACTATGCCTGTATTCAATAAACTTTCAACACTGATATTATGAATACCTTTGAAGTGAAATGTCGAGACAGAAAGAGACGTAAATGGGAAAAAGGAAGAAAGGAAGAAAGAAAGAAGGAGGGAGGGAGGGACAGGCTGGCTTCTATTTCAATGAAACATAAAAATAAACGAATCAATAAACTTACACGTCGATAAAATGTCTTAGTGAACAAATAAAAAAAACAGAACGTTCAAACATTGAGTAACGACATTTCATATTTTTAGACGAGTTTTGCGCTTTGAAATGTCAATATAAATCGGACATTTTAAAAATTGTGATCAGGTATGTTCGAAGCGTAAATGCGGTTTCCTGATATTCACGTTGTATTCCGAATACAAACAAATACATAGGTTCGAATTCAATTATGAAGATTTTCTGTTTAGATATCGTATATTTACATACTATTCATTTATGTTGCTGAAGTTTGAATCGTTTATCGAAACGAATCAGTAATCGAATAACGAAACACTCAATTATTAAGGACCCAAAATTTTGCAGTACTTTTTTGAGGCGATGTTTTCAGTTCCAAAGAGTTAATTTGAAGAGTTAAATAACGACCATTCATTAGATTTTGTGGGTTGAAATTTTCGTTTTGTTTCTATAAACGATTCAAACTTCATCAACATATTCATTTGCTGTAACGTACATCTAAATCCCAGGATTGTATGTTTTTCGTTTTGATTATTGAACATCGCCGACGGCATGAGACGTTTTTCAAAAAGTTTTTCTTTGTTTCCAAAAGCCCCTGTTGGGGACAAGAGGAAATGTAAATATCTGAGAAAAGTTGCATTTTCTTTACAATTTTTCTAAATCACAATAAAAAGAATTCAAAACTAGTTCATAAGAGCCTTGATTAAACAAACTTACAAAGTTTCGTCAAATCGATTCAAATGAGATTGAGAGAAAACATTGTTTCGTTTTCATTGGGATTTAGCGAGATCTAATAGGCTTTTCTTCGAAAGAGATAGTTGAATCTTATCGAATTTCATTGACGTACATTGAAATAGAATTCGAGTAGACTTTCATTCAAGTTTTAATAGGATTGGACGGGATTCAATTGGTTTGTTCGACCAAGAAAGAAACACTGCCCACATTTTGATAGGAAGATAACGAAAACAGGAAGCACTGATGATAGCATCAAAGTATAGCTCTTTAAGCCGAATCCTATTATATTTCATAATCAAGAATAAATTCAAGAAATCATATTCGTTTGGACGATTGAATCCATATTTATACTCAGTCGCGGCTCAAATATACAATTTAGCCTAAAATTGTATTTTTTTGTTATCGTTCAGAACTTGGTCTTTATAAAACGGAATTACCAAACCAAACGATAGATTTTTCAGGTATGGCCAATAAGATAATTCCGCAATCGTGTAAAACTTGGAGAAACTGAAAGATCTCTCGTAGGTAGGTTTTGAGTAGGATTTCAATCTCAAATTGACTCATTCCGGCTCATTTTCATGTCGGTTTATTGTTGAGAATTTCGAACCCCAGGGGTGGCTGTACGTGTAAAACCCGGGTTGAAAAATTTGAACGGGTTTTTAGGTTGGTTTTGTCCTGATTGTTGAATAATGCTGATAAAAACAGTACTTTTTCATGATTTTAATCTGAATTTCACAAAAGTACTGTTGTTGTCCGCATTATTCAACAATCAGGACAAAATCAGTCTAAAAACGAAATATGAGGACAAACACCGTCCGAATTTTTCGACTCGGAAGGGACATCTTGTTTTCCAAAATGTGTGTGTATCGTTGAATGTTCTTTTTTATTGAGACATTGGATACTTATTATTTAAAAAAAAAAGGAAAAGAAAACTATAAAGTCTTCAAAATTGTAAAGAAGGTTTCCTTGATTGGACCACCGCTTTATATTGCAAGAGGAAGAAATTCAAATTCGTTCTAATCATACAGTGATAATGTTCGTTCATGTGACAGTATCGCTGTATGATTAAAATGAATCTAAATTTCTTTCTCTTGCAATAAAAGATGGTGGTCCAATCAAGGCAACTCTCCCCTATATAATTTATATATAATTCAATAAGTGATATTAGAGTTGTGCCATCATACTAACCAGTTCCATGATTTAGAACTAACCTTTTTCTCGCAGAACTAACTTTTTGTTTAGAACTGACCCTCAAAATATGCCCTGGATAGATCAATTATTGATTTCAACTTCTAAATTATCCATTTCACTCATTTTTCTTGAGTTATTTGAAATTGAAAAATGTTTGAGGACACAATCGCAGGATGAAGTCTATGTCGTTCTACTTGTGGGGTGCCATTAAGAAAGTGACAAAGGTTTTATTTCCTTACCTCATATAAAGATGCGAATTCTCACCCCAGTGGAAAACTTTCGTTGAATTTGATTGAATTCCGTTCACTTTTGGCACATCCGGTTTTCATTGGAAATTAGCAGAATTCAACTGAATTCAACAAAATTTTGGTGGAATTCGATAATTGTCCACAAAATTCAATAACTTTTAGTGAAATTGGTTGCCTCCCATTGAAGTTCATTGAAATTTGAGGATTTTTATTGAATTTTATCGAAATATTGCTGTGCCAAAAGTGAATAAAATTGAAAGAAATTTTTCCACCAGGGCATGCTTACTAAAAAATCCATTTCTTGAATTTAATAAAAACGTTATCCGATTATGTGTCTACGATATTTTAGTATGATTCACTTGTAATGATTAAGTCGTTTCTTATCCTTGACTGTGCGTATTCGAGTGAATACAGAATCTAAAATACTGATTTTTCTCATTTAGCTTTGAAATTTCATCGGATAACTTGTTGAAAATCGTCATTCAGTTTTTGTTCCTTCTTCTCTGTCCAAATTGAGTATAGAAAAAATTTCGGTGATTCTATACGTCTTCCGAGGACCTTTTGTGAACATTGAAGATTTGATTGTATCACTATACTCATTTCTTTTTCATAAAGGTTGTAAAAATCGATAAGAATTTGAGAATTTGATATGATATCTCATTCAGAGTTGGTAGCATATCAAGATTTCAATAATCGATGAAATATATATTCTAAAAAATAGCTCAATAACTTCTAGCATTTGAAATGAATAATATAATGTCTTAATGACAAACGATGTTCCTCGTCAACTCAAATGCCTCCCACGATAATCCGTTATGTAAATACAATTATTTGTCCCTTCCTACGAGCCAAGGTGTAATTTTCCTCTTACAAATCACACATATGTATGATTCTATGGTCACAAATGATAATACATGTAAAAAGGAATACCGAAGGAGAAAATAGAGGAGATGCAAGAGAGAAAGAAAACAGAATTGAAAGGTGGTGGTGGCGGTGGTGATGGTGGTGGTGGCAGGTCGAGCCGACGGCAATCGCAAAATCAATTTGCATTATTCGTTTAAAATTGTGTGCCGCCTTGTCCTCCCTACTCCACCCCTTCTGTCTTTCTTTTTACGTGACGTCAACCGGGATAGGCAAAAGAGGGTTGAACTGAGAGTGGAGGAAAAGTGGCTCCGTCTGCTGCTGCTCCTCTTTCAAACAACCCTCTTTACACCGCCGACACCATGCTTGTCGCTACCACTCCCACCATTTCCACCACCACTCCCAGCCCCACCATCATCGCCGCTACCACCGCCACCACCATCACCATCGCCACCACTGCTATCAGCGTTTCACCTTTTTTTACCCCTTCTTCCTTTTCTTCCACCTGCTCCTTCCCTTATCTCATTCTTTTTATCATACTCTCGTATACATGTCTTTTTTCATTCTGTCTCCTCCCAACTCTATATTAATGTTCTCCAAACTGTTTTTAAAATTGATAAATAGATCGTTGATTATGACTCGATTCTCTACGCGCATAAGGTTCTGGAGAAAAAAAGGAAAAAAAGGGGACAAAAATTTATTATTCGAATTTCATGCATCAAAATATTTATAAAATTGCTATGTGAATTCTGGAAGTGGAATGATAAAAGTGAATATCGCTAGTCTCTTTTGATACCTCTTCTTACATGTTTTCATTTATTTTCTTTTTAATTTTCCCTATCGGAATGTCGATTCAAGACATGAATAACGAAGCATATCCAAACCGCCATCGTTGTTGCTGCAAGATCCCCGGCGTGGAAAGTGTACTTTATAATCAGAATTAATTAAATGCTTGTGAAGAGAGAGACGGAAATGAGAGATAGATGTTGCACCGTCGTTCTTCGATGCACAGTGCACCAATTCGTCCTTACATTTCTCACGGAAAGAATACCGTCGTATGAAATATTCACGGTTGTAGATAGAACAAAAAGAATTATAAGAGAGGATCGCTTCTTTTCCTCCTTTATCATCACTTATTTACTTACTTTATTAACAATTCCTTACGGTTTTATATAATTTTGTTGATTAACGGTTTGGGGCTCTTTTTCATTAGAATATGCTACTTGTGGATGTAAAAATTGTAAGTATGCGGTAAAGAAAGTTCAACTTTCAACCTGTCAATTCATAAACGAACAGAGATAATTTCAGTTGTGATAACGAATTTCCTTCCTGCGGTCCATGGTAACGCTTTTTTGAATTATTTCAACATTTTGGCAATTTGATATTTCGATTCATTCGATAAGTAACTTGTATTCTTTTTATGTGTAAAAAAAGAAAACTTGAGAATCGTGGAAACAGTCTTCGCAACTTTTGCCAGTTGAGTTCGATAATATAACTCACTCCTGATAATTCCATGAACAATAAGTGTTCTAACAGTTGGATAGTTTCCGATCTTCCCAATGTAAGAATAGATAAATTTTATGATAATGATAATTGAATAATTTTAAATAGCGAAATTGAATAATGAACACCCCGACCAGCGTTTAAATAATATTTGATGAGGCATCATTTTCTTTTCAAATTAGCAATTATTTGATAATTTGATTGATGATTCTTAAAAAGATTTCAGTTCCAATTTACAAGTTATCGGTAGAAGGTGTAGAGGACGATGATCAATTTCAACACGTATTATACTTCTTTGTACGGAATTTCGAATGAAAAAAATTGAAACTCAAAGTAGGGGAGACTGCCCTGGTAGAAATTTGTCCAGTTTAGCTGGCCACTGGCCAGCTACTAGTCTGTAACTAGCCAGTAACCGACCAGAAACACCCAGTTTCTGGCTACTACCCAGAAACTGACCAGAAACCCATGTAACGCTTTCTACCAGGGTGGGTACGGTTGAAACACGGGGGTCGGTTGAAACATCGTGAATAACTAATGATTAGCTCGCAATACCTCAAATCGCTGAAAGGAAATGGAGAGCGCCTCGCGTGTACAAACTTACTTCCCAGTTATTTATGCCATATTATTAGCCAATCGTCAATTATTCGCGATGTTTCAACCGACCCCCGTGTTTCAACCGTACCCAGTCTCCCCTAGAATTAGAATTTTATGTTAGAAAATCTACATACAAATGAGTGACAAATTCCTTATACTTGAATATATATTTATTCACTCAAATTTGAAGAATTCTATGAATAATGTGGAGGGAGAAAAAAACATTTTTCCTGATACAACGTCTGCATACATGGGGAAAAATGTACTCAGTAAAATATGATTAGGAGAAAGCACGAGGGGAGATCGCAGGAAATTTCAGTCTCTTGAAGTTTACTTCTTACAACGCATTTCCAGTTAGGTCACACGATCGCGAACCCCTTCTCCGCAGTCAAGTACCGGTCTAGGTAGAAAAAAATGTTAACACTTGACGATTTATATAGTGATGAATATGATCTTATCAACATTGAATTGATTTACTTTGATCATTCATACGCAATTCAATATTGTTTTTTCTTTTTTGTGTTGAAGAAGAGGTTCTATTTGCATATTTACTTCGCACACAAGGTTCAATTCCAAAGACGTGTGAAGTTTTTATCTTTCCTTGGTATTCATATCACACCTCACGTAATTTACCAAGCCATGTGTCAATTCCATTATTTTTTCGGAGATCTCTTTTCTCCGTGTATGATCATCAATCTTGGCTCAAATGTGGAAAGAGATTGAACATTTGATGAAGCCCAAAAAAATGTATACGAATCAACTTCAATTATTCACTCTGAACAAGATCAATGTGAAATGAATCGGAACTCTTGGTGATGCATCGAATTTGGCACAGAGGGAAGTACTAAAATTCCAAACTGCTGACATACCGATTTCAAATCAGAAAGTTGTACCGATAATAGTTATTCTTGAATTCGAAGAAGAGACATTCTATTGTCTTAATATCAGTTCATACCATCCATTCACAGTCGATAAGAATCGAATGGCTAGATTCGAAAGTCAAGAGTTGTATACGAATTCATGCCGCGCTCGATACCTTCCGAAACATTTTTGATTCTCGATGCCACGAATCGATTGGATTATTATGCTGTTTTGGAGATGCTGTGAATTCTCGGTGGGATAATTCTTGCAAGATTTTTTATCGTCACGCAGAAATCAAAGTATCGGATTTGAAATATGACTTTTCGAGCTATATTATATTGTTTAAATCCAATTTATTTCATGGATTTTATATACGACTGCGTTCAATCTTCATCCAACAATTGATGGAAGACTGCTTGAATTCGTTGCTTTTTTTAAACTTCTTCAGTGGAAGGGAACGTAGCTCATCACTCAAGTTGAAGTTTTCTTTTTGAACTCTTTCATACGAGTTTTTATATGTTTCAAGAGTTATCGTGCCTTTGCTAGAAGTCGAACTAATAGTCATTGTGGTAGTTTTTTCATCCCATCTTTTTTCGAGGGACTTCGAGATTGAATGAAATAACTAATTTATAACATCATATGTTGTGGTAAAATGAAAACTTGATTGCAACAAATTAAATTTATTTAGAGCAGCTCAGTTTTCCAACTATTCGATGTGCAACTTAACCCTCTTTCTCTGTGTGTATAGTGTTTTATAATCCAGAATAGATAATTTAGCTTCTTGCTTTCACTGACATTTTGAAAGGTCTATAATTATCAAGTATTATCAAGGTCATTCGGAAATGATATTTCAAAATCCTGTATGCGTTAGCTTTTTATCCCCGTGTTTTTGCTACCTTCATGTTTTCAACGTAAAAGAATTTTGGAGCAATATTTCGTACAACATTTTTGTTACACTTCAGTGAGTTTTAAACGCATTCCAGATCTCGATTACCTTGTAATATCATTTTGTGAGAACAAAAACCAGTATTCAGAATAGCGGATCGACTTCATCTAATCGAATGTTCAATTCGACACTACAGAAATTTCAAGTATTGACTAAGCAATTCTGAAGTGTAGCCCGTTTTGATACAAAACTCTTTTTTTTGTTCTCGGAGAATTCTTTTCGCTGTAAAAATGTAAGGGAAGTTTTAATTTTCCTTCAATTTTGTTTCACCCGAACTACGATTTTTGAGTAATTTATTATCTAATTGCGACAACTATCACCTTGGATTTTGAAAGAACGAGCGTCGAAAATCTTGAAATACGGTTGAAAAATTTCTCTCTCCTCCTTGTAGCCAGTGAAACTTTTCAACAAATTTTATAGAATCAATATTCGGTCTCCTATCGATTCAAAACTGTGCAATATTATTATTCGTTACACCTATATAATATTTTCCAACGTGAATTCACAAAAACACTACGAAATAAAGTTCGGAATTCAAAATATCATTATAAATCAACCGTTTGGCATCGTATTTAATTTCCCCAGAGAGGGAAAGAGAGAGAGAGAAAAAAAGGGTTTAATTTCATAAATCACAAATCAATTATTAAATACATCGTTATACTTATTTTCTCGGTTTACTTCCGACGATGACGATGATGATGATGATGATGATGATGATGATGGAAGAATAATTTTCTCCCTTAATGAGGATCATCGTATTCCCTCTGCTCCTCCAGGGAACAACTACTTTCGTAATTCGATGCTACGTACGTAGATATATGTACGTACTGTGATCTGGTGTAATTGTAACCATATCTCAACGTGTTCTCACTTTCTTTGGTGGAACCAAAAATTTCGTGAGGCCGTGTATGCGTGGGGGGAGAAGCGCGATTTCCTCAATTTCAGACTTGAAACGAAAAATCGATCCGTGGTTCTCTTCGAGTCTAGGGGTTTTCCTCTCTCTCCCTCTCCCCCGTTGGTTCGCCTCTCAAAAATAGGGAGATGCGAGAACGATGGTGGGGAGAGAAATGGGAAAAGAAAGAAAAGTGTTGTAAAAAGTAAAAGATGGATGCATGAAAGTGGGATGAAAGAGAGGGAGCGAGTGGAAAAAACGGCGTTAGAGTTGGGTTCCTTCACCAAACCAGCTAGCCAGCGAGTCAGCCAAGCCAGCAAGATGGATTCCCGCGAAGTTCGAAGCGAGCCCCAACTCGCTAAGAATGTCAAAGCACGTAGAAGAATAGATGAAGCGCAAGAGAATGGGAGGGGCGGGAGGTACGGAGCTTACCGCTCTTCTGCTTGCTTGCTCACTCGCTTGGTTCAGGGAGAAAAAAAGGGAAACTGAAGGTACGGTATGACACGGTGGGGTAGCAAGGGGTGTTTTTCTTCTTTCGTTTTCTTCGTTCTCCTTCATTTCATTTTTTATTTCGAATACGTATATGTATATATACTTTTGACTATCCCTCGAACACCTACACTCTTGACGTATTTAAGTGAATATAAGTAGAAATTCAACGTGACAGTAGTTGTGAAAAGGAAGGAAGGAAGGAAGGAAGGAAAGAAAGACGGAAGGAAGGAACGAAAAAAGAAGAGAGAAAGAAAGAATCAAGAGAAGGGGGGAGAGCAACGCGAATGAGGAAGGGGTAAGAGTAAGAGGCGCACAGAGGAGAGGGTGATTGTCAAAACAGAGTTGCAAGACGCTACGAAAAATGTTCATATTTATGGCACTATTTCCGCCGCTTCGAAGTTCTTCCCCCCCATCGTCCCTTCTCTTCTTGCTTTTCGCATCGTCGTTTTTATATTCTCCCTTCCACCTACACAACGAACGACCGACCGACCGACCGACCAACCAACCCAACCAACCAACCAACCAACCAACCAACCAACCAACCAGCCAGCCAGGGCTGTGAAGATATTTGGCGCCCTGAATACTTTTTGCCATCTTTCTAGGAAAGAGTCAAATCACGTTTGAAAAAATGAACATCGAATTTCTTTATTTCAGTTTCGAGATATATGTACAAAAATCTAAAAATCGAAAACGAATACTTTATCGCTAATAATGTACTTTGACATATCGCAAAATGAAAGATTGCGATTGATGACCAAACAAAAAACCATGAAAATTGGATGAGTTTCAAGTATGAGATTGGACATTAAAGTCATAAATTCAAAATAACAAGAGAAACGGCAAGCAAGCTTCACCTATTGTCTTGGGACATCCCTGTTGTGTTCCCTCTCTCCTCCTCTTCTTCCCTCTTTAGCAAAGCCTACGAAGCAAAGATACGTTCCCTC
The DNA here is from genome assembly GCA_018340375.1 of Gonatopus flavifemur. Classification (NCBI taxonomy): domain Eukaryota; kingdom Metazoa; phylum Arthropoda; class Insecta; order Hymenoptera; family Dryinidae; genus Gonatopus; species Gonatopus flavifemur. The sequence continues at coordinate 21,036,945 of JAFFJZ010000007.1, forward strand.
GCCCCTCCGCTTCGCGTACCCCTCTCAGGGGTTTGTGGGTATACGTCTACGATTCCCTCCTCTTCTACTTGATTCCCCCACCTTTATCTTATCCCCACTTTGGGAAACGAATCTCCCTGCAGTGGACATGACGTAACCCCCACCATACCCCAAAAGAAGAGAAGGACGCATCGGTGGTGGAGCGAGAACACGAGGCGAAGGGGCAATGAGTCGACGTCGTTGGCGGTAGAACGACGCGTCTCTCCTTACCCTCCTGCCACCCCGCGCCCGGCGCCACTTTAATGTTACATTAATAAAAAGCAACAATCAATATCTTCCCTGTAAAAAATTTTAATCTATAACCGAGAGAGCAAGGATGAAGAAAAAGGGAGAAAGAGAATTCCATCTTGGTCCCCTTCTCTTCTTTCTTTCCTTCTTTCTCCTCGCTCTATAGTCCGGGTATACTCTATACTCTATCTCCCCTCTACGTTCTCTCATATTTCTCTCTGCACCCACCCAACAACCTAACCTCTACTACGTGTTCCTTCCTCTACCTCTTGAGGAAAGCGCTCGAGTTCGGCCTATGCAGAGCGTCTAAATGACGAAACAGTATCGTGTCTAGATAATTTCAGCACCCTTTTGTTTATTTTGCTTAGACTCCTTTCTAATCTTCGTATTCCTGTTCTCTCATTTCTAAGTACATGATTTTTACGTGTAGGGAGTGAAAAATTTGATTCTCTCTCTCTTCCAGTATAGTTGGAAAAAACCCTCTATCGTTAAAGAAAAAATCCAATTACGCGGATATTTGATTTTTTATCTTGATTTCAATTCACTTTGTGCCTACATACACGTGATTCCTCTCCGACTGCTTTGGCAGGCAGCTTTTAAAGTGGTACGTACGAGTGCGTATGCAACAACGAAAACAGAGAGGGAAAGAGAGGAATAAAGGGGGGATTAGATGCAGGCTGAGAGGGGAGGGAGAAAAGAAAGGGATGCGTACATTCCTTACACACATGGAAAATAAAGAGAATGAGTGGGTGGGTGGAACGTGTACGCGTTCTCTCGTATATGTTAGATTACGTATCTATGTTGGTTGAGAAAATGCCTCTTCTTTCGTTGGTTAGATGGAGGCGCTCGGAGTCTCTCACGCTGTACAAAGCTGTGCCAACTACTTGTTCAGGAAGAGTAACAACTCTCCGTACTCTTCGTCTAAATTATATGTGTATTCCGAGAGAAGAGCTAACCGCAACGTAACAGGAGAGAGAAAGAAGGAGCAAGGGATAGACGGGGGGAGAGAGATAGGAAGAAATAACTGAACGACTACCACGATGAGGAATACGACGACAACGACGACGATGACGGGAAAATGAAATGAGTAGGGGGAAATGAATAGGGGCCATTGTATTGGCGTTTCCATACACATGCACGTTATGTGTATAAGAACACAGTTTTCTCGTGTATCAAATTTTTTAACTCGTTGTATACCGATGACAAGTAAAACTGATAGCATTCGATTGCCACTTTATATGCGCTATTGCACCATAAATAAATAACCTTTTGCCGATAACAACAATTTTTATCCATTCATATCAATGGAGGGGAAAATACTTGATCACCATTTCAGAATCAGAATTAATTTTTTCATTACTCCAAACACACGAACGTTGCATCAAAATTTCGAATTTTTTCTTGTTCCATTCTCCATACACAACCGTCTACATTATTTCAAACGTCAAATAATTTTTCTTTTTCTATATGGCGTGGATTTTTATGGCTGTACTCTCGAGTTAGGGAATACGTGGGGAGATTTTTTTCCACCGCGTTTGTCTGAAAATATGTATTTATATATGTTTTTTTTTCAAAGAGTGATTCTAAAAATTGCTTGGTAAAAAAACCATTCAAATTTCACGCTGGCATACGATTGGTTCCGGAGATACAGAGGGTTGGAAACAAGAAAATCGAAACGAGATGAGAAACTCATGGCGAGAAACGAGGCGAAACGAGAATCATTCGATGAGAAACCAAAATTTAGCGTGAAGAAGTGAAAAATGATACTGGCAAACAAATTTCATTGATCCAACATGATAGGATAATCATAATAAGAGTTTCATCATTCACTATTCTTACGGATAACGGAAATAATCCAAGATATGTATTGGAATTACTTGAGGTAATAGTATTAGATTATAATGAATGTCGAGATTACTCGAGACGAGGAAGAGTCTATTATACACTGAAAAAAAAGATTGTGCAGGGAACAGTAATATAGTTGGTTCAACAGTAGAATAACGCTGGATATGTCCAACTGAAACTCACTGTTCACTCAACTACATGCAGTTGAATCGACTGCAATTTATGTTAGTTTGACAGTATATTCGTTAATTTGACTATGGTATTCATTTATTTTAAAGAAAATACCTAACAACAAAATGTGATTGATTTTTGACGGAATTTTTTTTCAGTGTAGTCTCCTTATGTTCCATCTCATAAAAAATATATAAAAAATATATACATATTATATAATATATGAAAACACACGGCAATCCACTGACTTTGATGTCACTCTTTGCAATTTCGAATCCGCAGAACAAGTAAAGCTTCACACGAGACTCTCATCTGAAATCAAAAAATGATCTATATATATTGACTGTTCTAACCATTTATGAGATGAAAATTTGGAATGGAGTTGAGCTTCTACGCAATATGTGACAGAATTGTATGAAATTCTTATTTCATCAACTACATCTCAGGTAGGAATTGACAAACGGGCCACGCTTGGCCCAACCTTGGCCCAATTTTGACTTATACAGGGCCAGAACCCATCACAAAAAATTGTCCAAGCTTGTTAAAAGCTTGGGATGATAACCTCGTGCCAGGTTTGGTCCCCAATATTGAGCCAAAAAGCATGGCCCAAGGTATTATGATACATGTATTATGAGTTTTTTGGAGCTTGGCTTATATGACCAAACCGGACCTGGCCCAAGTTGTGTATATTAACTCTTGACAAGCTTCAACCTGGTTCTTCATACTTTTTAGAGGAAAAAAATACATCATTCTTCATGAAATTCCATTCGTGACATGAAGAATCATTATTCATTATAACAATAATTAATTCTGGTGCAACTCTGAGATAATTACAAGCATAAAGATGCGGTATAGGTTCTCCAATTACCAATGGTTCTTAATTGGCCTCATATTGGTTCACCATGCTTAGCCGTTGAATGTTCTGTCAAGCTTCAACTATTGATACGTTTCTTATGAAACGTGGTATGGATTCTGAAATAACAAATGGTTGTATATTGGTTCGCAATGCTTGGCCGCCTAATATTTTGCCAAGCTTGGGCCACTTGTTAGTATTGGCATTTCTCACCTGGGATGAACTAAGATATCCTTCCAGTCTCGGAACTAGTCTCGTTGCAAGTCTCGATGTGTATTTGAACATACATCTTCGCTGATTTTGATTGAAACATTAAGGTAGTGTCCCATTCCGTTAATTTTATACCTACAAAATATTCTCATCTACCTGATATCACAAAAGATTGGAATAATCAATAATAACTAACTATTTTGTCTTGCTTTGACGCAAGACTATTGCGAAACCCTGAAAATCAGGGAGTCTCATTGACAATTGAAAGAACAGATATAAAATTCGACTTTTTCTTCACATGAGTGAACAATTGAATGATGAATTAATTATCAGTTTGAATTTGAAGCGAACTGTATTTGAATTCTCTCGAAAAATAAAAATACTTTTAAAGCAGTAACTTTGAGCGACGTATCTCAGTAGCTTCTGTTAGATGCTAAGAAGTAAGATATACTCTCAATTTTGAAGAGAAAAACATATTTGAATTGAAATAAATTCTGCCGATCGATATATGCTCTTTTTCTTTACAAAATGATAAAAAATTGTTGAATTCTCGCAAGATTTGCTCACGTTAGATATAATTAAGATCACCGTGAATTATATGACGCAAAGTAATTCTGGTGTCTGGAAACATAATTTTATCCTCATTACCTTTGGATAGAAATGAATAGCGAAGTATGTTCTCCACGATAGTGGATAATGTGAAGTTAGAAGTTAACATCGTCAATGAGAAATTCAATTTACTAACATTGCGTACTATAAAAGAGTCAGAACTTCGTTGCTCCACGGTATCGAAGAACTTCCGTCTTTTGTATTAGAACGCAGTTTTCACAACGCGCGTAATGAAATTTCACCTCCATTATTTATCGAGTTGATTCAATATTTTCACATTAGAATTTTCTCGCACAAATCTGATACCCAACTTCAGAGGAAAGTTACAAATTTCAAATTGACGTAACTTGGTAGATTTTGAAAATTTATTATGCGTAATATTGTATTCATTCAATCTTTCGTATAAGAAATAAAATTATCAGGGATTCTGACTTAGATTAGGAATACAACGGAAATGACAATAACTACTTTCATGTTCCTCCATTTTTTCACATTCGTTTTCTAATTTAAACTTTAAACACTTTATGTTATTGAGATCAATGAGTTGGGGAGATTACCCTCCATTAATCTAACCTTAACCTACAACGTGGAGATAAGATGTCATGTCTTATCGACTGTTGCTCTCTTTATTGTGGCGTGGAGACCGCGCCAACCGTCATCTCTCTCCTAGGGGACGTACAAAGAAGAGCGGTCGATGACAGGGATTCGAGCAACCTTTGTGCCTGCTGAGATTTCAAGTATGATGCCTAATACGCTAATGATTCGATCGTCGAACTCTGTGTCATTGGTTGAGATAAGAAGAACGGTATTTGTCATTGCAATGAAAAGTATACAATAAAAGTGTACGCGATAATACTCGTCTGTATTCTCAATTACAAATTCAGTACTTAAACCGTTGAAAGTTGTCTCTCTTTCTACGATATAAAATACTATTTGTCATGTGATTCAATTAATTTAAATAGAAGTTATTTCATGGTTTCACACAACTCGTCGAGAAATGGAGAAACTCTGAATTGATGTAGTGTACGCGTGAATTATAAGCTTAGCTTCAAAACTTGAGTTCAAATTTTCATGTACGTGCATAAAAAAAGGGCTTACGTTTTTCATCTTATTTTTATTGCCTTCATTTTATGACAGCACGTACATCACATGAACTTTTAGGTGCATTTTCTATGAGTCATACAAATTTTATTAAAAAAAAAGTGAATATTCACGCAGAAAAAAAACTTCAATACGTAGGTCGAAAAATTTTGACGATTTTTGTTCTCATCTTTGAGTTTTAGAGTTTCAAAATTCAGCTTCAGAAACCAAGTGAGACTAGCAAGGACACGAACAGCCATACGAAAAAAAAAAATTTGCTAACATAGCAAATCGAGATTTCATGTACAGAATAGCAAATGTTTTGGCCACCTAGCTAAAAATTCACTGCCACAGCTAATTGGACTGCTCAGAGAGCAACATAATTGACTAAAGCAGCAAATTTTTTTCTGGACTAGGAGAATTTTTAGTATTATATACAGAGAAACGAACAAATTTTGCTGTAGGAAGAAAAATTTTTTGCTGCCACAGCTGAGACATCAATGTCGTAGCTAAAAAGATTATTGTAATAGCAAATAGGCTGCTGTCATAGCAAAAAATTTGCTGCTCCTGCAAAATTAGATTTGGCTGTCACAGCAAATTCATTTTCTCTCCGTGCATTGAATTCACTTCTTCACACGTGCTAGCAAAATAGTAATTTATGATATAACTTTCTTCTCCGTGTAAATATTCATTCGATTGATTCAATAAAGCTAAATATTTCATCGTTCCCGGAAATGTTTGTCCTCGGTGCAGCTAAATTTGTTATTTCCCTTGAATGAATTGTTTCATCCGTATTCCAGCAAACTAGACTTCTATTTACGCCAGCTCAAATTTTTCTGTGACGACTAAATTTTGGTTGCTGCAGCCAGGTGCTTTTCTCTCAGTGTAGTATAGTGAATATTATATAAATGTATGTACGGTAATAAAAATTAATATCAAGATTCTTCCTCAGATAAAATTCAATAAATCTGATAACAATAACTCAGGATCAAATTTCGATCAATGCCTTGGAAAGCAATGTTGATCGATTACAATAAGAATTCAGATTCATCAATTTACAAAGATATACAGTAGTTGAACGATTGAAGTTCTGTTTTTTTTCCTCGGTGATTATCGTATCCCATCAGCGATTGTCGATGCAGTGCGGGACGATTACGTTTTTGGTCTGAAGAAAAACACCAACGTTCTATAACGGATTTTACGATGACTGTCGGAATGAATTTGATGAAGATGTGGATGATAGAATTTGTATAGTTCAATCGTATTTATATCGTATTCTATCCACAAAAATTTTACGATTCAATGGGGTAAGAAAAAATTGCATCAAAGGTCCTTGTCTTCAAATTTTTCATGGTCGATAGTGGGACAATTTTTTACTATCCAGAATTGGGAAATCAGTTTTTTCTATAATTTTATATAACAATGAATTTGTTAGAGGTTCTGAACTATCTTTGGAACAAGCGAACGCAACTGTACAATTTTTGTGTATTTCTTATTAAATTTATAAGGCGAATTTGTTGATAGGGAATTCCGAGTGTTTCTGTCACTATAACATATACCTCACATTATATAAAAATAATTGATATAAATCCTATCATCGAAGATATGTGCGACGTAATGAGTTTATGAGGATAGGATTTTATCTTATTAGTTCATTGATCAACGTATCTATATCACTGATCAGAATAATGATTATCATTTGTACAAATAGTTTGATTAGAATACAAGTGATAAACTTCGGTGAATTGGATCTATTCATTCATTTTATCACGAACATAAAATCGCGTAAGAAATTTTGATGGTTTCTAATTTTTCATAAAAACATGGAACGAAATTTTTACTCGTATCAGCTGAATTTTAGCAGGGACTGTAACGTTATTCACTTTCGTTACTCATTCTATATGAAAAATATATAATAATATATATATATTATACACAAACTATATATTTATTATATATATTTTATATATGATGAGTAACGAAAGTGAAAAACGTTACAGTTCCTGAATTTTAGCTATTGAAACTAAATATCTAGCTAGTCCAGCTAGTCTTTTAGAAGTGGCAGTAAATTTTTAGCTAGCTCAGTTAAAATATATCTGCTATTTTATATATATAAAACCAAATTTTGGTATTGAAATAACTCCGTTTGATATCGAACCAAAACGATTTGGTGTTCGTTTTATTCCGTCAATTTTCTCTGGTGTATCTAAGGATCTGACGGTTCAACTTAATCCCTCAGAATCGAATGAAAGTTCTGGTACATTTGCATTGTTAGTATTGTGTTGCCATCGAAAGACATATTAGAATTATTGATAATGCAGTTGAGAATTTCGGGAACAATTTCTAACATGCTTTTATTACATAAGCTCCAATGGAAGTTGTCAATATTGAAACTTATAGTTGGAAACAACTTGTTATTATAATCCACACGAACGTTTGATCTCTTTGTTCGGGTTTTGACCTGTAATATAAATTAAGCAGCTGTTCTTCAAGTTCAGCTGTCCACGTGTGATGTTGATGGGGTTCTTTTTCTGTCTGTTGAATTCAACTAATTCGACCTCTTAAAGAGGGACTTTATTAGAAGGGGGATCTTCAAAGTAACGTGAACTGCTGGTTATATCCCCTCAAACTTCCAAAGAAGTATTATGATAATAACATTGTCATAGCAGCAAAAAAAGTATACACGCACGGGGAAGGTTTGGTATTGTAAATTATTGAATTTGATGTCGAATTGAAGACACATTTGGCTGTGAGGATGAGTTGGAAAGAACAATTGATTTATATATACATTCCTTTTATGCAGAGAATTTTAAATCGAATATTGTGTAACTTATCAATTAATAAATCGACGAATGCAGAATGGTCTGTGTCGTCTGCAACGAATCCGCAATAAATGAATAACTCTCATGTTCATTGTGTACATCTATTGGTCCTTATTTTTCATATATTTCAGAATCATGCATCTTTTGATGACATTTTCTCTCAAATTTAATAGACCGAATTTTATTTCTCAGAATCTCAGTCTTTTGATGTGGATTGTGTTATTGATTTCTAATTCAATCGATGTACCGAAGTGGGAAAATTTTTTAAATTACATATAATTTTGAAACCTTTTCCTATCAGATCTTCCTGTCAGAGTTCTGGCGATATTCAAACGTGACAATTCTGGTCAAGACCCAAGCAGGATCGAGATCAACCGAATGATCTCCAATAAATGATGTTCTAAGCGAGATTAAACATGTGAAAATGTACAGTTAGAAAAATTCTTAAATTTAGTATGACTTATGAAGTTTTAGAATTCCTCATTATAGGAATTAATCATTGACTCCACAAATAATTTAGTCAAATTAAGATCATTCTTGAAATTAAGAATTATATTAGTGAAATTATTATCATATTATGAAACTCAACGATACAAATCTTTGATTAAATTTCACTAGATATTCTAAAATCTGCAAAACCTACAATAATTTACTCATATTTCAGACATAGTCAAATTTTGCATTCAAATACATCGAATAAATATTTGAAAAACTTTTTTCTTTCCTTTATCGTTTTGTTCATCCACGGCAAAAGAGAAGAAAAAATTGAAATTCATAACAATTGATTGAAATACACGTGACTCCAGGGATTTATATCAACACATTCTCATTCGAGTACACGAGATTTATATCTCTAGAATTCCCTTAAGATTAACTTTTTGAAAAATGAATGCATAGAGCACAGTCACTTCTGGGATTTGTAGCAGTACGAATATTTTGGTCCAACTTTCAAGCGAATCCGAAGATACGTATTTTTCATCTGATTATTGATTTTCTTTGAGTTTAATACCCACCCCTTTCTCTGGGATCAACTTTTCGAGGAAAAATATCTGGCCTACAATTCTCTTGGGATTTGTATGAACATTTTGGTTCAAGTTTTACACGAATTCGATCATATTCGTTTCGGAGGTATCACGGGATAAGCGTGTACTTTTTGCAAAGAAAAAAAATTCTATGAAATTATATGTGGTTTGAATCGAAATCAACAAATGAGATACGGTGAGCAAAGAAAAGAAATTAATCCAGGTGTTATTATTACTATAGATTACGCAAAGATGTGGTAGATTGCCGATTCCAATGTTATCAAAATAATACCCGTATCAATTACGAGATCTTCTTCAGGGATTAAGGAATCTACGAATAAAAGTGGATTTATTGAATTGTATCTTTTTGATATCGTCTTTAACAAGGGTTTTGAATTGATGATCGATGCATGATATGTTTTTATAGAAAATTTGTCGAATTTATATTGAATTCTATAAAATGTCAATGGAAACTTCGTATGAATTTTATGAGGAATATCGATATGATTAAATATTGCAATGAAATTTGAAACTTGAATAATAGTAATGATAATAATACACTAGGTATGGGCCCCACCCTGCCTAAATGTGCTCAAGACTGAGCGAAAATAGGACCAAAATTCATACACGCTGAGGTAGTGGCAGTAACAACAGCAACAGTGGTCGATTTCATATGAGGGACATTATAATTTCTACTTGTAACTTGATAAAATATTTCTCAATCAAGTTGGGATGTTAAATATTTGTTAAAAACTACGATACCCTTAATTTTTGTGAATATCAGTCATATGATTACAATACAGCAGTTGAGAACACTCAACGTTTTCGAAACGGAGGTGTGGAGTTCAACAATTGAAATGAATAATGCCAAATTCGGTACATACAGAGTGAGACTTTTCAGTACATTCTTCCACACGAAATTAGGTTCATCTTGAGAATTGGTAATAGCTTTGTCAAGAGCGCATTATCAATAGAGCTTTAGCAGGTAGAAGGATTTGAGAAATGAACTTGTGTTATTATGTATGAGTACAGAGAAACATTGAAAATAACAAAAACGAAGAAATCTAATCTATTCAAACGATATTCGACTTTAAACTTTAGATATTGCTATTTGATTTCAAGATCCAATGAAATTCTATATTACATGTACGTTGATAAGATAATAATCATTCAAGGCGATGGGACTTGAGATGGGTTTTCTGAACAAAGTTTGAATTGAAATTTATTCAAATTTTCTGGAATAAATTTCACACGTTGTGATACAATTGATGGAAACTATATCGCCCCAGATGAATATCCAAATTGTATATAATGGAAAGCACTGGAAAAAAAAAGAGTAAAAATACCGCCAACTGTTAAAACGTAGTTCGAGCTATCACAATTTTAGTGGATTCTACAGCGGTGAGTGTAAGATGTATGTTAGCTGGTGTATTCGCCGCTGCACGGAAAAAAATTTATTCGCAGTGACAGCTAAAACTTGTGTGCTGAGTGCATTGCGCTACTCGGCTATCATTATAGCCATAGGTGCTAAGATAGCTTTTGTGCGTCGACCAAAAATTATCGCAGATGAAATGTTGCTAGTGGAGCAATTTTTATAGCTGCGGTATATACCTAAAGAAAACAAGATGGCCGCTAAACATTCAATGTGAATTCAATGAACATCTGACAAATGCATAGACATTTCGAGGTTCAAAAAATGTTCAACAACCCTAATAACAAAATATTTAACCTTTAGAGTAATTATTTGTTTGCATGCAGTTTTGCAAAATTTAATTTGAAACATTATGCTGGAACTATAGATGCATCGTTAGAACAAGACAAATTCAATGGGTAGGGTGGCTCAAGCGCTAGCAGCTTGAGTTAGTAACCGAAAGATTGCGGAATCGACCTTCCCCTGGCCAATGAATGTTTTTTCAACTCAGTTGGTTGTTCTTTCAGCGATTCTTCCAAGCTAGTACAGCGAAACACTTATTGCAGAGAAAAACCGCTATCATAGCTATTCTTTTCGCTATCCAAATATCGACCACGAAAATTAGCTATGACAGCTAATTTTCAGCTGCCACAGCGAATTATTTTCTTGCGTCTGCAAAATCAATTGAAATTTTACCAACTCAAACTATGTTTCGACAGTTGGCAGTACTCTTTTTGCTCTTGCGCAAGTGAACTCAACAACTGCTTTTTCTGTGAGGAATTACATAATTATGAACTATGTGATTATTGAACTACACGAGGGTTACGTTGAACATCAAACTGCATAAATCTGAATAAAACACGGAAAAAAATATTTAGCTGTATGAGCTAGATTTCAGCTATCATAGCTAGATATTTCGCTGCAGCAGCTAGAATTTAGTTGGTACAGCTAAACATTGTTTTCCGTGCAACAAATGAACAACCAACTGCTGAATGTATAGTAATTCTTTTCACTGCGCAAATGTGAACTACACAATATTTGAACTACCATATTCTGAACTACTAAAAAATTGAATATGTCATCACAGCTTTTTTATCACACAAATCTTGACTACATATACGAGTGAATGAAGATTATTTCACTACACAAATCTGAACTACGTGTCTGATAAAATGAAATCCTTACATTCTTATGTGTAAGTCAGTTTTGTGTAGTTCAATATTTCAAGTAGCCTTCGTGTAGATCAAATTTGTGTAGTACGAACACTGTAATTGCGTATTGATTTGTATGGTTGAAAATATAGAGTAGTTCAAAGCCGTGTAGTTGAGAATTGTGTAATTCGAATATTGTCTGATTCATTTTCATGTAATCAAGTAATCGTTGCAAATTTCTTTGTGTGGTTGGAATTCTGTAGAATTAAGATTTGTGTAGTTCGGATTTGTATAGTATTGGGGGAATCCTATATAATTCCAACTCAACCCTCAGTTCTCCCATGGGGCTTGAAAGGGAACAGGAGGTTTTTGAAATCCAATCTGCTGTTCATAGAGGTAAAAACGTACGATTTGAAGCAAGAACAGGCATCAAGTTCAAGAATCTTAGTACATTCCTAATCATCGAAAAAGCTTCATTGAATTGAGTGCAATACACAGTGAAAGTATTATATTTGCCTCAGAAAAGAATTTTATAGAATTTTTATGAATTTTTGATAGATTTTATATTCATTGGGGCGGTGCAAAAAACCCACTATCTCTTGCTTTTGTGTCTTGTATTAAAATATGTTAGTTTTTCGTGTTTCAAGAGTTCTCTTTAGAGATCAGCTCGAAAATAAAATTTTTTTACGGATCGCTCAAGATTTTTTGAATTTTGAAAATAGTAAAAATACATTGTTATTTTGTTCCTCGTTGCAGCCCCTAGAAGAATGATAACTTCCTCAAAGTTACATCTCAAAATATTTGTTTTTGAAGGTTGATCAAGCTTTATAAACATTTCTTAATTCATTGTTTTTGATATTTTCTAGCGACCTTTCAAAATTCATATTAATTTTTAATATATAATATTATTTTCAATCAGCGCCTTGATGGATAAGACTACACCAAAAGATGAAAAAGAACATTTATATTGTTCGGTGTACACGGAATCATTTTATTCTAATGAATTCCTATTCAAATCGTTCTCTTTCCAACGGAGGCGGAGAAAAATAAATGATCATACAACCGTGTATGATAGTGAGTCCATAAATATGTTCAGAAATGACTTCATACTCGTACATTTTCGTATACAGTCGAATCCGAGGTAATATGGATTGAGTCTAGCTTGGATAACCGAAAACTAGGTTAATACGGTTGATTTCGAAATTGAAATTATACAAGAGATTCGTGATTTTGGTGTCTTATATTTTGAATTGCACGATACGTACGTGTGTGTGTGGTGAGAGATTGGTTATTTTAAATTAACTGTAGTAATTGGATATGAATGATTGAAGAATTTTGAATCACTTTCCTCCAAAACACGATTGAAAATACAGCTACGGAAGAATCTAACGTTTCATACATAGAGAGAATCGAATAAATCAAATGAGCAATGATCCATACGTTTCACATGTATGCTCGAACAAAGTGTGAAGGGGAAAAACGGAAAAATGTATATATGGTGTCCAATTGTTATCAATTCCTCTGTGATGAGAATTTTGTGAGTAGTACCTGTGTGGAAATTAATTCTTGGCGGCAGTTTCGGCCAAACTAAGTCGCCTTATTTCATTTCAGGCCCTGTTTTGGTTACCCTTACAGAGCCTTGACAGGATTGTCACGCACTGATCTTCAGGGCCTGCATAGTATTCCCAACTTGGGCCTATGTAGGACATTCACGACGAAGCCAATGCAGGCGCTGAAACTAGGACCTTTAAAAAGATAATAAATTGTCGTGAATATTATCAAATCGAATAAATATTGCAAGGAGGGAATCCCAGAAGGAAACTTCCTCGATTGAAAATTGGGCTATCCAAGGCCCTATTTGTACCCAGACCACTTCGAATTGAGCCCGAACAGGGCCTGGAATGGGCCGATTTCAATTTCCACTCAGGTATTCCACTCAACATTACTTTGTTCATAAATTATCGGACTGCATGACATCAGTGTTATAATGAGTGAAACAGGCGCATAAAGAAATCACCAATATGATTTGAATAAATTTGTTATCTTCGACGTAGATTTTGATTTAAAAAAAGAATCAATATAAAGATGAGGCCCTATGCGGGCTGTAGTTGGGTGCATTCAGATTTTCAAAACAGGGGCACCGTTGGCAACGCAGCTTGGCCCTACGTGGGTTGTATACAGGTATGCTTAAATTAGGATCTTCGGGAGAACACGGGGAGCCTGGCAAGGCCCTATGCAAGCTGTAGTTGGTGTGCCTAGATTTTAAAGACGGGGGAAAAAATTGGTAATGCAGCTTGACCCCATGTAGGCCTTATATGGGTGTCCCTGAGTTAGAGAAATCAGGCTGAGTATCAGCAACCCGACGAGGCCCTTTAGTGGTTAGGGTTAGGATATCCTAAATTTGGACACCTAATATAAGCCCATACGGGGCCTATACTCAATACAGGATGCCCAGAAAAATTTCCACACGGGTAGTAACAGTAGTAATCACACAGCTATACACGGGATTTTTCAACAAAAATTTTATATCCATGCACAAGCGTTTTTTGGATATTCCCGGAAATATGAATTCCTCAAAACAATTATGTTATCGATAACTTCCCACTCCTATTCTCGTTCTAGGAATTTCATTAGTTACAACACAAATTCGATATGACTGATTAATTTCCGTATTAAAAGAAAACACAGATCGTGTATAAATATACATGTATCTGTAATTGATCGAGAGCAATAAAAAACATTGACGCTTGACTTTATTCCAGATAACATCTCTCCGATGATCGTTCTCTTTTTCTCGTCCCTGGCCGTGGCTCACGTAGGTTAGGTTAGGGTAACCCGCATATACGGACGTGCTCTACCATCTCGGATCTTGGATATGTATATGCACGACAGAGCAAGTATTTTTCTGAATGATACGATGAAGTAAGAGTCAACTGTTGATAGGTGTACGCATGTGTATGTACGTGAGGTTGCGGTGAGTATCCGTCAGTTCGTGATCGTGTATGTAATCGGTCTTCTGAATACACATTATCACGCGTTAAGTGGTCAATAACACGCAACAAATAAAATTTATTCCTCATTATGGGAGAAAAAAATAGAAAATGATTTTAAATGCACGAAAGCTCGTTCGTTTGTTGTTTTTCGGTACGTAATTTTGACAAGATAATAAGCTTTCTGTAAACCAACGAATTACCAGGGCAATGACGCTAGTAATCAGTGTTGCAGGGAAACTTTTTCCAAGATAAGCTTATTGTTACCTTCGAACCTCCGAAGAAGTATTTACCACTTTAGAGGGAAAATATTCTGAATCTAGGGAGACTGGAAACTCTTTGTTTAGTGCTTGAATTTACACGAATAACGAAAAATCATATTGATGAGATTCACCAAAACCATAACATTAAAAATCAAATTTACATCTCAACATTTGCAAATTTTTTATCCCAATTGAAAAATTCTATACTGTCCTACACGGAGAAAAAGGTATCTTGAAAAATACCATAATTTATGGGTTTTGGCGTTGGTCTAACCCGAGTCAAAATATTTACATGAAGATACCTCTAGAAGTACCATAATGGTTGGGACTTTTATGAGGAAGGTACCATGCTTCTTCATAAAAGTCCAAAAAATTATGGGACTTTTAGAGGTTCGTTTACGTCAATATTTTGACTCGGGTCAGACCAACGTCAAAAATCCATGAATTATGGTATTTTTCAAGATATCTGTTTTCTCAGTATATTAAAAAAAATATTTGCAATCATAAATTTATCTGATAGAATTAATTGATGAATATTGATATCACTTGTGATCGAATAATCAAATTCACTCGCCGGATTAAATATCAAAACGTCAGGTATCTAACATCATATTTTTAATACGCAACTTTACACTTCTATTTGAAAAATTCCACCCGTCAATTCTAATTCCCAATCCACATTCTATACTTCCACTTGACGTACTTCATTGCACCCTTCCACTCTGTATTCGCACTTCACATTTCCACTTTGCCCTTTCACTTTCGTTTCATCGTTTTATTCCACGATATCTCTCTCAGCATTTCTACTTCGTCTACCCACTCCAACTTCATGTCTTCCTGTTGCTTCTTTTCTCCTCTTCGTGTAATTCTATATAACTCGTTCCGGATTTTACCATGGAAAGAAGAAAGAGAATGTGAAAAATGAGAAGAAACGTGACAAATAAAAAGAATCAGCTGATCTTTGTCTTATGATTTACGATTCTTTTGGAATTTCGTTATAATTATAATTCATAAATTATTTCTCCATAGAATAATATAACATCCACGATTGTTCAAGTTGAAATTTATTATATCATTGTGATTTTAGTACGATGACAATCAAATATAATTAATCGAGACTGGTATTACAGTGATAAGAGTCAGAAAACGCGTCAGTTACATTGCCGACGAGTCTTATTTATTATTGATTCATGGTTTTACATCAGTGGGCTTGAATGATCTGATAATTCGTTCAGGAAAGTAACAAGGATTGCACAAAAAGATCACTATGATTGCACTGAAAAAAAGGTTTATTTATATTTAAGGGGGAGAATCTGAATTAAAAAGCATTGAGGACATTCACCACCTCTCTCAAAAGTTACTACATCCCACATTTCTTCCCCCCCCCCCCCCCAGTGTTCTCATAGATGAACAAATAAAATTAAAAATGAATAGCTGCATTTCCTTTGATATCCAAAGTAGTTGCACCTGCTAATCAAAATCGATTTTATTCATCAATCGCAGAAGAAACCTGGGAGGGAGAAATCTAGTCACATCATCTCTATTGAATACCCTTGTCATGTCCAGATTTGTAAAGCACCTCGCAAATAGAATCTTACATCGGTGTACAAGATAGAGGTAGTATTTCTTATTCAAAGTAGAAAAACCGAGAGATATTTTAATTTTCATACATCATTCTTCTATGTGCACTAGAAACAGAACCTCGACGAATTTGTGAAATTCAAAATTTACTCGAGGTTTGAAAAAACGTGCTTTTTAGAAGAGAACAGTCACTTGAGCTTGCTGTACAAATTTTTTAAAAATAATTCTCCATGAATTTTTGTAGTTCACATAGGAAAGAATACAAAACTGAAGATGCCAAGCTCTCATTCGTTTCAATTGTACGTCTGGTTTTGTTTTTAAATCTTGCACACCAGTTGATAACAAATTTGAAGATGGAAACGAGAGAAAACAGGTTTTATCTCATTATTTTAAATTAGAAAAAATTGGTTTGTTAACTTTAAATATACATTAGAATATCACAAAAAATGTATTTCATTAAATTATTTGTCTCTCACCTGAAATAATTCCGAAAGAAGCACGTATTTTTACGCGTACTGATTCAAAATTTTTCCTTACCAAATGTATATTTCCTTGTGAGCGAGGAAAAGTTGTTTTTTTATCAAATACATTCCGGTTTTCCGCTATAAGCAAATTTACATTTGTTGACTATAAATAATTCTTCTTTCCTGTGCAATTATAACACTAGTTAACACTCTTTTCATATGTTGACTGATTCGAAGTCATCAAGATATGTTGAATATGAAAATGAAGTCAGGTTTCTTGAATTAGTTCTCTTTTCTTGTAATTTCTCCAATATAACATTTATCAATTATGTAAACTATATATGTAATCTATATATAACCATTAGGTTGGCGCAAGAAAACTGACTATTCTTTGTCTTCGTGTCTCGTATGAGAATATATTAATGTTTCATGTCTTAAGAATCCTCTCCCAAGATCAGCTCAAGCAAAAACTTTTTAGGGGTCGTTCAGGATTTCTGAAAATTATAAAAATAATTGAAATTCATGTTTTGTTTTTCAATTTGTCTCTCGTTCGAGTAATTTCAGTGTAGTACCTGAAAAAATAGTAACTTCCTCAAAGTTACAGCTCAAAATATTTATTTTGGTAGATCACTCAGGATTTATGAACATTTTTGAATTCATTGCTCCTGATGTTTCCGAGCAAAAATAATCAAAATTCATTGTTCTTTATTTTTCAATTTTTCCGGGTTCATTTTTAAAGGTTGCTTAGAATTCATAAACGTTTTTAAATTCATTGCTTTTGATGTTTCCGAGCAAAAACTCGAAGATTATATGAAGAATAAAATTCCTGAAATTTACAAAATCAACTGATCGATTTGATTGATCACTTTAATTAAATTTTAATTGTTTCAATCAATTGGATTTATTGATTAGAAAAATTTATATTCTGTGATGTGTTGGATTTCTTTCCCATCTCGTGGTGTATTCTTATCCATTAAGGTGCTAAACGAAAGTGATAGTATATGCTGAATATTAATATGAATTTTGAACGTTCGCTCGAAAACTTCAAAAGTAATGAATTGGAAAATATACGTGGATTTTGATTACTGTAACTTTGAGAAAGCGACAATTTCTTACAGCACTCAATTTTACTGTAACGAGAAAGAAAATTCTAAAACATCACACAATGAATTTTCACTATTTTTAGAATTTCAAAAAAATCTTGAGCGTTTCTCAAAAAATTTTTTTTCGAGCTGATCTTCAGAGAAGACTCTTAAAACATGAAAAACCAACATATTTTCCTACGAGACACGAACAATAAAGATAGTCGGTTTTCTTGCACGGCCTTACTCTAAATCTCACATTGTTTTCGTATTGAGTGCATCGAAAGCTCTCAAAATCAGTCCCCAAACCCCAGGATACAGGAAAGAAACATTGTTTTGTTGCCCTGTCTAATAAGAATAAATACATTGTTAGAAATCCCTCCAAATTTCATGCATTCAAATTCTTGCGGGGATAGAAGAGTCCTGGCTTAACAGTTCCTTCAGAAGCACCCATTTTGCTGAATACACCGATAAAATTATTTCGTTGCGTCTACTGACAAATTTTGTTGCCACATCTCCAATTAAGTGTTTTTGTTGGCATAACCAAGTTTTGTGGCTCTGACCACAATTTGGCTAACTTGAGGCGATACCAGCGACCCCTGAAGATGCAACCAGACCTATTATTGGTTAGAAATGGACACAACCAAAACTATTCTGTCAAATTACTCGAAAACAAAGAAAAGAAATCAAAATATTGCTCTGTACAGACCTTCTTCAATCAATAAAGGTGGTCTGTACAAAGCGATATTTTCCTTTTATTGCTTTATTTTCTAATAATTTGTCAAAAAAGATTTGGCTCGAGTTGCATCGTCAGGGGCCATTGGTATCTCCTTAAGTTAATGATTCAGTAGGATATTTTTGTTGCGGTCTTGGATCAAGTAACTGAATTTTTATTGCTAATGAAAACATTTGATGAAGATATATCAATGGAATTTGTTTTTTCAGTGTACGAATTTATCAAGATTCGCTCATGTTGCCTGAACTACCGATATATTCCTTCTTGTGTGTCGTATTTAGCAACTTCGTTTCCTAGATTTTTCAGAAACTAATACATAATTTCTCTTCTCATACCAGATTCATTCAAAAGTTCCTACAGTCATGGGCGTAGCCAGCTCAAAACTTAAGGGAGGGCAAAATGTTCAATTCAAATTTTCCATAACTTTTTTATATATAATTTTTGTATATTCAATTAACGAACATTTTTTTCTTATTCTACAAGGGGGGGCAGCTGCCCTCCTTTGCCAGAGGCAAATCTGTTTCCCTACAATCATCAGGATGAGTAAATGATGAATTGATGTAACAGTTTTGTTTTGATACTCAACTTCAGCATTGATTCTCACACATCGTAGATTGAGAATCGATTTAGTCACTTTAAATAGAAATTTGGCTGAACCAAATAAATTTTATTTTTGACAGCTACATTTTTCGTCTCCACCGAATAAACTGGTTCATTCATATTTCAAATAACTATATGGAGCCAAAAAAACTTGTTTTCACAGCAATCTACTTCTTATCACAGTAATTTTATTGGTCACGACGATGATTATTTAGCTGTGACAACAAAAAACTTCGACTCCTTCTAAAAGTACATGATATTTCACGGGATTGATATTTATTTAATCATGTTGCTCTTTCGGCAATCCAGTTATCCGTGGCAGCGAATTTTTAGCTAGGTCAGCAAAAAGATTTGCTATTGCTTCCTCGTTAGAGAGAAGCTTTGTGATCGTTTCGAGGGACCAAACATTTTTTTGTCTCCAAACTTAAAAACTCTTAGAATGTGTTCTTTAGAGCTCAGGGAGTAATTCTGGTTCCGTGTCTGTCTGTCTGTGGAGATGTGAAGTATCCTCCGAACGCGCATATCTTCCGTTCCTATTATCCGATCGTCATGAAATTTTTACCACAGTTGGGGCCCAAACTGATAGTGGTCCCATGTACGTTTCAACCTGATTCTTAGAGGAGAACGGCAGGGGTGCAGAAAAATGTTATGAAAAAATCATGATTTTGCGACCGCAAATATCTCCGCTTCCTATTATCCGATTGCAATGAAACTTATACCACGTTCTAGTGATGATCCGATAGTAGTCCCATATGAGTTTTATCCCAATCGATTGAAAACTGTGGAAAATTTTCGTTTCGAGCTTCACATTATTTGACAATATCTTTCAACAATAACGAGGAAGCTATGTGCCAATTGGCAGAGTTTTGTATATATATAATACCTCAATTTCCTGCGCCAGCAAATCTTTTTCCTCCATGTAGACTCTTTTTTAGGCTAATTAAAATTCAGCTGCGACCACTAAATGTTAGTTGCCCCAGTGCCCAGGTGCCTTCCTCTCAATGCATACCTTTAAAACAATATTTAGCGTTAGATCTTGAACAGTACGATCGAAGTTACATTCACTTCAAACCCTGGCACCGACGAGTGAATGAAAAAAAGAAAGAATTCAGGAAGAGACGATGAAAGATAAGAGAGAATGAGAACGTGAAAAAACACTGGTGCATATGACTTGGGCGTAGAGAATCGTACATGTGAATGTGTATTACATATATTACATATAGCGGTTCGCGCGTTTCACGTACGTGCACGGGCAACTGAATGGAATTGGCTTGCAGAGGAAGGGGGAAGAGGAGGAAAGAGGTGGAGGGCCAATGAAGTCACGAGTTTTGTCGGAAGGTCGCAAAAGAAAGGGTAGAGGGAGAGAAAAGTTGGATATAGAAAGGTGCAGAAGGGCGAGGGGGGTTCCGTACACACGTGCGTTTCAATTTAGAACCTACGCTACGCGTACGGTTGTTGCGTTCACGCAGAAGCTAGCGGCGTCGCGTCGCTTTATCCCACACACGTATGTACCGTAACGATGCCACCGATGCTGATTTCAACAAACCGCTTTGCGCTGACAAATCATCAAAGAGGTGCTGAAAGACCTGAATATGTAGTACTATGCAATCGCGTGTGTACGTATATATGCACCGAGCAGGGTGAAAATCATTGGGACTGACCCTTCTTTTTTTTATCACTTCATTTTGAAGTTTCTAGCCTTCATCGGCATACTTTTCGGTCATCAGGATTCTGATCGATATGAATGAAATCTCTCTCTAAATTTTTCTGACGGAAAATCCGGTGATTCCAAAACCAGTGGAGATTTTGTTTTTATCTGTTTGCCCTCTCTGATATTTAGAATGAAAGACTCACTTGAAACGAATGAGGAAATATTTACTCCCGTGGACTGAGATTTTCATTGAAGAAATTCAAAGAATTATTGATATTTGTAATCATTCTCATGCGTGGTAAATTTATACTGCGGCAGCCAAAAGGGATTTAATTCTCACTATTTTTGACTTAGAGAGAATATAGTCGAGTTCGATTTCCCAGTGAGCGTAGTAACTTGTGATTAAAAATTCATCCGGAAGCGATATCCTCCTATCTACTGATATTATCGAAATGGGATGTGATACTTGAGGAAGAGATATTCAAGTATCAATTTTATTATAATAATAGATATGTTTTTTAAGAAGAATCATTTTTAACATCCAATTGTTTTCTATGTTTCAGGTAAGTGTTCCAAAATGAATCGGCGTTCCAGGTAGTAAAATAATTGTGAGTCAAAATGTTTACTTTCCAAAAAGTGCAATTTTTTGAATCCTGAATCCTTCCGTGAATAACTATGCAGCTAAAAATTCTGTGTTACCAACGATCCACTCAAGGTTTGTGTTGAATATCAACACATGAAATTGTTAAATTCACAGATTCTCAATGTCAATTTCAACATCTTCGTGTTGATTTGGTACATTTTTTGTATTAATATTTAACATAAATTGTGAGTAGACCGTTTTGGACATGAGGGAGAGTGGGGACACTTGCACCACTTTTTGTTGTACATTGTTATAACTGTCATGGTTAAGTTTATTCGATATAATGTTTATACGATTTTTACAGAGAAAACATTCCTTTTTAAGTTGCAAATAATTGCAAGGTCAAATCCAACGTTCTATCAATAATACGAGTGTTCTCCAGAAACATTCCGACTGGTACAATTCTCCCCACATGACGGGGAACTTGCACAACCCTGTGACACTTTTGCACCACCCTCCGAATTAGCTCTTTATCGCTCCACAGGTGAACAAATTTTTTAGAATTCTTGTCAGGATTTGGTTGCACACAACCATTCGCACTCGATCATGTTTTATGTTACATGAAGGTCATAGAATTTATGTGGGACCAAATCCTGACATCCCTTCATTTAAATAATAACCACTATTTTTTAATCAATGAATGAACATTTATTTGAAGTGAATAATTAGACACAAATGATACAAAAATGAAACGATTTTGAGAGTGCCAAAGCTTTTGCTATGAATAAAAAAGGAGAATCATTTCACATTCTTGTGGACTCGTGTTGAGTCAGGCGATCCATACAGCTAACGACATGTGCAACAACGACGTGGAAATCTTTGTAAGATCAAGAGATTTTTGCTGTAGTGCAAGTGTCCCCATTCTCCCCTAGACGAGTGTTAAAAACACAAAATTTTGTAATGTGGCTTTATAACATAGAAGAAAGATAAGTATACTAATGTATGTTCTTTTAATACACATAATAAAAAAACATATTTCAAGATTCTCTAAAGTTCTGCAGAATTATTTTTGATGAAGAGTTCTTCCAAATCAACCTGATTAGAGATCCTCTAGGGATTCAGGAGATTTTTAAAGTTGGACCAATCAAAAACTAAACGCTAACAAGTCCCTCACCAGAAACTTACGAGGCACTTACAAGTGTCTAGTTCTTGGCTAGTCAAGCGTTACAAAACTCGTGCGGTGGAGCATTTCTACTACGGAAAGCTCCCAGGTTCGCTCTTTACGACATTACCTTAGAACTGTACTGTTCTTGTAGGGTCAACTCAAGATTTGGACACATCTTAGCATACGGTATTTTTGTACCGTAGAACTGACATTCTCAAATACAGATTTTTTGATGATTCACAGGTCAAACTGCAATCATGTTGAGGGTGTGAGTGATTTGATGAGAACAAAAATAAAAATTCGATTAAATACATTTTTTATTAGATGCAGAAGGTTCTTTACATGCATATTTTGGATTTAGTTCGAACAATAAAGTTTTAATTGATGCAGCTAAAAACTTTTTCTTTCGATACGAAAAATATTGCAAAATAACTACACTTGAATTCGAGTCTTGTCTGTCACTTGTATCGTCTGAAAATAAATACTATTCATTGCGGTATAATGGAGATCGATTCATCACTTTTGCGACCTGTAACTGAATGAAAATCCTCAACACCCTAGGTGACCCTTTCAAGCTGATCGATAAACTCTATAAGAATATACGTGACTGTTGGAATATAAATTTTACGACTTCATTCCCGCATAGTTTCATAGGAATTATGAATCCTATCTATTCAGGAAAATAATGAGATAAGGATGTCATGATTTATACACCGGAAAAAAGGGTTTAGTCCAATATCAAACATCTAGATAGTTTAGGGACTTTATATAGACTTTATATAGGTTTAGTTGTACTTAATAAATTTCATTCGTTATGATGCATACATCTCAATTTTTCATTCCCATTGAATAAACTATTTTTCTCTGTCTGCTGATCTAACTCATAGAAATTATCCCTATCTGAAGAAATGGGTTCACATATATCATATAAATTTTATCTTGAGTTGTATGAGGAGTCAAATTCATTTCTTTCCTAGGAGGATGTTGTTGAAGTTTGAATCGTTTATTGTGACGAATTGGTAATCGAATAACAAAGAACCCAGATGGTAGAGACTAAAGTTTTGCGGCACATTGTTTGAACAATGTTTGAAATTTCAAAAGGATTAACACCGAAGATCCTTAAAATTTTGTGAGTTTGAATTTTCGTTTCGTTTTTATAAACTTCAAGAACATCCTGGTAGGAATTTCAACATGGAAAATATCAGGTCTAGATGAAGCATGTTGAATTCCTGTTCAGGACCTGACGAAAACTTAACATTTCTTAATCAGTACTCATGCCCCAGTAGCTATTATAAGGCCTTACCAGACTTGGTAAGCTCCTTACAGAGTCCTTGTGCAGCCTTGCAAGGCCTAGATAGAGAATGACTAGCATGATTGCTACTAAGGAGTCTAGGAGTTTGAGAATGTTTCTCCCTTACATTCAATTAGTCTTCTTCCTATATTAATAAGACAGCGTCAACATTATTCAGTATTTGTGAATTTTTTTTTGGTATAATGAATTTTCATTACAGTCATGAGAAACATTTCTATGTGCATGAGCCAAACATGCCGTTGAAAGGTTCTGACAAGAGTTGGGGATTACTCCGAAACATTTCTACTTAGGTTGGCAGTTAACATGCGATTCAGATATATACATAAATTAAAGCAATACTGAACAGCTTTTGATAGGAATATCAAGTCAGACTTACCACCAGGAAAAACCAAACTATGGGAACTCAAAAGAACGTCGTGTTACATTGTTGTCAGAACCTAAACAGGATACCATGTCAGGACTTAATGAGGTATTTTCCGCAATTATAACTTTCCTGTTGTAGCTTCATCACCAGGATCATGATCCTGATAGGGAATTCCCTACTAAGATTTCTACTAGAATTGACACAGCTTTTCCCACTTGGGATTTTTCATTATACGTCATGCTTATCAAAAAACAATCAAAATATAAAAGTTGAGTGTGTCTTATTACATTAAGTTGATCACTTTGAATACTGTCAGTTCAGTTCAGACTGTGTTAATTTGTTCATTATTCTATGGATTTTATAAATTAATCCTTGACCAGATTTCGAAATTTCCAAACCATTTGCCATATGTGCGACGTGCACCCGCTGATCAAAGTACAGGATTCACAGCGGTCAGGGAAGTCCAACATAATTGAGCAATCACATACTTCTTTCGAACAGTATGGCCAATGAGGAAAATAAGAAATTCCAGGACCATGAACTCTGTAATAGGGGAGACCGGGGCTCAAAGTAACAGAGGTAAGTTGTAACACAGACTACAAGTTTCATATTATCCAACGAATAAGGTTCACTGTTCGTAAAGTAATTATTTAGTCGCTAGGAGAGTATTTCATAAAGCGCAGACATTATCTGATAAGAAATACTACAGTAATAGACCGTGTTACAAACCCTCTTTTGTTACAACGTCTCCCCTAGTTATATTTATACAGGATTTCAAGTGAAAAATGTGATATTCACTGTGTTCTCTATAAAAAACGTATTTCAGGTTTCGGATGCTAAATTCGAACTATTAGCAAAAAAATTATGAAGTACCGGATTTTTAAATTGATTTATACACTGTGGAGAATAATTGCGCAATATTCCGTCAAAAATAGTGGCAACAAAGTTCCTTCACAGATAGGAAACTTTTCATCCCCATTTGTTGTACTTTTCGTTTACTTTTTGAGAATTCAAGAACCAAAGGATCAAGAAAAATTCCCTCTTACTGATGAAAATACCACGCTGCCCCATGATTTTTCAAAGTATAAATCATGAAATTAAAAATAAGAAGTTTCAATTAAAATACACTAGGAGAAAATTTGTACCAGAAAATTTCGATATTTTACCGAGAGTAAAACTAATAACCCAGTAATACATTGGACTGAAAAGTCCAGTCCATTTGCAGAAATATTCCAGCATACTCATTAGTATTTTTCAGTACGTTAGCCATAAAATTTAAATGCATGTATTGAAGTTTTTCAGTATCAAGATTCGGTAAACTTTCAATTTTTTTTATAGTCTACCAAATCCATGATTTGCTTTTCTTTCATACATTTGCATATTTATCTGAGAATATTGTGCTTCCTAGTCGTCAAAATGTTGGAAATGATTTCGAATCAGTACCGGTTACGGCAAAAAGTGCATGGCAGATATATATTCGGTTGAATATTTGAAAAACCTATCCATGCGTATGCAAGATAATTTAAAACAAATTATTCCTCAAATAACACCAGAAATAATACATGGAAAATTTATTATACTACATCTGAAGAATGTAAACTATATGCATTTCATACATTATATTTATTCTATAATAAAATTTTGCCTTGAAGTGGTATTGTTAAAAATGTTCATTTCCAGAGTTGTATAATTGATCATGTTCTGAGCCACACTGAGAAAACTGTTTAGTTGCAGGAACCAAAAACGACATCAAATAAAAAATTCTAGTTGCCTGAACTGAAATATTTTTCCAGTGTAGAGGCACGAATTTCGAACATTTTTTCGAGTTCTGAACAAATAAAACGAAGAATATTTTTACTGTCCATTATGTTATCATTTGTTCATTAACCCTTTGCTGCAGGAAATTTTCCCCACCGTTCACTTACTATATGGGAGAACCACTGGTTGAAGGAACCTATTGATGTTCGGCAAATGTTATTCGAATTGGACGAAGGTCTGATTGATCAATCAGATTTTTGTTCAATTTGAATGAAATTTGGCGAGAATCAATGGGTTTTTGAAACTAGGGAAAACTAGGGAGGTGCTGTTTCGTGCTGTTCCACCGGCAATGGTTAATTTTTTGGAAATACAAAAAAAGGGAAAGAAAAACAAATATTCAAAATTAAACAAGTCACTAGCTGGTGGAGTGAGGGGTCTTAAAAGAAGGAATGCCCTGGCGTCCCAGATTGTAGCCCTTCTAGTCATCAGAAACAAAAACATCCAATAGATTCTTAATTAATAAAGATGTCGCTATGGTATGAACCTCGGACAAGTCAGAAAAAAATTTGTAGACAAAATGGCGGCTGTTTGAAAAAAAAAAAATTATTTCAGCACGTTTTTAATGACGATTCAAAATTTCTTAAAAATAGTGAAATTGAGAAATTCCAAATTATTATTGGTTCATGCGATAGAGAGATTTATAAAAAATTTTCATAACAAATTTGAAATAAATCGGTTCAGTGGAACTTGAGATATCGCGTACGCAAGCTTTACAAAAGTAGTTTCGGAAAAAACGCGTCCAAAGTTTCGAGTCAAGATTCCGCAAATTTTACTCATTGAATAGTGAAGTATTATGAGGATTTCAAAAAAGCCTCTCAAGGGCATATTCTTGAATGTCTACACTTCCAAAATATAAAAAAAAATTCCGATGTTTCCAAATTCCTGGACCAAAATAGCCTCTCAAGACAACTGAATTTTGTATTTGATTTAGTATTTCGCTAAATCCTTAGTCACAACTAAACAGTTTTCTCAAGGTATATTGGAAGATTAGGTTCACATAATTTCTATAGATTTCATGTATAATTTATTCCAGAGTTGCATACCAATTGTGTATAAATTACTCGAAATTATTCATCGGAATAAGATAGTTTAGAAATCGGCAATTCAAAAATGAAAACCGAACAATACATTTTTCATTGGAAAGAAAAAAGAGAATACGAATAAACGGATAACATTGAAAGAATTTACCGTTCACACTACTCCACATGATTTTACGTATTTGTTATCACAATAAAAGGGGTGACAATTTTCGCGCACGTATCGGGTTTTATAAAAGGCGCCAAATCTGCCACTTATACACTTCATCGATTTGTACAGCTGATTTTGCACAACATTATATATCTATATACATCCGCACGTCCACGAACAGCCGCGCACATACAAATAGGAGAGAATCGAGGGTCTGTTGGATGCTGAGGGTAGGAGCATCGCGACACTCAATTCGACAGGAATTCTATCTCGTGCGGGAATTAAAAAAAAATGTTTGATCATCGATTGATTCCTACAGCTGGTTTTACACATACGCAAGGACACGTGTATTGTGATCATTTCGTTTCCCCAATTGTAGAAACCCTCGTGAGTACAGCGAAACATAATACATATTCGCACACGCAAAATCGTATCATATGCGAATGATGAAAAAAAGGCCAATATTATGCTTAGACCGAGGGACAAATCAATATTTCGAAACATTAGAAAATCGCACTTTGAGGGGAAAGAAAGTAGAATCGTCATTGTGTCTTCGTACATTTCGCCGGTGACGAACATCGTTGCAAAACGACAGGAAAAAGGAAGAAAAAATATCCAAGATGTTGGTTTAAAACGAGTTAGCGACAGATAAAAGAAATGCAACAACCATGACCGTATGTATGCATGTACATGTACTGTGTTCTGCGCTAGAGACGTTTCGAAGGAAACGTCGAAGTAATATTGATGTAAGTAGAATGTACATGTAGCAGAACTTATGACTCTATTCAAGAGTATATTATCGCTCGATTTCTTGATATACGAGGACCACCAAGATTATCTTGTAAAGAATTGAACGTATCAATCCTTATAACGTTCCTGTATCCTGTATTTTCAGTTCACAAAAAATAAACATGAATATGAATATTCTTTTGTGACGTAATTAATTGTTCAAGATTTCATCAAAAGAATTTTCTGCTACGTACTTTTTATCATGTAAAAATAGTATAATTGTTTGGCAATAATGATTTCATTTAACTGATGGGTTAAAAAATGTTGTCCATGACGCGATTTAAACATCTTGGTATGTGCTGCATAATATTAAAAAAAAATATTGGATATGATAGTTGGAAAATTCTTTGTTTCAACGTACCGTGACAAGAGTATGTAATACGATAATTTTCAGTAAAGTTTTCTCCGAATTGATTCCTATGTTATTTCGAACACAGTTTCTTTATTCAAATACAAATTTTTATTATGACTCATATTAAACCTGGGTGAATCATAAACAAAGCCACAATTCAATCTCAAACTGTTGGCGCGGTATAAATATTTATGAATATTGATTCTTAGAACTCCACATGGCCAATCATCCTGCATTAACTTCCAGATCGACTTGATAGGTTACATAAAAATCAATATTGCAAAGCAAAATTATCAATCATTCAAAATCACGTATGAAGTGGAGAATGTAATATCATTAAAATTAGCCTCTTTCGAATAAATATTGTATACGATCTATGATTCCAGGTTTTATTGAAATCCAATGGTAGTCAAATTCAAATGCAAGAGTAGAAAATCATCACCGTAGAACAATACCCAATTGTGATGGATTTCATTTACAGAAACGTAGGACGTAATATCAATGATTACATAAAACGATTATTCTAGAATCTGTTTGAGATAAGAAATTTTCGTTATACCCAAGAAAGTGATGAAACCTCGATAACGTACTAGGAAAATGTCATCGTAACATAATTATTTGAAGAATCATCTGTTGACAATCGTGTTTAGAAACATGTCTATATTTATTTAAATATAGTAACCATTCATTCAAAACAAAACTGACGAGTGAATCATTTCGAACATTCAGTGAGTATATATTATTATTTCCAACTGTGCACACATACTTTAAATGTGATTATATCAAGTGGTCGTACGATAAGTTTTATGCTTTGATTTTCAATAACTTCGGAACCGTTGAACTCGAGACCTTGAAATTCTTGAGATACGCTCATCTCTTCATGGGATTCCAACGAATAATATAAATACGCACACACATAAATATATAATTTTTCTGTTTTTCTCTTCCCTCAAATATTTATTGTTATTCAATTTACGTTCAAAGAGCATTGGAAACTCCCTGAACAATATTTATTTTGCATAAAGCGTATATCAAATATTTCAATTGCTTTCGAATAAACTTTCATCGTTTCAGTTTATAACGAATATTCGAAATACATGAAATATTCATTTAGTCCTGACAACAGATATGACAATACATCAGCCGTGGATGATGAATTTGTAAATCGATCTCCATTATTGTTTATTATCATGTTAGGTCAACGATGAGAATGACCTACTTATAATCGGAAAGTTGATGCAAACATTCTGTTCAGTCTATAATAATTCTGAACTTGTGATAAAATAGATCGTCCGACCCTGTGGAAAATAAAGAAAGAGAAAAAAGAAGAGGAAAGATAAAAGGGGGAGAGAGAAAGATAGGGAGAGAAAAGGGCGAAGGCTTGATCTCCGATCACCTCCAGGAATGCTCTGTGCAAACTTGAACCATCTCGAAAACCTGTTGCATTCATTCGAGCGGTTTGGATGTATAAAGATACTGTTCTTTCGAATTAAAATATATATTTTTTCCATATTTTCGACTATGCAAAATTTTCATTTGTCGATGATTATTTTGTATAGCTCTTAGTCTATTCGGGTTACCAAAAATCCGAGGGGTACCGAAGATAACAAATGCGTGATCACGTTTTATAAAATATGAATATGGATGTTATTTTCTATAGAATATTTGAACAAGAAAAATATATAATGATGGCAACGGGATGACTTAATTTTCATTATTCATTCGATTCCGTCTTGTACGTTGAATTCCCTTCTAGGCCTTAAAATGTATAAAAATCCTGCAGTTAAGCGCATATTCAATCTCCAATCCGAATATCAAAAACAGCTCAGAATGTTGAAATTCCAGTCGCTTCTTTTCAGAACTTCTTGAAAATTGAAATAAAAGCACTAACAGAAGAAAATAACAATATTTAAAATAACGTTACATTATATTTCAAACCCCGTTCTAACACCATGCACTAAAGATCTTGCTTCAATGTACTTTATAATCGTTCATAATGAATTTGCTCCAACAATTATATCATCATACGCTCATGCTTGCTCTCTTTGTATCATAATGTTGATTTTTATCGGTACTTTGACATGGAGTTCTATTTTCAGCACAATGTTGCATGCTTACAGAGATTGATCTACATTCACTATCAAGATCACTACATTTACAAAGTATTTTCATGGAAGAACAAATCATATTTATGTACGTAACTTTTTTGATAAGAGCACGGTTTGTCAAAAAAAGCAAAAGGAAAGTGTTATTTGACCGAAGAAAAAAGAAATTACATTGAAATATGAAATAATCAATCCTTGTCCCAGGGAGTTCGTGATATCATTATTCATTCTTTTATGATTCACTTTGTTTTGTAATTTCACAAATTAAACAACTTTCGAGGAATGTTCAGCCGATTTTAGATGACAATGATGGATTTGAAAAGTATAAATATCTGATTGAAAGAACACTTTCGATCACGGACCATAGACAAAATTTTGAATGTAAATACTTGATGGAATGACCCATACATTCCCAGTTGGACGTTTTTTTCAAACAATTGGACCATTTGTGACCCTATCTTGGCCCGGACCACCCCGATTTGGACCCAGGCAGGATCTTAGACACGTATCTGAGCCTTTTCTTTAGTGGGTCTTCGTGGCAGAGTTATAAATTTTCGAAAATTAGGTCGCCCACACCCCTAAAGTACCCGAATGGAAATTCATCCTGGCGTTCCTTATTATTTCTACTTGGATATCTATTACAAAATCAACAGCAACACGGTAACCTGGCGACTAAGGTGGCGGGCTAGAAAGCTAAACATCGTGGGTTCGATTCTTCTCGCCAGCACCATTTTTTTTATCCCTGAAATGTGTAAGATATATTTTTTTTCAAGTCCAAAAAAATGGAGACATTGATTTTATTATTGAAAAATTTTCCAAATTGATGATTCATTGACGTGAAAATCAAATCCCCCTGCTTGTCACAATATAACGCAGAATAATTAGAATTAAATTCACGTTCAAAAACAATAACTGTAGAGAATGATGCTCAATATTATCAAATTTGTTGAAAATATTTTACTTCAGAAACATTGATTTTTTTTATCTTATCACTTGGAATAATCACGAGCTAAAAGCTTGACAGTTTGTACTCAAGATAAAGCTCGGCAAAGTCAGTTCATGAGATCTTCGCACCTTAACGAAGAAGAAACATCATTTATTAATTGTAGTTTTGTTACCACGTATAATTAATTAAAAACTCTGGCGATGGTACGGTGAAACAAAACTTCAAATACTTATCGTTACCTACGTTCTTCTCCATTTATATATATGTATGTATGTAAGCGATACATCCACGTAATCAGGCTCGAAGCTTTCCGACATACGATAAAGAATGTGAAAAGAAAGAACACGACGAGAACTTCCGGCGTTTGGTACTCAAGGGAAACTATTCTGTTGAGAATTTTCATGACATTCTATAATTTTTATCATCACTCGAGAATTATTTGAGTTGTCTGTGTTCAAGTAAGAACATCGGATTACGAACAAACACAACCATGATTAATACTTCATCGAGGAGGTTTTTCCGCGGTTACGATCCAATGAATATTAGTATTGGGATGCCAAATGTACATGCGTGTATCGTGTATAAAGTATAAAAGATTATCGGTGCATAAAAAGTACCAACAACAACAACAACCACAATAATTCAGTTATTTTCTTTATGCCGGGAAACTAAAGCAATCCATTTTCTTGCTTTTCCCTCAATATTATACTAACACATTGTACGGAAAAATGATGTATATAAAACCCTTCCAAACGATATATCAAGTACCGACAGGTATATACTTTCAGCATCATGTATAATATAATAATCAAGTTAATGTTAGCTTATAAACTTGAGGATCGATCAGTTTTTATTCGTATGCAACCTCATACACGTTTATATGCGTGGTTGTGCTTTTTGTAGTTTAGTACACGATGGAAAGAAAGTAGCCAACTTCACGAAATATAGTATTGATCGATGTTGAAAAATGATAAAAGAATTGTCTGGAATTCTCCGACTGAGTGTAAGTGAAAGACAAAAAAGTAGTTCTGTTAACCCTTCGTTAATCATATGCCAAGCGGAATACGTTTTTTCTAGGAATAATTAAGAGTTGAAATTATAAGCATGAGTAGAATTTAGAGTTGATCAAGTTTCAATCTGATTGTGGAAAATACATACATTTTACTGGGGAGAAGTTTAAATCAAATTGATGCGAATGAGTAATCTAGGGGTGAACTTGTATCCTTGTACACTGTGATAATTGGCGAATCATTTCCACATATCAGAGTGGAGTTGATGCGAACGATTGAAATTCATAATAATAGCTTGTATCGTTGGACGAGACATATCTCTAAAGAAAAAGTTACTGATATACAATTAAGTGGAAGATGGTTGTTCGGCAGGGCTTGAAAAAATTACAATCAATTTTCCAACGGTTTTTAGTTCCTCGTCTACAGAAGAGTCTTAGCTTATGAGTCGAACCTTTCTATTCATTTCAATTATGTGTATGCACAAAGAAAAATGCGGCTTCAAAATGAAGTAATTTTTAGAATAATAATGATTGAACGTCCGAGTCGAAAAACTTGGCCGGTTTTTGTCTTCATATTTCGTTTTTCAGACTAATTTTGTCCTGATTGTTGAATAATGCGGACAAAAACGGTATTTTTATAAAATTTTAGTCTGAATTTCTCCTCAATCCTTTTCATTCGTTGGGGAAGAAATTCAAACTAAAATCATGGAAGAGTACTGTTTTTGTCCGCATTATTCAAGAATTAGAAAAAAATCAGCCTAAAAATGAAATAAGAGGACAAAAACTGTTCAAATTTTTCGACTCGGGCGGGGTGCGCATTTTTGTAGAATTTTTCTCAACATAACTGATACGTACTTCGCTTGACGTTTGAAGAGTTCATATTTTCCTTCAACTTTTGTTATGTACTAATAATTTTGCATTTCTTATTCCCTGTCCATTAAAAAAAAAAGGAAAGTTTAAGGAATCAAGGAATCTTTCAAATTAATATTTTTCAATGACTGTTTGATGTTTGTGTTGCTGAAGTTTGAATCGTTTATTGAAACTAATTAACCATCGAATAAGATTATATTCAACTATTGAAGCCAAAAAATCTTGCAGTACATTATTTAAACGATGTTTCTAGTGGCGAAGAGTTGATTCGTAAAGATATGTAACGATAATTTATCAGATTTCATGAGTTTTAATTTTCGTTTTGTTTCTATAAACGATTCAAACTTCGAGAACATTGATGTTTTGTATCTAAAACTTGTATTCAAAATATACGTAAACGGAAACAAAGTATCATTAGCAGTAAGAAAAGTGATACTGAAAAATTTTAATCAACTATTTGCAGGGAACAACGAGGTAAATCTTGAACACGTTAATAGTCGATGATATTCAGAATTTAATTTATCTAAAAGAGTGGAACAAAAATTTTTCAAATCTTCATTGGGTTTTGAAAATTTATTTGAATCAAACATTCAGTAGTTTCCTGAATGTATTGATGTTGAAAGTGTACTTGAACAAAGAGCTCTTGAAAAAACCCTTGCAATACAAGAATCGATTTAAATCTCAAGTTAAATCCTCTTTTATTGTATTCTTTTATTACAATATTGTCAACGGTGATTCGGGAAGATTCGTGTTTGATTTCAAGCTTTTATATAAAGATGTAAAGAACGTATCCAATGAGATCTCTTTTTTTTACTGACAAAATCATGAAATTATTGTAATTTACTGTTTTATCGAATATATAAATCCAAAATATTTTCAAAGTACGTATAAAACGCTTATATGCGAATCTGAGAGAATTTATCTTATTGAGATCGCTGCGTAACACATGGTTCGAGTACAGAAAAAATGTGGAAAATTTTTTTAAAAAATATATCATTTGTACATAATTCAATATAGTTTATATACAGTTTTTATATAATTATATATAATTGCGACAATTTTTCCACGTGGGTAATAAGATAGTTTTTACTTAATCAACTTAGAGCAAATTATGCCAAAGAATGGAACATGTATAGCCTCATTGAATTGAGAATTTCAAACTGCTCACGTCGTTGAGAATGCATTTGTCCCGATGATAAAATTATATATAAATTATATCGAATTGCACATAAATTATGTATTATATTATATGTTAACTAAGAATTAGCTGTAGTAGCTGTTTTGTGTGTTTGATATTTGGATAGCTAAAAATATTGCTGTAACGGCTGAATGTTAGCTACTATATAGCAATAACTTTCATTGCCACAGCTGAAAAATACAGGGACTGTAACGTTATTCACTTTCGTTACTCATTCTATATAAAAATATATAATAATATATATATTGTACACAAATTATATATTTATTATATAGATTTTATATATGATGAGTAACGAAAGTGAATAACGTTACAGTCCCTGGAAAAATAGCTTATGTAGCTAACTTTCAGTCATCCAGATATTAACTACATCATTTTTTCCGTATAAGTATTTTGAAATCGCTAAGAAAGTTACTGGACTTCAACTGGCGACTACCCAATTTAGCCACATTATAAAAAATATGGGGTGAGAACGGCATCAAAAATATTCCCAAGTAGTTCAATTCGAATTGTAGTGTTGGAATAATTCCATTTGATATCGAATTCGACAACATGCGAAGTGGGTTCCATTTCAAACCGTAAATTTTCTCTGGTGTACAACAGAGGAAAATAAAAATGATTGTTTTTTCTGGTTCCTCAGTTTTGAATTGATTCAAAGTGGCTTTGAAGTACTGACTACAACAATACTCGAGTGAAAAAATTCTTAAATTATATACAAAATATATTTTGAAAATTATTTCCACTCGAGTAAAGTCGTATGTCTTGAATTGGCTGAATTTTTACAATATATCTGATCATCTATATGATTGATGAACTTTATACATTTATTTTCGCGTCCAGCACGTTATAATTACTTTGAATCAGTTTGAGCAGTGTAATTTAGTTAATCTGTGTTTCACATTGTCTCTGATCGACTACTTTAGTCGCTTGAAATTCAAATTTGTGAGGCTCTTCTTTTCTATCAACTGACGAAATGAATTGGATAGTAGCTCGATAGAGGAAACAGCACAAACTAGCAAAAACTAGCAGGAACTGCACGAGCTGTGTCACTCTTCGAAAGAGATCTGCGGATTGCGCTAGTTTTCATCGG
Source organism: Gonatopus flavifemur (assembly GCA_018340375.1). Classification (NCBI taxonomy): domain Eukaryota; kingdom Metazoa; phylum Arthropoda; class Insecta; order Hymenoptera; family Dryinidae; genus Gonatopus; species Gonatopus flavifemur. The sequence goes on from JAFFJZ010000007.1 coordinate 21,072,542, forward strand.
AACTTAACGAGCTGCGTTAGTCTTCGCTGGAATTTATAAGCTGTATATATTATTTCTTTCTTTTGAATACCTGTCATCGACTATCCAAGGACGATGTGATCACTAAATTTCACCTATATCACGTTGCAGTGACATCTACGATCTATAATGTGATACACACAAAGGCACTGAGACAAAAGATTTTATACATATTTTTTTCGAAGTTTCGTCTGTATCCACTTGGAGTCAAAATTCGATCAAATATTGAGAAATATTTTTATGAGCTCATTTCAAATATTCTTTTACCGAAACATTGTATCGTACAATGTCGATTGTGAATATATTCCCTTTATAGTTTCCAAACTGAGTGTGAAAATTCACACTTGGATTTTTTTTCAACCATCTTTTCCTTTAAAAACTTCATTAAACCTTTGACTCAACTTTATTTTTAAACTCACGAATGAGTCAATGTTTTGTCCATACATGAAAATACCGTCATCTTCAAAACCATCGCTATGATTGAATTTTATCAACCGTCTCGAAGTTTTGTTACGTGTGAATAAGTATAGAAAAAGAAATTCCAATTATAAATCAATTGAATTTTACAATCCAGGATCATGCGTGTTGGAGATAATGATCAATTTCCCAGGATCTAACGACTTCATTTAGAATATCACACGTAATCTCATCCGCGAACACAGTTACATTTGAATTGATATAAACACAGTTGTAATAGGAATGTGTATGTAGTACGTACTTCTTGATTCATGACCCCATAAATGATCATAATAATGAAAACAATGCCTATTATGAACACAAAGTTCCTACATTCTTTTCCCACTCGTCGTTCAGACTTTGTTCAAAGCACGTCAACCAGTTACACATGTGGGTGCAAGAAATGTTTACGCATTTGCAAAGGGTACTGCGTGTCGTTCGAAAGTTATCCCGTAGGCAATAAAAAACTTGAATGAGAATTTTGTACAAATTTATTATAACAGTATTTTATTTACGGTATATTCCACGTTCAGAGTAACGAATGAGGTTTGAACTTTATTTTTTCAGTTTACGTGTGATTGAAGTTGCGAAAACAATTCAACACGCACATGAAAAGTAATTTTCAACTGTGGAACAAGACGAAAAAATGAAGAAGTAGATCAAAGGTGTCTGCATCACGTAGTCATTGTTATTGGAAAAATATGGAAAAAATTTATAAATATCCTGTGGTGTAGTTTCGATCAATTATCAACTTTTATCAGTGTTGCCATGACTAGAAATGAATTTTACTTGAAGTCTAATTTATTTCTCTGATTTACGGGAACACCAGCGGCCCCTGACGATACAACCCGAGCCAAATCTTTTCTGACAAATTATTAGAAAATAAAGCAATGAAAGGAAAATATCGCTCTGGACAGACCACCTTTATTGATTGAAGAAAGTCTGTACAGAGCGATATTTTGATTTCATTTCTTTGTTTTCGAGTAATTTGTCAGAATAGTTTTGGTTGTGTCCTTTCCTAACCAATGGGTCTGGTTGCATCTTCAGGGGTCGCTGGTATCACCTTGAGGGGTTACAACAGTTTGAAAGGCTGAAACCCGAGGTATTTTTTCGGAATTTTCTTTGAAAAGACGGCTACATCGATTGACTTGAAATTTTGTATGTTCATTTGAAATGAGTTATGAAGCACACAAAAAAATTCTTTACATATATATATATGGTCTTAGTTGAGTACAAGAACGGCCGCAAGATGACATATCAAACAACTGACCCCCTTGCGGTTGACAGCATAACTCCAACATCAAACGTTCGAAATCGGAAATTGAAAAAGATTATTAAATCATAGAAGAATAGCTATCGTAGGGAATTTGAAGTTTTTTTGAGAAAAAAAAACATGGTGGCCATTTAAGAAAAATTTAATTTCTCACTAGAATTTTGCAGTAAATTCTTAATGAAAAAAAATTAGTAATCTAAAAAAACTGTAGAATGCTACGATGACCATGCGTTTTTTGAAGAGAATCCAATTTGAATCAAGTCGATCGGACAAAATTTGATTGAGTTATGCTCTCAACCAGGTGAAAAAACATGATTTCGAGAAAAATACTATTGAAGTTTTAAAAGGGGAAGATCGAATGATGCAAGCAAAATAATAATATAAAACATATATAGATTAAAGATCGGATTTTTTCACACTGTTATAAACCCTCAATTCAGACATGTCGTCGTAACCCTTACAATTTTCTCTCACTTTTATTTATTTTGAGTCAAATATCATCCCTGTAACAAAGAAAAGAATTCTTTGTTTTGTATATCGCACGTTTTTAGATTCTGTCAAATCAGAATTCCATCGAACATCAATAAATTCTGAATCAAACAAATTTGTTACCATCTTTTTCAATTTGCAATGCGATTTTATAAAACACGTATAGCTTCAGTCAATTTTTTATAAAATATTGTCCATCGCGTTTGAAATGTGAAGAGAATCATCAAATGGGAAGAGATGGACAATTTTTATTGGATGAATGAGAACAGAATTTGGAAACTTCAATATCGTTCTAGCGTACATGCACGTCAAAAAGTACTGAAGTATTATTTCAGATTAATCTTAAATGGACAGTCAAATTACTTCCGTAATTTTTGAAGGAATTATATTTCTAATGTTATAAAAATGTTAGTTTTGATGAGATTTTCCACAAAACCTATATAGAAGAATCGTTTTTCATCAAAAAGTTGATAATGATTTTCCCTCCCAAGAGAGATTCGGATCAAATTCGATGTTTAATTTCCATTCGCGAAGGACGTTTGAACAATTCTATGAAACTAGTTTTCAATCAATTTTGAAACATAAAAATACATCGCGGTGTACAAAGGCTGATATATTTTTTCAAAATATCAAATTGATATCGATACGAATGCATAGGTTTCATCGCATAACGGTTCCTTCGTACCATTCGTATGGATTTAAAATGGAACAAAAAAACAATGGTTCGAAAGCCAAGTGAGATAAGAAAACAATTTCGTTTTGAGAATGAAACAATATACGTATGTACGTATGTATGTGCGTAGGAGGAACCCTGTCGTTCAGAATTTATCATTGGAGGCTTAGTTCAGTCAACAATGGAAAATCATTTATTTTATTGATAACGAATTGTTTTATTTTTCTTCCTGTATCGCAGTATACCTACATCGAAAGATCCATTTTTAGGCATACCTGGACTTGACTGTATCGAATACAAATTTCTCCAATATTCGATATACCGGGGAGAACTGACGTGAGCCAGTATGACCCAACCCACTCGTTCCTGATCAACCCCTTCGCTCTTGCATATTCTCTCGTGTTCAGAAAAAGAGAAGACCCCTTTTGATATGGGTCATCCGAAACCGCGCACGTTGGAGAGCCGATAATGTGAGCCCTCTTGCCCTCTACTTCTCCCCTCGATACCCCTTATTTCCTTCTCTATCCGACACGACAAATCCGCCGCTGCACTTTCGATCTATCTATCTATCTATCTATCCATCCACGTTGTATAGGTGTGTCCATGTATATATATATAAATATATATACTATATACATACATACATACATATATATAAAATCGTAGAAATTGCGAGAACAGCGTCGTTGTCGTAGCCCGATACAGCAATACAGAAACACAGGATGAGAAAAAAGAGGTGGAGGAGGAGGAGGTAGGAGGTGGTAGCTCGTTCGAGGGGATCTTTATCAAAGTCAACGCACGCCGCCGGTCACCATGGCAACGAAATTGGATTTTTTTTTCGAAGTTTTTTCGGCCCTTCTCGCCGGCGCCCGAAGAGGTGGAGGAGGTAGAGAAAACGACGACGGGCGGCAGAGTTGGGTAGGAGAGGAGAAAAAGTGGAGAGTCTATACATATATATATATATATGTATATATACGTGTGTACGAATAGATGTATATATAACGTTTATGTATGTATATATAATACGTGCTGAGGAGAGGTCGGGGAGGCTCTGACGAACGGCGACCGGGGAAGCCAATAATTCGAATTGAGAACAGCCAATGGCCGTGCATCTGATTTTTTGTCGTATCATCGCCGAGGTCGGCTCGACTCGACTGTTCCCTGTGCCATGTTCCCCTCTTTACCTCTATATACTTTCCCGACCCCATCCCCTTTTACGCTTCGTTCTCTTCCTCGTCGTTCTCATCCACCTTCTACCCCCTGTACCTTCCCTCTCTACCCTGCCCTGACACCCCGCGAAACCCCTCGACGAAAGGGGCCGCTGGCTGGCTTTTTGTAAAATCTTCCCCTCTCCCCTGAACCTCCTCTCTTCCACCCTCTATCCCAACTTTGTACATGTATCTATCTCGTATCCTTGTGTCTTTCTATCCTTGTTTGCGTCAAACTTCTATATGGTGTTTTTACTTTCCTTTTTACACTCTTTCTTTTTTCTCCCGTTCTACCCCCTTTGGATGAAGGGTTACAAATATTGGAAGGAAGTAGGGATAGAACAAGATTCAATACATGACTGTGGAGCTGCAGTTTTTAGATAAAAAACAAAACATGAAACAAAACGCAAAAAATATTTTGTACGTACATATATACATACATACATGCATACATATATATATACTTACATATCAAACAGACTGAGTCAAACCTGTTTTCGATCACATCAGAATTGCTTGATTAAACTGTGTGTATATCTATCGACAATGTGGCACAATAAAACGGAAAAGTATTGAAATTTTTGTCAAATATTTTCGTTGGTTTTCGTTTATTCGTTCATTTTCCTACCTTCTTTCCTCGAATTGAATGATTCGAAGTAACGAAAGGTGCTCTGGTAAAGTTCCTTTCGTTTTATTTTTTAATCGCGTGGAGGAAAGATGATTGCAAAAAAGAGTAATAACAATCAAAATCAGAACAAGATGGGAAAAAGTTGTTTCAAGCACGAAACAACCGACCAACAAAATGTAATATTTCCTGAACTATTTCTGTAAATACATTGTGATAACATATATATGTGGTTACCGTACTTGTGACACGTGTCTACATTAAAGAAGAAAAAAAAATTTGTATCGTGCACGCATTCCATAAGGACTATTTCACTGCACAATGCGAACTGTATGCATGCATGCATGCATGCATGCAGGTAGGTAGGTAGTACTATCTGCGTTTTTCGAAATACAGAAAAGTTATATGAAATATCGCGCGACGCCAGAGCCGCAAAACTTTTAATGCGTGGCTCACCGGTAGCTACCAGAGTTGCCCCTTTTTACTATATATATATATATATATATACAGTCATACATACATATAAACACACCTGCGTGTATATCGTGAGCCTTCCCACTGGGGCGGCATAGCACGAACAACTTTTTTATTAAAAAAGTTTTTCGAAATAAAAATCGGACCCACGTGAGTAAGAGAAAGCGCAAGGAAGGAAGGAACGAACGAACGAAAGAAGAGAGGGAGGAGTTGACCAAGCCCGCACACCAACAAATATATATTTTACCTATACATGTGTATATCAGTGTCGAATGTATATCTCCAAGTTGAAACCCCTAGGCACGCGTTCGAGAATTTTTCGTTTGCTCAAATTCACATACACGTCGGCGTACAAGCGAGGAGGAATCTATATGTAGGCAAGATCCCACGATATAGAAAATTGGTTTTTTTTTTAATCATTCTAGAATATCTCTTGAAAATCTGAACCGGCATTGCAGTAGATATGGTTATCGTTGAATTGGCAATTTGTTTTGTGTGCTGATTATATTCGTTAGAGAGTATTTTTTTGAATACTGTATGTAAATTGATAATTCGATTGAGACTTCATTTACTTCGTATTCAAAAAGAGGATTGTAATGATTCCGTTTAATTGACTTGAATTTTAATGTGAAATATCTGAAAGGGGAATTAGATTGGACGAGAATGAATTTTTGTTATTATTTTATCATATTTTGATACAGCGTTTGTTATTATGTATTGTGCACTCTTGATTGTGTATAAAATAATAGAAATCTGTGGCGAATATTCATTGTCACCACAGTGACCTCTCCAAAAATAACGCTTTTTCAGATTTTTTTTCGAAAATTCGAAATTTCCTATTCAAATTGAACTACATGAAGGTGTTACGCTCCTATTGAAGTACAAAATAATTTTTTTGTGGAATTTTATTGTGAAAAATGGCGACTTGACAGGTGAATGGCTGGAGCACTGTGAAAATTCATGGTCGTGCGGTGGGATAAATAACTCAATTCGGAATTGACGTAGAACACAGAACCAAAAATAATTATTTTCTGTAATCCAAAAGCTAGTGAAATACGTATCCGTTTTGAAAAATGTGCATTTTCCACGAAATGGCATCGGTTTGAAAAAAAAAAAAAGTAGAATTTTCACCCCAAATTTCGTTACTTGATGTTGAATAAAAAACGCAAATATCAATATTTCGAAAAACCCGTACGTATTGCACTAGATAATCATATCACGAATACAATAAAAAAAACCCCGAGGTGATTGTTTTAAAATAAACGCGTTTAAAGTTTTTGTAACAGTTGAGTCGTGCGTGTTTAGTCGAACCTATGTTTGTAGTTTACGGTATATTATTTTCGGGTCCTCACAGAGTACTTTAGGCCAAAAACAAATTTTTTGATTCTTCCTAAAATTCCACTGTGGTGTTATTCCTTGAAAGGATCGAAGTGCACGGATATTTGCAAAAGTTTGAGGAAAAAGAACCTAAAAGAATACTTAAAGATGCTTTATGCAACACTGAAAGATGTTATGCTTTTAAACATCTTCGTTCGAGATTTTTTGAAAATTTACGAAAGTGTCTTTTAGTGTTGCATGAAAAATATGTAAGAATTCTTGAGGATATTGTTGAAAATACTTCAAAAGAGTGATTCAAAATTGCTATGTGGGATTTGCTCAAAACACAGTACGCATTGCGGTATTCCACAGTATTTCGTACTCATTAAATTTCTTGCAATGAAAATCTGCTCTTGAAGAGTGAGAATTCCACTCAATGAGAATGAATCTTCACTCTTATCTGAGTTGCACCATTTTCACCTTTTTGAGAGTGAATTTCCACTCCAAGAAATCTGCAGGGTATCTTGTGAGTATCTGTTCAATTCAAGGTCATTCTTTATTCATTCAAAAGCTAATCCTAAATAAATCAATATCCGACAGTAGGCGTAGATTTTTTGTAAATATTCCGAAGCAACACACGTCCATAGCATGTTCTGCGAACCTGCTCTCTAAATTTTCTGGAGTAAAAGTTCAGTCTAGAAGAGTGAAAATACTGTAAGTCCATCATCATCATCATGAAGTAATCAGTCTTATGACTGGTTTGATGAAATCCTCCAACCCTGTCTATTATCCGCTAAACGCTTAATTTCTGCATATCTACGACAACCCTTATCTTGTATAATTTGCTTCATATAATTTAATCTAGGTCTACCTTTGCGAGTGTTACCATTCATTTTTCCTTTTGATATTGTTTTCAATAAACTATCATCCCTTGATGTGTGTCCTATCAGATTATTTCTTCTTTCCACGACATGTTTCAAAAGACTTCTTTTTTCATTTACCTTCTCAAGTACTTCTTCATATTTTACTTCAAGTCTTCGTTGGTCCGTTTTTCCAATTGTTCAAGTTTCGCAACCATACACTGAGAGCAGTGGAATGTAATGATTACCATGTACAAATAGTAATTGGGGGACAACTTCGCGAATCTAGTTTCGGATACTATAGAGAATCGTAGCAATATTCATGCACATGGGAATGGTTACCATTTACATGAAGATGGATACCAAATAACCTGATTCTGTCATTCAACTACTATTTTCGCATGGTAATGGTTACAGTTCACTTTTCTCAGTGTATAATGCTGTGCTCCAAACGTAACTCTTCAAGAATTTCTTCCTTGCTGCTAAGCCAATATTCTTTGAGTATAATAACTGTTTCCAGGGTGTCTAGCAAAATATGGTTTTGGAATTCCCGACCAATTCCCGACTTTTTCCAGGATTTTTTGGGAAATTCCTGGATCAGAAATAAAATGCACACATATCAATTTCAATTAACATTTTCAATGGCATAATACAAGCTAATAAGAAAAATGAATTCGAAGTTGAATATTCAAATATTGATCATTTTAAATGGACATGTTTCCAATCAATAATCCGAATCATTCAATCCAACTCGGCTCCATTTAATTATAATGCGTTTTGAAAATAGAATCAAGTATATTAGGTACATCTTGAAGAAGTCAGAAACAGACTATTTCACGAACATTTGGGAATTCTTTCGAAAATTCTTGAAACAGTTGCAAGACCTCTGAGAGAATATTTGAAACAACTTTAAAATCTCCCACAAGTAGAAATATTCTATCAAATCCTATTACAAATGGTGAAATTTCTGATCAAATATCATTGAATTTCATTGAAACCTATTCATTTTCCCATTCGTCAATGAGATTTTATAGATTATTTGTAAGAGGGTCGTGAAATAGGACTTCTTGAGTTGTGTAAGGTTTCTAAAATTCCATAAGAATTCAAGAAGAATTTTTTTTCGAGAATCCTTTAGTGAATCATTCATTGCTGTCTAGACAGGCTGAAGAAATTATTCTGAAAATATCTGAGAATTTTTGCATAACTCTCAAAATTATAACAAGAAATATCAATATTCCATATAATTAATATTCATTTCAATTAAGATTTAAAATGATCAATATTCAATATAATCAATTATTCGTCGATGGGGGAAACTTTTCTAAGTTTAAAAATTCTGCACACACAAAAATAAAAATATAATTGAAAATTTCCCGGAATTTGTTTAATTTTCTGACGTTTTCCCGACTTTTCCCGACGAAAATACAATTTCCGACTAATTCCCGACTTTCCCGGAATTCCCGACTGCTAGACACCCTGGTTTCTTTTGGTGGAAAGCCTGTTTTCCTTGTGCTATTCTCGATCTTATATCTCTTTCGCTTTTATCGTTTTCTGTAATTCTTTAATTATGCTTCCTAGAACTTTAAGTCCAACACGAATAAAATTCTACTCTTAAATAGTGGGTTGTCACTCCATAAAAGTGAATTTGCGCTCCATTAAAGTGAAACTTTAATTCGCTTGAAAGAGTGAAGTTCTGCCCTTTTATAAAAGTGACACTCTCACTTCAAGAAAGTGAAAAGTCCCTCTTTGGGCGTGGAATCTCACTTTTGTTGGACTTGCAGTATTCTCACTCTTTACACTGGAAAAACTGTTTAGTTGTCGTGACTAAAAGTTTTGGTGAAATACGAACTCAACTGAAAATTTAATTGAATCAACTGAATATTAGTAAGAGTGAAGTTTCACTCCAAGAAATTTCGAGAGTTCTCAATACATCGAATGTCCTATGCACGTACTATGAACATTCTTAGCTTACTGTTCGAATGCTGTGTTATTAGGGTTGAATCGTTAATAGAATCAACAATAATCTCCACAGTAAATCAAAATCAACATTCACTTGAAATACAATGCATAATAATTTGACAACGAATGAAATGTACAGCACACAGCGCAGATTTATCGCAAGTAATGATTCAAAGGATTTTCAAAAAAAGCATATCCAAAATTTTGAAAGCAAAGTATTATTGGAGAGAATTGTAAACTGATGCTTCTTGCACAAATTATACCATTGAAGTGGAAATCCACTATCATCGACCGAGGATGTTCCAGAATGCATCTCTCGGGAGATATCTAACCATTTTTCAGGCAAATTTGTGTGCTGCCAAAAAGGCTGAAAAGATGATACAGAAGCTCAGACGGGAATTGGAGCACTGAGTCTGAATCACGTGTAACAATAAAATCCGGTCCGTCCAGGGATATCTTTAGAATTTTCATGGAATGGTAAACGGGAATAATGAATTTATGTTACTTTCCGTACTAATGTATGAGGAAGCGAAAAACATTGAGAAATGAGAACAGTTAGCAAGAGGTAGAACTTGTGTTAAGGAAAAGGATATAGGAATCAGCTTGCTCTGTTTTTCTTCTGTAGGAAATGTATAGAAATATGCGCAGTGAAAAATAGTTGTGAAAGTTTCCTCTAAAAAATGGTGGCAAGAGATCGGATTGAAATTGTATTTATATTTATACTTACGCGAAGGAACAGGGGCATTTTATTTATCATACCAATAGAACTGTATCACTTCAGACAGACGTGTTTTTCTGAGCTTGGAGGACAATTTCATCAGTGTTAAGGCTTCCACTGATACAACCAGTAGAAAACTTAGCACTGATTCGGATTGAGAAAGTGATTGATTCCTCGTGACCCTAGAACACAACACTGGGGTATTTTGGTACCCCAAGGCGTTTTGAAAATTGTAGGTGATGTAAGTACTGCTATATATCGATCCAGAATCTTGACCATAATTCAGTTTAGAGTTCTAAAAGAGGGAAGACTTGATTAGAAGCGTCAATTTGCCTTTTGATTGCGACTGATAATAACGCGAAGTAAGCGTGGGGTTTGAAATTACCCCAGTGCTGTGGTAATTTGTCGTCGGTGATTTGTGCGATTGTGTGAAAATTCATACTTTAGAATTCGAAGGAAAATCTTGAGTTTTGCAGCAGTTTTTGCAGAATTTAAGTTCTCTGTCATTATTCGCAGGGTTTTCATGTTGAAAAAAAATATAAAATAACTTCGTTACCAATGTCACTGATTCTTTCTATTTATGCGGTTAATGCGGACAAAAAGACTGAAAGAAATTCCAAAATGTTTTCTCCACATTTCTCAGTATCATTCTACCAATGACAATCGTGAAAAATTACATTTTTACATGAATAAATGTTTTCCTAACATTTACATTGACTTTCGTCTTTTTTTGAGGATCATTAATTTTTCAACTTTCACGTTCTCAAATAAATGTACTTTAAAGAAAAAGAAAAATTCTGCTTTATCCATGTTTTAGATAATCGTTTCAAAGTTCCAAATATTCTCGGATATTTGAAATCAGATGGAAATTCGACGAGTTACAGTAATTTTTTGGAAAAAAGGTGAAATGCCATTTTTTGCGATTTATTTTCGCTTCAAACTGATATTTTGCAATTTCTTCATAACATTTCTGCATTTAAATTCATACTACTGTATCCGTCTTGAATAAACGAAGAAAATGATGTGTTGCAAAATTCAATTTCCATGATTAATATTTGCGCAGATCGCATTCAAAGGCGTGGGGTTAAAAAATACTCCAGTGTGGTGTTCAATAGCAAAGAAAATAAGTGTTGGCTTCTAGGGTTAAATGTGCAGAATCCCAATTCAAGTCTGATAGGTAATGATCGGCCTAATTCGAATTCCGCACGTTTAATCAGATTTATAAAATGTCGGAATTACAAAAATTTTGTCTGAAACTTGTGGTAATATATCATTCTTTATCATAAAAGAAAGAATGATAAACTGATACAACAACAAAGGATGTAGCTGCCATAGAAATGAGTCATCAAAGTATTCATATGACAGCTAAGAATTGTTGCTGTGACAATTGATGAGCGATCACGACTTTAATCAGTTCAGCCAAAGCAGCAATAGAGGGGGAAAAAAATGTAATTACAATGGTAGAAATTTCTGCATGAAGCTTCAACCACATGTCATGCAAGCAATTTCTACTCACGTGATTGAAAAAGTTCTTGGAATTTCGATTACATTTGAATGTAAATTCAATTATTAAATTCTACTATTATGGGTAATATAATATAGCAAAAATTGAAAATTCAATTCAATCACCAAGAATTGGAAATTTCATTTACAAGTGTACTTAAGAAATGAATGAAAATTCAAGAAATTTCCAACAGTGTAGAGTGGCACCAGGGTTCGGAGTGATTTGATTGAGCCTCAATTGAATTGACGTTCAATTAACGATTAAAATTTGATTTCCAATTGAAAATCTTTCCAATTAACAATTGAAATTCAATTGTCGATTCAAATCTCTTCCAATTAACAATGACATTTCATTTTTAATTTAAATTCTTTTGGATTAACAAATAATTTAAATTGATTCAAAATCAAACAATGATTGATTGATATTTTCTTGTTCCTCTGTGTTTGTTATTCAAGGACAAACAAAAGAACTCCAGAAAAATGAAACAGTTATTGCTTGGTTTTGAATCAATTGCATATATTTGTTATTCGAACAGGATTTTCATTGTTAATCGTGGGCTTCGTCAATTACCTAATTTCAAACCCTGAGTAACCTAATTCACAGGATGTGATCAAAACCAGCATAGTTCGTATTTTGGAACGTACACGGAGAAAAATTTGCCGCGATAGCACAGTTTGTTACATTAACATCACTGTTATGTAACAGTTATGTTCACGTTACGTTATGTGTTCGCTGGGTTACGACGAATCAGTTCGTGGAAACAACAAACTGCACGGAAAAAATGACGTGCACTGTAAAAATTCTGCGGAGTTTGCCTTCACAATATTGGTGAATTTCGTCCCCTCATTGTCGGTGAATTATTTTTCCATCAAAAATGAAAGATTTTTCCACCAATTTGAGGAGTTATTTTGTTTTTTGGGAGTTGAATCCTCTACAAATGGAAGGAAAGTCCACCATATTATGGTGAAAAATTCCCCATTTATGGAGGAGCTTTGCTGTCACCATTTTTTGGGGGCAAATTCGTTTTTTACAGTGTGGTTGACATTTTAATAACTAAAAATCAGCTGTGTCAACAAAAGTTAGCTAAATTCGAGCTTTCACATCAATATTTTCAGCTTCGAATCTTCGAAGATATCTTTGAAGACATCTTTTAGAGGTCTTTTAGATATCTTATAGACCAAAGAAGAGTTTTAGACATCTAAAAGACATCTAAATGTGTTGCGCAAGACATCTTAAACTTATCGAAAAGACATCGCAAGACATGAATTGTTATGTGGGTTGTGTTTCACGTATCTCGCTACTTAACGCTGGTTAGAAGGGGAGCGGGAGAGGTGTCTTTTAGCCACCTCTATCTGCATCAGGAGCACCATCTCCAGCCCATGGGGTTTAGTTGGTAACCACCATCCGCGGTTAAATTCTGATATATATGGCCAACCTATCGCCACCCAACATTTGTTAGAGCAGTATCCCGAATGCTGAACTGTCTGACTTTCCGTTTATTCTAGGCGCATCCCGCCAATACCGTAATACTGGCATTGAAAAGCCACGGAAATTACCAAGCTCTGATTGGTCTCCCTTTGAGTCAATCAAGAAAGCCCGAAATATACTTATCTTAAGTAAGCCGACGTGGAAACGGGTCATTAGCCTATCTGCATCACGCATGCCCGTATAAACGCTGGCTCATTTCCAGTAGAACCACGTTGGGCCATACATTTCCGTTATAACCGCGTTGAACCATACATTTCCGTTTGGGTTCGGTGATTTTAAGTGGCGCGTTGTGTGTACACATTTAATAAACATAGAAGTCCGGACAAATAAGGCCTTTAATATTAAGTTTTACGCTTGTAAATAGCTTATTGCTGTCCTTCTCTATTGTATAACGCTTTGTATTTCTTGATCAATCCAATCTCTGATAGTGTTGTTTTATAATAAATTTTTGTTTGAATTAATTCACCAGACTTGTTTAATGATCTGTGACACGCGTTCTCCAACCTATCGTAAAAGAACCTTGGAGCCAGCGAGCCAGGGGCATTCATTTAGGGGCTAATTGTATTTCAATTACACGGAGAAAAATTGTCTATTATAAATTACTAGACTCGCTAGTATATTGCAGATATACTTGCATTCTGAAGTTATGTACCAAACATTCTCTTCAAAAGGGTAGAGTATCATAATACCGAATGTGCATAATACCGAATGTGTCATAGTACCGAATGTTCATATTCCCGAATGCTCACACGGAGAGAAAAAATTTGCTGACGCAGTAAATCGAAGTATTATATATAGAATAGCAAAATTCTTTGCTGACCTAGCTGAAAATTTGCTATAACAGCAATCGTGTTAGCTACGACAGCAATTTTTTAGCTGTGGCAGCAAAAAATGTTTGCTCCGCCAGCAAGTTTTCAGTATTATATACAGAATAGCAAACAAATTTTGCTGGGATAGCAAACATTTTTTGCTGCCACGGCTAAAAATTCGCTGTCGCAGCTAACAATATTGCTGGAACAGCAAATGGTTTTCTGCCACAGCAAAAAATTTGCTGCTCTGGCAAAAGGAACCCAGCAAAAGTAGATTTCGCTGCCACAGCGAATTCCTTTTTCTCCGTGTGCTAACTAAGTTTGTCACTGAATGCTCCACAGTATAGGCACGATTGATACAATTTTCCATTACTATACACGTTAGTACCCTTGGCTATTTTTCTATTATTCATTCCTATCATCACGAGCACTCGTCGTTTACATTTCAAAAATTGGCTCCAATCCTAGACAAGATAGTGATCATCGCTACCCACTTCAAAATCATTTTTCTTCGTGGGTAGATAAAATTTAGTTATTACAGCAAAATTTTTGGTCATCCAAATATCAAATATACGAAATAGCTCCTACAGCTAATTCCTAGTTACCAGAGCAAATTATTATTCTTCATTCTTTCTTTTCACTATTTAAATAGTACACGGAGAGAAATTTGTAGTTAAATTTACTATGGGATTATTGCAGCCGAGGAACAGACTGAATTTACTGTAAAACATTGTAAATGTGATCAAGCTTCTATTGCCTAGTCATGGTGAATTCCATTGTAAGTTCAGTGTGTTCCTCGGTCACAAAGTACCATTGTAAATTTAACTGTAAATTTCTCTTTGTGTAATTTATTGAACTAATGAGCGATTATCTTCTATGATGCACGATGTCTTCAATCTGTTGATGAAAATTGTAATTTTTACGCTTCTTTTCTGTCAGTATCGGCAAGAGTTTCACGAGTTGCGCTGGTTTTCACTCTGGTTTTTACACAGTAGAACAGTTCAAAAAAAATTATTACTGCATTCATTTTGAATTCTTATAGTTATGAAAGGATTCATTATAAACTATTTCCGACGTGTTGTGTGGGTAGTTCAATGATAAAATTTTCTGATATAAAAGCTGCAACCACAAATGAGTAGAAACATTATATGATCAATCAGAAGCGAAGTATCGAAGTCAATGAATTTTTTTACTTTGAAATCTGTTTGAACAAAAATCGTACTAACTTGAAATATTAAGAATGGGATGTTAAATTCTTAATAAATCATTGTTCTCATTAGTTGACGATAGTAAGAACCTCCCATCCAAATATTCATATGATATATATTCCAAACTGCATCCGAAGCAGATTTCGATTTTGCAATGAAAGTTCCTTCCACTCACGAATTTTGAATCAACCTTAGTACATAATTCAACGTTACTATCTTTGTTCGGTACTCTCAATAATATTGAAATTAACTGACTTTTATTTGACAACAGAAATTTTTGGTTATTAATTTACAAAAAAACATACACGAAATTTCGCGGGTGTTTTACATTTTTTGTGAGTTACACTTCAAAGAGGATGTGTAATAAGTGCATACATATTCCTTTCATGTCAATGAGCAAGCTTGCATTTTTGTCGGCATCCTCATACTTTTACCAACTCCCACCACCGGTGCTACCTCTGTTCCTCCTCCTTATTTTTCAGCATATGCTTTGACATAGTAGATTTTTGTAAAATTGCACAGCAGTTGTTGCAGTGTCGCAAAACTTCATTGCTCTTTTTTTTACCTTGTTCGTTCATCTTTTCGTTTCTCTTTTATTTGCATCCTTGTTGTTTTTTGTCGGTGCCCTTTGAGTCTCCTCCCTTCATCCGTTTCCACCTTTCTCGTTCCACTCGAATCTTTTTCCCCTCCATCTCCTTTCTTTTCCTCTCATCTCAAAAGCACGGCCGCGCGAATGCGTTAGAGTTTCACGCGCATATCACTTTATAACGAATATTTGAAATGTTTTCACGTCAGACGCGCTTTTTTCCTGCAAACTGCGTCGAGGCGCTTCTTTTTTCCTTCTTTTGTGTTGGTTTTCTATTTTAACTTTTTTTTCTGTTTGGGGTTTGTTTTTTATTACAATTATTATCGAATAGCTGAGAAGTATACGTGTTTGGAAGTCTTATCCTTGCTTTCATCTTAATGTTACGAGATGGGAGACTTTAAATCGAAGTCTTAGCTTTTGGATTGAAGCGGTGTTCGGTATTGCTTCCTCTCCGATGTTTTGCAAATTCGCAGAGTTGCAGTTTGATTCTTCAAAAGAGAAGTTGGAAGATGCTCAATGTTGGTACTCACACTCTTCAATCTGGTCCTGATAACATGACGATAACATAATTTCCAATAGAGAATAATAACGTTTTGTGTTTATCGCTGTTGTTACAGACTCCACTGTTACCAAATATTTTCTAGTAAATTCTCAAACGATTGTGGTAAAATTTATAAAAATGTTTGTCAGTTGACAGTCTTCGATAGAGATGAAATTGGCTGATTCAGTTCCTTTTTAGTACATCTTCAATTTAAATACGTAAAATGATTCTCCATGGACGTAAATTTCAGTTCCCAAGCGTGTATTGCCTATAATGACAATGGGCCCCAGGCTGGGTCCATCTTCTTTAATCCAGTCTTGGGGAATGACGATGGGGCCCATGTTGGCTCAATCTTGGCCCTGTTGTATTTTCCCATACAATTATGGTTGGTAGAAAATGGAAAAAATGAATCTTAGTGCGGGCACATTTTAACTGGGCCCCAATTTGGCCCAGCGTTCGGCCAAGATTGGGGTGAATTTATATCCCGAGCATGTGTGTACAATCCTCAGCGTGTAAGAATTTTGGTCCCACTCTGACCCAGTCTTGGGCCCATATTGGCAGGATGGGGCCCATTCTGGCCCGAGGTGGGCCCCATGGTATATATACATGCTAGGGATTTTCCAATTCCAAAACAAAAAGGAAGGGGCAGTATTGATTGCCTAGTCTGGGTTCATGCTGGGCCCGTGGTGTTACCAATTCTTGGGCAAAGCAATACGGCCAAGCTGGGAACGATGTTATCACCCCAGGGTTGGTCCCACGTTGGGTGGCATGGGCACCCACCCTGGGCATAGATGGGGCCCGCCGTCAATACACACTTGGGTTGGTTCATTTAATGATTCATTGTTGTTTGTACTCATATTTGATTTCACGTGTTGGTATTCGTTTTGTTACAGATATTCATGAACCGATATATTTACGGAAGGAGAAGTCTGGGAATCAAATGAAGGGTAAGATTCTTCAATTCAAATACAATTTCATGTATCAGATTGAGAAGTGTTTAGTTGTAGATTTCTGCAATCGGAATCTTCAATATTTATTTATTGATAACAGGGCTAAGGCTTATAAGTTAACTCAATCTCATTCCATATAAAATTTTTATCAAGTTTCTATCGATATTATATACAAACTTGATACAAATTTTATATAAAATCACATTGAGTTACATTACAGCCCTAGTATGATTTAATAATTTGTATAAAAAAATATCAATTTATGAATTTTTCGTTTAGTATTCCAACACATATTTATGTTTAGCCAACAGAACAGTTTGAATCTTTGTTACTCCAACAAGAAATGCTCTATAAACAGAACATCAATTGGATTTCTCATCATTCGTTTTCGAAGTTTTCATGCATTTTTATTTGTTTATTCAACATAGCAAGTATCTATACCATAATCATGTGATTGTATTTCATAATTTCAAATAAATTCAAGGAAAAGAACCGCTGAGACCATCTTAAATGCATTTCTCTCTTCAATTGATTCCTCATGAAAATGAATGCAATTATTTGAAATCAGGATCAGATCCACCGATGTCAATGAATATTTCTTGAAGAAAGAATAAACTCCCATATGGATGACAAAAATTAATTCATTTCAACATAGATCAAATATATTTCTACGCAGAAAGGAAACTCTCGTACATGCACGTTTGATATACCATGAATAGAATTTTTATGTGTGTAAACATTCACGTATCTCAGCTGCTGCATGCGACTAACCTCGTATTCTCATCAAGTTGTATCAAAAAGAGGGGGACAGTGGAGTAACATCAATTCTCCTCGCGCGTCTATCGTTTGTAGTAACTCATTAAGGAAACGAAGTACTTTTTGCCGGCATTGAAACAGGAACTTGAATTTCATGACTACATCTTTCCAACCGAATAATTTTTCATTTTTCCTTCTATACGCATATAGTATACGTATACTTTTGTTTCAATATCGTCGTATTTTGCAGTGAAAATATCAGGAAATAATTAAGATTAGAGTCGCAATAAAGCTGGACATTCCAGTGGTCGGTTTGCTTGCAATTTCACGGATTTTGCGTGCTTTTTTAGGCTTTTGTGTGTGACTTGCTTCTTGAAATGGCAAGGTAAGTAAAGTGAGCCGCGAGAACGTGAACACCACTTGGAAATCGTGCTAACTCGTGGAAAAGAAATCCTGAGAGGGGAGAGGGAAAAAGAAGGAACACAAGTAAAGAAAGAAAGAGAATGAGACAGGAAAAAAGGGGATGGGGAAGAGGATGTTCTTCTACGAGATCCTGAGACGAGACGCGACGCCACGACCTGTCCTAACCTCCTAACCTGATACAACACACCATCATAGCATGCTCAGCTTGGCTTGCCTCTCTCAAATTCTTCTTGTTCTTATATTGGGTCCTTTCTATCGATAAAATAAAAATGACCAATACAAAAAGAATAATACTTGTTTCGTGACTGGTGGTTGATGGGTTTTCTTTTTCTTATTTCCAGACTGAAGGTTATTTTCTGTTTCAATCTCAAGACATTTATTATCGTTTATCATAAATATTCTGAAAATTCATCATAGAGACTTTTCATCATTTTTCCAAACTTTCATCTTTTGACGCAACAAATAAGGAAAAATGTTTTTCAATTATTTAGTTCCTGGAGAAAAATTCATCATGAATATTGATGCATTATACGATGAACTGTGTATATGATGAGAAAATTTTTGTAATTCAAATCTAAGGATTTTCATCCCACGGTAATGCGTAATGAATTATGTACGCGATTCATGCTTTTGTGTCTTACTGTCAGTATTTGTTTGTTTTTTCCTGTTTTATTCCTCATGCAGTGTTTTTCTAAGCATGAAGGAGGACTATAGATATATCACGTATCATATACCTATATCAAATAACTCATTGCAGAGCTTCAAGTTGGTTTTTATTTCAATTCTCTGTTTCTCGGTGCATCATTATTTCAAGGATTTTATTTCCATATTTCTCATTAAAAGTGGCTTTCCGATACTGGGGATGCATCATCCCACCAGCCGTGTTTTCTACGGTACCCCCATTGTTTCTGATCATTGATCGTCCATCCTCGATTCATGAATCGATGCTTTTCTTTTTCAAGACATCATCGTACTTTCACCAATCAAAATTTAAATTTCAACCGGAGGTAGAACTCTTTTGTTCGTGAATTCTCAAAACATATTTCACGTTATCGTACTTGTGAGTGCAGATTGAGCATGAAACCAATTCTTTTGTATTCATTCCAAAAGTTGAAGATGAAAGATATATATGTTATCATCGGAAGTCATTAACCAAATGTCAAAATCACTGAGAAATGTTGATAGAGCGAAATGAGTTAGTAAACGAAGTTCATGGTATTTGATGTATGTGATCATGGATGCAAAGAGAATAATCAATATCTATAAACTGAGGGAAGAGTCAAAATTAGGCATGTCCATTGTTCGAGAGTGGATCAATGATTGTTTATTACTTTCCGTACGAAAGATAACTTCTGTTATCAGTATTTGAGTTCATCGACAGTTCAAAAGCCTAGCAAAAATGATTTAAAAGTTTTTCCAACTTTCAACAAACCTCATAGAAATTCAGCATGATTTTATAAAAATGTGAAAATGATGTCCATTGAGAAACCATTGAGACAAGAATTAAAAAGATTAAAAATTCAATCCAATTCACTGTGATTTAAATAAATTTCGCTCTGATTCGAATTTCTGAGGGCTGATTGCATCGAATGTTTGTCAATTGCAATCTATTCTATTTTACGGATACTGTGAGAGTGAGGATTTCAAAAAATGTGAATCAATTTAAATTCTTTTGAATAGAATATCGATCGATCGATGAATTCGAGCTCAAAAGGTTACAAAAAGTTATACGGGACCCTTTTTTTTGGGGTTTCGGTTTGCGCAGCTCATTATTATGTGGATCAAAGGAGATAAGAATTCGGTCGCTCAAATTCTTGCCTCAGGATATACTTTAGCAGGATTCCATCCTGAACTATCAGATAAGCAGAATCCCTTCTGGGGAATTTGCCTCTATCACTATGATCATATAGATATTTCACGAAATATCAAGCATGGTGACGTATAAAATATCATCTTCATTTAACAACTCTGCCGCATGTGGTTGTGTAACATACCTATTCTTTTTATCATAAAAATATGATTTACAATTCGTGTTGATGTGATTTGCAAAGAAGAAATGTATATCTGTGGCTTTTGTATACTTTTCTACGTATAAAGTGAAGTGCACGCAAGTTTGCTTTATACATAAATCCAAAATGTTATTCCAAGTTTGCTTGATCTTCGAAAACAAAAAAACGTCACCGATTGGCCATTTTCAGGAAGCCTATGAAATACATGTTGATTTGACTCACTGAAGTAAACAATCAACAAATAAGAACCAATCATTTTTTGTGGAGCTTGATCATAGATTGGGTGATGATTATGTATGTCATTGAACGGTCATGTAAACGCTAAATTAGCCATCCCCTGACCACTCTTTATGGGTAGAAAGAGAACTACATTGTGCGTAGTAATTGATCAGTGTACGGGGGCGTATGATGGCGATGCCGTCTATTTTGAATAGGCAAATTATGGCTGGCTATTGTTCAAATCCGCTGGATGATCAACTAGTTTATGAGCGATACTTACTTATTGCCCGACTGGAAATTGTCATCAGGTTAACCCAACATATGATGAGGACCTGACAAGGTCATCCGAAATAAGGAATACCCGTTACGGTCCTGATCGGGATTAGGTGTGGATGACTCACGTATGGATGACCTCATTTGGTCCTAGTCAGGATTTCCTCAAATTATCCTGAAAAGGTCGAAGTAGGTTTTCCTCGCTGTATCCGCATCAGGACCTCGTTCGGTCATCCTAAGATCATGGACATAGTTTGATAAACTGAATACAAGCATGTACAGACTTGATTTCAGATTGTACACTCTTTGATTAAACAAATTTTCCTTCAATAAGAAGAACATGTTTGAACGATTTTCAACTGTGCCTGTTTTTAAATTCAATCCCTTCATTCCGAACACATTACCTACTTCTGGAAACTGTTGAACAATTTGTTCAATCTATTCTCAATGTGAATTGAAAACTAACTATTTGGGTTTTAATTAGGCGGAATTTATGAAAATTTCACAAGATTTTCCACGTTATGCATACAGCGAAAAAAACTTAGCAAACGTTCAACCATCACCAGCGAAATAAATATTTCATTTAACTTATCACAATTCTCATAAGGTTGATTTATTGACTATTCAGCATCATTTTTCTTTCCTACACATCACATCATCTGAGTATTATTCAAAGAGTATATATGAACTGAATGAATATGTGTTTCGTCATAATCAAATATAAGTTTCGAACAAGTACTCTTCTTTCGTTATTTCTTGATTAATACGCATAAAAAAATCTGTTATTGAGTGCAAAATGAATTATTGAATCAGTTATCACTGCTGTAATATGTAAAAAATCATAAGTTGCTGATGTGGTGACAATTAATTCTATTCAAATATACGATAATATCAACAACGACAATATCTATATCAATATTAATTTACATCAGTATTTCTCGGAAAAAACTCAGAAATCCCAATAATTTTGTAATAATAAAGGTCATGGAGAACTCATTCGATCAAAAATATTTCAAGCGAATGTTCAAAATGAAATGCAGAAAACTTGAATTATTCACTTTCAGCTCGACGGATGGTTTTACTTTTCAAATTAAAGAGTACTCTTGAAGTTGAAATTTGTTAATTTCAGAAAAAAGCCTCATTTTCTGAGTTGAATTTGTTGTTAGGGTGATGATAAACTTGTAAGAAGAGTTTGAAAGTTGAGTGGAATCTATATTGATCAGGAAAGTCCAAATCGTGTGGCAAAAGTTAGAAAATCTGTCAACTTAGCTCACGGCGCATGGGCTTTTCTTCACTAAACCAAATGCTGGCAGGAGAAATTCATCAAAATATAGTGGATTCAAAGTGATGTGAAGTAAGAGAGGACCGAAATATTCATTAGATTTTATTCGTTCTTATAAACGTTCTAAAAAATAAGTTCTAAAAATTTTGAACATTCTTTTGACATATTTTTGATCAAATGAGTTCTTCATGACTCATATTTTTTACAAAATCAATATGATCTCTGAGTTTTTGCCTAGAAGTGCTGATGTAAGTATTTGAAGAAAATTCATTTTCACTGCATCAACAAATTACGATTTTTTGACACGTTACAATAGCTATGACTGATTTACTTAATCATTTTGCACTTACTAACAGACTTTTTGATACACATTATTCAAGAAATAACCACCACACATTTCACAAAAATAATTCATCCATTTGTTGATCACATAAATTTAACCTCACATCTGTCAACCGAACTGCAATTTTCACACAGGCTCATAGATTAGTTTTGATTCATTTTCGAGGTTTTAGTAAGGAATTCCTCACAAAATCCTAATTAGTCTTTCCTGATGGGGTCCTCATAATAGTGCAGCGTGACATGACTTGTTAGGTCCTGATGAGGTTGCCTTATCAGGACCTGATCTGGATCAAGGTTTACCTGATCTGGTCCATGGGGTAAATTTCTAGTCGGGTGTTAGCTGGTTTGAAAGAATAAATCTCAATTCGGTGAAATTTATCCCTTTCATAGCCGATTTTTCGAGAAAAATTTTTGGGTGGTTTAATTGAAGACCTGTTCCTCTCTTTCTTTCGTTCACCACAATATCCTTTGTCAAAATTCCGCCTCAACTGAGAAAAATTTTCATTTGCAATAACCAAAACTTACATCAAATCGAAAAGTTGAATTGCCAGAACTGAGATATTGGTTGTTTTAACAAAAGTGTTCAGTCGAAGGAACTTTATTATTAGTTAGTGGAAAAAATTCAATTTTTTATTTAATGTCATATTTTACTGAATTTATCAGATGCCATGTAACATGTGTTCAATCGTGGCAGCTACATTCCTTGCTGTGATAGTATAAAAAATAGCTTTTTGGCTATCCAAATATCAGCAAATTATTTTTTTCTTCTTTTGAGGTTCAAAATTATCCTTATAATTCCACTCCCCTGCCAGGGTTTGTTGTAATAGAAGATGCTGGAAAATGATAGAGGTGGAAGACAAATTTCTATACAATATTGAATTATCTGCCAAGAAATGATTCATCACCATCACAATCGAATATCCTCAAAGAATCTATCCGCCAAAAATATTAAAAGAAATGTTTCCCTATATCTGGAATATTTCCTTTCGGTATTGGAATTAGTCCATTTTACATGATCACCTGCGCGTTTAATGACCATCCGTTGCCTTTAATTCGTATTGCCAGAGGCTATACAATCGATTTACATTACCATTAATAAGCGAAATACGATTCAAGCACATTTCCTCCAATTCAAATAGCAATTAAGTCGAACGAAACTGAAGACAATTAACAAAAATTATACAACTACCCCAAGAAATATAGTAAAAGTATCGAGCTTTTCGATACTTCCATATTTTGAAAAATATAAAAAGCATCATAGCCATGATTTATTTCATATTCCTGTCTACTCCGAGTTAATTAACTTGGAAAAATCAAGCACTGTCAATCCGAATCAGTGAATATTGATGAAATTTTCACTGATTCAACAAGTGGTCTGTGAATCGAAAAGGGTACAATTCTGATGATTACAATCACTTTTCTGGAGTATGGGAAGTTTCGTTCAAAGGTCAAACAAACGTTCCACGCGCATACTAAAATTGTACTCGCGAAGTGTTGAAAAATGTTCACTTATTTCAAGAATTAAAATACTCTTTGTCGAGGGAAAGATAATCTTTGAATGAAATAATGCATTCGATACGTGCACAATTTACCAGTCTTTTATTTTCCATTCTTATTCACGTACGATATTGAAGATAATAATAATTCTGGAAGAAGAATAATAATGTGAAATGCATATCATTAATCGATAATTCATTAGACGATAAAATGTTCATGTCAAAAGAAATGCTTTGTACGTAATTTATGCATTACACGGTACGAGCAGTATGACGGGGCAAATGTGATTAAGCCAAGAGAATTGCAGGAATCGGGAGAGTCTATTGAAGTAGAACAATGAAAAAAAAAAAGAAAAAGAACTGATGTATGTGTCTAGTCAAAATTGAGGAGGTAGAAGAAAAGGATATTTTTAGCTCTTGAACTTCGAGAAGAAGAAGCAGATGAGGAAGAAGAAGACGAAGAAGAAGAAGAGGAAGGAGAGAATTAGTTTTCTTGTGTGCCACACCGAGTGTTGAAGATATTAATGGAGTTTGGAATTGAGTGGAAATTTTTGCCAAGATAATAGCAAGTAATCAAACCCAAAAAGATTTACCCAAGTTGTTCAAAGCATTTAATTACATCAACATCAAATACATTTACACATCGATTTTTCAACAAGTTTATTCTTCTGCTTTCGAAAATGATATCAAATTCATTTACTTTCGCAAGATAGAAATGTGCGTACGTGTATAGATACATAGATGGATAGATATATGTACGGATTCCATGTACCGCTTATCGCTTTAAAAGAAAGATTCCAAAGAATACAACGACGTGGAGAAAGAAAATGTAATATCCTTACTTATATCGCTGTTACGACGATGTAACGGCTCGGTCGTTCACGTCGACGATGTAAATATAAGAAAACATACATATACCATCGCCCTACGTTTTCACACACACACACACACACACACGTATATATTGAATGATGTATTATGTGAAGGTGCTCAGTAAATGTCAGAAGAGAGGTAAGGAAGAAAAGAGAAGAGGGAGGGGGAGAGAGAGAGAGAGAAAGAGAGAGACTTCGAAGGTGGTATAAGGAGAGAAGGGTATTTTCTATGTATAAGCGAAGGGGTGAAGGAATGAAATGAAGGACGGCGAAGAAGGGGTGGAGGGTGTCTCTTTTGAACCGCTGAACTTTGCCAAGTTCGAAACCATCCGCGTTCGAGGCCATCACGACTCATCCTCTCCCATTTGTTCCTTGTCTGTTCGTGTCCCTTTCCAACCGTCATGCAATTTTCCCTCTTCTCTCTCTTCGAGTTACTTCCCTTCTCTCATCATATCTTTCTCTCCCGTGCATGTCCCGCGTCTCCCTCTCTCATGCTCTTTTTGTCGTGTATTTCCCTTCTCCTTCGGTTCTCTCCTAGTCTCCTTCGTTCTTCCCTCATCGACTTTCCGTGCGTCGACGGTATTATGGAAATTTTGAACCAATTCGAAAATCAATAGCTTCTCTACCACAAAGCCTCCAGGCACGCCACGACGGCCTTTTCTGTTTTTTTTTCGTAAATTTTCTTCGCTCCCGTGTATGTACGTAATATATACATGTACGTCTATGTTGGAGAAAAAGAGACCGAGGAGAAAAGGGGGGCAACTTTTTTTGCGCGCGTGTTTTTGCCATCTCGAATTTTCCCCTAAAGAGAAAGCAAAAAAAATACTTGCTCGAAATAACTTTTTGCACAAAACCCTCGCATTTCTTTATTAAAACAGGGCAAAAAAAAATTGAGAAAACAAAAATGCCAAGTGCACGATGTAAAATATTTTTAAAATACAGCTGGTGAATTTTTCATGTATTTTTTTGCTTCTTTTCTTTTTTTCCCCCGTACCGTACGATGAAATTTTGAACAGAATCCAAAATCAATAATTTCACTATTGCAAAGCTTTCAAATACAAAAAGAAAATAGAAAGGGAGAGAAAAAAGAGAAGAGAACAACAAAAAATTCGTGAGCCCACGATGATCTACTTTTTTTTCTTTCCCTTTTTCTTCTTCCTCTTCTCTCCCCTCCTCCTCCCCCTCCTCCTACTACTATGCTTTTCTCTCTCTCTCTTTCGATGGAGAAAGTTTGAATTGATACATAGAAAAATAAAAAAACATTCAGTATATTTTTAAATATTTCCTTCGAATGGGATTACGAACGATGTTATATAAAACTCGTATTTCTTTAATGAAAAAAACATCTTTACGACTTACACTATAAAACGCGCAAATAAATTTCTCTGTGTAAATATAAATTTTATGTATGTATGTATGTGTATATATATATATAATTGTGGGAAAAAAATATATATACATGTACATATGTACATCTTCCTCTTTCGTGAATATGGTGGTGGGTAAATATGGAAATTTTGTAGCGATTCGAAAATCAATAACTTCTCTTCTATAGCCGAGACCTCAACCGACTACCTTTCTTTTTCAATTGCCTACTACTTTGTAGACGGAGGGATGAAAAGCAGTCTTGTTGAGTTTTCAAAAAGTTTCCTTTTTTTTTTTACAATAGAAACATCGATAAATATCTTACCTATGCATTGTTTCAATATTAAATTAATGCAATAAATTCAAGTTTTCAATATGATTCTCTCATTTTCGTAAGAAGAAAAGCGAAGCTTGGTGTGGCCGCTAGTTCATCACGAGATTTCGGAGAGTTTAAAGAGGAAGATAAAATTTGAAATATGTACTTTATTAAATCGCTGAAGGCAATTGCTGAAGGTTTAAAAAAGCATAGTTAGAAAAATATGTTGAGGATTTTCAATGGAGGAGAACTGTGTTCTTTCAAAGAAGTCAGCAGACGAGAGGAGAGAAAAATTATCTTCGATACGCCCTCTTCGAACAGATAATATTTCAAACACTTTAATTTCCAGAAGTTGTTTTTCATCAACCGATTACCTAGGATTGAATAATGATTTTTTTTTTTTTCGTGGGTAAAATGTAACAAAAATGTTCAATCATTGAAATCATTTCCGAAAATTATGTTGAGAAAAATCAATACTCTTCTATTTTTGGAAAATTCGCATAATTATATATAATTTATATTTCCAAAATTTGGCACTGATGAAATTTTGATCAGTCTTGAGTTGGCATTTGAAGAAGAAAATTCTCTCACTCGTTCCTTTGACTGCAGCAAAAACCACAAGAGAACTGGATGAGAATTATACAGAAATCAATAAATGACGAAGATAAGTATACATACAGTTGATACATCAATTGAAAAAATATTTCAATCGAATGGGATTGAAAAATCAAGAACAGTTCTATTTCTTCTTTATTGTATTTCATTTGAATTCACGTTTAACAAACGAAAAAAAATCTCACAAGAAAACAAATACACCAAAAAACTACACAAACTTCATGGCGAGGTTGAATAATTTGATATTTATGGTTTATGATCTTCATTCTAATATTTTTTGCGTTAAAATTGGTTTTGTAAAGATTACAGGGAAATTGTGATGGAGATAGAGAGTGTGTAAAATTTTCGGACGATCATAAAAACCTTCCCTCTGAATATGTATGAAGGTCTATAGTACACTTTTATGAGAAAATCCGGAAATCGAAAAACGAATCGATTTTATCCAAATTTTCATCTCCGCACATTCCCGAGTAGAAATTAAAGTCTGGTGTTGGATCGGAGCCAAGGACGGGAGGGTTCAAATACTTTTCCGTTTCGAGTACTTCTGTTTTTTCATCTACCGGGTGCAGTGAAAATTATCAACGAATATTAACGTTGTTTTGTATATTCTGATGTTCATAGATGACATTTGAATTGATTTAACTCACAATAAATTCTGATCATATTTTGAAATTAATTTAAGAAAAGGTTCAACCAATAATTCTCGTACTTTACGATAGCATGAAATTTTTCGCATGCTTTTTGAGTTTTCCTCACTATCTGATACGTGTAGATCGAGTTCGTTGAACAAGAAGAAAAAAAGGATGTTATAACGGCGATAAAAGTTTCTACAATTATTGCAAACCCTTCGCAATAACTGTATGAATCTTATGATGTAACTATAGGTGCTTTCTTTTCAGAAGTTTACGAGAAAGCACAACATTAATGAAAGTCTCTTTGACGATCGTGGATTACTGTCATATAAAAATCTTATGCAGTAATTCTGTATATGCTTTTGAAGTATCACGGTTTACGAGAGACCGTGAAGCTAGATCAATGGAACATTTAGAAACAGGATTACAGAGGGAGTAAAAGGAGAAAGCAAAGTTTGAAACGGATGAGGAAATATTTTTTTCATTCAAATAGTGGAGGAGATTGATCCGTGGAAGACGGATCAATCCTCGGTGAGCAAATAACTTTCATTTGTTGATGAGTTTTATAAGGCATTAATGGAATTTGGTATGGCACCAAGTGAAATACGGTGCTGTATTTTCAGAACATTCATGCGCCCGGATAAGAGGGAATAATAAAATATTTAGCTGAATAATCATAATTGTATAGATGGTTTTGGATCGCCCTTACACGAAGAAAAATGAGGAATAGTCCCAATAAACACACACACACACGTTATTTCAACGTCGAAAGAACGTTAAACTGTCAAACGAACGTCAGTCGTTGATTTCATAACGTTGATTTTTAGTTGGAATTTGATAGGGAATTAGACGACCAGGAATTACGTTTTGATGACGTGTAATTTAAACTAATATTCAAAAATAACCATCAAACGACGTCCTCAAAAAACGTGTTTTGAACGGGTTTGAATCACGCGTTTAAAATGTGTTTATAACATCTTGTGTTTGAACTTCAATTGAAGGTATTCTGCTAAAAATGTCGAACGAACCCGAACAATGGTTAAAATTCTAACAAAGAGCAAGATAGTGAATAGTGTGGCATACTTTCCAAATTCTGTGATACTCAGAAATACTATTGTTCTCGATATTGAATGAAAAGTTTTCAAAATAATTTGTTAGATTCAATTCACGTTTTAGAACCATCATTAGGACACGTCAGTATTCAACGTCTTTTAAACGATGTTCAAACCGTTGATATGACGTTATTTTATGGTTGAAAAACACGTGATCTGCCGCGACATTTTCACGTTGAATCAACGCAAGAATATTACTAATTCACAACGTGTGGTTATCGATTGTTTTTGACGTTTTTAAAACGTGCGTGTGTTTACTGGGCGTCGCAAGAGGGTGTAACTTCTTCGAAAACACTGTCATTATAAATTTGGTTCAGTTTGAAATCTTTTTAGTGTGAGAGCACAATGATCGCGCATAGCTCATCGAATGAAATTGAGTACAGTAGACTCTCGATTTAAGCACCATCTTTGTCTTTTTCTCACATGAGATTGCATCCCAAGTAGAATAAGGACACGGATGGTGCTTAAATCGAGAGTCTACTGTATTGTACAAGATGAATTTTTATTAAATGATCAATGATCCAATGAAAATCATTCTTGTACAATACACTTTTGAAAATTTCTAACTTCGAACTTGTCCGGAAATTTACTCCAAAATGTTGGGAAAAATCCCGCAGAGTTTAGAATGTTCATATAAATTTATGGGAAATTTCCCAATCAGTGATTGGAATTCTCCGGCTAATATATATATATGAAAATTCCGATTATTTTTTACACCCTGAGAAAAAGCGTTTAGTTGAATATTAGAAAATACAGCTAGAAAATTTAGTCACGTTAAATGGAAAGTTTAGTTGAACAATTAAAATTTTATTTGTCGCAACCAAATTTTCTATTTCCCTTGAATAAATTTTGTTATTCATATTTCAGACAACTGGACTTTTATTCATGCCAGCTGAAATTTAGCTGGGACAACTAAATTTTATCAAGCTAGATACCTTTCTCTCAGTGCAGTGTAATAAATTTCATTCGACAAGCTAGGCGCGATCATTGCGCCATCGCACTAAGAAGATTTCAAATTACCCGAGAAAAAAAGTTTAGATGCGACCAGATCTAATTTTTGGCTAGATCTGAAAGCCTGCAATTTCAGCTTGTATTTGTCAACACACATGTTCAAATTTGAATTCATACATGGGAAAATATCAGAAAATTTTTGGTAATTGGATAATCAATTGCTCGTTAAGATTGAATGTGGTTTTCAATTCAGATCTAACGAGATCTACACCAGGGACTGTAACGTTATTCACTTTCGTTACTCATTCTATATAAAAAATATATAATAATGTATATATTGTACACAAATTATATATTTATTATATAGATTTTATATATAATGAGTAACGAAAGTGAATAACGTTACAGTCCCTGATCTACACAGACTAACCAGATCTAACCGGATCTGTCACGATCTAATCAGATCTATTGAGCCAAAGTTCGGATCTGATGAGATCTAAATATATCTCAACTTTTTTTCCCGAGTAAATTCATAATAACAATATTTCCAATGAAGTTCCACCCTCCTGAATAGTTGCTATTCCAATCGTGGTAGCTCTTATTCAGGGATGAACATTTTTGTACTGTTAGTGGGGAGTACTTTTTTTGTGTCAAATATGTCTTTCAAGTAAAATCTGAGGTCAAAAAAAATACTCCCGGAATACAAAAATGCCCATGCCTGCTCTTATTCCAGCAGTTATTTCGTGGATCTAAATCAAGAACCTCATCGATTCATGATAAAGTCAACTTCCAGTGGCAACTAAAAATTGATTTTCCTGATCAGGAATTCATCTCCTAGACTTGATTAGATCAACCCCAATCGTGTGCAATCGTGAAAAGGATCATTACTTCTGACCACCATTAGTATCTTGTCAAGAAGATCCCACTCGACTAATATGGGAATAAAGCTCGAATGTAAACTTGAAATGTTCAATGAGTTTTTTATTTTCTAAGAATTAGAAAAAAGTCTGAGCTTTTATATTTCTTTTTATTGGCTCTAAAGATAATTGATTAAATTAAAGTCGAGTTGAACAGGCTAAAGTAAGTGATATAGATTTATCTGTCGAGTTACTAAAATTTACACATTTGCCAAATATGGTCAATTATTTTGATATAACTTTTCAGGTACCTAGTTAGTTGAATGCATAAGATTACATTCTTGAAAAAATTGGGTAATTCATATCAAATACATGCTCATACGGAATTATCGATAACTTGAGTAATGTACTTATACGATAAGTGGTTGTCATTGCGAGAATATATGTTTTTTTATCTTATTATTTTATTACCTATCATCGCTTCGGCCGAACGTAATGTTTTAATCATTGAAATCAATAATTAATGTGGTAATTCACCTGATAGATAAGTAATTAATCAATTTGTAACGCACTGCTCGTTAATAATAATGCAGTTCGACATAGCGTTGGCGCATGTAAGAAACAAATTATTTAAAAAGATCGTCCTAAGATTGATGTAGATTCATGTATTCCTAAGATATCCATATATCTGAGAATTAACACGCACGCACACCCAACCACAATTCCAGTTAGAAACTTGAAATTTGTGAATCGCGTGTTCAACAACTGCTGTTTCTGCAAAAGACGCTTTTCACCTGAAAATCCGTTTTGAAAATTTTTGTTCGTACATGTGCATATACTTTTCCATGACACATTTGAAAGTATAATAAACGTCCCACACATATCCACCCAGAATATCTAAAATGTTCTTTTGTAACTGAAAAGTAATAATGACTAGAATTTCTTGAAGTTTGACGGTGGTGCTCATGAATTATCTACACGTCACGCGAAGTGTTACCGGCTCTCATTCGTTAAAAGTTCAGTGATTCGGTTGAAAATCGGGACGAAAGCTTAAACACGGGGTGCTCGAACATGATTATCCGAAGCACGAATTTCAACTTTGGCTGAGACTTTGTTTTGATACCTAAAAAAAAGCTAGCACAGGTAAATCCAGGTGAAGAACGTTCAGGATAAGGAAGAAATTTTCCTTACCCTGAGAACATATGTTTGTTAACTTCTCCCTTTTTTTTCTCACTTGAACATAATCTGTACAATCGATCTCGCATGGCATGCGTGTGAATATTACTCTTCGAAACATGAAACATTACAGCCCTTGGCGTGTAAATAATTACACTTCATAATGTAGAGGAAATCGAACATTTTTTCCTTTTGGTGCTTGTTTTTTTTTTTCTTTCTTTAGACTCACCCCGTGTTTTAATTTCGTCGCAAGGCTATTTTTACGACCACTTTTCAAAATATTTTGCAATTTTTTCGCTTCATTCCGGTGGAATATTTTGTGATATTTTTAGTCTCATTAAAACTCCGTAAGAAGATTGATAGAAGATAATGAAGAAATATCGAAGTTGTTTAATCGATAAAACGTGAATGTATAGGACGAAGAAAAACATGAATACAGTGTTTCCAACATCGAATGTCATAGGAAATTAAATGGAATAAAAGAAAAAAAAAGTTTATGTAATCGTACCGTGCCACAAGTAAATTTAGATAAGACGTTGAAATAATAGCTGATACGATGAATGGGTGTCTGGGAGGTGTTGGTGTGAGTCAATTGTCATTATTTGAAGATTTCTGTCTTGAAGAAGAGTTCAATAACATTGAAAAATCTGGAAACTTCACGTATTTGTTCTCGCGAAGAGTTCAAATATTCTTTACAACGTCTGTTATTATAATCTATCCAATGTGAATTCGATCCTGTTTGAACTTGGGTTGGGCAATATTTACATATATTAGAATAATTTAAAATCCTAATGACACGTTGTAAGATTTAACAGTCTGTTGTTGAATTTCATTATCACACATTCGATCCGATGTGATTTCAGTTGGTAACGAACACTCGCCGTGCAACTGGATTTTATCATCGAATTTTTTTTCGATTTCAATAGATATTTATTCATCGATTGGAGAAAGTGATATTTATGTAACGCACAGAGCATGATTGCATAGAAGGGAGAGAATTGAATCGAAAATCTCGAAAAAAATTATATCAAATTCTTTTGAGATCCAGACGAAATTTTGATTGAAAATCTGAGGTCCACCTTTTACATCAGTTTAGAGAAAGTTCATCGTATAAATTTATTACTCTTACAACTTTTACCATAATTAATGTAAAAAGTTGTTATAAATTCGAGAATGCTCTCTCAATTCAAGCTCATAAAATCTGATATCTAACAGCTTTTATCTTTTCAAATCAATTCCTTGTAACAAGAAGAATGTATTGCGAAATTTTGGATCTCCAACAGCTGAGTACTCCATGATTCGATTACCAATTCGTTTCAATAAACGATTCAAAATTTAGCAACATCCAATGTATTGTGGCTCACAAAGAAAAATATGAATTTTTACGATAAAATTTCTTTCAGTCCATAACTTTAAAAAATTTGTTCATGCCAGTTGGAACGATTGAGTTATCTAAACATCTTTCAGAGAATAAAACTGTTGTTTTAATTGAATATTCCTATCTCGGCGTGTTCCTGAATGAAATCAAAGGAAGACGGCGGTAATGAATTTTTCCACACCTCTTCTTTTCATTCCTCGCCATGTGCTGCGTGCGTGTATTCATACGAGGCACGTGACTAGGTAAGACTGGTCATCGACTGTAAATATATTCGTACCTACATGTGGAACTACGCGAAAAAACAGTGCGGTTGGGTTAACAACATCACCGCAGTAGTTTCAACAGCAGCGTTGTAAAACAAACTGGTATTCTGTTGACAACAGCGCGAGCTATTGGAACTACATTTCACAGTAGCAACTCTCTTATAACAAGCTTCACCAATTCTGTATTACAACAACACTGTTGTTGCACTTACCACAGTAATGCAGCAGTATTTTTCCAGTAGGTGTGGTTCTCTCTCTTTCCCCTTTTCATTGAAAATGTTGTGTGTTGCTCACAATAACTAAAGTTTTCTCAAATCATTTTCAATTTGTAGATTCTACGCGATGGTTGGCGGAAGATTATGAATTACTGCATGGATAGCAGTGAAGGATTTTGTATTCTTATAAAACAAAAGGATGATGGTATCCATCCTAACCCAGACAGCACACACGGAGAGAAAATGGTTTGCTACTACAGCACTTACAAAGAAATTTGTTGTCCTTGCAAAAATATTCACTTCAGCAGTTAAGACGTCAGTTCTGTTAACAAATTTGCTTATGTCAGCAAAAAAATGTAGTTGTGTCAATCATTTTTCTCGCTCTTTCAGCTAATTTTTGTTGTAGGCGCTATAGTAACGGACCTGCTTGTTATGCCAGCAATACTTTTTTCTCTGTGCAGCAGTTACTGATGTGCTCATAAAGATGTTTTTATGACTTTTCATAGTCCCAAAGGTATTCATTGTGAACTCGAACTGTCTGGGAATAAACATTTTTGTATCGCAAAACAAACGTTCTCTTGATGTACACAGTAAAACTGATGAAGTTTCAAGCTATCTGATGAAGTTCACTTTAATCTTTTTTCTATGTGATTTTTAGTACCATATATCTTCACTTCTCTCTTTAGTTTGTTCTCTGCTTTCGGCTTATCTGAGAACTCTTCATCCTGAAGATCTCTTTCCATATTGAAGAGAAAGACCTGGGGATGAAGTTTAACGAACCACTTTGCTTTTAAACCATACTTTATTGTTTTTGATTATATAACAGAGTGTTCATTTTTCAGGCATTTATAAACCTTATGATAAAACCATTTGTCAATCTTCCGTATTCTGTCAAATTTGGTTTTATTTCGAAATTCAATTGATAACAATTGGAAGAAGTAGTCCAAGATGCTAAATATTGAAGATATTCTCTCTCTTCAATTAATTCCGAGGGATCTGCGCGGTTTGTCTTCTTGTATTACACTCTTTGGGAATATCTTAAGTACATTTCATTTTAATTTTGTAGTTCGATTTGTTTGAATTTTTTTCTTGCATTGGATTCAAATTAACGTAATCGTCCAAGTTACTGAATTCAAACCAGGTTTGTCACAGAACTTATGGAACAAAGTCGATGACATTGTAAATTGATATACATGGATTTTATTGGAATCTTTATTTCACATCAAGATGCTAACGGCCAAATGCAGTTAAAATTTTGATATCCTTGAACTAAAATATTCGCTTTTGTCTAACCATCTTGTGAAAAGTGAGACAACATATTCTAAAAAGTCGCCAGATGGTTGGAAAGAACTGTGTAACATCATGTCCCTGATACCTTTCAACTCTCAGCATGGTATCTCATGCTTTAGCTGGAAGCAATTGTTGTGGAATGGGTTAAACTTCCCTTCTGAAATATAGGTACGTACACAGAGAAGAAAATATCGCTGTCATAACGATACTGGATAGTCGCAATGACTATCCAAAGTTTAGTGGTATCAGTATCATTGCTATGATCATAAAAATCATTCGAGGAACGATATAGATCGCCAGCATAGCCATCTGTATCGTCACCATAGCGATACAGTATTGTCACTACAGCTATCTCTTCTTAACCATACTTCAGATCGCTATAATAGCCATACTTTTTTTTCCGTGTGAATCTCCGTACGCCAAGTTAATGATAATAGTACTAAAAATTGTAGCTTGGTATTTAATAAATTTTTTAGCTCATCTAAAAAATTCTTTCGGTATCATATCCAACATCTGCAGAACGTTTTTATTATGTATATACCAGGTATTGTTTTATAATTGATAAGAATGAAAAAAATGATAGAATATTGTGTTGAAAATTGATATAGAAATGTATCCACAGGAAACCGTACTGTTTGAAGATGAAATGAAACATGAAAATGAATGTGGAATATCATGATCACTATTCTTGAAACCCTCATCATACGATCTCATCTGATGTGTTAATCTGCTCTCTCGCTGCTATTTTCTCACAGTATTTTTGAACACAATATTCTTTCCATGTGAGAAAGAATACCAAAATATTCTGAAACGTCAATTCTTCAGGAAACTTCTAATAGACTTTCGAATTATGATACATATCAGTTTGAGAATTGAAAAAATCTAGCATTGATTTATACATACCCACACAGCACCATAGTGCCAAAAGAATTCCCAAGAAAATTCATAAAGAACACAATGACTTCAATAAGAAATCTTTATGAATTCTTCTGGGACTGTGATGCTATATGGGTAAAGTTAGAATATCTATATTTGCTTCGAACTCAGTTTAAAATGAATGAAAACCTAATTTCAGCCGAAATGATTGTTCCTGAACGACAGAAAATAATACTCACGTACGTAATAACGTACGTAAAGAGGTTAGAAGAACTTGTAAGAAAATCAATTCATGTGCTTTTTTTCTGATTCGTCGAACGCTTTAGTTGACGAAGCTGTACAATGTTATACTTCACAGTCTTGAAGTTAGATTAAAAAATAATTGAATCAACCAAATAATAATCTTTCATCCACCTCCAAATTCTCATACCGTTTAAAACAATGAGCAATATATTCCGGACATGGCACATAATTTTTAAGAATACATCATATCATTGCAATTATGTAGTAGTTGAAATTACATAAGATATTGACACGCTACGTTAAAACCGCACGTTTGATGTCTCGTGCGATAAAACTTTGTTATCATTTACCCGAAGGAATGAATACGCGACTCAAGTGAGCGTATTAAATGAATTTCATTCGCCAAAAGTTGAACGGAGCGAAAAAGAACTATTTCTGGTCGAATCCTTAGATTTTTTTTCAAGTTTGATCATCAAATGTTTAACTGGCGGATGAGAAAAAGAACATCTCCTCAGGTGAATTTACATCTTATATCATAGTTCAAAGAATTTAGAATTACACGAGATGAAAATTTTAGAAGTTTTCTGCGAGCACGAACAAGAATATCAAAGGTTTGTGTTCGTTTGAAAATCTTGAAAGAATTTGTTTGCTGCTTTATGGGCCTGTTCGCGGATTCCTTTCTTGGAATCATTCTCTCTTCCAAGGAGATCACTTTGAATTTCATGTTCTCAAAAGGGATAAAAACACGAAAAAGAATTTAAAAAAAAGCAGAAAAATGTCTGCGCTAACAAACTTACGAATCGAGTTCTATAAATTATTTCATCTTTTTGAATACATTCTCGACTAGAGTATGTTTTTTTGTTTCACATACAATTTTCCCATGTGCCTGGAATTTTTTTTCAAAGAAATTCAACCAATAGTGATTTTCAGATACTATGCAGAAATTACCACACAACGAAACAAATGTTTAACAACATAAGCGTTTATGATATTACTCGGTCTTTTAATGATCATATTAACGGTCGAGGAATTATTAAATCTGAAAATAAAAAAAGAGAAAAAAAGGCATAAATAAAAAAAAACAAGCTAAAGATATTCTTTCTACGTGTATTGAAAAACATGGAGGAATGCACAGTGAATGAAGAGAGGTCAAACTCAACTCACAGTATATATAAAAGATTCTTTAGACACAAAAGAGGTTTATATTCGTTTGAAAATCTCCCTGAAGTCTTTGCTCGGAGAGAGAAAAAGACAAAGAAAGAGGGAGCAGGAGAGAGAGAGAGAGAGAATTTGCGCTTCGTGGGGCCACGGCGGAGTCGCGGATTCCGGGACGCTTGGAATCGCTTCGGTTCCCATGATCCTCCGGTGTGAGGTACTTCAGGTTAAAAGAAGAGGTAGAAAAGCAGGAGAAGAGGAACGAAAGAAAAAGAGAAAGAGAAGGAAAGAGATAAGATGGAAGGAAGGGGAAAGAGACGCTTGTTCGTTCGTTCGTTCCTTCGTTAGTTGTTTGTCTGTTGGTTGGTTGGTTCTATAGGTAGGGAGAGCTTTTTTCGTTTTACAAACTGGTTCAATTTTTTCTCAAAAAGCGGGTGAACATCGCGGA
This sequence comes from Gonatopus flavifemur, assembly GCA_018340375.1. Classification (NCBI taxonomy): domain Eukaryota; kingdom Metazoa; phylum Arthropoda; class Insecta; order Hymenoptera; family Dryinidae; genus Gonatopus; species Gonatopus flavifemur. The sequence goes on from JAFFJZ010000007.1 coordinate 21,110,262, forward strand.
AACCGGTTGTGTCTACGCGCCAACCCAAGCCAAGGAATCGGAAAGAGCAAAAGAAAGAACCAAAGCCGTTCGAAAACGCCGCGGATACATCGGAAGGGGAATCTAAGTCTCCTTTCTTTTCAAATACGTACGATATATCAGTTGGACCCTTGTTTTTGAATTTTTATTGATATTTCGTTGTTTATTTTTGAAAAAATAGGAATATTTTTATGACTACAGACATGTTTTAGGAATTATTTTTTTTACACCATGAATAATCGAATTCCATAAGTTATAAACATCTTAAGAATGATATAAATCACTTATTTCAATGATTCTTTTAATTCATAGTAAAAGTTTGAAGTCAAATATCTCCAATATTTCATACTTTAATGTTGCTCATCTTCCTTTTATACAAAATTATTCTGCACAGATGAGGCATCAGATCATGATCAGAAGCCCAATGCCAATTCTTTGAATCATATGAACAATTCTTTAATACATTCTAAACTGCAAAATTTGTGAATTCTTATACAACAATTTGAATCATAATACCAGATATTCTGAATTTTCTCTCCAACTTTTGTTCAAAAATATTTATTACTACAAATAATAATTTTTCTCGCAAGTATTCATCGAAGTAGCTTCACCGAGCATCGAGATTGTTTTCAAGTTTCATACTCTTCGATTTTATCATGGAAAAAAGTAATAAAAATTCTTTCTCGTATCATTCAAGACCTTTTTTTTTATTCCAGCAAGCAAATCGAATGGTTTTAAATCATTCAGCGATTCATTACGATTCCCATGATTGCTGGGAAGAAGATTAACTTGAATTGAATAGAAATGAATATACGGGGAATACCATTAGATTTAACCGATTTGAAAGGATTGAACGTTGACCTCATGGGTATGAAGAAAATGAAAAACAACTCTAATAATTCTATATACAGTTCAGATACTTTTATATCGTCAACTGCATGTAATTATCTTGTGGAATAATTTATTATTATTATTATGATTGTTCTTGTATGAAACCTGATGAAACTTGTTCAAACTCATTTCCGATAGATATTCATTGTTTTTGAGTGTTGTTCGGCTTGAATAGTATCACTTTATCGAAAATGTTTCAGCTTTTATTTCATTTTGTTTTTTTGTTTGTAAAAAAATGAAAGAATGCATGCAAAATTGTTCAACCATTTAATATTATTTTCAAAGATTCTTCAATCATATCAAGTCATTGGAATTTGAAATGTACGCAATCGAAATGTTGCATTATTTTTTCACATTGGAAACATTGCCATTCCTTTCCTTCACGTAACTTTAGCGAAAAGCTGTGACATTTAAAAAGATAATAGCGCTTGGAGTGGTGCCAAATTTTTCACGTAATTTTACTCCAATTCATGATAATTGAAATACGTCTCGACACAACATCAATACGTGAGTTTTTGTTGTTGATAGACGTTGTGGACACAACACATACTTTTTTTACTAAAAATTATAATTAAGATGTTCATAAACTAAACATTTCTAACATGAATGAAAATAGTGAAGATCGTATAAAAAGCTGAATAAAAAAACCCTGATCCCAAATTAACATGGGAGAAGTTTCAAAGTCTTTTTCAAAGACATTCATAGATGAAAAAAAAACATCAAAAGGAACGGATAATTAAATTACTATGTACGTGAGAAATTTTTAGCATTAATTATCGTTTTGAAAATCCTCTCCTTCAACGATTGCCACTGTACCAAATTTGAAACTTAGCATTTCTCATTGTGTCATGCTTCATACTCAAAATGAGCATCATTTATGATTTTCTTTTTTACCGTGCAATATGATTCCTGATTTGAAATTTTTCTTTGTATCAATAATCGATCATGCATAATTGTTAATTATCTTGTGAATCGCGGAACACTGCACAAAGAAAAACAAATAACACTGCTCGAACCGTAGCAATGACAAATGAGAAACTACATTTTCATGGAATAAATTTTTATTTATCCTTAACGAAGAACATTTTTTTTCTTTTTTAAACAAAATACATTGAACGACAATTGCATAAACATGAGTTGGGAGAATAATAGAATCATAATCAACATCAACATGTATCTTACGAAGATTTTTCCATCATCAAAACACAATGGAAATTGATTATCTCCTCGAAATATTTTAATTAATTAAATACCTCACGGAATTGAATAAGTACGCGCACATTTCAGAACATTTTATTATCTTATTTGTACAGGTAATATCTTTTTTCTCTCTCCTTTTTTTTGTCAACTCTCTTCTTCCTGAGATAGTAATTTTTTATTTTAAAACAATCGTGTAGCCGTGACCTTTCCCACGTGCGAGAAAATTATGTGAACAGCTGCGTCACGGTCAAAACCTTATACGCTAGGTTGCTAGTACAGCAAAAGTACATCTATACCTTTGTATTCATATAATGCGATCAGCTTCTAACGTCTTGAGAGAAACAAATGATAAAATTTCAACAGAAATAAAGTACATAAATTCCAGATAAAATACATCATATATAGATCTTATGTTCAGAGAAAAAACACATGCAAATATCGAAGCTGAGTTCGAATATGAAAATATGATAGAAGGAGAAATAAAGTTTTTACTTGGCAAGAAAAGGATACGAAAAAAAAAGAGCGCAAGATTTTTCTAGATTTCTTGGACGTTTGTTTGGCTGGTAAATAATAATGCGTCGTCTTTGCTAATGGAAACCCACTTTGCGTTGTTGGCTTCTATGCGCCAGAGTAGGTTTCACGAAAAGGAAAAGTGTGTCATGCTCAAATAAGCCTTTCCCAAATAGTTCCCTGATACAATCTGTGCAATTGCGAAAGGAAAACATTATTTTCATGAATTCTCAATTGGAAAACGTGAATGAATTTCTTATACGGAGAAAGAGAAGTTGAGTTCACAAATGTGGGATGTTTTGAATTAATCTTTGATAAATGTGAAGAAAAGGGAACTCGAATCACAAAAGAGTTGAGAGCTAGTTATTACGGAATCAAATATGTGTTCTCGTTATATTTGTTCGCAGGCATTCACACGAACAAGAAAAAATGCTAAATTGGCAATCGATTCGCTATCATATAGATTTTTATATGTAGAGGAGAAAAATTTCACATAATATTAAAAATACGTGTTGGGTGAAAGCGTGTAGAATACAGAGTGAAAAATTGTAGATGTAAAACATGTATTGTATACAGCAGTGCCCGTTGAATTTGTACTAACGTCTATCGTATTTCATTTCAGCCTAGAAGAATATAGTATGGAAATGGAGTGGAAAATAAGACTTTTGAATACAATAATCAAGCGTATGGGAATTGAATCTTATTTCTCATCGTATCAAATTTGTTGATCACACGACGAAGAATTCGCTATATTATTTTCGTATTTATTTTACATTTTCTCTTGGAAAATTAATTTTCGAGATCGGAAAAAAATACTGTTTTTTTTGGTATTTAAATAAGGTTGAAAGAATCTTTGTCTTATATTGCAGGAGCCATAACCTATTATTCACAGTTACGTTGAATAGCTAAAACTTATTAATTGATTTGATAATGAAAATTTACCTCACTGTGCGATCGATTTTTTATTTCATTAGTTTACTTTGAATATTGGGATATTGGCTAAGTATGTGGTTCAAAAGATTTGGTCTATTCATCTCAAAGTTCAAGAATCTTCCAATAATCCACAACATTAAGGGGTGGGAGGGGGGGGGTGTGTCTAAATTAGGAGGCCTGGAAAAGTGTTTTTGTTTAGATTTCCTTTGGGAAATAAAAAAAATTTCTTCTAACGTGAAATGATCAAATGTACTTTAAAAAAAAAATCAGTCAAACTTGCTGTAACCATTCTTTAAAAATAACTTATTACAACCTTTTGTAGTTCACATCAAAGAGAATACAAAACTGAATATAACAAGCTTTGATTCGTTTCAATAGGACGTCTAGTTTTGTTTTCAATCTTGCATACCAGTTTATAATAATTGTGAAAATAAAAACTGGAGAAAACCACGGGTGGACTGGCTCCTGAAAATTAATGTGGGAAACGTGCTGACCGGCCTTCAACGAATTGAAGAAAATGGCCCAAGACATGAAATCCGAGCGACCCAAAATCTCAAAATACAATATGGCTCATGTAGAATTTTCCTTATTATCTACGTGGCCAATCCACCTACACTGTAAAGAAAATTTGTTGAATTCCAAACAAAAATGCTTGGAAATTTACAAACTTGGTTTGGAAAAATAATTTCCGAACCTCTTTTGTAAATTGCCGAACAAAAGTTTGTAAATTCTCAAAAATCTTCGTGAAATCACAAAATTTTTTGAATGTTTACAAACTTTTGTTTGGTAATCTACAAAAAAAGTTTGTGTCAAAAACTGCCAAACTTCTTTGGCAGTTTAGGAAGTATATTTTTTACAGTGTATGGAGAAAACGTTATTATTTAACGTTAGAAACAATTTTATTACGAACTTGAATTATAGATGCATGAAAATAATTTTCTTTCATCATATCCAATTAGCACTGATTTTTTGAGGTAGGAACACCGTACATGTGTTTATATTTTTTTTCCTTAACAAAACTCCTAGATTTTATCTAAGAAAAAGTTTAGGAAAACGTCTCGGACAATGTTTATGAAACAGTCCAGGAAATTTTTTCCTACGGGAGGATTAATGTCAATGCTCTCCATATGGTCAATTCCAGAAGAAATCGAAAAGAACTCTTGAGAAATCTTTGCGGATGCTTCTGGAGTCTTCGGAGCCTTCCGAAGTAGCTGATCCAGCTGATCTGGATCACGTTTCAACCTTTTCGATTGGTGGAAAAGCTGATCCGATCACCTAGATCAGCTACTTCGGGAGGCTCCTTGGTGTTATCTGGGTCATGTTATGTCTGCCACAAATGCCAGGCAGGAAGAAGCTGGAATATACGGTGACGGTCAATATGAAGTATGAATAGTAATTTGGTGACAGATATTTCAAAATTGTAAGAAGTCCCATTCGAAATCGGATTGAGTACGATAAATTGTTTACGTCACCATGGAAACAATAGGTTAACATCGTAATGTTCATCAAACCGCGAGTCATCACTCACTTCCTATTCTAAAGTCGCGATGAGAACCAGGGCGAATGGGAGTCAGTCCTATATACTTTTCTCCGTGAAGAAGCGGCACAAAAATCAAACTGTTTCTACCTATTTCTGTGCGGTTGAGCCTGTTTCTGTCTATATTTCAAAACTCAAAACAAGCGTAACTTGGCGGAAAAAATCATAGATGACTGATTAATAGTTTATTCTGAAAGGTAAGAGTAATAATCAATGATGCAAAGAAGAACAAATGCCAGTAAAAATATGTAAACCGCGTACATAACTTCAACAGGAGCTTTAAAGGACCATTTTCTGAATACTTCATCTCAAATATCTCAAAATCTTGACGTAATGGCCCCATTCCAGGGACTGTAACGTTATTCACTTTCGTCACTCATTATATATAAAATCTATATAATAAATATATAATTTGTGTACAATATATATATTATTATATATTTTTTATATAGAATGAGTAACGAAAGTGGATAACGTTACAGTCCCTGCCCCATTCGGATCTTAGATTTAGATTGCACACAGCAAATTACGTGAAAAATGACCTACAGCTGCCCAACAACAATTATGGTTCTATTCTCAGTAGACCTGTATTATGCGAGCAAATTTATTCACTCCACATCGAACTATCGCACTCACTAGAATTTTATTCCACTAAACTACATTTCACATAATTTCGAATAAAATTGCACGTTTCACGAAATGAATAATGATAACATTATGTCAATTCTTCGAGTGTTCCTAAACGCTGAAATTCATTGAATTACAATTCAATTATCGTTTCGTAAAATCAATACTCACACAATCATATCCCATCGACGTAACACTCTGAACAATTAAAATTGATGACAATATTCGATACTTTTGTTTTTATCACCTTGATTTTTCCGACATTCTATTCTAATTTTACTTTCGCAAAAACGGAAAACTGGGTCAAAAATTCAACAACGGAAAATGTGAAAAAACAAAGTTCAGCACAGATAAGAAATACGATCTCTAGAATACACCAAGTTCATCGAAATTCATATATTGACATTGTTACGCGGAGTTTTCGAATTCAAACGTTTTAAAAATATCTATCCACTTTTAGAGAAGAATCGATTTCACTATGACGTAAATTAATCGGCTCGGTGACGAAATAAAATCTATTAAGGGACAATTGTGGATTTGAAACCAGGTCAGCAGTTAGCTCAAGAAAATATCATGTTGTACGTATATAGTCATAAACATAAAATCAATTGAATAATATTTTTCAAAAGTAGGACATTGCATTTGTATTGTATCGTATTTTTGCAGTATTTTCAACAATGACAATGATTTTTAATTATTCTAATGACTCGAAATTGATCTCAAATCTCGTTGTGTATGGAGAAAAAAGATTTGCTGCTGCAACAAAATCTGATGTTGCTGCAGCAGCAAATCCTTTAGGAAAATTCACGAAGACGCCTCATTTTTCCTCCAATTTTCTCGTCAGAATGAAGTAAACTTTCCCGGAGTATTCATTGCTGTGACAGCAATCCATTAGCTATCATAACTAGACTGCGGAAGTATATGCAAATAGATTCTTCATGTTACATATCTTTTGCGTATTTCACAATAAAGACAATAAAACAGTACGTCACATATTTGTTGTCCAAATGAAAAGATGCTGGATATTGATTCGTATCGGTAAAGTAGAATCTATAGAAAATATGTTACATGAAAAGTGTATGATTGAATAAACTCCCGCAGTCTAATCATAACAATCTTGTGAGCTACATGGGCGATGTTTTTTAGCCATGTTAGCAAGAATGTCGAGCCCTCCAACAAAATCTGTTTGCTACCCTGTATATATTATATAATATTAAAAATTTCATTGGTCTAGCAAAACATTTGCTGTTTCAGTTAATCATGGTACTCTCTCAACAATTTAGTTAGCGATGACAGCGAATTTTTAGTTGATTTATCAAAAAGATTTGCTACACGGAAAAAATAATTTAGCTGCGGCAGCTAAGCAGCTAGCACCGACACGGACAGCCATTAAATTAGCTCCTGCAGCTAAATTTTAGCTGTTACCGCTAAGAAATTAACTACAAATGTAAATTTTTTTGCTGTAACGGCTAAAATTTAGCTGCAGGAGCCAATTTAATGGCTGTCCGTGTCCGTGCTAGCTACTTAGCTGCTGCAGCTAAATTATTTTTTCCGTGTATTCTTTACATAATATCTCGATTTGCTTTGTGAGAAAATTGTTTTCATCCGTGTGTAGCTGAATTCTTAATTCACCCAGCATAAGAAATTCAATTTACAAGTGCTATTAAAAAATGAATGAATATTTTATAAATTTGTTTTTCAAAGTCCACACAAACTGCACGGAGAAAAAAATTTGCTGCCGCAGCAAATCGAGGTATTATACATGTATACAATAGCAAATCTTTCCACTAATCTCGCTACAAATTCGTTGTCACAGTTAACTGTGTCAGCAGATTGCTGGGAGAACAACATGATTAACTAAAGTAGCAAATTTTTCCCTGGGCTAATGAAATTTTCTGTAATATATACCGAATAGCAAACAAATTTTACTGGAGGACCGAATATCTTTTACTGCCACACACTGAGAGAAAAAATTTCCGGGAACAATAAAATATTTAATTGAATAGTCGCCATAAAATACTTAATTGATTTGGTTAAATTTTCATTGACTCGATTGAATATTCATTCAATCAAACAAATATTTAATATGCTATGAAATATTTCATCAATGGAAACAGTTATTTAATCGAGTCAATGGAAGTTTATTCAAATCAATTAAGTATTTTATGGCGACTGTTCAACTAAATATTTTATTGTTCCCGGAAATTTTGTCTCTCAGTGCAGCTAAAAAGTTTCTGCTCCAACAAAAAGGAGTCAGTTAGATTAGATTTCGCTTTGACAGCGAATTTCTTCTTTCTCCATATGTCAGAAAAGCTATTGAGACAAAATAATACTTCACACGGAGAAAAATGTATGGTTGCAATAACCAATTCGTTGGTTAAATAAGGCCCAACCAATTGATTGGTTATCATGACCAATTATGTGGTTGTAACAACCAATTTCGTTGGTTCCTCCAACTGCATTTTTTGACGCGGTCCTCATAACCAACAGGATTGATTGTGACACTCATAATTGGTTGTGACAACCAATCAATTGGCTAGACCATATTCAACCAACGAATTGGTTACTGCAACCATCCATTTTTCTCAGTGCATACACGCAAAGACCGGGTCTATTAATATTTAGAAAAATGACTGTGAACTTAGGGAAAACGAGGATCGCTGAAGTCGATGTATTAATAATTGATAGTTTCACTGTGAAAAATACCAATGAAACTATTAACTGTTCATATTTTGACTACGAATTTTTGGTAGACTCACTACGAATATTTTGCAGCGATCCTTTTTCCCCTAAATTGACAGTCATTTTTCTAAACGTAGATCAATTCTTTCTGATATCAATAGACCCGGTCTTTCCGTGTAGACAGCACTGGATGCAATATTATTTGATCTCAATGACTCTGTTTCCTCAGTATACTATGCAATAATATAAAAATATATGGATATAATGAATAAAATAATATATTGGATATTGGATATACTTCTCTTTTGCCGCGTAAATGTATGAGCTTCGAATAAAATTGATACTCGGATATATTAAACAAAAAAACAAACGAACCTCATTTTTACAATCAAAGGGAAAAATTTCTTTCCATTTATAAACTACTCTCATTCGAAGTTGCCCCGTGGAAAGGAAAAGGTTATCAAACGACTTTACATTCCTTCTCTTTTCCTCTTTTAAACGAGAACACACCGATAAGGCGTACCGCTGCCGCTCCTGCTTTAGTTGCTAATGTTGCTGCTTCTGCCACTACTGCCGCTGTTGCTGCTCGTGAAATTCCAATCCTCCCATTTTAAAAACAATTTTCCAATGAGCCATTCGTAATTCCGAAGCTATCGCAGTTGTGCATGGTGGATTTGTCTCAACCGTGAGATGAGATTTGCTAAGATACCCGAAACAAGCGAACAAAAATTTATCATCGAGCAGGATAAACCTTCACCTACTACTCCATGATGTATGCGTATTTTTCTTATTCTTTTCATTCAATTACTACACACTCAAGGGTTCGCTTAATAAGAATTACTCATCAGAGCAATCTATCGTCGCTTGCTTTGACCTCATACACATGTGTCGCTTTTTCTGTTTTTTTTTTTATATATATATATTTCTTCTCCCCTCCCACTTTTTCCTTTTTTTCGCTTCGCAATGACGAAGCTACTCTCAGTCGACTCTTCGCAGTGAACTACTCTTAAAAAGCAACGTCCGCTTCGTGCACACTTTTCGTTACTTGTTGCTAGTCGTAATAATTATGCTTTCCGCGAGTAATAAATACTGATATAGAGTATCTATGGTCGCCATTATTCTTCGTTGAAACTCACATATAGCTGAAGATAATTGTAATTTTTTCAGTATAATTCTTGCTGCGATGTGATACGATTATGATACACAATATACTTACGTATGTATTCCCATAATAAAAAGTTCATCGTTGTAATTATGAAGAGAATAATTGAATGAATGATATGACCTGCTCGAATCTGCAGTGATGAAATCTACAGATCATACGAATCACAAAGATTTGAACGTGTAGAAAAGAATCATTTGCAACAGTAAAATCTTCACACAGAAAAAAACAGAGTAGTTGAAATAATTATTTAACTTGTAAGCGCATATAAACCCATTTCTTTCCGTTGATTCAACTAATTTTATTTTTTAGTAAATTATTTTGAAATTGTTCAGATGAATTTAATAGGTAAAATGAAACGAGTACAATATTTATTCAAACCAATCTTCTTTTCTCGTGTTGTTTATCAAACTAGATCGATTTAATCGCCTGTCAACAAATTTGGCTGTGCCATTAAAATGTTTGATAACTCGTTTCATACAAGTTTAACAAACATTTATTCATATTAATTTGTGAAATAGACTTGACTTTGATTTTGTAGATAGATCAAATAGAATTTTTTTAATTCAGTTGTTAGTATTTCATAAAATACTTAGAGATTTCTTTATAGTAACTGCTAGGGGTGTGCGGGTAGCACTTTTTATCGGGTCGGGTCGGGTCGGGTCGGGTACCCGATTAAATCGGGTTTTCCAAGTCGGGTACCCGAATATAATAAAATCGCTTGAATTTAATATTTTCAACTTCTATTCGAAGTTGCCATTGCCGTTGATATTTTAAGGACAAATTGTCTTGAGCGATTGTAGGGATAAGGGGATTTCATATGAATTCAATTCTAATATGAAGAATGCCATATTCACTACAAGTCTATTAGGGTTGTTACTCCATGTAATTGATTATGCAGCGCATTAAGAAATCTCCAAATTGCTTCATGGAATGTTTATATTTATTTTTTAATTCAATTAAAAAATATAATCACATTTATATCTCATAAATAATATATTATCCATTTTCTTATTTAGTAACCACAATATAGAATCTTGAGTATCAATGAAAATAAATATTCTTCTTATAAATATCATTCTTTTTTCATATTTTTAAATTTGAATGGAGGGAGCACAACTCTTCCACATGTTTTGTCAGCAATCTTGATCGAGTTGCTGTCACAATATTTCCTGCTGAGGAAAACGTTTGCTATATTTGAATTACCCGAATGTAATCGGGTACCCGAAAAACTCGGGTAATTGAAAAACCCGACCCGACGGGTACCCGACCCGACCCGACCCGATAAAAACCCGATGACTCGGGTACCCGCACACCCCTACTGCATTTTTTATTGTAATTAGTTAAAGACTCGCTGTCATAACTAATAAGATTGCTGTTACAGCGACCAGTACTTTCATTAGCACGAAGCGGAATCAAATTTCGTTGCACACAATGAATTATTTTGACAGTGTAGCGATTCAAATGGAAAATGATTTGTTCCAAGCATTGAAATGATACTATTGAATTAACAGCTGAATAATTGCGGATTCCACGGGACAGTTTCTTCTTTGTAAAAGGAAAAGCCAATTTCAGTTGCCAAACCAAAGTCAAATTTTTTGTGAATTCATAATAATCAAATGTTGCTGAAGTTTGAATCGTTTACTGAAATGAATTTGTAATCGTATAATGAGGAATACTCAGCTGTTAAAGACTCAAAATCTCGTAGTACATTCTTTCCCAAGTAGCATAACAGGTTCGAAGTGCTGAGAAGGTTCTTGGAAGTTCTGAGAATGTTGTATGATCATTCTCAGAATCTTCGAATGAGACTGTTTCGGATGAGTATGTTCTATGCACATTCTTAGAATGTCTTATCGGATTTATCTAAAACCGTCTCACCTGCACATTCTGTACATGATCACAGAACGAGAGCAGAATGTTTGAAAAGTTCTGTGCTCTTTGTACAGCGGAAAATTTGGCGTCACAGAAGGTCCACTCAGAGTTTGTGTTGAGAACAGCATATCAAATTCTGAAATTCACAGATTTTCAGTATAAATTCGACATTTTTATGTTGATGTGATAAATTTTTTGTGTTAATATTTAACACAAATTGCGGGTGGATCTCCTGAGACATACACGTGTGTTAAATATACACAAAATTTTTCACTGTGTGGGTTCAAAAAAGAATCTAAGGGGGGGGGGGACTCTGACCACGCTAAAGTTTGCGAAAGGAGAAATTCACACCCTGATGAACTGAAACCTTATTTATTGCACAAATGATGGTTGGATATTTGATGAAATACAATGGTTGCATTTTACTTTCGTTTATACACGGAAAAAATCAATGATCCAAATGTTCCTTGATAAATGTCACTGTTGGACAGAAGAAAAATTCGAGAAGAATTCATACACTATATTCAATATTCCGTTGACTTTTTGCATTTTGTCGACAATGAAAATTAAGAGGTAATTCCATTGTCGAAACAATGGAAAAAGTTAATGAATTATTAAAATCCAGGGTACGAATTCTTCTCAAAATTCTGCTTCATTCCAAAATGACATACGAGGCAACGAGAATTTGGATCACTTATATTTTTCCGTGTATCAAACAACCATTCATTCAGGAAGGGTTCCTCCATGTCATCTTGTCATTCGATTAGAAGACCCGAGTGGGAAAATTTTCAGAATTATATATGTATAAGTTGTATATAAATTTGATAGATTTCATGTACAATTTATATAGAATTATATTTAAATTCTATATAATTTTGTAAATTTTCCCACTCTAGAGGGCGCTGTGATTGATTTGTGCCCCCGTCAACAAATTTCTTAAATCCGGTTTTGCATTCTTTGATCGATGTTTTCAGTTGCAAAAAATTCCAAATAATTCATTCGAGAAGATAAATCACGATGATTCATCAGATTTTGTGAGTTTGAATTTTCGTTTCGTCTCGTGTCTATGAACGATTCAAACTTCAAGAACATATATTCAGATGCATTCTACTTGGAGGAAAGAAAATTGTAAATTTCCCTGAACTGCAAAAAATTTAGCGATTCAAGACGCAGTATTTCCAGTTTTTTTCCACAGTCTACGCAGCGAAACAATCATACGCTTCGAGGCTTTGAATTATGAATTTTACAAGTTCATCGTCTTTATCACAACGTATGTTACACGGGAAGTAAAGTGAGTGAGAAGAATTGCAATTCCCAACGTGAATCTAATATCTCATTGACGGCCAGAAAAACGCTTTGTTGTCGTCGTACGTAGTGAATTTTTACAATTTTCTTTGTTCCGTGAAGTGAAACTAGGCGCAAATTTTCAATAGAATCGTATCATTCATTCTCTTCGTAGCACGTGAAATTTTTCCTTGAGGGAGTATCTTATTTCTACAACATACAAACAATTTCCGACATTCTTACGTAGATTACAGTACAGTAAAGTACAGTGCAGCATGGACGGTAATTAAAAAATTGATGTTCCGAATAGCGATAAAGAAAAAGCGCATAATTCGTTGTCATTGAACTCGCAAACGCCGTGCGGTAAACAAGTGAGAGAGAGAAAAGGTATCCTCCTTCGTACGTCCCTGGCGTTGTGCATGCAGTGCTGTATACATTGTGTCGCGATTGGAGGTTGGGGAAGAAAAAAGGAGGGGTGGTAGAAAACATCAGAACGGAGGGGGATTGAACTAAGAAGGGGGTATACAAAAGGGGAGGAAAAGCCGAAAGGAAAGGAGGGGAAAGGGTGGCGATGTGGAGGTGGTGGTCGTTGAGGAGAAGAGACAGACGGCGGGTTCGGAGGCATTCGTAGCATTGTAGGTCGTTGCGTTTTATAACGTGATTCCTTAATTTTCGCGACCTGAAAACTCGAAAACCCACGCACGCACGTTATATACTTCACTACTATCCGAGTAGAATCCAACAACTAGTGTTTGTTTACATTGCAAATTCAACGCTAAGAATTACATCCCGGTATTCAATAGTAACGTGTATCCCAATCAAATATTTTCTTCGTATTATTTTTCTATCTATATACCATTATATAAAACGAATAAATAGATAAATAAATATATACAAAATATATAAAAGTGTACATATGAAGAAATATTTTTCCAAATGATGCAACGTGTCGAGCTAGTTATGTTGTTTAGTGTCTGAATGTGAATTGTTTCAGTTTTATTTTTTTTTTTTCATTGTGTACAAGGTACGAATACCTTGCACTGTGTTTTACTTTTGTGCTCTTCTTCGTCGAATGTGGTGTAACAGTGCAACACAACGTGCGCCACGCGTGGATCAAATTCACCAAGTTGAATAAAGAAAAGAAAATATAGTGATATATTGTGAACAAATTGAGAATAATTCAAAGGTTCTCGAGATATTCGATGACCGATCGATGAAGGTACATCAGCAGTTGATGTTGTTTCTGCTTTAAATGTCGTTCAACAGTGTTGTGTGTTTTCCGAGCTTTCATTATTCCCTCATAAATTCATTCATCGCAAAATGAATTATTTCGATAGTGAAATCGTTGACAAAACGGATGGTCGTTCCTCATTCGGTGGATTTTTTTCACAAATATGCTATAGCAAACGACAAAGCGTTTACACAATTTTTCACGATAATTTATATATTCGCTTTGACTCCGTATCCAATGAATACAAGAAAAGAGAAAAACAAATTACTATCGACAGTAGTTTGATCGTTGATTCGAAGTTGTTGTAACTCACAACCCTCCGTTACACGTGTCTTCGCCACGAGGAACAAAGCTAGAAAAAAGTGAGTTGTTACACCATCCATCGAATCGATCGGATGACGAAATATCTTCATTGATGAAAATTTTCATGTTTAAAATAGACTTGATTTTAGATCGTTTCGAAACTGGTAACGCCACGACATTGAAATTTATGTTGCTGAAGTTTGAATCGCTTATCGAAACGAATTAGTAATCGGATAACAAAACCCTTGGTCGTTGTGGACCAAAAATCCTTTAAACGATGTTTCCAGTTCCAAGGAGCAGATTTTGAGACTTTGAATCTCGTTTGAGTTTTTATAAACGATTCAAAATTCCGAATAATCATCTATCTTTTCGAGAAGTCATATTTCTGCGATAGAATTTTTACACTCCGTGTGATGTACCAATGGATACGAATTGATTTTATTATAATAATATAATCCTCTGCGATGATACAAAATGATACGGCAAAGATTTGCGCATAACAAACAGTCAGAGTCGTATTTTAGGCGATCAAATTTTCAAGGGAAGGTGTGAAATTTTATCCACAAGTGTAAACCGTGCACAAGTGTATACCTGCACATCACTGCAGAGGAGAACTGCATTCTGTATGAGCATTTATTTTCTTTATGTACATGAAATTGAATTTTTCTTCTATAAATTTTTATATTCTTTTCGGAAAAAAGAAACAGGATCGAAAAGAATCTTTATTACTGACGAATAGATATATATATATATACTCATGAAAGAGAAGAAGAGAAGAGCAGAGGAAAGAAAAGAAAAGGAAAAAAGTAATTTCCAAGAAAATTTCAAGAATAAAGCTTACTTAGACCGGAGTGTAATTTCACAATGAAGCAAGCGAGAGAACGAGGATTTTTTTCATCTTTTTTTCTTATTAAAGTTGGAGGGAGGCTGAGAAAGAGGAAGAAAAAAGAGAGGGAAGTGTGAGGAAGACGATAACGGCTTTATCGCGCCTGTTCGGAGATAAAGCCGTATGCACACAGCAAACGTGGAGGGCTGGAGGGCTCATTCTGTCTTTTTCTCATTCATTCACAAGTCACACTAGTTCACTTGCACTTACGTTTAGGGGGCGTACGCACCGACCACTGAGCTTGCCAGTGTGTGTGTGTGGCGTGGCTGCTTTTGCTTGCTTGACTCGTGTTAGCCTACACGCGTGCAGCACATTGCAATGTTGTCATATTCAATAATGAAATTGTGAAAGGAAAAATGAAACGTAGTATTAATCGAATGGATTATTATTGTTATTAACGAAAAAAAAAACACACACACAAGCCAAGAACAATGCGACAGCAGGAAATCTCGAAACAAACTTAGCTTAATTGAAAAAAAATATATTCGTATCGTAACAAAGTTAAGTTGAGTGGATTTTCCTAGTCTACTGGTTTGTGCTTTCAAACTGTGGAGAGTGCCATATTTTTTCATAATCTCATTCTCCTATTGTATTCTTTAGCGTGACGAGCATAAATAAAATTGCTTGGATATTGGTACACGAATTGGTTTTGTTAACAATAAAGAATACCAAAAACTTTTTCGCATTAATCACGAAAATTTGAGTATGAATATCGAATGTTTTTTCCAATATCTCATCGAGTGCTTTTCATTGAGATTCGAAAACATTAATTTTCTGTCGGATTTTTGTCGAGTTTGTATTGAATCTCATTTAAGAAGCCTCGTTAAAAGAGAAGGGTGGGTGAGGCGGATTTTTGATAGTGATGTGGAACCTTCACGAGCATGTATCTGTTTAGAGTAACTAAACACAGTGAGAGTAACTAAATATATACTTTGATAAAATATAAATAAAAATTCGGTATGCCCTCTACCGAATTGTCATCATTGGTTCCGATTCCATCCAAGAATAAACCAAAATGCAAGAGAAAGAGTGATTCTAAAATTCTTATTGGTTATTCTATCCAACGTGAATTTGTGATTGATCAATTCCGTTAGAATTTCTAGATTGTGGCAACCATGTAAAATAAATGGTTTTTTCGCCCATTTTTATATAAAGTTTATATATAAAATAATTATTCTGTATATAACGTATACATATTTTGTGAAGATTATATATATATAAATGTATTCTTTCATTCGACTTTTCGATACGCTACATTTTTATAACCAATCGTACGCTCGACGTGGAATGATATTCAGTTCTTCTGTGCTATAAAGTATGATTTGCCATACAATTCCAGTTGAAATTCGAGGTCTGAAGAACAGGCAATTTTTTGGGATTACTCGAAAAATTTTCAAATTTATATATAATTATATATGTAACTTATATATAAAATATGTTAAATTATACATAATTTATATAGAAATATATAAAAATTGTATATAACTTTGACCAAATTTCCACTCTGTTAATCTTTGAATTTTGGATTTGAATCAATTGCCAAAGCTTTACTTTTTGCTGTGTTTGAAATAGTTTTCTTGATTTTATGACAGGTATTTATGGATTTAGGCTATTATTGGTTAGAAAGTAAGGGAAATCCATTTTCTCTTCCATTTCGTTCATTTTTCCGCTTTTTTTCGTCTGGGCTGAGAGCGACCAAATATTCTAAGAATATTTCTAAGAATCCAAAGAATGGAATGTTGTTGAAGTTTGAATCGTTTCTAGAGATGGAACAAAAATTTAAACTCCTAAAATCAAACGAATCACCGTTATTTACTTTCTCCAAATAACTCCTTGGACATGGGAACATTGTTCAAAAAATTCACAGGGAAATTTGAGTCTTTAATAGATGGGTATCTCACTATTCGATTATCAATTCGTTTCAATAAACGATTAAACTCATTTTATTGCGACATCGAAAATCTGCCTCATTGTCAACTCTCCTTTTTTTTCATACATTTTATATAAGGAAAAAAGAACAAAAAAGTATTGAATCCATTCATGTGGATTAATCTAATGTTGAATTTATGTAAGAACGTTTTGACAGAGTATACTGTTTTTCATTAAATCTCCAAGATATTCTCTCTAAATTTCTTGGAGTGAAAATCCACTCCCAAAGAGCGAGTTTTCACTCCATAAGAGTGAATTGTCATTCTTTTGGAGTGAGCATTTCACTCTTAAAGGGATACCAGCAGCCCCTGACGATGCAACCCGAGTCGAATTTTTTCTGACAAATTATTAGAAAATAAAGCGATGCAAGGAAAATATCACTCTGTATAGACCACTTTTATTGATTGAAGAAGGTATGCACAGAGCGATATTTTGATTTCATTTCTTTGTTTTCGAGTAATTTGTCAGAATAGTTTTCGTTGTGTCCTTTTCTAACCAATGGGTCTGGTTGCGTCTTCAGGGGTCGCTGGTATCACCTTAAAAGAAGGTGAAATTTCACTGTTTAAACCTAGTTAAAACTTCACTCGGTTGAAGTGAGATTTCACTCTTATGGAGTAAAAAGTCACTCTTTAAGAGTGGAATCTCACTCTTCTTGGGCTTGCAGTATTTTCACTCTTCGAGAATGAATTTTTCACTCCATGGAATTTAGAGAGTTGAAAATAATACATACATCAACAGTTTTTATGACGAATACGTCATGTAAGTATCATATCTCAAAATCATGAGACATAATCCCACGCATTGACAAAACACCTTACCTTAAATATTTTAATGAGAAATTCCAAACTTTCCTTCGCATTATATATTTAAAAAATATGAAGCTGAAACTAGATTGATCGTTGTTAAGGCCTGCTCATGCGAAGAATCGATCAAATAGCATTCAATTATACGTTTCAGGCACCTAAATCTTCGATCGAATTTTTTTACACAATCAGCTGCTAGTTTTATTGAAAAATCAGACTTTGCCTGGCGGTAAAAGATCATAAAAATGATTTCAATTATCATCATTTTCATGGATAGCTATTTTTTCGGAACAAACTGTACAGCCAAATATTTTGGATAAATGCAATTCACCTAGTTCGTTTAAAACAAAAAAAGTCAGCGCTACGTCAATTGTATTCCCTACAGGGGATACTAGCGCCGTGGTAAATGAAAAATACTTTGAACTTTCACACTCGAAGTGATAAAATATATTGATTTATCAGTCTTAGATCCACGTGTATCTTACAGAATTCTTATTACCATGACGATAGATTAACGACCTACGGATCACATAAATTGAAATAGCAAATGTTCCATTATCTGTAATTACTTCCAGAGTCGATTCTCAAGTTCCTCAGATCCGATTGTCACTGTATAAGTAATCTAAAAAGTAGGAGTTACCAAAAAAGTGAAATCAAATTCATACTTTCAACTTCACTTAGAAATAGATAATTCGAATTGTTTGAGCAAACTAACTGCATCTGTCCTGATTATTTTGAAAAGGATGCGATTTATCGATTTCAACACTTCCACCAGTGTGCTTATGAAACATTTCTGATGTATGAGATGATCATTGTACTGGAAGGATAAGAGAACTCAATGAGTCATTTGGGAAGTAATATTGATCGATTACTCGAAAGCTACGCAAGTTTATACACCCTTCGATGAATTGAAATTTTCCACTCTGAAAGCAATCAATTTCACCCTCAGAAATATATTTCCATGTCCAAGTAACTTTTTCCCTGCTTGAAAAAATTGAAAAAAAAGTTGTTTCAAATGAAATTCCAGAAATATTTATCTGTAAAGAGTTTCTGTAGAATATTAATTGCAGAATTTACATTAGATTTTCAATAGTGTAAAATCAGTCTGAATCTTCTGAAGTGATGCATAACTAAGTCCAATAGGATGATTCAACTGAAATGAATTTGTTAAAAATAACAATAAGAAATTGAGAAAAATGATACATGAGGATGATTCACGTGGTTACAGATGTCAACTTATAATAATTCGGAAAGGTGCACAGAGCATGTACGGGTGTAAACCATAATCAACCATTCGTCTTATTAACGAAAAGTGAATGAAGTTGAAAAAAAAAATCCTCTTACAATATGTTCTAACGGGTTCTAGTTTTCCGTACACTTGAACGTGAGTTATGCGCCCTTCTGCGTCATGATGAAAATGAACTCACTCTCCTCGTATAAACAATTCTGCTTCAGTTGTGTTTACTTAATTCTTCAATATATCATCCTTCATTTTCATATTTCATTTCCATTATACTGGAGCATAAACGGAGCAACTCTAATCCGTTCTCACTCGCATTTGGATCCAAAATTATGACTATTTCTTGTTTTTTCCTTCTCATCAGTCATTCAGAATACAAATCCCCTCCCCATCTCTTAAAATTTTGCCCTCAAATTTCCCATTTGTGTGACACGTTGATACTTTTAATGAATCAACTCGAATTTCATATCTTCTCATAATATTTTCAAGAGATGAGTTCAAATAGTGTGATGAATGTGTAATTCATGTTTTATGTTGATTACACAAAATATTGTTTGCTTTGCTTTTCTCCTTGCATTCTCAACGATGGAAAACAAGATTTTTCAAATAAAATTTTGAGTACTATTCTGTGGAAATATTTGAATAGATCATAAAGATTTCTAAAGATCATTTCTTTGTGGATATAATATCGGTAGAAAGCATTGAACTATATGACATACCGGAAAGAGCACTGGCGAAATTTCCTATAGGATGGAAGAAGTGATCTTTCGTCAGTGTGAAATGCAAGATGAAATAGCGTTGTTTCTCTTCAATACATGCATCTTAAGAAGGGATGATGAGTGTAAAGGGTAACTGCTTCTCTTTCTCGCACAGTGGACTCAACTGTCTCTCTTTGACGAAAAATTTTTGAATGGTGCTCATTCCAGTATATTATACAGTTCAATGGTAGAAAGTAATAGAAATAATGTTATTGGCTGTAAATTTATTTACAGTCCCTACACACTGACGGAAAAACATGTTTAAGACATTCGTAGTCGCAATAACTTGAAATCTGGTGCTATTCGCCAGAAAATATGATTGCGACGTCTAGGAAAAGTAGTTAAGGACCATGGACTTCTTCAAGAAATGGACAAAATTTTGCTACATACTTTCTGATCAACTCAACAATGAATACAAATTTTAAATTCATAATGATGGAGTAAATTACTTAAATTGAGCTTTGAATATGAAATTGGAACTACAAATGATTGCTTAAAATTATGCAAACGATTATTTTAACTCATTTGCTCATTTTTAGGAATGTGTTTTGGGCTTTGGATTCATATTTAGAACCTAGCAGTGAACTTTATTGCTATATATTGAAAATTTGTAATCATTGCTTAGTTATTTAAAAAGTACGCAGCAAAATGTTGTTCGTTTTTTAATGCCCCATGGCCCTTAAAGCCAAACTACATTAACTACATTTTTCAGGTTAGAAAGAGGGAATTTTTTTCTTGGTGTAATAATCGGAATATGTGTTTAATTTTGATTTCAATCACACTTCCTGGTGAATCGAACCAGATTCCAAGTTGCTGCAACCACACGGAGAAAAATTGTCTATGATAAATTACTAGATTCGCTAGTATATTGAAGATATACTTGCATTTTGAAGTTATATACCAAACATTCTCTTCAAAAGTACCAGATTTTCTGTGAGTTAATGGTAGAATAATAACATATTATAATAGAAAGTCTGGTACTTTTGAAGAGAACGTTTGGTATATAACCTTAAAATGCAGGTTACATATCCTCAACATACTAGCGAGTCTAGTAATGTATAATAGATGATTTTTCTCAGTGCACGAATGTTTCAACCACGTCGTTTTTTTTGTCAGCGTATAGGATCTCTATTGGATTTTGCGTGCAAGTCAATATTCTATTGGTTTTCAGTGGTAAAACCTCATTCCGATACCGATACAAAAAGAATTTCTATTGGAAAATCATGTAGTTTTATCATAGGATCTATGGGAAACTATTATAACACTTGGGAGATCTCGATAGAGTTGATCCTTGGTTTTTATGATGGAAATTTTCATTTCAAGATAAAGATTGTGTTGAATATTTATTCACAATCCCAACTCTTGTTAAATTTCTTGCTTCCTTTCGTGAACTATGAGCAAGAATTTGATAAAAATTTCATTCACGTCAACCCAAACTTCATTTTATTGTTGTTCACTTGATCGTATAAAAAAAACTTTCAAAAGTATAAGCTTTTAAAGAAAGCTTCTAGTTTTGATAGATTTGTACACTGTAAAAAGAATTTGTTGAATTCCAAACAAAAATGCTTGGAAATTTACAAACTTGGTTTGGAAAAATAATTTCCGAACCTTTTTTGTAAATTGCCGAACAAAAGTTTGTGAATTCTCAAAAATCTTCGTGAAATCAAAAAATTTTTTGAATGTTTACAAACTTTTGTTTGGTAATTTACAAAAAAAGTTTGTGTAAAAAACAAGGAAGTATATTTTTTACAGTGTATAAAATACTAACAAAAAGTCAATATAAATATTACGAAAAAGAATCGATTGTCTCACGAATTTCCACCGCCATATCGTGCTTTTCATCGTTTATTGCAAAAATCGAGTGGTGTCCTAGTAAAGATTATTACATCAAAGTAGGATCCTGTTCTAGCTAGTGTCGAATCCATCCACATTTTATCCGTAGACAAAATATTTGAATTAGTTCGTTTTGAATGATATGCTTTCGCTATAGCTATACTACAAAAGTATTACACTTTCACTGATCGAACACAACTTAGTTAATACTTTTGCGTCTATATACGATCGATCTCTGTGAATTAATTCATCATTTTCTCATTCATTTTCCAATCGATGTGCACATTAAATCGAGTTAACGAAAGCGCAGCGAAAGTAAAATAAAAAAATAACGATAGTTTAGATAATATAATATCTTCTCCAAGAAATTTTATAAATTTTTGAAAACTGTGATTTCACCAATGTAATGAAAATTAATTTATCATTCGTTCATCTAAGAAATACACATTTTTTCTTCAAATGAAAACAATAATCTTTAGAATATAACAAGAATCTTAATTCGATATTTGAACCGCGGTTGAAAATTCAGCTTCATCAGAGAAGATCATTGAACTTTATAAAAAATTTGCGAAAACGCAAAACAACCATGACAAGCGGTGAACGTAACGTAAAAAGCGTGAATCATCACGTGTGAATGATCCCGTACGTATACCCCCTCTCATTCTGGACGTTGTTGAGCGTCAAATGTTCGATTCGCGTTCTCGCGAATTTTTCACTCGATTAACGATCACCGCTATTGAATCACATTTGTAATCAAAGTTTAATTTCAATGACAAGTATTCTTTTCGAATGAGTAAATAATTGATCGAAAAATTAGTCTCGCGACTACTTGTGTTATTGGATATCTTTTATTTTCATTTTGAAATTTTATTTTTCGAGCACGAATGGTTTCTTTTTACTCTGTATTGGAAAATGCGTGGATAATAACATCATCCGTTTATTCGCGAATTCGTGTGCTTGTGATTAGGCGTTGCACCGAACTGATTGGGAATTATCATCAGGTTGATGCGATATTGCGTAAGAATCTGACTAGGTTATCCGGAATCGGGCGTATCTCAGAAGTATTTCACTAGCACTGGATATTTGGATGACATTAGTGAGAATAAACTCATTCGAATCTTTATTTCCACGCACTGTTTCAATTAGTAAATATTTTTTAGATTGAGACATTTTCGCGTGACATTCAATCTTGATGACACTTGGTTTCTAATGGCGCTCGCGTCGCTGGCATTTCATGACAATAAATTACAAGCCGATTTACAAGGAATTAGAATTCTTTCCCCGACCGAATTACTGGAAATTGAAGTCATAAAAACTTCTAAGATTTTTAGGAATGCTTCTTTAGGATCTTATAAAAGTCCGTAAAACGCTCACATTTGAAATTTTGAGAAAAAAATGTTCGTAAAATCCCAAATTTTTGCTCTTCTTGAAGACTCATCCCTGAAAATCAGAATCTTTGTGAATTTTGAAATCATTCACGAGAGAAAATGATGTGGTTGATATTTGGATAGCTAAAAATAAGCTGTGATAGCTATTTTTTGAGGCTCTGTCTAGAGACACGCTAACCTGTCTCTAACTTTTAAATTCTAGACACGTGAGATTTTCAAATTCTCGTGGATATAGTAAGTCCTCGATGGATTTTCTACAGACAGGTCAAATTTCCCGTGTCTTGAATTTTTGGACACTGAGACCCGCGAAAAATTTCGCCTGACTCGAATTTGTACTCCAATACACAGGAAATTTCACGTATCTGTAGAAAATCCCCCAAGCATTCACTGTATCCACGAGAACTCGAAAACTTGACGTATCTCGAATTTTGAAATTGGAGACAGGCTAACGTGGCTGTAGACACAGCCATTTTTTGACTGTGGCAACAAAAGTTATTGCTACAGGAGCTAAAATTTAGTTTTCGCAGCATTTTTTCCTCTATTCAAATATCGACAACACGAAATAGCTACCGCAGCTAATCCCTAGCTACCATAGCGAATTATTTTTTTCCGTGTTGATAAATTCAATTTCGGGTGATTTGGTTGGAAAAAAAATTCCACCAGATGGAGACACTTATGTGCTTGTATTCCACTGATCTCTATTATACACTGGATAGAGGATATTAAAAATTTCTTGTGACGAATTGAAGACTTGAGCCACCATTTTGTTGTGGGCTGAATGGTCAGTTTTTAGCGGTAAATTTGAACCGTATCAATGTATTTCCAACAACATCTGCATTATATTTCCACGTGATTGAAAAATTTTTCATTATCCTTTCCCATGTCATCTAAATTTTAGTTCATAATACAAACAAGCATGAGATTCTGTTTATTGTTGAGTTTTTGTGAATTTCACAAAAAAATGTATATTTTCAATTATAGAAACGTTCCAAACCATTCAAACTGTAATCAATCATGATTTTTCCGAATTTCCCCATCATGTTACACAATATTGGGTATGAAGATTGGATTAATATTGATATACTGCACAAAATACTTCGATAGCATTCAAATTTACCACCAAAATTAACCATTCAGCCCACAAACAAATGGCGGCCCCAGAGTCTTCTATCACGTTCAATTACTCACAGAAGTCTTGTATCGCGGAGTCCTGTATCCGCTATCCAGTGTATATTAGAGATCAGTGTTGTATTCTCTTGCAGAAATTAAATATTTCGTCATGCATAAAAAAAATTTGATCGGCTGATGTTTATTGTTTTTCATAAATATGGATTCAATTGACAAGATATATCATACATTATTAAATTACGTATGTCCAACACCTAGCAATTTTTCAATGTAGCGACAAATTACTTAGTGTGTGAAATTCATGCATGACGCAAGAAAGTAATTATCCCACCCTCGTGTCAGACACATTATATTCAAGATAAAAACAAAAACGAAGCAATGGTCAACTGTTTACGCTTTGAAAATAAACGATGTTGACAAAAATCAATACGCATTAGCTGGCTAGAGCTTCCTTATACACAACAAGGTGCTTGATTTCCCTCATCAAAGGGATACCAGGGGCGTGAGATCCGCTAATTCTCTCTGTAAGATTGTGCGTGAAGAATAAAATACAATGCTTTAAAAATTACAAAATGGAGGTAAATCGAGATATGCCAGTTATTTTTTTACCTTTCACGCACAATCTTACAATGAAAATTAACTGATTTCACGGTATTATCCCCGGTAACACGTGAATGTTCATAGCATGTTCGGCGAACCTTCTCAGCACATTGAATGTCCTATGCATATGCTATAAATATTCTCAGCGTGCTGTACGGAAGCTATGTTACTAGATGTATTGCCAGAATGTAACTTTTGATCTTCAATGATTGGTCATGCTATTTGAGAAGATTAAAAAGATACCAAAGTTACGCCGCAACTCTACCATCGCAAGTTTTTTTTGCAACAAAATACTCGAAACTGAATTTACGAAAAAATCTGAAATTTTCAGGAATGATTTTTTGATCCTTTATTCACGTCTGTGTAGAGCCTGAATTCTGAATTTCGAAATTCAAAAAGTATTTTAAAGTATTTTGTTGCAAAAAAAACTTGCTCCGATGGTAACTCTGGTATCCTCTTAATGGGAACGTATGATTGGTTGATGCAATTGGTACGCGTAACTTCCTGACAACATAGGTTACTAGGGATGGTATCCCCTTAATGTACATAAAGCGAGCACCATTCTGACCATTAGATTGCAAGTCAAGCTAGCGCTGTCTAGTTATTCAAAATGCGACCATCTTTTGAAACATAAGATGCCGAGCGGAGGGAACGTGTTGAAAGTTATAAAAATACGAGTTGAGTAAACACCATTTTGATCATTAAGGAACGGGTGAAGCGAGCGCCTTTTCGCACATTAGAAAGAAAATTCAATTTAGCTGTTTAAAAAAACATGAAAATATATATTATTTCACACAGGTTTCCCAAGTGAAAACAATAAAATCATTGATTTTAAGTCTGCTGGAAGTAGAGAGTGTATCTTCGTGAACTTTCGAAAAGAAATTCTATTAGGAATATTTTTCTCTTCCATTTGGTTCACGTTCTTTTTCCGAAATTCAATTATGCTTAAATTATAATGTGTGGTCCTCGTCCTTGTTCCATGTTTACATAAATCAATCACAAATATGGTCTTCTAGCTTTATACTAAGAAAATAACTATTCTACTGACTCTTTCGCACGTTATAATTAGACGATGAGAGATACAGATAATGTCATGGTGCGAAATGCGAAAGCATCACGGTGTATGGCGCCAGTATCTTATTTAACAATCTGCTACACTAGCCCATATGAAACTTTTTCAAATGAATTTCAAATTTGTGCTACCGTAGCCGCTATTTTAACCAACTATGTGGCTTCTATTTCAACTTTCTTACGTGTAGGGTAAAGTGTTTGTTGCAAATCATCAAATATTCATTGAATTTCTACGGATAAAGATATAAAAATCGATTTTGTTGAATGAAATATATATTCCATACCAAGAAGTAGAGTCAGTTGGAGCGATCAATTGAAATTTCACATACTACTGTACAGAGAAAAGTTCATATTAAAGTGTACTGTAGAACGTATCGTACCCGTGGGATATACCTGATTATAGCGATAGAAACTATAACTTTGTATTTTTTTTGTCTTTTTTTATCACTTCGCATATCGAACTCAAGAAAAATTGTAGTAATCTGTCGCATACTCATGGTTTTTTTCCGCGGGTGTGTGCCATGACTACGATATAAGTGCATTAATTTTTACTATATAATTTTCTTCGTGTGGTTGGGTTGGCATCACGAACATTCCTGTTTAGCGGAAACATCACTAGTTTTTGAAGCAGTCAGCATTAAAAAACATCGTAATTATTATGATATATTCTTATTCGAATTTATCTCTCTTCAATTCCCTACATGAATTTCCTTTGTTCTTTCATTTTATTTTTCTTTTTCAAACAAAATCTTCCATAAATCTATCTTCTATTATGGAAATAAGTAATTCACGATTCAATTATTCTCTCTCAAAGGATATTAACAATTATTGGAAAATATTACCTTCGGATCAGATGGTAGTCATTAATGAAGAGTGTAATTTTGGAAATAATTCTTCATTTTTTTCAGTTAATGACGGTACAATTTAAGAATATATATATATCGAATTCAACTTACACGTTTTTAAACGGATTTCACTATACAGTTTTCTATATCAAGCATACAAGCTCTTCATGAAATTAAAAACAAACTTCATATGAAACTGATTTCACAATGTAACTTTATGCGACTTTTAATATAAATTCTACGAATTTTAATCTACAAGTGTGGATGTAGATGGTGAAAGGGTAAAAGTTTACCGACGCGTATATTGAAAATTTTAGTTTCCCCCCATAAAAAATACATATAATTTCATATGATTAAAGGTAAAGGAAATTTTTGACTCTCCTTCAAAGTTGAAAGGACTTATTTCGTATGAAACAAAGAGAGAGAGAGAGAGAGAGAGTATCTATACTATGAAATTGTAAATCATTTAGTTTGAGATGTGGATACAGCTTTTTGGCATATAGAATTGAAAATGTGCTACACATTGTTTAAAGCGATTCGAATTTTTGAGATTGTTCTCCGGCACGAGATCATGTTTACTTTTTTCGAAACAAAGATTTATCGAAGTAAAAAATGCTCTTTCGATAACTCCGAAACTTCATTTATTCAATTTGAATCAAGCAATGAGACGGTACTGGGGATAGAGAAAGAGCGGATTTAGCAGCGCTGGTACCGCGTGAGTAACAAAGGCATACTATTGTTGCTGACTAGATTTTCTAATTTTATTTCATCTGTGTCAATACACAAATTCTCAGAACAGATCGAGGTATTTTAAATTCATAAAATTTGAGAAGGATACCCCTTGTACGTTTGAACGTGACTAATAATTATGATAGAGCTCAACGAAAAATTCATTCATTATCGATTTGACATTTTCATCACGTGATATTTCAATTCGCCCGTCACTTGGATAATACAGATTTTTCTTTCTTTGGAATCCAAATTGAATATCAGTACGGTACTCGGAATGAAGAATAATAGGTTTCTTTGAACGTAAAATTCATGACAATTTGTATGATTCTTTGTTCTTCGAAAGTTCGATGATGATGAATTCAATTTCTATTTCTCTCTTTCATGTGGGATGAGAAAGATCTTTCAGCGCATACAAATACGATGTACCTCCACAATGATGTCGGTACTTGTAACGGTTTCGCGGTCGCAAGTCGTGTTGTTGCCAGCGCGAAGACGACGGTGGGATATATGCAATGAGAAACTAAGGGAAATTGTATGCATCCTCGTTCGTACAATAACATTTTACCGGTGCATCGATGAACCTTGTGAATCGAGGATTCCAAAGAATAAAGAAGGAAAAAGTATTCAAAATAATATAATGGATTTATGAAAATTTATTTCAACATAAAATTTTATGAACTATACGTATTTTTTCCTCCGTTGGTTATATTTATATTTATATTCCACGGAATCAACCGTTAGATCAATCTCTCTTTTGAATTTGATTTTAGATTGAAGATAAATTTATTTTTGAGTTTGATTCTACATTTTTCGAATTAATGGCAATTAAAATCCAACGCAGAAGTCTTTAATTGTAATGAATTTTGGAATTGTTGATACACATTTCTATTATAAGACTTTTCATTCATCCGAATTCACAATTCAAAGCTCTAATTTCAACTATGATATCAATCTATGTATTGCAATCGAGTTATTTCTGTTTTAATCTGGAAATGAGGATATCTCCGGGTGACTCACATTTCAAATCTTTTCCCTCCATGATTGGTATATTAATATAGTAGTCCAATCGCTTCCATTCAAATGAATATGTATGTCTTCATTTATCTATTAATCCTTGAATGCGTTAAATATATTCACTCTTCACCGAGAGTCAACATAAGTATTTCACCCGGTGTAATTTTTACATGCAAATAATAAAAATCAACCGATAAGGAGTTTTGTAAATTCTAATATCGAGTACCAAATTCTTGCTTATTTCAATCAAATTTCTGGGATTCAAATTCCAACAAAGAAGGTATTCCACGCTGTTCTTGCTTATTTCTTCGTGGCATTTCGTTCAACTACTTATATTATCATCGTCATTCTCATATCTCACATGTTGGTTTTTCAATACTGAATAATGTTCTATTCTTCATTAAACGAGTGAAAACCTGGCGATTAGTTCTTCATCAATTAACTGTACTTGGCATTTCATTGCGAGAGAGTACTGTTATAATTCATTGATCGAGAAACTACCGCATATCAAGTGGGCTTAGAGCAAAGCGTGAATCGTAATAAAAATACACGAAGCATGAAATATTTATGGATTATTACCTTGATACACGCATAATGAATAATCATACAACTGAATCGTATGTTTATACCGATATGCTGCAATTGACATTTTTGTTATTTGAAAACTGAAATATGCGATCCAGATAATAATATTCATCATATGATTTTGAAAAAATAGCATAGATCTCTAGCTTCACTGGAAGGTTGATGATGATCGGGAGATAACAAAAGTGTGGCTGCGATATCAGATAAAATGATTCAAGTCAAAATTAACCACACGTTCCTACACAGTAAAAAATTTTATGTTAGAAACGGTCCACTCAAAATTCGCGTTGAAACTCAAAACATATGTGTGTCAAATTTACATATTTTCAATGTGAATTTAACACTTTTGTGTTAATTTCTCACATTCTTCGTGTCAATATTTAACACAAATTTTGAGTGGACCGTTTGGGACATGCACGTGTGTTAAAAATACACAAAATTTTCCACTGTGTTATTTGTGGAACCACATTTCGTCATCGTTGAAGTATAAGTTTCTATGATCACGATTATACATATATCTCTTTCAAGGTAATTAGCTGATCTTAGCAAATTCGAATCCCGGGGGAACCTCATATTTCTCCTTTCAAACAAAAAAAAACAAAATCATAATGCAACAGTGATAAATAACTAGAATGTTTTTCATGTTCATAAATATTACATG
This sequence comes from Gonatopus flavifemur, assembly GCA_018340375.1. NCBI lineage: Eukaryota > Metazoa > Arthropoda > Insecta > Hymenoptera > Dryinidae > Gonatopus > Gonatopus flavifemur. Next base: position 21,139,985 of record JAFFJZ010000007.1, read on the forward strand.
TTGATTGAATGAAATGCTTTTTCAGCATCAACGATTAGAGCGATAAACAGATACACATGATGAATGGAAAATACAAGAAATATTTCTAGACATTATTCAAGTCTCTAAGTTTAAATTGCTAAATATCTACGGATTTTGTATGTGTAGATAAATAAGCAGTTGCTGAAACGGCGTGTTTTCAAGTTACGTAATCGTTGATATACACGTGAGACCAGCTTGCGGTAATTTTCCAATAATTCATATTTGGAGAGAACGTATTTAAGATACCAATTAATAATATTTACCGAATAATTAAAGGTCTTCATTAACGAATTTCCCAATACTTCTATTCGATGAACAATAGCAATTATTGATTTCAGGAACAATAATTTTTTTTTCTATTTGCTTCCAATACGAATTTACAAAATCCCAATGTTGTTGATCCAATACAAACTAGAATGAATTATGAGGAAGATATTCTAGAATCTGTATTTTAATTTTAGTAACTCGAAGGAAAATCTATAATGAAAATCCATTTCTATTAAGAAATTTGAGATGACGAGATTTCACAGAGTCAGAAATCTGAAATTCTCAATGATCATTTGAGTTCTTCCCTCAATGACAAAGTACATGATTCCTTGTACATCATTCGATTTTAGACTCTGAATCGGTAAAAGGAAAATTAATTAAGGCTTGTACATGTTGTCAATATGGAAATAACTGAAATTCAATTTGATTTCTATCAAGCTTTACTCTTCAATTCAAAAATAGTGAATTTAACACGACTGACAATAATTGAAAAATCAATCGAATGTGTTGGAGATAAATTTTTCAACGACAATTGCATGTTGAAAGAAAAATCTTAGAATCGAGTTTCTTATTTAAAATCTGATCAAATTCGAAAATATTATGTTTTCTCCATATTAATAATATATCGAACGATATGAACGATCCAAAGCTAGCGATACTTCAAGGATTTTGACTTTCCTTTTTGAAGAGCTGATTCCGTGTGATCGATCGTTCGAGATCATACTTTTTTCCTTTTGTACATTTTTATTTCCATTTTTTACACTGTGAGATCTCTCTCGATCGAGGTTTTAAAATCATTGACATCCGTAGGAGCACGGCAAACCGTTCTGCGGTGGAGGCGGATTTTAGGATGTTTTTTTTCCAACATGACCTTCGAATACGATCAAAGTATGCATATCATCTTTGTGTGCTGTCGGTGTCTTCGGCTCAACGAAGACAACTATTCATGAGGAGGCCATGAAGCGTGACTCACCGTCGAAGGCCATAACCAAGAAATTTTCAACCGGATCAGGGTTTTAACAAACCTGAACAATTTCAAAACGGCCCTACCGGCATGATCGAATAGTATATGTATATGTTCAAAGGTTTCAAAATCAAGAGAGTAAACCGATCGCACGTGAAAAACACATCCGAGGAAAAACATTTGGAGAAAGGATTGGCGATATCAAAGCGTCCATAATCGAACGAGACAACGAAAGGAACGGGAAAATTGAGAATGTGAAGTTTCACACTCGAATTTTCAACTATCTGAATAATGAAATGTCTTTTTCTCATCACTCACCATCGTAGAGAAAATTTTGAATACTTGTGCCGTTTTCCGTATAAAAAATATTCCAAGAATCTTCTCTTCGGATTAATTTTAATCTCATCCTGAGAATTGTCGGCAGAATATGAACACTTGGGATATAAGTCGACGGAGAGAATCTCTCACTGAGACAACTTCAATTGAGATTCAGAGGAAACTTTCATCGAGTAATCTTTACATCAAACCCTTCAAGATGGTAATGCAAAATTCTTTGACGAGGAGATTTTTACTCGCCGACTAAAATTCTCCTTTTAAAAAATTCACATTTCAAATAATTATTATAATCGTTTCTCTCTTTTATGTTACTTCATTCGAAAAATACGTAGGGTTCGTTGATGGTCGTGTGAAAAACTTGATACAAAAATTCGCATGTCAGTTTTGCACCGGATGAGAGAAACCTGTGTATCCTGGACTCTGTTGTACTGATTTTGTTCCAAATGCAAATGAATTTGTCAATTGAGCTGTGATTGAACGAGACGGTTTTGTGAATTCAAATGAAATCTTTGACAAGTTTTCAATACTAAAAGAAGAGCATATAAGAGTTTGTACACGACAAACTCTTTCTTTGTTTGAGTTTGTTTGTGTTTTAATAAACAAAATACGATGAGGTTTAGAAAACGGATTTTTTACATGACAAAACGGAAGATCATGAATCTTGTACGATTGGAATTTTAAACACTGAATGTTGGATTACCCTTTTTGAGTTTTTTAGAAGAACCAAGAAAAAGTTTCAGATTTTCACTGTTAAAAAGTTCTTTTTGCAAATTAAAAAAATTTCACTGTAATTTTTTACCGGTCACTAAGAAATTAACTTACAATTCAATTTCGGAACATATTCTGGAAATTCAGTCAGGTTTTTTAAAATTTGACAAGATTTTTTGTGTTAATTCAAAAGAAAATGGTTGTGAAAAACTACAGTCACATTTTCTAAATTCTCAATAGGGATTTTTTACAGTGTTAATAAAAATCATTATGGATCATTCCACGTGGTTTTTACATCCAATTTTTCGATTCTTTATAAAAAATATTAGATACGTGTTTTTGGATTTTTCTTGGAAAGATAATTTATGAAAATCCGACGTTTTTGAAATCTTCTAATTTTCGAACGCTTTTTACTTGAAATCTTTCAAACGTTGAAAACATTGAAAAACCTAAAAGTTAGTATTTTTTCTCTAGTTTCCAATTCTGTGAGTTCCATAACCAATATAATCAGCGTTCATTAGGAATTTTTCAATTAAAAACCAAAACGAATGATATTTTTCAATAATAGGTAGTTTTGATTTTCTTTGTTTTTTCAGAGAATAATCTGTAAACCATCACGAAAATTCAACATTTTTTTCTATAATGTTAAATATCATAGTTTTCGAGATATGAATTTTTTTGTGGCCACATTCGAGTTGTACTGGACGCACGCAATGCGATACCGTACTCCTAGCGTGACATCGCTTCGTGGAGCGTGTTTTGGAAGACAAATAGTTTACAACAAAACACTTGGAGGGAGCACCGTATCGCGCCACACGCGTGACGTGCAACTCGGATGCGGCTTGATATTTACCATTATAGAAAAAATTGTCAAATTTTCATAATGGTTCACAGATTAGTCTCTGAAAAAACAAAGAAAATCAAACCACCGATTATTAAAAAATTTCACGTTTTAGTTTTGAAATTGAAAGATTCCTAACGAATGCTAATTATATTGATTGAGAAACTCACAGAATTGGAAAATAGAGAGAAAATGCTAACTCTTAAGTTTCCAATACGTTTGAAAGATTTCAAGTAACAAGTGCACGAATATTATAAGATTTAAAAAAATCATATTTTTGAGGAAAAGTCATAAAAAACAAAATCCAAAAACACGTATCTAATATTCTTCGATCAAGAATCGAAAAAACATATTACTTGATTGAATTCTAAGATTTGGATGTAAAAACCGCGTGAAAAAATGATCCTTATATTTTCGAGTTGCATTTTTCTCCATGCAAATTTCTTTATAATAACTTGGTTTTCAGGCACATATAATTTTCTGTCTTGAAAAATGGGAATTTTCAACGTAATCTTAAGCAGAAAATCACATAAATGGTTACGCACCAAAATTTCTCTCATTTCATTTCATTGAAGCCTAAAAACTGAATTTTCATTACCATTTTTCTATACAGGGAAAAGAGAAAATGCGTCGCTTCAAGCTTTTGAATGGAAATTTTTACAAAGTATATTGTCAAATATCTCATATCATAAGAGAAAAATCAATTTTTGTCTTATAATGTCAATTATTCGACAATATATTTTGTGAAAATTTCCATTCAAAGACTCGAAACGACGCGTTGTCATCCTATACGGTAACTTTCTTCATTTTATTTTCTTCGTGTACTTATTTTACTATTTTTAATTTTCAATGCCATGAAATATTGTCATAATCATTGATTTGTTATCAACCATAAAAATATTATAGTTAGGGATGCTTAGGTTTGCAATTAAAAAATTCGTTTTATAAATGAGTTTCACAATACCTTCATCCCTGTATAATATTTGGCATTTCTCCATTGTTCGATTATCTCTTATTTTTCATTGTTAGAGATATTAAAATGGAAATGCTAAAAGAATTCGTAATTTATCGAACCTCTCGTTTCGTTCCATTCAATACGTTTCATTTAAATGTTGTTGTTCTCGCTCGTGACAAATTTTATCAGTAATGAACGACTGTTGACGCATCGAGTTTGAACGTTTTATACTTGGATCAATGAGTCTGGAGGGTGAAATCGTAAAATCAGCTTGAATTTAATTGGAATGAAAAATAGGAAGACAACTTAAGGGGATAAAAGCGGTGTGGCACGAGCCAAATCTTCCGTGTAAGGTTATTGAAGGAGTTTCAAGAAATATGTTCCGTTCTTGGAAATGGATTTTCCACTCATATTTAGAAACATCATTCAAATTCTTGATGTACAACAAACCCAAAGCTGTTCTTTCGTTCTCCTATTTCTCTTTCATTTCAACCACGACTGCAAGGAAACTATTCTCCCCTGGATCACTTTCTATGTATACGTGCAGTGCATATACGATTTTCTTGTACCTTTCTCAGCAAGTTAGAGGATAATTGGGATGATGCATCCTCGCTTCGTGTTGTTAAACCTGCCGGTTGATGAAACTTCATTTCAGTTCAGGGAATCAATTGAAACAGGATATAACTTGTAATTTGGACCACGTATTGTTCAATTCAGGCATAGAGTTGAGACTCTCATTGTTCATTCTCAGATGAAAACTTCTTGATCATTCTGTATCTTTATTGAAAATTATTATTTTCTCCTCTGAACTCTTCATCGAAAATTCCATCCGTGACCATGTATCGATTTCAAATTGAAATTGAAAATCCGGTCTTCAAACTATTTGCCGCATACACCACAAAGAGGTTTGCAATACACATCAATCATCTAACGAACAATCGTAATTTTTGAAAAGTTACGAAATAATTCATAATAATTATTATTTCCATCCTCAGTCAGATTAAATAACATTCCAAATTGTGTTATTGAAATATTTCACCACGATTTCAATTCGAAATTACTTGATACTAGTAGAATCGTGAAATTGTGTTATATGTGACGAAATATCATACTTTCTGCTCCAGCGTATATTTGTGAGAAAATTTTAAACTAAAATTCACTACGTAACTTTGATCATTAAAGTACAGCTGCCGACGATTATGATTTCGGCATTTCATAAGTTTCATGCATTTAATCAATCATAAACTTAAAAATGGGAACCAACATTAAATCTTTCGAATGTGAAAACTTTGATACAAAAGAGTATTTTTTGATTTATAGGGCGCAGATGAAAGTTTGAAAAAGTTTCTTAAATGAAATTTCCAATTAATTATCTTATATTCCGGATAAAAAAGTTTGAAATTACACCAGTTCTATTTGAAAAAAAAAAATGCATGCACTCGAGCTTTTTAAAAATTTTCTTCACTTTTCTACGTGGATTCGTTACTGGAAAGTTGTATAATTTCAATTCCGCTTCTCGAGAGCGGATGTATTTTGTACATTTCCTAGAAATATAAGAATAACGTTTGGAATATTTTAAGGATATACAAAAGAATATTTCCATGTTCCATGAGTATTCTCGCATGTAAAAACGTTCTAGAGATATCCATAGAATATTCATGCTTATAACTTTTTAGTGCTCTTCAAAATCGCAATACTTTATACAATGTATTCATGCTAAAAGAAAAATACAACTTGAACATTGCAACCAAATTGAGTCAGGGTTTCCAAAGCTCGACTGATTTCAAACTCATTTCAATTGATTTGAATCCAACTTCGGGGCTTTGAGTGATTTCGAAAAGACATGAATAAATGTTACTCGGAAAATGAAATGCTAAAAACTGTTAGACGAATAAGAATAATACGTTTCATGTTGAGATTTTGGAGGGTTAACAATTTAGCGGATATTCTCGATACTAAAAATGGAATCAATTTCGGAGTCTGAGCACTTCTCAGACATCTCTTGACACTCAAGAGCACAAGAGAATTTTATGGGTTCATATACGGGTACCCAGATGTGCCTGTCGTAGAGCAGTAAGCTCAAGTGAACGCAGGTGGAGAGAAAACTATACCGTCTAAATACGTATAAATGCATCTTATTTGAATTTTAGTACAGTCAATTTAATAAATTCATGTAAAAAACTTTCATAGAATTCGAATAGGATTTTTATTGGCATTCGGTTCTGTATAAATTTAATGGAATTACGAAGAAACGAATTTTGCGTAGAGTTTAAAAAAAATATAAGCACGAACCTAAGGCCAGCTTCTAAGTCCGGCCCTCGAACTTTGACGATTGGATTGAAATTGGACCAATAACTGTGCCCATATGAGTAGGATCACCTTGAACTTTGATGCAAAATGAACGTCCCCAGGACATTTTGGATAAAACTACACAAGCAAGTTTAGGGAATTTCACACTGATTTATGACAGTGAATTTTGAAACAAATTATATCCCGTATGAAAAAAGATTGACTTAGATTGAAGTTGATTTGAATTTTGCTTCTTATGTTTGTAATGAAAGAAATGTTCTTCGAAATCATTATGCATTCGACATGAATAATTTCTTCTGTATAAAATTCTGTATAATACTCGATTATTAACGATTTCAAAACTGATAATTCATATGTCGAAAGTTCGGTTTACGCTTTTACATTACATTATTATTCAAAAATGCTCGATAAGGATTAAAATATTTGTCTATGCAGCACTTTCGCATAATGCACCTAAAAACGTCATATGCAAGATACCTATTTCTGTATATACAACAACATTTCGAAGATATAAAAACATTTTTAAAAAATTGTACAATGAATCGACATGGAAAGAAACAAATGAATTTATCATAAAATACTGTAAATTTGATTAGTTTTATTGTTATTTTACAAGGAATTTTACTAAAAAATCAATGTGTTTTTTGGTTATCAAATGCACAGATATTTTACAATCCCCTGTAATACGAATTTCACACATGAGAATGATTTTATTTCAAAGAATTCATATCCTTTTTCTCTTTTTGTTTCAGGATAAATGAGTTGAAATTTCTCTCGAACGACGACAAAAAAGTCAGGAGCTGAATCAAATCGGGAATCGCGAGTCGACGATTCGTTCCTTCAGGATAACGAAGACGAAAACGAAAGCAACAACGTGGTCGAAGGGGAGGAGGTGGAGGAAGAAGCTGAGTTGTGAACAGCAGCAAAGCGTTTTATATCTGCTCAATCCGGAAGAAGAACAAGAATAACAAGAGAGAAAAGAGGCGGGAAAAACGTTGAGAGAGAAGAAGAAGGAGGAGGAGGAGGAAGTCGGGAAGTACACACGACCTTCTGAGGTGTCGTTCTGCTTTCTTAGCTGTTGCTGGTGCCAGGCTTGCGTATGCTTCATCAACGTAGCGTGCAACCTACAGCAACAACGACGTCTTCGTCGTCATCATCCTCATCATCGACTTCATCAATAACGTCAACCTCATCATCATCAACCATAAACTCCACAATAAACACAGCAAACGCCATGTTTCCACAACAGTATTGTTTAAGATGGAAGTACCATCACAGCAACCTTCAGACGATGTTCTCACAGCTCTTAGAACGTCAAGCGTACTGCGATGTTACGTTAGCCTGCGAAGGGAAAACGTTAAGGGCTCACAAGGTAATTATATTACATTCAATACATTACTGCGTCAATTATTCGCTGGATAACTCAGATGTTTTTAATTGGACTATTAGAATTTTTTCATGGACTTCTTACTTTGAAGTTTGTTCATGGGATTTCAAACGGTTTATAATTAATTTCTCAGATATACTATCTAAATGATGGGGAGGATTTCAAACTGGTTCAAGGCTATCCTTCCGTATTCTTGCGCATTTCTTTTTAACAAGGGATAGAAATAACTCTGAGAATCATAAGCTTGAACTACTAGTATACCGATTATATAATTGTTATACCAAAATACGGATTGGTTGAAAAGTTTTGAAAGCAAAAATGAAAGAATGTGTATTTTTTGATGAAATGATTTTTTTTATTCAATATAGTCTCCCTCCACTTCAACATACTTGTTCCAACGATCCTCCAATAATTTTATACCATCTTTGTAATGATTTTCCGGAAGCTCCGCAAAATACTGTTCCACAGCTGCAATAGCTTCTTCATTCGACGAAAAACGCTTTCCACGAAGGAATTGTTTCAAATTTCTGAAGAGGTAATAATCGGAGGGAGCCAAATCTGGTGAATACGGTGGGTGTTCAAGCAATTCGTACTTCAATTCGCTCAGTTTAGCCATCGCCAGAACACTTGTGTGAACACGTGCATTGTCTTGATGAAAAATGATGTTTTTCTTCCGTAAACCGGGTCTTTTTTCACGAATTTTTTCATCCAACTGGTCCACTGAGAGAGGAGTTTATTTGTATTTAATAAATCTTGTTTTGGATACGGCGAAATAAATATTTATTACATACAAACATGACTCATTATCCTCAGATAAGGTTTATTAACAGTTAAAAAAGGTCATATGAGGTTTTTTAACAGTTAATAAACTTCATTTATAGTTATTAAGCCAAGTTTACGTGGAAAAAATATTTATTTCGCCGTATCCAAAGTAAGCTTTATTAAATACAAATAAGCTCTTCTCTCAGTGTCCAAAAGGTTGCAATAATATTCAGAGTTAATTGTTTTACCTTTTTCGAGATAATCAATCAACAAAACCCCTTTTGCGTCCCAAAAAACCGATGCTAAAACCTTTTTTGCCGATCGTTCTGACTTCACCCGTTTTGGAGCTGAACAACTAGCTTCAGTCCACTGTAAACGTTCTTGTTTCAGTTTAGGATCATGATGGTAGATCCAAGTCTCGTCCACAGTTACGAAACGACGCAAAAAATCGGTCTTATTCTGCCTAAAACGCTCCAAATTACGCTGAGAAATTTGTTTTCGATTCAGTTTTTGTTGAATTGTCAACGAATGCGGCACTAACTTTCCAAAAAGCTTTTTCATATGTAATTCTTCGTGTAAAATATGGAGTACTCGTTCATCCGAGATGCCTATGGTATCAGCAATTTCCTTTAAAAACAATATCATACACTTGCTCAATGATGTCTGATTTCGTTGCACTTTTTAGACGTCCACTACGTGATTGATCTTCAATGCTTGTACGACCACGTTTAAACTCTAAAGCCCATCGATGTACAGTTGGAAATGAAGGAGCAGATTCCTTCAACACTTTCTTCATTTTAGTATGAATTTCTGTTGCTGATAAACCTTCCAAAACAAAGAATTTTATCACTGCACGATATTCGGATTTTTCCATTTTCACAAAATACACTGACACCTCAACTTCGAATGGCTTGTGATCAAAGAATGAATTGACAGATCGGAATAAAATTGTGTGTGTGTTCAAATGAAGGATGAAATATAAAAATAGCGTATAAATTTTGATTCCTGTACTGGTTGATAGGTGTCGCTTTCAAAACTTTTCAACCACCCTGTACCATCATAATTTCATTCGATAAACGCTTCGATTTTCAATAATACTATATTTATATAGTGTCTCAAAACTTACTACACTCCCGTCCGACGTGTAAACACAAAGCAGTAAATTTGTGAGCTGCGAGGAACGTCATGAGCCGGTTTTATGGCTGTTTACCGTACGATGCTAAATCCTCTCAGGTTCGAGTATCGCTTTGATCATAATTGAGATAGGTCATGTGACCAAGGTTATAACGCCAAGTTATAAAAGTAGTTCTAATTCTGTAATGTGGCGATACTTTCAAATTCAACGACTTTGATACAGAGATGAGAGATACGATTTTCAAGTTTTTAAATAGATTTCAAATACGAGTAAGCTCGTTTATTTATTTTTTCAACTTATGAAATTTCCTCTCCAAGAGGAATGTAGATATTGTACATTGGAATTACCGAAACAAATATAACATCAAAATGATTTGCTTTTGAATGATTGAATCATTGTTTGAAAGAAGAGAACATGGTTTACGATAGCATTTCGCAAGGGATTCGTGAAAATTTGTTGCAAATAAGAGCTAAATATATAATACCCGACCCAAATCAAAATCCTGGCTGAAATGTCCGCACGATGAATTATTGTTAATGGATTGTATAGATGTTATTAAAAGAATGTTTTTCATCCAACATGCACTTATCGAGAGCACGTATGAAATAGTCAAGGAATTATAATCTCAGCAGCAAAAATAATAATGTTTGTTATGTAAACGTATTTTCTTTCTTTGTTATAACGTAGGTCTATTAACGAAACTTACTCGTAGTCACCATTGACCGTTCTAACAACAGCGAACTTCACCATCTCACTACAACGAGCGTAACCACAATTCATTGCTCTCACTTGGAGAACGAAGTTTTGAAATTACATGAATTACTCGCTTTCATTTCTTCCAGTTGAGATAATAATCACATCATTCTAAAACATTGTATTGTGAAGTATAATTATCAATCCAGGAAACTATTGTTTGATGCGAGAAAAGCAATCAATTGTTTTTCTTTTTTTATCAAAGTTGATCATAAGAAGTGGAGGTTACTTCGAACTTTTATTGAAGTTTAGGAAGCTCATGTGGGCTGTTTTGATCCATTTATCAACAAATTGCTGCATTAATTCATTTTCCTTCATTGATATCGCTGTGTTGAACAAAAATTTTTATTCACACGTTCCTTCACTGGAATCTACAATAAATTTCTATTTGTTGAATTTCCACCTTTGATCTTTGTTCTCTTGAATTTTATTGTTAATTTTTCATTTCAAAACTTCATTTGACTGTGTTAATTTTGCGCAAAATATATTTTGTTTACATTCATTTCCGTGCAATTAATAAATCTTTCTTGCTTTTGTCATTCATAAACTTCTTATCTTTGGAGCATTGTTTTTGTTTCTTTAATAATCACTTTCATACGTTATTACTTGGATAATAACTAAATCGAGGAATTGTCTGTATAGGTGTGACAACAGTTCTATGGCTTCGCGATGAATTTGTTTTCTTCGCCGGTGTACTCATCGTAACTATAGGCTGCAAAATTTCTGCAGCTGCTGTGCACTATGATTCCAACTGTTGATTTATTAACAATTCAAATTGAGTGCATTGATAATGAATTGAAACTCCAGTTCATCGCACGTAATCACTTAATTCTAGAATCCATTTCAATTCTAACAACATTTGAATGTGTTTATCGAATTCAGGGATCGCTTAACTCTAATTGAGGAGAAACATTGAAATTTTTTTATCGTCGGCTATCAGTTCTACTCATCTCTGGATTATTAGTATTGAATCGATACGGGCGAGATCTGGAAGTCTCTATTGTGTAATGTATAGTCTGATGTTAGATGCTATATGATATCAGGGTAAATCATTATTGGATTATTAACAAGTCGAATGAATTTCGACGGTATTTGCCCGTGATTATCGTTATATTTGGGAACCGTAGTTCATGAAAAATTGAAACGTTATTGAATCCGTGCCGAATTTTCAAACTAATCAAATGAGAAGGGTTCAAAAAATTTGTAAGCACCCGAAACTTCTTGTGAATATGCAGCCAATCTTTTTATGGCAATAAAAAAGTTCGTTGTATCGCCAATCTCTTCTTTCAGGTGGTTAAATCACAGACCGATTTTGCGAATTGAATTAAAAAGAATGTTGTACACTAAAAATGAGGAAATTAATTCACTCTCAAAAAATTGTTTTCGACATTTCTTTTTGAATCGTAACGATCCCTTTTCGGTTTTGTGCATTTTTCACACATGGACATCAAGTGAAAATTGATATGCAGTATGAAATTTCAACTCTTACATTAATATTTTATGAGTCTTACATCAAACATTGAAGTTGAAACGATAAATTCCAGCAATCAGATTTTTTTCTTGCAACAAAGACAATAATCTCACAGCAAGAAGTATTTTCTAAAGCTTGCTACGCGAGGAGGATTCTTTTTACGGCAAGAAGACTTTTTCTGAGTATATTCTTGAATACGCTTCCGTATCACATTCTACAGGTCTTCATAGAATCAAGACGATTTATCTATTTTGAATTCTTTTCTTTTTTAAAATAACCTTGAGAGGTGTTGAAAATATAGTGGAAAATCTTCAAAAGAAACATTAAGAGCTACGTTTATCAAATCTTCTCAAGCTGCTCAAGTTGGAATGTTGTGAGAGAAATTGACAAGACGATTTAACATTTTCATGTTTCATTATTCAACAGAATGTCACGTGAAGAGAAAAAGATTTCTCTGGGATTATTGAAACTTTCCAAATTTGTTGAATCTGAAATGTTGACAGATAATTTGTCAAATTTCACTCGAGTGGAAAATCTTTAATCGTCGTCGATTCAATGTTGTTGAGTGAAATTCCATAAACTTTTGACAAATGTGATAACAATATTACATCAGATTTGCATTATAACTGTACGGTGATTAGAAATTCATCTTTTGAACCCTGTCAAGTTATTTAATTTCGATTCTGCTCGTGTTTTACCAAGTATCGCTTTTTATGCCGAAAAAATTAACAAATTCAAATTCATGAATTGAAGTTAATTCCCGATATTGAGGAATATATTAGAAGTAACTTCAAATTAGTAACAGCAGCAAAACACGGAAAAAAGAGAATGGATAAATTTACCATATTGGATGACAACGCGTTGCTCCGAGTTCTTAAATGCAAATTTTTTGAAAATATATTGTTGAATAATTCACATTATAAGAAAAACATCTAAAGACTGGAAGCAACACGTTGTCATCCAGCATGATAAATGTATCAATCCTCTTTCTTCGTGAAGTTAATGAGAGTGTATTTGAATGTACACGGAAAGAAGAAAACAGCACTGGTTACTGTCCATAACAGCAATTACTTGAAAAACAAATGAAAACACGCTTGGATGATACAGGTTAGCGCGATCACAGTGATGTGTACTGCAGTGAAATTCGTCAATGCTGTTTGGACATTAACGGTTACTGGGAGACGCAGTAATGAACGGCGTGAATTTGATTTTTCATTTTCTTTCAATGAATTACTGCGATTCACAGTAACCATTGCTGTTTTCTTTTTTCCGTGTAGTTAAGTAAAACCTGTTTCAGTTCTCCATACTTCAAAAATTGCATCTAGCTGTCGAACTTATACCCAACACTGTAAAAAATGTGGAGAGTTTTTCTTCACACTATCGCTGGATTCCGCCCCCTCATCGCGGGGGAATTGATTTTCCATGAAAAATGAGGGATTTTTCCACCACTTTGAGAAATTATTCTGTTTTTTGGGTATTGAATCCTCCACAAATGAGGGAAAATTCCACCAAATTATGGTGAAAAATTTCCCATCTGTGGAGGAACTTTGCTGCCACCATTTTTTGAGGGAAAATTCCGCAATCATTTTTCACAGTGTAGTAGAAATTTTCGCTGGTAAACCGTCGGGCACTAATCAGTTCATCCTCTCATTCCTGGCAGGGCACTAATCGGGAAAACTTACAAGTAACTGATGAGGGATATAATGTTCTCATAATGAAAGGACTAATCGAAGAAACTAAGCAAACAGTTCACTCTAAAAAAGAATGACGGAATTTGCCTTCAGAAAATGTTTGCAACAAAACTCTTCAATGAGGGGAACCTTTCCCCATGATTTGATGGAGTTTGCCTCAATTTTCCCGAGGATTCAACATGCAAACAGCGAAATAGTTCCTCAAAGCGAAGGAAAAATCCCTTATTTTTGATGCAAAAGCAATTCCCTCGCGATCACAGGGTAGAATACACCACTGGAGTGGGGGAAAACTCCCCATACTTTTTACATTGTTACTAGCACTTCTCGTGGCGTCAATTGATAATGGATAAGGCATTGACCAGTATTTCACACGATGTTCATTGGTAATTGATAAAACACTATACAGTAATTGACAAGGAATTTGTTACACAGAGAGAAAAAATGTCCAGAAACAATGAAATATTTAATTGAATAATTGCAACAAAATACTTGGTTAATTGAAAAGAAATTTTATTGGATCAATTGAATATCTATTCAATTACTCAAATATTTAATAATTTATAAAATATTTCGTCGATGAGAATGAATATTTAATTGATTTAATGAAATATTAAGAAATTAACCAATCATTTTATGGTGACTATTCAAATCCATAGTTTGTCCCCTGAAATTTTTTCACTCAATGGGGTAACGATTACAATTGTGCACTTAAAGTATTGGTGAAACCAAGAAAGATCAACTATTTATTAATCAAATATTATTCGTCTTTATTATCAAATAAGTTCGTATTGTTGGTGAATTCATACGTATTTTCAATCCAGCACTGTAAAAAAATCTGCCTTAAACTGCATACAAATGCTATGAAGTTTTTTGCATAAACAGTTCATTAAATTTTATGATATGGCATTGAATGCAAAAATATAATTTTCAATGTTAATTTTGTGGAATTCAATTAATAATTCTTACATTCCAGTGGGAAAACTGAAACTTCATCACTAATATTAATTTTATTATGAAAATATTTCTTCAACAGCGAGCACGAATAAAAGCATATTCAATAATAAGTGCGAATAATATTTTATTCATTTCAAACTTGAAAATTTCATCTCTCTCCATCTAATCTATACTTTGAATAAGCACTTGTAATTATTAGTTGGCCGTTTCACCTTATCGTTATTAATTAGTCTAACTTATGGACATAATGATGAGTAGCGCACTATTTATGATACACCGACTCAACCTGGTGATAATTTCTAGACAGGGAACGGTAACAAATTTTTTTCCATGTACAATTCACACCGAAGTTTTCACTTCTCCGATGCGACGATTATTTCAAACTACTTCCCAGGTTAAATTTTCTGTTCAATGCGTAATCCATGATTATTCAACTTACAATCAAATAATTCTTATAATCCCCAAGAATCGTTCTTTTCAAAAAGTCATTTGAAAATCGATAATCGCTTTCACAAGCATGACATAAATGGAAAAAGGTTTCAGGAGAATGTACTTTCAGAAATTCATTACTTCAGACATTGAATTCAGTTTAATGACGAAGATATTCTACTTGCGAACTTCATGATTCAATTAATTACACATTGAGAGAAGGAAAATCATAAAAACTACTCTTTTAATGAGAGGAAAATGAGAGATCGTGAAAATATAAAAACATGTACTTTGATAATCAATAATCGATATTACAACGTAATTATATGAGATATCGCTAGTATTCGAGAAGCAGCTGTGAAGTTTAGAAATACAATCACGAGAACTATTATTCACCGTGAAAGCATTTATAGATTACAAGCTCCGCCTTTTTTTATCCATCGATGTGAGTATTTTTTTTTATTTTGAGTATTTTTTTTCTGACTGCATTTGATAAAACAGGAATGGAAATATTTTATTTTTTTTCGTTCACGCAAGAATGAACAAAAAATTTAGCACGAAATCAGCTAAAATGGATTGCATTTTTTTTAAATATTCAACTGTCAACAATTTTTTTGTCAATTATTGAAGTATCAATTTCAAAGATTGGAATTTTACTTATCTTCAAGTCAGAACCAGGTTCGTTCTTCGAATGGAATTTTTACTAAAAAGACGCTCTGAAGAAGCATAGTTCATAGAAAAAACCAGTTATTCGAACCAGCTAAGGAAAGTAGCTATTGCGTTATAGATGCCGTGGTTATTCGTACCGTTAATCGTACTCATTACGCTTTTCAATCATTCACGGAACTGACTGAGAGAACTCCTGCACGAACGAAACAGGTGTGTTAAAAAATATCATATTTTATAGAGATTTAGCGTTGATTTTGCTCAAGTTGAATTATTGATTTTGAAAAAATCTCTCAAAGTAACATAATGCCTTGCATTTGTAGAGATTTTTACCATCAATAATTTTAATCGCAAGATCAACAGGAAATCTCTTGAAAACGTGGTATTTTTAGTACACGTGTTTTCTCAGTGTGAATTATAGTTATGTCGATTACTTTCGTTCAATGATTGAAAAATCATCCATTCAAGTAGTTCAATTTTTTCCAGTGAAAGAATACACTGCCGGGCAAAAGTTTGGAATTACCTGTTGAAAAAAGTTAAATCTTTGAAATTTCATATCTCAGCGGAGAAATCAAAACCTGTGTGGATATTTTTTTCTATTTCAATTTTTCCAATAAGTTACATGGTATTACGTTGGAGATTTTTTTTCCTGCTGACTTTTTTACAATCAATCGCCGCATTAGAGATTAACAACCAATGTTGTATTAATCATTTTTTCAGTTTTACAACTGATTTTTAGTTCTCAGTCTATAATTTAGACTTTCAGAATGATGATATTTTTATTTGAGAAGTCAGTTTTTGAAAATATCAATTATATCGAAAATTTGTAAAGGGGAAGACAGTTTCTTCCCAAGGTGTTGTAAAGACGGCAACATTTTTGGATTTGTTTCTTTCCGCCAAGATATGCAATTTCGAAGATTTAGCTTTTCTTCGACTAGTGATTCCAAACTCTTGGCCGGCTGTGTACAGTTTTGTATAAAATCTTCATTAATCCAAATTCATTTGTTTAACCCTTTCATTTGAATCATCAACTTACAATGTGGGTTTAATATTTTGAATATATAAATATTTCAGATTTTGACTTTAAAAAATCTACAATTACATAGTTGCCAACCCAGCGAATTAACACTAAATTTAATACTGTAGCGTTCTCCAACTGAATATTCGAGGTAATTTCGAATGAAAAATTCTCTTCGTATGCTCATCTCTTATTAAATTTCTGCTATACTCTCCACTTGAATAATGAGTTTCTTTTTCCACAACTCGGGAATTAAATATTTTACAAAAAGCTTATCAAAATAAGATTAAATGCTTGAAACATCCAGGTCGCAAAACCTAAAAACCCTACAAATATCAATTTTGTTGCGAATTACATTTACTTTTCAACATTAAGTTCTCATATCCTTCGTGCAATTCTGAACTTTTTATCAAAGATCAATTCTCAAGACAACATGAAAGAAATCAAACGATTTATCCTTTTATGATAATATATCATGTTTGAGTTGTTTCAAGTTAATTTTGCGACACGAAGATTCCAATGAAATTGGAAAATTGTAAGTTCGTTTATCGAAGAAAGCGATTAAAGTAAAAAAAGAAAAAACTTGGTAATCTGAGCCAAGAAGGCATATTTGTTCTCCTGCTTCATTTTTATCGTGATGCGCATTTTTGCGAGCGTGCTTTTTCAGATAACTTAAATTGTGAATAACAGTTCGTCGTCATAAACTTTTTACGTGCAGTCATATTTTTTTGTCAAATGCAGTTTGCGATGGTAAAAAAAAGTTGAAATTCCGAGCATAAAAAATTTTTCGCCTTGCTAAAATTCACAACAAAATTCTCGAAATTTAAATAAGGAAAAAATCTGTATGGAGAATCATACATGATTTCTATATTCCTTACGTATTCTTTAACGAAGAAAAAACTTCGCTACAATGACCACTTGATCATTGACCTATGTTTTTGTGAATGAAAAAAGAAATCGAGAAACATTTATTAAGCCACTACTATGCATCTATGGTCCCCGTTCTTTTCGAGACCTGAATGTTTACGCCGTTGTTTTTTCATGTTTTCAATAAATCCATTCTTAGTGAGCAAAAATTCCTTGAAATATTCCCAACTAGAAAACTCTCAATCAAACGCATTCATTGATTCATATGTTATCAGGAGATTTGAACCGTTCATTATGAGGTAATTACTTCACAGAAACAAATCATGTGAGTTAGTTGGCGTGATCTTACGAAAGTTATCGTGAATTATTCGGAAATAGTAATAATTGACAAAGGTCTTTTCCCTCTGATACTGTAAAAACGCCTGTACTGATCAATATGCTCAAACTTCTATACCTCGAATTTTTCCTCTCAGATTAACATTCAAAAAATCCAAGTGAATTCCACAGGATCATTAATGCCCAAAGTTGAGTAAAATGAGAACATAAAGAGGTTCACTTGGCCGAAACGCTGCTACGTCCTCGTTTTACCCAACTTTAGGTAATTTTTCGTCAATACATTTTCTCCGTGTTTCCACTGAATCTAATATGGAATCCGATAGGTTTCAATCCCAGGTAGAATTTTTGACAATTTTTACTGAGTGTCTCTTCACGAGAGCTCTAACGAAACAAATCATAAATCGTTAATATTCATGGAATTCTCTTCTCCTTCATATTTTCAAACGCGTTGTCCGATCGATACCAAAATTCATAGACCTGGAGTCCTCACTGACGGACAGACATCGAAACACACCAATGATTTTTTCTGTGCCCAATTACCACCAAGATACAAAAAAAATAATGCAGAATAGAAACAATTAAATTCAGAATACATCGGTTATATAAAATCACGTTGGTTGTCCTAGATAGTGCTACGAATTTTTCAAAATTTAGATTTCAGCACATTCCCCGTGTATTTGAAAAATTCTTGCTGCTGTGTGGGAAAATCAATACTCCCGACACATTCGGGTAGAAACGTTTTGAAATTTCGCAGCTATATTTTTTATCAGTCGTTCAGCAGTTGAAAACTTGATGTTAATTCAATTCTGTTTGACTCGAAATGATTCAATTTGATTCAGATTCTTCTTTTCCCGATGCTGTCCTAATATATTTCCCCATTTTTTCTGATTCAATCGACTGAATCCGACTTCGATCTTCAGAGTATCAGAGATCAAATTTCCCTTCGACAAAGATAAAATCAGTATTCATTTTTTAATTCTTGAAAAAGCAAATGAAAAGAAAAGTTTCGATAGATACCAAACTTCACATCACTGTATATCTTTCTCTCGAAACCAAGGCTAAATCTATTTTCGATTTTTCTCTTTTATCAATGGCCAATAGTATTTATTCTTTGAATATATGATATTTCAAAATAAGTCAGTCAATACAGAATATCCGCACTTCGTTATCAATCTAAATTGAAATGGAAGTGATACCAGAAATATTTCATTGACAGTTTGTTCGGGCCCTTCTTTTGAATAAATATCGGTTACAAAAATATATGACATATCTGTTCTATTCAGTTTTAGACGCAATACAAGCACGCGTATGCTGACAATGAAAGGATTACGAATCACAATGCATTATTCGTACTCGTTCATATTTTAACCTCCCTGACAGTGAAGTTCTTTCAAAAAAAAAAAAAAGGAAAAAAATGATTGTGATTGTTCAAGTTATTCTAAAGAGTGACAGAAAAATCGATAATCGCATTCATTTTCCATGCACGTTACGACACATTGAGTCAAGATTTTTAAATCTTATTTGAGAAGACGTCATCATTCTGCAGAGCCACGATGATTGTAACTTCGTTATTACTTTTGATACAATCATATTGCTGTAACGTGACAAACATTAATGTCCTTAATTGAGAAAAGTTAAATGTGACAAGTGAAGATTATTTTTACACATATTGCAAATCAATGTCGATAAACGTTATTAATAATATCACCTTTCACAATGAAGAAATTAAACATCGAAAGAAATTTTTCCTATGATTTTCACGAGTCATTTTAAAACTTCGATATCTCAAATCACAATTTTCCAAATTTTATATAATTTGTATATAATTCGACACAGTTTATATATAATACATAATCTCAAAATGTGTTTTTGTTTCTACTTGGCTATAAAGTGTAGTAATTTTTTAAGTAACTCTTCTTTTCGTGTACGAGTCACTGACTTTTCATCAATACACGATGAGCAAAATTTTCGTGATCAAATTGATGTTCTTAGAATAATCTTGATCATTCAGTACAAAAATTTTTAGAATTTCTATAGGATTACTTCTTTGGCATGCAAAGGTTTTGAACGTTATAAGGGCGATCGTGCGTAAGGGTAATTGAGAAATAAGGAAGTTACGGATGTGTAATTGAGAGAAACCACTCAAAGAAAACGTATCCTTCTTTTGTCTTCAATATTGAAATTGATCTCATTTATGTGAAATTTGTATGATTTCTATTGAGTTATCCTTTTCCTCGTACCGTGATAATTGACAGTACAACTGTCAAAAATACATAAAAAGATATTAAAAATTGAACTATTTTTTGTAATCAAACTTGTAATTACATGTTAATAATTGTGGAAAGTATTTGATTCTGTTTTCACCTTCACCTTGATTGGAAAAATCACACTTGTAATGACATTCATATAATAATTAAGTAAAAATAACTGAGTAAAAAAGTGCTCAAGAATAATTCAAAATTGGTGATTAAATAAACAGAATGAGCTTTCAAATCTTGTGTTTTCTCTTCAATACTTTCTTTCTCGTTATGAATACAATCTTAGGGACTGAATATCTTTTGCTCGCGAGCAAGTCTGTGCGCTCAGATGTCTACCAGATCTTGGCTGGCTTCATCGTTATAAAACGGTAAGAGGTATTGAAGCTGTTACAACGATGTTTTCTCTCATTGAAACACGAATAGCATGAAATTATATTAAACAGCAATTTATGCATATTCAGAGCTGTTTGTTCTCTTTATAAACTTATGTCGCGGAAGTTGAGAATGTTTATCGAGTTTATGTACAGTTACCCCTGTTTTTTTACATATCTAGTTATATGTTTGTTATTCTTCGTATATATTATATTTCATAATATCAATTTCTAATCATCCTATCAGGAAGAGAAGTTCATAAAATTCAGTCTCTGAGTTTCAATAAATATCAAAAAATTATTGGAGCTGATTTTCTCCATCAAATAAACAAATTAAAACGTCATTTAAAGAATATTTTATACTCGACAAATACCGTTTCTGTAGCTTTATGTTTTCAAGTAAGAAGATCAGTAGGATGATTCAAAATACACACCTTAAGTATCTGTTATAATCGTTTTTTCAAGCTGAATTCGTTTGATAATTGCGATAATCTAAAAATCAGAGAAAATATACGAAGAAAGCCGCAATCACTGGTTCATGAAATGTCAGTTCTACAATGAAAACAACCCTTTTCGTTGTAATTAATCTCATTACATCAGAGAGATCATATACACGTATTCGTCGCTTGAAGTTTTCAAAAGCCCTTGAAGAGAGCTGTGTTCGAAATAGAGGAAAAAAGTAGGATAAAGAAGATTTCATGACAAATATTGCGTGTAAATGAAAATAGAATTGATCAAATGTGCGGGATATCATTCACGCTAAGTTCACGGGTTGGGAAAAGTTACTTAGGATTGTAAATTCAACACGATCGTTGAACTTTGTGAAAAAACTCGCGCAAAAGTAAAACGAACATTCCACGATTGACAACTGCTGTAAGCGGTGATTCATTCGGACGTGATCAAGTTCACGCATCACATTACCGATAAACTTCAAAGGGGAGAGACAGGAATGAGAATCAACGGCGAAATAATTACGCACAGATTTGATACATGTGGTTGATTTTTCGTGAATATCGAAAGTATTTTGATGTGAAATGAAATATTTTTGTATTGATTATCAAATTTTTTCAGGGTTTTTTATCGCCAGATTTTCAAAATAGACTGATTTTCCATTTATAGAAATATAGACTGAAATAGACTAAATGAATTTCCATTTGATTTGAACATTTATATAGATTTCTCTTATATTTCTCAAAGATTCCCTAAAGAACTCCGATATAACACGAAGAAAAAAAAATAGCTGATGCAGAAAATCGAGATATTATATGTAGAATAGCAAATCTTTTTGCCAACCTAAGTAAAAATTCGTTGCCACAGCTAACTGGATTGTTAACAGAGCAACATGATCAACTAAGACAATATATTTTTCGCTGGACTATAGCAGAATTTTCAGTATTATGTACAAAAGAGCGAACAAATTTTGCTGAAGGAGTTGGCAATAGTTTGTTGCCACAGCTAACAAATCGCTGTCGTAGCCAACAAGATGGCCAATTTGAATCGATGGAATTTTCCGAATCTCAAAATTATAAATAGGTAAAATTATTCCAAATTCAGTATATTGAAATATAACATGAATTGAATTTCCCACTACCTTCTGCTATCGTTTTAAAATTTCCATTATGACGGCTGAGGGGATTTTTCATTTTTAATGAAGTTGATTGTCTGAAGTGAAGTTTGAAAGGAGATAATGTCAACAATATATCAACTCTATGTAGCAAACATTGAAAAATAAGTTCTCTTGATTCTTTCTGTATTGTCTGTAAGCAAAAAAGGAATTACATTTGAATGAATTTTACAGTTACATTAAATCATCTACACCCGAACCTATAAATCACTTAAACCTGGAATCGCAAACATATTCACCTCAATCTCTGAATCTGATCGATCCTCTTATCTCGTTTGATATCAAAATAAAAGTTGCACAATATTTCTCACATTGGAATCAGAATTAGAAAAATAAAGAATGTTTTTAAACAAATTTTTCCCATTCGAAACACAAGTTTAAAAGCAAAAACTCATTTGCTACGTTATTTTATATTTTTCTTTTTTACATAAAGAAAACAAGATAAAACCAAGGAAAAAGTTATCAAAATGAAAAAGTTTCAGCATAGAATCTGATAATCGAATTTGAGTCCCTCAAAGAAGAAAAAAAGAACTCCGGACGACGCAATCTCGTCTGCTGGTCTTTCCATCGACCAACCAACCGGTACCCGGTTCTCTCTGTCTGGAATTTTCTTTTTCCTTTCTACTACATCAACTTCTCTCTTTTTCTCCCTTTTCTCTTTTCAACCCTCTTCTGCGTTTTTCTGCGTACAAGCTCTCGTCTCTTGCCTGGCTCTCAACAGAATTCCCTCTTATTGCACATCGCGGAAAAAATACAAAGAGAAGAAGTTTAAAAACATACTTGACATACGAACGATTGAGCAGTTTCTTTTCTATATCAAGATGATATAATTTTTCATAGCATACGATTAGTTACTTCAAAACGTTTAACACATCACACGAGAGAACCCGCTGATGAAAATTACATCTTTAAAATTATGAATATTATGAAGTCAATTCAGAGTCTTTGGATTGCGATTTTAATTTGATAAGATTATCTTATCAAATTTACCGAAAGAAAAATTGTTCAAAGGTAAATGAATTGAAAATATGTTAACTTTTGAAGAATTTTTTTCACGCCATGTATGGAGTAGAAAATTCAAAATTTGTACAAACTTTCCAATCATTATATTTTGATCAGAGAACGATCAATTCAATTTTTGACGAATTTTAGAGATTCAAAAGGATACTAACTAACATCGATACGAAATTCCTTCTTTTATTTTATAATCGTGTCTCTTTCTCAGTCAATAATGCTATTTATCTAATGAAAATTGATCAATCGTGGTTGAATTTTATTGGGTCAACGATGAAAATGTAAATACTGATATAGGGAGCATGTCTAAATGGATCTATAGTGGAACTAACGTGATGCAAATGGTAAATGATGGGATACCCTTATTGTAACTTGGCTTGCCATTGTGTGGTTGGGGCAAGAATTTTTAAATTCTTCCTTACTACTTAATACTACCGAATGGCGGTATCAATCTAGATTATGATAAGGGTACCCATCTATGATTATATTTCCGATAATTTTATTGCTTTCCGCTTTCCACCGGTAAGTTTGGTATCAAAATATTTTATGAAGCTCATCATTTTTATACACACAGATACGAGATATCGATGATTGAGTTAATGGAAAATTAATATACTTCATGCATTAGAATGAGGAAGTATTTTTCTTTGAAAGAAAAAATCAAGTCCTTGTAATAACTTTCTTTTCAATGTAAAAAAAAAAACACTGTGGATGACTTTTTTAAAGAGAAAAGTCTAAAAATGTAGAAATAACTTTCTTTCGAGGGAGAAAAGAAAAAGACTCTAATATAAGCTTTTCTAAAGAAAAAGAGGAATAATAATTTGAACAACGTTCCTTTAGGAAGAAAAAAGATTCTGACGTCTTTCAAGAATTGAAATATACTTCACTGTGGGAAAATAAAAGGGTTTTTTATTATGCGCAGAAATAATAAACAAAAATCGTGCAACTTAGAGTAAAGTTTTTTTTTCATTTCTCAAGAACAATGACCAATTTTAGGAAATCTAATGGTATTTTATGAATTGTGTGTGTGAATAATTAATAACATTGGAATAGCGCATTCAAACTCGATGGGAGATACGTTTTTGTGTGTGATAATATAACAAGAGAGTGCTTATATAGTGCAATACTAGAACTTGGAATGCCACGAAAATTGATAAGACTCGTACCATCGGCGATGGCGAAAGTATTATCTCACGTGCCAACAAAACTCATTTCCAACTAGAAATCGTCATTATGTTGACCCAATATTTCATAAGGACCCGACAAATTTATGTATCTATCATGCGATTGCACTTGAAACGACATGACATTTGTTTCAAAATTAAATTCTACATCACGAAAGAATAAGTTTGAATTCGCCATAAATTACTTTACCATTATTTCTAATAATCTGTCAATTGACAGTTACATAATAACAATGAATCATTCAAAATCTATGAATCCAATATGATATAAATTAGAATATTCTAATAGTTATTCATCTTCATCATGTGAGATTTTTGCATTGAAACCGAGGAAGTGTACAGTGATGTTTTGAAGCTAAGAAGTGAAGAGAAGAAAAGATTGAATGAATGTGAATTTCACTCGGTTCATTGGCAACTACACTACTTTATGTGAATGTTAACGAGTCTGATGTCGAATTGATATCCCGATATTGTATCTTACGAGCGATTTAAGATAATATGATCCAATTAAGTGTTTTTATGAGTACGTTCTTACGAATGGTCGAATATAAATAGAACACATAGAAATAGAATGATTGAAAATGAAAAAAAAATATTCTGTACAGAATTTTCCATCGCTTCCCTAGTAGGAATTTGATCAGGCATTCCCTATTTTTAATAAGGTCCTGATTAGGTTGGAATCCGGAAACTGTGAATAAGGAAAATCTTATGAGGCCCTTACAAGGAACTCATCAGATTTCCCTAATAGGATTCAAATAGGGTTGTAACGCGGGGGTACAATAGGGTTCGGATGAAATTTTCATAAAATCAAGCGAAATAGGGAAAACCGTCACGAAACCTGATGAGGGTTTGAAAGGAAATCAAGCATGCCTCGTCAGGCCCTGGTATTTCCCAAAAATCCAAAATTTGTGCTAGGTTTATCTACACAAAGCTCAAGCATTACAATGAGAGAGGAGTTTATTTTTATTCCATAAATCTTGTTTTGGATACGGCGAAATGAATATTTATTACACACAAGTATGACCCATCACCCTCAGACGAAGTTTATTTGTTGTTATTGATAAACTTTGAACAGAAATACACTCTTCTCCACCATAAATGACAACGTTCAAACAGTCTTTAATTTATCATAATTTTTACTATTAAATACACATACGAGGAAAAACGAATTTTCTTATCACACGATGGACGCGAGGATCCGAATAATTACAAAGAATATATGGTTTTTCATAAAACATTCGATATGAATATTTACAAAAATATAAATACATTTATATATGTCGAGAATATTTTGATCAAAAGATCCCTGGTTTCACGAATTTTCAACGGGATAACTAGTTTTCGAATACACGTTTGATTGAAATGATATGTCCATGGCTAATTATAATCCCTTGAATGCAGTTTGTAAGAGAACCGTTGCAATGCGATTGATATGAAATGTACAATCTAAATATGAAACAATATGGCAAGTTTTAATTACCTTCATTTGAATCACGCGTATTTTATTTACTCAACAATTGAAATCCAGAGCAAATCGAATGGCAGAGAGTAATCCACTTGAAAATCATTTTACTCTGACACTTGCCAAAGTAGAAACCGAAACGCCAATGTGACTTGGTTCCAAACATACAAACAGATTGGAAATTATATCTCAAAGTGATTGAACAACCTATTTTAATACTTGACTTATAATTGTTTTATGATAACAGAAAAAACACATATCCAATGATTCAATATTCAATACATTACAATTCGATCAAGAATTTATTTTATAATATATTTAAACGATTTAAACACCGAGCCTTTTATTCGGAGAATTTATGTGTACGAAATTCAAGAGCACTTTTGAGAGCGAATTTTTTCAGAATTGTTTCCAAATCATTTGAATTCACAAAATTACATACCACAAAAAGTTCCTGCTCCGCTGCTCTTTTTATTTATAGAGGAGGGATAGAAAAGTAATTCAAATTATCTATGGTTGAATTCTCATTCAGTTCATTCATCAACTATTTCAAGATATATTGCTTCGGAGAAAAGCGAATTTCTGCTCTATAATGTGCAATAAGAAATAGAGAGGATAAAAAGAAGAGAGAAATGGGAAACTTTCCTACTTTTCTCTCCCACTTTGGTCTAACGACATATAAAAGTTGACCGACGATCAATTTTCTGTTCTTTGTTTCTTACTGAGAGGGGCGAGGGGAAGGGGAGGTAGTGGGGGGGGGGTTGAAAACTATATTTCACCATATTTTTCACCCTCTTTTTCTCCTGCGTCTCCCTCTCATTCGCCTCTATCCCTCTTTCCCTCCTCCCATTCGCGCGCATGTTTACATTTTCTTTCTCTTACCTCTCATCATTCTCTTTGTTCTCGTTTTCCTCATTCCTTCTGATTTCCTTTTTCTCTATCTTTCTTTCAACTTAGGCGTCAGAACGAACAACCGTTCATGGAAAAAAAGAAAGAGAACGAGGAGAAAGGAAGAGAGGAGGTACTCTATCAAAGTAGAGTATACGTTTGGCTTGGTTTATTTTTTACTTTGGGAGGGGTCCAAATTGTAAAATCAATACTTCCTCCTAAATTTAGAATGCCCGACACCGACTATAGTACGACAACGTGCTCCGTAGACTTTTTTACACGCTTTTTCTCTGTATTTACTTTTTTCTGAATTCTTTTTTTCTCGGTAATTTTGTGTTGTGTATATTTTTCCTTTCGACTCGCCTTGAATTCGAATTTTCGAAGTCAATATAAAAGGATAAGAGAGTACGGAAAACTTGTTTTCAACTTCATAGGGTTGATAATCGTGTTATGATACTCTTAATGAAAGAAAACACGATGCGAGAAGCGTATGCGTTAGTCGATAAGGTTAAGTAGGGATGTACAAGAGGGAAAAAAATATATATAAACGGATAACTCGGTTTTTATTCTACAGAGAAGAAGATTGAAAATAAAAAGTAGAGGAAAGAGCCGAGGAAAACGTGCGAAGAAATTATATTCTTCAAAACTCGTGAAAATAACAATGGAAATTGTAGAAGATCAAGAAAGATTATTCTAAGAGACAATCAAGTCATACGCAGCCATTGTTCTGAGAGAATGAGAAAGAAATATTATCAGGAAAGTTGGAAAGAAGAGACGAGAAGGAATAAATAAGAGAATACAAATATTTTCAAACGACATGTAGATTAAAATACGAATCCACGTATATATATCGTGTACTTATTATTATGATATTATGTAAATGCCTCATAAGTCTTCGGAAATTTTGGGCTCCAAGAAGTGCGTATAACTTCAAAGAATAAGTTGAAATTACATACAAAGAGGTGGAAGAAAAAAGACAGATAAGAGCAAAAGGGGAGCAGGAAAACGTGTAAAGAAGAGTAAAATGGAGAGGGAAGTTGAATCGTGCAAGACAGCTGTTTCCTTCCTCGTTTACTTCTGTTTATGCCACCTGCATCCAGGTGGTGCGTTCAAACATCAGGATATCCGATATGTAAAGGAAAACGGTGGAAGGACAATGAGACTGTATCCAAATTGATTTTTGGACATGAATTTTAGGTTGTATTTGATTTTATTTATGCTGAAAAATCGTATGGATTTGATTCAATTGATAGGATGAAAAAAAAAAGTATGAAACAGGCAGTATAGTCACAATAAATTTATTATATACATTCTTGAAGGAATTGAAAGTTTTCATGCAGTAAATTAGTGTAGGGAGAAAACAGATATCCTGAAACAGCAAATTAATTTTTTACGACACGGAGAGTAATAATAGAAACCTGCTGAGCGGGTGAAAAAACGACTTGCTTTTATACAAGAAAATCTTTCTTCGCCATTCATATAAGATTTTTTTCTTCAACAACAAAAAAACAGTCGATTCAAAAATTGTATATCACCAAATTTGTAAAAGAGCAAATTTTATTACAATCTGTTTAGGATTGTAAAAATGGTTATTGTTGCGGTGGAATTATTTCCCAATAAAAAGAGCAGCCAGGGCTTTTATTTCCATAAAAAAGCTCGTTCAAGGGAAAAACTTTCAGGATAATGAAATATTTAGTTGAAATATTCAGTTGATCAACTGAATATTTATTCAATCAAAAAAATATTTAATATTGTATAAAATACTTCGTTCCAAGAAATTTTTTCTCTCGGTGTATCATTTTATTGATTCATCATCAAAAAGCAGAAATCAACTAAAAGCAAAGAATCCATATCAAATCGTCCAAAGTAGTACCTTCTTCCTAATTCCAGACCATCGCAATCATTTTTCCTTAACTGACTTTGACAAACCACATACCCGAGTGGAAAAATTTTCAAAATTATATATAATTTTTATATAATTCAATATAATTTATATATAATTCAGATATAATTCGATATAAATTTTATACAATTTTGAAAATTTTTCCACTAGGGTATTCGAACAACGATGAATAATTATCGGAAAACCGTGGAGTTTGTAGTTATCAAACTTGGAAGAAAGGACATTGATTTACATGCTATATACTTTCAAAAGATACAGTACGAGAAAAGAGAGACAAGACAGTGAACGGAGAAGAAAAACAAAAATATAAAGTCTTTTGAGCTTCAGATTTCTGGGTCGAGTCGAGAGTGTCAGAGAAGAAGAGTGAAATAAAAAAATTTTAATTATCGATTGGACTATGTAACACTGTTTTTCCGTTGTATGATGTATCGTTAATCACTCATTATATGCAGTTCTCCGTTGTATTCTTTATACGATACTGCATGTATGTATATATACGTAAATGTGCATTTTTTTCTACTTCTTCTGGAGGTTCGAAAATGCCATACTATACTGATGAGTTCATGTTGCAATTACCAACAACCAGATAGGAGCTGTTGTCCGTTTACTTGTATCACACACGTAACTTAACATCATTATTAGCTTTTTTTATAATAGAAAATGCTTTTTTTACGATATTTATGTGCACAATGGATGAAGACAAGTATATACATATATTGTACGTAGGCATATATAAATTTACACAATCGGCATACAAAAAATCACCTTCGTACAGTTTAAAAGGTATCTTGTACATTCATTCAATTGTTCTTTGAATGAAAATAGTTTCGTGCTGAAAAAAATCATAAAAATTTCATAACTGTGAAATGTTGGAGCAAGTCTATCCTTCATTTGCACTTCTCCGAAGCGATGTTTGGGTTAGGATTCTAGCCAAATCAAATTACGGGTATAAACAGTAGGATTGAAAGAAATCGTTGTGTACAGCAATTCTTCAATTTCAATGGAAATGCGGTACGTCACTGAAACGTTGACGCTGAAAAACTTTGCCTAGAACCTCAGCCCTGGTGCCCCTGAACGTTGGCAACCAATCATCGATGAAACCGAGACACGATAGTCGGATAAAGATAGGTTTTAGACTTCAATGATATTGCGTTAAGAGGATACTAGCGTACCGACCGAGCACGGCTTTTTTCTACTAAATTACTCGAAACTGAATTGGTGAAAATTTCAGATGTTTTCATCAATTCGGTTTCGAATAATTTGACAGGAAAAAACGGAGAAAGATGTATGGTTGCAATAACCAATTCGTTGGTTAAATAAGGTCCAACCAATTGATTGGTTATCATGACCAATTATGTGGTTGTAACCACCAATTTCGTTGGTTGGTCCAACTGCATTTTTTGACGTGGTCATCATAACCAACAGAATTGATTGTGATACTCACATAATTGGTTGTGACAACCAATTAATTGGCTGGACCATATTTGACCAACGAATTGGTTACTGCAACCATCCATTTTTCTCAGTGTACATGGTCAACAATGGTGTCCTTTCTAAGAACATTTGGGATTGTAAAAGTTAATAGATATGTGCTCTACCCTGGTGGAAATTGTCAAGGACAAACTCACGGTTCGGGACAGGGGAGAATTTATTTCTCAGATTCTATAAAAAACAAATGGACCCGTCTGAGTGAGAGAGTCGAGCCTGTCTCATTTTTGGTACCCGAGGTGGCACTTGACCCATGGGACTATCCATCCAATATGCGGAGAGCTGAGATAAGCTCGGCCAACGCGGACAACCAATAATGGTCTTCCTCCTATTTAACCCCTTTTTAAGTATCCTTAATCCAATGTCCTACTGGTTAACGTGGGTCTTTTATAAACTCTACCTCTTTAAGCAGGCGAGACACCTGAGCCGTACAACGTGTGGTTCATGCGCCTGGGACCAGTGGCACCGAAACCCGCTCAGTATAAAGGTATCGACACAGGTTTTACGTTCGAAACAGATCTCGAAAAATTCCCGTTCTCAACTCTTGCTCTTGATTTCCGAAGAAATCTGTCGTATCGTCAAACGAGACAGGCTATGCTCGAAGGGCAACACCACCTTAGGCCACATAACCGGCGCACATATGCCAGGCAAGTATTGCTCAGTGGGGAGCACGTGAAGGTGAGGTGCACGGAAAAAAATTATGTGGTTGATATTTAAATAGCTAAAAACTAGCTATAGCAGCTATTTTTCAGCTGTGGTAACAAAAGTTACTGCTGCAGTAGCCAAAATTTACCACGGCTAATTCCTAGCTACCATAGCAAATTATTTTTTCCCGTACGCCATCTTTCGTTCAACCTCTTACGGGAGAGATGGAAGACAAGGCCTTGGCGTCCACTCCCGATTAGGCCCATGAGAGATACACACTATCATTGCAATGCCCGCGAGATCTCTCGAGGGTAACTCACAAGCCTTTCCGTTGGCCGTTGGGGAGCTGTCAAACGTTGCACGGTTCTCATCACGAGATAGTGAAATACACGGACAAAAATAATTCAGCTGCAGCAGCGAAGTGGCTAGAACGGATATGGACAGCCATTAAATTAGCTCCTGCAGCCAAATTTTAGTTGTTACAGCAAATAAGTTAGCTATGAAAACAAATTTTTTTACTGTCATAACTAAAACTCAGCTGCAGAAGCTAAATTAATGGATGTCCGCGTTCGTGCTAGCCACTTTGCTGCTGTAGCTAAATTCTTCTTTTCGTGTAGGAGCTGGAAAATCACATTACCATCGAAGCACGTGCGACAACAGCCGTGGTCTCTTTTCAGAAGCTCTGTGCTGCCTGGCCCTCAGCGCCCGGGCTCACATCAGTAAGGACTCTTCACCTTTGAGAGCCAAACAAATGGACCGTTATTGCACCATTATCGTTTCTCTATCGATACAATTCCTGTTAGAAACTCCAAGCATAATCCCAGTTGGCCCAACTTGGTTCCAGTTGAACCGACTTTGTTTCAGCTGGGCTAGCCTGGTTCCAGTTGTACCAACTGCGGTTTAATTGATTCCAAACTTACCGATGTCTTCGTGATTTTCAAACCCAACATAGTGCATATTTTTTTGTATACGACTGAAGAACGTTTGAAAAAAATATTACTAAATGAACTTGTATTACAAACGTAAACAATCTGAAAAAAAATCTCAAAATGCCAGTGGGATAAACCTGTGGCAGAATTGAATGAAAATTTCAGAGCTCCGTATAAATTCTGCAGGAATGGAATTTTGAAGATTAGATAGGGCTAAGTAGACCCATGCAGAGTAAACCCGACCGAGGTAGAATTAGGGCCAACCCCACCGATTCGGTTCAGAATTTGAACTGGTTGGAAATCCAAAACCAACCAATCAAAATTCAGGATTTAGGACTTAAACTTTGGTTGAATGTTGGATTTAGTTGGCGGGACTGGCCGTCAATCTGTTTTCATTCAAATGGGTTTTACGCAGTACGGCCCTACGTAAAATACCTACCCACACCTAAAATTACTAGACCCCTGCCTTCAATTTTTTCAACGCTTGATGGACAGAATCGATTTTGCTCAGTAGGTGCATTTTCCTGCACGGGAAAAATATTCCATTGAATATTATAGTGTACCACCGGATCAGGGCGCCATATCGGTCTCTTCGAGAAAAATTGTTGTGCGATTGCATAGAAACAAATGATAATTTTTCTCGAAGGGACTGGTATGGCACCCTCATGCAGGGTGTACTGTAATGTTTGATGAAATTTTTCCTCCGTGTAAGATATTTAAGAAGATGCAGCTACTCAGTCCCACCATTGATGAGATTTGTCGCTTCTACGTCACTCTGTACTGAAAAAAGCTATTACTCTCACAGCAATAGTATTAACGGTAAAAGTATAGTGATGTCGGTATTGCTCCCACAGCCAATAGGAATCGTTATGGGAAGTATTGCCGCTTTAGCTGCCTACTTCAGATCGTTAGCATAACCACGAATTCTGTTCAGTGTGTGTGGATTTGAAGTAGGTAGGACGTACAGCTGACGTACATGCGATGATAAACGGTAAAAAGAAAGTCTCAAATTCAAATCACGTCATGAATGAATTCAAGACACACCCAAAATTGACCTATATTGAGTGTCCTCGTTTAACCAGTATATTAAATCTCATTGATTAATGGAATTTAATATGAAACCTTGCAACAATAAATAACCATTCACTCTCATTCAAACTCATGTAAATCTGTTGGAGTCGGTTCGATCGATAAAATTCAATGAGGATTCAATAGGTTTGAATAGTCATTTACCGTTGTATAGTTCCTCATCAATCAATGGGTTTCAACTGACTTGTTTCACCAGGATGAGCACAGTAAGCACAGAAAACAATCGCCAAACACAGTGGAAAAAGTTGAATTTCAGTCAATTTTTAAATTAGGACGGAGCAAATTCAAGTCAACCTTTTTAAAGGCAAAATTGTAAAGGCAACGAAGCAACTTCCACAGTCAACGTAGAACGGCTATTTTTTCATTGCCTCTACGTCGCACGTGTATGAACTCTACGTTCTATCCATCGCTCTTACTAATCCATCCCAAAACTCAGTAATACTACACAAGTTCTAAGGTCTTTGCTAAGTATTGAGAAATAAATCAAACCTGATATTAACCTTTTTTCTACCCGATTCAACTCTAAACTGTGGCGTATGACGGATTGAATCGAGATTTGAAGAGAATGACACCAGTGTTTGATTTTCCCGGCTCGGAGAGGTGACCCTAGCTGACCTTGGCTAATAAATTTATCAAATCTTCCCGTTATTTAATGTGCATCTGATTTCGTTTCTCAGGATCTCGATCCTCCTCGGTCTGGAATGTTTTATTGATTTCAGATTCAGACAAGGTTTCCTTTCAAACACGGTTTTGATGACATTCAAGTGTAACAGTTTTCATTAGGACCCAAACCTGCTGCAAATGTCAGACGCATCCGAGAATTTTTGATCAAATTCTGGGAAGAACAAACCGAACAAGATCCGACAGTTTGCCCGATTTTTGTCAAAACATTTTACCAGATTTGTTCCGATGTTACACTGTAAAAAATTGGCGGTGTTAGAAAAAAATTTGCACCAAATATTGTTTTTCCAACACCACATGGTGTTATTTTCACACCATAAAGTATTATTCTAATACTGTTTGGTGTTATTCTGACACCGATTTTGGGGTGGACTTGTATAGAATCCACGTTGTGTCAATTCTGTGTTAATTCTGACACCGGTTTGACACCGCTTTTTTTACAGGTGTAACGTGATCTAGTCCAGGAGCAGGAATGGGCAGGCCTGAATACATTTGTACTCGTGAATACTTGTTTGAATCAGTATTTTTTTTTATTCAATAAGAATCACCAATTCTGCAGATGGATGTTGGTTGTGAGAACCTTCGATGAATTATCTGGCAACGAATAATCACTGTAACACAATTAATTCCAAAGAACAAGTGAAAAGTACTCATGAGTAGAAATGTATTCAGACTTACTCATCTCTGTTTAGGGGGCAATTTTCTAGTCAGAAATACTTGAAAAAATGAATGAATGGACCAAAATGTGATGATAAAAACCATGAACACATCATTTTTATAAATTAAACTGTGAATGGGCGATTTCTCTTATTTAAAAATTGAAAATTCATAACAGTGTTACCGAAGACATGATATTCTCTTGACCGTTCTTTGCGCTGTATCGAAAGCATTATACCCTTCAGCTTTGGTTCAATCTTCTCTCTCCATCAAATTCACTGGAAATAATCATATGATTACAGTTCGCAAAATCACGCCGCTCGCCAATGATGGCTCGTACTTTTCACTCTCGTGTGTTGTGTTATATACGTATGATGACTCACTCAGCACTTTCAAATGATTTTTTATACGTGAACTATTCTGAAATAAGTACATAAGAGAAAGACACGAATAGTTGTCATCTTTTCTTTCACTCCATAAAAAAAATATATGGAAACATAAATTCGTCAAAATTATATCCAGTTCATACACGGAAAAACAGAGGGTATTATTATTTATAAAAATGACTCACAATTTAGGGGAAAATATTCGTAGTGAATTCACTAAAAAAAATTCTTCAGCGATCTTCTCTTTCCCTGAATTCACAGTCCTTCCCTTGAATGTTAATCAATGTTTTTCAAATATTAATCACTCTTCTCTTCCCATGTATGGAGTTATACTGTGAGAACATCAGCGGTGTTGGAAAAAGTCCACCCCGAATGGTGTTCTTCCAACACCTTACGGTATTATTTTGACATTCCATCACCATTTGGAGTTATTATAACACCAAATTTCGGGGTGGACTCCTAAAGAATCCGCGCGGTGTTAATTCTGACACCCCTTTTGTCACAGTGTATCACATAAATTAGTATATATGTAGTATTTGTGAGATGATATGTGATTTTATTTTGATGTAGAATGCTATAATTAATCGCAATATTGAAAGAAAATATAATTATACTAAATTTACTATAAATTCCATATACACAGATCTAATTACAATTGCGAATGACATAAAATCACAACTAGGATCTTACATGGAAAAAAAAAAAGAAATTCGCTGGGATAGCGAAATCTGATTTTGCTGGGGCAGCAACTTTTTTTGTCATGACAGCCATTCTATTAGCTATGATAGCAATTTTTTAGCTGTGGTAACAAAAAATGATCAATGTTTGCTCCTCCAGCAAAATCTGTTTGCTATTTCGTACATAATACTGAAAATTTTGCTAGTCCAGTGAAAAATTTGCTGTTGTAGTTAATTATGTTACTCTCTCACACGGAGAGAAAAAATTTGCTGACGCAGCAAACCGAGGTATTATATATAGATTAGCAAAATTTTTTGCTGACCTAGCTAAAAATTTGCTATAACAGCAATCGTGTTAGCTACGACAGCAAAAAATGTTTGCTCCGCCAGCAAATTTTCAGTATTATATACAGAATAGCAAACAAATTTTGCTAGGATAGCAACCTTTTTTTACTGCCACAGCTAAAAATTCGCTGTCGCAGCTAACAAGATTGCTGGAACGGCAAATAGTTTGCTGTCACAGCAAAAAATTTGCTGCTCTGGCAAAAGGAACCCAGCAAAAGTAGATTTCGCGGCCACAGTGAATTCCTTTTTCTCCGTGCAGCAATTCAGTTAGCTGTGGCAGTGAATTTTCAGCTAGGCTAGCGAAAAGATTTGCTATTCTGTCTATATTACTTTGATTTGCTACGTTGGCGAATTTTTCCTCTCTGTGTATTATTGATCGCCGAGTTATTGTCATGTCGGAAGATCTTTATTACAGGGATTCGTTGTTTGAAGTGACAAAAATGAAGCGATTACGTGAAATCTTGAACTAGAGATGTTTATCAAGATTCGCTTGAAAGTCAAGTTCACGAACAAAGTAAATTACGATCAGTAAAGCGTATTTTGGAATGAAATTCGGGCAAAGGATTCTTTTCCGTTATTAACATGATAAAGGTTGAAAGACGAACACCTTTCAATCTGAATTATTCACAATTGCCAAACCACAAAACGAATTTGAGACTGTCCGTGTACAACTGAAATAGCAAAATGATTATGAATATTTAAATCTTAAGCACGGTCGTGAAGTGTGATTGTAACACCGACAGATGTTAAAATTAACGAACTCAAAAGATCAAAATATTTTGACTTACGTGCATTTATCATAAATGATATCAATGATTTACTCCGCACGGAAAAACAAAAATTATAAATTTCTTCATGTATCACAACAACGATGCGCATCGAGGCTTTGAATGAATGCATTTTAGAATTTCATTGACTTTCTTTTATAGCATCCATATTACATTAAAGTTAAAATGAGTAAGACAAATTGCAGTTTCCAAATGTCAATCGAATAGTTCTACTATCTAGTGTTTCGGACGAGACCGAGACTGATCTCGAGACGATACCTGCCAAGCCGAGAGTCTCGACGATACCGAAACGCATAGAATGCATTGTCGAAACCGAGAATGGCAAGAATTCCGACTCGAGACCGAGACGAGATTATAAATTCCGAGATCAAATCAAGACCGAGATCGGGAACCGGTCAGTCTCAGCGAGACGAGACGAGAACGAAACACTACGATTATCTTATAAACAATATTATAAGATACATTATAAAATTCTCAATTCAAAGATCCGAAGCGTTCCTCTGCCGCCCTATACAAAAAGATCGAACATGGAGAGAAAAAATTTGCTGACGCAGCAAATCGAGGTATTATGTATAGAATAGCAAAATTTTTTGCTGACCTAGCTAAGAATTTGCTATAACAGCAATCGTGTTAGCTACGACAGCAATTTTTTAGCTGTGGCAGCAAAAAATGTTTGCTCCGCCAGCAAATTTTCAGTATTATATACAGAATAGCAAACAAATTTTGTTGGGATAGCAAACATTTTTTGCTGCCACAGCTAAAAATTTGCTGCTCTGGCAAAAGGAACCCAGCAAAAGTAGATTTCGCTGCCACAGCGAATTCCTTTTTCTCCGTGAATTCATCAATGTTTAGAAAAGTGACTGTCAATTTAGGGAAAAAAAGAATCACTGAAGATTATTCGTGGTGAGTTTGCCGAAAATTCGTAGTTATTTTACCTTAAGTTGATAGCTTCACTGTGAGAAATAACGATAAGACAATCAACTTTTGATATTTTCATTACAAACTTTCGGTAAACCCACTGCGAATATTTTTCAGCGATCCTATTATTGAATATTAATGAACTCGATCTTTCCTACTTCGCAGAAAATTAGGGAAAAGTACTGAGAATCAGTAAACTTCACTGACAAATCAATGCTAAATATTTTACTGATTCAATCAGTTGAAGACTTAGCACCGATTTAGCAGTGAAACTTATAGATTCTTAGTACTTTTCACTGATTTGGATTATTTG
Organism: Gonatopus flavifemur; assembly: GCA_018340375.1. Lineage (NCBI taxonomy): Eukaryota > Metazoa > Arthropoda > Insecta > Hymenoptera > Dryinidae > Gonatopus > Gonatopus flavifemur. The sequence goes on from JAFFJZ010000007.1 coordinate 21,177,476, forward strand.
GACAGTGAGTTTTTAGCAATTTGATGGGAGTGAAGTTCAATTGAAAACATTCATAAACATCATGGAAAAACTGAACTCTTTTAATTAAAATTCAATGTAAATAAACTTTATCGATAACAGGACCGGCTTTACGCCGATTAGACCGATCCCTCCAAATTGAGTCCCGCGATTACCTGCTCGAGTGGAAAAATTTCCAGAATTATATATAATTACATACAGTTTATACATAAGTTTTATATAATTTATGTATAAATTATACATAATTTTGAAATCTGTTTACACTCGGATTACCCCTAGTTTTTCCATATTTAAGAAGATACCAGCGCAAAAGTAGCTCCATCTAGTCGCATATTTGTTTTGACCAAAATAATCGAAACTGAACTTATAAAAAGGTCTAAAATTTTTAGGGATGGATCTTCAGAGGTTAATCTAGGTCTGTAAAGAGTCAGAATTTTGAATTTAAAAAAACAATTTTCTCTTCAAAATTCAAAATTCGGACTCTTTACAGATCTAGATTAACCTTTGAAAATTCATCCCTAAAAATTGTAGACCTTCCTATAAGTTCAGTTTCGATTATTTTGGTCAAAACAAAAATGCCACCAGATGGAACCACCTATGCGCTGGTATCCTCTTAATTCGGAGAGACTAAGTTTTTCTTTGTTTGTCCGGTGATACTTTTTCTATACTTAGCGACCCCGCAAAAATACGAGAAATCGCGGTGTAAGACCACCCCTGCTCGATACTTGATGATCCTAACTGTGACAATGTATTCAACTGAATTTGATTTCCACTTAACAATAGTTGTAATTCTAATTGCAAAGTGAGTAGTATTAAAAAATTCCCCGTGTATGTAAATGGAATCAATAAAGATGATTTTTGTTTGTATGTTCCAGGTAAGCAGACGGAATATTTTGCAACCACGAATCGGTTTTATGCGGTCCTCCTGTATGTTATTTAATTTATGTCAAAGAATAAGGAATATGAACATGTACCTACCAAGATGCAATATTACTTTCTTTTTGTTCTATCAAATGTTTAGTTGAACTTTTGAATGCTATGTAAATGATATACAGTATGATGCATGCTACACTCAGGAAAACGATCCGTGTGCTCAAATACGGCGTATTTGAGTACGGTGAAATTAATGGTAAATTGCCATTTGTTCAATCGTATGTAGTTGATCTCTTTTCTCAGGGTAGTCCACTCTATCCAAATGTGCAATATAAGAATTTATACATACAGTATGTTAAATTTCAATGTAAATGTTCTCTACATTTACTTATCTTGCCCCAAACATTGAATAACAACTCTTTCACTTCTACATTTTGAATGAATACCAATAAATCTGCTAACAGCAGATAGAAATTTATTGAAAAAGTTGGACTTCAGTCGGTGCACGGAGATAGAAGATCATTGTTCAATCGAATAACGAAGGGAAAAGTGCAACTTTTAATGCGAACTTTAACCCAAGTACATAGGATGTACACGATGGTGGTAGTAGTTGTGGGATGAAACAACACACTCACACGTGTTAATAGGATTTTACGAGGGACGCGTGGCTGTTGGAAGGAAATTAACACTCGCCCAAGCGAATGAACTCGTAAAAAAGTATAATCGATATTTTCGTACAGGCGTAAATACATTTTCACTAATTCTTTCTCTTTTTATTTTAACCATCTTCTTCCGTTCAATATAAACAGGAGAGGCCAAAGTGTCACCACTCTCCTCCACTTTTCCACTGGACGTTCAAGTGAGTCATGTTTGCTTCTCATGTTCTCTTCTTTCTAACTCATACCACCGTATGCTACGTTTCCCCAATAACACTCCATCGATGTTTGAATTTAATTTGTATCATTCCTATCTCGGAGTTTAATATTTACGACTTCAGCTTCTTTGTTGTAATATATTCCACGTCGTCATTCGCGACGATTCATTTCAATTTGATCGATGTTCCTTGTTCGATTCACTCTCCCGCGCGTTGTTACCAATTTTCAATAAGATTTCGAAACAATCGATATATACGTAGGTATACGTGTATTTTGAAATCTCTGGTGATGAACGTTTCTGTATATCCCAATTCTCTTGGGGAAATACTTTGTTGTTTTGTTTAGGGCAACGTTAGCTTATTACGCCATTGTATCGCAGATCACGTGGATACGTGTATGCATTACGGGTCTTACCGCGAATAGAATATGAAAACCATTTTATCAGAGCATAAAGTATTCTTATGGAATTTGAATGAAAAAAAACAAAGAAGTGCAAAAAAAAAACAAATGGAATAAAATAAATAAATAAAGTAAAGAAAACGATTCTTATTATATTCATCCAACGTTGCTCGTACTCATATGATTCAATTCATGTTTTATCATATCGCATGCAATATAATAAAAAAAAGAGGGAAAAAATACATAGTATGCTTATTCAAAGTAATTCTGTGATATGAGGTCATACTACAAACCGAGATAATAATGGTTAGCTGTTTCAAAGAGCAGTAACTTTAATAATAGAACATCTGACAATATTTTTTATGACTCATACTCATAATTGGTTTTTGTTTTGTTCTTTTCCTTTTTTTTCTCACGTTCCCTTTTGATGAAAGAATTTTTCATTAAGTATATCATCATCATATTTTTTCGTTTTCTATCCCGCCCAAGTGCTTTTTAGAATAGAATTTAATGAAGAATAATCTTTCTGCAAAATGAGGAGAAATTTTAATTGAATTTATTTGAAAGTTGATTGTTCTTTTCTCACGTTTTTCAAATTTCAAAAGGAATATTCGTATGTCAACGACTTTTCTACACGGTGAGATGAACTATTATACGACTTCTCAGGTCTTTTAAAATGAGAATCTTTTCATTCAAATTATTCATAGCATACGCAAAACAGCGCTTCGATATATCGATATATACATATATAAATAAATGATTATGAACAAACAACAAAATAAATAAAACGGATTCGCACGAAAGCGGAACTCGCTTCGATCTCTCACGGTGCCAATTTACAGGTTTGCGTTTATCGTCAAATCATCTAAAACAGTTTTCTTCTTCTTCCTCCTTCTTCTGTATTTTTATAAAAGTTCACGAGAAATCCAACTTTACCTTTTCAATTGTTTCAACTGTGTAACATTCCTGAAGAAAATACATATTCCTCTCTCTACTTTGACGTTTTTTTTTGCGTCTCCCCAAAGCGCACAAAATTTTTACTCTCAAAATGTCTTTTACGTATTTTCTTCTTACATTGTTTCGTAAACTACAATAAATTGACAAGGAATTTTCTCTCCCATTGTATGAGCATATACCTGTATATATACATTCTTCACTTGAGAATCGAGAAACTCTTAAACTATCGATCGAATTACGCAACCCGGAGAGCGGGAGGCCAGTAATCTCGTTTTTCTAACAAACTTTATATCTGTAGTGAAATGTTGTTTTACATCAAATAAACGTTGTGAAAGGTACCACGAGCTTTGGCATCGCCGAAAGGAGATAAAAACAAAAAAAAAAGAATTGGGCTTTTTCTTTGCTCTGCACGTCACGGTATTTCCAATTTCTTGATATTTTTGTTCCTTCCCTCTCATCATTTTTTGATTTTTTTTTCTATTTCTTCTCTCGCTTTTATCGTTTTTATTTTAAACGAGAAGACAGGGAAGAAAAGGAGGAGACGGTAATTCGAGTCCAAATGATCAATCCGTCATTTTTATCTCCACCATGAATTCCCTTTTTGTTCAGATTTTGAATTTTCATTTACGTAAAAGCTCATTATCTTTCATATGAGGGTAAATTGAATGGGCAATAAAAATTATTCTGGTTACCATCATAAAGGAAACAGGCTATTATTTTCTCAACTTGATTTAAAAAATAACTCGCTGTAAAGAGAAATTAATTCCAGGCAACATTATGAACAAAACACGGCCACGGAAGAGAAATTATCGACTATCGCGAAACTCTTTTTCACCATGCACACGTACATATATATATATATAACTTTTCTCATTTAATGACAGATATTTTATTCAGCCTTGAAAGGAGGAGAAGTCGAGTCGTACGTACACAGGGGTGTAAAGGGATGTTTTTGCGCGGGAGATGGAACACAGAGCATCGACAAATTTGTAGGATGAAAACTCATTCAATTTCTCTTTCAAGAATCTCCATGTATATGTGTAAGGGTAGACAGTCCCCCCTGCGGAGTTCTATTATCTCTTTCCCCTTTTTCCTTGTCCTTTCTTCTTTTTTTTTCTTTTATTTTATTCATTTTCATTTCTGGCAAAAGACGAAGCACCGTCATGAACAATAAAAAAGTTTGATGCTAATAGAGAGAGGGTACGTGGCTTGGATGGGAGAAAGAAGGAAGGAACGAATCCACGATAGGGAGAGGGTAAGGACGTGGCGTGTGTGACGAGCAAATGCGAAATTTGAATTGAAAAATTCGTCAAATGAAAATTCGGTAGTATTCCAAAATCTATTCAAGAGAAATGTTTTGTCTGGGTTGGTATTTGAAAATTCAAAAAGTGAAAACACGATGAACGTGTTTGAATTTGAATGAAAAAACAGTGTGGAATTCAGGCGCATAGATCATCTATGAACCCTCATTTTATTCAATTTATTCTGGAAAGGAATCCTCTCCGACGAATATTTCAATTTTGTACACAAAAAACACATGGATATCGCTGGGTCTGATGAAAAGTAATGTTATTACTACGGTCTGGTCACATGTGAGATCCGCAATGTGAAAAATGTTTGCAGTTATTTCACCAAGATGTTTATGGTAACAGGATTTATTTACATGTTATTAGGACAGTCACTTGATAAACGTTCATGTAAAATTATTCAAAACAGCAATTTGACTGAAATTTGAGGTAATTGTAACTTGTACATGTAATTTCACTTCGTCAGGACTTGATATTTGTGAAATTATCATCTTAGGGTTCGTGTGAATTTACAGGTGACTTACATGTAATTGGAATTGCCTTGAACGTTGGTGTGAAATGCCCTTCAACAGAGAATTCTGGGTAAAACGGTACAAGGAAGTTCAGGGAATTTCACATTGATTTCTTACAGTGTACTCGCTTCCTAAGCATAACAGTGTCAGGGGCGAATGACCATTAGGGATAAGAAGCTGCCAAAGCGACTGGTAAACATAATTGAAAACAGAAGGGGTAGGGAGTACATCAATAATTTCCGTTGATAATTGTGTTCCCGCCACGGCGCTGTACATAATTCTATTAAATTCGCGTTGTTACCATGGTTGCCATAGCAACTTGGTCATATTGACCCAAGTCACAATGTAAATGCTCCATTACCTTATACATTGGAGGTTATATTAATTTTACAGGAAGATTTACTTAAAATGCTAATTTCAAAACGTTAAATCCCTGTTCCAAAAGGATGCATTTTTTTCTCTCAACTGACAAATAAATTCACTATCCCGGATTGAAAAATGGTAAAAATGGCTTTGCCGTGAATATGCTCATCGGTTACTTAAATTGTAGTGGTTTTCATGAAGTTTTGGTACGTGGGACCACAATGTATTTCTCGGATACCTGAAAACTAATTCCATTCTAATTTCACGAAGGAAAATATTTGGTTTTTCTTTTCAACGAAAGAACCGCATTTGATTTTATCACTTTTAGGAAGATGTTTCTCTGCAATCGCACGTTTTATCTTGAGAACAGATTCTTCGATTAATTTGAAATTTTAAAACGGTACAGGAGTTCAGTGTCCGATCGAATGAAAAGCCCTCGGTGAAAATTGTGAGAAAAAGAGAAGCGAGGTTGCTGCTAAATGTTCATTTTTTCGACGGATATCTTACAAAATGTCTACCCAATCGCAACGGCTTCAGTTTTTTTCAATCCATTGCCTTTTTTATCAACAAAAAGATTTTAGGAGAGAATTTTCTATATTTTTGTGTAAGCTTTTGAAAATGAAAATATTGATAGTAATTTAATTGCATGAAATTTTTATACATATACGTATTGTGCGTAAGAGTATTTTGCAATGAAATATATGAAAACTTTATATTTCCATAGGAAATAGGAAGTTTTCCAACACCGTGTATATTTCAGTTTGAATTCAGGACGAACTCATCTTCAAATCGAAACTCTGGAAAATTTTTCAAATCGAATCAAGGAAAATCATATCCAATCAAATCGAGTGAAGCATTTCGAATCGAACCATTCCCCTATCACGTGATATCAGTGAAAACTTTATGAAGATTCCTGTAAAAATATTATTGCGATTTGTAAAAAGTTTTCCGTTTGAATAAATATGACTTATCGATACTCAGAAGAACAGACATTATTCCATATTCTTTAATCATTCGCAAAAATAATATCGTTTTGATTGTAATCATGTTTTTTTCGTGCACATTTCAACGAAATTGAAGTCAAGAAATTCTCGATTCGATCAATTCTGTTACGATTCGAGCTGAAGATTTGCAAAGACGACTCGCACATTCATAATGTATAGTATATACGTGTCTATACGAGTACACGAATGTATGAAAAATTTTCTTGTAAAATTTTTGTGCAGCAGTACTAATTTACTAATTGCACCTAGGAGAGTAAAAATAATGTACACAAAGTTGAAATTTAAGAAGAAAATAATCTGAGCCAAGAAAGGCAAAGGTCAGCAGCGCGGTTCTACAAAAATGAGAGGAAGAGAAAGAGAGAGGCGCGGAAAAAGAGGGAGAAGAAACAAAACAACAATAATGGAGGATAAGAACTCATAATGAGGCAATATGAAACTCGAATCTACAAATTCATAAAATGAAAAAGTCAGAAGCCTGACAAACAACGGTCGGTGAACCAAAAGCAGGCGCTCTCCTCCTTGTTAGAGATGTTTTCTTGGTCACAATTTCCCTACCTTTCAATCTTGGACCACCTCCTTTCTTTTCTTTAGTGGCTGTTATTTATTTATTTTTTTCTCATTCTCTTTCTGGTGATTCTGATAGAAGCAATGCGCAGTTATGCACGATAAAAAGTTTAATGTTAGAACAGACTACAACGGGGGTTGAAGATGTAGGGGGTTTTAGAGAAAAAGGAGAAAAGAGAGAGTGAACGAAAAGAGGTTGAAAAGAAGGAGACGAAGAAGAATATAAGAAAAAGAGAGGAAGGGGCACAAGGGAATCGTAATGACTCGATATGAAACCCGGGCAGTGCAATTTCTTTCTTCTTTCTCTCCTCTTCCTTTCTACCCCATCTATCTATTCCTCTCCCTTCTGTTCAGTCTTTTTCGTCTTTTTTCATCGCCCATCGTATTTCCCCATAAAAGCGCCTCGGCATAATAAAGCGTTATATAGCTGGGCACTGAAAAGTAACGCGTCGTCTCTCACTCTTTTCCTCATCTTCGTTTTCCTTCATCTTTCTTGCTCCTACGTGGACTCCTCTACCTCCCTTGCCCCTCAACCTCCACCTTTACCGTCTCCTCTCCTTTACGGCCTTATTTGCGGAGACGTAAAAATCGCGAAAATCAATACGGAACTTCTGACATTAAATATTCAGGCTATTGACTGGGCGGGGCCACGACAGGCACCTCCGCCGTCCCTGAGAGGAACCGTCTTCGATACACGGGACAATGACATAAGGAACCTCGTAGAGATAAGGAACAATGAAATCTAAATGAAAAGGGACAGGAACAAGATGTTTTCATGTATTACATTCAAAGAACGAATGATGCGATGCATAAGTTTTATGTTAATGAATTCACCAGTTGAAACAGAAAAGAAAGGTTACTTTTATGAAATTTTCAAGATGAAATTATTACCCTGGTTGAAAAATCCATAGAATCCGATTTCGTCAGAACATTGTACAAGATTCAATGAGATTTGGCGAGAATCAATTTAGTTCAAAAATTAATTTATTAAATATTTAAATTGCGTGCATTCACATCGCGTGTTACTTTTAGTAACATAATTTTATGAAAACCATCTATCTTACATTTCTGCTGGGGAAATAATTTTTTGACATATACATAAAACGCGATTCCCCCACCTGCTGTAGGATTTGAAAGCAGCAAGTTTGTTACGTTTCAGAATAAGTGAAATATTTTTCAAAACTTCATCTCCAAGCTCATCTTCGCTTCAAACAAACTCAATTCAAAATTTGAAATGGAGTTTGAAAGCGCAGAGAAAAAAAAGTACCCCGCATTGGCACAAAGTATACTACGAACAAACGCTAGCGTATTTTCAAAGTTGGTTAATGTAAAAATCATAAAAACAACTTTAATATGAGTTTGTATCTACGAAAATGAAATCGCTTTAGAATCGAATGTAATGAAAAAAGATTCAGAAATATTATAAGATATCGATTTACGTGTGAAACGAGGGATTCGACATTACGTGTTGAAAACACGACGCGAGGATAAAAATTTTGCATTACGTATCGCTCAAACGTATTATGACTTTTATCAGAGTATAGCAAACTTTCATAAAAGATAATGCGAACAAACTGAAATCTTGATTAAACAAGAATATTCATAAAGTTTTGAGTAAATAGATTGGAATAAAAATTCTTTCGATAAGAAGACTTTTGATTTTATGCATGTTATTTAGATTTATGAAATATGATAAAATATTTAATATTCGAGTGAATAATCATCAAAATGAGATGTGAAGTAATGAAATGGAAGATTATTCAAAGAAGGTGGAAGGAAATAGTAATTAGGATATTAAGTCAACAAAGAGAAGAATACAGAATTATTTATGATTACGAAAGAAAGTATCATGGTTTGAATTGAAATCCAACAAACGTGGAATGAAAACAATATTTCTCTTCGGTTCAAGTGTATTATGTACGTGTGGAACATGGTTCTTTAGCTTGAGCGTTATTGGAAAATTGTAATTCTCAAGTAAACCGCATCAAAAATGTCTATTAAGTGAGAATTTTTTCAATTTTCCTAACATAACGTGTCATAAAATTTCAAGTGGTTAACGGAAATCGAAATCATTAACCGATCGGCAGTGATTAATTTGCAGAATTCAATCATGAATAGATCCTTAATTGAAGCGATTCAAGTAAAAATTGAGCATTCCCATATAGCACCCTCGTTTCCAAAGCATTCGAATAGTTCTCAAGAACTCTTATTCAATATTTCTGGAGCGAATGTACTATCTGAATTGCCGGTGGCGTAGTGCGACACAGCCCAAAATTGATATTCTTGAAGTTGAAATCGTTGAAACGAAATGAAGATTCGAATTCTGATAAATTGACCTTATTTATCATCTCGAATCAACTCATTGGGACTGGGAAAATTATTTTAAAGATGTGCTGCGAGATTTTTCATTTTTGACAGCTGAATATTATGTTATTCGACCCTTAATTCGTTTCAATGAACGATTCAACCCTCAACAACATCAAAATGGGCCAATCTTCGAGCTTAAGAAGGCGTAACTGTGAAATTATAAAATCCCTTCAGGCTTCGCCAACCATTTATTTCAACATATAACCAGAATTATCACAGCCTTTGGTCAAGTGCCTATCGGCATTTCTCTCGACTATATCCTATTGTCAACGTTGGAAAAACTACACGGAAGAAAAAAGAATACTCGCATCAGCTACTCACGTAGCCGATTTTCGACCGTCTACGATAAGTCGTTATGGAGACTACTCGGTACTTAGAGCAAATACCACGTCAGTGGAGACAACTAACAGAGTAGTCGCGCTCACTAGCGTGGTATTTGTCTCAACCACTTTTCGTAAATGGTCGAAAATCGACTTCGTGAGTAGCTGCTATGAGTATTCTGTTTTTTTCCCTGTAGGTAATATTTATACGGGAAATTTATTTGTAAGCAGTCTCCTCTATCGATAAAAAAAATATTATGCAATAGAATAAGTGTTGGACCGTTGTTTGTAATGATAAGGGAACATATTCATATCCTTTCTGCCTCATTAGAATACAGAGTACGGAGAAAGTTTCTTAGCCCGATTTCGCAGACTTGGTGTTCCAAGTACGTTTTTCTCTCATACATAGGCATGGGAAATTAGGAACGAACAATATTTGATAACATCTCTTACCCTAATGAGGGAAAATATTTTTAAAAAATAGCAACGATTACTAGAAAAGGTAATAAATGCACGGAGAAAAAATGGTTTGCTACTATAGCGCCTACAAAGAAATTTGTTGTCCCTGCAAAAATATTCACTCCAGCAGCTAAGGCGTTGGTTCTGTTAACAAATTTGTTTGTCAGCAAAAAAATGTCGTTGTGTCAATCATTTTTCTTGCTCTTTCAGCTAATTTTTTTTGTAGGCGCTATAGTAACAGACCTGCTTGTTATGCCAGCAATACTTTTTTCTCCGTGTGGGTGACACCTATTATAGATTTCTGTACAGAGTCACGAACAGAAATGAATAATTGTTCCTATGTATACTAAATTTGTATTACCAAAATAGCAAAATAAGAATCTTTTCTAGTACTCATTCCATCATCTTTTTCCTCATTGCATCTACATTTACCGAAGGGATTTTGTAATCAACAAGCATACACGGAGAAAAAAGGGTTTGCTACTGTAGCGCCTACAAAGAAATTTGTTGCCCTTGCAAAAATATTAACTGCAACAGCTAACACGTTAGTTCTGTTGGCAAATCGGTTTATTTCAGCAAGGAAATTTAGTTGTATCAATCATTTTTTTTTGCTATTTTAGCAATTTTTTTTTGTAGGCGCTATAGTAACAGACCCGTTTGTTACGCCAGCAATTCTTTTCTCTCCGTGTAGTATACAGAAATGATAATTCATAGGGCAGAAATTCAGTTTTCTGCAATATTAGAAAATTTATATTTCAATCAATGATTTTTAAAGAAATAAAATGTTTGAGTAAACGAGTGACGAACTGAACTTCCGAAAATTAAAGCACAAAATTGATTACTTCAATGAACCGGTCAATGAAATACAGGCTTTAAAGGGAGATTATTGCATGAAATTCAAGTGAAAAACAGGTCTACATCGCTCAATCAACCCTTTCATTAGTCAAGTTCATCGTAACCAGTTTTTTGGCTTATCTCACTGGTGTGCACATACATGCGAATGATTGCAACAGGTTATCGTGTAATGATTTGGGGCAAATAAAATGAGATCAAATAAATATCGTATTACATGTAATTATTGGAAAATATGAACAAAAATGTATACTTTCTGAATTCGAGGTGAGGAAAATTCAATGCTGTAACAAATAAATTAAACAAAAAATATGGTCCAAGTTCATAGAAGAATCGATATCTTGTGAACACAGAAAGAGCGTGTTGATCTATTTGTATTTGTTGTATTTGGATACGGATTGAAATATGTTAATCTACCACATGAAAATTTGCCTTAGAAACGCTAGGTATAGCAGAATTGACAAAAATGATCAGTCAGCAAAAGATAAGAATAATAAAACAAAGTGGCAATAGTTAGCATAGATGCTTTTTCCTTCATTATTAATTCAGAATCTCAATCGATTTTACAATATTACAGTAAATATTACTACAAATTTTATCTGTCTCTTCAATTATATATTATCAATCGTATACCGACTATCGTAAATGCGGCAAGTCATTTTTTTATGAATACTTTTTTTTTCCTATGCGAACGCGAAACGATGTTTTCAAACAGCGAACAAAAAAAATATTCTAGAAGAGTCAAGTGTATGTAAACAAAAAGTTAAAATGATTGAAGGTTTAGTAGTTAATGAGTTTCGCAACAGCCTCATGATGAATGTTCTTTACGCTCAGAAAAATGTTTTTACCATTTATAAATATATATTGTAAAACTGAACTTTGTGCAATTTCATCTTTTGCAGAGAAATTTTCGTTCATTTGCGTTTTCTCGCTATGAACTATGGAACAAATCAATAAATTTTCTGTGAATTTCTAAAAATTGGTATGGCAGTAACAGTATTTTCAATGTCGGCTAATGTGAGCTTAGCAATGGTAAATTAGACGTGATGTAACATCTCGTCTCATAGCTAACCAATACACCTATTAGTCAGTAACGTGATTTTTTTTTGGTTAGTTTCAAATAGGTCAACAGGTTAAGAACTTTCTTGATCATCTATTTAAATCGATATTATTCTGTTTAGCTGAACTGTATGCTCTATTTACTGTTTTCATTCTTCATGTACACATTTATTTAATGGAGTAAAAAAAAGGTCAGTAATAATTATAATCGAAGTATTGGGAAAAGATTGAAAAATAATACAAGATACTGAGATTGTTTTAGACTCTTTTCCTCAGTTTACTTTCATTTATCTTCATCTTTTCATTCGATTATCTCACTTGACCTTTTATAACGTGAATTGTTCAATTTATTTGACATCTTTGGCTCTATGCATAATTTATCTAGAGAAAGAGTCACGGTTGAATTTACTAAAATACTTTATAATCGGAAAACAGGGTGACATTTTAATAGAATTCAGGATAGGATAACAATAAAACTTTCATCAAATTTATAAGGTTTTATCATAAATTTTATTTAGTAGGCTTTATGTTTTATTCAGTGTCCAATGAGACTGCTTACATATACATTTGGTACAAAAAATTTGTTTTTGGAAATATAAATGCGTTCTTTATCGGATGAATTGCATGTGATTGAAAACCACTTTATCGGGTTAATCATTTTTGTGCTTACATAGCTCGATATCAAATGTATTGCAATTATTAAAACTCTCTGTTTCAGCAAAGACCTTGCCTTATAAATAATTATTTGTATTAAAAACAATCGTTAGAAATAAATTTCATCACGAACATATCGATATGTCTCACGAAGGCTATGGGATACGGGAAAAAAAGATTAGTTAAAATAACTAATTAACTTGTAAGCGTATACATGGAGAAAAATACAGGTCGAAAATATAGTAATCTCTAATAAAAATTTGAGAATATTTCTTAAAATCTGAGAATTTTTCTTAAATGCATAAAAAAGACAAAACGGTCCATTTTTTTGTGGAATTGTATTCGAAAAACAATGAAACATTATCAATACTGAATAAAGAATAGAGGAACATATGAACTTTCCAAAAGTCGCATACGACATTTCACAAAGTGAATAGTAGAATATTGGATTTTTGTAAAATTCCACGCGCGATTTTCAGAAAGTTCATATGTTTCTCTGTTTTTTATCAAGTTTTGATAATTTTCCATTGTTTTCCGAATAAAATGCCACAAAAAAGTGGACCGTTTTGTCTTTATTATGCATTTAAGAAAAACTCTCAGATGTTGAGAGATATTCTCAAATTTTTATTAAAGATTACTATATTTTCGACCTTCATTTTTCTCCGTGTATAGACCCATTTTGTTTAGTTAGAATAACATTTTTTTTCATTGATTCAAATAGTTCATACAGAAAATTATTTAAAATTGGTTATTTCAACTAAAGAAACAAAAATGGTTCCGTATGCGCTCACAAGTTGAATAGTGATTTCAACTAATCTTTTTTTCCATACATAACTCATAGATTTCAACAAAATTATTCGTTGGAAAAAGATTTTTTGCCGGAACCCGACTAAAAATTTGGCGAGGTGAAAGTCGAGGGTTTATAAGGTAACATAAGGCCCTGAGGTGTTTGCCCTACCTAATTTCTAGTCGGGAAAACAAGAAGAAAGTTCTTAGGGGAGCTACATTGTAAACCATAGTTGTAAAATTGTCCCCAAAGTACGGTGGCAGCAACGTCCCTCCGTGGATGGGGAATTATTCTTCGCCATGATTAGGTGAATTTTTTTTTATTTGTAAAAAACTCAAAACACTTCCTCAAAACGGGAACAAAATTCTTCCACGACCAAGAGATAAAATCCACCACTGGTGTGAAGCAAAAGTCACAGTGATTGCTCCATTGACGTGGAGAAAAATTGTTAACGCCAATATAATCTAATTATTATAGTTACAACAAAAATTATTCAAGAACTGTGAAAATACGATTAAAGTATAAAAATACTTTAGATCGTCTGACTTTTGAATATCCGATATTCCCTCCCCACAACGTATGATTAAAAACTATGCGAACTCGGCTATCTAAATATTTTAACGACCTGATAAAAATTTTGATCAACTTCTGCAATGAACGTATTTATTCATTCAAGTATAAAATTAAATAAAATAAAAAGAAGTATGAAGCATTGCAATGTATCAAAGCAGAGCTATAAACGATTCACGAGTAATTTCATTCACTTTTACTTCGTATAGCGTATTTTCTGCAATGTACTTCATTGGATATAATCAGCGCTAAGAAAAGTACTTGTTTATTGTTGATTCTGCTTTTCTAATATTGTGGCCTATGATTTTTCTTCCGTCATTTCTGTTGATGTCTTCATAAATTTTAGAAATTGACACTTTTATGAGATGCTAAAATTTAGAAAATCATTTGGAATATTATGCTATCCGAGTTTCCTCAAGACTGAATTTGAAACGTGCATGAATAATCTTAGACTCATGATATTTAATGTCATCAAGAAGATTTCATGAATACTATTTTTTGTTTGATGTTCTTTATGATAGTTTTTCTTCATTATACGTTGCTTATCTAATTTTATCATAAATCATACAGGTGAATGATTTAATTCTTGTCCGAGTCTTTCTAACTGCCTTCATCAAGAAAAAATAACGCATGAATAATTGAACGTTGTAGCGAAAATGAATAGAAGAATCTTTGAGCCCCCTGTAAAAATTAATATATGCTGTATAATACCCTGAAAATGATGTGTATCAAAGATCTTTGTACAAATTTTATCATTCTATCCCAAAATACATCATCGCCCGCAAATTATTAAGAGATGAATTATCGGATCAAACATCTTATTTCTCTCACATAAGGGAAAAAGAAGAATCGATAGATGAATTCCGTGTGATCCACGTCATATTGTATTTGATTTGTTCATGAGCTGTGCATTTTTACTAATTGAAAGCGAGGACTGATATAATAAGCAAGTTCGATATGACTTGACGTTTCTATCATACTTGATCACCAACCCAAATGCAAAACTAGGTCCACCGAAGGGGATTGTCTGACATTTTACCACAAATGTTTCTATAATCGGTCGAGGTCGGCCGAGTATGTTCTTAGATCAACCCTGAATTGAACGAAATGAATAAAGAATAAATTCCTATAATATTCATGCACACGTATTATGTGTAAAGATAATCGCTGTTGGATTAGCTATTTTGTATCCTCTATTAATTTTTTTCACTAAGAATTCTACAAATATTATTGTTGAAATTCATGAACTCATTCTAAACTGTATAAAATGAGATATACCAGATCCGATCAATATTCTTGGAGTATTGTCATTTTATTACACACGATTCTTATCGTTTTCCTTTCGTGACGTTACGGAATAAACAAAGAAAGGTGAATCTACTCGCTGAATGAAATTTCGATATATTTTGGTTCTTCTCTTTCAAACTTTCAAATGATTTTCTTTATCATCCTAATCGCGTAATGCTATACATACATTCACGCGGTAGGATAATGGTGAAAGAAGATAAAGTAAGACGATATGAAAAGTGAAATAAATCAATGTCACGATGGTTTCTATACTATCACAAACTTTTTTTCCTCGTCATAAAGGGCTTTGACTCGACGACAAATAGAAATATTCTTTTATCTCTTTCTTCTCTTTTTCTCTTTGCTTTCATCGTCAACTTTATTCATCATTTGCTTTTTTTTGTTTTTGTTATTTTTCTTTTTTTTTTCGTCATGAAAAAAGTTTATTCTGTATTCTTATTTTGCGTTTTTTTTTCTTCTCTTCCTTACATTTACGCGAAGAGAACGGAAGAAAAAAGAAACGTAAATATCTCTTACAATTTTTACTTTTAAGCAAAAAAAATTTGGTATCGTTGTGGATATTGTTTTTAATATTTCACTTTTCTGTAAGCTGTACGTCTTTTATCGATCAGCTTATGTATCACATCACAATTTCTTTCTCAATTACAAACAATTATAAACGTCCTGTGGATGGTCATAGAATGATATCTTCTCATGTGTTTAAGTTGATAATTAACCACGATGGACAACTTTATCGACCGTTATATTAGTTCTTTAATTAAAAGATTCACGAATGCGATATTGTGCACGGTAGAATCGCCAACTACTTATTTTTGTTCTCGTCTATTCATTAATATTTTTACGATTGCTGCACCGGGAATAAGAAACGTATGCGAATTTTTATTCCCGCAGTTTTCCTGATTAATATTAATTATAGGGATTTCGATGAGTAATTGGATTCCTGTACCACTCTTGTTGTTCACTCTTTTTTCATAAATTATGTACTTTTTGTTCACAGGTCGTGTTATCTGCATGTAGTACATATTTCGACACAATCCTATCGCAGTACGAGGAGAAAGATCCCATCGTTATAATGCGAGACGTGAAATTCTCGGATATCAAAGTCCTGGTCGAGTTCATGTACAAAGGAGAAATCAACATAGACCACGTAAGTTTTTATATGGATTATAGTGAGAAATATCCATAGAGAATATCATGGATATTGATGATTCACTTCCTTTGGATTCACATTTTTGTTTTTCGTACCATGAAAGTGGTGGTTATCGACGTTCTTTCATCCCTTCTCGTCATGTGCAACGATTTAGTCCACGGAATCTCAACAAATTCCTTCTTGTATAAGGAATTGTAAACTCATTCTCGAATTATCTTTGAAAAGTTTTGAATTATTTCATAAAATAATGCAAAAACTTGAATTCGAAGAGATAATTGGATTTAATTGAATAAGTAGAGCCCAGGGATCAAATTTTCTAAGGTCTAAATCGGTATTACATCAGAGGTGTGGTTCTCAAAATATTATGCATACGTGAATTACGCAATCACACAAATTGTGTATAAAATCCAATATTCGTACATGAATATGTAACAGAAAATGTGTAGAATTCGTGTACGATTGAATTGTGATTCAAACTTTCATGCAATTCCAAACTTCATCTTGAATTTACCTAAGTTTCTATCTACCGTGTAAAATTTGAAGTTTAGCGGATGTGAGTTTTTGAATACCATCCGATCAGCAATTTTCACTTCCTTGGATTGTACATAATATTCAAATATTACATGCAAAATTTTTCGTACGAAGAGGAAGGTTTTACGTGAGAGTTTTAAATTTGAAGAATAGCACAACAACTTTATGCTATTTTTTCTAAGAAGATCCGTATGAAACAAGAAAACATTGATTATGAATTCATGATCGTTGGATGAGTTTAATGATTGAAAAAAAAATTACATTCTAATTTTTATGATTCTTTTTGCAATTGACATAAATCATTGGAAAATGAAGGTAAAACTTCAATGCCAAATTCTAGTTACAGACTCATGATTGATTTATCATTGTCTGCTTTACGACCAAATGTTAGAAATTGTGGAAAAAAATGTAGCATAAAATTTGCAAGTTTTTTTATCATACTTAACTTGTTGAATTATGGAAAAAAAAACGAGGAAAAATATGCAAGTGTAGTAGAATCTCATTTATGTTGCTTGTAACAAGATGCTACGTTATTTGATTGGTCGAATGTTGATTTCTAAGAAAACCAGATTTAGAATGGAAGACAAGACAGCATATGCATGTGAAAAAATTCACACGATATAATAACGTAACGAGAATTATCTCCGTATACTTCGGAATTTGGTGGCGAAAGCACATTTTTTTGTCGAACTGGTGTATTTATTTTGCCATCGACTATGACCTTCTGTGTCTTTTTTTTAAATATATATATAACAAAAATCGTATTGTTACGTATTACATAAATTAAAGAACTCTAGAGAACGAAGAACGATCAAATCTATTTCACAAGACTCACAGTAAATTTTGTAGCATTGATTCCTAACGCATTCCGTATTGAGGAGGAAAAAGACACGAAAGGAACAATTATAAATTTCGTTATCAAATATTGAAAAAAAAACGGACTTTTCCCCAAGAGCAAACATTCTTGTTCTGAGAAAATATTTCTTCTTCTTCTTCTTATTCCAAGAAGATGTGTACTTTGGGTAGGAAAATTTCCTTCACGCTATGCCGTGCAACTGGAGAAAAGTTTTTTCGAATCAAGAAAATATCGGATTTTAAAATATGGATATCAATCCAATATTTTTTGGTTTCAGATTTTCTTTTTTCTTTCAGGGGGTGGGAACAATAAAAATACAAAAAAATGGCTGTGAATGTTGAATATACGATATTTAATCCATTTGGTGGATTGAAAAAAATAAAATTATGTTTCTCGTAGGCTACATAAATTGATATCGTTCGATATTGCAGCGTCTTATTTACGTTTGAACATTTTTTCCTTCCCCGCTCTCTCACACTCAATTCTTTCCTTATAACTTATATGCCCCTCCTTCGTCTTTCATTCCACAAAACGAAAGCGATTTCTGAAATATATATTATTCTTGCTTCTGGCTTCTCGCGTCGAAGCTGACCCACATAAGTATTTTTCCAATTCCAGTCGTGGCCGATAGAAAGCCACCACTGCTATGTTCTCTTGTCGTTTGTAGAAAGTCTTCATATATACACGTACATATAAATAACTGAGAATTCAGTCGTGCCTGCACTTCGTTCTATCGACTGTGTATTTGCGATATTATTGTAGAGAAAATTAGCAAACAATAATTGGAGCCATGTTATTCCCCGAGAGAACACGAAGCTCCGAAGAACGTTCGATAAACGTAGATTAAGGGGGCGAACATTCAAACGTTCAACGAACCTTCGTTGAATGCATATTAACTTAAAATCAATCTCAAATTGACATATGAAGCTTTTGTTCTCCTGGGGTTGTTGTATCGAGGTTCACACGAGTTGACCAAACCAAACCACACCCAACAAAATCCAGCCTAAGACTGATCTTGTTATTGAAACTCCTCCTCCCACATTTCCTCTGAATCCTTTCTCTTTTTTTCCTCCATACCCCCTACATCGTGTTCCTCTCTTCCGTCTAGATTGATACAATTCTTTCGTCATGTCTTCGTGCTCTTAGATTCCGTAAGTATTTGAAATTGATTGAGATGTCGTAGTTGTCGTATTACAAGGATTATTCCGATCCTAGAAATTTTTCTTGGTTCTTGAAAAGTTGAACGAGAGAGAAAATAGAAAATCGGGGGAAAAAAATGTTGTTTATTTTTCTATCTACTCCTTACTTTTCTCTTCTTCTTCTTCTTCTTCTATCTCAAAAGAGGTCCCTCACTAATCTAAGATCTTTAAAAAAGCATTGGCCTCTCATCGTCGTCTGACAGAAACAAAAGACAAATTTCTTTATGTTATTCCCTCGGTATTTTCCTTTTGTCCCCTCTTCCCTTCTGCTTCATATTTTTTTCTCTTTTTTTATTATCATGATTTCACTTCGTATTCTCTCCTCCTTCTCTTTCATTGTAAGACCTTCGAGAGATCAATGACCGTCAGAGAAGAAGAAAAAGATGAATTTCATTATATGAAGCCTACGACCGCAACGGGGGAAAAAATAAGTTTAAAGAATTATTGCCAATTACAAACTTTATAATTCCGTTTCTTTTTCTCTTTTCAATATGGTACAATGTTTATGAATTTAATATGATTGTGGTTCTGCGCAAAAGAAAGAGAAAGAAAGATGGAAGAAGAGAAAACTTCAAGGGCCATACCAGACGAAAAGAAAAACGAATTTCTTTCTATTAAACTCACGACACAATGAGTAAAAAAGAAAGATAATAAATAAATAAGTAAAAGGCAGAAATGAAAAATTACAGCAGCCATATTTCGCTTTTTCTTTCTTCATTTTCTATTTCTCTTTTGTTATTGTTATTATATTTTTCTTGCTCTCGTTTCACCTTTCATCCCCACTTATTTCTTTCTTTTTGTGTGTGTGTGTGTGTGTTTCTTTTTTTTTGTATTTTTTCCAAGATGTTCAAGAGGGCGGTGCCCGATGGATGGATAGAAAAGAAAAAATGAAGGAAAGAACACGTGACACCTTGCGAAAAATGATGCGACTAAAATTAAAAAAAGAACCTCTAAAGCACGACGCGGAAGTGACACGTCAGTCTTCCATTAATATATTTTTTTCCTCTTTGTGTAGGATGAAATTTTCAACGCTTTCACGTCTCTGAAAACTCTCACAAGTAAAATCGCCTTTCGTATCGGAATGGAAATTTATTTAAAGAAAAATGCTTTCTTGTCAATTCTACATTGTGTGTTTTCCTTGCCTCATTCTTTTTCATTCTTTTTTTCTCTCTTCAACAAATACCAATTTCTACTCAAGAAATATGTACGAATCCAATTACTCTTTTCGACGAATCGATACCAGTCTGGAAAGTTTAGTTGGATATGAAGCTTTCAGAAATAAAACTTTGATCACAAATCAAATTCGACTTATAAAATAAAGTTAAAGGGATATTATCTCAATTTTCAGTTCAAATTGAACGAATGTTGACTCGGAGTGATTGAATTTTATAATTAAATATTCTTATCGAAGGTATCTTGTCTTTCTCGATGCACAATGATATCTGGTAATGGATAAAATTTTTTTTCGAACGTGCGATGACGGTGAAAATATAGAGGGAACGTTCATTTTTTGGACCTTCGTTGATCCGAATTTGTTACTTTGTCTGTTTTCAGACAAGACTTTCATCTCTGTTAAAAACCGCCGAAGATCTTCACATCAAAGGGCTCGCCGAAGTTAGTTGGCGAAGTGACTCTGGACAAAATGACCTGAGCAACAGCGGCCATAGTCCTGGGGCTGCCACCCCTGGTGTCGAGACGGTCCTTAGGGAAGGCGAAAATGATGAACCACCCCCGCCAAAGCAAAGGCGCAGAGGTCGTCCGCCTCTCGACGATCCACCTTCGGCTCATGATGTGTTCACACCGAAAATCACATGTGTTACAGGGAATGTGAGTCGATATCTTCACGTATAATTGTTGACATTGAATTTTCATTTTCATCCATAGTTTCCAATTGGAACTTATGTTTTTTATGCAGAATTGATGTACTCAATTTGGTATTGTGAACCAGAAAAGTGTGTTTCCGATTGGAAAAAACTTGCCAAATTATATATAATTTACTATGGTTTATATAAAAGTTGTATACAATTTTGAACACTTGTCTAAATTTGTCTTTTATCAAATTATTTTTTAAGCCATGATCTTATACGATGTTTCATTATTTTTATATTCGTGCACTGTTTATTGGAAATTGATATTCGAATCCCTATCGAGTAGAGCCTCATAGCATTTAATTAGGAATTGCTTAAAATTTGCCTCACAAAGTCCATTGAGCTATGTTTGGGTTATCAAAACAGGTAATCAAATCCTTTGGACAAATTGAAAAAATTCAATTCACGGCAATATATTTTCTTTTGTTACATTACAGTAATATTCACCATTATCTAGGACATGTGATATATACGTTCAGTTTAATAACCAACTGTAATCGGTTTTACTCGAGCGAATTATTACGAATTATGCAATTATGTAATACCCTTAACAATATACGCGTACATTTTTTTAACGGCATCACATTTGCAATACGTGTTGTATTTTTAAAATTCCATATCAATGCAACGCATGTAACGGAAATGCTCAGTGGGATATTGGTTGATAATGAATTAAAATAATTATCATATCCACGAAAGTTATTCTATGCAAATGTCTCGTTGCAGTAACTTAGAAGTTCCATAAAGGTGCTTTGTACTGAAAAGTTCGAACAATACTGCCTAAAAATATTCTATATCATCGCATAAAGATCTTTGTATCGATTCCACTTACTAATAACAACTTTCCTGTGTTTAGGAAGAAATGATGAGCGAGAGTGGCGACCATGAAAGTTGGGACGACGAGATGATGATGATGAACGATAATAATGAAACACCACTGCCGGTGGTAAGAATTATTTCTTCAAATCAATCTTTCATCCTACGTTTTATTTAAGACGTGATCTTGACGTATGATTTTATTTTCACAGGTGTCTTACATGTCCAAGGATGATGGCGCTTCTGACCAGGAAAAGAAAGGTATATTATTTTGGAACATTCCCAATTTAGGAATTATTCAAGATTGAATTGATGATCAAAGTATTTCAAAATGACGAATTTGCCTTGAAAATTAATCATCATGAAAGTAATTCGTATTCGAATTACACTCGAAATAGGAAAAGAAATTGTATTTCAATTCCTTTTCTGCTGAAGCACGAAATATGAATGCACTCCATTGAAGCGAAAATATAAAAGACAATTGTACTTCTTTATATCCTGATCGGTTCATTCAACAAATTATGGCATTGAAGTCTGAAACGTTTTTCGAAACAAAATCTAAACACATTCTTTTCAAAACTGCCTTCATAGGATTGTTATTTTTTTAATGAAAAATGTTGTTCAAAATTTATACAGAAGGACTAAAAAGTTTTATTTTCTTGAATTTTCCTGCATTTGATAATCGGTTTGTTTCGGTAAACGGTTCAAATTTCAGAAACATCAAGAAATTAGTATAAAAAATTATAAAATGATGAACATAAATATTGTGCAAATTGTTCATGGTTTTTAATTCCTGATAACAACTTTGAAAAATGAATTATTTGATTGAAATTGTGTATTAAAAAATTGTTTAGCGTCCACAACTCCGTCGAATTCAAACGCTACGAATCCGTCTATCCCAGAACAATTCCGAGACGTTATAAAAATGAATGATTATTTAACAACGGGACGTCGTCAAGAATTTTGGGAGGAACCGTTCACAAGGCGTGTCATGGATGCTATTAAAAGCAAGGAACTGGAAATGAAGACTGCGGCAGAAATACTTGGCGTATCCTACGGAACTCTATACGGCAGATACCGTGACAGTTATGGTTGTCTAAAACATCCGTACAGGTAAATGAATTTTTTTAACACGAGAAAAGAACAAACTTTCAAAGGCGCTCACTTTGATTTGTCCAATTTGTTTTGTTGATTCAAGAATCTGGAAATATAAAATTTGATAGCTGTGAATCGAGCAGATATCAGATAAATTGATCTAATTACTTTCTTTTGAGGTGAAAACGTTCAAACGAACAATGAATTCCCCCTAACATTTCATACTTTCTTTCTAGAGTTAGAGACTTTTGGTCTGAACCAGGCCCAGCCGAGGTATTAGCGAAGCTACGAAGGAAAGAGATAACTCTGTTTCGAGCAGCTGAATTCCTCAACGTCACCGTCCATACGCTAGCAACCTATCTTTCGACTCTTCAAGGTCCGGACAGAATTTCCTTGGCCGGTGATTTAAGCGTGGCATCCGCTGGTGCATTAGACGGCAACAACGACTCGGCAGAGAACAACGAGACAGTTAACGACATACTTCAAAAAATTAACGCTAACGCGAATGCAGCTACGGCGGCGGCCCCAACGACGTCGGCAACGATAAAGAGGGAAGGTGGGGGTTACATTGAGGTACCGACGCAGGCTGTACCCAAAGCAGCCACTTCCGTTCTTGAAAATAATCCCGACATAACGATTGTCAAAACTGAAAACATGCCACGTAAACGAGATTTTGCGAAAGTTTCTGTTTCGAGTACGGAAAACAATAACGCGAAATTGATGAGCGGTGGAGCGGTTAGTGAAGTTACCCAACAACAGCAACAGCAACAAATACATCAACAACAGCAGAAAATCATTGCCGATTCTCTGTCAATGAATAACGACAACAGTAAACCCTAACTATTCAGGCCTTATTTGACACCGGCTAATCCACGTGCACCACTTGGTGGAGGAGCTACGAGCTATAGATCTGAGCTTTGCCCACGTAGATTCTACTCAAATGTTTTCACTCGATTTCTTACCAATTTTCATTTAAAGTAGCACCAAAGATGATATATTCGAATTCTTTTCGACGAAATTCTATTACTTCTACCACAAATTTTATTCCAAAAAATGAGACTCGAGATTAGATTTTCAATCCCGTAAAAATCCATGAATATTTAAGGATTATTATTTCACACTTCGCGACTAGGTAGATCATTCGTTTGTTATTTAAATTTCTTTTCACTTAGATGTCTATTATTATTATTAGTAATTAATTATTATTACAATAATGACTATTATTATTATTATAATTATAAGTGATTTGTATGTACGTTTAATATTTATTACAAAGCATATTGTAATTTGATCATTATTTATTGAGCGGGAATATAACGTTCTCAAGATTTTGCAAAACTCAACAAACTCATTATCAACTATTTATGAATGTTCATCTCCCTCCCCTTATAGAGACTTCAAAACACACGATGTTTGATTAAACCAATGTTGAAATTGAAATATTTTCACTGTTACATTCATTTAAAATAATCCTGCAGGGGAAAACCTTGCACTTATTAGATTTTTCAATCGAATTAAATTGAAAAATTTAGTAAAAAGAAACTTTGCGATTCATCTCAAATTGCACTGAAAAAAAAACAAATGCTTCGGTTTATCATTGTCTTGATTTATCCGGTTACGGTTTTATTTATTTAAAAAAAAAACAAAAACATATATCAAATCATACGAATGGAATTCGAAGATGTATATAGAGAATAATGAAAAAAGAAAGAAAAGCAATCAACAAATTCAATCAAAGATATTCTTGTATAATCGATGAACGTATACAAATATTTCGTCTAAATTATTTTTCGTCAAATGTGTAGTAATTGTATGATAGGTGATGCGAGAATAAATTATTGTATGGATTCTTCAAATAGATGATAAGTTTCTATTATCGAATGAACGGAAAACAAAAAGAACATGGTAAACCGAGTGCATTTGAATCAACTGAAAATCCTTTGATCTTAGACATTTTTTGGAATAAAATGAGATATTGATTTAATTTAAGGATATAAAAAGTTTGTATACGACTTACGTTCTTTCTTTTCTTCGAATAATTTTAAAGTTACATATAAATCTCAAAAATATGCGATCGAAGAAGGACTTTTTAGCGATTTTTATGACTATTCGTATTAAATTGTTTTTGAGTGTATAACATTTGACGACAAAATTCAATTTCTTGTTTTAGAAATGAAAAGAAAAACGGTACAATTCTACTTTGCGTTTCTATTTCATACGAGGAAATAAAAAATATAGGATAAGATTGCACGTAGGTGGTTTTTTTTTATGAACGTAAATTAGATATATGATTCTTTGCGAGCTTTTATTTATAAGAATTTTAATAAGTGGCTTTTATTTGCCCATCGATATCAAAGATGATTTTTATTTCAATGAAAAAAACCAGTACGTCCATTGTAAATATCGGTGCAATAGGAAAAAAACCTAGAATTAATTATTATTATTATTTTCCACATTAGGACATTTTTTAAGATAATGATGTGTATATGAATATGAATATAAATGAATAACTAAATAAATAAATATATATGTATACAAGTATATATTGATTTATTTACTTATTTGTGTATTTATATGCATAAATATATATATATATATTATATATATATATATATATATACATATATATATTGTAAACAGTCGTGCAATCGTATTTGAATGTTTATTGCAAAAAGAAATCATTTTGACATAGATAATCATGTCACTAATGCCTTGTTGATATATCAACTCGTGATTCCGTTTTTTTTAGTTCATTTTATTATAAGAAGCGTTCAAGCATGGTACCTATATCGAGTTAAATATATTTAAGTAAAAACAAAAATGAATAAAACGAGGCCGCACTTTGCAACCGTACTCCAATGAGATATATTGACTGGAAATTGAGTATTCCTGTTTGCTGAAGTTTG
Organism: Gonatopus flavifemur; assembly: GCA_018340375.1. Lineage (NCBI taxonomy): Eukaryota > Metazoa > Arthropoda > Insecta > Hymenoptera > Dryinidae > Gonatopus > Gonatopus flavifemur. The sequence goes on from JAFFJZ010000007.1 coordinate 21,203,145, forward strand.
AAAAACTATGTTTAAGAATCTATAATAATATAATAGAGGTATTCTCGATGATATTTTTTGATGATATAAGACTTAGTTGCATCGAAAACATTCATGCGCAGAGGGTACTTGTAAAGTAATCGGAGAAAAAAAAGCATGTATTGTAGTATGAATCGAAGTATGCATTTTTTGTGATAAATTATGTCACAGTAAAGTAAAAATGAAAGTGGTAATGTGATGTGTGTATATACAGAAGTGTAAGATACGATATTAATAAAAGAAAAAAAATAGAGTCGAATTTTTTGATGCGTGAACTGATGCTGAGTATATATTATATAATCTAATCTCTCTGTGTAGCAAAACTTTGAAAGGACGGTTAATTAAGCACTCAAATCTAACGTGCGTTTGGTGAGACACATTTTTTAATAGTAAAAAAACATAGTTAAGTAATGAGCAGCAAAAATGATAAGAATGTAGATTTTATTTATTTGTATGAAAATACATTAGTATAAATGGTATTTTTCAGTTAAGGTAAACAAAACTGAATTCAATTTTTTTGATTACTTTACGAGTGCTCTAAATCAGATCATTTTACCTTATGTAAGTACATTTTATACAACCGATTCTTGTTCTCCTGTAAGTTTTATCGAAAAAGAAATGAAAAAAGGAAAAGAAAGAAAAGCCGAAGGAACATGACTTTCGCGATTCAGAAGAGGATTATTATAAATAGTTATTGATCCCCATTCTGTTATTACTACTTTTGAATAGAAGAAAGGCATATTGTTTTGTGCTTTGAACTCTGGTAAAAATAGATCTGCTCATCCTCATTAATATTTAATTTCCATGAAAAAACAATCATTTGTGTCTCATTCAATACTGTATTAAGTATATAATAATTTCTTTTCCAATAAAATAAGACTAAGACATACCAAATGAAAAATATAAGGACGAGTTTTGTTAGGTTATAGTAATATCGCATATCACAAGAGAGCAAAAGAAAAAAACACATGCGCTGAATGAAGCACTCTGTATTGCCTATGCACGTGTCCCAACGGCAGTGAATGCACATTGGGACGCACAAGACCACTTTTACTCTAGTAAGAGTATACGACTAGAAGTATTAATATTTAATATTAATTATGATCGATACAGATTACCCAAAATGAATGGTTATCTTTTTGAGGATCATTATTGAGCCAAGGAACAAATTACTTCTCTTTGATTTCTAGGTCTTGAGATGGTTTTTTTTTTTTTTAATTATCGTTAGGAAATCCACGAGTAGCCTAAGTCGAATCCACGAATTTTAATTTTGACTCAGAATTAATTTTATGCTAACGTTGAACAATAATTTTTTAACAAAGTACAAAGCAGAATAAATTTTGAATTTGCGCAAGAAAGGATAAACTGATACATGCCAAATCGTATACTCAAAGATCGATGACCATTCATTTGGAATTTTCTTGTAACATAAATCCATGCATTGAGTTAAGCACTATTTAAAAAGGTCAACACAGATGTATGACTGCGTAATATTGACATTGTACGATGAAGAAGACAGGACAAGACTACTATTGCCTATTGGCAAAACTTTGAGATGCCACAATGTACTGCGGCTATCACACCATGAGACTAAAAAAATTGATATCATAATTAATTGTGTCGTTTGATATAAAAAAAAAAAAAAAAAACGAGTTAATGAATATAATAGTATGTATCATCGTTTTATACACAAAACTTAATTATATACATATATATATAAATAAACAAAAGCATAAATATATATGTAAATGTATATTTATATGCATATATGTATGTGTGTATATATGAAAAAAACCTGCGTACACGCCATGTACATTCCTAGCGATACATGTTCTCACTTTCATTACATTACATACATGCATCACAATACAATAATCATATATATACATATATATATATATAATATATATGTTTGTATGTGATATATAAATATGTCTTGCATATATGCACCCACGTACAAACATACATATACATATATGTTTATAATAATTATATAGTTATTCTAAACGGACCACCGCGATCTCGGCGTATTAAAATCGATAAATGAATCGGAAAGCATCCATTCATTTGTTAAACTCGTTATTCTTACCCGTCAATGCTAACAATACCATTAATTTCTCGACAGATGATTTTTTTCATGAGTCTAAATGTGTTTCAAAGTTTTATTAAGCATACTAGTAAAGTGAATTCACAAAAAAGGAATTAAAAGACTTAATTTTTAAAAATTGTATTCAAGTAGAAGAATACTTCTATAGATCTACTATAAAGAAAAATATTAAACCTCCGTTTATCGAAGAGAAAAATAAAAAAGCTGAACAATGGACAGGAAAAATATTGGAATGTCTTATAATGTTGGAAGGATTCGTTCGCCAATGACAATTTATTACACGATACACATGCACGCATAGTCTCTTTCTCTCCCAATCATTTCATACTTACGATTATCAAAATTATTTCAATATCAATCTCATTTTTTTTTTGTTTCAACGTTAGTCTGATATTTTGAAATTCAAGAGTATATATAATATTCAAATCCCACGAGCTAAACTCTTGAGTTGCAGAATATCATTTCTTAGCCAAAGTTAGGATTTGCATCATACCTTTAGTTGTCATTTTTGTTTGTTACTCATAACCGTGCACCGCGTACACATACATGTTTTTCATGAGAATATGTATTTGTACACAACCACACTTTATTATCTCTTATATCATGATCTATGTTTATCTATTATTATTATTATTACGATTAATTTTAATTTTCCTGAAGTATAATATTATCATTGATAATTGTGGTAATTTTTAGATTAGAAGAACAATATATTAGTATATAGGGATTAAAAGCATACATAATAAAATAGACAGGATATATACATATATATGAATATAGACAAATATATATCCCAGATATATGTGAGTGTATATTGACATGTATGTGTATATGCGAATGGAATATTGAGGTCGCAATTAGAAATTTTCTCAATCGAATGCATACAATGCTCTAGATACAAGACAATGAAAATTTATTGGAAAAGATTTTGTGAGAGTGAGGTTCACAAGGAGATAGCTAGTAATAAAGTAGGACCTGACTCGCACAGGACTGCTTCGCAGAGAATATTCATTGATTTGAACAAAATAAAATCAGTAAATGTAAATGTTTGTAAACAAATTATGAAACATTATTTGTTCAGTGCCTACATATTTACACAGTAACAATAAAGATGAAGATTAGCGAAAACTGTAGTTATATTTCAAACATCGTTTTCAAGGAGAAATTCAATGAAATAGATCCCTTTGCACCTACCTATGGACAGAACATGCGACTTTGATTCATCGATGCCCCTTTCTCTTCGGTTGATTAGAAACATTAAAATGTTCGGATTAAGTAGATCTAAGACCTTGAAAATTCTTTGTTATGAAGTAATTAGGAGTAATGATATGTTTTTAATTAATTATTCATCTTTTCTATTTTTTATATAATTGGATTTATACAAATAAAAATCTGAAAGAGTAAAACAAATGTTGCAGTAGATTCAAAATTTTCTAAATTTGATAAAATAAGCAATTTTTATTGACGACTTACATGAAAATTGATTAAATTCGTTACGAATTTCACGAGTCACGTCGAATTGAAGATTTTCTCTTCTGCGGGCAGATAGAGTTGAAAATTCTTTCATTCCACTGAGATCGAATTTTTTTATAAAATTTATATCTAATCAGAATGAAGGGATAAATAAATGAAAAGGTTTTAAATTCATATGATCCAAATTATGAAAATAAGGAAAAGAACGGATGAAATTGAATTAAAACTTGTATATCTCTTTCGCGGTAGAATACTTTGAAACAATTGAATTCAGATTTTCCAAAGGTGTATTCCTAAACCTATTTCATGACTACCTCTCAAGGTTCGGAACTCCTGGGATTGCCCAGTCGGCGCGATTAATCCGTTTCCTTCTTTCCGATAGAACCTTGTCGGCAATTTTTTGTTATTCAACTGAAAACATTCATGATCAGTTTTTCATGTTGAGAACATTATTCCTCACGAATTTATCCATTCTAAAATGTTCCTCATTAATTAACAACGAATTGGCAAGAAGGATCTATCGGAAAGCAGAGATGAATTGGAGAAATTGCCAACACAATGTTAAAATCATGGTCCGTACCACGTTCTCTTCTTTTGAAGAAAATCATGTAATTGGTTTAATTTTTCTTCTGAGCCAATCAGCGTGAAAGGATAAACGGAAAACGTGATATAACCAATCAGAAAGTAAGCTATGGTTTTCATATATCGTTAGCAATCTCTCCAACTCGTCTCTGCGAAAAGAAAAAAAGGGATTTATTGAACCCTCTATAAACGATGTTCATTGGTCAATTCTTATAGAGGAACCAACCACGTCCATCATTCTATGAGAAGTGATCAATCAGGATCGTGTGCAATCCTAAGACCCGCGTCATATGGAAATGAAAAAGGGTGGAAAGCAGAACGCGGGAGCCTTGGTTGGAGAGAAAGATGAATATTTGCCTCTCTCCTCAACTAAGGGTTTCACGCTCCGCTTTTCGCCCTTTTTCAGCACCATGTGACATGGGCCTAAAGGCTCAGAACCCTGCTACTTCTTCCTCATCGTGTTCATTTATTCTAAATCCTGGATTTATAAGGGCCAATTAGAATTCAGGATTTAGGATTTGAACCTTCATTAATTCCAAGCTTTTTATTCATTGGATGATACATAAAATAGGTATCCATTTTTTGGTTATCCCATTAATGGCGGCCGTTGTCTTATCCCTCATTGGAAGAGCCCTAGTACTAGCACTAAGACTACCCAGATAACACACGAAGAATTCTTTTTCAAGAGCAAGAATAGAACTCTTCAAGAACTCTTTTTGAACTAATGAATTCATATAGAGCTCTGGAGGAGTTCAATCTGTTGGACATTAACAAGTTCTTTGAGAGTACTCAAACAATACTTCTGATATTTTCAAAGAGCTTGTTAATGTCCGACAGATTGAACTCCTCCAGAGCTCTATATGAATTCATTAGTTCGGAAAGAATTCTTGAAGAGTTCTATTCTTGCTCTTGAAAAAGAATTCTCCGTGTGTTATCTGGGTACATCATCACCTGTGCTAAATCCGGAATTTATGAGTCCATTTCTAAAAGAATTTGCCATACCATACGTTCTTACTTTTAGATCTTCTCTACAATTGGGGGGATATGTATACTAACACTACTTCAAGAGCCCTCCAATTGGTTTGGAACACGAAGTAAGATGTACATACATGTGCCATTTCATGGGAGCTTGAAGGTGTCCAGCATGGATTGTTACAAGCGTCAAGCGTCAAGCCTTATCTACAGAAATTGACCAACCATTGAATTTTGGACTGTCAAACTTTCGGTACATTTTCATTCCAGCACATCGGCCTTTCGGAATATTGCACTTTTGGGTTCCTGAACCGTTCCCACCCGGAGAGGAGAATTTTCATACTTTCATATGATTGATATAAAATTCAGTACAGTTTATATATAAACACACCGGACGTCACAAGCCGCATACTACCCAAATAGCACAATTCTTTAGAAATAAAATGCATTTATTATATACTTTTTTAGAACTTTTTTGTATTATCTGGGTATACAGGTAGGGATTTTCTGTTTTTGCTATGGTCACCTCGGATTTCTCATATGAGATATCATCCCAGATAGAAAAATGTCTCAATAATGTCATCATAATGGTGACATGCACGCCAAGAAATGTTTGCATCATGGTACCAAGGTGTTTCCGCATAAGGCATTGTTATTGGTAGCAAAACGAGGTGATGGGACCATAATGAAGACATAATGTTTACATTTTATGCATCATTGCAAGCTGAGCGAAGTTTATGATCGTATGTTTACGGCACATTATGCTACAAAAAATTTAGGACATGGTTTTCTATCCTCTGATCACAGATTTTCAGGGGGTTTGCATTCCAGCATAGTAAAGTTTACTGGCTACTCCAATGATTCTTGAATATTCTCATGTAGGATCCACTTGATTAATTGAAGCTCTAAAAGATACTGGTATCGGGACGGTAGTATGCAACATGCTTGACTGATAATAAGCCCAACCCCGCTATCATAGTTGGATCACTAGTGATATTTATTAATTTCACTAGAAATCTCTAGTCTTCAGCCAGAGACAGGCGCAGTCGGGCTTATTACCAGTCATGCTCGTCGCATACTATCGTCGGGACTTCAGCTAAAACATATCTGTCAAAATCTGAGTTCATTCAGTACCTATACATGACACCTACGCCCCCACCCCTCCGTGGTGTTCAGGGAGGAAAAAGGGATCGGCGGATACAGCATAGCACGATGGTGAAGCAACGTAGAGGCAACAGAGGAATGCCCGCCCGAAAAAACGGCCCGGACATTTCTCCGTCATCTCCACGCTGCTTCTCCATTGGGTCACGTTACATCCACCGCTCCCTTCTTCTTCCCTTAATTCTACGGAGATAGGCTTGCCAGAAAAAATCGCCCAACTCTGATGATTGGCCGCTCCTTGTATAACCGACCAATCGGATTTTTGATTTCAAAAGAATTCACCAATGATCAAAGTTTGGGCGGGTTTTCTGGCAACCCTATACGGAGACACGACGTAATTCCATCGACGACTGTTCTGTATGGGTAGCGCTCCAACTTATGCCAACTTGCTCCAAGTATTAAGGTTGCCAGAAAAAACCGCCCAAACTTCGATCATTGGTGAATTTTTTGGATGTATGTCAAAGATTCGAATTATAAATGTTTCGAAACCTTGGTTGAATAAAGAGGTTGTACGTTGTTATTCTTTTCAACTAAGGTTTCGGAACATTTACAATTCGAATCTTTGACATACACCCAATTTTTTTGAAATCAAAAATACAATTGGTTGGTTTTACAAGAAGTAGCCAATCATCAGAGTTGGGCGGTTTTTTCTGGCAAGCCTGCCAAGTATTCCGGATTTCCTCTTACATTCAGGGCTGGGGCTATGTGACTCAATATGCTTTTATATAAAATTTGTATACAATGTCAGTCAATATTTTATCCAAATTTATAGAAACTCGATTCAAATTTTATATAACACGTCGTTCAATAAGTCTTGAGACTAAGGACGAAAACAAAATTTTTTTTTCAAAAATTATTTTTATTCATCAATATAATCTCCTTTTAGAGTGATACAATCTTTCCAACGCCTTTCCAACATTTCTATACCATGTTTATAAAAGGATTTATCCTTTGCTTCAAAATAAGCTTCAGTTTCGGCAATGACCTGCTCATTCGAGCCAAATTTTTTTCCCTGGAGCATTTTTTTGAGATCAGCAAAGGGCCAGTAGTCGCTGGGGGCTAAATCTGGCGAATACGGGGGGTGCCCTGGTGAAAATCCAAAAGTGAAGGAAGAGGGTATTGGAGCAAATGGAACGTGAAAATGTTTCAATTCCCTCCTAAATTACTTTCAGGTGACTCTTTGTTACTCTTAGGTGACTCTTCGCTTGCGCTTTCGCCGCGCTTTCGTCGCGTTTCAACGCTTCATTTTCACCAGGGTGGCGAAGCCAATCAAAGCCCAACTCGTTGAATTTTGCGATTGTTTTCATGGACTTGTGGCATGGTGCATTGTCTTGGTGAAAAAGGATTTTTTTCTTCTTCATGTGCGGTTGTTTTGCTGCGATCCCCTCCTTCAAACGTACCAACAAGTCAATATAATAATCACTATTGATCGATTGACCTTTTTCCAGGTGGTCAATGAAAATCACGCCATGTGTATCCCAAAAAACAGACGCCATGACTTTGCCAGCAGACTGCTGCGTTTTTGGACGCTTTGGGCGGCTTTCGCCAGCCATGCGCCACTCAGATGATTGCCGATTCGACTCCGGAGTGAAATGATGCATCCATGTTTCATCCATGGTCACGTATCAACGCAGGAAATCCTTTTTATTGCGAGTAAATAGCGATAAACAGCTCTCTGAATCGTCGACTCGTTGCTGTTTTTGCTCCACTGAAAGCAATCGCGGCACCCACTTGGAAAAAACCTTTTTCATGAAGGATTGTAAATACGCTTCCAGATGATATCTGTGTCATTTCTGCAATCTCACGGACCTTCACTTTGCGATTTTTCATCACGATTTTTAACACTCCACTCACATTTTCCGGTGTAACGGCTTCTAATGGCCTACCCGAACGTTTCGCGTCGTTTGTGTCCGTACGACCACGTCTAAACTCAGCATACCAATGACAAATCATTGGTTTGGATGGAGAGGAGTCCGGGTAACGTTTTTCAAGCCATTGCTGGGCTTCTATGGTATTTTTACCCATTAAAAAACAAAGTTTTATCAACACGCGAAACTCGCTTTTTTCCATTTTTCAAACAAATTACGAAGTGACTTTACTCTAACCTCGATAACCCTGCTGTTTGTGGTCCGATCGACGTGAAATTTTTACACGTCTCATGTGAAGGTTCGCACTCTGGGGAAACGTGGCCAGTTTGGCACTACTAGCACCAGCTCTGGGTTAGTCTCGGGACTAGATGTAGTAGATTGAACGATGTGTTAAAATCACATATGGGAGCCTTCCGGAGTGGCTGATCCGGATCAGCTACTTCGGAAGGCTCCTAAGTCGTATTGAGTGTTTCCGAACAGGAGTACAAGCAACTTCCAACTAATCGACAAATTCAAAATTTTCGATCGAGAATTGCTTTTGTTTCTGCTCAGAGTAGTTATCGGAAACACCCATTATAGCCCCAGCCCTAGTCACAACCACTCCCGGTCTCCCCTACACACAGAAGAAAGTGGCATCACTTTCGGACGAAGCATAAATTCTAAAAGAATTTGTACACTAGATAGTCAAAATAATGGATAAAGTCAACGAATTATTTAGATACTCCGGAACGTGTTCAATCTGAATAGATAATGGAGCGCGAGGTGGTGATGGGGATTTTTTGAAAGGATCGATAATTTTTATATAGAAAAGAATCAATCTTTTCCAAAGATTGCCATCACTTGTGCGAGGTAGAAAAGGTGGCCGGTACAAATATATGTATGCTCAAATGTCCTAAGTGAGTAGTATACTCAACTCACACTCCAGTGGAAATGTTTCTAAAATTATATATAATTTATATATAATTCATATATAAACTGTATTGAAATAGATATGAATTATATATAATTTTGAAAACTTCTCCACTCGGGTATTATCCGCCAGGTGTGAAATTGTTATAATCCAGGGTGCCTATTTTTCTTTTTCTTGGACTTGTATCACTTTTCTTTGTTCATCTAATCATTATCAAGTCTCCCGATGATGGGACCATACCAAGACCTCGAAACATTGAGTTTTAAAGTTTGAATAAACTTTTCTACTCCAGGAAATTATGCTGATTATTCTTCATTCAAACCAGTGTACAAATCTTCCTCGAATTCAGCCTCCGTCTAAACGTGACATATCATTCAACGGAAATTTGGATGACTCGTTTTTTCTGTGCACAATATCCAATATAACATGATGAATCCCGACTATAATTTTTATTCCTTTGTGCAATTCTTTATCGTTTGTATCGTAAAGTTAGCAAAATTTACCAAGATTTGATGCTTAATACACTTACTGTAAATACCACGGTGCAATTGGAATCGATTTCTAGAGTGTTTGATTGTTCTTCAAAGGTTCTTTAGAGTTTTTTATTATGATTTCCTACGATTCTCTAGAAACGATACAGTTTTTCAAATGTATGTATATATATATACGAGACTGTATCGTGAATGCACAATTCAATTCCAGACGTAAAGTATTTGTAATTCAATCGTAATGATCTTTTTATTCTAATGTATGATGTCAAAATTTTACGCGGAATTGTTCAAACTTCGATTATAATCAAGAATACAAGAAAGCTCACAAATCATGAATGTTGAATGGACGTATGTGAAATATACTTCAATCATTTGAATGAAGAACTTTTGATTGGTATGAATTAAATATTTCCAATATAGAAACGCTTCATTCTGATTTTTTATCGGATTGAATTGGATTTTTTAACTAGGATCTCCATCAGATCAATGGGAAAACATCACTCGCAAATTGTTAATCAAAATTCAATCCTGCATTCTCAGATAACACACGAAGAATTTTTTTTCAAAAACAAGAATAGAATTCTTCTTTTCAAACTAATGGATTCATAAAGAGCTCTGAAGGAGTTCAAAGTTTGGGACATTAACGAGTCCTTTGAGAGTACTAATAAAATCCTTTCAGCATTCACACAGAATTCGTTAATGTCCCGAACATTGAACTCCTCTAGAGTTCCTTATAAATTCATTATTTCAAAAGAAGATCTTGAAGAATTCTATTCTTGTTTTTAGAAGAGAATTCTTCGTGTGTTATCAGGGTTATAAGAAAAAATCCTCCGCACCGTTGTACCTGATATCATATTGAATCAGAACTTTCTTGACTAATGATTGTATCTTTGAATTTGCAGGAGTTATTGGTTCAACGACGAATGAGAAAAATTTCAAAAGAAAAATACTGAGGAGCCGCCATTTTGTTATTCACAGCTTCGGAAAAATTTTAAAACACACTTCAATAGTTATGTAATAAAAAACTTTTGGCCAAATTTCGATATATTGTATGGATTTTTTTCATATTCCCCAAATTTCCTCTTTTTTCGGCCTCTACACTGGTTTACATCCTCAACGAAGAGAACGCAGGCTTAGATGAAGGCCTACATTGTAAGAACAGGCTACACTTCAAAGAGTCAAGGTGAAATTTTCGCCTGGTTTGGTGGCAGTAAAAATCCCCCACGTGGAGAATTTTTGCTGCCACTAAATTTGGGAAACCTTCACTTTTACTTTTTACAGTGTTTTCGAAGACAAATGGATATTGATGGATATAAGAAACTCAGTACTGGCTACTATCCAGATATCACAAAGCCTCTCAAAGCCTTCGAAAAGATTTCTCAACCCAGCCAGCACAAATAATCAATTGCAATTCAAGAAGATTTCTTATAGATCTTTTAAATAGTCCCCGTTATGCGACCAACAATGAATTCAAAATAAAAACGTATTGAATGCCCGAAGAATTCGTTATGAAGTCTCGGTATGAGTTGTTTATGAACATTGAGTTGTTCATTGAGACTTGATTTTGAATTCATTGAATTCATATTGAACTCATTATTAGTCGCATGGCGGGAGCTCTTCGCAGAGACTCTTGTGCTGTCTGGAAAGAGTTCTTGAAAAATCTTTTCGAATTCTTTTGGAACAGATATGCTGTATGGATAGTTCTTTTATTTTTCATTGAAATATGAGGATAACCAACCAGATAATACCGCTCAAAATTCAGATCATAATGTTGAATAAATTTTATTATGCGCTCTAATCTGCACTATCGCAAAAACTGTATGATACAGTGAAAAAATCGTATATTAGAATTCAGAATATTCCTTTAAAGTATGAGACTAGTACGTAATCGGCTAAACGTGTGGTTGATATTTGGATAGCTAAAAGCTAGCTGTGGTAGCTATTTTTTAGCTGTGGCAACAAAAGTTAAAGTGTGTGGTAGTTTCGCTATCCAAATATCAAATACACGAAATAGCTACCAAAGCTGATTCCTAGCTACCACAGCGAATTATTTTTTTCCGGGTACTCACGCGCTTGTTCAAATGGATGTCGACAGAGAATGATGGTGTTCTAAAGTGAGACCTGATTAGAGAAACCTACATTGCTATTAAGATTAGTATGTACTAGGCTTATATTAGGGGAGAGTAGGGTAATTACGAACGCGGGGTAACGCTGAACATCGTGATTTCTTTATATTCCTGTTCAGTTGGAGCCATGCGTTCTTGCAGGTAAGATCGCCTAGTATATGCCTGATATTTTCACTTTCTTTAGAGCGAAAAAAATAGTTCGGCTTTCAAGCTCAGGACTCATGACATATTTCAATGATTTCCATGTAACGTTGGTTTGTTGAACGAGGCAATAGATTTTTTTGGAATTTTCATTCATATTAAACTCAATGCGTACACGGAGAACAAATGGTTTGCTACTATAGCGCCTACAAAGAAATTTGTTGTCCTTGCAAAAATACTCACTCCGGCAGCTAAGACCTTAGTTCTGTTAACAAATTTGTTTATGTCAGCAAAAAAGTGTAGTTGTGTCAATAATTTTTCTTGCTCTTCCAGCTAATTTTTTTTTGTAAGCGCTATAGTAAAGACCTGCTTGTTATGCCAACCATACTTTTTTTCCCGCGTAGATTCAAAAAGTCACATCAATGAAGATTTCATTTTCAATTTCCCATTTTTAATTATAACTCTTAGTTTTGTTTCATGTTAGATGTTGTTACAGTTAACAGCGTGGAGTAATTACGAACGGGTTCAATAAAACAAATTTAATCAGTTGATGTCACCAAATATCGATGTCTTCCATCTTAAATTATCAATTCATATTCATTTCCGTTGATGTTTACCTCTTTGAACATCAATCATAAATTCAAATGAAAAATCCAGTAAAAATTATATATTTTGTGTTCATTTTGTGTTTGAGTGAAATTTCACTTCGTGAGAGCTTTTTCGTTTTTCATAATATCATTATAATGATTCTTTACACATGCTGGATCGATGTACACCATGTCACATGCTACGGAAACAAATTAGTAACAATTTGGAACAGTATTCGTAATTACCCCACGGTATTCAGGTAAGTCCAAATGTCAAGGGTTCTCATTTATCTTGAAATCTCAATGTAACCTGACGATTTCTTATAAAAACTTTGATTGAACTTGAAGTTGATTAATCAAACTTCAATTTTCAATGCGGAGATGTTTGATATTTGAGTGATTTCTTTAAGCTTTTTGCGATCATCCTTATGTGTTCGTAATTACCTTACTCTCCCCTATATTGGAAATTCTTATTTTTATGATTTTTTAGGTGTACGGTTTGTATAATCTTCTTTTTTCTGCGTACACGGAGAAAAAGGTATCTTGAGAAATACCGTAATTCATTGGTTTTGGCGTTGGTCTAACCCGCGTCAGAATATTTTCGTGAAGATGGCTGAGACTTTCATGAATAAGGTACCATACTTCTTTATAAAAGTCCAAGAAATTATGGGACTTTTAGAGGTTCGTTCACGTAAATATTTTGACTCGGTCCAGACCATAAATTATGGTATTTTTCAAGATATCTGTTTTTCCATTGAGGGGGGTCTCGCTTACCGAGGGCTTCATTTTCAACACAGAAAGCTCGAATAACCTCCCTGGTGAAAAATCCATTGGATCCGACAATGCAATTTCATGAGATTTGGTTAGAACATTGTCCGGGATACAATGAGATTTGGCGAGAATGAATGAGATCTGGTGAAAATCGATGAATTTTTTTAACCAGGGCTTACAATCATGAGCCTCAAAATTCTTGATTTGGGCCTCAATACGTACTAACTATTTGGTAAGTAAGTTTTGCCTCAAACGTACGCTGTAAACGATTTTTATAGAAAACTTCATATAAATGCTCGGGAGTAATTAAAACATACATGCGTTGGGAAATTTCTGTATTTTACCGGAAATTTACTGGAAAATGATAGTAAATCGAATTTTTAGTTAAATTTATAGTAAATTTCATACACGGAGAAAATCTTGTAGTAAAAATTAATATATCTATATCGCAATCGTGGAATATACCCATATAACACACCAGTTCAGAAATTTCATAATTAGTTGAATTGGGATTCAAAGAATTCATTATGAACTCTCAAGAATTCTTTTTGAATTTCTGTGTAGTGATGCCAGAAATTTTGAGATCCAACGGCCTACATTAAATCAAATACTTCTGTTAATCGGAATGACCAATATATTCCGGTCTCGGCGCTCTTTCTCCTTTGTTTCTGGCAACACAGCTTCTGTGCTGATCCCAAGCGTGTGTTGCCTATAATGACAATGGGCCCCAGGCTGGGTCAATCCTCTTCAACCCAGTATTGGGGAATGACGATGGGGCCCATGTTGGCTCAATCTTGGCCCTGTTGTGCTTTCCCATACAATTATGGTTGGTAGAAAATGGAAGTAATGAATCTTAGTGCGGGCAAAATTGAAGTTGGCCCCAATGTGGACCAGCGTTAGGCCAAGATTGGGGTGAATTTATAGTCCGAGCATGTGCGTGCAATCCTAAGCGTGTATGAATTGTGGTCCCACTTTGGTCCAGTCTTGGGCCCATTTCGGCAGGATGGGGCTCAACACTAGGCCCAAGATTGGGCCAAAGTGGGGCTGAAATTCATTCCCGCTGGGGCAGAATTCGAAGCAATTCTCAAATTTAAAAAAAAAAGGAAGGGGCAGTATTGATTGCCTAATCTGGGTTCATGCTGGGCTCATGGTGTTACCAATCCTCGGGCAAAGCAATAAAGCCAAGCTGGGAACGATGTTATCATCTCAGGGTCGGCTCCATTTGTCTGCCCAGCTTGGCCCCACGTTGGGCGGCATGGGCATCCACCCTGGGTGTAGATTGGGCGTGCCGTTAATACACCTTTGAGATGGGTATTTTATTGTGACGGAAAAAACCATGAGTATGCGACAGACTACCGCAACTCTTCGTGAATTCAATATGCGGAGTAATGAAAGAATACGAAGTTATAGTTCCCCTCAAGAAAATTTACGCCATTTTGACCGAAATGATTCATTTTTTCGCAAAAAATTGGGGGAAAAATGAATTGGTTTGATCAGAAAGAAGTCCCCAAAGGTTCTATCGTCATAATCAAGTACCTATATCCTACGGGTACGATACTTTGTCTCCCAGATAGAAAAATGTCTCAATAATGCCATCATAATGGTCATATGGACGCCAAGAAATGTTCGCATCATGGTGCCGAGGTGTTTCCGCATACAGCATTGTTATTGGTGGCAAAACGAGGTGATGGCACCATAATGCAGACATAATGTTTACATTCTATGCATCATCGCAAGCTGAGCAGAGTTCATGATAGTACGTTTACGGCACGTTAAGTCACAAAATATTCAGAGTATGCTTTTCTACCTGGGTCTAATAATCTTTAACATAAATTTTTCGGAATTTTTCGATCCCTGCGTATAGGAACCCATCAAACACGGTTTGTCACTGTATCATAATTATAATATTACTTCAAAATCACATGCAATATAACCTGCTTGTTACATGCAATCGAGAGATACGTGTAATTTCACATCCATAAAAAAGGATTCACGATATTTGTTGTGTTCATTACACGGTGGTTGCATGCATTGTTATGACCTTTTTATTTTGGAAAATAATAATCGTAGACACTTTTTGATCTTAGATTCGAAGTCACGCGTATATATATATATATATATATGTGTGTGTCTGTTCAATCTCAAAACTGACGTTAACAAAATTTATCGGGCTCAGATAGAAAAATGTCTCAATAATGCCATCATAATGGTGACATGCACGCCAAGAAATGTTTGCATCATGGTATCAAGGTGTTTCCGCATAAAGCATTGTTATTGGCAGCAAAACGAGGTGATGGTACCATATTGAAGACATAATGTTTACATTTTATGCATTATGTTACAAAATATTTAGGGCATGGTTTTCTATCTGGGGGGTCTAATACCCAATAACCATGAACATCTTCAAGATATCTTGAAGATATCATTTGAAAGACATCTACAAGACATATCAAAAAGACAACTTGGAGATATCTTTTGAAAGACTAAAAGACATCTTTTTGATATGTCTTGAAGACGTCTTCCAAAAGATATGTTTAAGATGTTTTGCCAAATTTATCCCTAAGATCAGCAGTTTTGAGGTTAAGAGTGCATATGGATAACACTCCAAATGTCTTTGTTCACAATCAAATTGCAAAGAAGGTGGACTCGTTCATAAAGTAAAAGTTTGAATGATCCATGTAAATACTAACAAATTATGTGAAAAGTACGATTCCGTAACCTTGCAGTGCTAGCACTAAAAGTAACGAATCTCCAAGTCCCAATATTTTGCGAATTATCAAACTTCTTACACTGAATTTTATGTACGGCCTTCGTGTACGGTGATTTTATCAAACTCTCATTCTCATTTACTAATAAGTTGTTTTTCAATAACATTGAGAAAAAAATAATTTAAAGGTATCTATGATATTCATCAGACACTATAACGATCACTGGATCATGTACTTCAATATATTCCCAGATAACATGCTCTCACGAAGCGACGCACATGGATAAGTATTTGCGCGCAATATGCTTGTACGCTCACGAAGCGACGCACATGGATAAGCTTTTGCACGCAAACCTAGGGGGGAGCTTCAAAATGTTATCTGGGATTTCACCAAATTCATTAAACTGTTCAAGTTTTGAGCACAATCAACTTATCTTATATTTGTACATAATAAACATGTTTATTACAAGGTGCACCTTGTTCAAAAGATCACTGTTACTCTGAAAATAAACACCTCTGACATTATATCTCACTATGTGATATCGACAATTATAAACACCATCATCAAACTGTCTGTATGGCTCAGGTCAATGAAGCGTGCGTACGTTGTAAAATACCCGGGATCGAATCCCGCAACCTCAAGGATCCTAAATTCAAGTAAGATACAATAGAAGTATAGACATATAGAAGTAGACATATAGAAGTAGTGGTGGAAGAGGGATGATGAAAGAAAAGAGGAAAGGAAGAAGGGAGAAAGAGGGGAGAATTTTTTTTATAGACACCCAAGTGTGTATTGACGGCGGGCCCCATCTACGCCCAGGGTGGGTGCCCATGGTACCCAACGTGGGACCAACCCTGGGATGATAACATCGTTCCCAGCTTGGCCGTATTGCTTTGCCCGAGAATTGGTAACACCACGGGCCCAGCATGAACCCAGACTAGGCAATCAATACTGCCCCTTCCTTTTTGTTTTGAAATTGTAAAATCCCTAGCATGTATATACCATGGGGCTCACCCCGAGTCAGCATGGGTCCCATCCTGCCAATATGGGCCAAAGTGGGACCAAAATTCTTACACGCTGAGGATTGTACACGCATGCTCGGGATATAAATTCACCCCAATCTTGGCCTAACGCTGGTCCAAATTTGGGCCGAGTTCAAATGTGCCCGCACTAAGATTCATTATCTCCATGTTTGTTCAACTATAATTGTATGGTAAAGCACAACAGGGCCAAGATTGAGCCAACATGGGCCCCATCGTCATTCCCCAATACTGGGTTAAAGAGGATGGACCCAGCCTGGGGCCCATTGTCATCATAATCAATACACGCTTGGGCATATTCAAGATTTTTTTGTTATATTTTTATGAATTCTTCAAGACATTTTCAAGACTTGATCGAATACGTCTAAAACATATCTTCCGCAAGACCTTTTTGAGATATCTTAAACTTGTCTAAATCAGTCGCGTAAGACATCTTTTAGATTTCTAAAAGGCATCTTCGAGACCTTTCTGCAAGACACCTTTCAAAATTGCGAGATATCTTTGAGATATCTAAAAGATGTCTTTTTGTTTGATTGGGTAGTATCGCTTATAACAGATGGATGAAACCACGATGTTGCTAAAATGAAACCTGTTATATTGTAGTACCTTTCGATGAATGTGAAATTACAAGCTAACAGTCTATTGCATGCAACAAACAGGTGATATTGCGTGTGATCTTAAGTTACATTGTATTTATGATGTGGTAACAAACTATGTTTGGTGGGAAAATTGCCATTATTTTTTACAGCGTACCCTCTAAATCCGAATCAGTCAAAAGTGCTGAGAATCAAAGAATTTCACTGATTCGGATTTACAGAGTGCCTCACAATTCATCTGATCTAACTGCAACGTGTTTGAAGTGGCCATTTGGATGATTCCGACAAAACCATTGATATGTAACTTTCATTATTTCCAGCTGGGTACTGATGCCACGCCAACTGCGCGCAAATAGCTGTCATCATCATGCGCGTATGAGAATGATGGCTCCCTGCAGTTCTGCCTACCAAGAGTGATGCACATGGATTTGATTTTTCTACCGATTCAGTGGCTCGGTTTGTACGCGAATTGCTCACATTTGCACACAAAGTGTCGTTAGAGCATTTTTCGCATAAGTATTGTAAATATTTTGTTTTTGAAATCTCCTTTCTACCTAGAAGAATCGATTACCCAATTTCGAAGACTGATGGAGAAAGAGTGAGAAACTAAAGAGGAAATGCATGATCTAATCGTTCAAGGCTCTCGTTCGTCATCAATACCAAGAAGGACAGCAACAGAATTTCCCAATAGATTCCATATTTAACTCCATTCCGTCGACAAGTTGAATTTTGCGAAGTAAATTTCATGCCAAAGAATCTTTTTCTCGTTCACAACCAAAAACACATCCTTAACTAGTAGTGAAGGGGAAAAAAAAGATTAATACGATAGAAACACATGACGTAGAAATGGCTAGCATCGCCGTCGTATAGTATGGATTTTCACCGTGTTTCAAGGCATCTGTGAGTCTGCGCCAGTCGGGCGTCGCGTTTCGCAGCGGCTTTGCAGATTATTACTTTGTGACACATTGCAATTTCAATTCTCTCACGAACGGAATCAAAGGAAACTGGAAAGATTTTTTTACGATGTAATTGACCGATGCAGCACATTTCTTCTCAAATTCAATGAAATTTTACAAAGAAGAGAAAGAAAATTGAAAACCGCATGTCACATATACTTTGCACAGATTTTCAATTTATCTGATCCAAATATTGATACTTCAGGTATTGGGGTTGGAATATTACGATCATGTAAATGCATCGCATTACGAAAACACCAAACAATATCGTATTCATATGCACACATATACAAGGTGAGTGACGATCCGCGGATGACTTTCCAGCGGCTCGTTGATTCAACAATTTTTATATGAAACGTGTCACCTGTACATAACATATATATTTGTGAAATCAAGTATTCGTGCAACCATCGTTCATGAAATTCTTGTCATTTCTTGTTTTCTTGCGTGTTACGATTCACCCTGTATATATGTCATTCGAAGGCGCCAAGCATGGCTCCAGTTCAGCTGTATGGGCACTAGCAGCAGCAGCAGCAGCAGCCACGCACACTCCTTACACATTCACGTCAATGTCGTTATTCTGACCAGTAACACGCTTCTTTCATTCCAGCAACGTGTGCGCTGTGGGAATTTGCTCTGATCCGATGCGTGTATAGTACGCGTCAGTTTGTTCTATCAAGTGGTGAGTCACGGATGCTATTATTCCAGTGAGTGCTGAAATATTCTTTTGTTTATAAAGATTATAATAACGTACCCAACCATCATCTTCGAAGTAGCACCGATGAAAGCAAAAATTCGTGTATATATAGATAATAGTCTATAAAGCTTTATGTGTTTATATACACGTGTGAACAAACCAATTGAAATATCCGTTATAATAACCACGATTTTGCAATGTAAATGTGATCTTACGTACGATATAACGTCTTTATAAACCACAAAACAGAGTAATACTGTACAACGTAGTTGACATGATATTGCAAAATTTACTACCCGATGAATTGTACAATATTGCAAATCGTTCTTTAACGTATATATTTAAACAATCGACCGCTGGTAACGAGTGATGATCTCTTTTCATTATGTCTTGGACTACAGAAATTATGTATAAATTGCCATTGACACGTTGGAATTATCATAATACGATTTCGTAATCGGTTTCATATGTTATTTAATGTCATATATTAGTGAATATGATTGAATGTTCAATCGTAATGTATGTCACGTCGTATGTGCACTTTCCTATATTGAGTTATATACATTATTCTCTGTTTAAATCGATTTCAATTTCAATGACAATAATGTTTTGTGAATTTCAATTTCAAAGCACGCATGTTTCACTGTAATGGAAGTAACTTTATATAAAAACAAAAGTATACAAAAGCACGTGTTCCGCGTGGAATATTGTCATGATGTTTCTTAAATGTTGTTTTCTTAGTCTTATGAAGAATTCTTTACGAATTCTGATGGCTTCGAATATATTCATCGTGAACTCATTTTCAACCGTTGTTAAACTGTCCAGGATCGATCTTCAAATTTCATGAATGTTGAAGGAATGTTTTATAAAATTCTGTGGAAAATTGATATGAAATGGAAAATCCTTCTTATTCGAAATTCTTCATAGAAAACTTCGAAAAAATTTTATAGTCACCAATGAATCCATTGAATGGTAAATTTCACGTGTTTTACAATTTTGAATGAGGAGGAAACTATCCGATGATAATGGTTTGCGATAGTGGAAAGAATTCACTATAAAAAGTTGTTACAAATAAACCAGATTGTTGAGAAGTATTCAAAAAAATTGCTGTGAAAAATTCATATTTTTTATTCACAGCTGTTTATATACAGGGTGTCCCAGAATTCATCATTTGCATTTTTGTGGCATATTCTGCAACCAGAATGCAATAATGTCCCGTTTGGAAAAAATTTTTTTGAGGCTTAGTTTTTGAGATATGAACATTGTGATATTTTTTTGAAAATCCAAATAACTCAAGAGCATTGTGTTCTTTATACTTGAACCTGACATTATTGGCTAAGTTGGAAAACGGCAGATCTCTGGAAAAAAATGGAACTATTCTATCATTGTTCATTCCAGAGCTATAGCGATTTGAAATTTCTGGACTTCCAGTCAATCAGAGTTCAGCAACTTCAAATCATCATAGCTCCAAAACGAACAATGATAGAATAGTTGAATTTTTTCCCAAGGACCCGCCGTCTCCCAACTTAGCGAATAGTGACAAGCTCAAATATGTAGCACATGGTACTTTTGAATAATTTGGATTTGAAGAAAAATCTAAAAATGTTTTCATCTCAAAAACCAAACTTCCAAAAAAATGTTTTCAAACTGGAAATTATTGCAGTTTGGCTGCACTGAGAAACAACGTAGAGGAGCCAACCGCATATGAGTTTGGATACGGCGAATCCTGCCACGCCGTTGACTCAATTGAATATCGATTGAAATGACCGAATGAGCATTCACTTCAATCGATATCCAGTTGAGTCAACCCCGCGGCGAGATTCGCCGTACTCATCTGCAGTTGGCTCTACTATTTTTTTTCTCAATGTGCAGAATATGCCACAGGAATGCGAATGATGAATTCGCGGACACCCTGTATACCATCTTTCTTCGGATACAACAGTGAATTTCCAATGTTTTATATAATACACTATAGGAATACTCGGTATTCACTGTATCCATACTTTTGTATAAAATATGTATCAAATTTTAATGGAAATTTTATATAAATTAGATATATATTTTATATATGAAGTATCGATGCTGTAAACATCAGGCAATTTTTCATGTTACATTTTAGGCAAGAGAGATATCAAAAGTTCTTACGAATCATAAAATTCCCATCTTGTGTTATATATTCGTTACAAGACAAATCAAAATTCGAGGAAGCATTGAATTCAACACTAAGTTATGTGCATATCAGTTCACGCGACCTGATTTCACAACAATTTCTTGAAAGTGCATGACAAATCCAGATAGCAAATGCTTAGAGCAATTATAAATGATCAAATGAATTCTCTGAAAGACAAAGAAATATTGCTATTGGGGAATCACGATGACGTTCGTGAGTAATCTTTCGTGAAATTTCAATCTAATAACGGGATAAGTTTCCCCTCTTTCATATCTTTCCACCTGTTTTAGAATGAATTTTTATTTTCATCAGAGTTGCAGTATTATTACTTTTTGAAAATGGATTTTCACTCCGAAAAAGTATAGAGTTTATTATCCTTGTCCTACTTATAGTTGAGAGGAAACATGAAAGAATTTTGGCATGCACTGAACGTAGCCGGTGCATCTCGGTTCATTTGTAAGCCATTTACAATTGAATAAAATGAGCGTCTGCAGAATCAGTTTCTTATAATGAATACAGTCGGTTCAAAAATTTACTGAGGATATTGTGGATGAAAAAAACTTGTTCGCCTTTATACGCTTTCTTTCGAGAAAAAACCTTCTATCGATCAATCACTTTATATAGTTTATATACAGTGTATAAAAATAAAATAAAATAATTTGGAGAGGGGAAACCAATTGGATTCATTAAAATTATCAACATCATTCACTGTGATGAACAGTTAACAAATTTCAGATAATACAATTTCTGGTTTAAATTGAGAGTTTCTATTCAAGAGCTCAAAAAACAGTCTGAGTAGTGATGTCAATTCTTTTTTATACAAAATACATCAAATTCTTATCAATATTTGATACAAATCTGTGAAAACAAAAATCTATAAATACTTTCGCTATAAAAGAGAATCGATTCTGTTCAAAAATTGGCATCACTAATTTCGAGTGAAAAAATTTTTTAAATTAAATTCCATTTATATCGAATTATATAAAAATTATATTAGGTGTACAAATAAGTTTCCGCGGTTTTTTTATAAAAAATTAGGAATTTATTGTAAAGGAAAAGTACATTACGTTTTATTCAAAGTATTTTCCATCATTTGCCACTACTTTTCCCCATCTTTCTGGCAACATTCGGATACCCCGTCGAAAAAACTCTTCATCTTTTGACGCTATCCACAAATCTACCCAATTTTTGGTGTCTTCATATGATGTGAAGCGCTGCTCAGACAGACCATGTGCCATCGACCGGAACAGGTGATAATCAGAAGGGGCTAAGTCTGGTGAATACGGCGGGTGGGGTAAAACTTCCCAGTTGAGTGTTTCCAAGTATGTTTTTACCGGCGCCGCAACATGTGGACGAGCATTATCGTGTAAAAGAATAATTTTGTCGTGTCTGGAGTAGTAATGGGCGCGTTTTTCCTTAAGTGCCCGACTCAATCTCATCAATTGTGTTCGGTAGAGAGCTCCAGTAATGGTTTCGCTTGGTTTCAGCAATTCATAATACACGACACCAAGCTGATCCCACCAAACACACAGCATGAGTTTTTTTCCATGAATATTCGGCTTAGCTGTCGATTTTGATGGTTCGCCGGGCTTAACCCATGACTTTCTCTTCTTTGGATTATCGTAGTGAATCCATTTTTCGTCACCAGTGACTATACGATGCAAAAAACTCTTTTTTTTATTCCTGGCAAGCAGCATTTCACTCATGCATAACCGGCGTTCAACGTCTCTCGGCTTTAGTTCATATGGAACCCAATTTCCTTGTTTTTGAATCATTCCTAACGATTTTAAACGATGTGAAATTGCTTGTTGAGTCACTTGTAGAGTAAGTGCAAGTTCTTTTTGCGTTTGGGACGAATCTTCCTCCAATAGTACTTCTAATTCCATGTCTTCGTACACTTTCGGCCTTCCACTGCGTTCTTTGTCTTTAACGTCAAACTCACCGTTCTTAAACTTTTGAAACCATTCCTGACAACTTCTCTCACTTAAAGCAGCTTCACCATATGCTTCTAGAAGCAATCGATGCGCCTCAGCTGCAGATTTTTTCACATTAAAGAAGTAAATCAAAAGTTCCCGCAAATGATGCTTATTCGGAATAAAACTTGACATTTTTGCACGAAAAAAATTACGTGATGCTGATACGGAATCACTAGTACTTCAAGGTTATGGTGTTGCCAGATGACTAAACTTGGGATATTACGTTTTACATCTGACAATTTCTCCATAACCTTCTGGTGGGGCCATCTTTTGACAAACCGCGGAAACTTATTTGTACACCTAATATATAATTTCGAATATTTCTCCACTTGAAATTTCATGCCTCGGAATATCTCTCAAACTCCAAATATGTAATGGATCACGAATTATCATTATTTTATGCAGCAACCTTTCTTTTCCTCATTTGCTCCCTGTAACAACCATTATTGTTATAAATGTTAGCCCCAGCTGCATGATAATCTCAACCACATGGAAAAAAAGGAAATACACCCAGAAAAATGATTCACTCGAATATGAACCTACTAGACATTTCATTGCATCTAGTGAATTTTTACTTAATTCAAGTAAATTGTATTTGAAATGACTAAAAATGTATTTAGATGGGATAAATTTTTTATTTGATCCAACTAAAACTCTCGTCGATTCATATTCAAATGAAAATTTAGTTCAGACAAAGTTAGATTCAAACAAAATTTAGTCAATCCAAATGAATCCAAGTATAAAATTTTCTCGGTGTAGCTGTAGCAGCTACTCACCTTTTTAGCGCCCTTTTTTAACCGCTGTAGCTAAAATAATTGTAGCTGTAGCTATTTTTTAGCTGCCGCAGTAAGAAATCGTAGCTGTAACTGCACAGGTTTTGTGGTTGATATTTGGATAGCCAAATAATTTAGCTGTTGAATTTTCGCTACGGTAGCTACATTTCTTGCTGCTACTGCTAAATAAGTAGCTGTGACAGCTAAAAAATAGCTGCCGTAGCTAATTTTTAACTATCCAACACGGAAAAAAGAAATAGTTGCGGCAACTACTTAAATAGTCGATTTTCGACCATCTACTTAAGTAGTTGCTGCAGCTACTTAGTAGTCAGGACAAGTAACTCGATAGAGTTGCATTAACTCACGTAACTACCTGAAGTATTTTGAATTAGTTGAGACAGCTAACGTGTTACTTGTCCTGACTACTAAGTAGCTGCAGCAACTACTTAATTAGATGGTCGAAAATCGACTATTTAAGTAGTTGCTGCAACTATTCTTTTTTTTCCGTGAAATAATAGCTAATTATCTTTTTTCGTGTAATGCATCTTCGCAGGTATTGCGAATTCATTTATGTTTTCATGCAAGTGTAAGAGAAATTAGATTTGATAAAAGAAGAAAAGAAAAAGAAGTCGACAAAATCTCAAAAAAAGATCTCACTCAGATCCAAAAATATCTAAAAAGGAATAAACTAGGAGTGAATGTTTTGAAGACAGAAGAGAATAATCAATATACGATATGGTCGAGTGCAGGGAAAAAAATGATTGCTTTCTTTCCAAAGGTCATTCTCATCGCCTAAGTTCCTCAACCTGCATTCTTTGATTCATTATTATATCTATATCTACCCATGGACAGAAAAACAACTTAAATCAAGAATTTACCCGGAACTTTAACTCAGTTTTATGTCGTGTTTCGGGTATCAACACTGAGAAAAAAGATTTGTTTATAGTAAATAAATCGTATAGTTGGATACGGCCAAAGAAAAATTTATTAATATTTAGTCAACATCATAGTTGATAAATACAGTACATATTTCTTTGAGTCAACTCCATACCGATGATGATTCGATAAATCTGAATTTGAGAAGAAGTCATATTTATTCAAATCAATTTCGATTAGTTTGAATCAAATAAATGATTTGGTTATGATTAATAGATATGAATTTCTTGACTCAGCACAATGTTTGGTGATAATGAATAAGTTTTATTTGTATGAAATGATATCTCTCAAAAATGTTCAACCAAATGTGTTGATTTGTCAGAGAAAAACCTTTTTCTCAGTGACTAAGAAATGGGATTGTTTAGGGTGGTAGAAATTTAGGTGAATACTGTATCCAAAAAAACAAGCTTTTATATCTGTTTGATACTTGTTATTTGTTTTTTTGTTCATTCTCGATATCCACCCTCATAGATAGTATTGAAAAACAAAAATTATAGTTGATTTCGTTTATATAGAATAATAGTGATATTGAAGATTATTGATTCATGTATATGAATACACAGTAAATCAAAAATTTTTCTTTTTAACCCTTAGCTGCCACACTTTGCCAGTGTAACATAGCTGCCACACTGGGGTCGATTATGACCCCAACTGTAAATGCACACCGAAGCCAAGCTACGCGTATATATGTCTCGGAAAAATTTTAGAGAGTACTAAAACTATCCCCATTCACAGTCAAATGAATCCCCTAAAGGAAAATTAATTTCGAATTTTGGAAAAAATTATGTGTGCAGTACACATGCATCGCTCCTTTTCATCGATCGATGGGTTATATTTTCGCTCCTAAATGAAATTATCACTGTATCATGAAAAAGAATTATATGAAACATGGACAATCATGTCACGCTAGGGTGGAGTGAGGTGAAGAAACTCTAAAGTGGAACCAGATTCCGCGAGGAGTTCGAATTATTGAGTTTCTTGATGGTAATTCAAGATTGAATCATGTGGGGGTCAGTCTGACCCCAGTGTGGCAGCTAAGGGTTAAAAAAAAACGACGTTACCAGATTTCTAAGAATTCTTTCATGAGAGGTTTGAAGGTATTTTATTATTTCATATTATCATGACTCCACCATTTATTCGGGAAGTTTACTGAACAGAGATATCTTATCGATTCTGCTATGTTGTAATTGATTAGTCGTTTATCGTACAAGATGGGATAACTGAAAGATTATGGTATTTTTTCTTTCGAATAATATACATTTTTCACATCAGGATATAATTTATATTGGGGACATTGTGATAAGTGCATTGATGCGGAAATAAGTATTTATTACTGATACACAAACATATCATAATATTAGTATATGATAGGTTTCAGAACAAGATAAAACAAAAACAGTAGAAGTAGAAGTATAAGGAAGAGGATATTGTGTGAACTTGAAATAGTTTTCGTTGGTAAATCATCTTAGGACCTTTTGTCAGTTTTCAGTTATCATCTTCAGTTTTCTGATCGTAGACTGGAAAAAATGTGACCCTAAAAATACCCTTAAAATTCCAGTAGCAACGGCCTCAGTAGATATTCCAAAATACTGCTGTATTAGTCTGTAAGATTTCATAAGTTGTTTCATAAACAATCAGGACAATTCAACACCGTAGTTTTCTAGGGTATTCGTCGATTTTGCACACCATAATCAACACCAGAACTACATCGAAAGTCATTTTACCTGTTTTATATCAACAGATGTACAATGCTGGGGATTTGAATAGCCTAACACACACCCTTCGTTTTATTCATTATGACTTATCGAATATTTCCTTTGAGGTAGAGAGGAATAGAATTTGCGTGATGTAACGCGATCATCATTTCTTAAATTGATGTAGTGCTTAATTTAGATCTCTTTCCATTTCAAAAATTATGCAAATGATGACAGATTGTAACTTTTGCAATTCATCAAAATTAACACGTAACTGTTCTCTTAGGAAAGTTTTCCTTGCGATTCTAAAATTTCCTCATTTTGTTTAATGAATTTTCCTTTTTTTCGCCCAATGTTTTTCTTCAGAGCATGGAAAAAAAGCATAGAAATTTCGCGCGTCTGAGGAAATGGATAGGGAAGACTTGACTACGGATTTGATGCTTCTTTTGAATTTATTATAAAACGTGGAAAATTATATATTTTGTACGTATTTATTTTCATGAAGAGAATCAAATCGTTCCAGACAATTCCATCGAATTTATTTATTTTGTCGACATGGAAAGAAAACGTGACAAAATATTTTGTTATCAGAGATTTCTCTAGAGACATAAGAATCTGAATTCCGATCAGGATCAATGTTTGCTTCTACACTGACAGAAGAACGACCTGGTTAGAACATTCGTGGTCGCAATAACTTGAAATCTGGTTCGATTCACCAAGAAATGTGAATGTGATGTCCAGAAAGAGTGGTTGAAGCAAGAATTAACTACATCTTTCAGGTTAGAAACACCAGATTCTTTTCTTGGTGTGATAATTAGAATTGTAGTCAATTTTGGCTTTACGAATGTTTTAACCAGATCGTTTTCGTTAATGTTTTACGTGATTACGTACTGCACCTAGAGATTATAACATATCTGATTCAGATCAATTGAGCCTGTTGAAAAATTTAAATATTAGAATTTGAACTTTTATTTTAATTGATCATATTTTGCTCAACTGAAATGAATCTTTCTTCGGTTTGAATAAAATTTTACGTCGTAAGAACTAAAGAGTACTTTATTGGATTTAGATAAAAGGATTTCCTCGATACAAACCCAGACAACGTAACATTTCAGGATGCGTTCATAATGAATGTTTTTGGAACTATGAGAGTTCATAAACATCTCTTTATGAATACATCAGAGACTGTTGTATTCTCTGGGGCAGTGTTACTGTAAATCCTCAAGGGAGAAATCTGAATTGAAAGGCCTAAAAATAGTGCTTTTTTTAGATTTGTTTGAGGTACGAAAAAGTGATCGAATAGAACGAACTGTTTGAGATATTTTCACGTATGTTTCAAGTTGTTGAACAAATTTTTCCCACCGTGAAATGATCAGATATACAAGAGTCATATCTAAATTCGTAGAGCTCCTTGCAAATGGTCTCCCATCGAGGTGCAAGATAGAGGTCATATTCTTTACTCAACACAGGAAAACCAAGGAAGGTTTGGATTTCAATACATCATTTTTCTATGTGAACTAACAAAAATATGAAGAAAACTAAAAAAAACGCGCTTTATCCCATCATTTAACGTTGAGAAGCATTCTTTATAAACATTAAATACACATGAAAATATCCCAACAGCTCGCTTGATTCAATTATTTTTCCCGGATCTGAAAAAATTCTTCAAAAAACGCAAAAGAAAGATGAAACATCATCTTCGGAGTTGAAAGAACCTATCGGACAACTCTTTTATTATAATATTAATTAATTTGCCGTAATTGATTCTTTTTGAAAGTCATCATGAAAAACAAGGTCAGTGTAAAGCGTGGTTGAAGAATCGATAAACATGTCCGAAAGTTTTCAATTTCTCTCCGAATACCTAGTTCTGCGGAAGGTATATGTTATTTTAATTTGCGCGATTGTGACAGTGTGTTCCCTACACACTTACAATTGATAAGGTAAATTTCTCTCAGGTCAGGTTTTATCTGGAGATTGAATCCAAAAATTGATTGATCCATCTTACATGCAAAATATTGTTATTTTTAAAATCTTTATTCAGTATCATGAAATTGCAAGAAAAACCTGTTCGTTTGTTATTTGACATGTGGGTAGCGATATTCTTTTTGTTGAATTGTTAAGAAATGTTTCAGTTCTATTATTGAAAGAATCGTTGTGGAAATGGTGGCGCGGTTAGAAATATGTTGACATTTAAAATGAAAGGATCGAAAGCAATTAACCCGCGCGAATTTATATTCTGAGTGAAAGATCATTTTTAATTCAACACAGACAAAGATTTGAAGGTAATATTACTTTCGGAAAGTAGAAGAAATTTTTAGATCTATATTTAATTTGTATAGCGGATCTTTTTTTCTATATCGTTAATTGAAAAGAGACACAAATATAAATACTCATTCTATTTGAAAATAAATTCGTGTTTTTAGTTGCATTTTAAGTATAGAAAATTCAAAATTCAATTGAATGTGTTCCGTGTTTCCATACCACGCACGTATTCAGGAGGGGGTTGCTGAGGGCGCTACAGAAACCCACTTCAGACGACACAATGTGCCCTTGAGATGCTTAGTGAACGTTTGCAGAACTTAGAAGAGATTTTCTGAACGTTTTAAATACATCCCAGAGACACATTGTGCTGTTAGGGTCGAAATTTTGGGAGTCAGAATTCTTTTTATTCACGTTTGATATACCCCATGTAACACGGAATATTCTGAGAATATTCTCACAACATCCGTGAAATGTACTTGATCGAATATTCTCACAATAAGCGTAGAAGATTCCTAAATATTCATAGAAGATTCTTAGAAGATTTGTATGAGGCTGTTTCGAATATCCTAGGAACGTTCGTACAATCTGCGTACAAAGTTTGTGGAGAGATTGATGAGCAACGCATGCGCAAGTATCGTGATGACATGAATTCAGTAATGGTGGATAACGTTGTTGATAGGCTACAGACCCTTGGATGATATATTATTTTGATTCGTATCTCGGGAATAATAAATTCATGAAACGTGCATTTCAATATCGCAAATGTTCTCTGAGAGTGCCATGTGTGAAAAATAATTCTCAAAAGTGTAATAAAATATTAAGAAATGCCGTATATATTATGATTGCCTGTTGCAATCATAAGTACCTCATTCATCCATATGAATCCATAATATTATTAACAATTCATGATCACAGATGTTTAATGATCAAAAAAATTGATTGTGAAGTAGTTTTCGGTGACATGCAGGAGGTTATATTGACGGGAATTTTCATTTTAACAGCATTTTTTCCGAATATTCCCACAATATTCGGGGCGATATATTCTGAGAATATTTGACACAGTCTCATTCAAACATTCTGTAAATGTCCGTAGAATATATTCGCACGTAATAAGAATCTCCATAGAATATTCGAATATACTCAACGTATATTCTCAGAACATGCGTGTGCTACCTGGGACCATAGCTATGTATAACAATTTATAACTGATCGAAGGATAGTCTCGAATATATCTAACATTCAGTATTTCATACACTGGGAATAAAATTATTTTACACAAAGCAACCAATTTTTCCACACAGAGAAAAGCTTATATTAAATATTACTATATTTTTATGGTACTCGTGGGATATACTTTATTATGGGGCTCAGAATTATATTTATTTGAAATTATAGCATATTTATCTTCATCCTTACGAGAGAGTATGGTGAATGCTCGTATACTTGTGGTTCATAACGACATAATCAAATATATCCCAAAAGTACAATATAAATATGCTGATATCTAATATAAAATTTTTACTGTGCAAAAGTGAAAGATATTTGATTCCCCGATGACTATTCAATCGCTATGATATCTATTCATTTTGACATCCACGTAGACCCCAAAGAAGTGTTGAATAATATAGCAGGCAAAAAATGGCGCAAACTGCTCCTATAGCAATTGCAATGATAAGGTATAATTGATATTACAAATTGATTATGCCAAATTATCCTAATTCGAGTTTTAAAGATATGAATCCAAATCAAAGTCGGCAAGTATAGATAATCATTTGTTTATTAAACTACTCATACGGTCGTGACCTTTTTTTCTACATCTTGAGTAGAAAAATTTTCAAAATTATATATAACTTATATATATGCTCAGAATATAATGGATAGAGAAAGTAAAAAATGAAGAAGTACTTGAGAAGGTAAATGAAAAAATAAATCTTTGGAAACATATCGTTAAGAGAAGAAGTAATCTGATAAGACACACATTAAGGCATGATAGTTTATTGAATACAATATTAGAAGAAAAAATGAATGGTGAAACTTGTGAAGGTAGGCCCAGATTAAATTATATAAAGCAAATCATACAAGATAAGGGCTGTTGTAGATATGTAGAAATTAAGCGTTTATTGGATGATAGACAGGGTTGGAGGATTTCATCAAACTAGTCATAAGACTGACTACTTCATGATGATGATATCAGTTATGTAAAATTATGTACAGTTTATATATAAGTCGGTTGATAAAAATCATATCCAACCCACAGAGGATACACTGAGTCAGGAAGACCTGGACGAAAACTAATAAACTAGTATATCTCTGTCAAGTATAGATGTAGAAGAGAGGGGCAATAGAGCCAGTCCAGTACTAGGTCCATGAACCTGGACCTGCCACAAGCGATTTGGAGGGAGGTGATTATTGAATAATTTAGAGCTAATTTAGAGCTAATTAAGTGCGGCATTCAAAAATTTAGAGCTCCGCTGGAAATGCTAGAAACTGTGGCGGTTCCAGGTTCATGAGAAGCTGGAACCGTCACAAAGTAGGGTGAGGTGTTTTCGAAAAATTGGACATATGAGAATTTAGAGCTAATTGAGAGCTCTAAGAATCCCATATGAGCATTTTTTAAAAACCGCCCTGGACCATGGGGGGTGGAAGAGCTGGGAAGGAATGAGAGGGGACTGATCGGACAAATGAGAAATGAAAACAAAAATGGAATTCCAGTCGAAGGACAATGAAACTGAACTTGGTGGACCATATCTAGACACATACTAGGAGGGAAACCAATTAGACACACATACGAGGATATGTTGAGCTGGAACCGCCACAAGGGAAAATCAAAGTTATTCTATGTACAAATGATATATATATATATATATATATATATATATATATATGAGAATTGAGAACCATTTTGAAGCTCTTAGAATCCCGAGTGAACATTTCCAATAAATCAACCCAAATATCATAAAATTAGAAAAACGTGGGAAAAATAGGGAATTCGATCGATTGATTCGTGCATTGGGAGAATTCAGAATTCTAGGCAGTGTGCAGTGGAATCCGAACTCCACAGTCAATATTCAATCTGCTACGGCCAAAGAAGAAAATTCGATCCTCATGAGATGATATGGTGACCTGGGACGGGCACGAGGGAATATCAAAGTCTTTCGGGCAAAATGGTATATGGGAATTTGGAGCTATTTTGTGGCTCTCAGAATTCCACATGAACATGCTTGATAAATCAGCCCGAGTATGATAAAATTGAGAAAACGTGGAAAAAATGGAAAATTCGATGGATTGATTTGTGAATTGGAGAGAATTCGAACCCCACAGTCTATATCCAAGCTGCTACGGGCAAAGAAAGAAATCTGATCCGCAGGAAATGGTATGCTGACCTGGAACCGCCACAAGAGAAAATCAAAGTTTTTCGGGGAAAATGATATGTGGGAATTCAGAGCTATATGAGAGCTCTTCGAATCCCGAATGAACATTCCCAATAAATCAGCCTGAATATCATAAAATTGAAAAAACTTGGAAAGAGTGGGAAATTCGATGGGTTGATTTGTAAATTCAAGAGAGAATTCGGATGGGGGCCAAATTAACGAAAAAACAAATCAACGAAAAGTTGGTTGAAAAGAGAGATACGTCACACTCTCTCTTCTCGAACACTGATTTCGTTGATTTGTCTTTCCGTTGATTTGGCCCCCATCCGAGAATTCACAATTCTAGGCAGTGAGCAGTGGAATTCCCCAAATAGCAAATGTTCCAAAAACTAGATCTCATTGAATCCTTTCGGAATTACAAAATGAACTACTGGAATTTCAGCAGAATAGAGTCGTTGAAGAATTCAATTTGCCTTCTGTCATACTACTGGGTGATTCAACATTGCCGCACAGTTTTCTGAAAGCAAGTTCTTAATGAAATTCTGAAAAGATTTTGGTCCGGAATATTCGGATCTGATCCTTAGATCCGGAGATATGAGTATTTTTTAATTGTTTGAAAACTCCAATTACCTCAGAAGTACCATATTTCTGACTTTTGAATCCAACACCTCATACATTCTCTAAGTCACGTCACGGGGTATCCCTGAAGAAAAATAAATCTCATTTAGCTTCCTTCGTTGTGGAGTTATAGCGGTTTGAAATTTTTTGTATTCCAGCCAATCAGAATTCAACAACTTTAAATCGCTATAACTCCACAACGAAGGAAGCTAAATTAGATTAATTTTTTTCCAGGGATACCCCGTGATCTGACTTTGGGAATGGTGTTGGAAGGATTCAATGAAATCTAGTTTTTGGAACATTTGCTATTTGGGGGATTCCACTGCTCACTGCCTAGAATTGTCAATTCTCGGATGGGGGCCAAATCAACGAAAAGACAAATCAACGAAATCAGTGTTCGAAAAGAGAAAGTGTGACGTATCTCTCTTTTCAACCAACTTTTCGTTAATTTGGTTTTTCGTTAATTTGGCCCCCATCCGAATTCTCTCTAATTTACAAATCAACCCATCGAATTTCCCATTCTTTCCAAGTTTTTTCAATTTTATGATATTCGGGCTGATTTATCAAGCATCTTCATGTGGAATTCTCACAGCTCCAAAATAGCTCTAAATACTTTGATTTTCCCTTGTGGCGGTTCCAGCTCAACATATCCTCGTATGTGTGTCAAATTGGTTTTGCTCCTTGTATTTGTCTAGATGTGGTCCAGTAGGTTCAATTCCATTGTCCAATTTTTCGAAAACACCTCATCCTACTTTGTGGCGGTTCCAACTTCCCATGAACCTGGAACCGCCACAGTTCCTAGCATTTCCAGCGGAGCTCTAAATTTTTGAATGCAGCACTTAATTAGCTCTAAATTATCCAATAATCACCTTCCTCAAAATCGTTTGTGGCGGGTCCAGGTTCTTGGACCTATGTACCCTGTAAAAAATTGGCGGTGTTAGAAAAAGTTCACAGCAAAAAGTGTTCTTTTAACACCACATGGTGTCATTTTCGCATCGTAAAGTGTTATTCTAATACCGTTTAGTGTTATTTTGACACCGATTTCGGAGTGGACATGTATAGAATCCGTGTGGTGTTGATTCCGTGTTAATTCTGACCCGCATTTTTAACAGTGTACTCTTTAAATTCGAAATCTCACTGATTGCTGTGAAAATATCGACTACTGCGAATCAGTGCATATACGATGCAAAATCAGCGAACATTAACTGATTTTTGCAGTGAAATCTCACTGATTTAATTCAGTGGTCGACTTTTAACTGCAGAAATCATGAGACTTCCCTGATTCCAATTTGGAGAGTACGTGGTGTAACATACAATATTTGATGTGAAATGCAGGATAATTATTCCAGCTAAACGTTCCGATTGAATTTTTGCAGAACTATGGATAACCTGATAGAAAAGTACGGAGCGAGCGAGGTGAATGGGGAAAATGGAACGATGTACTACCCATTGGGAAATGAAGGTGATGCTGACAGTTCCACGACCCACGAACATGACGTAGATCACAATCGAGATCGTAAGTAGTGAAATTTATTCATTTTTGAATTACGTAAACATTCTTATATTCCGTCCCCTTTGTTCCTGAACCATCTCTATTAGACGGCGGTCTCTATAGTTTCTAGATTTTTCTACCGCATTCATTCTGCGATACCTTTTTTGAAGTTCAAACATCCCATCAGATAAATTTTCTACATTTTAGTCCATTATCTACTCTTCTAATTTCATTTTTTGCATTTTATAATTCCATTAAATCTTGAAGTTTTCTAAGTCTTTTGAAATCATCTTCTGATCAGAGATATAAATGTATGGAGATAAAAAAAACAAGTCAGCTACGTGACTGGATTCAAATCTTTCGTTCAATTATTATTTAGCTTTGAAGTATCATTCAACTTTCCGCCCCTCAATTTCGATCAAGGCCTCACAGGACCGCGCGTCCGGTAGGTTGGTAAGTCGAATGGGTGAGAATATTCATTCACTATCATAAGAGGTACCGGATGTCCTTCTTAAACCGGATCTGATAATGCCGCGAATTGAGACGAGAATAGGTTCTAATCTTGTCGTGTCTCGACACTTTCGATTCACAGTCTGATCTTCTCATTTCTTCTCGCTCTGAATACCTAGAAACCTTCTTATCTCGATCTCATTGAAACAAATTCAATGTTACTCCATGAATATCTAATCTTTCACCGAAATTGAGACAGAAATATCATCACCATGCATTTTTCGGAAATTCATGATGAATGAAGACAGTTGAAAATGAACCTTTAGGACGCTACGGACAGTAATCGATTAAAAATCCAATACATGCCATGTGGGACTGTGCTTCGCAGTACTCATTACTGTTCTTATCCTCGTTCCTTCAGCTATGACGGACTTTGTTTCAGTACCTATCACTGTATGTGATGGCGATAATCCTTGCTATCCGACTGCATTTTATCTAGAACACTCCTGCAATACATAGCTATCGATGAACTAGCGTGTTTCTCAAAAAGGAATTATTATGAGATCGCAATCATTTCACTACAATTGTTCGAAATTTATTAGATTATAACAAGCAACATAATAATCACTAGGGTTGGAGTTACACTGAGAGAAAAAAAATCCGAATCCATCCGATTTTTTCTTGAATCACGAAAACTTTCTTCAAACGAAGGACACATTTACTCAGTTTGAACCTATACAACGTGATATAGAGAAAATTTTCTTGCCCCAAGTACGCTCAGACCAAGAAAATATGTTCTTAGGAATAATCTAATTTTTCTCTCAGTGTATAATGTGACTCAATGTGACTTTATATAAAATTTGTATCAAGTTTCAATCGGTATTTTATACAAATTTATAGAAACTTGATACGAATTATATATAAAATCACATTGAGTCACATTATAGGCCTAGCCGTAATAACAACATAAAATTTGAAGATTCCTGCGCCCAGCGCGTATTCTTATTGGAGGTTCCATTTAAAGGTCTCTTATGATTTGTCGATCCATGGGAAAAATCTATAGGCTGGCAACGCTGTGTGCACTTCCCACGCGGAGAAGAAGGTGGCTTTTTTCAATAAGCACAAAACGGTTTGTTAGGTTTCACTCATAAAAATGAAACCTCATTAATTAAGTATCTGACGAGAGTTGAAAAAAAAAAGAACTTTTCGAAAGCTGAGCATGGAATTTTACTACACGGAGAAAAATAATTTGCTGGAATAGCAAGAATTTCGCTGTTTTAGTGAAATTCGCTTGTTACTATATGTTACTATTTAACGAATCAAGCTTCGCAAGATTACAATGAAAGATTGATCATTATGACGCATCAGTTCGTAAAAGAACAGTAAATTTAGTTCGTTGAAACAGCGAATTGTCATCGTTAGGTTATTCACTCCACTTAGCGGAGGCAGATTTTTTTAAATATGAAATCTTCTTTCTCCTTGTATTTAATTCCTAAAAATCATCAATTTCTTCTAATACTACAGTTTTATCCAGAAATATTCTGCAAAAATGCGAACCCTGGTGAAAATTGAAATTCCAGAAAACGGGAATTGGAATGAATAAAGCTTGAAGATGTTTCATTTCCTTCTTAAATGTTCTCAGGCCACTTTATGAGCTTAATTTTCATTGGGGAACCGTTTGAAAATAATTAAAGAACTAAGAACCCACACTCCATTTTACGTTTAAAAGATATCTCAAGACAAACTTAAGAAGTCTTCTGCAACACGAAAAGATATTTTCAGGACATTTGAAACAGTTCTCACTTCTAAAAGATTTCTATAAGGTGTCTCTAGACGATATTATCCCGAAAGACAAGTTTTAGATCTTCTAAAAGATATCTTTAAAATGTCTTTCAGAAGTAAGAACTGTTCTAGACATCTTAAAGATATATCTCTCCGTGTTGCATAAGACTTCTTAAACTTTTCTTAATAGTTTCTGAAGATATCTTAAAGATCAGAAATGCTGTGTAGGAAATGTTCTTAGATTCTTCTAAAACTTTATTTTCGAATCGCTCTTTTCTCCGAGTATGCTATGTGATTGTGGAAAGAATATGTCGAAACGATGTTGGAACGAACTTTTAAAATAATTCTCTTCAACAACCCAACAAAGATTTGAACTCCATTCAGTTGCTACACACGCGCGTAAGTCCACCCAAGATCACTTGATAAGTATATTTTTCTTCGTTCTGGTTGGCTTTTATAGCAATCGACAACTGTAAGTAACAGACTCTCTTTCCTTAAATCATTCATAAACAATACTTCAGTTCCCTTACGCCCTAATTTAGAAGAACAATTAGTCACATCAAATATTCATTCGAGTTTCCTGAATTTGATAAACGTTTCCCATCTGGAAACAAAATGCAGCACAGCGTGTTAAGTCAATTACGCAAGATTGTTAAAATAAGACACAACTGGGTTGATGGAAAATGTTTTCTGTAAATATTGGGTCCTCTACGACGAACAGAAATTAAGAATAAATGAATAGAATTGTTCTTTTCGGGGTTTGGCATCAAATGAATATCAATGTTTCTCCACTCTCTTTCTTTTCCTTGTCATTCACTTCATCGAAATGTATTTTGGCCACTGTCAGAATATTCTGTGTGATATATTCTCCACCAATGTTCGAATGCGAGTAGTTCCCTCGAGAGTTTTGGTACATGAATAGAAACAAGACATCTCATGTGCGGTATCATGCCAGTACCTCGTTTCAACGATCACGAACAACAGAGATCACCTCGTTCACGGTTGAATGCACACTTTTCTGTTGAGAATTTTATTTAAAAAAATGATAAACAGTTGATTTCGAATCCGGTCTCGTCGGTCACAGCAAAATAAATTTCTACTTCGAAAATGAAATTACGCGTTTGAAGATTTCGGGAAAGTATAATGTAGGTTATTCGTAGCATTTTTCAATTACCAGGAAAAAATAATTTTGTGTGAAGTTCTTGTTACCAAGAACAGGAAAAAGTAAAAATAAGCACCTCATATGTGAGTTGTTGTTGCTCTTGTTGACATTTAAAAATAAATGTGTATGAAAAGGAGTAATGGTCAGTGTTGGTTGTGAATTATTTCTAGTGTGTGATTTAAAAATGAAAACAAAAATAAAATGTGATGTGAAATACGTCATTATAAACTGTTTTGAACTGTTTGGATCAATCGCACTGTGAGGGAAGGGGAGGTGGGAGAAGGGTTGTCAAAATCACAAAATCTTGGATTATAATCTTCAATTTTTCATCATATCTTCTTTTTAATGAAAGTATCAAGTGTTGTTCTGTTTTTCCTTAGGGTATCAGGTTTGGGATGGTAAAATATACAGCAGAAGGGTACACGGGAAGACCGGGTCTATTATTATTCAGGAAGAATTTATCAACGTTTGGAATAATGACTGTCAATTTAGGGAAAAAGAGGATCGCTGAAAAATATTCGTAGTGAGTCTACCAAAAAGTCGTAGTCAAAATATTAGTATTTTTCACAGTGAAACTGTCAATTGTTAATACATCAACTACGAGTTTTTAGTAAACTCACTACGAATATTTTTCAGCGATCCTCTTCTTCCCTCAATTAACAGTCATTTTTCTCAATATTAATAGACCCGGTCTTTCCGTGTATATATTTTATCTAGAATAGGAATGATTCAGATTTTCATGGACTAATGGGGAAAATTCAAACAAACAGACAGTTGAGGACACTGAATGTATTCTCACATTTAATGAGCATATATTTTATTTTTGACTTTTGACTGAATATAAAGATATGATATGAGATGATTATCACCTGATATTCCGAACATTTGTTTCCATCCTAACAATCTACGTGTCATGAAATTGAAGAATAAAACCCAACTGCACACCCTGTCCGAAGAGTATTCGAGCGTTGAATCATTGATTGTTCGTTCACTTTATTTATTGAAAAATGCGGTCAAAGTCATGTGAGAATTGAAATTGGTTTTGCTTAAATCATCAGCGAGATATGTTCTAAGAGAAATGGAGACGCTGTTTATCAATTCTCTTGACATTGAAAAATTTCATAAAAAATCCTTTCGAGGTTTCAATTGCTTTTTCCTTT
This sequence comes from Gonatopus flavifemur, assembly GCA_018340375.1. Classification (NCBI taxonomy): domain Eukaryota; kingdom Metazoa; phylum Arthropoda; class Insecta; order Hymenoptera; family Dryinidae; genus Gonatopus; species Gonatopus flavifemur. The sequence continues at coordinate 21,242,195 of JAFFJZ010000007.1, forward strand.
TTTGTGAATACAGGAATTGGACTGTCTTATTTACAAATTTCCCTCAAACATATGAATTATCTGACCAAGTAAAATATACTCAAAGAGAATCGATATCTTCCAACATTTAAGGAACGTTTATCGTACGCAGGAGGGGATCCAGGAGTGAATTTTGGCGAGTCATTAGCGGTCTGACGACCTTTTCTTGAGGGCGGATTAAGGTCTTGATGGTTTGAGTCATGACCCCCGTGACCCCCCTTGGAACCGCGCCTGACCATACGTTTGTTGAAGATTCTTTGAACTCTTGGTTCTTTGAATCTTTGACTATATAAGTACGGACTGCCAGTTACCCCCACTTTTCCTATTAAACACTGTAGGCCTCCGGTCCCCAAGATCTAGCGAGGTATTTCGATATCTATACGCATCATCTTTGGATGCAATCCACGAATCGACCCATTTTTGGCAATCTTCATAAGAAAGGAATTTTTACTCAGACAAGCTATGAGCCATCGAACGGAACAAATCCTCAAGAGAACACAAACCTTCTACGTCAAATTTACGTCCATTGTACGTACATTCACGTTCATGGGATGTTCAATGGACCTTTAAATGTCCGGACGTAGAATATACCTCTATTGAACGTTCCTTGGACCTTCATGTTCCCTTCGGGAATGGTAATCAGATGGCGCGATATCTGGAGAATACGGCGGGTGGGGTAGGATTTCCCATTTAAGTGTCTCGAGGTATGTTTTCACCAGTTTTGCGACGTGCGGACGAGCATTGTCGTGCAGCAAAATGACTTTGTCGTGTCTTTTGAAGTATTCCGGTCGTTTTTCTTTCAATGCACGGCTTAAGCGCATCATTTGCAGTCGGTAACGATCGCCATTTATGGTTTCATTCGGTTTCAACAGTTCATAATATATCACACCCATCTGATCCCACCAAATACTGATTGTGATGGTTGACCGGGCTTAACCAATGACTTCCTGCGCTTCGGATTGTCATAATGGATCCATTTCTCATCCCCAGTGACAATTCTATGCAAGAAACCTTTTCTTTTCTGCCGTTGAAGCAGCAGTTCACACATCAAAAAACGCCTCTCAATGTCCCTTGGTTTCAATTCATATGGGATCCAACGTCCTTCCTTCTGGATCATGCCCAAACTTTTCAGACGTTTTCCTTTTGTTTGATAAGTCAACTCCCAATGATGTCGACAATTCTTGAAGGGTTTGACATGAGTCTTCATTGAGCACCGTCTCCAAATCAGTATCTTCAAATTTTTTTGGCTGGCCAGGTCGCTTCTTATCATCCAAGTCGAAATCACCAGCTTTGAAACGTGCAAACCATTTTCGACACGTTTGCTCAGCTAGACCATGTTCACCATACACTTTCACTAAAATACGACGGGCTTCAGCAGCACTTTTGTTCATATTGAAGTAATGGAGTAAGACTCTCCGCAAAAACACTTTATTCGGTATAAATTTTGACATGTTCAATAAGTTATGGAATGTTGTTATTTACGATTCAAAAAAAGGTTATGTAAAACAAATGACGTCCAATAATAGCTGTTTCACGGTGGATATTATTGTAGGTAATAACGGAATACTGTACTACCTACGTCAGCTTTTGTATAACGCTACGATGAATTCCAACACCTAATCAGTGATGCCAGATTCGAGACCGAGACCGCTCTTACCCTCTCCATCGACCGCTTCCCCTTTCTCCCACCATGCGGAACAAGTTGGGCGAGCGAGAGAGTGATAGTCACTCTTTCTCTGTCGTTCACCCGTGTTATTCCGCATAGTGGGAGAAAGGGGAAGCGGTCAATGGGGTGAGTAAAAACGGTCTCGGTCTCGAATCTGGCATCACTGCACCTAATATATTTAGGCCCCTTTTATAACCCTGAAATCAGTGTTTTTCTAATGCATGCACTGTAAAAAGAAAGTGACATCTTGTGATCGATGGAAGAAGGTGTCAGTTATTTTCACCCGTTTCTATGGCACTGTTACTCTTGAAAATAATTATAATCCTTCATAGTGCTCATATCCTCAATAAAGTTAGTCCTACGGAAACGGATGAGAACAAACAAAAACTTATCCGGCAATTCAAGAGATGGCACTTTTAAAGATTCATGAGTCAAAATGAAAATAATGAATTCAAGAATTATAAAAGCGCTTGAATGACTATCAGTTACTCAATTTTGAATGATGGGTTCTTGGAGCCTTTTGAAGTAGCTGATCAGACCAGATGATTAAGACCAGGTTACTTCTCAACCAATCAAAGTGATCTGGTCTTGATCATCTGGTCTGATCAGCTACTTCGGAAGGCTTCCTTATCACACTTCTGAACGTTGGGATCGGAGCTTTGTTTTCTGATAATTGTTTGATATCATTGGATACGCACATTCTATTTCCATAGAAATCGTTAAGCATCAACATTAGCGTTTATCGGAATGAATTATTATTATTATTTGATATGAATTATTCATTACCAAATGCTCGAAATTTATATTTCATAGAGAGAGGTTAAGTGATGAAATAACTAATAGGATTCAATGAACTTTCACATATTTTTCTATTAAATTTCAAACTTTTGATTTCGATAAAGGTAATAGGAAATAATGGGGTAACTGACAAAAGTACACCTTATTTCCTATGCTACCTAATTTTTTTCTAATAAAATTTAAGGGGTCTTTTCACCAGGGTGGTCGATTCCTCTGGGAAGAGAGATGACACAGCAGCACTGCTTGGGGAGGGGGGGGGGGGTTGTAAGAGCGCTTATTCGACAGCCGAAACGCATGAAAAATTTTGTGCAGACTGTTTTTTCGTAAAATACTTACCAACTTAGAGCATATACTACTGGATCGAGCATCTAACCGAAAAAATGGTTCCAGATATGTCGAGTGAAACAGATATACGAGGTGTGTTCAAAAAGTAAGGTGACTTTGTATTCTTGAGAAAAAATATTTATTTATTTATCAATATTTGTCCCCTTCAAAGTAATCCCCCTCAGATACAATACACTTATGCCAACGGTTTTTCCAATCCTCAAAGCACTTCTCATAAGCACTTTTCGGTATAGCCTTGAGCTCTTCCAGCGATGCAGTCTTTATCTCTTCAATCGTTGCAAATCTCCGTCCTTTCATAGGTCTCTTTAGTTTTGGGAACAAGAAAAAGTCACATGGGGCCAAATCCGGTGAATATGGTGGCTGAGGCATGATTGTGGTGTTGTTTTTGGCCAAAAAATCTCTCACAAGCAAAGATGAGTGAGCAAGGGCATTATCGTGATGCAAAAGCCATGAATTATTTTTCCACAATTCTGGACGTTTTTTTCGTATTGCTTCTCGCAAACGGCGCATAACTTCAAGATAATACTGTTTATTGACCGTACGACCATATGGTAAGAACTCCTGATGCCCCACGCCATGGTAATCGAAGAAAACAGTGAGCAAAACTTTGACATTTGATCGAACTTGGCGTGCTTTTTTCGGTCTTGGCTCATCTGGGGTCTTCCATTGGGACGATTGGACTTTGGTTTCGACATCATAACCATATACCCATGATTCGTCACCAGTTATGACCCTTTTGAGTAAATCTGGGTCGTTGTTGACGTCATTCAACAGTTCTTGAGCGATGCTCATGCGACGGTTCTTTTGGTCAAAATTTAGCAATTCCGGAACAAACTTCGCTGACACACGTCTCATGCCCAAAACGTTAGAAAAAATTTCATGGCACGAGCCAAGCGATAAACCAACATCCTCAGCAACTTCTCTGATAGTGATTCGACGATTTTCCAGAACAATTTCCTTCACTGCTTGAACGTTTTCATCAGTTGTTGACGTGCTTGGGCGTCCAGAGCGAGGCTCGTCATTGGCATCTTCCCGGCCATCTTGGAAGAGTTCGTACCACTTGTAAACATTTTTTTTACTCAGAACAGTTTCACCGTATGCTACTGTCAACATTTTAAGTGTTTCGGAGCACTTTATTTTATTTTTTTACACAAAATTTGATGCAAATCCTTTGATCCATATTTTTCGATAGCAAGAAATCGCCGAGCACGCAAAACACTTATAACCTTTACGCCTTTCACAACCAAACAAAAAATGCTATACACTTGAAACTTGGTACAGATGTTCGGGAAGAGTGTGCCAACATAACAAAACAAAAAAATCGATAATCGAAAGTACGTTGCCCGCGAAATTTGAAAAGTCACCTTACTTTTTGAACACACCTCGTAGAAGTCAGGACGATCTCTCTTTCTAGTTGATCTTCATTGGCTGCCTCAACGGAAAGTGTTATTAATGCTGTTGTTACAATCAATCCAGAATAAGTAAAAAGAGAGCTCCATCTGACTTTTATTGCCCTCTCTGTCCGCACAGACGAGACCGTCTTGCAACACTGTTTTGATATGGGATGCTCGCTCCAGTAGTATATGCTCTAAGCTCACCAAACACAGTTTGTTACCACATCATAATTAAAATGTAACTTGAGGGGAGAGATACAATTAGAAGCTCAAATGATGCGTATCACTTTTTTCTTTTGAAGAAAATCATGTGATTGGTGGATTTTTCTTCTGAGCCAATCAGCATGGGAGGATAAACGGAAAAATGCCATCAATCAGAAACTGGGCCATGGTTTTCACATATCATTAGCAATTTCTCCAACTCATCTCTGATCTTACATTAGAAAAACTACATGATCAAATGATTAGATTTCGCTACAATTTTACCCACCACCCCAGTAAACAATTTTTGGGTCAACATTGAATATTGCCATAATGTTATTTAAGATATGTCAAAATAATATTCGTGACATCTTTCAGATAGCATTCAAAACTCTTGAGAAAGATGTCAAAAATATGGCGGAAGTGGACGCATTAAAGATCATTTCGACATCTTTTAGATCACCCCTAGTAAAAATGATTCATATAAGACTACATATAATCCATATGTAATCCATATTTAATGCATACACGGCGCATATACGGTGCATGTACAGTCCTTACATGCATAAAGGTTGGCATATATGAATCGTATAAGTCCGTATATGCGCCATATATGCATCAAGTGTGGACTAAAGTGTGTTCATATATGAAAACCCCAATGCATATATGACCATATATGGTTCATATGTGGTCTCATATGACTGATTGTTACTAGGGACATATGAATTTCCGAGTGAAACTTTCAGAATGTTTACTGGGACGTGAACTTTGATGAATCAAATAAAACTTCACACCTGGAAAAAAGCCTTTGATAGAATTTACCAACGAGGGTGGTAAAATACGACACTGTTAGAATTTCTGTTAATATTCACTAGAACTTTAGTCAAATGTACAACTTTGATAAACTTTGATAGTAATCTTGACTGCGACCATCGTAAATTCTACTAGAACTCTTATAAACATTACGAGAAATTTCACTAGTCCCGTATGTTACTGAACGCGTTAGTACATTTTACGAAACATTTTTGTCGTGTACAGGTAGGAACTTTCAGTCGATAAATCATTTTTTTTCTATTCATATGACTCATATCACTTACACACAAGTCGGGGTCACGTTCAAGTGAAGTGTAATTAGCGAATGCATGAATATGCTAGCTTATTAAATTGTGAAGAACGATATAATGACAGTGACGAACTTCAGCTTGTGCTCGTCCATTACGCATCACCAAACAACATGGCTCATATTAATTTGATTATTCGAAATTTTCGTCGTAATTCTGGATGAACTTTTGACAATTGATGTTGCAACTTCGAATATTGACAGAATATCATTCTCATTGGAAGAAATTTTTGTGAACTATTAATTTCCAAAGATTTTTACGTGATCAAGTTCTTTAAAAATGTCCATCAGAGGTGTCAATACCACAGCGGAAAACGAAGCTTTCCTTGGATTACGGATACCCAACTTTTTGATCGATCCCGATGAAGGTAAAGATTGACATATTTTGATTATTCAACAAAAATATGTGTACTATTACAGTTATACTATTAATTTGTGTACCACTAATCTTGAGAGCACACGAGTGTTTTCCGGATCTTTCGATAGTATAGTATGGATAGCATTTCCTTTTCTAACCAACGTGCTCGGATAATAACGCTCTTACCCTTTTAATAATGTGGATTTTCCCTTAAGTAATATGTTATAAAACAATATTTTTTCGCTTCCACGATATGTTCTGTCTTCCTCATGAAAGATGAAAAATATTACGTTGAATGATTATTACAGATAAAAACTATAAATAAACTATGAATCAGAAACTTCGGTCTTCAATTTTTTTACCTTCGACTGACACAAAATACTGAGAATACGTGGAGTTGTGAATCGCTGACAATCAATTTTATTTTATTTATCCATTCAAATTCCTCAGTAATTTACAATCAACAAGTATCTGATATTGAAGTTGAAATCTCATAAGAAATATTAACAAAAGAAAATAGAAAAATCAAAATCTCCTAACGGGATACCAGCGTACCGTCCGAGTCAAGATTTTATCTGCAAGATATTTCCGAACTGAATCCACGAAACAGTCTGAGATTTTCAGAGAATATTCTTTGATACTATCGATTGCGGTACAGAGCTCGAATTTCAAATTTCGGAAACAAGATTTTTTCTCAGGCGGTAAGCAAGAATTCTTTTCCGAAATTTGAAAGTCGGGCTCTGTACCGTGATTGATGAAGCGTCAAATGACATGAATAGTACGCTGGTATCCCATCAATATTAGAGATTTGTGTTGAGTATTGAAAACGCATTAGAGATCATTTCGATATCTTCCAGGTAACATTATGACAGTTTCCAATTTTAGCCGAAAAATTATCTACTGGAGAAATAGTTGTTGGACTTGAAGGGCACTCGGGCGGTACGATAGGAGTTTAATAATATAAAAATTATATACACAAAAAGCGAGGAAAATTTTGCCTCAAGTTTACAAGAATAATTCAGATTATTTGAAAAATAAAATGATGTAGATGAATGGTACTCACTTGAGAATAGACTCTGAAACAAAATTTGAGTGGATTTAGTATAGCGGAAGCTGATAAGAAGCATGAAGAAAACGCGGAACGAGATCTGTCAAATATCCCTGCTGAAAATGCCAGACAGATCCGGACAAAAAATAGTTGTCAGGCTTTGAACAGTTTCAGTCCCAGGAAATCCAGTCAAAAACTGACAAAATTTCTACCTGGTTTCATCCGGAATCACTAAACATGGAATATCCTGTCAAATTTTGATAGGATATTCCAATTTGGTGATTCCAGACAAAACTAGGTAAGAATTTTGTCAGTTTTTGACCGGATTTCCTAGGACGAAGACCGTTCAAAGCCTGACAACTATTTTTTATCCGGATCTCCCTGGTATTTTCAATAGGGATGAACCGCCCTGATAGATTGGTTGAGCAGACAAAAAGAATTGTTTTTAACATTTCTCATAGGGAATATTCCAACCCCTTTTCACATTTATAAAAACTGATGAGAAATATGAAAAAATACTGAAACATATGAGAAATCATGAAAAACTTTTTTGCCAGAGGTATCTATCCAACATTTCCACTAGGGTTTGTAGGGTCATATGTTTATAATCTTGGGCATAATTTTGAGGAATCATTTGCAGTTCTAATTTCATATTCAAAGCTCAATTTCAGCCATGTTATTTTACCACTGCAGATTTTGAATTTGCATTTATTGCTTAGTTGTTCAGAAAGTCCGTAGCAGAATTTCGCCCATTTCTTGAAGGACTCTATGGTCCTTAATTTGAGAAGATAAACAACAACGATTCATCAGATTCTGAGAGTTGGAATTTCCGTTTCATTTCCATAAACGATTCAAGTTTCATGTACATATTTACAGAGACAAAAATCGTTTACCGTGACAACAATTTTACACCTGGCATCTTCAGCGGGACAGGGTTGAATAGGGATCGTCCACTGAGCAAAATTTGATCCAAGTGATGTCGAAACCCAGTCACTTCGTATAATTGACTGAAAAATGGTATTTCAGATGATTCGATAATTAAGCGGTTTTTGATGTAACTTTGATGTTGGTTTGATATAATTGATCAAGATGACAAAAATGATATCAAAAAGGTAGGAGTGTGCGAGTAGTGATTTTTTCGAGTCGAGTCGAGTAATTGAAGTTTCGAGTCGAGTCGAGCCGAGTACTCGAAATTCACCGAGTACTCGAAAATTTTTCGAGTATCTGGTAGATGTTCGAGTACTCGAAAAGTATATAATATATATGAATATGAATATAATCTATATGTGATAGTGGATAACGATCCCTTATGTTCTCTAAGAATATTCTTCCCTTGGCAAATGATAATTCTAAGAAAATCGACAAATTACTCGAAGATTATCGAGTAGCTCGAAAATTTCGTGTAGTACAAAATACTCGACTCGAGAATACTCGAAAATTTCGAGTACTCGCGCACACCTACAAAAAGGGTAAATTTTCAGTCAGTCCAGTGGAACATTTTTCAATCATTATGAAGTGACTGAATTTTGATTTTTCGTTCCCATTATTGGGGATGCATATTAAATATCACTTACTACATCATATAACAAATGTCTTTGCGACACTTATTTCAAGTGCTACACGTAATTTGTGTACGCGTTCAACATTACGTATCAGATTCACGTTATAGATGTAGCAAACTTACAGTGACACGTCTCATTACCCATCCCTAATGACGGGAAGAACAATGTTGATCTATCTTATCTAGTACAATTGTGTTTCCATGACAAGTTCAAGGAGTTTCTTTGACATTTTCATCGAAGTAAGGTGAATAAAGATGTTCTTTTATCAAGAGCAATTTGCCAGCTTTGAATCGTTGGTAATAGTTTGTCGGTTAAATTCACGTGTATGACTAAAATTTCATATTATTTACATATTTTAAAAGTATTAACCAAATTGCTTGTTTGGATAAATGATTCAAAAAATCCCACTATAATCACTTTTCACTAAGAAATCTTTATAAAGTATAACATTAAAATCTTATGTACGCTTACACGGAGAAAAATGCTGGTCGGAAATGTAGTAATCTTTAATAAAAATTTGAGAATATTTCTTAAAATCTGAGTGCTTTTCTTAAGGTGATACCAGTGACCCCTGAAGATGCAACCAGATCCATTTGTTAGAGAAGGACACAACCAAAACTATTCTGACAAATTACTCGAAAACGAAGGAATGAAATCAAAATATCGCTCTGTACAGACCTTCTTCAATGAATAAAGATGGTTTGTACAGAGCCATATTTTCTTTTTATTGCTTCATTTTCGAATAATTTGTCAGAAAAGATTTGGCTCGGGTTGCATCGTCAGGGGCCTCTGGTATCCCCTTAAATGCATAATAAAGATAGAACGCTCCACTTTTTTGTGGAATTGTATTCGAAAAACTATCAATACTTGATAAAAAATAGAGAAACATGTGAACTTTCCAAAAGTCGCGTATCAAATTTCACCAAGTGAATAGGAAGATATTGAAGGTTTGGTTATTGTTCTTGTAAAATTTCACGCGCGACTTTTGGAAACTTCATATGTTTCATATATTTTCTATTAAGTATTGATAATTTTTCATTGTTTTTGGAATACAATTCAACAAAAATGTGAACCGTTTTATCTTTATCATGCATTTAAGAGATACTCTTAGATTTGAAGATATATTTCCCAATTTTTATTAAAGATTACTATATTTTCGACCTGCATTTTTCTCCGTGTACAACTACTTCTTTGGAGAACGAAAATCCAACAAGCACCGATGTTGGGGAAGTTTGGATCATTTATTGAAACGAATTAGTAATCGAAGAACAAAATACTCAGTTGTCACGGGCCCAAAATTTCGCAGCATATATTTTGAGCGATATTTTCAGTTCTAAGGAATCAATTTGAGAAGACAACTAACGATCATCCATCAGATTTATACAGTTTGACTTTTCGTTTCGTTTCTGTAAATGATTCAAACTTCAAGAGCATCATTTCCGCAATAAAATATGGTCAGTTTTCTTCCATCTTATGAATTTCATTTGTAATTCAGTGTTTTAGATTTTGATCAATAACACAAATGAAAATGCATCAAGCTTCAGAGAAGCACGAAATATACTTAGATTGTGGAGCGGGTAAATAATGTTGAACAACTGATAAAGAGATAATTGGGAATAAAAATGCAGAGATAATTATATGATCGTAGTTCATTTTGTATTCTGATATCCATCCATCCATCCATCCATCCATCCATCCATCCAACATTAAAATCAAAACAATTACGTAACAATGTTGCAAAACCCAGTACAAAATCTGTGTTGTTATTCTTTTATGAAATATTTAATTACATACAAAAGCTACGAAGCATATTTTTATATATTTACTCGAAATGGAAAATTTTGATCCCACGAATCGATCAAGTGTTGTAAATCAATCTGCAATATACTGAAGAATAAGGAAAATTTAACAAAAAAATGATTGGATTTTAATTTTACGATGCGATATCTTATCACTATGAATACTCGCGTAACATACACAAAGTACTTTTGTATCGTGTATTGTTCATTAAACGTACACAAACCTACACTGTCAGGTAAATTGAGTTTCATGAGCCGTAACAAGAAATTCTAGCAGTGACAATACCAGTTAGTTTGTTTCGTGCCATTATTGCAAGAATAAGTGAAACGTATATCATTTCGTGTACATTTGTTATGTTGTGTCTAGAAGTAAACGTATCTCAAACGATTGCGAAAATCATTCTTTAATTTCAGTTTAAAACCACTTGTACGAACAAGGAGAGTAAAATAAAAATTATTCCATTCTGTAGATATGAACTAGAGAAAAGTGTGTCTGGATGAAGAGTTGAGAATACGTGGTTTTGATACGTGTTTCATTGAACGTGAACTGAACAATCCTACCAATATATCACATGAAATAAATTTCCGTTATGGCTGAGTCACGTTGGAACTACAGGACAAAACCACACCCAAGAAAGAAAGGTATCAATCAATTCTAATTTTGTTCTATTTATTCCTATTCAAAGATGTAAAGAACAAGAGAAAGGATAATTTTCAAGATAGGATGTTTTTGAAAATCAATTTTCTAATCAATTGTTTTGGAATGCTTTAATTGGTCATGATCATGAACTTGGAACACATCGGTACGCATTGAAGGATCTAAAAATATCTGGAAATATACATACAATTTTCTTACGGCGTGAGTTTTTGGTTCGTATGAAATAGATTACTGTCAGAGCGAAAAATTTTCAATTTCAGCAAAAAAGTACAGAAATAAATTGAATCTATGTCACAGTGAATCTTATTTCTCCTTCTATCCAAATGTGTACATTTAATACACAATTGTACATATGTGACCTGGCCTACAAAAAGGGGGCGTAAAATATGCTCTTTCGAATGGCGCAAACCAGAAGTTTCTAACTGGTAGGGAAGTTTGCTAAAAATGTACAAAAAGAAGAGCAGAAATGATTGAAAATGAAAAAAATTTGGAGATCAAATTATAAAATAATAGACATCATTTCATATGTTAAAAAATTTTATTTTAAGGCAAAACCACGTCATTTTACATAAAAATTCACAAATTTACAATTAGAACATTAGAACATTAGAAGCGAACAACTAAAGCGAAAATGATAAAATGACTTGTTTATCTTTAACAGCTGTTTTCTCGAAAACTTGTTTCCACACCTAAGCCCCCTTTGACCCGTAGACCAGGTCACATATAGACAGAGAACTCCCAAATCTTTTCTGTGAAATTCAATACAGATAATTCTGACAGATTCGAAATTTATCAACAAAAATTCGAATCAAAACGAATTTATTTACCCTTCTATAAATAGAATGACTACACGTTTTATACACCAGCATCTTCCATAACTGGCTTGAAAATAAATCGATTCACTGTCCGGATTTCTTTTCTTCCACAACACAATTTTATTCCTCATTCGTCAAAGAAAAAACCTCATTTAAGATTCAAACTCTTTGTTAGTAGTTGAAAAGTAACGTGCCTACTCAATCTAGATTTTCATGTATTAAATTATTCCCGACTCTGATGACAAAAGATATTGTTTTTCCGTAAAGAGAATTTTTTGCTGAAATGATTTGAAAGTTTTTCCAATAAGTTCACGTGCTCGATGAAATTTCCATTATCCATGGTGTCACCGATCTCAAATCAGAATATGTATATCAAATATTGATTATTAATAGCGATTTAAGTTGATCAAGGAGAAACATTATGCAAACCTTTGAGGAAAATAGGATGTTGTTAAAAATGGTATAAGCTCAGCGAAAATATACTATTCGGGATAAAAATAGATGATACATTTGCATTCAGATTCATTTAAATTTGTTCGCAAGATACCGTGCCAAGGGATTTGATACCGATCTAAGTGGGTTCTTAACGAATACAAGAAGTTTTTTTGGCGAGAAATGGTAGATATCTATTTCTCCGGCGCCACACGATCAGAAATTTCTGCGTTCTAGAAGAAAATCTTATTGATATAGGAAAGAGAAGGTATCGACAAAATATAAATTCTCAGTCTTGTTTCGGGAGTAAATTAATTAGGAACATCTTATTTGTTCCACGTTGATTCGGGTTGAATTTATTGTGCCTCTCTGCTGTGACGCCGGAGAGATAAATTCATTTTCAAAATCCGCATGCGTAAATTCTATGTTTCGTTTTACATAGTAATTTCAATATATGTTTTAGGTGAATGATACTCATTTATTTTTGTCGGTTTAACGTCACCGTACGTACCATAAAGCATTCTAATGCGTTGTTAAATGAGGTGAAATGCCAGGTTTCGTACCAATATTGAGGAATGTGTGTCTATTTACGATATATGTTAACGGTGCTGGAAGAATTCAATAAAGTATTTTTAGAGTGAAATCCTAATGTTGTATATCGCACAGAGAGAGCACTCTGTGTAGTCGAATTATTCATACAGTATTTCCCATGTTCTTGAAGTTTGAAAAGTTTTCAGAAACCAAACGAAAATTTTAACTCACAAAATCTGTTGAATGATCGTTATTTATCTCCTTGAATGAATTCCTCACAACTGGGAACATTGTGCAAAAAATGTACTGCAAAGTTTTGGTTCTTCAACAACTCAGTATTTCCTTATTTGATTACTAATTCGATTCAAATTTCAACAACATGTATCCCCGTAACCAGGGCCCAGATAACATGTGACCTTGTCATAAGCTTGTTAGATTTGTCATTTCATTGTTTTCGACATGTTATTAACAACCTTGTCAGCCTAAGGTTGCTACAACTCTGCTGCAAGGGTTTTGTAAGCCTGTACCCCTGTCGTGTATCAACTAGGAGGCTTATGTCAACCTTGTCACAAGCTTGCCTTACAACATTGCAGCAAGGCTAAATTGCTATCTGGGGGGTGGGTAACCCAGGAGTACTTTTGAATTCTTGGGACTATTTTCAATCAGGAGGACGCATTGAACTGTCTCAATGAGCACGAGGACATTCAATGCACGTGCATCGTACGTCCGTGCAGGAAATTTCGAATGTCCAGAGCACATCCGATTTAGAATTGACGCACAACCTACAATAGACATTATGAACCTCCTATGGACCATTACCCAAGGGCGTCAATTATTCGAATTACTTCTATATAAATACTGGGGTGTATCCCAATCAGAACAATCCAAATTATGCCAATGATGACAACAGGTGCAATACAGTGCCAGTATTGGGTCTTCAATACTTGACCAACACGTATGGGATCAGTACTGGATACACAGAAACGCAGTACTATACTTGTACTGATAAACCAGTACTGAGAGCTTAATCAGGGTGTCTACTGCCTGGAAATTCTAACGGAATCAATCAACCACAAATTTGCGTTGAATAGAATGATTAATGGAACGCATAGAATTTCCAGGCGATAGATTTCCTGTTAATGCCGGCCAGGTACTGATCCAGTACAGACACTGCACTGATTGCGAATGATAGTATTAGCACCCAATCCCCAATACAGAAAAACGTTATCATCCTCGACAAATGCGAGTACCCTGCCAGTCTTGGCCATTACTAGTGCAGTACTGCGCCTGTTGTGAATTTCTGGTTGGGATAATTCTTTGATCCCATGTGAAAACATTCCAACATTATAAATTTTATATATTATTATGTGTGAATTATGCATAAATTATCTATAATTATACATAAACGTGAAGCTTTCCACATGAGATACATTTAATTCTGATATCAGCAAATATCCAGAACGGACGTCTAATAGTCTCCAGTGTTAACCCTCAAACGTTACACTTCGGGTTGGTTACCGTACAAGTCATACTAGTGCGAATTGGGATTTCGTGAACTTTCAACCTTTGTATTTTCTTTGTTTTTCAACGTAAATATAAAAAATTTATATGAAATATAGGGTAAAATTTTCCTAGCAATCGAATGGCATAACCTATTCTTGAAAAAAATAATTATTTGTCAATGAAAAATGCGATTGCCAAAAAAATTTTTTTTTAAAAAGTGACATTTTGACGGTGCGAATTCGCACTAGTGTGACGTTTGAGGGTTAATATTCTAATGGATGTCGAATGTCGGTGAATGGACATCCAATGAATGTTGGAACGGTGTTCGCGAACGCCCGGGACATGGAAAGGAGATTAACTGGGCATCCTATAGATGCCCGGGCTTATTCGGGGTGTATATACTGGAATAAGCACTCCTTAGATTACCGGAACGGGAAAATGCTAGAGTGGTTAATAGCAACTTCCTAACAACCCTGATACGAGTAATTAGTTGTTGAAAATTTGCTGAATGCTTGCGTCACCAAATGCATAGTAACATGCTGTAAATATCGGAATCGTCATCATGTTTTTAGGAAGTGGCTCGTACACTTCCAAGGCTCAATCATTTATTCATCAAATTCCTAGCAACCACAGTTGCACAGTAACTCTTGCTATCTGAGTAGTTTGGTCAGGTAAAAATATACATAAAAGTTGTATATTAAAAAATCAAGAACATACTATACTGTACAGTACTGCAGTACTATAGAAAGTCCGACTGAATATGACTGCATTTTACTTGAAAACTTGATTGAAATTCAGTCTTTTCCATTGTGTTGGGATTTGTTTGCGGTGCTTACTTTCAGCTGAAACAGGGCTAGTTTCGGCTGCATCTTAAAATAAGCTAATATTCAAGTTGAAAGTAAGTTTTACTTTTTACCTCGCGTAGTACGTGGCTAACGAGACTCAACTGTAGAATATTAAGGGAGCCTTAGATAAATCCACTCAATTCTGGCGAAACGCTCCATTTTTTCCCAATTTTTTGGATGAAACATGAAGCGTTTCAGTTGAAATTGCGTAAACGATTTTCAAGGATCTTCTATCAATAGATATTCTTGTATATAGTTACCAAAAATTCCTTCTTCCTGAAAGTACTCCTTCCCCGTGAATATTTAGATGTATATTGACCCTAGTAGAAATTTTGGACGGGAAAATACCAGGGCCTGAAGAGGCATACCTGTTTTCCTATCAGGTTCCTCATCAGGTTCCGTTACACTGAGAGAAATAATTACTATCACCAACAACATATTTTCATGTTTGGAGAAATTCATTCCTCAAAAAATATATATCCTTGATACAAGAAAATTTTTTTGGAACTAAGAATATAATTTTCGGATTGAAGAAATATTTTCTTGATTCAAGGAAATTTCTCTTAGGCCTACAACATATCAACTGTTCATCAAGAATATATATTCTTGAAAATAATCAAGGATACATTTTCTTGGTTTCAGTAATTATCTCTCTCTCACTGAGAGAACGGTACCTAGTTGGGACAACTAAATGTTAGTTACCACAGCTAGATTTTTATTTACGCTAGCTAGACTCTAGTTGGGGTAAATAAAAGTTTAGTTGTCTGAAATATGAATAAAATGGTTTATTCAATTGGAATGAAAAATTTAGTTTTGACAAATGAAATTTAGCTGGCGCAACAAAATTTTTATTTACAGTGACTAAGTTTTCTAGCTGTCGAATATTTGAATAGACCCTTCCTCTCAGTACAGGGTACGGTTTCTCCTATTTCGCTCGATTTTATGGAAATCTCATCCGAACCCTATTGTATCCCTGCGTTACAACCCTATTTGAATCCTATAAGGGAAAGTAGATCAGTCCCTTGTAAGGGCCTCTCAGGTTTTCCTTATCTACGGTTCCCGGATTTTAACCTGATCAGGACCTCATTGTGAATAGGGAACGCCTGATCAAATTTCTACTGGGGGATTTATCCCAACCCTGTGTAAAAATTCCCGATGGATTATAATAAATTCCAATAGGCGCTGTGACAATAATTGCGTAGAAACCAATGAGATATTTTATTCCTATCGGTATTTATCAGGTTTTGCCGATCATGCCGATAGAAACCAGTAGAACATCGAATTCTACATAAAATCTCGTAGAAATCTTCAAATACTTGTCAAAGACACATATAGAATCCCATAAAATATTATTGATCCAGCAGGACAAGACCTATCGGTTTAACCTATTTGTTTTCTTATCACACAGGGGAAAGTGTTCAAAACATGATATGTATAGTTATTTCCTATCCTTGTGAAATACACTGTTCGAAAAATCTGTCTTAAATTTAATAATAATTATTAAGAAATTTTTTACATAATATTATTATTAAATTTAATACTGTATTGTATATTAAAAACTGAGTATTAAATTTAATAACAATTATTATAAATTTATATACATGGAATTCTTATGAAATCCAATAATGTATTACATATTAAAATTTATAATTCTGAATTATGAATTAACAGAAAAAAATCTTGAAGTTCTCAACAGAAATCATTGGGAATTTCCTTCATATTTTGGAATCCTCGAAACTCTTCCGAAGTGAGTACGTAATCGTGAATGTACACAGAAAGAATATTATATTAGAGATTACCATATTTATATTGTACTTTTGGGATATATTTGATTATGTCGTTATGAACCACAAGTATATGAGAGTTCACCATACTCTCTCGCGGAGAGAAGAATAAATATGTTGGAATTTGGAATAAATATGATTCTGAGCCTCATAATAAAGTATATCCCAAGAGTACCATACGAATATAGTAATCTTTAATATAAAACTTTTCTCCGTGTAGTCAAAGTCAATTGGAGCGCAAAGTTTTGGGGGCCTAACGGGGGATCGAACCTGCTTTCCTACCAAACCTAACCTACGACCTCACGCCTCAACCAGCTTGACTACATCACGATTGAAAAAATCGACTGTAAAATACGATACAGTTTTAGATATCACATATGCTCTGTACACACACACATATATACATACATTCATAAAAGTATTCAATTTTGATTCCGTAAATAGAGTTGCATTGATAAAAATATGAAAGAGAAAAGAACAAGACTTACCCATATTTCAAAGTTATCTTGTTATCAACTATATGTGTATAAAAACTTCGGGAATTTGTTCCCATGTAACTGAAGCTAATTGAATTAGGACATATAATCATGGTATACATACCCATGAGTTATTGACCATTAGTGATAATTAAGAGGTTATGGATTCTATCATATGTATACACGTATATACTATTATATGCTCCCAAAAACAAAGTGTGCAGTGAATTATGCGCATAGAAGCCATCTTTAACATTTTAACATGTATTATTGTTATTTTTCATTATAGATTATTAGAATTAAGAAGTTTGCATGGAATTTAATAATATATTTTGAATTTTCATAACCGGTTATTAATTTTCATGCATTTAATGTGAAAATTCAAAAAACATGTTGTGAATCATAGAATATTATTGATTTTAAGATGTACTTATAGAATTTCATAAGAATTTTCATATTAAATTTAAGAACTTTTCTAACAGTGTACCTAGCACAAATGTGCACCCAAAAAATCATATTCTAAAAATTAGAATCAACTCTATAATATGAGCCTAGTACATTTTCCTCTGAATATCAGTGGTAATTCTTCTAACGTTCAGAGGAACTCCCACATCAATCCTCTGAAACTCAGAGGAATATGTACTAGCCTCATATTTTAGAGGAATATTCTTAATTCCAGTATACGATTTTTTCAGTGTGGGTCAAAGTACACTTGGAAGTTCTCTTACTACAACTCGATCGAATTGAAACAAAGAAAATATGTGAATTCAATGTTGTATCTTCAACGATTTGGTAAGAAAATAGCTCAGATCTTTCAGCCACACACCTAAACTTTGAAAATGACACACAAATGATGCTTGTCAATAGAATAGATTGACATAAAAGGAAGAACCATTAATTGAACAGTATACTCACAAGTATCGTGCAGTTCAGTTGAGAATATGATGCTTTGAAAAACAAAATTTTATTCACCTCAAGACTGATGTGATCCAACCGATTGTGAAAAGTGATTCATAAAACTCTAAGAAGATTATATCCTCTTCTAAATCCGTCTTTCTTCTACTTTGAATGAGCTTTTATAGATCGCTATCATCTGTTAGATGGCAATCCGTTGAAGCGTAAAACGATCGTTTCATTAGAATATCTACTTTCAATCAATACCCAAAATTCAATCCTGATACGAATCCTAATTTCGGATAAAATATTTCGTATTAACAGAATTTCTATTAATTTGTCTCTTTTTGACAATTGCAATTGCTTAAACAAATTGCTGAAAAGTGATGTTATTCCGAAAAACGGAGACGATCAATCAAACCTACGGGAAAAACCATGAAAGAAACCTGTGGGACACTTTCATCTCAGAGTTCAATCTGTTAGAAAAAAATCGATATAAACAATTGCACAACCACGAAAAACCATTCTTGCTGTGAATAAATTGCCTTTCCATCGTCCATTTCCGACCGATTTATATGGATTTTTTCCTAACGGATTGAACTCTGAGACATAAGCGTCTCATAGGTTCCTTTCATAGACTTTCTCGTGAAATCGATTGACCGTCTTCGTTTTTCGAAATAAAATCATTTTCCAGCAATTTGTTTAAACAATTGCAATTGTCAAAAGAAAAAATACGGGTCCGTTTTTTCTCCAATAAATAATCCCCTAATAAATGCATAAATCCAATAGTTAGTTGAATGTTATAGCTATGATATGACTTGGGTTCCGAACTGAGCATCCAAGAAATTTTCTAAACGAAAAATTATTGCATTTTGGCTGCAGAATACACCCGTAAAATGCAGTTCGCAAATTCGGGGACACCCTGTATAATAATACGTTATTTTTATAACGTAATACGTTATTTAACGTAATATTCACTACTTCCTAAACAGCGTAGGTCGGTGTAGTTTTCTATGTTCCTGTACAAAATTGTCCGAAACGCCAGACTTGGGCACAGTTTTTGACGGGATTGGGCGTAGATTTTACGGTGGTACCAAAACGTATTTTTTGGCGTAATTTGGCTTAAAAATATTTTCATCCGGGAAGTGTTTTATTTCAATACATGTAGAGTTCGAAGTGTGTGGTCACTTGTTGAATACACAGTAAAAAAACTGGAAATTTTCAGTCAATTCATTTTCCGGTACATTGACTGAAATTTTACGATATTTTCACTGTACAATTCCAATTTTTGCAGTAAATTCTAGTTTCAATGTACTGGTTAATCACTTTTAGTGAAATATTGGAAGTTTCCGGTAGACATTTTACAGTGTACTTGAAACTGACACAACGATTGCAACACTCAGCGCATGCTCCTAACATTGGTAGGAACGATGGCCCACTATGGAGTTTAAATCATCGCGCCTTTGGCAGATAACAGAACAGAAAAATGCCTAACAGAGCAACTTGAATTTTTCAAAGTGTAAAACGTAATTTTCTTACATCTACTTCCGAAAAATATGATAAATCATCTCATCCATCGTCAGACACTCAGTGTCACACAGTTACAATTTATCAAAGTTTAAGTGTGTCTGGCAATGGATGACCTGATTTCTAATACTATTCGGAAGTGAATATAAGAAAATTACGCTGTATACTTTGAAAAATTCAAGTTGCTCTTCCAGGTACGTTTTCAACCTGTTATCTGCCAAAGGCAACATGATCCAAACTTCATAGTAAGCCATTGTTCTTACACTATAAAAAAATTTCACCGGAAAATTCCAGTACATGTACCGGAAAATTTTAGCACATTTGTACTGCAAAAATTCAGTACAAATGTTATGGAATTTCAGCATCAAAACTGGAAATTTTCTGAGCCTTATTAGTACTGAAATTTTTCAGTACACGAACTGGACTTTTCCAGGACATGTATTGGAAAATTAATGCTGAAAATATTCATGAAAATTTAAAAAAAATTGCTCACTCAAAGTGATTTTGCACGGTCCTTGTGTTTCAAGATGATTGAGAAACTTGATCATTCATGTGGATGGACAGAAAGTCATATCTACCTCACGGAATTTGAACCTACACTTTTAATAGCGCGACATGCTGGGAGGCCAGCTTGGGCTACCACATATGCTTCATATTTAGAATACACGAAGGAATAAGTCTTCGAAAAACCTCATATATCAATTTTATTTGCTAGAATTACAATTATGATTCAAAATCTCAATCAGGAAATTTTTAATATAAAGACTTGGAACTTTTCCTGCCAAAAATGATGAAGTCCAATACAAGTGGGAAGGTTCAGTGCAATAGTGATTAAATCCGAGCATAACTGGAAAATCCCATCACCTGAAAATTGCAGTTCCAAACCTGTATAATTCCAGTATACCAACGATTAGGTTTTTTTTTCCTAACTTCGAAATTTTTTCCAAGTCCTTATTGAGGGGATACATTTTTCTGGTGCACAAAAACTGTAAAATTGTAGTATGAGCCAGCAAAATTCTCGCGAAATCATGGAAAAATTCAGTACACAATCTCAAACTTGAAAATTCAGTACAAGGACTGAATTTTCAGTTATGCTTGGTGAATTTTCAGTACCGTACCAACAAAATCTCTGTACATGTACTGGAATATGCATATTCCAGTACTAACACTGGAGATTTCCAGTCCAGGTGCACAGTAAATTTCCAATTTTTTTTACAGTGCATACCTATGTTGGGAGCATGCATCGAAAAATTTTCAGCTTTTATAAAACAACTAATGTCTGGTGGTTACGGGCTCTTGCTCCATCTGAGTGTATCAAAATGAAACACTTCATAGCAAATGCGAAAATCTCTTCAAGAGAGTACGGTTTGTTTTTTGTGGACGAAATCTGTCCTCCTGCTGAAAGTACCAGTCAGAACCGGGGAATAAATATTTTCCGAGCATTGAACTGTTTTTATCAATTTTCTACCCAATTTTATTCGGAAATACCAAATTGGAACATCCTCCTGGTGAAAATGGGAGCGAGAAGAAAGAGTAAACGAAGCGTATTCTGAAGGGTAACAAAAACGTTAATGGACTGTATACGAAGCTTGAATGGAAAGGATACATGAAACGGGAATTGAATCAAAGAAAGCGGGAAAAATTCCAGAAATCTAGACAAAAAAATTGAATCTTGTGGTGAGAATCGAACCGATGACTTTCACTATGGTAGGGTCTTATCCACTGAGCCATGGATCGTCGTTGTCACCGATTGCTGAAAGATGTTATTTGAAATCAGAATAGGTATGACTCGCATACGCTGCATATAACCTACTATTACGTTACGGGGGGAATATGCGAAACGGGATCGGAAGTTTATGGAACGTATACGGAACGTATGATTTGATGACTTTCCAGCAAGCGGGTATCATACGCTCCAGAAAGAGAGAGTTGAAACATTTTTCGCTTCGTATACGTTTCCTTCCCGCTTTGTGTATACGCTTCATTTTCACCAGGGCATGAGAGTAATTTATGATGCTCCATACAGCTGGTTTACCTCCTATTGGATTGTAGGCATATTTGTTTTCATGGTGAATGAAAAGAATATCACATTCCTCCAAATGACTATTGTACACGGAGAGAAATGTATAATAAAAAATCGGTATGAAGAACCATACAGTACTTCCATGTTCTCAACGAAAATGAAAACACATGTTTATTTACATTTCACAACCGATTGAGATGAAACTCATATGAGGCCACTACGAGATTGTAACTGAAACACGGTAGAAATTTCATTGTAATCCAATAACATGAAGCGAAGATATGTGCAATCATTAAATCACGAATTTTTCAGGAATTTCTTCCCTTCTCATGTCGTTTTTCTGTCAGAATCTGGTTCAAACTCTTATGGGGCCACTTTCGACACTTCATTAGACGGTGGTCAAAATTTCATGACAATTGGATGATAGGAACGAAATATACCCCATGATACCAGTAATCACAAGATTTTCAAAATTTGTTTTGAAGCTTGGTGCTTACCACTTTCTTCCCGCACTTCGGATTCGCTGGAAATTCATACCGTACGACTAACACCCCGTAAATTGACTATGCTCAAAGTTTCATGGCATTCGGATTATGGGAACATAAAGAAGGCATGCTTTACATATAATGCCAAATTATGCGAATCTCAAAAAAAAAAACAAATTTTCACAGTTTTCAACCGATTTGGATGAAACTCGTATGAGGCCAGTATTAAATCATAACTAGAGTGTGGTATAAGTTTTATAGTTATCGGATAACAGGGAGCGGAGATATGCGTGGTCGCAAAATCTAGATTTTTCAAACAATATTTCGCTATATTTTTGAAACGCGTCATCCGATCGACACAAAAATCAATAGGCCCTGAGTGCTCTCAAAGACGAACGTATTGAAAAAAAATTATCCCGATCGGTGCATTCTGAGGAGAGTTATCGTGCGCCAAAGAAAATTGTACACGCATGCAAGCACGCACATACGCACATACAGACATTTCTGGGGATAGCGTTTTTTTGACGTTCTAAGACGTTCGGCAAAAGCGAAATACCCCCTTGTGCATCATCGATTTTTGACCCTATTACAATACTTTCGTTTCCTTATATGTAGATAAGGAACATGGAAGTAAAATCGTATAGTAAAAATTTTCTAGTACGATGTATTGAAAAATATAATCAGTTTTAGAACTCAATTTGATGTAACGTAATATATTTTTATAATGAAACGGTTATATTGAAATTTACTAAAAAATATAATAAGCTTTATACACTAATCATAATGAATTATAATGAAAACATCTATAGCAACCTGTAATAAAATATACAGGGTGGTCCATTTGAAGTGATATAGTCGAAGATCTCGGAAACTAGTGGGGATGGAAAAAATGTTCCAAATAAAAAGTTTAGGTTTCCAAAGGGGAAGTATGATGCTGACCTGGAAGAATCCCTCAGAGGTCATTTTGAAGGTCATTTAGGAGTCAAGATGGTTCCTTTTGAATGGGACCCCCATTTTTTCATCATGGCAAGGGAAAGCTGGTTTCAAACCCTTTTCGAAACACTGGTCATGGACCCCTTTCCGTCCATTAGGGTGCAAGGTATGGACCGTCGAAGTCATTGATGAACTACTCTTAGCGCCACCCAGGAACAACGACGTGGACGTGGTAGTTCTCGATTCCCTCCGGAGTACTTGATTATCGTGAGTCCCCTTGCCTCTCACATGAGGGGTGCTTGATGCTGTTATAGTAATTGCTCGAAGTTACCCCCCTCTACCTGGATACATAATCCTGGTATGTTGGCACAAACAGTGCGGATGCGATCGATCTTGTCCTCCCTCATTTGCAAAAAAACTTCCAAATTTTTTTGGTAAATCTACGAAAAAATCTTTCACAGTGTAACTCTCTTTGGTGAATTCTCTGGAAGCTCGGAGGATTTTTGTATCCGTTCGAATGTGCATCCTAATCGACGTTATGTGGTATGGTCAATACTTCCAATGTTTCCAGCAATCTTTCAACAATTTTTGAGAGTCGATACTCATTTATAACCCTCATTGAATCGAATGGAATAATTTATTCGATTTGAAACGCAATAATCGTGATGAATCGTACACATTACTGCCAACCATAATAAGCAGAGACTCAGTGTTCCCGTTTGTTCATGTTGACGTTTTTTTTTGCAATTAAATTAACTCCAATCTGCATTGAAATTAGTCCCGATCTTCGGAAAAAAAAGAGATGAACAAGAATACATAAACAAACAGAAACATCGGATTTTTGTTTATTATGGTTGGTGATGTGGATGATCATGGAAATACGTGATCATTTGAACACTGGTTCTGAACTGAGACCATCACAATCGTTCTTCTCCTTTGCATATTCAATCATCTACATTTATCAATTTATTCCATTCGATTCAATCGAAGAAATGAATCACTATCCACCCTCTGAAATTATTGATATGATGCTTGTGCTTGGCTCATGTCATAATGATTACAACGAAGCCGCAAGAGTTTACCAGGATCGGTATCCCGATCGTCGCATCGCACACCCCACGACCAACCGTCGACTCGAATTGAGGGCTCGACGAGGAGTATTGCAGCGAGATCTAAGACATCACCGGTACGATGAGAATGATATCCGTGCACTCACCATATTGGGACTCATCCACTTGGATCCTCATGTTAGTAGCAGATCATTGGCACGAATAACTGGTATACCCCGGACTACTGTTTTGAGAATCTTGAAGCATGTCAAATATCGACCATACCACATTACGTTAACTCAAGCTCTCACTCCAAACGACATGAGACTTCGAATTAAATTCTGCAACTGGGCACAAGCAAGGCTGGTTGACGATCCTCAATTCTTCGACTATGTAATGTTCTCCGACGAAGCATCTTCTCAGAGCACTGGGCATTTGAATAGACACAACTCTCATTACTGGTCGGATGGTAATCCGCATTGGTATCGAGCAATCGACAACCAACATCGTTGGAACGTAAATGGGTGGTGCGGGATCGTCAATGGCTATTCAGTCGGTCCACATTTTTCCAACGGCACTTTGAACGGCCCCATGTTTCTGGAATTTCTGGCGGATCATTTACCAGGCTTGCTTGAGGATCTGGATTTACAAACAAGGCAGAGGATGTGGGTCCAACTAGATGGAGCGCCACTCCATTACGCATTGATCGTGAGAGAATACCTTGATCATCATTTCCCGGGAAGGTGTATTGGACGAGGTGGGCCAGTTGCATGACCTCCACGCTCACCCGACGTGACATCTCCCGACTTCTTCTTGTGGGGATTTCTGAAAGACGAAGTATTCAAGGCCCAACCAACAACGAGGGAGGACATGATCGATCGCATCAGCACTGTTTGTGCCAACATACCGCGATCAGCGTTTCTGAAGACGGTTACAAATTTTCGGCGGAGACGGGGATTATGTATCCAGGCAGAGGAGGGTAACTTCGAGAAATTATTGTAACAGCATCAAGCATTCCTCATGTGAGAAGCAAGGGGACTCACAATAATCAAGCACTACGGAAGGAACAGAGAACTACCACGTCCACGTCGTTGTTCCTGGGTAGCGCTAAGAGTAGTTCATCAATAACTTCGACGGTCCATACCTTGCACTCCAATGGGCGGAAAGGGGTCTAATAACAGTGTTTTGTAAAGGGTTTGAAACCAGCTTCCCCGTGCAATGATAAAAAAATGAGGGTCCCATTCAAAAAAACCATCTTGACCCCTAAATAACCTTCGAAATGACCTCTGAGGGATTTTTCAAGGTCAGCATCATACTTCCCCTTCGGAACCCTAAACTTTTTATTCGGAACATTTTTTTCCATCTCCACTAGTGCTCGAGATATTTGACTTTATCACTTCAAATGGACCACCCTGTACAATACACATTAATGTAATTCATAATAGAAAGAACACTCGTAAAAAAATTTCTAATACACCCAATAAAATCATTTAATGAAAACTTCCTAGACGCGTCAGAAGTAGCGCTGATGACACTTCGAACTTTGAAGAATTTATAAGACGCATCGTATACTCCGCAGTAGGGACTTGGATTTGTCAATTCACTTATCGTTCATTGTAATGAAAATTCTTGAATATTCCAACGTGTTTTCAAGTGATCGAATGTAGTCAGTCCTGTGTTATAAAAAATTGCAAATATCGTGGAAAGGTCAACAATCCATTATCGCAAAGAGAATGTTTTGTCCTGGACAATACTTTGAAACGTCAGAAAAATTCGATCCCCGAAATGATGTGGGAATGTGTGGGTATGTGTGTGTATGTGTTTGTTTATCTGTCTGTCAAGTGTCTCCAAATTTCTTTGGTTCAAGATAATTTTTGTTAAGATGCATGGATTTGCATAACATTCTTCTTCCAAAATGTTGGGCGTAGGGAGGAGACGAAAACGTTCAAGTTCGGTACAGATTGTACACAGTAAAAAATTTTTCGTCAAATTCAACACACAAGCGAATGTTAACCATTTTTCTTCACACTCAATGTGTGTTGATTCCAGAGTGACACTTATAAAGTGTTAATTTGAACTCGAAGAACATTTTAATGTGTTGAAAATGAATCGATTGAACAGCATTTGATCAGTGTGTTAAATGAACACACAAAAGTGGTAAATATTCAACACTTGAATTTTAACACGTAGTTGAATATTCAACACTTGAATTTTGACACGTACTTCTTTTTTACACAATGACGGAATTTTTTTTACTGTGCATTATTTATTTTGAAACTGTGGAAGCTCGGTGAATATCCAATCTTTCGTCTTGGTTGGCTTTTATGAATGAAACCGTGATCAGAAATGAGAGTCATGTATGATTCTCTATCCAGCTAACATAGTATACCTTCTGTTGAATTATGCGCAGATTCGTTTTCACAGTGCATGTAGAAAATATTACATTTTAAATGATTTTGGTACATCACTATCTGCGAATCATGTTGAAAATTATGATAAAAATTGTGGTGTTTTCTCTCAAATTTAATGAAAACACTGTAATTCCTGCTGTAATTCCCAATATGGTGCGCGAATAGTAAACTACGACAGTCATTTTAAATGCAATATTTTTTCCGTTTCTACATTTTGGTTTTTTTATATTTTGTATTGACAGTTTCATAATAAAATTATTATACCCTGTATAAGATAGTTCTGATACGCAACGATGTACGATATGTACTGTGTATTATGTTGTATAATTAATTTGAATAAATTTTCTAATAAAACTTAGAAAAAGTAAATATTGATCTTGTTCATGTGCTTATAGTAATCAGTATTATGTCAGATAGCTGTCCTTATTTTTACCATATTTTTGAATGAGGGTTATTATAAATCTAATAAGTTTTACTATACATTTTTCTCCGTGTAGTTCACTATTCGCGCATTACCATATTGAAAATTACAATAGAAATTGTGGTATTTCCTGTAAAATTGGATAAAAACACCATAATGTTCGCTGTAATTTTCAATATGGTGCACGAATAGTAAACTACAACAGTCATTTTGAATACAATATTTTTGTCGTATGTACATTTCGGTTTTCTAATACCTTTTATTGCCAGTTTTATAATGAAATTATAATAAACTGTACAAGATAGTTCTAATACACATCAATGCATGGTGTATACTGTGTATTATGTTGTATAATTAATTTGAATAAATTTTCTAATAAAACTTACAAAAAGTAAATATTGATCTTCATATGTGCTTATAGTACTCAGTATTACGAGGTGTGTTCAAAAAGTAAGGTGACTTTTCAAATTTCGCGGGCAACGTACTTTCGATTATCGATTTTTTTGTTTTGTTATGTTGGCACACTCTTCCCGAACATCTGTACCAAGTTTCAAGTGTATAGCATTTTTTGTTTGGTTGTGAGAGGCGTAAAGGTTATAAGTGTTTTGCGTGCTCGGCGATTTCTTGCTATCAAAAAATATGGATCAAAGGATTTGCATCAAATTTTGTGTAAAAAATAAAATAAAGTGCTCCGAAACACTTAAAATATTGACAGTAGCATACGGTGAAACTGTTCTGAGTAAAAAAAATGTTTACAAGTGGTACAAACTCGTCCAAGATGGCCGGGAAGATGCCAATGACGAGCCTCGCTCTGGACGCCCAAGCACGTCAACAACTGATGAAAACGTTCAAGCAGTGAAGAAAATTGTTTTGGAAAATCGTCGAATCACTATCAGAAAAGTTGCTGAGGATGTTGGTTTATCGCTTGGCTCGTGCCATGAAATTTTTTCTAACGTTTTGGGCATGAGACGTGTGTCAGCGAAGTTTGTTCCGAAATTGCTAAATTTTGACCAAAAGAACCGTCGCATGAGCATCGCTCAAGAACTGTCGAATGACGTCAACGACGACCAAGATTTACTCAAAAGGGTCATAACTGGTGACGAATCATGGGTATATGGTTATGATGTCGAAACCAAAGTCCAATCGTCCCAATGGAAGACCCCAGATGAGCCAAGACCGAAAAAAGCACGCCAAGTTCGATCAAATGTCAAAGTTTTGCTCACTGTTTTCTTCGATTGCCATGGCGTGGGGCATCAGGAGTTCTTACCATATGGTCGTACGGTCAATAAACAGTATTATCTTGAAGTTATGCGCCGTTTGCGAGAAGCAATACGAAAAAAACGTCCAGAATTGTGGAAAAATAATTCATGGCTTTTGCATCACGATAATGCCCTTGCTCACTCATCTTTGCTTGTGAGAGATTTTTTGGCCAAAAACAACACCACAATCATGCCTCAGCCACCATATTCACCGGATTTGGCCCCATGTGACTTTTTCTTGTTCCCAAAACTAAAGAGACCTATGAAAGGACGGAGATTTGCAACGATTGAAGAGATAAAGACTGCATCGCTGGAAGAGCTCAAGGCTATACCGAAAAGTGCTTATGAGAAGTGCTTTGAGGATTGGAAAAACCGTTGGCATAAGTGTATTGTATCTGAGGGGGATTACTTTGAAGGGGACAACATAAATATTGATAAATAAATAAATATTTTTTCTTAAAAATACAAAGTCACCTCATTTTTGAACACACCTCGTATATCAGATAGCTGTCCCTCTTTTTATCATATTTTTTTATAAAGGTTATTAGAAATCTAATAAATTTGATTATACATTTCTCTCCGTATATCAAAACTTGATAGGGGAACTTTTCGTCCATTTTTGACTGAATATTACAGTCTGTCAATTTCAGACGGAAAGTCTAGTTTGGCGATTCCGGATAAAATCAGGTAGAAAGTTCATCAGTTTTTCACCAGATTTTCAGATGGAAAAACCGTTCAAAGCCTGATAACAATTTTTTGCCCGGTGTTGATAGGCATTTTCAGCAGGTTACTGTTTATAGTGTCAATGAGGGATTGAAGACACATCAAACGAATAAAGTCGATTGATGCGTTCCAAATGAATGTTTCACATATAACATTTCAGAACATAAAAACAACTGAGACATTCCCTAAGACTGGATCGCAAGCGCTATGAAATGTCTCTCGCATGTGTGTGAGATACGTCTGAGCCTATGCACATGTACTTGTTTACATGTGGAATATGTGCATACATATAAGTGTGCATGGGAGAGTTCATGTACCTATATTACTAATGTGGAACGACGTTGACTACTCAGTCTCGAGTGCCAACACTCTGAAACTGTACAGTCAAGCAACTCGGTTCAGTGTATTCGGTACCCGCGGTCAGTTAACATGGTCAGTGGCCTGTTTTCCAAGTGTTAGTGAAATTTTACGTGGACGCAGTTTTTTTTATTCTCCTTATCTTACCTTTCAAGTGTATGGAATGTTTTCGTTCGGTTGACGATATACGATAAAAATCATCATTGTGTTTTAAAAGAAAATATTGATCATCGTTTGTGTATTCGTACGTTGACTTTCTCCCATTTATACACACAATTGAAAGTGACGAAAACAAAAACAACAATACCAACCTCAACATCGTCGCAACATCAATCGAATTTGAACAACTTTGTTCGTTTTATGATTTTTGTAATTCATCAATGAATTATGTACAGATAATCTTAAATTGATATTTATTATAATTTCGATCACCGCCAGCCAATTGGAAATGCATTCAAATCACGAGAAACATGAATTGGAATAAGGATTTTGTCGTGCATTCTATTCTATATTGCTCTTAGTTTTTTCCTTCGGCCAGCAAACTCAAGATTCCCCCTCATCATGAAATCGATTCATTATCAGTAATGTTGAAAGGTCACTTGTCGATATGGGTGTTACAGTACGGTTGACATCCAACATACAATTTCTATTATCTTGCTGTATTATTTACGAAAATTTATCATCGTCGAAATTCTTCGTAGATTATCTTTAAAACCACAGTTATCCAAAGATAATCAATTACAAAATACATGTATCGGTTGTGTGGTTAGATACGTAAGTCAATGAACTGTCGAAAAAGATCCGAAACATTACATTTATTAATCTCCATTTATTAATGTGTGTTTAGATGGATCATCTTTATTGATTCATCTTGGTTGATCTTTTGTTCTGGGATGTTTGAATCTGCATCTAGGTCGATTCTCCTCAAAATAAACTACTCTTTCAAGTAAAAAAGATGACCAAAATAGATTTTGCAACGATGATCGCGATAACGTTGATGTGAACATATTCCGTCCTTGAATCGTCAGAGCAATAGCGGCATACGAAAAGCCTTCCAGACAGTAGTTTATTTATAGCTCTCAAAAGAACTGTGTGACTTTATTTTCGCTGAAATTGTTCCCATTGTTTTGTATTGCGGATAATTATATTCCGATCACAAATCGATGCCCCTTCATTTTCAACTTTCGCTAAATGGAAGAATTATCGATACTCTCCCAATTGGAGGTACATAGGATTTCAACTAGTCTCCCTATGAAATTTCCAGTAAGAATTTCTGCTCGGTTTGTCAGGAAGTAGGCAAGAATCAATTGAGATTATTTCAAAGAGTACTTTGGATAGAAGGATAGAAGTACTTGATGAAGATATTATAGAGGTTCACGTATCTCCCGAGCAAATTGCAGTTTGACGAGAAAAATCTTGAATTTTCCTTATAAATAATATGATACTACTTGATCAAAGAGAATATAGTTAATGTAAAACTCCACAGTTGGTTGCAAACCTAATGCTCCGAAAGCAAATCAATAAAATTCAGTTGACGTGCACGTAAGGCGTGAAAAATGTGTAAATTCATCGAAAATCTTGCGTACCGAAAGTTCAAAATGATGTATTGAATTTTTGTTTAGATTTCGTAGAAATGAGAATTCATTTTTGGATCGATCAAGTAAACTTTTGCTATTCTCAATTGCGATTGATTCAATCTTTTATTCTCTTGATAAATATTCTTTAAGAACACTTTGATCATCCTCCATTACAGACACTCGATATTATTTATGCGAAAAAATATGATTTTTTCACTGACGGTACACCTGTTTTGTCATTGCTCAAGACAGCGAAACAATAATATGTTCAATTCTTTAGGGAGATAAGCCTTTCATGCGACAAAGATGTTATCGTGATTAGTTCAATCTTTCAAGTGACACGAAATAAAAATGGGTCATACGATACCTCCAAGGACTTCCTTTTTAAGATCCACTCAATAATTCAAAATTCATTCAATACACGAGGTGTTTCATTGAAATCAGATGCAATCGGAGTAGCGTGTTACGTGATATTTCCTTCTGTCTCTCTCTCTCTCTCTTGAAGGGGATTTAATTGATTATGGATTTTATAGCAATTCGGTGGAATTATTTGATTTGAAACTTTTTTTGGTAAAATCATAAATAATCGAAGAAGCGGAAACTTTGTTGAAACTTCATCTTTTCCAATATAGACTTCGACAAACAATCATCGATACGTTCATTCGGTATATTAATGCATGATCATTCATAAGAATATTTATTTATAAATTCAAGCATCTGAATAAGGATTCTATTGATTGAAAATCCCGCCCCAACGGAATTCATTATTTCGTTTCATAATATTTACAGAACTGTTTCTTAATTTAACCGTGTTCTCACGATACGGGTGTAACGGATAATACAGGCCAAATGTTCTCCTCAAAGAGAGAATTCGGAGAAAATGAATTGAGGATTTAATGAAATGGGAAAAGAAAAATTTTCGATATTTCCTATTGATTGTGTTAATTGCCGTGATGAATGAATTCCATTTCTGTTGACCGCATTATTTTTGTGCTGCCATTTGACCGTTTTATACACAAAGATAATGTTTCATTAAATGCTAATGTACCACCGGATCAGGGCGCAATGTCGGTTTCTTCGAGAAAAATTACTATGTGATTCTATGCAATTGCACAGTAATTTTTCTTGAAGAAACCGATTGAACCAAGAGGAAAAACTCGAAAAACGGAGACGCAACAACCGGGGGTCCAAGGATGCCAGTGCACCCACTCAATTATGATGCCCTGATGGAAAAATTTCGAAAATTATATTCAATTTATATAAAATTTTACATAAATTATATATCAACTGTATTAAATTATATACGAATCATATGTAATTCAAAAAATTTTTTCCACATCATAAAAAACATCCAAACAACTAAAACTATAGCAACTGAATGTGGTCATTCTTTTTTTTTAGTTGAATGCTTTGGGCACGCCTTCATAGCCTTAGGTTGTTACGCCCCTATTCAAAAGTTATTTGTTTTTTTTGTCCGAAGCGGAGCTCTCCGTGCGGAAATATTTCGCTGAAATAACCATCTCTGAGAAACATCAATTTTCTCTGCAAAAACTCTGGCGAACTTTGAGAATCTCTGATTTTTTCTTCAGACAAATAAGAACGAAATTGCGCTCTGAAAAAAGTCTGTCGAAACTCTGATAAATTTCTAACATTTTTCTGACTGTTGAAAAATGAAAAAATTTTATAAATACATTAACGTGCTTTATGCAAATATCATGCATGAAAAAGTGTTTGAAATTTGAAAATTTTTTTTTCCAGTATTCAAAAAAACGTTAGAAATTTATCAGACTCTTTTCGGAGTGCAATTTCGTTCTTAGTTATCTGAAAAAACATGAAAGAACTCTTATACATTCTGAAAAGAGTATGTACGGAATGTTCCAAATGTATTGGATCTTTCATGAAAATTTGACAAATTCTCAGTTCGACGGAGTTTGAACAGAGAAAATGCGATGTTTCTCAGAGATTACACTGATCAATACCCATTTTGGTGCCTGAGGTTTGAGAACTGATTTGAAGTGGTTTTACGTCCCTGAGTACAAAAAGAATATCAGATTTGTCGGATCAGCTCGTTTTTTATAATTTTTCATCTATAAAATTCATCAATTATATAGATTATATATGAAAATTATCACAGCCCGATCTAAAGGGGGGAGGGGCAAGTGGGGCATATGCCCCGGGCGCCGAGGAAAAAAGGGGGTGCTTTCGCTACAGTTTGCAAACTCCGTGCTAAAAACAAAAACCGTATTTATTGCACAAATAATGGTTGGATATTTGATGACACGATAGAGTCGCATTTTATTTTCGATTAACAATCTGTTCAGCGAGGGTTCCTCTATGTCATTTTGACAATTGAATAAAGGATCCAAGTGGGAAAATCTTTAGAATTATATATAATTTGGATATAATTTAATATATTTTATATACAGGGTGGACCATTTCAAGTGATATAGTCAAATATCTCCGAAACTAGTAGAGATGGAAAAAAATGTTACGGATAAAAAGTTTAGGGTTCCGGGGAGGAAGTATGGTGCTGACCTTGAAAAATTCCTCAGAGGTCATTTCGAAGGTCATTGAGAGATCAAGATGGTTTTTTTAAACCGGACCCCCGTGTTTTTAACATGACATTCGAAAGCTGGTTTCAAACCCATTACGAAACACTGGTCATGGACCCCCTCTCACCCATTGGAATGCAAGTGATGGATCGTCGAAGTCATTGATGACCGCGCGCGCGGACTGGGGCTACCGAGAGTGTGAGTGCGTGGATAGGCGTGATGATTCCAGTAGAGAGACAAAGATTAGTGATGACCCTGATCTTTCGGTGAATCATCTGAAAATCGGAAGGACGTTTGTGTCTTTTCGAATGCGCATCTGAATCAACATTATGTGGTATGGTAAATACTTTCAATGTTTCGAGCAACCCTTCAACAATTCTTGAGAGTCGATACTCATTCATAACCCTGATTGAATCGGATGGAATAATCCAACGGATTTCAAATGCAATAGTGAATCGTGATAAACCGCACACATAATTGCCACTGATGCTGAGCAGAGACTCTGTGTTCCCGTTTGTTAATGTTCAAGGTTTTCCTCACAATGGAATCAACTCTAATCTCCATTGGAATCAGTCACAATCTTCGGAGCAGAGCGAAGAAGAAAAATTCATAAATGAATGGAAACATCGAATCTCTGTTTATCATGAGTGGCGGTTATGTATTCGGTTTAGTACGATTCACTATTGCATTTGAAATCCTTTGAATCATTCCATTTGATTCAATCAGGGTTATGAATGGGTATCGACTCTCAAAAATTGTTGAAGGGTTGCTCGAAACATTGAAAGTATTTACCATACCACATAACGTTGATTGAAATTCGCATTTGAACAGACACAAAAATCCTTTGGGCTTCTAGATAATCACCGAAGGATTAGGGTAATCACTAATCTTCGTCTCTCTACTGGAATCATCACGCCTATCCACGCACTCACACTCTCGGTAGCCCTAGTCCGCGCGCGCGGTCATCAATGACTTCGACGATCCATCACTTGCATTCCGATGGGTGAGAGGGGGTCCATGACCAGTGTTTCGTAATGGGTTTGAAACCAGCTTTCGAATGTCATGGTAAAAACACGGGGGTTCGGTTTAAAAAAACCATCTTGATCTCTCAATGACCTTCGAAATGACCTCTGAGGAATTTTTCAAGGTCAGCACCATACTTCCTCCCCCTCTGGTAGAAATCGAACGTGCTTGAAACACCGTCAAAGCGTGCAATAAAGTGACAGAAGCGTTTGTGGAAAGTTTCGACCGCCAAATGACTCTAAGGCAAATTTGGTTGAGCGTGCTATCACATTTCATTGAACGTCCAACGCACACCCTTCTTACTGAACACTCTTCTCCAACTCTTCAATAACTCTTTCCTACTGTTTACGATGTTTCGGTAGTGAAGGTTTTCAACACGCTTATAGGACTTTCCTTGTGTATATGTTCTGATTGATTGAGAATTATATGATTTTGAGGTTAGAATGTTTAGAGGGTATTCTTTACCTTTTATACCAGTTGTTAAGCTAAAAAATTTTATTCGTATTCAAGATACATTTACCAATATAATTACTAAACAACAATTGTTTTGAATTATCGAACTGTAATTTGATGATGTTTGATATGTGCAAGTTGATTGAATTCTTTTGCACATTTAATGATTACACACGGGATATTGAAATTGATTTGTAAACTTTCAGGATGAAAAGTCATTTTAATTCAATGAGAAAGATTGAATTCAAAGCACATTCCCTTATGACGCAGTTCATGAGGGAAATAAAGTTCCAATTTTTCAATCACCGATGTTAGCCTAGCGGTAAAGGACTTTCTCCCGAATTCAGAAGCAGGTTGGTTCGATTCCCCTTTGCAAATTCTTTTTTTTTTTACTTCCTTTGGGCTCACTTTCATCCACGCTTTACATCCGCCAAATGACTCCTCCGAAACGCTTCTGATACTTTGAATTGACCCTTCGATTACTCTTGTAGGACTCTCTCATACCGTCTTTGTAACTCTTCCCAGAACGCTCCATTTTCACCAGGGCCGGAATCCTAAACTTTTTATCCGTAACATGTTTTTCCATCTCTACTAGTTTCGGAGATATTTGACTATATCACTTGAAATGGTCCACCCTGTATAACTTATATAGAATTATATACAAATTATGTATAATCTTGTCAATTTTCCCACTCTAAAGGGCGCCATGATTGAATTGTGCTCCCGTGGACAAATTTCCTTGACCCAGCTCTGAAAATTATGTATAAAAGATAATATAAAGTGGGCTGGTCCAAGAAATCTGACATTCATTTCGCATTCAACGCATCAAAAGTACTCCAGATCAAGTATCAGACCTCGGGCACCAGAGAAAAAATGTTTTCTTGTTGACCTGTGTTATTGATCCTTATTTCAGCGAAATATTTCCGTACAAGTCTCATTTTTCTTGGATTTGAATCATGGAACAAATGCGATTGTTCACCTCATCTGTTCATAATTCCATTCGCAAGGTGATCGAAATTAATGTTTTCTTATATGAAATAAAAATATTAATTGATTTCGATTGAATCTTCAATTTAGAGAATTTAGAAGATTCATTGTCAAATTTGCTTAGACGCGAATACCAACACATGATGGTGTTAGGAAATGAACGAGACATTTTGAACGACTATTCGCGTAATTTTGTGACTGAATGGCTAAGGAAAACTGGACAAGATAAAAGCGGTGGTAAATGTTTGATTTTTTGTTCTAATGAATTAACCGTACAAGATATACACAAAAAAACTCTGCCAATTGGCACTCTGTAAGGATCAGGTTAAAACTTATATGGAACCACTGTCGACACTACATATAACTATGGTAAAAATTTAATGAAGATCGGATAATAGGAACGGAAGATATGGGCGGTCGTATAAAACCTCACATACGGACAGAATCCAGACAGACACAAAACCAAAAGTTTTCCCCGAGTTTCGAGGAACAATTTGGTTTAAGAGACTTTGAGTTCGGAGACAAAAAAAATTGGCGTCTCCTCGAAACGATCACAAAGTTTCCCTTTAACGAGGAAGCACAATCAATTCAAGTTTCATGTTCAGTTTCATTGATTTTTCAATACGTTATGAGTATTCTTTGAAGACACATTACTCCCCTAGCGTGTATGAACTCTGGCCCAGTCTTGGGGCCATATTGGCAGAATGGGGCCCATGCTGGTCCAGGATGAGCCCCATGGTACATACATGCTAAGGTCGAAAAAAAGTAACTTGATCGAAATTTGGCATTAAAGATCAGTCGAAGAATCAATAAAACTTGCACATTATTTGGTGATTATTATGATGAAATAATAAGTATTTCTTATAACAATTCTCACGTGGATCAATCTCTAATTATATCCTGACCACCTCAATATTTTACTTATCGAGATTTTTTCGGATGAAAAAACTTTCATTTATGAGGAATTGATGCGTGATTGATTTGTCGGAGTACAGTCGATTACGCAGTTCTGTGTCGCATGAGTCATTGAATTTGTAGCATTTTATACAGAGAGAAATGTGTAATAAAAATAAGAATGAGAATAAATCATATAATAAGATTTATTGAATATATAATAGAGATTATTGTACAGACTGTACACGTGAAACTTATATAATACTCTGTTTGTATTGTACATCTCATAAGTTCAATTATATAATCTATAGCTATGCCTATTTTTAGTATTCATTCCTTTCTATCCCTGGTGAAAATATAATTTACGTTCGTGAAAGAGAATGTCATTTTACACTCCAAAATGCGCGAATTTCCTCTTGGTGTACATTTACATTCAATTTTTATGATCCTTCGTGGCATCGATGATACTTTGTTTTTGCCAGGGATGTGCAGCAG
Source organism: Gonatopus flavifemur (assembly GCA_018340375.1). Taxonomy (NCBI): domain Eukaryota; kingdom Metazoa; phylum Arthropoda; class Insecta; order Hymenoptera; family Dryinidae; genus Gonatopus; species Gonatopus flavifemur. The sequence continues at coordinate 21,279,611 of JAFFJZ010000007.1, forward strand.
GATATTGCACGGAAAAAAATGCTCATGTAAAATTTAAATGAAAAATGAGGCTGCGATTACAGTGTGAATCTCATCTAAAATCTACTACGTAGCCCTGTTGGATTTATATTGTTATCGATGTTATCATGGTTACTTCACAGCAACACTGCTCCCATTAACTTCGGTAACAATGTACACGCAGAAAAAAATTCTTGCTGAAAAAACGATTGCGAAAAATCCGCTTTGCTAAATTACCAAAACGGTTGCTGTTACAGCAAACATATTACTATTTTAGCAAGATATTTGCTTTTTCAGCCAAATTTTCTACGAGTTGTATCGGTATGAAGTGAGCGTTAAGATACAAATGTGTCAATAGGGAAAATTTGTAAAGGACCCTTAATTTTTGTTCTGTTAGGTTGGTATTACATCTGTCAAACATATTCAAGAAACATCAAGTCATTGAACAAACAACATCATATTTTTCCATCGTGTTAAAAATGTCGAATTGTGTACCAGAAAGTGATTTACGGAAAGCATTAATTTTTTGTTTCCATTTGAAGAAAAGTGCTGCAGAGTTGTATCGAATGCTTTTCGAGGCATATGGTGATCATGCTCTACCAGAAGCAACATACAAAAGATGGTTTCGACGGTTTAGAGATAATGATTTTGATGTGAGAAATGAAGAACGTGGAAGACCACCAAAAAAGTTTGAAGACGCCGAACTGCAAGCAATATTGGATGAAGATGATACTTTGAGTCAAAAACAAATGGCAGGAATGTTTAATGTTGCACAACAAACAATTTCTGACTGTTCGAAAGCTATGGGAAGGATCCAAAAGTGTGGAAAATGGGTGCCACATGAATTGAATGAAAGACACATGGAATCCGAAGAAACACTCGTGACATTTTGCTTCAAAGACACGAAAGAAAATCAGTTTTGCATGGGTTTGTTACTGGCGATGGAAAATGGAGTGATTTTAAGAATCCTAAACGGAGAAAATCATGGGTTAATCAGGGACACCCATCAACATCGACTGCAAAACCAGATCGATTCGGCAAGAAGGCAATGCTGTGTGTTTGGTGGGACCAAAAAGGTGTGGTGTATCATGAATTTCTAAAACCTGGTGAAACTGTTAATACTAATCGCTACATACAACAAATGATCAATTTGAACCATTCATTAATCGAAAAACGACCAGAATGGGCCAAAAGACACGGCAAAGTAATTTTATTACACGACAATGCACCTGCACACAAAGCGAAACCGGTTCAGGATACAATCAAAGCACTTGGCTGGGAGCTGCTACTCCACCCGCCGTATTCACCAGACTTGGCCCCTTCCGACTACCATTTGTTTTCACCGATGGGACACGCATTGGCTGAGCAGCACTTCGATTCCTACGAAGAAGTCGAAAATTGGGTGTCTGATTGGTTTGCTTCAAAAGACGGACATTTCTATTGGCGTGGTATCCACAAATTGCCAGAAAGGTGGTCAAAATGTGTGGAAAGCAATGGTCAATACTTTGAATACATTTTTTTTTACTTTCCCATTCGCAATTCGTGTTTCATTTTCACAAAAAAGCACTCATTTCATACCGGTACACCTGATAGCTCTGTATATCTACAATTCCGGATCGCTGAATGACAAGCGCTTGTTAAAAGAGCTAGATTTTTGCTGCAATAGCAAATTTTTTGCTAATTCAGCAACAAATTTTGCCATATCAGAAAAGCAAATTTTCGAGGTTTGCTGTTTCAGCAATTTTTTTCTCTAAGTGTACGCCCAGGAAAAAATCATCAGATCTATTCAGATCTAAATAGATCTGAGTAGATCTGATTTTTGGTCAGATCTGGTTCAAAAGATCAGATTGGATCTGTTCAGATCTCAGTAGATTTGATCAGATCTTGGCACATCTGGTTAGATCTGAGTAGATCTCGGTAGATCTGAATTGAATATTAGATGAAATCTTAATGAGCAATTGGTGGTTCAATTGTCAGAAATTTTGTGATATCTGTCTGTATATGAATTTGATTTTGCACATATATTGTGACAAACAACACAAGCCAAAATCGCAGTTTTTCAGATCTTAATAGATCTGTTTAGATCTGACCAAAATTTAGATCTGGTCAGATCTGATTATTTTTTCCCGGGCGTTTAACATTGGTTCCAATGTAAATTTTACTTGAATGGCAAATTAACAACAAACAATGTAGAATCTACATGGGAGCTTTTTCCGTGTGATTACTTAGATTCAATACATTGAATTTTCCGATTACATGATTTCAATTTTCAATAATCCTCATTCCCAACCAGAATAGCTTAGAAATGAAGGTTTAAACAGGATCATTGGTCTATCGTAATACAATGAAAGATCTATTTTGTTTTTCATGAATTAAGAAGGATTTTTTTCTCTCGTGAAATTGCGTAAACAGTTAATTTAACAGTAGATACGGCACTTGCGAGTAGGATACTTTCCTCCGCACACTACAAGTAGAGTTAGAAAAGTAATATATAAGCAGTAATACACGTGGGTTCACGTACATATATACTACGTAATTTTCAAGTTAATTATCCATAAGTGACGTATTTTACATGTAAATGAAACGTTTATGACACATCGTTTTTTAACCCTAGTTGGAGGAATTTTAATGCGTTGGAAACAAACAATTTCTAACATCACGTGGCACTTTGGTAAACTATAAACAGATTTCCTGCATCAACCATTTAAATTTAATTCGATTACTCCACATCAGTATTCTATGTATCATCTGATCATTATTTTTGTAATGTATTGTACAAGAGGTTGTTTTTCGTATTCGAACCTTCGATGTAAACTTGAATAATTCCCAATTTGATGTTCATCGAATGATCGACATTCGCAGTAAAATAATGAATTATATAAGTATATAAACTGGATTTTCATTAATTATTATGGAATCATGATTACGTCAAGCATAAAAGATTCTCGTATGATTCGGTGAATTTTTTTCACGCCGAAGACATGATAATTCGAATAATAATAAACATGATTCACATTTAGCATAATATTGATCGCAAAAAACTTGACTTGCTTCTCGATGACGACGCTGAATGCTTCTACATGAACAGAGAGGAATGTATAATAATAAATTTTATGATAAGACTTATAAAATATATAACCAAGATTATTATATATTCCACAAGTTTTTCAATAATTGATAAAGATTCCTATGTTTATTAAATATACGCTTAAGATGAATATTTATAAACGTAATTGATAGTCATAGCAAATAAGAGTTTTATTTGAAATGTTTCTCAAAGATTCAAATTTAATGAATAAATCAAATCTTCCTTCTTCATTTGTTCTTAGGTAGTGAGAGTCCTGTATATGGTCTCGATGGTGGGACGGCGGGTGGTGCAGGTTCCTTGAGACTAACACCCCAAGAACTACCAAATGAAATTTCAGCGCCTTATGAAGTGCCACAATTTCCTATCGAACAGATCGAAAAGAAACTCCTTATTCAGAGGCAACTCACGGTCAAGTAAGTTATTTTTTTGTTATTGATCATTGAAGTCGTGTTCCAAATATTTTATGTTTGAATGTTGAAATTTTACATCTGATGATTTCCTCACTTTTCATATCCCAATTTAATAAATTCTTACTAATAATCTAAAATATGCCGGAATTCGTTCTGCGATTTGAAACAGTTTTATAATTTATCTATTCATCAGTTTTTTTTTCGTTGAGAAGGCAATATGATATCGATAATACTAAGAGGAATATTGAATGGAAAAAAAATCTTTCATTGTCAAAATTATGGGAAGCTCGGACAATATCGCGATTGCTAACTAATCTAGGTCTCCATAAGGTATACTTGGAGTAGAATTCACCAGTGGCTATAACGTCAATTGTTATATCGTGTCACTTGAAGATAGTACTTAGAACAGCTTTGCTAATTTTCTTAATGGAACATGTGGTAGAAAGAAAAAATATAAGGATCAGATTTGTTTCAAAATGAGACTGTATGGACTCATTGTTTCACGTTGAATTCAATAACCAATGGGGTTTACGTGAGTTCACACTGTAAAACGTAATTAGGATTTTCCTGTAGCTTTATACAGGAAAAAATCAATTTCCAATATATGTGTATGAAATAGGGATGGGGATCCTTGAGAAAGATCGATCCTTTTTTATATAAAAAGCATCGAATTTTTATTGAAATCTGTAGAAATTATATACTTTCTATATAACAAAGGATCGATCTCTTTTGAAGATTCTCATCACTAGTATGAAATTTTCTATACATTCAACGGAAAATTGCACACTTGATGAGATTTTTATCACCGTTTCACGGTGAATTTTCGAACAAGTACAGAGGATTCCTAACACTTGTAGGTGTTAATTACTTCAAGCAAACCTTAGTAGAAATTTGATCGGACATTTTCTATTTTTAATAAGGTTCTGATCAGGTTAGAATCCAGAAACCGTGGATGAGGAAAATCTTATGAAGCCCTTACAACGGATTTATATAATTTCCCTAATAGGATTTAAATAAGGTTGTAACGTAGGGGTACAATAGGGTTCGGATGAGATTTCCATAAAATCGAGCAAAATAGAGAAAACCGTAACAAAACCTGATAGAAATTCAGACATGCCTCGTCAGGCCCTGGTATTTTCCCATCCAAAAGTTCTATTAGAGAATTTATAGAAATTGTCCCATTGCTTGCAGTGCATTCCATGATGGAAAAATTTCGTTGAATTTCGTTCATTTTTGGCACATTCGGTTTTTATTGAAAATTAGACATATTCAACTGAATTCAACAAAATTTCGGTGAAATTCAATAATTTTCCACAAAATTCAATAATCTATAGTAAAATTTGAGGAGGTTTATGAAATTTTATTGAAATATTGCTATGTCAAAAGTGAACAAAATTCAAAAAAATTTTTCCGCCGAGGATACCATCTCATTACATCCCAATTTCTTACAATGTCCAGTGGCAGTTATTCTCTAAATCTAAATCGATATAAAGTACTGTTTCATTGATTTTAATCATTATAGATAAATTGCCATTATTATTAGAAATAAATTACTACCCTGAATCATTTGAAATGATGAAATAAACAGGGTGGCGGCACCGGATATTTTAATTTATGCTTATTGATCATTCAATGTAAACACATGAAATTGATTAAAACTTCCCGATAGCCGCCACCCTGAAACATCTTCGTTTGAATAAGAAAGAAACGATTTTCGAATATTCCATACTGAGAGAAATCGCTGAATTGTGTAAACAGAAATACTTTAGGCGATAATCTTTCAGTTCGTTTGAATAAATCTTCATTTGATACAAATAAAAATTTGTTTGCGTCAGCAAAAACAATAATTTGGCGTCAATTCATCTTAAATAAAAAACGTTTAGTTAATAGTAGCATAAATTATTTATTTGTGACAACTAACAATTCATGTGCGTTGGATAAATTGTTTCATTTCAAGAATGTTTATTCAAGGCAATTTAAAATATTCATTCAAATGAGTTCCTTAATAAATAGAATCTGATTACGCATGCGCTGACTACCATTTCATAATTTTCAATTGTTTCACTGGCATTTCCACCAGAGTTGCCAGAAAAGCCCAACTCTGACGATTGGCTGCTTCTTGTATAGCCGACCAATTGTATTCTTGATTCTATAAGAATTCACCAACGATCAAAGTTTGGGTTACTTTTTCTGGCAACTCTGATTTCCACTCGTGCCATCTTTTCGACGATACACCTGCAACGGCCTGCAACGGCGATACGGAATTTTTGATTTTATTTCTGGAGAATAGATTACTCCATAGCGAAAGTTTTTAATTCCATTGTCTCATCGGTTTTGTGATCGTTTTTTCTGGAAAATATTCGTACAAAATCTTTTTTTACGCAATAAAATTGTACCAAAATATGGAGCAAGTGGAAATGCATGAAATTTTTCAGAATCTTTCCTGACTAAAATATCTTCAGTAGAAATCACTCTAATTATTTTCTAGGCCTTGCAAGACCTCACGATGTCCTTGTGAGGAACTTTCAAGGCCTAACAAGACCCCGTAATAACCTAGAAAATTACTAGAGTCATTGCTAGTAAGGTTGTTTGGAGATTCCTGGTAGATACTTGATTTTAAATAACTAAACATATTTCAGTACAATCATATTTTATCAACTAAATCATTTAGTTGAAAAAAAAACTTTGATTCAATTGGAATATTTGGTTGTCACAACGGCAAAATATTTATTTATGAAGAGTTAAAGTTTTACTCATTCCAATTATGTTGATTGTGATTTGAATCCAAGTCTAGCTATCTGATATATGAATAAATTATATTGTTACAGCAACTATGTTATTTTTCTCAATGCACTGTTAGAATATTCAGATATCGAATTCCAGGGGGAGAAAACAATTTTATTTACTCGTTAAACCAAAATAGTAATTCCCCTTGTATATCTTGAATAATCTAATTCCAAAATAATAAAAACAAAAGCCTACATCGTTTTACGGTTATTCATTTTTTAGTACATTTTATATTCAACCCTTTATTTGCTCTCGCTTATTTACCACGTGAGTTCAAGTACACCAGGGAGAGAATGGCAAGAAACAACGGGGGTGAGAGTAACTCGTATTCAAAGCTTTCCGCTCAGTTCTCGTGCAATCGTCGACATGGTCGGACACTCGTGTATCGCGCTGCTTTCAGATGTGACATGCACTTTTTCATGATATATATCCAAAATATATGATGAATTTTTCACATAGTTTTATCTGTCATTGATAAATCAGTGCGATTATTTATTTATCCCTTTCTTCCACATGTTATCATCGAATATCGAAGGAAAGAAGTCGAAATATCACGAGATACAGCGTGAACAGCGAATGAAAGTATTGATAAAATCCTTCAGGATAGGGTGAAAATTCTCCACGTGCTCGTAGGTTTTGTCCCACACGATGCGATAACGTGATTCATTTTATTGATTAAAAAAAGATTAAATGATATGTTCCTTGATCGGAACGCCAGGCATTCGTCGAATACAGGAACATGAACATACACATAGTTTGATGGAATACATTTTTTTAAATGAAGTGGAATTGATAAACAATAATGTTCGCTGGTGTAATCGAATCGAAGAGATGGTTGAAAAGTAATAAAATACTTGTGAGGTAAATATTTGAGTTGCTTTCGTTATATCTACATATTGCACGTCGGATTCATTATTTTCTTCTGATTCACCGGGTACGATGATACACTTTTAATTCGTGTTGATTTAGCTTTGCGACCTCGAGTATCACCATAACAGAACGTAATCGGACGTGTTCAAAGTTTAGTCGGGCTCGTACGAGTCATTGGTCACGTGACTAACACCGTGTAGATCTTACGTAGGTGAATCGGTTTTTCAATTTTCGCTCGAGAGGTAAACATCTTGGTCTGTGGTGGAAAAAATCTGTTTGATACAGACGAGTCGACTCACGTTGATGAAATTAAGAATATCTGAGTAGGAGAATTTTTCTTCTTTAATTTGTTAGATTTTCATAATTTTGCACAGTTTTTTCTGTAACGGTGTAAAACAGCAGGGAAAATTCTTCGATAAACAGGTGCGGGAAAATTTGAAATTGGGGCCTATTATAGAGTCTTTCCCAGCAAATAAGCGGTGAATAAAAATTTTTAATATGCAGGCATGAAGCACAATCACTGAGATTTAACTTTGGATATCAAATTGAAACTGCAAATGGTTCCTCAAAATTATACAAACGATTATATGAACATAATCACTTACGAATGTTGATAATTTTTGTAACTTATTTTCTCATGTTCAAAAATTTATATTTAGAGCGAAATCCTAGCAATATACCTTGAAGGTGCAAAATATTCCACGATATCGATATGTTATATACAATTTTTATCAAGTTCTTATTGGTATTTTATAAAATTCAATATAAAATCGATAAAGTTTCTATAGAAAATGCACCTCTAGTGAACTTGAACACTGCATGTTCAAAATTTTCATTCGTAACTCAATTATTCAAAAATCACACAGCAAAGTTTCATACGGTTTATTTGATACTGCAGGATCGTTAACTTGAAGTTTTGTTTGAAGTTGAAACGATAGGAGGTTGTTTAGAATTTTCGATAGTTTCTTAACCCTTAGTCTGTAAACGGGGGTCGTTTGTGTCCACGAAAAATTTTGATTTTCTGCTACAACAGCTGTTTGGCGAATTGAACAACGGTACGGGGGAGCCTAATAGTATCCATTACAATTTTTTACAGTGTAATCTAACCCCCTTTCCTTTTTCATTACAAAAGATATGGAAGGAACGAGTTTTTTTTGAGGACACAGATGACCCCCGTTTACAGACTAAGGGTTAATATAATTTTATTGCATATGCATCTTAATGAAAACTGCGATAATCTCTGAATCTCACTGTAGTTCAAATCACAATCTCAGATCTTTACGCGCCTATCACAAGTATCGGAGCTCTACAAGCATGTTTGATCCTCATAGAAGTAAAAACTTTTGCAATTTTTGATACACAGTATATTCAATGTAAGAAAATTATATCAAAATTGCATACAAATTCAATAATGATTTTTGAAGGGTTGTATATAATTCTGTTTGATTCATTCAATATAGATTATATACAATTTATGCATAACTGTATATAAATTATATATATATATATATATAATATTGAAATTTTTCCACTCGGGTTCTATATAACTTTCGAAACTTTTATTATAAACCTTTCAGTTATAAATTTGGAGTTCAAAGCGGAAAATGACAAAAATTCCTCTTTGTTTTTATCAAATGATATGCGTTTCTTTCGATGATGATTTGAAAATTTCATGTATTCTCTGGTGTACACAAGTTGCTATCGCATCATTCCCAATGTACTTTGTTTGGATTCAAATGCCAAACATCAGAATAGTGTTCAAAACAGAGCTATGATACGTGATATCAGATGGAAAGTTTGATTTTATTATGGATTGGTATTAAAATTGAAAATTTTATCTGAAGACGGAATAACATTTTTCATATTATTTTTATTGGTATTCCAAGAGATACACTGAGATATTGAAATTTATAAACATGATTATGTTATCGACAAGAAGCTAAATATCGTTCAATGAAAAATGATCTCGACTATTGTTGCACGAAAGAATGACCAACAGGATTTTGAAACAATTTAGAGTTAACTGAAAAATCATTCTGAATTCTTATCAAAATTTTCGAAGATTAGTCAGGCATTAACATAGTTTATGTACATCCTTTGTTAGATTTACTAAATCCAGAACCTCCATTATTAGATTTTGGATTTTTTGTTCAAAAGCTCGATCACATTTTTCTTAAAGTCAATTGAATTTCGTTGGATCGTAATGAAGTTTCAGTTGTTTCAACGTCATACTGAAATTCGCCATATTTTAATTTTTTTTTATCATTGTGAATCTATCATAATATTTTTTTGTATGCTGAAATCTTTACCCATGAAATATGAAGGGATCTTGAATCGTCATACCAATAGCATAAGCTAATGATATTATTCCTTTGTCTGGAAACTTCTCATGATTGAAGCTATAGTATTCAACTAACATGATTTAATATGATTTTTCTTCCTCCTTCTTTGTTCTCCCTTTTCACCATAGTCAACCGTTTGATGTTTTGTTCAATCATTCACAGACCCATGTCTCGTTTCTTGTACTTCCATTTTTATTTTTCTCTCTCTCACACACGCGCACGCATACGCTAAATATTCGAATTTTATACAACACTAGGAGACAGGAAAGGATATTTATTTCATTGGTATGTGTTTCTCACAGTAATAAAATGAAAGGAACAACCGCCAGTTCCACTTTGAATGAATATATAAACTGATGATGCAAATATTAATTCAAATGGATGAAGGGTTATTACAATTCAATAGAATTCTACTACATTTAAATCCATCCTTCTTTAGATTAGAATGAATTTTAATGGACAATTCGAATTTGAATGTGATTCGCTTTGAACTTGAAAACAAATTTCGAACACTCAACTCACACTAATTGAATCAACCCCGAGTATATAAAAGTTCATTAACTTCATTCCATATAATGGACTCTCAAAACTGCTTAAAAATCTGTATTACTTTCATGTTGTTTCTGCACAATATTTTACACAGAACCCGGGAGAGAAAATTCTCAAAATTATATATAATTTATATACAATTATATATACCTTATGTATGAACTGTATTCAGTAAGTGGACAAAAATCGTCGAGATTTTTTGAGTCCGAATATTGTTCGAAAACTATGTTTTCTTTCATAACTTTGAAATAAACTAATTCAAGAATATGAACTCTAATTTGAAACGAACTATTCAATTCATCAATGAGAACTCTGTAACTTTTTTTCCCTTGAAACATTATTTTTATACAAAGTTCATTCTGTTATATGCAAATGTATTTATTTGTGTCAAGTTCAATGGTTTATCCACTAAATACACGGAGAACCAGAGAGCTACGCCCTCTGACTGGTTCGCTTCGCTCATTCTGCACCAATTGTAACCCACATATATGCTCGTCTTGCTCGCGTCTTGAACGATTCAGATATCCCGGGTATATGAAAAAGCACACGGAAAAAAAAGAAGTAGCTGTGGTAGCTGTGTTACTCACTTTCCGAGCACCCTTTTTTCATCGCTGTAGCCAAAATAATTGCAGTTGTAGCTAGTTTTTAGCTATCGCAGTAGGAAATTGTAACTGTAACTGCACAGGTTTTGTGGTTGATATTTGGATAGCCAAATCATTTAGCTGTTGAATTTTCGCTGCGACAGCTACATTTCTTGCTATTACCGCCAAGTGAGTGGCTGTGACAGCTGAAAAATAGTTTCTGTAGCTAATTTTTGGCTATCTAAATGATAGCTCATTATTTTTTTCCGGCAACTCATCGGTTTTTCACTCAACTGGAAAAATTTTGAAATATAATATTTAAAGAGCCTGAAACTAATTGCCTACCATTCTCCACACCATCCCCTAATGATTTAGAAACATGTTTCTAAATAACTGCAGAATTTGGACAACTGCCTCGATAAAAATGAAGCTCTGAAGCGCGATGAAAACGCGACAAGAGCTTGAATCAAGAGTCATTTAAGAGTAACAAATAGTCATCTAGGCGTAATTTAGGAAAAAATTGGAACATTTTCACGCTTCTTTCGTTTCAATAACCTCTTCCATCCCTTTTGGATTCTCGCTAGGGTGTAGTGGTCATTAGAGATGGGTGATACGTTTCTATAACATAAGGATCAAGTTTTTATCCAAATTTTATTGAAATGTATTCAAACTAGATATAAATTCTATAGGAACGTATCGTTATCGATACGTATCGCCGATCTCTAGTTATCATAATGTCAACCAGCTTCTGAAGACTATTCGGATGCAAAAATGTTCACACGAAAAGATCGAAATTCTGATTTTTGTTTTTCAAACATGTCATGAATATTTCTGAAAATTCAGGAAGAAAGAGGACCGGGGTACCCGTAGAAAAGTTTTCCCTGTCTATTCCCACGAACTTGCCAAATTTCTATATTTTTCTCCATGTTCTGAGGAAAGAATGGGGAAAAATAGGGAGAATTTGACCAAGTTGAGAAAAACTTTCTTAAGAATAATGAATATTCATAAAAAATTCGCCAAGAATTAATAGTTACATCATGAACAAAAGTTAAGTAGTTGCATCATGAAAAAATCTGCCCCCCTTTGAGTACCCTTGTTATAAACACGTAAGGCAGATTCGGGTATAGTGGGAATGACTTTACATTTGATCCCATAGTAAGGTGTAAAAGTTGAAATTTGTGGAACCTTGAATGTTCTCTCTTGAAGAACAAGAATTCAACTTAATTTTGAGATACATGAACGCACACGAATCTCAAGCTGATGCGCTAGCTTATCAATTCTTCGGAAACCGAAAAGTTCGGATACAGTGGGAAATGTACTGAATTTGTTGAAAACAAATATAGATTGGAATTCAAATAATAATATTCAATTCATTCCAGGCATTTCAAACTTTTTCTATTCAAAACTGAAAAAAATTGTTGATCTCCCAATCGGTTATTAGGTTTCACATGACCGTACACCTAAATTCTCAGTAGCTCTGGTTAAACAAACCCATGATTCTCGCCAAATCTCATTGAATCTTGCACAATGTTCTAACCAATTCCTATTCAACCATTTTCAATGAGATTTCATCAAAAGAGTGTATTTTTTTCAATGTGATTCTCATTGAATCTTGCACAATGTTCTGACAAAATCCCATAGAATATCATTTTGTCAGATTCTATAGATTTTTTTGACCAGGGAGAACTCATATTTTATCCCTTTATCTATGATGAAATACCGAAAATACGTACTAATACGTACCCTCTTTTCCAATGACGATTGCTCACTTTACCCAACAAGTGAATCCCCACATTACCCGACTAACACCTGACACACATGTACATGCACATCTTTGGAATAGTAATGAATTATTTCATTATCCTTTTGGATTTCGAAAGATGAAGTCTGGAGAATGAATAATCAAGTACTTATCTTAATCATGACGTGGGGAATATTACAAAAAATACCCAAAACAAAAGTCCGAAAAAATCTTCAAAATCTCATTTTCAGTTCTTCCGCGAAAACAATAGAGCGATATAGGGGAAGTGTGCCTAATTTGCACCATTGCTTCAATTGCACCACTTGCGTATCGATAAAACGGAAACGCGCACAATCCTTTACGCAAGTGAAACATGAACTTGAACTCCAATCCAATCACGTCACTTAGTTTTGATTTGCTGGTGTGTGTCTCACATTAGTTACAGCAAATTCTGTGCAGTCGTCTCATTTTTGGTTGATTTTCTGTGTTGATAAAACTTTGAGTTTATATTCTTTCATACAGCAAGTAAAACTGTCAGTATAAAGTCCTAAAGTCGTAAATCTGAGTAATAAAATGTCCTATCATTTGATTAGATACATTCTCCTACACTCAAAATAATCTGAAGGCGTTCATAGGGATGTTAAATGTGCATGGTGCAATTTAAGCACACAAAGTGCAGTTTAGGGAAACGTTGTCCATTATTCATTCATTTAATATCAAGTGCACTTTTTATTTTTCCCCAATCTCATAATGGAGATCAGATTGTATGAGTCAAGAAGAATTTTGTGTATATGCGATTTTTATTTCATCAATTTTCTATACCAACAAATGGAGGTGACCTCTTGAATGGTGCAATATTGGCACACTTACCCTATGCTGATGTGTCTATGACTCATGAAACATGAATCCGTAGGAGCTACCAAAAAATGTTGACTAATCGTATGCAGCAAAATACACTCCTTTATTTTTCTCCATGTGCACTTTGAAAAACAAATGATGATCTTAATAGATTGAATACTGGAGTTTTCAAAAAAATCGAGGGCCTCAATACAAATTTCAAATATGACCCTGACTGAAACTCATATTGGAATTCCAATCCAGGGTTTTGATATTTATTATGCATTGAAAATTTTGAATTAACACGTAATTTATGAAAAAAACTTGATGCAAAATACTTGACGCACGTTTTGATGCTTGAGATTCCTTAACGTGAAGAATTTTCACAATGAATTGACTTATGTCGATGGGTAAGAACACATTATCAAATCACAAGTTCATTCTCCCTCATCTGTAGTTCTAAAGGAAGAATGTTCCGTTCATCTAGATTGTTATCGTTCAAGAATAGCATGAGCTATGGAAAATTTATATAAATTTTATTGTCCCTGATAACAAAGGAACCAGTTACTAAGAACAAAAGACCGTAGCTGAGTAAGATAGAAGAATTGGCGACCTCGTGAGGTGGCTCGATGCGTTCCTTTAAAAATACCTACGTTGATGGTACACACAAGTTATTTTCCTTCCTTAAGGGGTAATATCACCTTGTAACCAGACAAACTGAGCTTCATTTCAAAAGCCTACTGTGAAGTCAAAAAAATTTTTTTCAATATGAGGTTTTGTACTAATGAAAGTACTAGTCTTTAGATATGAGAAACATATTTTATTTGATCTTTTAAATAAAAAATAGAGGCTTGGAAGTAGACTGAAAAAAAGCCGTTTCTTTTCGTACACCTGCTCGGCCGTACCGCTACAGGTCACAGTTTTTGATCTAGAACAAAAAACCAAAGATTTTCTTAAAATATATGGTGAAATCTATAGAACATCGTAAGATTTTTTTGAAAAATGAATTTTAAAAAAAATGGCATCGTTTTGAAGTTGAAGAACCTGTTTTCTCTGAAAAAATCGATCGAAAACCGGCTATAAAATCGGTTAAACACCAAATATCGAAAAAATCCTACGATGTTCTATAGAAAATCATGTTTTCAAGATATAATGAAAATTTCAAAGCAATCGGTTGAAAATTGGCAGAGTTATCGGTACGGCCAACTCCAGAGATATGGTTTTGAGATAAACGCGTTCAAAGTTTCAAGTAGTATGTTTGTAGTGAAATTTTTGTTTAAACAAATGCTCTTTCAGTCTCTACATAAGATCAGTAGAGACATCTATTACTCAAAATTGAAGGCTTGGAAGTAGAAATTATCGGTAAATTCCATACAAACGAAATTTCAAAACTCTTACCGAAAAACCCCAGCGCTCTCTAACTATCGCTTATTTCGCTCCTCGACTATGCGCGAAAAATCGTTATTTTTATAAACTTAAAATATTTTCTCCCCTATAATCGACATTTCCTATTATTCTTAGATAGTTTAGGAAGTATTTGAGCCATTGAGGTGATATTGCCCCTTAACGGGATACTAGCGATGGTAACAAACCTCTCTCTCTATCGTATAGGCGTGTCCTTTTCTATCCAACGTGCTCTGTTGGTAAGCGCTAGTAACCCCTTAAGGGGATACTAGTGCCGGGACGCTAGTCATTTCGTATTGGCCAGTTTATTCAAAAATTATTCGAATAAATTCGTACAAACTAAGTTTCTAAAGATTCCTCATGGCTTACAGAATCTTTGGAAACTCAGTTTGGATGAATTTATTCAATAGTTTTTGAATAAACTGGCCAATACGAAATGGCTAGCCTCCCGGCACTAGTATCCTTTTAAGGGGTTACTAGCGCTTACCAACAGAGCACGTTGGATAGAAAAGGACACGCCTATACGATAGAAAGAGAGGTTTGCTACCATCGCTAGTATCCCATTAAGGGGATACCAGCGCCGTGACACTAGCCAAATCCTTTCTGACAAATTATGTGAAAATAAAGCAACATAATCGAAATATCGCTCTGTACAGACCTTCCTCAATCAACAAAGATGGTCTGTACAGAGCGATATTTTAATTACATTGCTTAATTTTTGCATGATTCGTCAGAAAAGATTTGGCTAGTGCCACGACACTAGTATCCCCTTAAAGGCATATTAGCGGCGTGGCAGCAGCCAAAATGTTTCTTTCAAATTATTTGAAAGTTTTACAATAAAATTTAATAATTTTCATTTAGAGACCTATATTGACACATATACCAGGTAGGTAAATGAAAATTGGTTGGTTTTATTACACCACTTTCAAATAATTTGGAAGAAACATTTTGGCTGCTGCCACGGCGCTAGTATCCTCTTAAAAGTCAAGTCCGAAATAGAAATCAAAAACTAAAACACAAATTCTCTCTTCATATACATTTTCTATCCACTTCAATTTTTCACTCAAAGCAGCTTGTTGGTACGCCGCTGAAAATTGGTGAATCAATTAGTACATAGATATCAACTTTTGAAAAAAAGGGAAAAAGTGAAAAGAATGCCAGCGGGGACACATTTAATTATTCGAACCGGTTTTGCCCTTCACCTCCCTATTCTTATCGATTTTACAAAGTTTGAAACTAACAATTTGAATTATTCATGTAATTTTTGAACTTACAAACGAAAGTATTGAATGAAAAAAATGTATTACATTTTATATAAAATTTCTCATTAATACAGATTATTATAAATATAAATAACCTTCAACGGGATACCAGCGTACCATTCGAGTAAAGATTTTATCTGCAAAGTTTCTCCGAACTAAATTCATGAAACAGTCTGAAATTTTCAGGGAATATTCTTTGATACTTTACAAATTGATGGACATAATCTGAATTTCAAATTTCGGAAAAATATTCTCTTTTACCGACTGAGAGAAAAACCTTTTTTCCGAAAGAATATTTCCTGAAAATTTCAAACTGTTTCATGAATTTCATTCGGAGAAATCTTCCAGACAAAATCTTTACTCCGATGGTACGCTGATATCCCGTTAAATGAGTGCAATATCGAATTTTTTCCTAATAGTCTAAAAGTACATCAAAATTCGGTTTAAAAGATGTATCATTACATCCGATCAAACGTGCATGCAGCTATGGAAAAAAAATTCCATGCAAAGGAAATGTATTTTCAGTTCATTAATTACTCATCGCATTGATACTTCAATTCATCTTTACCAATGAGCCCCAGCATGTTACCTATGAAAGCATCGATATTCATTCAACCTAACAAGAATAAATCTCGATGCTTTCATAGGTAACGTGTTGAAGTTCTCCCAAAGGGATAAATTATATTATTAATGAGATCAAGAAGATCAGTAAATTGTTGAGTTGAAAATACATTTTTTGCACATGAGTTTTTGTTGAGAACGTATGTAATGAAACATTTTTTAAGCCGAATTCTAAAAATTAACCTTAAGGGTATCCCATAGAAGTTACTAGATCTCTCTACCCAAAATACTCGAAGATGACTGAATAAAATTAATTAAAACAACCAGCCAGACCTTCTAATGATATGGAAGAAGGTCTGGCTGGTTGTTATATTCACTGTAAAAAAAATTTGTTGGATTCCAAACAAAAATGCTTGGAAATTCACAAACTTGGTTTGGAAAAATAATTTCCGAACCTTTTTTGTAAATTGCCGAACAAAAGTTTGTGAATTCTCAAAAATCTTCGTGAAATCACAAAATTTTTTGAATGTTTACAAACTTTTGTTTGGTAATTTACAAAAAAAGTTTGTGTAAAAAACTGCCAAACTTCTTTGGCAGTTTAGGAAGTATATTTTTTACAGTGTTCCATTCTATTGAGTCATCTTTCAGTATTTTGGGAAAAACAATCTAGTAACTTCGGCTTCTACGAGATACCCTCAGAACCATTAGGAAAAACTGGATGAGGTACTCATTCGAAGCAACTGCGTATCATTTTTCAGGCTGGTCAGTGGCGTAGCGGAGTGATTTGGCGCTCAGGGCAAAATTTCCTCAGAGGAAAAATTTTCACAATCATGTAATTTATATTTAATCCAATACAGTTTATACATAATTTATATATGCCATTCATACATGATTGTCAAAACTTTACTACTCGGGTCGCACTTCCCACCCCCAGTCAATGCATGAGCATTTTTTATTTGTTTATTCTGGCGCTCTATCTATGCGCCCGGGGCGATCGCCCCCTTCGCACTCTTTTAGCTACGCTACTGAGGCTGGTAAAATCATTTTGAATCGGTAGTGTAGAGATTATCATCTCCTTCAAATCAGATGTCAGTAATGAAGTTATTTAGCATAGATTTGACTCATGAATAAAAATGTAGAAGATTAACATTGATCAATTTACTGGTGGCATTTCAAGTTTTTTCACTTCGTTATGGGTATATGCGTAACAAGTGATTAGAGTAACTAATGTCTTATAAAATTAACGTGGAAAATTTATATTATTCAACAGAGCAGCCAAAGATTTAGAAGAACGACGTAGTCATTACGAGCCGTCACTCGGTCCAGGTGTACCAGATGACATCGATCATCCCTTCAATCTCGAGGAAAATGATTTCGTACCTCATTTCCAACGAGTCTCCATATCCGGAGAGGATACATCAGGGGTGAGTAAAGGATACTTAATATCTTTCGAACTCTGTGAAAGCAGAAACAAGATTATATTATGAATGAGAAGAAAATATACCAATATTCCGCTCATATTAGTTTTTATATGGTAAATAATACAGTGTTACCCAAAACCCACGCTTGATGTTGGGATAGGATAATCGATATAAACCCTGATTAAAGAAACCTCATGAGTCTTGTACAATAACCTTCCGATTAAAGCCAATTTCATGATTTCGAATGAAATTTGATGAGATTTAATGGGCTTTTCTCAATCAAAAACACACCGAATCTTATGAGGGGATTTTGAAACATCAAAAACAGCAGAAAAAGTATTCTGTGCAATGAAAACAAAATTTTCATTCTTTGTAACTGAGCTCTCTGAAATTAAACTATCTTCATGAATTTCTGATCATTTTTTTAAGTATATTAAGGTAATTTGAAATACGCAGGACACGAATGACCCATGGTTACCATTACCACCTGGTAACACCCACCATTAACACCTGTTAAGGTGATACTAGGCGGCGTGGCAGCAGCTGAATCATTTATGACAAACTACGGGCAAACGCTTCAATTTTATCAAAATATCGCTCTGTACAGCGCTTCTACTTGAATCAGAGAAGTGCTGTACAGACAGATATTTTGATAAAATTGAATCGTTTGCCGGTAGTTTGTCGTAAACGATTTGGCTGCTGCTACGCCGCTAGTATCCCCTTAAAAAACACTTTGCCGTTTGAGGGTTCATATTTTTTTTACCAAAGTTTAATACTCGAATAACAAAACGAAAAAAGTTGAATACGAATAACAAAATATTCAACTGTTGAAGACCCTAATTCTTACAGTATACTGCATATTATCTTTCAAATACTATTTTCAGTTGCAAGAAGTCAATTCGGAAAGATAAACACCGATGATTTATCAGATTCTTTGAGTTTGAATTTTAGTTTCGTTTCTATAAACTATTCAAACTCCAGAAACGTTATTCTGCTTAGATTTTGTAGGAATAAAATCGATTCTTTGATTGAACTTGCTACAGTGGGTTGAATTTTTTATCTTCCGTCGTTCGATAAGCCTCTGTGAATGAACATCTGAATCACGTTCATCAAACATTGATTCGATAACCAAAGATATATCTGTATGCATAGTTCATACGGAACTGTTATAAATGATGAATTACATATTCCCTGTTCGAAAGGAACAAGAAGATTCAGAGATTTGGCAAGAAAAACCTCTTACTTTTGTTGAAAAGTTTAATGAATCGTATCATTTGTCATGCCATTCCTGTTGAAAATACCGGAAATGTTCGGAAAAAACCGAAATCGAAAATATCCGTTTCGTGGCAATTTTTGTCCCACTTTCTTCCAAATCTTTCCAACATTTTTAGCAGCGATACCCACATTTTGTGATTTTCGTTGCAGCATTTATCAACTTTTTATGTAAAGTAATGAAGGGAAAAAAAAGGAAAAAGTATGTGCGAGAATATTCAAAGATTCTTCTATGAATATTGACGAATCCCCTTTCGACATTGCTGGAATAATCATCATGAAATATTATCTTGGTATATCAGTAGATCGTAACATTAGAATAACCAAGGTTGTCTTAATTGCAATCAAGGTTACGAAGGTGACACCCGAAGCGGGGATAAAATTTCACTCTTAACAGTGATGGAGAACAACACGATACGAATCACAACTGCGTTATATTTTTCGGTAATGGGTTATATTTACTTATACTTTGTTTTTAGTGAGTTTTTACGATAACGCATTACAAATAACTAGTAATTTGTAGTGATTTCTTATCACATTTTTAATAGGATGTTCTCCTAATATATATTTTAGATGATGGAGTCTGGATTTATTATCATCCTGTCATGTATATTTGAGAGTTCCCATTGAACATTTTGTATCTTATAAATATAGTTTGTAACCAATTCTTGTCTAAAAGATATCTTCAATATGTCTGGCATCTAAAATTTGTCTCCAAGATATCTTTGACATGCACTGTAAAAAATAATTGGAATTTTCCGATCATGGGATAGGGAATCAATTTCCGGTCGATGTATATAAAATTTCCATTGAATTTCACTGAAAATTCCAAACTTTATAAGATTTTCACTATCATTTTTCAGTAAATTTCGGGTAAAATACGGAAAATTCCTAACGTATGTATGTGTTAGTTACTTTCGAACATTTATGTGAAGACGGTGTGGAAAACTTCATATGAAAGTGTAGTACAAGACATCGCAAGATGTTTATTAGATTACATTCTAAGATTGTCTAAAAAGTTTGTATCAATTTGGACCAAACAGAAATTTCTATTTGTTTCCAACTTGCAGTAAGTTAGGAACTGGACATTAATTTCATTTCGATAATTGAGATGACTCCAGCGTCTAGCAATGGGCAATATTTCACGATATCGATATTTTATATAAAATTTGTATAAAGTTCTAACCAATATTTTGTAAAATTCGATATAAACTCGATACAGTTTCTATAAAAAATATCGATATTGTTACATATCGCTCATCACTACCCGCGTCGTTATTGTAACGATTATGAGTTACTTTTTTTCAGTCAAGTGTCCATCACTTGCTTTTAGTGACTTGAAAAGATGATCAGTGCTACATGCTTTGTCCGTTTACAATTCCATTCATTATGAAGAAACAATTTTGACATAATAAAATAGTGATGGGAATCTGTGAAAAGGATCGATCCTTGTTTATAAGAGAAATATATCATTTATATATATTCCAATAAAAATTCGATACTTTTTTATACAAAAAAGGATCGATCTTTTTCAAAGATCCCTATCACTATAATAAAATCTGTTTCCTAGATTCTCCGAAATTTTTCCCAACATTATTGAAAATTTTCAACAATTGAAGATCTGTTATTCAAAAATATATGGAAAAAAGGTTCAATATGCCCGTAAAATGGAGCTTTATTGATTTTTCTGTGAATGCGTTTTGTAAATATAATTGGTCAATCGATTAATCATTTGCCAATATCATTTCATGTTTCTAAAAAGTGGGTGCAGCAAACTGTGCCTAACTTTACATATAAAATTTATTTCAACTCTTTTTTGTTCTTCATGGTAATAAAGTATCGTCGAAGCTTGACAAGTAACAGAATAGTAAT
This sequence comes from Gonatopus flavifemur, assembly GCA_018340375.1. Taxonomy (NCBI): domain Eukaryota; kingdom Metazoa; phylum Arthropoda; class Insecta; order Hymenoptera; family Dryinidae; genus Gonatopus; species Gonatopus flavifemur. Next base: position 21,300,605 of record JAFFJZ010000007.1, read on the forward strand.
TATGACAAATTCCTTTCGTTACCAACATTTTTCAAAAGCCAGCAATTATTAATCTTGAAACCTTTCTGAAGCCAAATAAAGTCTTCTTGCGCATATCTATAACAGATTCTATCGAAGCTTCATTTTAAAAATATTTTTAATAATTATTACATGGTTCTCCTTTTGTTCCGAACTTGGTTGTACTTTTGTAAGACAGATCACTAATTTATTGTAAATTTCATACATCACTGGTATTCTATAGTCTATACATTTCAACTGCTATTTACAATTGAGATATTTCACTTTATTATCATCATTCACAAGAAAGACTCAAATATCAATAAAAGTCAAATACGTGACACTGTTCTTCCTTCAAAGGATGTGACAAATAACATTTTGATTTAGCTTCTTTTTATTTTTATTCATACAAATTATTTGCAAACATCGTCTGGAAATTGTAAAATATATATTCTTCATTCGTATCGGTTTTGCGAGTTTCTTTTCAAACAAATTTCCAAAATAATAAATTTATGTATATTTATTCAGTAACATCTGTATAGACATATTTGAACACGTATAATATGCGCACGTATGGACTAACTTGAATGCATAAATGTGGGACCCAGGTTGAAAGAATTCAAACTTGATTCTCCCTGTAGGGAATTCAATGGAATAATTTCATAGTATCCTCAAAATTTTGTTACGATAATTCTCGCTGAAAATTTTGTGATTCAATTTTCAAGTTTCAATGATAAATTTTTACAAAATCAGAAAATCAATCTCGGATATAAAAATGAGTAGGCTTCAAATGCAAATTTGGATTGCAGTGATAAATATACCAATGTGAAGCAGCGCATACCTGGTTAGAAATTTCCGAGTGAGAGGAATTCCCAAATTCGTGGGAAAAATTTCTTTGAAAATTCAGAAGTCTTCAGTAAAGAATTTCAGAGGTGTTCATAGTTTTTCACAGATATTCATAGATATTTAGAGGAATTTTCAGTGAAAAACGTGTCCAATAAGCGAGAGTCTTTCAGTTTCTTTCAAGTGTTTTCAAATTTTTTCCAAGTTTTTCAGTGGAATTTAGAGAAATTTTCAAAGAACTTTGTTTCACCAGGAAGACCACTTAGGTTCCGGCTCGAAACCAGTCAGGTTTCCGCCAGATAGAAATGATTCTGGGCGGAAATCTCGTACATCCAACAATTTTCAGTTGGGTATATACTGTGAATCAGTGAATATGGACTGATTTTCAGAGTGAAATATGATTAATTGTCATCAGTGAAAGCAACATCAAACTGCAGAACCAGTTCGGACTGGCCCACCCGGCTCGACGGCGATCGCTGAGGGCCTTTCGGTATTAGGGGGCCTCTTCGGGTCTCAGTTCTTCTTTTGTTTAGGAATTATAATGAAATCCTAATTTTCCTAAGAGCACGCCCTGTTTAGGGGCTCAACATACTTCCCAGCCGAGGGCCTTGATATAAGTCAGTCTGACACTATGAACGATCAGTGATTATTCACTAATTATCTACTAGAATTCAACTAATGATTAAAATCAATGGGATTCCACTGATTCAAATTTAGCGTCTCAGAAATTTAGCAAGTCTTTTGGAAGTTACATGGAAAACTTTATGAAAAAATCCAAAAGGTGATATCTTTCTCTTCGATTTAGACGTTTCAAACATGAATTTTTCATCGCAGTCATATTGTAAAACGGAGTTTATAATCCGCTCTTCGTAATACAATACATCAAGTACCGTACCGGACCGATGAAACAGAATTCGATGTAGAATAGAGAATCGATTCGATGTTATAATACTTACATATATTTCTCTCGTCCATTATGAGATTTCTTGCCGAAGAGAAACCTTGGAAATGCAGCCTTACGTGAATCGTTGACTACATTGCACTTCCCTTATTCACTCTTTTATGCTTTTACGAAAGAAACATTTTTCAAGGACAGAGTAGTCTTTTCATTTTTGGTGTATCTTTTTTTTGTGTTTCTGCCTGGTTTAACCGCGATACTTTATATTCATGAGGAAATTAAATATCACCTAGAAACTGTAATGAGAAATTCTGATAATATTTTAATTACAAAGTTTCGATTGATATACAAACTCGTTTAATGGGAACAATTATATTTACCGTACAAGTTTATTCATTGAATTTTATTGATTCGACGGATGTCCACTGAACAATCAGCTTATATTTTCTCACATACAACGATACATCCTCTTTAAATGATCCCTCTTGGATGGTCTCTTTCAATTTATTCAGTAGTTTCAAGAATCAACGGTACATTCATATATAAATAAATGGATACAGGATTCATGGAAACACTTGGATATAATACCTGACAGAAGAAATGTGTTCTTAATCCCTTGAATTTGATATAATCGAATTGAATAGAAAGATTCGAGAGAATGAATATTTTATGAAATTTTTTTATTATGAATGCGAATGAAATTTATTTTTTGTAGGTGCCTTTGGAAGATCTTCAGCAGGCATCGCAGATGTTGGTACAAGCCTTGGCGATACGCGAAAAGTATATGAATAACTCCAGACAAACCTTTCCCTCCATTACTTCAAGATTTTTGCGCAGTATCGATAAGAGACCTCTCACTATGGACGATGAAATTCAGCATGATGATCGGAAAGCTATAGCAGGTACTTATCGAATGTTACCGAAGTTTGAATCGTTTATTGGAACTAATTGGTACTCGAATACCACAATATTCAGCTGTTAATGATTCAAAAATCCTGCAGTGCATCTTTAAAGGATGTTCCTAGTTCCAAGGAGTTAAATCGAGAAGATATATATCATGATGATTTATCAAATTTTGTGAGTTTAAATTTGCATTTCGTTTCTATAAACGATTCAAATTTCCACAATATCTTCTCGAGGTGTAATTATCGATGGAAAAACAAGCGATGAAAGAACATTTAAAAAACATCAAAAAAAAGAAGCACATTTCAGCTGAAAATTCCTTTGGTCTAAAATTAGATGACTACTAATCTAGTAATAATGAATTATCATCAAAACCAGACCCTTTGAGGCAGCATAGTAATCAATGGAAATTGTATATGAATGCAGACGTAGAGAAAGTTTATACACATTCACAGTTTCAAGTTTTATTATATTATTGTATCTCAAAAACAGCTGTTATAAAATTCTTTGCTCGTCACGTAGAAATGCTTAAAAGGTGTGCCGATGAAACCTATTGGAAACAATAATCAGTTTTTAATTATTACCAAATTCAGTATGCATTGTAATTCATAATGGTATTTAATTTTCGAATCATTATTGAACTTGAAAAATTCAAACAAATTTAGGGACGCCATCACCTGTCCCACAGTTCGTTTTACCGTCTTATATTCATTTTTATTTATTCACATCTGTTTATTTGTATCAAGAAATATATACTCCCAGCACAAAAATGCATTTGGGAGGTAGAATTCAAAACACAAAGAAAAGAAAAAAGAAAAAAAATATAAAGTAATTGTAATTCCAATAATCACACAACAGAGTGAAATTTCATATATTTTTATCCAAGTTTCGAATTGAGCGAAAACAAGATTTCCAGGAATGAAATTTACCGTTTCATACTAATCTGTAGTTTCTTGTCAACTCCATGTCGTTCGAGAATTGCATCCTCTTTATCAGGAATATAAATAGCTTTGTACAAAATATAAGAAACATCGAACGTTTCGTCTGTTTATGAACTACAAGATTGTTTACGATTACAGTTTGAAGACTTGTGAATTTATTAATTGAAGAACAACAATAATGATTCTCTCGTAACGTAATTAAATATAGTTTGCTTTTCATTTGATTTATATGTAAACAAAACAATTTTGTTCGCAGATCATCCAGTTCATGCTCCGGCATCTCGAGGGGATCCTTGGGAATGTGAATTTCCTCCCACGAAGAATTATAAAATTGCTCCTGTGAATGGAGTATTCAATCTTTACGCCAGTGAAGAGGATTTTGCAAAAGGGAAACCAGTACCGTACGCTTATCCGGATTTGGCAATTTTTGTCAGAGACATGAATATTCTTTGTGCCATGATCGCCGATGGGCCTTTGAAGTCTTTCTGTTACCGTAGATTGAGTTATTTATCATCAAAATTCCAACTCCACGTTTTATTAAACGAGTTACGAGAACTGGCTAACCAAAAGGCAGTTCCTCATAGAGATTTTTATAATATTAGAAAAGTAAATGAACAATATTTTAATCACTCAATGAAAAAAAGAATTAAGATACTATTGCTTTACAATGACTGACAAATGGTCCTACAAAACATTTTTCAATCATTATGAAGTGACTGGATTTTTACCAAATTCTTGTCATTGGGAATATTAATAGCATGAAATTCTTTCAATCAATACCTCAATGACTTTTTCTAGGTTGACACACATATTCACGCAGCCTCGTGCATGAATCAAAAACATTTACTCAGATTTATAAAGAAAACGTTGAAAAATCATGCGGATGAAGTTGTTACGTGTTCTAAAAGCGGAGAAAAAATGACGCTCCGAGAAGTATTTCAATCCATGAATTTAACCACATACGATTTAAGTGTGGATATGTTAGATGTACACGCGGTAAGTTAATTTCTCACTGTTTCGAATCGAAGATGTTGGTTAATCTGTCTATAGATAATGATTCTTATACTAAAAATGTATCTTTCATACAGGACAGAAACACCTTTCACAGATTTGACAAATTCAACGCAAAATATAATCCTATTGGAGAGAGTCGTCTTCGCGAAGTCTTCCTCAAAACTGATAACTACATAAACGGTCAATTTTTCGCTAGCATCATCAAAGAAGTGGCAAGCGATCTCGAAGAATCCAAGTATCAGAATGCTGAGTTGAGACTCTCAATTTACGGAAAAAATCCCGAAGAGTGGGACAAATTAGCAAAATGGGCCATTCAAAGTGACGTATACTCGGACAACGTGCGCTGGCTGATTCAAATTCCAAGGCTATAGTACGTTAAATTCAACATATCATTATTTATAGTCATAAGATTCAATTTTAAGGTATATAATATTTCATATCTTTAGATGTAAAGGAAAATAATTATTTAATGTATCATTAGAACAGATAATTTTGTAACATATTATGTCCTCATTTTAAAGTTACACAAGGTAATGTACTCACCCTAACGACTCGTCTTCCAACGAGTGAACTTATCGGTCATCACATGTCATAACGAGTGGCATACAATTTACATACGACTTGCGTGTGAAATAATGAATGGTTGTGAATAACATTCTTAAGAGCTCTATTTGAGTTTAGAGATAATCATGTCATTCACGTAAAACATGGGCAAAGGATGCTATAAATATCTATAAATAAAATGAACCAACATCATTCGGAGTGTAAAAAAATGTCAATATCAAGATATATGAGAAATTATATGGAATTTTGTTGAATTTTTCCTAGCATTTCAAGTATGAATTTGAAGTAACTTTTGAGAACGTGTTGAATCTGATTTCAAATTTTTAGGGTTTTCGTTCTTGAAGTAGATGGAATTAGATTTATTTCTAAAGAATGTCACTTCGGTGCATGGTATGTTTATGGTTAAATTATGGAATCAATACGAACATATTCTCTCTGAAAGAACATTGTTGATTTACATTCTAAAATGAATTACACTTGAATTGAAAATTGAAAGGAAATAATAATCGAACATATGTGATTCTTCCCTTAATTTTAAACCCAGTCGTTTTATTTTTATATAGTGATATCTTCAAACTCAACAAACTGATGACAAACTTCCAAGAAATTTTAAACAATATTTTCTTACCACTCTTCGAGGTGACGAACGATCCTAATTCGCATCCAGAATTGCACAAGTTTCTTCAATATGTAAGTTTAAATCAGTATTTCTTGTAATTACTTTCAAATTCAAATGATTAAAACAACACTGCATGTAACCAATTGGCTAGGTTTCAAAATATATTGAATGTTTTTAAGATCTGTGTTGTTCTACCTATAAGAAAAAAGAATTAATGAGAATTGTCCTTATTACAGGTTATAGGATTCGATTCCGTAGACGACGAGAGTAAACCTGAAAATCCCCTATTCGACAAAGATGTTTGTCCCCCAGCTGAATGGGATGATATTGAAAATCCTCCTTATGGATACTATCAATATTATACTTACGCCAATATGACAGTATTGAATCATTTTAGAGCGTACGTAATTTACAATGCACTTGAAGAAAAAATAATGATTTATCTTTAGATGAATTTACACATCAATAATAATTTTCCATTTTTAATTTACACAGAGAACAAGGATTCAATACCTTTGTATTGCGACCTCATTGTGGAGAAGCTGGGCCTATTCAACATCTCGTTTGCGGCTACATGATGGCAGAAAATATATCCCACGGGCTATTGCTCAGAAAAGTTCCAGTTCTTCAATATTTATATTATTTAGCGCAAATTGGTATTGCCATGTCACCGCTCAGCAATAATTCTCTCTTCTTAAATTATCACCGCAATCCTCTTCCGGAATATCTTGCAAGAGGATTATGCGTTAGTCTTTCAACGGACGATCCTCTTCAATTTCACTTCACTAAGGTAAGAAAACTTTCTTTCATTTGAAATTCAATGTATACATTACAAAGTCTACAATAATTCTATTTTCTTCCTATGATGCAGGAACCTTTAATGGAAGAATACAGTATTGCGGCTCAAGTATGGAAGCTCAGTTCATGTGACATGTGTGAATTAGCACGTAATTCAGTTATTATGAGCGGTTTCCCGCATATAGTGAGTATTATTTATTCATCACTCAAAACTTGTATCTATAATGCATTTCTGTTTTCTTGAAATAGAGTAAACAATATTGGCTCGGACCAAATTATACGAAAGAAGGGGTTGCTGGTAACGACATCACCAGAACAAACGTCCCAGATATTCGAGTAGCGTACAGATATGAGACTCTAGTGGATGAATTATCGAATATTTTCAAGGTTGTTGAAAAACCGGAAACACCATATTGAATATGTACGTTTCGTACTTCTGCATTACAAACAATAGTAATTTGAACGAGTCAATTCGCTATTTGACGAGATTTGTCACTTCGTTATTATTTTATCAATTTAACGTTACAATGACACTGACATTCTATTCAAAACAAAAAAAAACAGCAACAAGCTGTTCAATTAAATTCCAATCAGGTTCATTGTTCCACACTTTGTGATGCGTACAAACATGGCTTATTAATTAGATTAATTCAAACTTGACATCAAAAATATGTAATCTTTCAATAACTGTACTTTGAGAAATTTTTACGAGTTTAATTCTATGAAGAGAATTGAAAATAAAAAAAAAATATATATATATAATATGAAAACATTGATTCTCTTACAATTAATTAACATTTAATATAATTTCATTTACATTTGATGACTCACTTTTTTTAATATATATACAAACTGTATGAATAATTCTGAGAAAAATCTTTGAAGAATCATAGTAAACTTAACCAATGAGAAATTTATATTGTGATCGATTTTAAATAAATACTTTTCTCTGCCATGAGACAAAATGATTAATTACTGAATTAATAAATTGATTGTTAAACGCCATGAATTTGACTGTTTAAATTTAATAACGTTTCATTTATCTCTCATATCATGGAGAACAGATAAATTGATCTAAAAGAATTGATGCATGAACAATGCTGACCAAACTTCAGAATTTTAGGAAAATTAGTATATTGTGCAACAAGTGTACAAAGTTGGTGATTTCCACACGAGTTTTACGTGCTATATTTCTCTAATCAAGGTGGGAAAAGTTAGATTTTGTGCATGCTAATCGATGCACAAAATCGAATTTTATACACCCTATCCAAAAACCATTTTTTCAATAACAAATTCGAGAAATCATGTTTTCTCTTTTCTTTTGAAATAAAAATACTGAAGTTGGTAATTGATAGTTAGAGATTTAGGTATCAGACCCTTCAGGGTTTTATGAATATGAACTCTTTTTTATAAATACAAATGATAATAAAATTTAAGTCGATTCTGTGTGGAATTTATTTACAAAATCTATAGGTTTTATCTAGATTTTATTTTATTATCATTTCCATAAAACATAGTATATATTTCCCTTTTCAATTTTTAGCCTTTATTTTCTTATATTTTTTTACGTTTATACCGTAGGTGTGCGTGATGAATTTTATTTATAATTACAAAAGTTATACAAAAGAAAAAACTTATATATGCTTCATCGAAATGAACCTTGATAATTTCGACTTGCTCGTATGAATATCAAATTTCACGCATTTTATCATTTCATTTAAAATACGTAATTCAAAGTATATCGATTGGAAAGTTTTATCCGCCGTTACAGATCATGTATAAATTAATTTTTTATTCTATTTCAAATTTTAGAAAGAAAAGAAATATCTGAATTGTGAACAGTTCGTTTACTTGGAACAAACTTTAGATGAATATTGCATAAATGAATTAGGAAAAATTCATTATAAATATATAAAAATATGAATTTGTTGAACGAACATGAATATATATTGTTGCTAGATAGAGAAAAAAAAATTTGTGTTTCTTGTACATAAAATATAAACTAATGAAATAATTCTGTAACTCGATCTGATGTATAAGTGCGTTATATTTATTTATTTTGATAATTTAATTCTTCGTTTTGATTTTATATAAAAAATGAATAAATGACTTTCTGAGTTGAAAACGTGTGGAATGTTTTGAAACTGATATTTTTATGAATTCCAAAACAATTCTATTTAAAAGAAATTATACAAATTGAGGTTATAATTTGTAAGGCAACTGGTGATGTAGTGAATGTAGATTATAAACTTTTGAATAAATATGAAATTTGTGGTTTCACTGAATAAGACTTATTCTAAATAATCAACAAAGTTGTAGATATGAGCTTTCTCAATTTCATTCAAATTATTCCTGAATTTGAATAGAGATTCAATTGGTTTATTCGCTTCTCAATTCTAGCTGTCAAATTTTTGTATAAAATATACGTTTATTAAATTCTTAAAAATATGTCGCTTAAACTTTTGAACAGAACGAAATTTCAATATTTTTTCATATTCACCAATGTTTTTGGTGAATTATTATTATTAATGATATTATTGAGTTATCGATTATTACCTGAGTTTGAAGTTTCGAATTGTGTACAGTACTTCACTATACACTGTATCACTGATTTCGAATACATAATTACTCGTTATGTACTTTCTCCAAAGTCCAGAGACCTGTATTAAATTGGTAACTAAACAATTACTGTAAAAAGGATTTCCTGTCAATTTTCTGTGCAAGAATTACAAATCACAATCAAACTTATAAAAGTTTTATGCTTGGAATAATGATATCCACGCAGTCTCGTAAATCATCAACACTTGGAATAGGTAATTTCTTTCTATCCACTGAGTATAAATGATTTACAAGTCCATATAAATATCACTACTCTAAGCATAATCGGACTTTTACAAGTTTAAATACATTTCTCCTATGTCAAGTATAGTAATTTCATAAAATATTGCGATTTCCATTCTCGTATCGGAAATTTACAGAAAACTCTTTTTACAATATAGAAATCTGAATTTACTTAGTTCACAACTTGATCAAGTTAAGGCTACTCGAGCGATGTATTCTTTAATTCTTCAACTATCTAATAGCAAAATAGATCAAAACTGAATGGATAATCGATTCAATATTCACTAGTTTTCTTGAATTCGAAACCTAATTGAAAATTACACACTATTTTTTCCCTATTAATTAATCAACTGTATTGCAAAACATTGAAAATTGGTATTAATAATCGAATATATTTTCTATAGCCAAAAGATTGTTTCACAACTCTTTTTCTTTTATGTATAAATAAAGAATTGAAATAGAATGTTTTTATATGATGAAGTTAAACCCTGTTTAATGAAAATGCAGAACACACTTGTAATACTATGTCAATTATATCATTCTCTAGAAAATCAAAATGAAGCTGAAATTAGCAGTCCAAAGCTAGCAACCGATCATTATAACTTTCGATTAAATTTGGTTGCAGCTTTATTCACACAAAAAATCAATTGAATAGCATTACACTGAACGTTTTGGAGACTTGAATCCTTGATAAAAGTTTTGTGTAGAAAGTTATGACAATAAGCTGCTAGCTTTACGGCTGCCAGTTTTAGCTTTATAAAATCAAATGATCTTTGTCAGATCGTTGATAAGAAATATTCATGAGATTCAATAATATGTTTTATTTCACTTCGCATGATATATTTCCCTCTTCAGGACAAATATTCTGTAACAAATTCAATATAAGATTCGCGAAACACGCTTTCTTTCCATAATTGATGTAATCCACATAAATAACAAACATTGATTTGAATTGGGCACATTGAACAAAAGTCACGTTTGTATTTTGTTCAAAACGTGCATCGTTGTGACTTACTATAATAAATACTTTCATTAGATATTTTAAAACTCTTTTGTTTTAACAATAACAAGAACCAATTCATAATAAATGACAATAAAAAGTTGTTCAGGGTCGCTTTTGATTTTAACTATGAGAAAATGGAATTGTTCCATACAACGATTGACTGAACACATGGTTCTAATATTTGTGCACAATATAGAGGAATTATCCATTCCGTTTTTTCCCTTGATTAAAACAATATTAATTAGTATTTATTCGATTCTGTTCAACTAAATAATACCCATCCCAATGGAACTTGATTTTGAAATACTTTCAATTATTATTGATCAAGCAGAAATCTAATACAATTTCCAAAATATTATCAACATAAAATGATCCATACTAAATAATAAATAAAAATATTTTACTTTTACTAAATCAATTTGTTAAAATAAAAAAATGCAATGGACGGAAGAGCCCACAGGAAAAATTCTTTCTTGTTTATAATCAATTTTATTTGAATGATTATTATGATTTTTATGATTATTTTGACTTTTTATCTTTTGGCACAGATTGCAAACTTCGTTGGATATTTGGTATGACCTCGACAAAAATAATTGTTCCTACAAAGACTAGAATCGTCCCAATCCAATGATAGACGGTGAATGAATTTTGGAAATATATAATTGAAAATATTAACGATAGGAACTTACGTAACGTTAATACTAATGTCACTGTGAGTGAAGTACATTCGGTAGTTAATACATATACCGAACTAATACACAAGTATCTGAAAATGATTTAAGTTAAGGTTGTATAGAAAAATTTCAGTCTACATATAATAAAAAAAATGTATAAATGACTGACAGAAACAAATAAAATTTTGCACCGACTTTTTTCATAAATTACTCAATAAATTCAAATTTGAAATAGATAATGAATCAGCGTATACCTGAGATTAGACTCTGCATATAAATTCAGCTCTTTTAAAAATTTGCAGATGTTGGGAAACGAAATTATGAAAAATTTGTGATATTTTGGGTCTTTTTAAACTCATCAGAAATCAGTAAACTAAAAGTTATGTTTACAGTTCGATCCTGGTTATGGATTCGATTATTATGCATTGACAATTTTTTGAGAACCTATAATTCATGAAAGAGTTAGTGCAACATTTGGCTCGCTGTTTTTTATGCTCGAATGCCTTTCATTTAAGCAATAGTAGTATTGTAAAGGATACTGAGTGACGATATTTGCAAGTAGATAAGCAATCAGTTTAGGTATATATATCTCTATCACAGGTACGAGTAATTTTTCTGATGACAGTGCCACCAAAAAATGATTCCATATGTTTGGTGCCATTGTTAGGAAGAATGGCAATGGTAATAAATGCTGAAAACACAATTTCACTACGCTATAACATTTATAATACTATAATTTAGAATATTTTGTGGATTATATAATTGAATATGATAAATAAATACTTTGTATTAAGCTATGAGATGGGAATGAAAACTGATACTTACTGTGTAATATAAAGCTTCTCTGGGATGTTTTCCATAACGTACAAATAAAACTTCTTGAAAAATACCCATTCTTGCAGATAAAAAGAGTGCAAAAGTTAATATAAGAATTCCAATCATCCACCAAAAAAAATCATCCCATGGGGTGGTCGGGGTATGTTCAAGGAGCGTAGATTGAACAGATTTGACTTCTTTACCACTAACTATAGTACATATCGTGATGCCCATGGTAATCATAAAAACAGATAGATATTTGGTAAGCGTATATCTTTTCTTCAGTATTATTATGCCCATGATCATATTGGCTATCAAAGAACCCTGGAAGCATTTTTAAATCAAAATTAATTTCAATGATTTAAGAAAACAAGACAAAAAACATTTTACTCACCGATCTGAATATCATATGTAAAGGCATTGGTATGTTGAAGTGGAATACATAATTGTTACATACATTAGTTACAAAAAACATTGTGACTAATATTAAATAATCTTTAATACCAATCCTGGGTTTGACAGTGCCACATTTCGAGGTGAATAAAAACCCTTCGATCGATATGAATAAAAACTGTGAGAATGTGATGAGATTTCCGCTACCCGGATCATCTCTGTAAAAGTAAAAGTGTAGTACAATTCAAATTACTGATCAAAAAACATTGAATTCATTTCTTTATCATCTATTTAATCAAATGTTGCCAAGTAGATGAATAATTATGACTTCGATTTTCTCATAAGAAAATTACTATTATTGTGATAATAATTCTATAAATTTAGTTATAATTATTACTCATTCAACTTTTCATATGCCAATCTTTTTTTTTTATTTAAATTCAACTGTAATTTAGAAGACAAAAACAGAAAAGTAGATAACTAATGCAAACAATACAACTCAACGAAAAAGACGAAAACGACCAACACATAATAATACTTACTTGACAAGTAATTCTAAAAACACTGCATTCGTACCACAGCCTACAAAAGTTAATAATATCGCGACAGCGGCATTCATTTCACTCAATTTATATTTATTTGCTTTCAATCGAGTCGTATTGAAAATGATTTTCCACCTAACCTAAAAATATTTATATCAGTGCCTGTTTGTTCTATCGTTGCAGGGACAGACGTTCATAAAACTCCACGAGGCACTGGTAGAAAATTTAAATTCATGATAATATTATGTATCTCACTCTTATCATTCACGAACAAAACGTGTCTTTCATGTTGAATCATTTCTGGATTATTACGCAATACAATGTGATCGTAAACGATGAATACAGCTGACAGGATAAATGATTTTTTATTGGTCAATAGATCAGATCATATAATCTGTAATATCCACCAGGAGTAAGGTACAGGAACAAGCTTGGAATAATATATTGTTTAATCATCATCACGATATTTAACGGACCTTAGAGCCAGTTTTTCCCATTTGTCCATCCAAAGTCTTTTGAACGACTTTCTAATCCCGCGTTTCGTGCTCATTTTTTGACATTAGCTTTATCATAAATTGTAATGAACTGGAATATAAACATTTTCTGCCGCTAGAAATTTTTAGTGATTTCACCAGTTTTAAGCCAATGATGATAAATCATTTTCTCATATATTCACGTTTACGAGACGTGTGCGCGGTCATCCTGGAGCGCAAGCGCAGTTCATTTCGAGAGAAATGGTTTTTCGATTCGTCGTTACATGGCGCTCTGCTGCAAAATATTCGCCCGAGTGAAAATATTGTCTTACGCTTATATCAAAGGTTCTTCCGTTGTGTTTGGTATCGCTTCTCGGCACATTGTGCTAAGATCAAAGTGTAGTATCTGTTCTTATCAGCTTAATATCTGATACACTTCCCATTGGGAAGTCAGAATATTAAACTGATTTTTGGAAACGGACGGGAATCTGAAGCTTGCTTCGGTCTTGTCATGGGTCGCCCAGACATTGCAGTGTCGTTTGGGTCGGCCTAACCATCTTATTCAAATACAATTTCTCCTTCAACTCTCATAGACCACAAGTGGGGCAAGGATTAACCTTCCACACGATGCATTGGGAACAGATCACCTCAACCGCATTAGACATTCCCTTCCAACATATTGGTGTAATCTACAGAGTTGGGTCTATTACGCAGTTTTTGGTTTCTCACTGTAATACACTTGGCTTCTAACATTTAATATGCAAGATACTTAGGACCCTACTTCACCCCCAAAGACAAGGGGATCGATTTTGCAGGTAAGATACATAACCTTGAAACGAAAAAATACTATCCATTTGAAAAAAAAAGATATGAAATCAATATGAGCGACCGAGTACATTGGTTATCCAAAGGATATGTGAAAGATTTTTGGTATATTGTAACTTCAGTTTGTTTGAACTGTATTGAAGGTAATTTATGATTTTCAACAAAGCATTATTGTATTAGAAAAATAAATCACAAAAAGTGAAAAAAAAGTAGAATTCCACAAAACATACAAATGTCTCACAAAAACCCCTAAAAACTCCAACACAGTAAAAAATAATGTCAAATCCCAAAAACCATACAAACGTTTTACAATAACACTTGAAAAAAAATCCTTGAAAAAACTACTTCACTCTTTCCGGAAGATTACTTGATATAACAAATATACCATTAAAAAAAAAGATGTGAAAGGCAACCCTGTTTCGGAATTCGCATCAACCAGGAACACTTGGCGTGGCCGAAGAAGATTTTATGAAATTATATCATTTAAATTTCTTGTTTAATGTTCTATCGAGGGGCCTTTCACTCTGGAATCGATTCCACATTAAACAACTTATCCGGTGATTCTTGTTGATTACCTGTGATTTTGATTCACACGATGATTCCACTCAATAAAGTAGACAAGAATCAAGCTGCGAATTCAAAGCATCGATGAAAGTGATTCCAACGCTTTCGAGCTAAAGTTGACACGAGTACGGGAAAACGGTCTGATTCTCCCTGAGCCCGCGCTGATTCCGTAATAATTTTGTTATTTTACTTGTATCTTTGACTAACTGTTCGAGTACATTGATTTTCGTTCTTGATTTTCCTTCGGTTCACTCAGTTTCATGCTTAAATTAATTAAATTAACAGACTGAAAAATTGCAGAATTATATTACTCAATAATGAAACTTTTCCAGCTGTAAATGTTTTTTCAACTTTCAAGTACTATTTCATACCAAATTTTCTCTCGGAATCAAGATCCAAGACAAGAGTTTCTAATTTAATTAACTTTCAACATGCTAAAAGCATGAAACCCCTCTCGGTGTGCAGTTGGATTCAATTTCTGTAACTTTTCGAGAACTTATGGCGCTACATGGTTTGTTTATGCCACTGATTTCGAATGTATTCATCAATTATTTATTCGATCAAAACACGTGGACTGATCACGTGTGGACACACGTAGACTCACGAAATTTGTTGAGTACGTACCGATTTGCCTCGACTCGCTCTGACTCGTATGAAAATCCCTTGATCTGGGACTGATGGGAGTGATTGTCGGTGAGTTCGTTGATTCCAACTGATTCCGTACTGTTCCAACTCATTGTCTCGATTCTGTACGAGTCAAATTTGTGTTCTTGATTCCACTGAACCAAGAATTACATCGTTGAGTTCTATAACTGAAGTTCGATTCGGAATCGATTCTGAATCGACGAAACTCAGTGATTCCAGAGTGAAAGGCCCCTCGCAATTTAACCACAAAAGTTCGAATTACGAGCAAATACAATTTTGATAGCGGTCTGTGAGACCACGGCGGGGTTACGGTTAGAGGGTTAAATATGCTATGATTATTCAATGAATGTGGAAAGAATATGCAAATGAGACTATTTTGGATGAATTCGCCAAGATATTCCATGAAGGTGCGTAGCACATAATTATTCAAAACAATCTTATTTGGAGGTTCTAAACAGGCTCGTAGGATTTTCCAAAACAAGTTGCTTGGGAAAGAATGTAGATGAAATTCTAATTGATTCATGCATAGAATGAGTTACTCTATCAGTGTTGTAACCACCGCGTAGTGCAATGAATTCACCCACGACCATGAATTCATGATTACTCTGAACCCATATCATGACTTCTATACGTACATCACAATGTATTTTTACCAGGTAATATAACTAACAACTTTGAATACAACTGTTCTTTAAAAACATTTGAACCAAGTTCGAAACAACACTTCATATTATTGATATAAAACCCGAGCAAAACGTTTGTAATTGAAAAATGGTAGAAAGGGATTGAAATCTGAAACAATGAATTCTTCTATTCTCCTTTATTCTACCTATTTCACAGTGAAATCTTATCCGAAATTTATGCATCAATTTCAATTTGTTCAATGTCAAATTCAAAATACAACTCGTATATTGTTGTGATCTACTGCAAGAATTGAATAAAAAGTAGCAACTGAATTCCAAATACATCTTTTCTTCCGATATAAAATTCAAATTGGAAATACTGAAAAAGAATAGAATTTTTTATCCTTTCCAATTTTTTTCTATTTCATATTTTTTACTGGGATGTTTAACCCTCCGTTTGTGAACGTTTTTTTGGTGCCCTCCGTCTGTAAACGAGGGTCATCTGTGTCCAGCCGTTGTTTAACCCATTAACGCCCAAGCGCCTCGATCTTGTGTCAACTTTTCGACGCGATTATTTGTAATGTTATCGTCTTTGAAAAAATCCAGTTTTCACATATTTTGGCGTGAAATTCTATGCTCTTTCAGGATCCGTGGTCAAAATTATGATTAGACCTCTAGGAAAAAAAATATGGCCGATTTAGACTCAAAAAACGTGAAAATTGAAAAAAAAAATTTTCTTGATTTTTTTTCATGATGTTATCGCCAATAATTTGTGCTCTAATTATGGACAAAGGTGGACAAAATACTTCAGGTGCAAGAGGAGATTTTTGTTATCGAAATGAAATCGCTTTTTTTACAAAATGGCGGTAATAACGTAAAAATTTCATGAAAAAAATTACTTATTTTTTTTCTCGAAAACTAGATTCTATCGAAAAGTTTATGGGAACAAAAGTGTCTTAGAATCAGTCAAAGCACACTCACAAATTTTTTTAGAATTTTTTGAAACGATTTAAATTTTTTTGAAAATTCGGAAAATCTGATTTTTCGAAAACGTGTCAAAAATATTTGAAAAAATTTTTGAGTATTCCTTGACTAATTATAAGACATTTTTGTTCCTTTGAATTTTTTGATCAAGTCCATAGTTTTAGAGAAAAAAAATAGGCAATGTTTTTCATGAAATTTTCACGTTATTGCCGCCATTTTGTAAAAAAAGCGATTTCACTTGGATAACAAAAATCTCCTCTCACCCTGAAGTATTTTGTCCACCTTTGTCCATAATGAGAGCACAAATTATTGGCGATAACATTATGAAAAAAAATCAAGAAAATTTTTTTTTTCCAATTTTCACGTTTTTCGAGTTTAAATTGGTCATATCTTTTTTCCTAGGGGTCTAATCATAATTTTGACCACGGATCCTGAAAGAGCATAAAATTTCACGCCAAAATATGTGAAAACTGAATTTTTTTGAAGACGATAACATTACAAATAATCGTGTCGAAAAGTTGACACAAAATCGAGGCGCTTGGGCGTTAATGGGTTAACCAATTTGAAACGATAAAAAAAATCTGAGAAAAATTCATGCTGTTCTTTACAAACCTTCAACTCAACATATCGATGATATTATTGTTCAAAATTGAATATTGGCTTATATTTTTGTTTCAAAGAAATCAAGCAAGAATTGACCAAAATCGTTTGGGCCGGGACATGAAATCCCCTGGTTAACAGACGAAGGGTTAAGAACTCAATGATATAAATAATTCTCTCTTTCAGTAATTATTCAAGGAACTTTTATTGTTTTATTTTTACATACATCTTACCCTCAGATCTTACAAATTAGAGTTTATGATATGATATAATCAATTACCGACGTGAGTTATCCAATTTTAAAATAAATATAAAAATATCACAATTTAGTTATCATACTTTCATTGATGCACTCATCTCACGAGTTTATACGAAACTAATTGATAGATTTAGATCCTTGATGTTCAAATCATAACTTGTTTTGACTAACCGTTTTCATCGGATGATTTTATTCAAGATTATAAATTAATTATAAAATTTTTTAGCAGAAAATTCTTTGTCAATAATAGTCTTTTTTGATCCATCTGATGAATTAGTCAAAACGCGAAAGAAGAAAAACTGGACAAGTGTTGGCTCCAAAAATCAAGTAACTAGTTCTTTCAATTATCCAGTCAATGCTGAACGAGGCTCGCAATGTTTATCTGTAATTTACTTAACGAACGTATTTTATGAAAACAATAACCGATAGCCAAAGTGCTGATAATAATATGTGAATGAATATTCGTTCTCAAATATTCCTTTTTTTAGACTTCACCTCTTGGGTGGGTAATTCTGAAAAATTTGATTTTGAATATTCAATATGATGATTAGAATGACATTGACAATAATAATAATAATAATAAGAATGATGATGATAATGATAATAATAATATGTTTTGTATATCTTCACATCAACAATATATAGAGCGATTACAAAATTGCAGTGAGTTTTATCATTGAAAGTCCATAGACTACGCAAATTCATTCCTTATTTAAAAATTCGTTGTCTATACTTGTTAATCTAGTTATCGAGAGTGTAAAAGATTCAAAATCTCAATTGAAAAGAGAAGTAAAATTATTTTTCGCAAGATCCAAAACTTTTTCTTCGAATCTTTCGTACCTACTCGTTCTCAATTCATTTTTTAACCTATACGGAAAAAATTTTAGGACTGTGAAAGTTCGAAATTTATATAACTCTAACAGTTCAATTATTTTTGGTTATGCAAGTTCAAAATTCGAATCTTCAGAGTTCAAAACAACATTGAACTCGCATAGTCACACGATTCACGTCATTGAGTCCGAGATTTCGTACTCTGAGAGTCCGATCGCTTGAGCTCTCGCAGTTCGACGCAGCGCCGCACTCTCTCACGCCAAACTATTGGATTTAATGGCCCGCATTGTGTGACTATAAGAGTTCGATGTTGTTTTGAACTTGTACAATGCAATTTTTCAACCGAGTCAAGTCAAAAAGTTGCGTGTTAAAAAAAAAAGTCAAGAAGTTGCACTGTTACTGTTCAAATTACATTCGAATTCTTTCAGTACAAACAGTTGTATTGATTCAGTTCTAAAATTTTTTCCGTGTAGTGATGTCTAATTTGTTTTTGAATACAATGCACATAATTTATGTTCAAATTTGATTTTATGATTTCATATAAAATTAAAAAATTCGCCACGACGTAAATATCTGAATCGTTATTGTTATATGCACAGAAAGAAATTAAAAAATAGTTATAAGTGTGCAATGAAGCGTATTAGGGATATAATATATTTTACGAAGTAGATCGGCGGAATAATCAAATTTACGCTAATTCTTGCAATAAACAGTAATTTATCTCTATATGTATTATATATCTAACGAATTTCATTACGCATTTCTCTCAATTAATGGCTTGTACGTTGTATTTTGGTTATCTCGTAATTATTATGCATAAATCCCACACAGAGAGAATTAAATAATGAATTTATTATTAACAGTTGCATTAAACTTTGACATTACTTATTTTTAATAGTCAGCACTATGAAACATCTTAAACATTACAAGGTATTCTTCTTTGAATATGTGTCATGGAAATAATTGATATTCAATTCTCTCCGTGCAAATATAATTAGATGTTTAAAATCTTTTTCGCAATCACATGCTCTGTTGTTGGCTATATAGCCAAATATACTATGGAAAAATATTTTCCATACAACACATGTGGCAAAAATAATATGTCTAGAATGTAAAATCATGTGAATGGGATTTTCATCTTCTTTTCACATTCCTGTCATATGGAAATATATTCGAATATGCCAGGTAATCGAAAATCACGCTCCTTTTCCATATGTGCTGTACGGGTTGTGTCTTTATGCGATTCTCATTAGAGAAGGATATCATTCAGTATGAGAAGTTCATTTGTTAAAAAATATTCTACAATACATGTACAAAATCCTTTAGAAAATTTACCACATTCTAATCAAAAAGTCTCATGTTTTCTCCAATTATTTGAAGAAAAAATAAGAGGGTGGGGCCAAAGTGGAGTAAATTTTTCCAAGGGAGACTATGGTTAACGACTTCTTCATCACGAATTTTTCTAAACGCAACAATGAAAAATAGTTTATCATTCTGGTTTTAGTAATTTATAATTTCAAAAGGCACAATTTTACCATTATTTAATATTCTGAAAAAAATTTCTTGGAAGGAATTGAAAAATCACAAGATTATATGTTTTACCCTCAAAAATCAATCATAGGCGCTTCAATAAAATCCGAGTATCGTTTAATATTACAATTCTACTCAGAGGAAATGCATATCAGACGAAAATGGAGTACTTTTCATAACATTCAATTACATATATTGAAATCCCTTCAAATATTTTTAAAACACGTGTTACAAATTTTATTTCCTCCTTTTTTTCAGTAGATATTTATTTTATTAAAGTTGCACAAATATATCCATTCATACAACAAAAAATTGCTGTGCGAATATTGCTCTCATGTTGTATTTTAGATTCACGCAAAGTTGCTCGAAATTTGCTACATGTGTGATTGAGAGTTTTATAACTCTGAGCAACTTCCCAGAAACACGACAACAACGAAGTAAATTGTTGCACACCGTTGTTGAGTATTTTCAACAATCTGCCATTTATTGTTCAGCATTTTGCTGTTCCAACGTGTTCCTCAGGAAACTTTATCCCAATTCTAATCGAAACGTTAGATTTTTTCTTCAAAAACTTGTAGAAGAAACGAGACATTTTGGTCAGAATAGAATAAATTTCTTTACGGGGTGCGGGTCTTATACAAAAAAACACTATAACAATACGCTTACATAACTGAAGAATTTTTACATAAATTCTCTGTATTAATTTTAATACGTGTAAATGTTAATATATATATATAACAACTGATTTGTACAAGGTAATGCTTTGTTTATAAAATAACCTTTATTTGGCAAAGTGTTCTTTTTTGCAGATAAAAAGTTAATTCCTGATACATTCGATACTTTCTCTGGTAACCTCATGTATCTCATTCGTCATTTATCAAGAAGTAAAACGTGTTTTACGCTCTACACAATACTCGTTACTCTTACCCTAGCTTAATTTTGTCAAGTGACCGTTAATCATAGAAAATACATTGATGCATTATGAAGAATGAGTTCTCTCAACGCCGTAATAATGATTACAGACGCAATTTTATATGAATCTTCGAGATGTCAAGGAAAGAAGAAAACATCAATTCTCATAGGAAAAATGCTTTACCTTAATTGATTATTAAAAATTACCACCCTGAATTATCATCCTACATGCCCTCGAAATTTTGTATTTACATAAAAATTTAACTTTAACGAATCAAAATGAAACAGAATTAATATGATAACACGAAAACCAGTCTTTGAGCGTGTAAATACAAACTCGGCATGTACCTAATTCATACCGAATTGGATTCCTCATCGAATCCATTCGAATTTAATAAAATTCTCAGTGAAATTTACGATTTCTTATGTCATCATTTGAATTACTTTCGTTATTTCGCCCTATACATTTCATATCTTCAAAGTAATGTTCAGAGAAGGCACATTATTCATACAAATCTCGTAATTATCTATGGATTCCACAAAAATTTTTCCGTTACAGAATACAATAAAATACTTTCTTTTACCAAATTCCTTTTAATTCCATTTGACATAGCAAGATTGACTTTATTGATCAATTATTTCCCTCTGTTCGTCTTATCGATAGAATAAAGCGTTTGTATTTATCTGCGTCTAGCATTGAACTCAATATTATACTGGAATGAGCACTCTCCGCTTTTTCTAAAGTATCGGCCAGTCAGAGGGAGAGATCAGTATGTTGGGAGATGGTATCTGCTTTTAATATATGTATTTTAAAGAGAGAAAGGAAACATGTTGGGGGCGTCTTATTCCTTCTTGCTCATGCAACAAACTATACCAGTCTGACCGCTTAAATCTAGGGAGCACGCATTCCAGTATGTATAGAGTTCAATGGCGTCTAGATAAAACATTCAGAGAGATGGCCAAGAAATCAACTCCAACAAAATCGTTGACCGTATCTCTACAATTTTCCGTATGGGTATTCAAACGATTTATTTATTTATTGTACCCGTCACCGAACTGTGTCGTGGAAAATGTAAAGAATGCGTATTATAATGATTGTAGTGTTCTCAACTTCTCTTAGTCCATGAGATTCTGTATATTTTATTCTTTAATTTATTGAAGTAGGTTTTGTAAACTTTTTACCCAATATTCAAAATGGAATTATTTTTAAGCGAAGAAGCTTGAATTTTCGGATCTCCGAAATAATAAAGTTCCTTTATTGCACGAATCAACATACGTTTACTCCGTAGACATAATTGGGGGTATAAATAAGTGATTTCATGAGTTCATGTTTTGGTTGAATCAGCATCATGCGTAACATACGATGGGATATCTCCAAAAGAATTTGCGATCCATGCAGCAAACTCCTACTCAAAACGATACGTACGATAAACTCCCTCCTCGTCTCTCGTGTACGAAATTCCATTACACGCACTTAATAATTTGTTTATAAAAAAGAGTATTTCCTATTGGATGATAATGTACCCAAGCACAACACTTCACTGTTGTCGCGAAGTGATTTTCAGTCGAAGACCTCCGGCATTGACTAATACCAATTCTGATATACATCGTAATTGATCTTGTCTATCCAACGATTCAATTCGATAAGCTCTTAGTATGGATAGAAGAGATACCTTCACTGTCATGGTAGCAAATTTCCATCCAATACAATTCCGTGATCCTGCACTGAAGGGTATGAAACTATAACTGGGATTTTTTGTACCGTTTGGTAGGAAACGTTCTGGACGATACACTTCTGGTTCCGGGAAATGGCGTGGATCACGATGAAGTAGATACGAGTTTACTAAAGCTGTTGCACCCACCGGTATATCATGTCCCACTGCAATCAAATAATTGCGTTGATCAGTTTGAAAGTATGATATGAGGAAAAAGAATCGATTCAATCAATTTTATTTTTGCTTACTTATTTTTATAGGGGTGTAAATCTGTCGAGCGATTAGTGGGACTACTGGATAGAGCCTCCAAGTCTCTTTTATACACGCTTCCAGCCATACAAGTTTTCCCAAAGCATCCAGAGCGATGTCATTGTTGCTGCCTATCACTTCATCGTACTCGTCAAGAATCTTTTGCTATAATTGCAACAATCAGCTGTTCAATCATCAGTACAGGTAGGGAATAAAATAATATTATTTTCCTCAAAAACAATATCATTGTATTAAATAAGAAGAATCCCTAATGGAATCAAATACGCCGATACAGCACCGTGGTTTTCTGGTGTATTTGTGAATTTGTCACACCATAATGACACAAGAAGGCAATTTTATCCGTTTCACATCAAACGATCATCCTGAATATTTTCAGTTGGGGTACAGTTACACCGAATTTTTACCAAATTCATACTGATTTTCTACTGGAAAGAATCCGGAAGATATTGGTGTAAAAAATTCACAAATACATCACGTTTCCATGATGAAGTACCAAAATACCACTGATTATCCGCTTGACTTGTACTGGAACCAAATTTACACAAAAACAAACACGGGGTAACATTTTCATTAGGGATGGTTTCAATCAATCAAACGGGGTTTGATAATCCAATGAGAAATTTATTATGTTCGAAGGTTGAGTTTTGTGAAATAATTTTAGTATAAAAATACAAAATAATGTTGCATTGACAGAACAAATTTTCGGAAACAATAGAATATTTAGTTAAGTAGTCGCCATAAAATATTTCATTGATTTGAATAATTGAATAATGATTTCATTGATGGAGTATTTTATAGCATATTAAATATTTTGATTGAATAAATATTTAATTGAGTCAATGAAAGTGTATTCAAATCAATGAGGTATTTTATGGCGACTACTCAACTAAATATTTTATTGAAAACACCATGTGTAGTCGCTTCGGTCGATAATTCAAATAAGAAGAGTGACAATGCCTTAGAACCGAAGAAACATATTTACATCGATCAATGAAATAATCGATGCGTGTGTTGCTGATACAGCAAATGTAAACACACGAACGGATCCATGTCTCTAATAACCACAACTCCTTACTCAGAGTATGTGGTTAGATGGAAAAAGTTCATCTCTTTCCATCTAACGACATACTCTGAGTAAGGAGTTGTGGTTATAAGAGACATGGATCCGTTCGTGTGTTTAAATTTGCTTTATCAGCAACACACGCATCGATTATTTCATTGATCGATGTAAATATGTTTCTTCGGTTCTAAGGCATTGTCACTCTTCTTATTTAAATATTTTATTGTTCCCGGAAATTTTTTTTCTCAGAGTGGTAAATTTACCGAATTCTTATAGGAAGGCAATCAACCCAATTCCCAGCAGGTGGGGAATCTTTAGAAATTTGGTGAAATTATCGAATTTTTTGGTAGAATTACCGGAAAATTGATATATTTACCAAAGTGTGGGTACTTTTTCCGAATTTGTCTTGAATTATCGAAGAACTTCTCCCCAAATTTACCGATTTTTTTTACAACGCAGCCCTGGTGAAAAACAGCGTATAGCCGCCAAATCACTCTTTTCCAATTGTCCATGTTTCTTTCAATACACCATCACAAAAAGATAGGTAATTTAAAGAGAGTGAATTAGCGGTCATGCACACTTCACGCACGCTGTAATTTTCACCAGGGAGCAAACACAACTTCAGGCGATTGAATTGAATTGATTAATTTTGAACTCACTTGATATTCTGGATGCCTTCCAAGTGCATAAAGTATCCAAGATATACTGGTTGCCGTTGTATCATGCCCGGCGTACATAAAAGTATTAACTTCTTCTCGAATATCATCATCCGAAAGTATAGTACCATTTTCCGACATTTCTAACATCATATCCAACAGTGCTTGCCGTTTTTTCATAGGTTCATTAAAATTGCCATCTCGCTTTGATTTCCATTCAGCCTTTCTATCGCTGATGACCTGATATGCAAATGAGAATAACATAATTTTTATTTTGAAAAATGTTTCAAAGATCTGGAAAAAAATTTAATAGTGCCACAATTATTCACCTTGTTAACGAATTCATGAATAACACTGAGACAATGATCGTGCTCCTTTCCCATAGAAGTCATTTTAAAGATGGTATCATTTGCTATCCAAACATTCGTGAATCGTCTTTGTATTATATTTGAGATTCTGAAACAAAGATAGGGTGGATGATTTTGATTATTGTATTCAAATCAGAGTGATTGTTGTGTTCGATTAAAAATCAGATGATATAAAAAGTACTCACGCGTCAACTGCCAGAACATATTCATTCCTGAAATTCGTCTGTGCATTGATGTGATAGCCCATAGCACTATCTGTAATCATGAAATATATTGTTTCATTCGTTATTGACAAATAATGTTGTTTTTACGAATCAAAATCGATAGTAGAAGAACGTTTGAAATATCGAAGTACGTGATAAAGTCTCTATAATTTCCATATTAGAAGGCATGCCAACATATTGCGTGAACTCATACTATTCTTGTCACATTGGATTTCGAACATTTCAGAGTTTCGTGAAGGTCATCCACGAATTTTTTCAGATCCACGTGCGTAATTTTCTACTTCTTAATCCCAGGGATAAATTATCTCAAATCATTCTAGTTTCCTTGGAGATTACTTCGAAAAATTTCTACTGATTATAACGTTTTACGATCTGTCATCATGGAATAGTGAATTATGAAATCTCGTATGATGCAAGTATGGTACCTTTGACGGTATTGTAGGTTTATTTTTCCATGCTTTGTTTTGGGAACCTTCGTACTGAATTAGAATGATGAAAACACCTGTTTGTGAACACGTGTAGATTTTGTACTACATAGAATGAGCTACGAACAGATTTTGAACAATTCTAACCAAAAAATGAAACAGAAAACCTCATGTTACAGTTGAAAGTAGTTTTTCAAGATTATCAATGAATTAATCGGTCAAAATTCACCATTTTCATCAACATTTTTACAGAATTTTCATACAATTTCCATATTTTATATGCCTGAAGAATGTATATGAAGTCTATACACTGAGAAAAATGTGTTTCGTAGAACTAGCAATAAGAGCATTGCTGACATTTTATTGTTGAATATACAATAATTCTTGTTCTTGTAGCAATATATAGTTGTCTTATTAACAATAAAATTGTCAATTCAGCAATTTTATTGCTGGTTGATATGTGACAATTCAGCATTGTCATATGCCAACCTACAATAAAAATCGTAAAAATATGACCGTTAACATTGCTGAATTGACGATTCTATTGTTAACAAGACAACATGTATTGCTATAAGAACAAAAATTATTGTATTTCCAACAATGAAATGCCAACAATTCCGTGATTGCTAGTTCTACGAAACACATTTTTCTCAGTGTAATATTGTTTTTCAGTGCAGGAATATTGTGTAATTCTGATACAATTGATGAATTAACTCTTTATATCAAATTCAACTGAGAAGATACTTTGTTAACCCACTACCTGAAATTTATATGAAAATTTCACAAATATCAAGAGATTCCTTTTGAAATCTTGCACCATTGAAAAGGGTACAAAATTCTACCGGTGAGGAAGAAAATTATCAGGGCAACCGAAAACATGCAACAACATGTTTTTTATTCTGCATCTGACGGACAAATAGCTTTGATATCTATCCATTTCAGATTAAAATGACCCTTTTAAGCCACATTTGTTACAGCATATTTTTGCATATTTTATACTTTAGTGCATATTTTAGCATATTTTATAGATGCGTGCATATTTTGGTATATTTTGTGAAAAAGTGCATATTTCAGCATATTTGTATTTTTGTCAATGGAAATATATTTCACGGAGCATATCATTCACATTTCCAATCAACATTATCTCGAGCAGAATTGTTTCACAAAATATTTTTTGTAATATAAGTTTATTTCATTACGTCCCAATGAAAATTTTTATGGAAGTCTTCCGGAACACTCTAAAAGATATCTTAAAGATATCTTTCTACAAGATATCTTAAACTTATCTAAATTTGTTGCGTAAGACATCTTTTAGACCTCTTTGAGATCTCTTTTAGACTGATCCAAAAATGTTTATTGGGGTGTATTTTTTAAATATTAATTTATTGATTCATTTATATATTGGTTTATTCACTCATCTACTTATTCACGAGCTGGAATCACTGGTATATCAAAAATCCAAAACATATTGTTCTGAAAGATGATTGATTCACCTTGATTTTGATATATTAAAATATAATTTTCAATCAACATCTCAATAAAAGATGAGTATTGAACTTTTCAAACACATACAAGTACTGCAAGATAGAAACCTGGTTTCCTAATTGTGATGTACATTTTTGCATTTAGCTTTTGATCGAAATCTATAAATCGAATCAATTAACAATTGCAATGATATGTCAACATTATCCTGTTTCAGAAAATATGAAATATCTATTCAGATTCAGGATGATTCAGAGGAATTCAAAGCAATCCATCGTGATTCAGGAAGATCCAAAAGAATTCAGAGACTGTTGGATTTGGAAAAATTATGTGTCGAACTTTTTAGAAGGATTCAGGGAAATTAAGAAGAAAATAAATTGAATGAAATTTTTGGTTCAAGATTTCAGAGGCATTTCTTAGGGAATTTCATAGAGATTTGGAGACAGGTGAGTTGGGGAAAATTGTGGGTGAACTTTTCAGAGGGATTTAGAGAGATTCGGAGGAGTTCAGGAAAATTCAGAGAGAAGTAAATTGAGTAAAAGTTTTGTTCCAAGATTCAGAGGGATTCCGGGAGTTTTGGAGAGATCCAGAGAAATTTAGGAAGATTCAGAGAGAAATATGGGTTAAATTTTTGGTTGAAAATTTTTAAGGTAGCCAGTGTCAGAGACATTCAGAGACAGGTGAATATAAGAAAAAATCGCGCATTGAACTTTTCAGAAAGATCCAGAGAAATTCAGAGGAATTCAGGGCAGAATAAATTCAGTGAAATTTTGGGTTCAAGATTTCACACAGTAAAAAATTTTTCGTCATTGTGTAAAGTGTGAAAATTTGTGTGTAGAATATTGAACATTCTAGAGTGTTGATTCAATACAATCGGACTCAACACAATCATTTGTATTAACACAACGATTGTATTGAATCAACACTTTAGAATGTTGAATATTCTACACACAAATTCTAACACTTTACACAATGACGATAAATTTTTTACTGTGCAGGGGCTTCTAGGTAGTTTAGGAGAGATACAGATACACACGGGGAAAAATATATGGGATTCATCACCATTCGCTCCAGTTCTCATCACGATTTTAGAATAGGAATTGAGAGATGACTCGCAGTTTGGTGATCGTTCTTGTGTTAACCTACCGTTCCCATGGTGATGTAAACAGTTTATCACATTCAATCTGATCTTGAATGGTCTTATCGCAATTCTGAAATATCTGTCACCGAATTACTATTCTTCCTAGTAACCGTTACTGTATACTTTCCTCAGTGCAGGTGACTTGTTCCTACCTGTTTCTGTACAGATTTTGTCATTTTAGCCTGTTTCTGTCTGGCATTTTCGACAGGAGTGAATTAAGAAAAATTGTGCGGTGTATCTTTCAGAGAGATTCAGAGGAATTCAGAAAAATTCACTCAAATTCAGAGGAAGCTTTGAATTCTAAATAGATGAATGAATTAAAAACAATTCAGAAAGATTTTGGAAAATTTCTAAATCTCTATTAGAAAAATTCCGAGAGAATCATGGAAAATTGGAGATATTCAAGATGTATCACTATCTGAGAAGTCTCTAACTTCCTCTAAATCACTCTGAAATTACTCTGAATCTCTCTGGAAAATGTCCCAAAATATAGAGATTCAGAGAGCTGTTTTTTTTACCAAAGAATCGAACTGATGAAAAATTTTTTCTCTCTCAAACAATAGAGTAAATCAAAGATTTTTCATATTAAGGGCATGATTTCATTTTTAGAGTATAGTCAACTCGAATTAGTTCGAGTATGTCAGCAAAATTCCTAAGATATTCAAAAATTATTCTTCTAAATATATTTTATCCAACAGTTTTCGTTTTTTAAAAGCTAGCTTGAAGAAGATTTTTCAAAAGTGTCGTACATATTCCTTTTGAATGTTTTCCAGCAATCTTCCTCAAAATGTCTTCCAGAAGATGGAAACCATCGTATAAGATTTCTTTCAGGAATCTCCCAAAAGATCTTTTTTTGAAATTTCAAAATTTCGCTTGTCTAAATCTTGACTTGTGAATGGAAAAAAATAATGTTCTAAATATTACTACATTTTGTACTTGAGTAACAGTATAAGTGAAATAGTGTAATTTTTACAATACAGTGTAGTAAAAATTCATGCTCAATGATTTGAAAAATCGTTCAATTTGGCGCAACATCACATCATAAAGCATGAATTTTCACCACCTGTGTTGTAAAAATTATATAATTTCACTTATACTGCTAATTTAGTACAAAATGCAGTAATATGTATTGAAAACCACATTTCCCTCCGTGTAAAAGACTTCAGCCAGGACGATATTTTACAATACTGTAGAATCGCATATTTTTGTGTCATTTGACGAAAGGTATCCAAAATTTTGTTCGAAGGAGAAGTGGATTATTATAGATGATCTACCAATAAATCTTCTTAGATGATTCTTTTAAACTAATTTTTCATATGTTCTGCGTACATTCCAAGAATGTGAATTTCCCATATGGTACACCCACTCGAACCTTATCTTGAATCATCCATATATTTACTCAATAAGATGTAAATTTTACAACTTTTTTTCCTCAATGTAAGAATTTGTGTTGAAAACCATAAAGTTTGAAATTTTCAGTTAAATTCATGATGAATTGTATACACATGTGCTGGAAATTAATTCTCTATCCGGTGATCGGAATTTCCTGGTTGTCGCATACAAAATAACGACGATTATTTTTTATAGTGGAATATATCTACGTATCTGGAAAGCATATGATTTCATGTTGAAACTATGAAAACTGGTTTTTATGGCACGTTTTTAGTACAAAAGACAATTTTTCAACAGCATATTTTTTTAGCATAAAAACCAATTTTTGGAGCATATTTTAAGCGCTCAAAATATCTTTTTTAGAGCATATTTTTGGTTGCCCTGAAAATTATATATAAACCGGATTGAATTATATATAAGTTATATATAATTCAAAAAATTCTCCCACTCAGGTTAGATATTAGAATTATAAATATGAAATCCTTGAAATTTTGAGAGCTCACAAAAATCTTTTTCGTTGTATGTTAATAATAAATAATGCGCGTAGTTTGAGGGATCAACTTTTGTGTGAAGTTGATAAATTATATTTAGAGTATCACATTTTTCTCTAGAGCAGTTCTTTTGAGAAAAAAATTGAAATTCAATTAGATTCGCTGAAATCTCAATATGAGATTAACTGTATTTCAATACATTTGTATATGTTTTGTTCGAAAAATTCTTATTGAAAATATTCATGTTCTTCTATAAGATTTCTCTATTACCGATTATATATGTATGAAGAATTCGAAAAATCGTACACTTCGGTTATGGCAGATGGCATTCGAGTATGTGGAAGTATCATCGTATCCGATTGAGGTTTCTTTTATCGACAGAGTGGATTTCTATATTGCACAAGCATTTTCCAAATAAACTTCCGTTACAACAATTTTGAAAGAATTATTTTGAGAATTTTTTTTAATATCGAAGGTTCTTGAAGTTATTCATAAATACATTGAAACTGGTATACCGGGTGGATCTATTAAACATTCTACAGATTGTAACAGTAACGAGTCGCAAGCGCTCCACTTTCATATAAATATATAGTAGTAGTAGAACGAGACTCTTTGTGTCAGACATTTAAGTAGTCAAAAGGCTAGAATTGAACAATTGTTAACTCAACTATATTCCATATTTAAAACTATAGTGAATCATTGGACGATTTGGAGAATACCATTTGGCCTTTTGATAAAATTGAGAAGTGGGCTGAATTTTTAATGAAATGAGTTGAATTTTTTCCGCTATACCATAATCAGTTTGCATTACTTAATAAATATTTTTTCTTTTCCATTGAGATGATGACAAATCATGTATTACTTGAATAATAACGAGGGATTTTATTAATGTTCTCGATAAACTCACCGCAAATGACATCAAGAGCTGCGCGTTTCGCGTAAGGTACAATGTCGAATCCTGGATTTCCAATTTCTTTCTCCAAACACTTTACCAGAATCCGACTCTCCCTGATAGCAGTTTTAAAATATCCCTCGAGCAGACCACTATGAAAAGTTGGTGTCAACAGCTTCCGTCGGAAATGCCATTTTTCACCTGCATCCACAACAAACAAAGGATAAGAAAAAGCACATTTATTTCGATCTCATTCGATCACATTATGATAAACTCCTTAATGAAAGATAGCGAAAATATATACACGCGCATTTATGTAGTACAAAATGATAACATGACGATGATAATGTTTTAATCGTGGTTTTGTTTACTACTTTGATATTAATATCGGTCATGGACGGCGAAAAAAGTTGTTCGTCGAGAGCGTGTGAAATAGCGATAATTAAATGTAATCATTAGTCTTCCTTGAATGAGTATAGCCACCACTGATAAAGGTTTTGCAAACATTTTTAGAATTTGGTGCATTCGAATTTTATTTCCGGTTAGATTTGTAATTGAGTTTCTAAATCTAAATTTACGATGTACGACAGATTGGGTTCCATAAACTTCTCTTAACACTTGATAACTTTCTATTGAATTGAAAACAAAATAATAATGAAGTATTGGGAATCTGGCATTCAAAATTTCACTTTTTTATTAATAATCGGTGAAAAAAAGACTAATTCAAGAAAATTGAAAAAATTTTTATACTTCGAATATTATTTTAATTAGCTTTCAATACATATAAGAAAATATATATCATAAGACGTGGCATTGCTTGAATAAATCATTTCCTGTGCAAGATAATTCTATTTAATTTCCTTAAGAAAAAAGAGAAGGAACCCAAGAACGAGGCAACAAGAATAAAAAATTCTGATTTTTTTGAAATTTTAGTCACAACCTGTTTCAATCGATTGAAATTTTGTTTAATCGTATTGTTTCCAAGTTGTTCTTGTTATTCTTTGATTACTGTAATTTTTAATGCCCGTTCATTGCTATTGAAATGAAAGATTGGTTTTGCGATATGATTAGATATGTTGAAAGCAAAAGTACATTATAAAAAATTTCATAAAATAAGGAATTTTCATATAAATCCAAGATGAATTTTTAACGCAGTTGAAACTGGCAGTCGTAAAACTAGCAGCCAATTGTTATAACTTTTTACACAACATTTTTATTAAGGATTGAAGCGTCTGAAACGTTTAGTGAACCAGTGTTTAATCGATTTATAGTATAAAAAAAGCTTCAACAACGTTTAATCAAAAGTTACAACAATCGGCTGCTGGCTTTAGCTTCACAAATTTTTACCCTGCTAAAAGAAGTCCATTAAAACCCGTTGATTAATGAAACTTGATATAAACTTAGCAACTGTAAATGACCATTATAACCTATTCAATTCCCATTGTATCTCAATTATTCAACTGATTCTAAGAGTTTTTAATGGGTTTAAATAAGATTCAATGATTACTCACCGTTGCAAAGTTTTGTATTAAATCTCATTAATCAATGGGATTTAGTAGACTTCTGAAACTAGGATATACATGAATCAAAAATTGATTTTCCATACACTTGATAGGAAATTTCTGATTATTTTGTACAGTGTACGTTTTTTTGAATGGATTCAAGAGATAACTCAACTTGCTCCTTTTATTTCATATAAAAAGTTATTGAGGAGTTAAAGGGAAAACACAAGAACTCCCATTTATTTTTATCCATTATCGATAATAGAATTTACAACTATCAAATCTTAAAACATGAAATCCAATCGATATTCGTTTCGAAACCCATCTGGAACCTGATCGGTATTCTATGAAAACGTTTAATAGAAACTTGTTGAATCCATAAATTTCAACAGTGTGTTCTATTTAGAAAATTCGAAGAACCAGTGGGGTTGAATTGAAATTAGTGAAAAATCACGGAATATGATTTTTAATACGGTAGTGTATCAATCTCAGGGACTGTAACGTTATTCACTTTCGTTACTCATTCTATATAAAAAATATATAATAATATATATATTGTACGCAAATTACATATTTATTATATAGATTTTACATATAATGAGTAACGAAAGTGAATAACGTTCCAGCCCCTGATCAATCTACATGGATTATTGAATTCTTTTTATGGTTATGTACATAATTTAATTCAAGATTTCCCAACTATCCTGTTTCTCGCATAACGCTCTTATAAACCTCCATATGATATAAATTCATTATATGTGACCTGGTCTACGAAAAGGGGGCTCAGGTGTGAAAACAAGTTTTCGAGAAAACAGCTGTCAAAGATAAACAAGTCATTTTATGAGTTTCGCTTTAGTTGTTCGCTTCTAATGTTCTAATGTTCTAATTGTGAATTTGTGAATTTTTATGTAGAATGACGTGGCTTTGCCTTGAAATAAAATATTTTAACATATGAAATGATGTCCCCTATTTTATAATTTAATCTCCAAATTTTTTCCATTTTCAATCATTTCTGCTCTTCTTTTTGTACATTCTTAGCAAACTCCCTACCAGTGAGAAACTTCTGGTTTGCGCCATTCGAAAGAGCATATTTTACTCCATCCAAATCGCCAAAAAAGTGAAAAATGATTTTTTCACACCTAAGCCCCCTTTTCGTAGGCCAGGTCACATATTGTTTTTTTTAAAGGAATAAACGAAGCAAATAACTACAGAAACTTGTGTCTTGTGACAGAAAAAATTAGATGATAAACAAAGTACGTCTTATATACAAAAAATATTATATCATTGATGAAAACAAATCTTTTTACACAATGATTTCATAAGAACAGAGATATTGAATTGTAGTTCTCATTTACAAATATTTCACAAACCACGGAATATTTAATTTAATATTCCTCGATATACATTTATTTGAATCAACCAAGTAGTCTATGGAGACCATTCGATAACATATTCGAATGTTTCCAGAATTTTTTACTATAGGTGCATAAATTTTTTTGGTCAAAATATGTTTTCATTACCATTGATTTTTTTCCTTACGATTAATTAAAAATGTACGTGAAACCGTCTTGGTTGAACCGCGATTTATAAATCATCGATCAATAAAGGGAACATTGGTTTTTTTTCTGCAACAGGAAAATTACCAGAAATCGAATTTCAATGACAATCATCGTCTACACGCTTCTCATTCATAGGTCTAAATCAACAAGAGCCGGTTTATACGAAAAGAAAAAACAAAAAACGAAAACAAGATTTCCCAGTTATTTATATTATCTTGAAGAAATTTGTTGTTCCAAGGACGTGTTGACTCGAAAAATGATAAAAGGTTGTCTTAGATATACAACAGACGTGAAACAATAAAAAATAACGTAATACGAGAACCTTTTTTGTTTTATTTAAAAAAACAATTCGTATGTGCGTAAACTCCCAAGGTCAACGCGAGTATAGTTATTTTCAGACGAAGCTGAACCGTTCATGAATGAATTGTCATTTTGCCATTTTTCACGAGTAACTCGTAGGCGATGGGAGGTACTTTGGTCGATCGAATGGGACATTTCTTGTCATTTTGAAATGATGAATATCACGTTAAATTTGCAATATTGTAACCCGCTTTCACTTGGCATTGCTCAGCGTATTAGCGCAACCAACATTCAATAGACTCGGCTCATATCCGAGTTTATTTCCTCTTATGTATGTAATGGATCTGCGAGGTGGAACCACGCGCTCCGACTCGACGCTACGGCGCCGATCATTACACATGACACCTGGTATTAGCTCGTCTATCACGCTGACTTTTTTGCAACCGAATACCACTTCGTCTGATGATGTACTGAAATTCCAACCGGGAAAAGTTTCTCTCTTCCTCTTTGGTTTAAATAAGCGTCTAGGAATTTATAGCTTATAGCGGTAGCCGCTCGAAATAGCAATGGGCAATGTATATACACGGTAAACTTCTTTAACGAGCAGATTTTATTTCAAAAGTGTCGTTATCCTTTCAGGATAATCGATCCTAATGATATAGTAAGCGAAATACGAATTGATTGAACAAAATATTATGCAAAGTTGTTTATTCTTCTCTTTTTTTTTGTACCAGATATAAAAACGTAACATTTGCTCAAGTGCCAACTAGTTTTCAGTGATTAATTTTTTGAATGTAATTTTTTACGAAGCACAGTGGACTTTCAATCATTTCGAGTTTATTTTCGAATTGAATGTAATGTAAATACGTCTCGGAGCAAGGTTTTTTTCCAACGTGCGGCATGATATATGTTCGAGAAATGAGAAATTATCGCATCGCAAGATTACTGTTGATTACAATCGAATGTGCACTTTAAAATTGATGTGAAAGTGTATGTAATGATATTAATCATGATTGAGGTTCAAGGTATTTCTTTTGATGAAAGTTTCTGTTAGAAGTTGCGTGTAAGGTTATTACAAGAACTTTTTAATAAATTAAATTCTGCATCAAAATGAATGTATGAATAAATTCGTGTAATATTGTGACGACTTGCTTCGTTATTTCAAGAGTAGAAAATTGAGAAACATTTCCAAAAATGTGAATTAGTTATGCTTACCAAAACTGGTAACAAGACCGGTACCCAACCATGGTCGCAAATAGTTGTATTCGAGACTCTTGTCGATATGTACGCTACTACTCAACAACGGTTGTACAGATTCTACTCTGTAAAGGAAAACGAAAGGCCGCATGCCAACCCATATTGTATAGATATCGCCAAACTCCTGTCCCCACTTGGTCAATTTCTTGAAGAATTCTGCAACAGAAATCATTGATATTCGATTAAAAATAACGAAGAATTTGTTGCATATCTTAAGTATTGAATGAAATTTCAATTTTTCTACGAGTTTGAAGAAGAGTCCGATAAAGATAATCACAGTCGTACTTTTTTCGCAAACTCATTCAACGAACACGTGGAGTGATACAGTGTTCAATGTCTTGGTGGAAAAAAAATGATCACGCCAAAATCCCTAATTTTTTTTTCTTCTATTTGTGTTCTTCTCCGCCAAGTCTCGTTCTTTACCGGTCCAGTTGTTTCGGACTTTACTCTGAAATATTATACATCTCAACGATTTCTTTTCACCATTCTATATATCCATCATCCTCGTGTATGCTACTCATAAGAGGTTGTCGACCTCCTGGTTTCTTGTGCTTGAAAATTTTACTAGATCTTTTCGCGAAGCGCTCTTATTTTTGTATCCCAGTAACAACCGTTTTTGTAATAAAACGGCTAATCGATGTACGGTCATTGTCCGGCGGTCATTTCATAATTTCATTCAAGTTCATCTCTTTTTGCATTGATTTTATTTCTTACCGATATGCCCTTGTAATATTCAATTTGAAGGAATATTGTGGAATATTCGTTGAGGGAAAATTGTAATTCGTATTTTGAATTCTAAAATTCTATCATAAAGCAGAATTGTGCGGAGATCAGCGGTTTGATCAGTTAACAGAGTTCACGACAATGCACTCGATACGGATCAATTGAAAATTCAGTATTACGATCGTATTGTGAGGTCGATCACCTATAAAATTGAATGAACCTCCTTGCAGTACAATAATTGGTTGACGGCAACAGCACTATTTGTATCGTACACGTGCAGTTGGGTGATTAAAAAAAATGGGGCGATGACGTTCAAGGTCTTCCTTTCTCCTCAAGTCTTAGTGGAAGGACGTCTGGTGTCTCGTTGTATGCAATTTGCGATTGCAAATGATTGTTATACATCAAGGTATATCGGTGCTATTGTTAACTAAAGTTGCAGTGGATGAACTCTCATGGTCTTCGTTCATTGTTGATGTTTCATGACAACATCTCGATTCTAATTTTCAGGTCAACGTTCGATACTGTTGGTTAAGGAAATATCGATACAAAGCAATAGATTCTAACCATGAATACTTTAGATTTTTATCGGATTTTCTGATTTTTTTCCTTTCTCTCAGAGATTGTATTGTATGTGCTGCAGCGTAAACTGCAGACCCTCAGGGTACTTTGTATTTTAAAACCCAGTACAAAAGATGAAAATCAATGTCTCCACGTGCGGTTTAGAACTTTACGGGAAAATGGATGACAAATGGAAAGTTGGAATAAAATAGACGGATTTGTTTTAAAATTATTTTACAAGATTTTGATTGCATGAGTTTCAAACTCTGCTGACTCGTTGAAAAAAGCTTCAACAATTTTCATCAAAAACTATAAAACAATCCCGAAAAAAATATTAGATTCAATATTATTCTTATAATCAATAAAGTACTCTTTGATGAGAAGTATATTTGAAGCTAAATTATGAACTACAAATAAGTTCTAACAAATTATATAATAACGTATGAAAATAGGGCTCAACTTTGCATACATTCGTGAGAAAGTAAATCTTGTTTTAGAAAATATTATCGAAAACGGAAATCGTAGTACCGATACGTTAATATTCTTTCTCTTAACAGCATGATCTATCATTAAATGTCGTTTGATGAAAAATCAATTATCAAAGTGTGTGTATGGAGGAATGATATTTTCACGCACAGGAGGAATGATACAAGATAGTTGTGGTTAGAAGGGAGAATAGAGAGATAAGAGGAGGAGAAAATCATGATTCAACAAAGTCCACGTGCACGTGCAGTATCAACAGCGTCAAGTGGTGAAAGAAAGGGTAGGAGTTAGCGCTCAATGACCGGACGTTGACCGGTAAAAATGGCAATCTATATTTTTGCAGTACAACGTGTGGACATTCATGTGCTCTCCAAGGACCAAAGAGACTCGAGCTATTGGAACAATAATAGCGTATGATAATAATAATGGATAAATATAGATATCTCTGGTAAAAATTTGCACTAAAAATGAAAATGTCTTATCATGTTCAGTTCCTCTTTGCGAACTGTAGTGACAATAAAGGGGAATAAATGAATATCATTAATGGAAAATAACGAATTCGATACTCTGAAGAGCTACAAGGTTGACACTTGAAATTCTTATTACGAGGAAGAAAATTCTAATTCATATTGAATTGCGTGTATTGATATCAATTGATGCATTTATAGAAAAAATCAAAGTACAAATAAAGGTAGACGTTTGAAACAATTAATCTTGTTTCATCAAAATAATAATACAGATCATTAATCATCGTGAACCTTAATAGACTTCAATTGAGAACATTAACTGTAGCAGATGAGATAATATAGGTCGCTTAAACTTCAATTACATATAAAACAAAAAATTGCAACTGAATTGTAACAGGTGTTGAGACACGTGATATAAAGTACTTCGTATTATATGTTTTGATTGAAACTTTCATTAATCTATGGAATAAATTAAATCTAATCGGTGTGTCACGCAGGAAGAAAAAAAACACTACTGGTTACTGTGAATGACAGCGATCGGTTGAAAAACAAATGAGATCGAAGTAGATCTCATTAGATCTAAATTTTGGCAGAAATCTCTGCAAATCTGTTCATATCTACTTACATCTGAACATCTCAACTTGAGCAACAATCCATGAAGTTTTCTGATATCCACTCACTTCCAAAGATTCCAATTTCGCAAGGAATTCAAAAAAATATAGAAAATTGAAAAAGATTTCTGAAGATCTCTGTGGATTTTCGTAGATCTTTCTTCGCCAAAATTCAGATCTGAAAAGATCTACATATATCTCAAGAGATCTACCTAGATCTCAGTAGATCTAATCTTTTTTCTCGTGATGTATTTCTCAAGCATGTATCTGTTGAAAAATCGACGAAATTCAACTCTTCATAAATTCTCTCTGAATTTGATTCAAATATGAAACGAATTTCCGATTTTATTATTCAAAAAACTCGTTTATGAATTTATTTTGATATTTTCTGAATGTACAAAAACATTATCATCCATTTGAAAAATGTAATGATTTCTGAAAGACCCAGATAGTTCTGACTGAACAGTGACATTTAGAAAATTCTATGGAATTTATGCTTTTGGATAGAACATGTTCGTTTCAATAAACGATTTGAAGCTCAACTTACGAAATTTTTTGATTGAAAAAATAGCGAAAGTGGATGATTTACACGGTTTTAAATACAGTAGAATGATGTCGGATTTGATATTTAGACATTCCGGTGGTTTCCTGATGATTCGAGATAAATGAATTGATCTTTGAGTATTAAAGTACAGAAATGAGTTATAACTGGAACAATTTGATGAATCATTTGGCGCCTAGGAACGATAAAATAGCACGAATGATAAATGGCGTGTTCAGTCAAAAACTGAAGAAAAAAGCAGGAGGGAACACATAAATAGATTCAAATTATCATGCAAATGATGATGAAAAAAACGATTGGGGTCATGCATTGGTGTCTACATGTATATATGTATATATTATTTGTAAAATAGTTCGAAATGACGTAAATGATATTTCTTGTATTTAGCACTTATTTATGAGATATATGTCAGACCGGTTCTCAATCGAATTTTTTTTCGCTTGTCAAACTTGATAATGGAGTGTGAAGTATAAGGAGGAAGTAGGAATGTTTCGAAAATTTTTATTGATCAACAGGATTGATGAATTGTATCAATCGCATGGATATTCTATTAAAAGACAAGAATTCCCACGGGACTCATTGGAATAATTGACTTTTTATGGTGCTGAATTTGAAAAATGTGTAAAATTTGAGATAAGAGTTTTATGGACCTATGAAAGAAACCATGAAACCTGTTACCAAAGTAAATGGATTTCTTACGGAATTGAAAGTTGATCAGAATTTTGATTAGTGCAAGATTCAAAGTCCTAATGTCGTTGAAGTTTGAATCGTTTGTTGAAACGAATCTGAACTGGAAAATCAAAAAATCTAAGTCAAAATAGATAAGGAGGTTGAAAATTTTATTCTTTCCGTTATTCAATGCTATTACGCATAGCCTGGAGAGAAGGAAATTATTTGTACCTCAGTATTTTCACATTCAGTCACAAATTCGTCTCAACGAACGATTCAAACTTCAACAATTGAGAGAATTATTCTGTGTTATGAGATGTTTACACGTGATATTTCTCATCAAATTTGAAGTGAAATATTTCTACGTTCATTACAACATTTTTTGAATTCCAAAAGCCCAATAACCGCGGTTTCACATCAAAAATTTTTCACCACAAATAACATTCAACATAAATGAACGAAGAATTCGATGTCAACAGAAAATATGGAACTTTGTGTCGTCATACGTTGTTGGTTGTAATGATCAACAATTTTTTTTCTATTCATAAATAGAATCAGCTTTGACTAATCAGGTTTTGAAAAATTCCACTTTAAAGAGTGATGTTTCGCACATCACATTCATATTGCATAGGTTGTACGTTATGGAAACACTTTTAAAAAATTCACTGAGAAAAAATGGTGATGAATGTGTACTATGAATGGCGAATCAACTTGTTTCTCATGATACAATGAAATTGCGTTAACTTCTCATTATTAGGAAAATTGACGCATGAATAATTTTATGCTTGAAAGGTGGAGTGAAAAAGAAA
The DNA here is from genome assembly GCA_018340375.1 of Gonatopus flavifemur. NCBI lineage: Eukaryota > Metazoa > Arthropoda > Insecta > Hymenoptera > Dryinidae > Gonatopus > Gonatopus flavifemur. The sequence continues at coordinate 21,341,313 of JAFFJZ010000007.1, forward strand.
TAAATATTGGAACAAAATAACATGAATTGTTCTATTTTCATTTGAATAAATAAGAAAGATCAAAAGCAAATTATCATATTTCTGCGGGAGAAAAAACCATGCTGTTCCCAACGTTGAAAACAACATCGGAAAATTAGGATGCAAACAACGTTGGAAAAGACGTTGTTTAACGTGGTAAAATGGTTCCACCTTGAAGAAGACAAATACAACGCAGTTTTCTACATTGTTGAGATGCACTGCAAAAAGTAATCGGAATTTTCCAATATACAGCAATTAGAAAATGCGAATTATTGAATAGAAAAACAATTCCCGGTACATGTGTATGAAATTATTTCATAAGTTCATTTGAAAATTCCAAAGTTCATAGGATTTTTATCATTATTTCACAGTGAATTTCCAAATAAGTGCGGAAAATTCTGAACGCATGTATGCGTTAATTTTAATTATGAGACGAAGAGAACTTACCCAGATTAATGATGGCCGATCTTGAAAGATTCGATTCTTTTCTATAAAAGATTTATAAAGTTTTTATTGAATTTTATATAATTTCGATCTAAATTCTATAAAAATTCTATAAAATGGAATCCATTCTTCCAAGATCAGCCATCACTCACCCAGATAGGAATGAAAATCGGCTCATTCAAGGCTCTGTTCGGACCCAAGTGCACGGAGAAAAATGCAGATCGGAAATATAGTAATCTTTAATAAAAATTTGAGAATTTTTCTTGAATGCATAATGTAGATGAAACGGTCCACTTTCTTGTGGAATTGTATTCGAAAAACAATGGAAAATTATCAATAATTGAATAAGAATAGAGAAACATATGAACTTTCCAAAAGTCGCATACAAAATTTCACAAAGTGAATAGTAGGATATTGAAATTTTGTTACTATTTTTGTAAAATTTCACGCGCGATTTTTGGAAAGTTCATATGTTTCTCATGTATCAATGTTCATGTATTGATAATTTTTCATTGTTTTTCGAATAAAATTCCATAAAAAAGTGAACCGTTTTATCTTTATTATACATTTAAGAAAAACGCTCAAATTTTAAGGAATATTTTCAAATTTTTATTAAAGATTACTATATTTTCGACCTTTATTCTTCTCCATGTGGGAGCGGTCCGGAGCCAAACAGGGACTTGGATCACCCAATTTTCAATCGGGAAAATTTCTACCCAGGTTTTCAAATAACTAAACTAATCAATCAAGTTCAATCGTTTTGTATTCGGCCAAGTCATATCAGATGTGCAAGAATCATATGAGATTGAATTTTTTAAGCCTTTTTAGAATATACCAAGACCTGGGCAATCCCTAATCCTAGGAATCTTCTGCACTGAGATATCTCCTGGACCGGAAATTTGGATATCACGAAGAAATCGTGGAGATTTCTGAAGAAAAACTGAAGCGTTCTGGTCGAAATGGCGTAAATTTTCCCAAGGGCGGCTTTGGACGGTTTTTGTCCCGGAAAATCCGCCCAAAAACTGATAAAATTTTTACCAATTTTGTCTGGAATTTCCCAAATAGAACATTCTATCAAAACCTGGCAGCAATATTTTCATCAGTTTCCGACTATATATTCCAATTTGTTAATTCCGAATAAAACAGGTAAGAAGTTTGTCAATTTTGACCAGATTTCCCGCGATAAAAATCCTTCAAAGCCTGTCCAAAATTCTTGGTGTGGTTCTGTTTAGCATTTTTAACAGTGTACTGATTGATCCAGAAAATCAACTTCGGGATTCTTACTTTTTTTGATTCTCTAGAAGATCATCCAATGAACAGAATATTCAACATTTCTTATATATCCCACGCACTAGAAAGAGTTTTTTTCGGAATGTGATCAACAAAATTCTTGGGTCGAAACAACAAAAGTCTGGTTATCATAACAAAATATTTTAATGACAGTAACAAAACTGTATGATTGATGACACTTTCTGAACATTTTTCTTAGTGTCACAAATAAGAAAATGGGAGTCAATGATACTGGTTATCGATTATCCTTCACCAATTTGATGATTATCAAATTTTTGAAAGTCAAGTAAATAATTACTCACATAGAATTAACTACAAGTGCTAATAGAAATACGGAAAAGGCTATCTATTCGAAGATAATATCTCTACCTTATTTGGAGTTTTGCGAGAGTTGGATTTTGTCGGATTGTCGATTATTAGCATCACTATCTCACGTAGGGAGCTCTTGAATTGATCGTTGATCCAAATCAATGTGATCTAATTATCATAGACTCAATGCTACGTTTTGGAACGCATCGTACGATACAAAGTTACAAGATTACTTTTGTTTTTTTCCATGAATATCATACCATCTTTACTATCAAAAGTTCATCTATACTCAGTGTGTGCCATAAATCTCTGATAAGATATAGATTTTCCAACAAGTTATGTCATATGAATAAATATACATGTACTCTTCACATGTCAAATGCGGTAAAATCTGGTTTCTGATCTTGAAAATGAATGATAACTTCTCGATTTAAGGACGGAAACGTGTGCGATTCGGTTACGATAATTCTTTTCGTAATTATTAGCTGATTTCATTGAATTGATTATTGCGTAATATCTTGTTAACAATGAACGATAACGTGTCATTCGCTTAGGTAAGTACATGTGTAGACGTAACGGCATACGTCATGTTATTCTTAAAATAATATTCCACGTTATTGACGATGGATTCATCTTTTTATTCTAATCGTTCTTCGAATCATTATCACAATTCGCAAGAATTTTTGCGGAACCAAAATATGTTTTTAGTGTATTTAAAAATCGAGTTGTGCGGATCTCCTACATTTCGCAAAATCGCCGTTTTCGCGGGAATTCGTGATATCGATCTCAAAACAGAAGAAAATATGGAGTCCTTATAGATTTCGATAAATTATGAATTAAAATTCGATATGTTCTCTATAAAGGAAATGAAAATTTTGTCAGAAATCAACATCATTAATGAGATAGTGTTCTATGAATTTTCTCAATACAGATGAATCGAACGTATTAGTCCTGTATAAAAATTCAGATGAAATGTGGCTATATATTAGGTTTATTTGACCTTGCGCGATCAAATTGAAAAGTTCATTACCTGAATATTGGTTGGACCGTCTCTTGGCAGTCTACTCCATATGTTCATACATATAAGTATAGTTCTATACCACAAAACGAAATGGAATATATTACAATAGAGATCATTCATTACTCCTCAAGCTTCGAGTGACCTACAATCGTTGTCTGGCGCTGAGTCTAGATGTCTGACAATTGTTCGCAATTCATCTCAAGTTATAATGGAACAATCATTCGCTTCAATTATATAATTTTATCAATTATCACGTATTACTGAGGATTATGGAAGTAGAAAGTACTGAAAATGTATATAAAATTGTTTGTAGATGAGAAAATAATCATTGGTAATTACTACAATTATTGAAAATAATTTTTCAAATTTTCATTCCAACGTGAGAATGTGTTTGTCTCAATCCTTACGAATGAAAGAGTATCCGAAGAAATTCCTGTATGATTCATGTATTTTCGCTATAAACCCCATATATAAACATCAAACACAATTCCGAATACAAACAGTTTCAAAATTATATATAATTTCTATAATATTAAATATAATTTATATATAATTCTATATATATTCTATATACTTTTGAAAATTTTTCAATTTAGAATTCACCTCGTCAAACTCGACCTTTTATGTAAAAAAATGTGTCATGTTGTATAAATGCGATAAAGTTAATTTAACAATTATACAGTTATTAGTTCTAAGATTTCTCACAAGGAGGCCGATGGTGCCTTGTGTTTCATGCTCGAGATATTAACCAAGCTGATATTCAATAGAACAACCATTTATATCAATTGAGTTCACATGAAGTTTCATAAATTTCACATGAAGTTCCAAATAGGATAGTGTATGGATTCATTTACAAGTTTAAATAATTTATCTGTAACATATCACCATTCACAAATGTATTAGGAACAATGAATTACTAATCGAGAGTTTCAATTGAATGGAGCTGCTTTGACCTGTAAAAATTAACCATCCAATTCAGGTCAGTATGATGTCATAGGAATTCACGAGAGACAGAAAGTTCAATCAATTTGATGTTAGTGTTACTTCCTTATACGGAGAAAAGTGAAGTTTTGGAAGTTTTTAAAGTAACTCCGTGTTACGTTTCAGTACCCAAGTAGCACAAGAACTTTTCAAACATTCTGCGTTCGTTCTGTAGTCAAGCATAGAATGTGCAAGTGAGACTGTTTCGGATAAATTTGGAAAAGACATTCTGGGAATGTGCATAGAATATACTTATCCAAAACAATCTCATTCGAAGATTCTAAGAATGATCATACGACATTTTCAAAACTTCCAAAAACCTTCTTGGCATTTCTAACCTGTTGTGTTACTTGGAATATAGTTCTCTACCGAACATCCTCGTGAAAATAAAATTACTATAATATCAGGGTATTCTAATTTCTCATTTTTAAAGAAAGGAGAAAAATTATGTTGTGATCGGAAAAAAAGGAAATTCGCAGAGATAGTATCTCTGGTTATAAAAATCCAATTAATTCCGATAAATTCCTACTAAACGTGCAGAATTTTAATTCAAATGTAGTGAGGAATAATCGGTTACAGTTAGAATTTTGTACGTTTAATGGGAATGAATGGGATTCTTCGATTAGGGGTAGAAAGTCCCATTCCTTCTATTGTATAACGCTCACGCTTGAAAAATGCAACCACACTGTTTTTTCTGTGTACAACTATTAGTATTACCTTCCGCTAGTTTGATTCTTAAAAATAAATCTGAAAAGTAGAATGATATACGCAAAAATTTCAATGTACTTCGTATAGATGTATTACGGTCTTCAATATCAAATAAAAATACACAATCGAGTCATGAAAAAAGAATCTAAAGAGTGAATTGAAAACTTATCGAGTTCAATGAAATTAATGGGATCGTCTACAATAAGATATCCGTCTCGATTCTAAATGAATTCTCCCTCGTCATTCGGCGAGTTGATTGCCTCGTTGCGCGAAATAATTTCAATACACATTCGCGAGAGATTTTTTCTCTCCTTTTGTTCTTTCTTTCTCCTGCTTTTTTCAAGTCTTTAAACGCGGGTCAGATACATATAATTGCGTAAAATTACGTACTGCCCAGCATCATTCAGGCTCGCTTGCGACCTCGACCCGTTTCTTCTTCTTCTTCGCCTCATTCGTTTCGTGTTTCATTCTTTTTTCTTATCTCATTATATGTATAATACAACGAGCGTGCAAATATGTTCTCCAGTTCCTTGGATGCGACACGTGCTGAACTAGTTTCTCTTTCTCCTCTCTATCTCTTCAACATTTTTATATCCCTCGTTCGTTTCGATTGTTCTATCTTATCTATAGATTTCTGCGCGGGGATTTACATTTCGATCGATGGAATTTTCGAATCAATCGATAGCACTGTAGGTGATCTCTAATGAAAATTATAATCGAGATCATGGAAATAAGTGGGAGAAGAGACGAATTACTCAGAATACGTGAATCGAAGTACGCGTGGTTCTGAAAACAATGATGCAGAGATAGGACAGGAGTTGGACAAAGATAGGATTTTGAGGAAAATGGTTAAAGACGTTCCATCTTTCATAATGGACTATTTCTTTTTTTTTTTTAATTCAATCGATTTGTGATTTGAACGTTATATTTTTCAAATCGTCTAAACATATTCTTAATGAGGAGGTTAGAATTATAAGGGTCAAAGGAAGAACAATCTTCGATTTATGTTTGGTAATAAAAAACAAAACAAATTTGAACACTATTCTTATTGTCGTAATTTGAATCATTCCAACTTGAATTTTTTTGAATAAAAATCATGATTCTCAGTATGAGAATTTTTTATTACAGATGCTATGTACCCCTAAAAATGTGTAAAACTTTTGGAACAATTCAATATTTCGAAAATACTGTATCTTAGACATTTGAATTCAACACTATTCGCCAAGTCGGATCAACCAAACCAGTTTAGTGCTCTTCGGTCCTAAGTTCTAGCACTTTGAAATTTTTTGCATTCTAGCCAATCAAAATGCAAAAATATTTCCGAAATATTAGGTTTTTCGGAAAAATTAAAAAATATTCACATCTCAAAATCTAAGGCTCAGATCAAAATTTGCCAAAGGAAAAATCGATTCAAAATCTTTTCAAGGTTATGCCTGCCAAGGGATGTCCACATTTACTGACTCACCCTACGTAAGACAATCAAAAGCCCAAAGTATACAGAAAAAAAGACGTGTTGAAATAACTATTCAACTTGTAAACGCATATGGACTCATTTGTTTTTCGTCAGAACAATAATTTTTTTCATTGATTTAACCAATTTTACATATTTTTGTTGAATTAATTAAATCAACGAAAATATTGTTATTCTAACGAAAAAAATGGGCCCATATACGCTCAAAGGTTTAATAGTTATAATATTCCAACTAATCATCTATTTTTTCCGTGTATGATTTAATGAAGCAACTCCATGAATCTATAACAAGAAAGGAACAAAATTTCGAAATTGTTCGCTTTCAATCTACAATGCCGCTTAGACGAATAAAACAAAAAAAGCATATAATGTTATCAAAATTTATAAATAATGCAATCCACTGCAGAATATGCGTTATCTATGAATGCTTTGTGAGCACTAGAGTTCAATGCACATTACTTTGTAGTACAAGCATTCGAATCTAACAATGATACCCAATCTTTTCCACGTGCACTTATCATATTACACGTGTCATTCGAATTTTGTTCATGTTTGTGATCAGCAAAAAAAAGAGACATCCACGAGTGTTACTCCATTGTAGAAATATTTGTTTGAAATTAAAAAAAGCATGAAACATTGGAAGGATATTGAAAATTTGTACACTTAATTTTCGAAGAGAATCTATCGAGAAAAGTTAGAAGAAATATTCCTTGCTTCAAGTGGGTTCCCAATCCACGTGAGCCTGGTTAACTTCCCAAAGGAAATTCCTAATCAATTAAAATTCATTTGAAATAATAAACACAGGGGAGTAATGATAATTGTAGACTTCTTTCTACTCATTCGTCAAGATCTATATTTAGAATTCAGTATGTAATTCAATGAAAAATTATTCTGAATGATACAGCAACTTTTTCTGAATTTTCAATCAAAATTTGCATCACTCGACTATCAGTTTTATAATCACTGATCGAGGATTGAGATACAGAGGAAAAAAATTGATCACGATAGGGGCCATCGGAATATGTTCGTCGAGAGAGATGTCTTTTATACGATTCGAAGCTCCTGATTCTTGCTCCGCCAGTATCAAATTATTCGAGTTCATCGATCAATGAACGGTTGAATTTTTTTCCAAGTACAACACCGAGAGAAATTTTATCGTATAAATTCCTAGTTGTTTTTTTTTCGTAAGCCAAAGACATTAAAAGATTCCGGTTATAAGTATTTTTGTTTTTGAATGATGTTCCCCATCACACAGGAGAAAATTTTGGGGATTTTTAACACACGTGCATGTCTCAAACAGCCCTTATGGAAATATTTTCGGAATTATATATCTGATATACAATTTTTATATATTCATATTCTACAAATTTTATAAAAGGGTTGAGTTTAATGTTTTGCGGTCATTTCCAACAAGAATTCTGAGTGGACTATTTTTATTACAAAATTTTGAACTGAACGGAGAAAATATTATATTATAAATTAGAATGTAAAAATCTAAGCGGAGGACTGTATTTGCGAAATTAGTGTATTCAAAATGTAACATCGCGAATTGTGCTGTTTTTTGAATCAATTACGTCGAATATTACGATGTTAACTTCTACCGAAGAAGGTTATATCATCAATATCTGTTTCTAATATCTGACAATTTCTATTTTTTCAAGTATGGCCCTATGCTACGATTTCCATATCGTAATTTATGAGATAATATTTTTTCCGTATGTGATGCGTACAACTTTCTTACTGTCGCTGATAGAGAAAATTACTAGTTGAAGTCGAAATTTTTTATTCGACTATTGTTTTTTGAAAATAATAATCCTCAGCTTATTTTATAATATAATACATACGTATTTTTATAATATTTTCGAAAATTCTGATAGATTTTCAAACGTTGGTTGAATAATTTTGTTTATAGCTTCACCGTGTATTACCAAGAGGGTAAAACAGCCAGGTGAGTTTGTGTCCATTTTCACTGCACGGAGAAAAAGCTATCTTGAAAAATACCATAATTTATGGATTTTTGGCGTTGGTCTAAACCGAGTCAAAATATTTACGTGAAGATACCTCTAAAAGTACCATAATGGCTGGGACTTTTATGAGGAAGGTACCATACTTCTTTATAAAAGTCCAAGAAATTATGCAACTTTTAGAGGTTCGTTCACGTAAATATTTTGACTCGGGTCAGACCAACGCCAAAAACCCATAAATTATGGCATTTTTCAAGATATCTGTTTTATCAGTGTGACAGTATATGCATATGCAGTGATTAAAAATCTTTATAACCAGATGGAAGGAAGTTTATATGTTTTTACGAGGTTATGGAAATTTCGCATCACTGCATATACGTGTATGATATAAATTTACTTGGTCGTTTCTTCCTGAGCAGTTTCACCCCCATCAGCGAGCAATAGAGCCCATGTGGAAAGAATGCCCAAAACTGCATATAATTGTGCACAATTTGTATACAATTGTATACGGTTTGTATATAATTTGTGTACAATTGTATACATTTTTGGACATTTTTTCCACATGGGAGTGTACACCCTGTTTCTATATATTTCTGTGTTCATCCATAGTCCCTGGCGATTTCACAATGACCAATTTTTGTGGTTTACTTTCAGTTATTTTTTGGTAAACTGAAAATTCGTTCAGAAAATGATGAACTTATAGTTTTTATCATATAATGACCGATTTTTAACCGAAACATATGTTATATAACGGTTCGTTTGTGCAGCTCTCCTAACAAAAGGTGATTGATTTAATTTTGATGAATTTCCATTAAAAAAAAAAAAAAAAAAATACACAAAACGACCATTAAATTACCAAAACCATTATTGTTACCAAAATGTAACCAAAGAGGAACCGCAATTTTTGGTCGCTTTGCGGTTCACCAAGATCCGCTAAGTTGAACTTTAAACAATTTACATTGTTCCTTGATGAACTTGTCTTACTTTGATATCAACATCCATGTTGTCATTGTAAAATTTAAATGCAATATCGTACGAAATTTCTCAACAGTCACCAAACCTTATTCGAGTGAAATGAGCTATGTTTATGTGAAATAAATATTCATTCGGACACTCCCAAATATTTATTAAATACGCATCTAATACGCTATACTATCTTTTAAAATCAACTTAAACGTAAAACCCGTTAAACACCTACTGGGAGGAAACAGTACTTTAAAGCCATCTTACTGCATTAAAATGTATTTTCGTATCTCCCTTCCACCGAATAAAAATTCAAAAGTAGCAGAACAAGTATGATAATCAATAAGATCATCTCATTGAATACATTATCGATTGGAACAATTCCTCATCGCATACATTTTATGAATCTCATTTTTTCATTGATCAAATGCAAGAGATTGTGGTGTTGCAACGATAAGATATCCTTTCACCGAAATGGATGAAATTCAATAGATCGAGTGAAAAGAGAGCGCAAAAATATACTTGAATTTGTCGAAATGTTCACAATCGTTGCATTTAGCCTACTTTTCAATCGTGAATCTCCATCGATCCATTAAAAGTTGAGAAAGATTTTCAAGGAGATCTGGGCCACCTGTCTTGTTTTTTGGGTAACATGTAGTATATTAAGTACACTCGAGACTACGTCATATTCAAAAGTATTCTTTCAGTCTCTATTACATGCGTTATCATATTGAATATATAATATGTTTGAACAACATCCCATACAGGAAACCCCGATAATGTAAACACAGCCAATAATCGGCCTATGTTTGGCTACCATTGAATGGCCAACAATGGATTCATATTATTGGCACAAGTGTGGCCCACCACTGGCTGATAAGAAAGGTCAGCAATGAAAACAGCCGATGTACGGCTATGGTAAACGACCAACAATTGATTCCCCGTTACTGGCTGAAATATGGTCTATTACTAAGTGAAATGGATTTCAAAGTTGAATGTATTGTATTCGTAATCACCCGTGAAAAAGGTTTGTTTTGGCCTTATTCCTAATACGTTTAATAAATAATTCACATCCATTCAATACTTTTTACTTGATTCAAATGAATTCTTATTTATATAGATAATCAATTACTTTCTCATGTAAATAACAAAAAATTTGTAGGAATAAACAACCGAATTCAACTGATTTATCGAGAGTGCTTTTGACTCGTATAATTTTACATTTGAGATTGTGGAAATGACGGGCATGCAAATCTATTTAGAAAAAAAACATCCATTTCTGATCTTTTGAAAACTGGAATAACAAATTTCCCTAAAACAAAAACAAAAAAGTCTCTTGGGTCACACTTAACCACTCATTTGAACTAATACTGAACCAATTATTCTGGAACGCACTCATATCACCATTGGATATCATTATTATTATGCCCCAGTAATCTGCCATTGATGGCTGACATTCGAACATTATCCCGAAATTTCTGGCCATAAATCGGGATCATTTAGCCCCATTACCGGGCCAATCAATAATTTCATACATGGCCCATTATTTATTGCCATTACTGGACCCACGTTATCATCCAGCAATTAACCATTGATGAGCCATTAATGGGCGCAATTAACGGGCGAAGGACGCCGTTTGTGGTCCAGTAACGTGCCATTATTAGGCCAATTGATGAACCCTATATGGGATCATCGCATATAAATTAAATTCGAAAAATATATATTCGTAGAGAACGCTTTTTTCGTTAGATTTATGAATTTTGTGACTCATTGGATACGATAGATTGTAAAATTTCATATTCGAGTTGAATCAGTTGAGAACAATTGGAATGAATATCATTACTGTTGTAATACCATTAAATTAGTTTACCGTCCCTCAATAATGAATTGAGAATGGTAAATCTATGTAAAAACCATTAAAGTGTTGGGTGTTAATTTTCACACTCTCACTGTTTTTCTTCTTGAATATGGAATAACATGAGAGGACGAACTTTTTCTATCAAGAATATACCGGGCTGAACAAGTGTAATCCGATATTTACTGGATTCAAGAAAAATTTCTCTCGACCGAAAGAATGTCCTCTCATTTTAGAGTTTTTTTATCTCCTTACTCGAAAGAAATTTTCTTGTAACGAATCCACATTTTTTTTTCCAAGATAAGTAAAAATACATTTGGAGATTTTCAAATTCCTTGATAATTAATTGTTGAATCCCGTCAATTTTTGGGGTCTTGCAACGTTTAAAAATCTCTCATATAAAATATTAATAAGGGCAATTAAAAGTCATCATCGCGCATGATGTGATATTTTACTATCTTGATTTTCCACAAATGTCTATTTACAAATGATTTTCTTTTTTTTATAGAATAGGTGATATGATAGATCGTTTGGTTAGAGAGGTCATGTGCAAGTCTCAAGATATTCAAACTCTTTGAAAGAATTTTAAGGATTTTTTTTGTGTACAGTTTTTTTTTCGGTATCCATAAGTATTTCACTTTCGTATGTTAGTTCATATTATAATAATATAGAACTTGCATATTACATAATATTTTCTTTCCCTCTTGAATATTTATTCTATGAAACGAGATTAGATAGTACGCTTTCAGAAATAACTTGGTTGTTGTAGAAAAATTTGATCTTCTCATTTATCTTGTACGGTCTGTCTTGGAAGGAAAGAACCGTAAGATTTTGATGTATCGATTCCATCTTTTGGAACTTTTTTCTTTATTATTCTTGTATATTCAGTGGTGGATTTATGCGCAGGCAAAGTAGGCACTTGCCTAGGGTGGCAAAATTTTGTTCAGTTGAACGCGTTTCGTAGTTTCAATACACTGTTGAAAATATCTATGTTAAATCCCATGTACCAGATTAGAAAGTTTTTTTTATATAAATGTATACATTGAATCTGAACATCTGAATGTCGATTATGTCACTTGCATTGTCCATCAATGTACAAATGTACAGTGAAGTTGGATTCATATACAGCTATCAAAGTTAATGTACAAATATTTGAGGATGGTTACGAAATTCATAAACATTTCTAACAGTGTACGCCATTTGGTTTTGTAACAAAAAAAAAGTATGTTGTTGAAACAGCAAGATATTTGGATTGATATGTGATGAACCAAATTATTTTGCTGCTAAATTTTTGACAAAAATATTATGCTCGAGCACCAAAAACACTTGGTATTGAGTGGAAAATATTTTTGTTGAAACAACGAAAACTTGATTGAAGTGACAAAAGGTTCTTTTGGTCGTTCACATATCGAGCCTGACTAGATTTAATCAAATTAAATTGAATTACTTAGAGTTATCTATAGTTTCATAGAGGTGTCGATGAAAAAAAGAAACCGAAGAATTTTTTCTAACAAAAGGAAAAAAAATGATTGAAAACGAATGTACATTGCGATTTTAGTGGAATTTCAATGGATTTCTGTTGTAATAATATATAAGCCTGACTTGTAAGACCTTCATATTCAGGCCTTCTGTCGCGCTTGGATTTTGAGTGTATTGCCATAATACGTTGAGAGAAAAATATAACTCTTTTCAAATAATTCCATCGATTTATTTTTAAGAAAATTGAAAAAAACAGGTGTAATGATCTTGCATCGATTGAATGCTCTCGATAGAAGCATAGGAGTGAAAAAAGTAGTATAGGCATGCAAGTTCTGCGGCATTCTGGCGAAGTTATAGTAAGGTAAGGAAAATGAGAGGATGAAGATGGAGCAAATTTTGGTCGATACTAAATAGGCTACAGATCCAAAATGAAGTAGTTAAATGTTGCCCTGTCAGATGGCACTTGATTTTGGTAAAAAAAACTACGACAGTATGGAATTTTCCCCCGTGTTCCGGAGGATATATTCTTCTTTTCGATAATTTGTATCAACACTTCGTGAATTGAACCTTCATAATGGAGGCTAAAAATAAGTTTCACTCAATGATTTATGACTTCGAATATCTTTGGTAGTGTGTCCTTTCATGAAATTGGCAATTCTGTCCCTTCAGAATTATGCATACCCAGGATTAGATCATTACAATGACAATTTTCAACTTCTAACTATCAGAATTGATTTCAAATCTATCGCAAAACTTGGTCGAACAAAATCGATTTATTTTCTCCGTATATTCAAGTTGCGTGATTATTCAACGAAGCGTCGTCAAACCATTTTGCTTTGTTTCCACCTCCTGCTAATCATTTTGTGTCTTGCGATATCTTTCAGACAGGTTCTACATGTCTTGCACAACACTTTTAAATAAGTTTTTGACGAGTTTTAGACAAGAATTGGTCTGAAACTCATCTAAAAGTATCGTGCGCGACATTCAAAACCTGTCTAAAAAAGATATCGCAAGACTAAAAATGTTTTTACCAGGCTTTTCTTGTATTTCTCATCCTGATATTATAAAATTCATAAATCCGTATTATTTATAAGTATTTTTTGTTTTTTCCTTCGATCAAAATTGTCTTAACTTGGAATCAGCCAATTAATAAAAAAAAAGTAGTGGTTGAAAATTCCTGAACATTGAATAAATCTATCGCATTTTTTGATCTTGTTTTAGTATCGTCATCAAAATTCTGATAAGTTCATCAAGTTTCTTATCGGGTTATCTGAAATCTCTCAGTGAACGTACCCGATATTCTCTTCAGTGCATTATAAATTCGAGCCAGGCTAAAAATCAGACATGCTCTGACAGGCCTTGATAATAATTCTCTTCACACAATTTTTACAAAACTGTAACAAATTGGTGGTGTTCAAGAGATTACACACCAAGTACACTATAAGAACATTTCTATGGGAGAATTCCTATATAATTATGTAAAGTGATTGAGGCAATACCAGCGTACCAGACGAGTAAAGAATTCGTCTGCAGGATTTCTCCGAATTGGACTTCCGAAACAGTCTGAAATGTTCACTGATACTTCACAAATTACGCTACATAGCCCGAATTTCAAATTTTGGCAAAAAATTCTCTTTTACCGACTGAGAAAAAAAACTTTTTCAGAATTTTAAATTTGAGCCATATACCACAATTTGTAAAATATCACAGATTATATCCTGAGAATTTCAGACTGTTTCGTGAGTTCAGTTCGCAGAAATCTTGCAGACAAATTCTCTACTCGGATGGTACACTGGATGCGTTAGGAATTTTCCGTACTTGCCGTCAAATTTACTGTGAGATATTGGGAAAAATCTCATAAATTTGGGAATTTTTAGATGAATTTATGGGAAATTTCATACAAGTGTACCGGAAGTTGATTTCCCAACCAGTGATTGAAATTTTCCGGGTACCGTATACAAGAAAATTCAAATTATTTTTCACAGTTCCCGCACACACCGAAAAAAGCAATTAGTTACCCTTACTCCAAATTAGTTGCAGCAACTAGATACAGTTGTTGATATTTGGATAACTAAATTGGGCGTTGGCTCAACTAAATTCAAATTCAATTTCTCTGACTTTAGTTGCTGTTACTGATTTGAAGTTGCCTTTACTACAGCTTTTATTACCGGCCTTTTTTTTTTCTTTATTACTCGGAACTAATTTTCACAACTAACTCCAGTTCATTCGGTGAAATAAGTTATTTTTTTCAGTGAGCACAAGAAGTGTCGAGCTCACGGGAGGGACGTATTTTTGGCAGCATAGGAACATGCCATACATGTGTGAGATCATGCCATCCATATTCTAGGCGTTCTAGATTCACACGGGGAGGAAAAATTTGCTGACGCAGCAAATCGAGGTATTATATATAGAATAGCCAAATTTTTCGCTGACCCAGCTAAAAATTTGCTATAACAGCAATCGTGTTAGCTACGACAGCAATTTTTTAGCTGTGGCAGCAAAAAATGTTTGCTCCGCCAGCAAATTTTCAGTATTATATACAGAATAGTAAACAAATTTTGCTGGGATAGCAAACATTTTTTGCTGCCACAGCTAAAAATTCGCTGTCGCAGCTAACAAGATTGCTAGAACAGCAAATAGTTTGCTGTCACAGCAAAAAATTTGCTGCTCTGGCAAAAGGAACCCAGCAAAAGTAGATTTCGCTGCCACAGCGAATTCCTTTTTCTCCGTGCATGCCATCCATATTCTAGGCTTTCTAGATTCATGCCATCCATCAAGAATATGGGAGCCATGTTCCGTTGGTCACCTCATACGCATCTAGTTTTCGTTTTACAAAAGATTTTATTCACTCCTAAGACTTCTGTCAATATATTCAAGATATCTAATGCAGCATCAGAAGCATAATTCAATCAAAATTCTTTTCACACGGAAAAAAATGTTGAGCTGTACCAACTAAATTCTAGCTGCTGCCGCGAAATATCTAGCTATGATAGCTAAAATCTAGCTGATACAGTTAAACATTTTTTTCCGTGCAAAAGAAGAACAATTGTTAAATAACTTTGCTCATGTTGCATGAAACATCTTCCAAAAATGTTTTGGAACTGCATAATCTCTAAAATTGTGTCGGCTCCCTGCTTAAAGAATCTCATTGAACAGATTGATTCTCATTGATTCCGATGCAGAAAACCGATTCAAACCCATTAAAAATTGATTCTCAGTGGGTTTGAATTAGTTTTCTGCATCGGAATCAACGAGAATCAATTGGTTCAATGAGACAAAAAACATCCCACGGCACTATAATTGAAGTTTCATGAATATTCATTGTAGTTTCGCCTCATAACAATCGATTTCTAACATTATCACTAGAATAAGCGTCACCTTATTGTAGATGTAATTTGAAAATTTCCTATTCCATGACCATACAACTATAATAGTATTTTGTGAGCGCACACTGTAACCTCCGTGATGTGGATGTAAATCCGATGAGTCAATCTAAACCAGACCAACATAATTTCGTCCATTCGACAAAACTTTATGAGAAGTTTGAAGACAGTATACAACTTCGTAACGATAAACACCATTTCATCTCGACTCGCGTATACAACAGAATGAATTTATCGGGTATTTGCAAATAAGAGTTTGCAGTTTACTGAGTTCGTAAACATTTTTCTGCCATGTGAATTGAATATAACTGTTACAATATTGCCACATGATGTGAAATGATATATGCCAGGAACATGTTGTTTGGAATATTCCGTTTTCCTTGAGATTATGGACTTTTCACATGCCGGACACATGTTTGACACATTACGTGGTGTACGGTTTTAGTGTTTTTCCAACTAATTTCCAATTCGAATTCGAAATTTCAACATTCAAGGTGACTAATTTCACATCACAGATATTTGTATGCACAAATGAATGAAATATTCTCGATTAAAACAAAAAAAAGGAACTTTTGAGATAATTTTACGTATGACATATAGTCAGCAATATTTATACGAATCGAAGGTTTAAAAAAACAAATTTCTATCAAAAATGACCTGTGAATGATGTATAGTTCGCTTTTCGCGTAAACTAGTTGACTTTTTAGAATCGTTTCTTAGTTTCTTTCGATTTCAAGCCACTTTGTATTGGATTCGTTCGACGCCGTACACGTGTAACTTGTCTGACCGCCGGTGTATCGAATTTCATTTATCTACATTCCACTTGAATTCTCATCTCAAGTTTTGGGAGAAACATAATAAGATGATTCATGATTGTGTATCATTCACGTTTTTATGCACCGATCAGATTAACCTCTTTAATGACTTCAGAAGTTGTGAAATCAGTTCATTTCCAATATATGTATATATACAAAATATATATGTCTATATAATATACGCGTGTTCGACATTCAAAGGGTAAACTGTTTACAGATTTGCTCCGAGGACTATTCATGTTTATTATTTTTTGCTTTACATTACATAGTCACATGTTTGTACGTTGCATTTATTTATAGATAGAAATCAATTTATGAGTTCACACACTCGAGCGAAACTTGTACAGTTTGGTGATAGTTTCCGAATATTTTCCAAGGTCAATGAAAATTTCATGTCTGTAAAATCTGTTGGTTCGGTATAGCGCGTGGTTCTCGTTTTTCAACACAAATGCAGAGTGAACTGTTTTCGCGAGTAAAAGGATAATACTTTTCCCGATAAGCAAGCGTATCTCGTTCGTACGTACGTCGTGGAAAAAAAAATCAGTGTTTTCCGGATAATTTCATGGAGTAATTGAAGAAAAACTTGGAACATTTATTGATCTAAAAAACACGTTGAATAATTGAATATTCAAGAATTGATTGCTTTTCCACAATTTTAAAGTTAATTCGGTAAGTTTGAGTAGTAACTTCATCATTGAATGTGATTATATGTATGTATATATAATAATAAATTTTTTTACTTTTATAGATATTGATAATAATTCGATACATGCTTTGTGGAAAAGAATCGATCCTTCAAATCATTGGCTTTACCGAGAGTATAGCCTCAGATAAAATTTCATTTGAAGAACTTTTATAGAAAGTGCATACAAATTATATAGAATCCATTCCTGAAAAATAACATTACATAATTTATATACAATTTTTGTAAAATATTCATTTATGAGATTCTATATAAATTACATAAGAAACTTTTCATTAAGATCGCCTGGGAGGGAAAATTACATATGAATTCGATACAAACTTCCCGTTTATATGAAATTTGTATACAATTATATAAGAATTCACGATGTCAAATCCATTGTCATATCGAATATACTCAGATATTTTACATAAACATCATTCGCTGTTGAAAAGAAAGCTTGTTTTGCAAGGCAACTTTTTGATTGCAATTTACCTAACTTTCTTCTCTGTAAAAATATTGGCGAAGGTCATCAATTTCACTTCGACTATATAATCGATGTACAATCAAAATGTAATTATTCATCAAAGGATTATCATGAAATTTATTTTTCGATCCCATCATTCTTTCCAAGATAGGTGATCTTTTTGTTCGGAATGAAATCAAAGTCACTTCTCTCATCACTAAAAGTATCGACCGTTCACATTCCTTTTTCTTTTTTCCACGTGCCCAAGGTATATGCAAATTCGATAAAAAAAGCACTCCACTTGATATAGCGTGATGGACTCGTTGAAAATTCAATGAAAATTCGTAAGACGTTACGTAATAAATGTCGTTCGACGAGTATTTTCGAAAACACTTTTGATGGTTAATCATCAATTATGCAGAGGGAGAAGAACGATGTATATCTGAATGCAGATTTTCTATAAAAAACAATCACAAAGTGTAATCGTCCGATCCTTTTTGTTCTCTTCTTTCTCAATCAATTAAATAACAAAAAGACATGAGGTTACAAATTATTCACAATATAGTACATCGTCTTTACGATGGTTAATCCGACGAATATGATAATAATTATATTTTTTTCTTTCGATCCAAGTATAGTGATCATGATGAGCATTATAAAAATTCCAATGTGCTACAAATATCTACTTCTTTCAAACGACGTGGGCGGGAAATTATTTGAAAAAAATATGATAGCGATCCATTATGAATCGTGTAATTCGCTATTTCGGTTACACGGAATTTGAAATAATATTTGAACGTGATGATACCTCAACTCACCTTCTGGAGTGCAATTAAGTTGGTAAGCATTGCCAAGGAATGGCATAGCGTAGGGCGCAGGTATATTTCTGAAAGCGTAGACGAATCTTGCACGTTGTAACAATAGGGTGAGAACAATGACGAGAAGAGACAAGCATAAAACAAGTGTCAGCCAAGAAGAGAAAATTCCTCCTTCTTCGATTCCCGACAGAAAATTTGCGAGGGCCATAATGTCTTATTTCTTCTTTTTCACAAAATTACAATATCGATACAGTTTTGGAAATTCACTTCTCAGATCACTTTCTTTTTTTTTATTTTCGTTTTATCAATTGGTCCGATTTTTTTTCAACACTATGGGATAGTAAAGATAGTACGAGAGGTAGAAGAAGGAACTCGAAGGTATGAATTTCTCAGTTCCTCGAATGAAAGATATTGAAATTCATTTTTTTTTTTTTTTATTGATGAATCAAATTTTGAGTGCTAGCAGGTGCTACGAGGAGATTCAATTGGGAGATATTTGTGAAATCGAACAAACGTTCAATGGAAAAGCCATTGTTGACAAGAGATATTCAATGAATTTCTTCCTTGTTTTTCAATCGATTTTCGTCATTTAACTATCACTGGGCTTTTGAAATGTTCAGTACCAATTGGTAGGTGAGGATTTTTGAAATGTATATCGTGCAAGGACTTTCACCGATTCTTTTCCGTTCTGTTGTGGAGAACACTCACTATCGTCTACTTTGATTTTCGATATGTTATGTTGTACCACCGTAGTGACTCCCTCGATTAGTGCCAGACTACACGGAAAAGAGTCGCCCTTATATACTACTGAATGGCTGGGTCGGCTCGTGAACGTTTAACAGCGGTCAGTGGCTAGCTTCTCAACCAATAGAAACAAACACGTGGACGGTGTACGTGTGTGTGAACACCAAGTATACAATACGACACGCGTATATGCATGCAGATATATGTGGATGTACAAAAGATCGACGTTACTTGTATTCTCTTTTTCGCCCTCCTCGATATGTATATACGTATCTTCATTCACTCATTCGATTTGACCCACCAAGCGCAGTTGTACAATGGGTGCATAATTCAACCATCAACATGCAATGAATTACGAGATTATATCATAATAACATATCCGATGTTATGTGATAGAATTCTGCAGGTGAAATTATTTTTATATCATTCAACCCTCGAAGTTCAAGGCTGCAACTTGAGGTTTGTTTTTCACTTTTTCAGGGGAGAATTTTTCCAGTGATCTTGACTGCTGATTAGGCAGCGTTGAAGTGAACTTGAATACTTTCTCTCTCTCTCTCTCTCTTTCTTTATCTCTCTCTCTCTATGTTTGAGATATCTTGAATCGTGAGATATGGAATTGTCAAAATTGAAACAAATCTTAAACCAAGGAGATATTGAATCGACCGAGTCCAATCTGATATTTTCTTGAGTCATGAAAACTTTCTTCAAACCAAGAGAATATTTACTCAATTTGAAGCTATACGGTGAGTGATATGAAGAAAAATTTCTCACCCCAAGTACATATCTTCTTTAGATAAGAACAAAATATATATTTTCAGACCAAGAAAATATGTTCTTAAGAATACGCTAATTTTTATCTGAGTGTGAGAAAGTAGAAATTATTTCTTTTATCTTCCATATTCTTATTTGTTGGATTGCAACTTGAGGAAGATAAAACAAATGTCCATCTATTCTTGTTGGCTCAGCAATCATTGATTTGTATGTAGGCAATATTTTAAGCGATCCCTTATCAAAATAACGCTATATCGAACATACAATTTTGGTATGAAAATTAGTTTCGTAATCGACCTGGATTTTAAATATTGACAGTAATAATCTTTTTGTTGTGACGATTTTGGGATATACGATGACCAACCAAAGTATTCGAACGACATGATACGCACAGATGAATGACATATAATTTTTATAATTTCTCAAAATTTATTGGAAACAATTGTTTTTCTCCATACATACATTTATCGAGTATGCGTAAGCTGAGAGAAAATTAAAACCACAAATCAACAAATTACACAATATTTTCTCTAATTCAGTACACATAACCCGTATCTAAAGTATTGCTAAGTAACGTTATGTTATTGGAGTGTGAAATGTATATAACGGTTTAACTCCGTATATGAAAATCTAAATGTAAACAAATAATATTCAGTATGATTCGAACAATACTTGACGACAGTTGGAATCGAAAATTTGATGTTCAACCCGCAAGTGCAAGTGAACAGGATGTTATTATTAAATTACATCAGGAAGGAATTTGCAGCCCTGCTGACCAGGAGTAACTCTACGATTCATTACATAAATCAAAAATTTAAGAATGAGGGTAATATTGCGAGTAAGTCAAGATCCGGACGGCCAAGAAAGTTGACACAACGAGAAGGAAGATTCATTATTCGTGAGATAACGCAGGATCCATTCATGTCTGTACCGAAACTACACGGAGAAAAGCCTACACTAGTGGTTACTGTAGCCCACACGACTGGCTCGTGTTATGCAAAGAAATCATTTCAACACTACTGGTTATTATAGGGTAGAAAAACTCTCTAGTGTGGAGACACGACTGATTCGTGTTACCACAGTAACCAGTAGCGCTGAAATTCTTTTTTTGCATAAAACGAGCCAATCGTGTGGGCTACAGTAATCACTAATGTAGAATTTTCTCCGTGTGGCATCAATGGTTGCTACGAGGGTTAAAAAAGAAGTTAATCCACAATTATGCCGAAGAATTTTATGGAATAACGATATCCATGAGAGAGTTCCACGGAAGAAGCCATACATTAGCAGAAATAACAAAGCCCTTTGTTTAAATTTTGCTGAAGAATAGTTGAATAAGGATACAAATTTTTGGAATCACGTACTTTTAACAGATGAAAGTGAATACGATATATTTGGTTCAGATGGACGAGGAATAGTGTGGAGAAAACTCAATACGGAATTAGAGGTGAAAAAAAACTTTAGGTGTACTGTGAAACATGGCCGGTATTGGTATGGCGGTGCATGTCAGCTACTGGACCTGGCATTCTCGTGTTTATTTGACGGAATAATGGATAAGATTAAATATTTGAATATTCTAAAAGAAAACTTGAGGCGATTTTGAGAAAGATTTCTACTCCCAACAAGACCGAGATCCGAAACATACGACCAAAATAGTGCAAGAATGGCTCTTGTATAATGTTGCCCATATATCATCAAGGCCCCCACAAAGTCCTGATTCAAATCCCATAGAACATTCATGGGGAGGAGTCAATAACAGACTTCAAAAAACTTCATCAACATTGAAGAAGACTTTGAAGGAAAATATCTTGGCTGCTTGGCAATCTATCCCTCCAGATGTGACCAGGAAGCTAGTGAATAGTATGGAAAATTGTTTACGAGGAGTTATCAAGGCCAAGGCTGGCCCTAACGAATATTAGACTCAGGGACTGTAAGGTTATTCACTTTCGTTACTCATTCTATATAAAAAATATATAATAATGTATATATTGTACACAAATTATATATTTATTACATAGATTTTATATATAATGAGTAACGAAAGTGAATAACGTTACAGTCTCTGATTAGACTACACAATTATTATCCTACAAGGTCATGTTCGAATACTTTTGTTGAAATGTTGTTTCATTTGTTGAGTTTTTATTGCGTTATATTATCAGTTTACGTGCACTTAGTGAGTTTATATATGTGACTAAAAATGCAACCAGTTTCAATAAATCGTGACTAATTATGAAATAATAAAATGATTGATAATTGCCCGCCATACCTCAGGGATGGCACGTGTGGGTCAATTGTACCCAGTGGGTTTTCTCGGATAGGTACGGGTTGAAGAAACCCTCAAAAAACCCATTCAAAACTCCAAAAATCCAGGAGGGGAAATATTTTCAAAATTATATATATTTCATATAAAATTCAATATAGCTTATATATAATTCTACATACATTGAATATAAGTTGGACAATTTTTCCATCTGAGCGAATAACCTCAATTCATCGTGACAATTTCACCGCGCCACGAATAATATAAAATTCGAATAAGTTGCGATCACTGATACGACGGAGATGAATGAATCGATAAACCACAACAATGTTTTGTAATAAACAATACATAATAAATAATTCCATCCTATCAACATGACATGACCAATGCAAAGTTCTATATGACCGATAGAAAATAAGTGATGTTTTACATTTCCAGACTCTCGATTATCGGCGTATGTTGAATGATCAATTTTTGGTCAATTCTATAGACCACAAGATTGATAAATAATTTTCCTGTCCTATGACCGTATTAGCGACCAACAATTGGTCCTTCAAAAATGATCAATTTTCGATCAATCATTATCCAATGAATGGACATGCGCATAAAGATCCTACATAATTCCCAAATGATTGATCAATTATTAGCAAATGTCATTGGAATCAATCAAATTGACCAATGCTTGGAACCAATCCATGGTTGGCTGGGTACCTGTCAATGAAAACTTCCGAAAACTCCACACATAGCATGAAAATACACAGTAAAAAATTTTGTGTTAGAAACGGTCCACTCAAAATATGTGTTGAAAATCAACAGAGATGAGTGTCAAATTGACAGATTTTTAATGTAAACTTAACACTTTTGTGTTAATTTCTCACATCCTTTGTGTCAATATTCAACACAAATCTTGGGTGGACCGTTTGGGACATGCACGTGTGTTAAAAATACACAAAATTTTTCACTGTGTACACATTTTAAGAATATAAAAATATCGCCAATAATTCGAAGAGAAAATTTAAGGAAAAAATATTTCATACGAAGATATTTATCGTCAAACTCTTTACCCAACAAACAAAAAGATATCTATTAGTATTTCAAAGATGTCTTAAAATCATGGAAGAGGTCTTGGGAGACTTTCGTGAAGATATCTTTTCGACATCCGAGAGATGTCTTATGCAACCAATTTCAACGAGTTTTAGATGTCTCAAAAAGGTCTTGCCAAAGATAAATATGTTTTTGATTCTTTTAAGATACGTTTTAGATATTTTTGAGATATGTTTTAGATGTCTTTAAGATATCTTTTTGAAATCATTAAGACATCCCAGACAGCATAAAAGGATCACTAATGAGTTTTGAAAAAGGAACATAACATGACTTTTGCCCTTCTTACTTAGACAATTTTCAAAATGTGTAACAGATATCATTCAGAAACTTCTTCAAGGTGTCTTTTAGACCATGCTGATTCGATATCTTACCCCAAGGGAACACAAACCTTCAGGAACGTTCAATGAATGTTCCTGGACGTTTGCGAACGTTCCTCGAACGTTCCTGAAGGTTTGTGTTCTCTTGGGGTAAAAGATGTCTTTTAGAAATATCTTGAAGACATGTTTCCGAAATTCCTCGAAGATGTTTGAAAGATATCATTTCGATATATCTTGTGAGATATCTCTTTTGTGACGTCGTTCAGCTATCTAAAAGACATCTTTTCGATGTATCTAAAAGATGTCTTCCCAAAGATATCTTGCAGATGTGTTCAAGACCTTCGGTGTTTGTTAGGTATTTGATTTTAAACTTATAAGGAATATTATTAAAGAGTATTTTGATACTTTCTACCCTCTGATGGCATGAAATATCTAACTTATGTTTACATAGTACTTGATTGTTCCAACCAACTTCGCATAGGTGTAGGGGCTACGTGAGTGACGATGGGAGTAATAGGAAGTAGCTCCACGAACTATTTCATAGTTGAGTGGATAAAGTAGCTATTTCTCTTATTTGATCAACTACTTCTTCACAACGATATAATTTGCTAGTAGCAAATACTCAAAACAGTTGTGACCACTACCGAACTATTTCCGACAGATATTTGGTTTACCATCATAACTATCTTCGATACAAATACTTAAAAATAGCTGGGATGACTAAGCATGGGCGTAGCCAGCTCAAAACTTAAGGGAGGGCAAAATGTTCAATTCAAATTTTCCACAACTTTTTTATATATAATTTTTGTATATTGAATTAAAAAAAAATGTTTTCCTATTCTACAAGGGGGGGGGGGGCAGCTGCCCTCCCTTGCCCCCACCCCGGCTACGCCCATGTGACCAAGTCCCTTTCTCCGTGTGATCTGTGATTCATAATACTTGACGGGATTTTGGTAAAATATAGTATATATCAATAATCTGGCGCTTTCGGTGAATCATCCTCAACGTTCATGAGACCATCCCTCTCTTGATCTCACTTGATTCAGTGATCATCATGTGGGTCACATAGGAATTTTAGTACAAAAAATGGGTGATTCGAAATTGCTGTACACCTGTTTTAGAGCAGATTCTTGATGAAATTCTAAAACGATTTTGGTCTAGAATATTCTCATCTGATCCTTAGATCCGGAGATATGAGCATTTTTTAATTTTTTCAAAAATCCAAATACCTCGGAAGTACCATATTTTTGACTTTTGAATCCAACACTATTCTCTGAATCAGATCACAGGGTATCCCTCGGAAAAAATAAATCTAATTTAACTCCCTTCGTTGTGGAGTTATAGCGATTTCAAATTTTTCGCATTCCAGCCAATCAGAATTCGACAACTTTAAATCGCTATAACTCCACAACGAAGAAAGCTGAATTAGATTAATCTTTTCTGAGGGATACCCCGTGATCTGACTTAGAGAATGGTTTTGGACTCAAAAGTCAGAAATATGGTACTTCCGAGGTATTTGGATTTTTCAAAAAATTAAAAAACGCTCATATCTCATGATCTAAGAATCAGATCTGAATATTCCGGACCAAAATCTTTTCAGAATTTCATCAAGAATCTGACCTCAGGAAAGTGTACGGCAATTCCGAATCACCCTATATTAAAATGAAAATTGAAAAAAATTCAAAAACCTCACTATCCTGTCTTCAACAAAAAATATTTTTTCTTCTGAATTCTTAGATCGCGTTAATTCTCCTGAATATTCTACAAAATACGATTCCCAATAATCAAATTTATGCTCCGATGTTTATAGAATGTTTTAATTGATGCCTACCCATATGGAAAAAATTGCAAAATCGTATATATATCGTGTATACAATTCAATATAGTTCATATATAAATTCCTATATAATTATATCCTATGAAATATGATTCCTGTATGATTTCCAGATAGATGGCTCTTTGATTGTAATATACTTTTCGACATACATGGCCTTCCGGCTTCACTTGGCACTGAGCCGCCTTCGTGATAACACTGTATCTGAGTAATAAACGAACCTCATTTAAAACTACAGTCCGCTTCGAGCAGGGTTGGAAAAAACCCGGGTTTTTTCTTTAAAACCCGCCCCACTGGGTACAATCAGGTTTTTTCGGGGTTTTTCGGGGTTTTTCAGGTTTTTTCGGGTTTTATCAAATTGGCATCAGTGATGCCAGTATTTCCTAGAAAAATCTTCAGATTTTTTGTCATTGGTCATTTCTTTCCAAATTGAAAATATGATTGGCCAGTTGTACAAGAAATGACCAATCATCAGTTGCTGAAGATTTTTCTAGGGAATACTGGCAATGCTGATTGGCGTTGGTTTTCTCTGATGATTCTTAGTATGACCCACTAATCTTCATTTTTATCGTACTATGTTACCATTTTTCGTATATGATGATATAGAATAATATATTTATATATGTATATTTCATGGTAAGCGGTCTTTTGGCCGAATGAACATGATTTGACCACTGCTAGTCATTCCCTAGTGTTCTCTGAAAGCGACTAGTGATTGTGAAATCATGTCGATTCTGCCAAAAGACTCCCTACCATATTCCATTTTACTTCATATTGTCACCAAGAGATACCGAATAAAGTAAAAAGTTACTTTTTATATAATCTCTCATGTGAGCACCAATCTGGAATCAATTTTTGTTCGACTTTGGCCTGAGCTTCCAAAGTTGGGCCTCGATCAGATTGGAATTGGACCAAGATTTGTGTTCACATGAGCTGAAATCAAGTTTGAAACTAGTGAAATTTCCAAGTGAAATTTACTCCAACCGTTAACGCACTTTACTGCAATTCGATTAGCATCGCCACAATTCAAATTGGACGTTACAAATCCTTGTATTTTGTGTCCATTCTAATTTTGATGCAAGACCACACTGCACATCAAAACAATCTACCAAGCGGTTTTGCATGTTTTTTGCCAAATTGTTAAGGTGTCCACCCAGCAGTGCTGGGATTGAAAGAATTTCTTCTTCATTCGGGCACATTTAGAATAGTCTGAGGAATAGACTAGTTCCAGAAAGGGCCACTAAATTAGGTCAACTATATAAATTTTATCAAAATGAACAACACGATGATCAACTACAACTAAGACTTTCTAAAATAGGGTGAACTACCCAGTAGATGAACGATTTATGAAAGAAGTAATTATTAAAAATTTCTGCTACATTGAAGTAATTTGATTGTTTCCATAAGAAGTTGTTACTATTTTGAAAACAACCGAATTATTTTAACGTAGTAGAAATTTCTAATAGTTACTTCTTTTATGAATCTTTATTCCATTAGGCCATCGTTCATTTACTAGGTAGTTCACCCTAATTTTTACTGTGATATTTTTCTTGAATGAAAAAAATACAAAAACCCCATATAAGTACACTGAGTGATAAAGTCATTGAGGCAAGAAAATATTTCATCCAATGGTATCTATAAAATATTTCTTTGAACCAATTGAATATTATTCGAATGAATGAAATGGTTTTTGACCGCATGAAGTATTTCATCAACTGAAAAACCATTCCATCCATTGGAGTGAAATTTCATTGATCTCAAGAAATATTTTATAAATACCATTGGATGTAATATTTTTTTGTCCCAATGAATTTCTTCCCTCAGTGTATAAAAAATAAACAAATAGAGTTATCAAACTCATTTATTATGTAGAAATTAAGAATGAATATGTACCGCTGTATTTGTACCGAAATATGAACATTCATATTCAAATTATAATTTTATGCTATTTTATTGAATCATATTAAATGCTGTCTCGTCATAATTAAAATCTACCTTGTACAAATTGTTTTCCATTGAAGTCATTTTTAATTATTAATGTTCATCTCCCATATTTTTCTATACTTGAAGGAAGTTATCACATTCTATTGACTAATAAGTGGAGGTGTGGTTTTTAGTGGAAACGTGTTTTTTGAAATTTTTCAACATTCCTCAAGCGTTTATAATCTGGCTAGGCAATGCTTCGGAAGGTTTCGAGAATACAAAACGACGATCCAAAACAATGGCTAGTCATACCACATATGCATGAAAAGTTTTGGGCCATTTTCACGGATTCGTTTTCATAAAAAAAATTACACTTTAATGAACAAGTCTTTCAACGGTATTCGAGCAACATTTGAATAAATCTCAATTAAATAACTTCCTGTATTCAGATCAGTGGAATTCCACTGGACCGCGATTATTAGTATTTCACCCCAATGCACTCCATTGGTGAATATCCATCCACCGAAAAAAATTATTAGTTACCCTTACTCCAAATTAGTTCCAGCAACTAGATACAGTTGTTGATATTTGGATAACTAAAACGGGCGTTGGCTCAACTAAATTCAAATTTAATTTCTCTGACTTTAGTTGCTGTGACTAATTTGAAGTTGCCTTTACTACAGCTTTTATTACCGGCTTCTATTCTTTTATTACTCGCAACTCATTTTCACAACTAACTTCAGTTCATTCGATCAAATAAATAATTTTTTTCGGTGTTGAGTTTCCCAATGAAATATGACTCATTTCGAGCTTTAGGTAAGCTTTCACTCACTAGATAGTGATTATCAATTGATAACGTAGTAAAATTCATCCAATTCTATCAGGTGGGATACTTATAACTGTAGAATCAATGAAATTCTACGGGTTCAAATTTAGAAAGAAGAACAACACGGAAAAATACATTGTATAAAATAACCATTCAATTGAGCACCATGTGGGTTTTTGACTGGGTTTTTGAGGGCTTTTTCAATCCGTACCCACCCGAAAAAACCCATTGGGTCCAATTGGGTTGGACCCACAGATGCCAACCCTGGCTTCGAGTTATTCATTCAATCAACATTCTAAGAGAAAACTACAAATCCATCTAGCTTGGATTTACAATTCCTAATAATCAAATCCACGATTCGATGTTTATAGAATGTTTCAACCGATGCTTAATTATGCACTGAATTTAGATTATCAATCGTCATACCAAAAAATCAACTTGATATTCTTTGCAATATATTTCGATGATAACACTTTTCTACAGATTTATATTCAAATTTCTGTATTTGAAACAATATAAAGGAATTTTTCAGAGAACTCATATTTTAGGTAAATACGTAGTATCATAGACTAAGAAAAGAGAAACTGGCTTCTCCTAAGAACATGTTTTCTTGTTCTCAGAAAACATTTCGCGAAGATATATGTACGTGATGTGAGAAAATTTTTATCGCGTGACATTATGTAAGTTGAATTTGAGAAAATATTTTCTTTCTTGAAAGATTTTCCTCAACGAAGAAAATATCGAATTGGACTCTGTCAATCGAGTTTTTTCTTAGTTTGGGATTTTTTTGCCACTTGGTATATGGACTGTTCTTTCAATCTGTGTACATATTTTTTTAATATACATAATAGGTAAATAAATCTTCGTTATTATTATGTGAGGATTCTTATGACGTAAATGAAGTAAAAACATCTTTGTATAATCATTACATAAAGCATAAAATATAAATTTACGGAGAAACTACTTCTGTTGATAATTCTACGCATATGACACGTGAAGTTCAAGAAAAACGTAAAACAATCTTCTAATCAGCGTTCCCATTCCAAATAATCTGTCGTGCCGTGATTGTCCATTGTAATCAACTGGCAAACAAAATTGACGAATTCCGATGAATTCCAAATTCTTCAAACAATACTGTTTCTAGGTCATTTCTGATTCAGAAAATTTCAAGTTCATCGCGATAATATTGGTTATCCGTTTTTCCACACACGATTTTTGTTAAAATTGAAGTAGTATTTTCGTCCAGAAGCACGAATTTCCGGCGTGTGTCAAGTGTGATGGAAAAAAAAAACAAATACATTTTTACTATACAGTAAAACAGGGTACACGGAGAAAAATGCAGCTCGAAAGGATAGTAATCTTTAATGTAAATTGGAGAATATTTCTTAAAATCTAAGAATTTTTCTCAAGTTCGTAATAAACATAAAACGGTTCAGATTTCTCTTAAATATTGCTCGAAAAACAATGAAAAATTATCAGTACTTAACAAATCATAAAAACAAATATGAAGTTTCCAAAAGTCGCGAATGAAATTTTACAAAGTGAATAACAAAATTCTGTAATATGAAAATAAGATTTGAAAATTTTGTTATTTACTTTGTAAAATTTCATTCGCGGCTCTTGGAAACTTCATATTTGTTTTTATGATTTGTTAAGTATTGATAATTTTTCATTGTTTTTCGAGCAATATTCAAGAGAAATCTAAACCGTTTCATGTTTATTACGAACTTAAGAAAAATTCTTAGATTTTGAAAAATATTCTCAGATTTTAAGAAATATTCTCCAATTTTCTATGAAAGATTACTATCCTTTCGAGCTGCATTTTTCTCCGTGTATGATGACGCACTTTCCCGCTTCACTACGGCACACAGTGGTACGAAATGCCGAAAATGTGGTCAAAACTATAAGGAGTTCTCAAATTTGCTCGAAAAATGTTACTCGGGGGTTTCCGGGGTCACTGATTACGGATCCGTTGTCAAAATTCCGAAATTCAAAATGGCGGATCCAATATGGAGGACGAAAATTGAAAAAATCATCGGATTTTCTTCAAACTTGGCATCCAGGAGTTCTTTGGGTTACTGATTACAAATCCGTTAGCAAAATTTTGAAATTCAAAATGGCGGATCCAATATGGTGAATTAAAATTAAAAAAAATCATCGAATTTTCTCCAAACTCGGTATCCAGGGGTTTTTGTGATCGCTGATTAGGAATCAGATGTGAAAATCTCCGAATTCAAAATTGCAGCCAATATGCCTGACGAAAATTGCAAAAATCATAAGATTTGCTCCAAATTCGGTACTCAGGGTTTTTTGGGGTTGCTTATTCAGAATTCGTTTCTGAATTCATAAATTCGAATAGTTGACGTTTATTTGAATTATTGAACAAGATTATTATAAATCGATAAAAAGGGTTTACAAATATAATTCAATCCGTATAGAAAAGTATTTCATGAATATAATATTAGTGACAAAAGACTAATTGATCAAAGATCAATAACAAATTAATAACAAATAAGAAAATTCAATCATTTTCCTGATCAGAATCATCATCTGTTGCTTCCGTAGTTCTTCATCTGAACTGTCAGATGAATTCTCATGTAACTCATCCTTGGAAGACAAGATTGTAGCTGGTAAAATCAATAGTGTCACTGCATCTTGAGATAAAATCTTAATTTCCTTTTGTGGCTGTTTTCGCAAAGTAGAAATTAAAGGATCCGATGTTGCCATGAGTCTTAAAAACACATCTTCCATACATTTAACTCGGGAACACTTTCGTGAGAAGTCTTCGCGATATCTTCTTATCAACTTATTAGTTGACTCTTGAGCCTCCTCAGAAAGTTGTCCTATAGGTAATAACGCATGTTCTATGATTTCGGGTCCATGAATTAATAATTTGTGGACACAAGTTGGCATGTAATACCAGGGATATAGTTGGACAAATAATTTTCCTGTTTCTGCTGTATATTCCCGGAACTTTGCAACATTGATTTCATACCCGCTTGAGATCACTTGTAGTATAACATGAAATCGTTGGATCAAATTCACATCAACTCCTGTAATAATAGAAGATGTTGTTGAGTTTTCGAAGAAACGCCTAGCGGTGTTCCCATCCTTGCTGCTCCCGAAACCCTGCTTTGGAACGTCAACAATAAGTCCCAGTTCTTTCTTAAACCCTTTTTGGATGGCAGTTTTCCGGATCTCGATTTCTTTCTTGTCTTCGCCACGTGCTTGCCACTTCTTTGTACCAAGTTTGTATCCTATATGTAGACAGCATTCGAAGCACCGAATCCATGCATGAAGTGTCGACAATCCATATTGTAAGTTTTCTGTTTTGACTGGCATGCTCAACATTAAATCTAAATTATTAAAATCTTTTGATGTTGCGTTGCACAGATAGCAACGTTGAGCTGATTTAGTCGAGGTTACCGCGTTACAAACTTTCCCGTCGATCATCGTCATAACTAATTCGTAAGAAATGGAAAATTCTTTTTCTCCGATGAATATTTTGCAAGGAACAAGCGATTGTATTTGATTTTCAAAATGCGTTACTTCATTCAGAGATGTATCCACATTCTCGTTAATGAATTGCAGTCGTAATGGTCTGCAGAATCGAGTAGACGGAGGTTTTGGATTGAACCATACAACTTTTTCCTGCTTAGATTCCTCATCCAAGCATACAAGTTGTAATGGCACAAGCGAAGTGAAAAGTAAACTTGCGTCAGAAACTGTTTCATCGGTAAATTTCATTTTATACACACTTTGCCCCGAAGTTCCATCAAAACCCCATTTACAAATGAAATTCATATGGATAACATTTTTTGCATCCAGTCCTGCCATATCATTCTGTTGGAGTAATAGAATGCGTCTCACTGTGTGATCCAACAAAGCTTGCAATTCTACTCCAGCTGTTGATTCGGAAACCTTAATGTTACTGATAGGGGGGTAACATTTACGTTCGGCATTTAATACATCTTGATACGGTGGGTACAATTTACAATCTACTGTCATTGCACTATTTCTCATCAATTGATATTTTCTTCTTGATATTCCCATATCCAAAAATAAAGCCAAGGCTTGATCATTTGTAAATGTGGATGCAGATTCTGATTTTACAACTTCCATATATTTCTCCACTTTGGACGGGCTAGACGATGAAATGTCTTTCAGAAGTTTTGAAACGCCTGATTTACCTGCAGAACGAAGACTCATTTCCGTAGCGTATGATAATTCATCAACATCATATTTTGTTCGAATTTCTTGAGTTCTTCTTCGCTTTGAACGTTCGCTTAGAGATGAGAATTCCGAAGAAGGTCGACCTGAATTCATTTTTGGTGTTTTCTTAGTATCATTCTGAACAGAAAAATGTACTGGAACGTTGAGCCATTCATTATTCTTTACGAAAAAATGTTCATCCTTTCTCTGAGCCTCTTGATATTTCTGTCTCATCTTATTGAATAAATTTGCAATAACTTGCTTCATATGGTCATAGACTTTGATACAACGACCAGTATGCGAAGATAGACGGTTTTCTAAATTTTCAATTATAATTCCCAAATTACTCTTCAAATGGTCTTTCATCAAAACGAAAATTTCTTTCCTTGAAAATTGTACAATATCATCGCTTGAACCTAAAATTAAAATAATTAATTTGTCACGGGATGGAATAATAATTCTTTGATATACTCATTCATTTGGACTCATTTGATCCAATTGATTCTATTCATCTCATTTCAATTATAAGTTTCGCAAAAAGAGAAAAGCGTCAACTTTGATTTTCTATGTCGTACCCAGGTATTCTTCCTCTTTTGTCATCACTTATCCTGCATTTCCTTCCTATACGCCATACTGTTTGGAGAAAGTGAATAATTAATCCATTTGGGAGTGTGGAAATTCGAAATGAACTCATTATGAACTCTTTCCAAACTGTTTGCCTGTGCGGGTTATTTGTGTGTACCTTATGAACATTATATGTACTTCATCTCATAATATTCTCAACATTTTTTCGATTCTTGATCAACTGTGACAAAACGCGTAAATATCGATTCATTGCAATTCTCATTTCATTTATATCGTACATTCGAAAGCGCAGCTATGCGCAGCTCTTCTCTACACAATTTAACAGCAAATTGATCATAGATTATGTTCCAATCGGATATTTGGCGGAATATAGCGGAATATGTGACTTTTTACTTCGGTTTTCAATGTATTTATTGACAATTTTGAGCAATATTTGTTATAAAGAATAATGGGAATAGATGATTGATAAATCCCGTATTTTGAATGATCTGTGTGATGAAAATGCTCTACATACCTCCCGGAACAGCATGCATTTTGATTCAGATCAATTAGTTAATCATATAAGTAATTATTTCAAATTGAATTAGGATTAGATTTGTCGCTCGTAGGAACTGACATACGACACGTAAAACAAGGTCAACTTTCCTTTGTTATGCCAACTTCAGTGTTGATGGCAAACCGTTTCGAGGATTAGATTTCAATAGCCCAACTATCAATGTAGCCCACCTGCTACTTCAAAAAACCCGAATATGATGTTTGTTTTTTTCAATTTTGGCCACGTTTTTGGCTTTTCGTACCACTGTGCGGCACGGTATAATACATAAAATCTCATTCGCTCAACTCTCTAAATGCGAAAGGGTGAAAATTCCACTCGAAAGGAAAGATAGGTTCCCTTTTGGTTGTTTAAAGAGTGGAATTTCACTCTGTTGGAATGAGAATTCACTTTTTAAGCAGCCAGAAAATGTAAGCATGTTGAGATTTGCGGATGACATAGCTAGATTATCCCTGGTTAAAAAAAAAACGATTGATTCCGACCAAATACTATTGATCAATCGACTAATCGGAATGAATCAGAACATTGTGCAGTCGAAATGCTGATTGAATCCAATCGGATCACTGCCATGGGCTGTCTTATTCATGAATAGGAAAAGAAGCGAGTATGTCTGATGGATTGAAAAGGCTCCAATGCGTATGAGAACGATAAGCTTCGATTACACTGCATCGCAATCGATTTAGGCATCAATCTTATTCAATGAGATTGTATCAGCATTTTGACAGTTGGGTATCATGTACTGAATCTGGGGATAACGAATGAACCTAATGAGAATGAATCCGCGTTGGCACATGGGTTTGGGTTCCATGGTCGGTGATATTAATATCGTCATCTCAATAGAATTCGTTAGGTATCCTGCCGATTCATTGAGGAGTTCCAATGAGCGAGTGGCCGGTTAATTTAGACCAAATTGAATTGGAATCAATGAGCAGATTCACAGGGCAACGCAGGGCCTCTCAATCGGATCCTACAGGTTTTTTCATGATTCGGATCGGGATTACCAAACAAGATCCCACAAACTTTTTGCTGCGATTTGAATGAGTTCAATGAGGCATTCAATTATTCGATGAATGAGACTGTATCTGCATTTGAATGGTAAAATATCACATACTGAATCTGTGTGATGACGTAAGAACTCAATGAGAATCAATGTGAGTTGTTACATGGTTTTGGGTTGGACGGTCAGTGATATTCACATAGTCATCCCAATAGGATTCAACAGGTGTTTCGCTGATTCATTGGGGAGTTCCAATCAGCAAGCGGCCGGTCAATTTAGACCAAATTAAATTGGAATCCACGAGTGGATTCACAGGGCAACGCAGGGCCTCTCGAACACATCCAATACGTTTTTTCATGATTCGGATCGAGATTGACAACCAACATCCCACAAACGTTTTGCTGCGATTTGAATGGTGGTACGACGGAGAAGCAGCGTGGAGGCAACGGAGAATGTCCGCACAAAAACACGGCCTGGAAATTCCTCCGTTACTTCTACGCTGCCTGTTCGTCGTACTCTCCAAATTCCTTGGAGTGAAAATTCACTCTTGCCGAGTGAAAATACTGCAACTCCGAAAGAGTAAAAAATTTCACTCCTCAAGAGTGAATTTTCACTCTATAAGAGTGGAAATCAACTCTGGTGTTTGGAGTGAAAAACTCACTCTTAGGAAAAAGAGTGAATATTGACTCTTAAAGAGTGAAATTTCACTCTTCAAGAGTTGAGCTCCCACTCCGTTCTAGAGTTGCAGTATTTTGACTCTTTGAAGAGTGAATATTCACTCCAAAGAATTTAGAGAATACCACGCTGTATTCACTGCTCCCTTTCTTCTCCCTTCATTCCACGGAGAAGCCACGTGATTCATCGGTGACTGTCGCGTGTGGGTGATGACACTCCTTTTATATTACTTCGCGGAGCCAATGGACGTGTAATCAAATTTTCAATGTTCCGCAGCAGAGCTGCCAGGTGGGCATTGCCGTTGAGGGGAATAGTACCCCTACTATCGTTCATATACATATCCTCACCACCACTCGGAACCTTTACACAGATGTAACTTACATACACGGGACGATAGTAGGGTATACTTCCGCTCTGCAGGAATACCCATCTGCCAGCTCTGTTCCGCAGTAACTTCCATTGGAAACTCAGTATGTTCCTCGGGCAAAATGATCACATAGTAAATTCAACTATTTCTTTCCGTGCTAGAAAGCACAGAAGATCCACGAAAATCGATTTGATTATTGATTCAATGAAATCATAACATATCTGCATGTTGATGGTAATAAATCACTTACGTTTTCCCTCAAACGCTTCAATACGCTTACGTAATATTCCTTATTCACTGTCTGAGCTGGTGGGAGGAATTCGGAGTGAACCACACCACGGCAATCAAAGAAAACAGTCAACAAAACCTTGATTTTAGATCGACTCTGTCGCGATTTTTTAGGTTTTGACTCGTCAAAAAGCGCCATTCCGATGATTGTTGGTTAGTTTCGATGTCATATTCATAGACCCATGTTTCGTCACCGGTAATAATGGCAATAATTGATTTTTCTTAATATGGAAAAAATTGAATATCGTGCAGTCATTAGGTTCTTTGTTTTGAAGGGTTTAAAAGCAAAGGAAATTTATGAACAATTGTTAGAAGTGTATAAGGAGTCCTCACCTTCAAAACGCACCGTTGTGTTTTGGGCTGGTGAATTTAAACGTGGTCGTACTAGCCTTGAAGACGATCCACGCGAAGGACGACCGAAAACTGCAACCACAGCAGAAATCATTGAGCATGTACATAACATGGTTAGTGAAGATCCAAGTTTGACTAAGCGTGAAATTGCTAATGCCATAGGCATCTCAGACGAACGAGTACTCCATATTTTACATGAAGAATTACGTATGAAAAAACTGTTTGGAAAGTTAGTGCCGCACACGTTAACAACTCAACAAAAACTGGATCGAAAACCAATTTCTCAGCGTAATTTGGAGCGTTTTAAGCAGAATAAAACCGACTTCTTGCGTTGTTTTATAACTATGGATGAGACTTGGATCTACCACCATGATCCTAAATTGAAACAAGAACGTTTACAGTGGACTGAAGCTGGTTGTTCAGCTCCAAAGCAGGTGAAGTCACAACGATCAGCAAAGAAGGTTATGGCATCAGTTTTTTGGGATGCAAAGGAATTTTGTTCATTGATTATCTTCAGAAAGGTAAAACAATCAACTCCGAATATTACTGCAGCCGTTTGGATCAGCTGGATGAAAAAATTCGTGAGAAAAGACCTGGTTTAAAGAAGAAAAAAATCATTTTTCATCAAGATAATGCACCTGCTCACAAAAGTGTTTTGACGATGGCTAAATTCAAAGAACTCAAATACGAATTGCTTGAACATTCACCGTATCCGCCAGATTTGGCTCCTAGCGACTACTATCTCTTCAGAAATCTCAAACAATTCCTTCGTGGAAAGCATTTTTCGTCGAATGAAGAGGCCATAGCAGCCGTAGACGGTTATTTTGCAGAGCTTCCGGAAAACCATTATAAGGATGGGATAAAATTATTGGAAGATCATTGGAACAAGTGTATTGAGCTTCTAGGAGATTATATTGAATAAAAAAATATATTTCGTAACAAAAACAGTATTCTTTCATTTCGAGCGCAGAAACTTTTCAACCAACCTGTAGTGTACCTCGTAAATTAGCGTCTCAGTGTGATTTGCATTTCATACCGTGATACGGCTCAAAGAATACGATAGAATGTCATCGGTCATACCACTATCGAATCCGATTGAGTAGTATATCCTACACTAATAAAGGTCCACTCGGTTCCAGATGTTTCAAATTGACTGAACGCTCATTGAATCCGACTGGGTAAATGAGGCGATTCCTGCATGTGTAAAACTCACTTGCAGTAGTGCACCTTGTATATCAGTGGCTGAGCGTGATTTCCATCCCGTATCGTAATGTAAATCATTAAATACTATAGAACGCTATTGGTCATGTTCTTATCAAATCCGATTGGGTAGTAGCGCCTATTTCTGATAGAATCCCAGTCGCCTACAGATTTTTTGAATCGGCTACATCCCTATTGAATCCGGTGCGGTCAATTGTGCAATTCATTGAATATTATAGCATTCAATCGTTCATTATCATATCGAAACCAATTGAGAAACAGAGCCCATTCCTGATGGAATCTCACTCGCTCAGAGAGATTTAGAATTAGCAAAACTCTCATTGACTCCGACTGGGTGAATACTTTCAACCTCAGTTGAATCTACCTTGAAAAAATGAAAAATTACCTATCAGTATTACAGTGAGTTTTTGAGTCTCAATCGTATCATGAATCACTGAATACTGTAGAATCGAATCAGCTATCCTTCTAATGAATCTGATTCCGAATGTACAGCCCTTTGACAACATTTTTAACTGAAAAAACTTTCAACGAATCAAATTCGCTCACAACGTTCAAATTCCCTATTCATTGCGATTCCTCAACTCCGTACATTCACCGATTGATTCTCAAGTATTTATGTTGGTTGATTTGTTGGCATGCTCAATAAATCCAATTGTATTCAATCGGGATGTCGACTGCACAATGTTCTGATTCAATCTCATTCATTTCTCATTGCCACCATCCCCCGTTTATATTGTTCTTCCTCCTATTCAATCTCATTGTCTATTGCGTTTCAACATTACTGGGCAAATGCCGATTCATCCTCATTCGTCCATCCGTTGATTTCCGTATTAATTCTCAATCAATATAATCTCCGATTTTTCTATTTCCAATCCACCATTTGATTCTGATTGGATTGCAATCAGTGGAACGATCATTGAATCCTA
Organism: Gonatopus flavifemur; assembly: GCA_018340375.1. Classification (NCBI taxonomy): domain Eukaryota; kingdom Metazoa; phylum Arthropoda; class Insecta; order Hymenoptera; family Dryinidae; genus Gonatopus; species Gonatopus flavifemur. Next base: position 21,379,934 of record JAFFJZ010000007.1, read on the forward strand.
TCAAATATCATGCGAAAATCGAAATGTTCAAATGACTATTGAATCCAGAAACTTGAATATGTTCAAGCCGCATTCGATCTGATTACGTTTTTTTCCCCCATTTCCCTGTGAAGAAGTGTCCCTTGTTTCACCTGTATGTCCCTGATTCAGTACCATTCATCAAAGCATGTCTATTGGTTCTGATTAAATCTGACCATGTCTGATTGAGGCTCAATCGTCGAATATTGATGTTCCAAAGTACGTACTATTCATTCAATCAGATTTGGTCAGAATCAATCGTTTATTTTAACCAGGGTAGCTACGAGTGGTGCTGAGTTAGAAAATATTCTCAACACTATGGAAACAATATTACTAGAAAACTATTGTATGAATATAAATAAGGACAAAACGAAATTCATGATTTGTACAACAGCGAAAACATCAAGAAGAACGAAAATCAAAATAGATGCAGAAACAATTCAGCAAGTCAAAGAATCTAAATATCTAGGAAGCATAATTACAGGAAATGGTGAAAGCAAAAGAGATATTGAGAGCAAGAATAGCACAAGGAAAACAGGCGTTCCACCAAAAGAAACAGTTACCATGTTCGAAGAATATTAGCTTAGCAGGAAGGGAGAAATTCTTGGAGAGTTACGTTTGGAGCACAGCATTATATGGTTGCGAAACTTGGACAATTGGAAAAACGGACCAAAGAAGACTCGAAGCTTTTGGAATGTGGTGTTATAGAAGGATGCTTAGAATAAAGTGGATAGAGAAAGTAAGAAATGAAGAAGTACTTGAGAAGGTAAATGAAAAAAGAAGTCTCTTGAGACAGGTCGTGAAAAGAATAAGTAACCTGATAGGACACACGTTAAGGCGTGATAGCTTATTGAAAACAATATTGGAAGGGAAAATGAATGGTAAAACTCGAAGAGGTAGACCTAGATTGAATTATATGAAGCAAATTATACAAGATAAGGGTTGTCGTAGATATGTAGAAATTGAGCGTCTAGCGGATAATAGACAGGGTTGGAGGATTTCATCAGACCAGTCATAAGACTGATTACTTCATGATGATGACGACGAAGCAGCCAGAAGGAAACCTATCTTTCCATCCCAGACAGCAAGACAGTTTCGGAAGAATGCCATATGAGTTCTTAACATGAACTTCTCAGGAACTCTCAGCATTAAATTCTTTCAGAATTCATTGAGAATGTCTGGAGTTCTCAGAGAATTCTTCTGAATGATTTAGGGAGTTTGTAAAATGTTCGAAAAGAACTCTTAAAATGCGATTAAGGAACTCTCAAATGTCCAATGATATTGACTCGTGCGGTGTTTTCTACTCGATCCGAAAGAATTATTTGCGGATTCGTTGAAAATGTAAATGGCGTTAATAAGATCATATGTTTTTCAGTTCGTACATGCTAAACCAACTTATTGGCGAAAGTTTGAAATATCTACTTGGAATTTCTTTTTTTCACCCTAAGATTCAAGTAATTTATGTTCTCTTATCACGATGATATTCATGCTTTTATGAAGAATTGTAATAAATAATCGTTACCGATACGAAAAATTGAATAAATATTAAAAAAACCTCAAATAAAACGTTCCGGGGGGTGATTTCATCAGTGTACTGAGAGATACTGAAATGTTCTCTATAGAGATTTTTGTTATTCAAAATATTAATATTTCGAAAATAACTGACATCTAAAATTGACGATGGTTTTATAGGAATTGCAATTACACTTCTTTGAAGAATAATTTTGAAACAAAAGTTTGTCCAAATTCAAAACTCAACTCTTATACATCAGAATGTACGTTGAATTGTCCCAAATTCCAATGTTAAACATAAATTCTTCTTATGTGCAGGCGGGAAAAAATATTTAATAACAAACGAATAAAAAATCATTCAAATACTCGGATAAAACTGTTTATTGATTTCAATGTACCCAATGTAAACTAATTTTATATTATCTAATTTATGAAACTCTCCAATTAACAGATACATTTGAAATTCAAAATAACTCGTTTGATTAAAGAAACGAGATTCTTGAAGTCTTAATTTGCTCTTGATTCATACTTTCAATGTTCTCAAAGAATTCTCTTGTGAGTTCATGATTAATTCTAATGTGATGGGAAAACAACACCAAGAATGCTGTATGGGTTGGACATTTGAGAATTCTGAATATATTCTACCAGAATTCTTCCGATCACTTTTGGTGCTCCTGCAGAATTCTTTCGAACATACGAGAATTCTTTTAGAACTCTCAATGTTGTCTGGGATTAAAATGGAAATCTGACTCTTTCTAATTTAGAGAGGAGGAAGATTTAAAGATTGTAATTTTGAATCTTTAAACTGTGAAAAAAAGTACTTCCAAAACTGCCAAAGAAAGTTTGGCCGATTTTTAACAAAATTTCTTTGGAAATTATCATAAAGAAGTTTGTAAATATCCGAAAAGTTTCATGATTTTACGGAGATTTACGAGACTTCCCCAACTTTTGTTTGTCAATCCACCAACAAAGTTCGAAAATTATTTTTCAAAACAAGGTTGTAAATTGCCAAGCGTTTTTGTTTCAAATTCAACAACTTTTTTTTCACAGTGTATATTTTTTTTGAGTGAACGAGGTTTAATGCGTTATTGTATGCTCTAGAGGAGCGGGAAAGTGCGTCATCTCACTCCACTTTACCATACATTTTTCCCCAGATATTGATGTTCTAACATGAACAAAAAAATATTCATAACAAAAAATTGAAAATTAAAAAAGTTTCAGGGCGCAGAATCAGGCACCCTGGTTGACATGATTGCAGTGGTTCTAGTGATCTGAAACAGCAAAAACTGGATGATTCTGAATCAGCGAAGATTTCGTTATAGCCCGTAACTCGAGGAGAAAAACAATTTTCTGGCAAAATCGCGGCTGTTTGAAAGAAAATTCAATTTTTTACTGTTTTTTCACTTTTTCGAATTTTGAGGAATATTAAAAAAACAAAATGTTGACATAAATCTGATATGGGCTATAGAGGGACGCACAAAGGAGGTCCATGCTAAATTTCAAGTAAGTCGGTCCATTAGAAGTTGAGATATCGTGTCAACCGTGTTGAAAAAAGTACAGGGAGAAAAAAATTTGCTGTCCCAAAAAAGTCGAGATGATATATACTCTGTGATTCAAAATCGCCGTACACTTTTCTGAGAGCAGATTCTTGATGAAATTCTGAAAAGGTTTCGGTCCGGAATATTCAGATCTGATCCTTACACGGAGAAAAATAATACAATAAAAATTACAACATTTTCTAGTGAATTAAGAATATATGTCTAATGTCTTGAGAAGTACTCCTCAAATATGGAATAGAATACTCCAGCTGCAATAATATTTACTACATTCTATAAGAAAGCCTCTGAGACCGTCAGGTATTTGTGAGGACATTTGACGAAATAATACTATTTTACTACATTATTTTTCTCCGTGTAGATCCGAGAGATATGGGCATTTTTGAATTTTTTGAAAAATCCAAATACTTCGGAAGTACCATATTTCTGACTTTTGAATCCAACACCATTCAACAAGTCAGATCCCGGGGTATCCCTGGAACAAAATAAATCTAATTTAGCTTCCTTCGTTGTGGAGTTAGAGCGGTTTGAAATTTTACGCATTCCAGCCAATCAGAATTCAACAACTTTAAATCGCTTTAACTCCACAACGAATGAAGCTAAATTAGATTAATTTTTGTCCAGGGATACCCCGTGATCTGACTTAGAGAATGGCGTTGGATTCAAAAGTCAGAAATATGGTACTTCCAAGGTATTTGGATTTTTCAAAAGATTAAAAAACGCTCATATCTCATGATCTAAGAATCAGGTCTGAATATTCCGGACCAAAATCTTTTCAGAATTTCATCAAAAATCTGCTCTCAGAATAGTGTACGGCAATTTTGAATCACCCAGTATAGAATGGCAAATATTTTTGCTTACTTAGCTAAAAATTCGCTGCCACAGCCAATTCGATTGCTGAGAGAGCAACACGATTAACTAAAGCAGCAAATTTTTCGCTGAACTAGCAAAATTTTTAGTATTATATTTAGAATAGCAAACAAATTTTGCTGGTGGAGCAAACAGTTTCCTGCCACAGCCAAAAAATTGCTGTTGTAGCTCAGAACATTGCTGTAAGGCCAAAGAGATTGCTGCCATAGCGAATTCTTTTTCCTTTGTGTGGTTTCGGGAAACACCTGTTTGGAGATCCGATCAAAGTTTCAGAGAGTCTCCACAGTGGGAAGTAGAATTTGCTTTCATTCTGCATGTAAGCTTATTTCAAGACGCAGCCAAAACCAGCCATGTTCTGTGTGAAAGTAAGCACCGAAAACAAATGTTGACACAAATGACAGAGACTGAATTCCAGTCAATTCTTTAAGTCAGATGTAGTAACATCCAGCCGGACCTTCTACAGTTTAAGCCAGACAATGGTACGTAATACTTACACTTTCTTACAAAAATCCTTGTGAGAACGTGTTCTTCAAGGTAGAAACTTAAAAGGTATACAAAAAGAGAAAAATCGATTCTTCAAAAATTCTAGACCATAATATGTAGGTACCCCCTTCAATAATGCTAGATCGAATATGATGTTGCAAAGGTGGTTTGTAAACCCTGAATGAAGTGATGTATTTCCATGTTCAAACTATATCTCCAAATTCAGTTAGTTCTCAAGCCCTTCATAATTAGAAAGCGTATGAAGAGTGTACACGGAAACTAAAAATTTGCTGATGAAGAAAATCCAGTTATCATATACAGAATAGCACAACTTTTTGCTACTCCAGTTGAAAACTCGCTTTCGCATCTAATTGAATTGCTGAGAGAGCAACATGATCAACCAAAACAGCAAAATTTGCAGTATTGTATACACTGAGAAAAATGGATGGTTGCAGTAACCAATTCGTTAATTAAATATGGTCTAGCCAATTAATTGGTTGTTACAACCACATAATTGGTCATGATAACCAATCAATTGGTTGGACCTTATTTAACCAACGAATTGGTTATTGCAACCATACGTTCCCTAGTAAAAATGAATCATATAAGAACATACATAAAGCATATAGAAACCATACATGGTCATATATGACCATATATAATTCATACGCAATCCATATTGAATCCGTATATGATCATATATGGCCCATACAGAATCCATATATGACCTTTCGATGCAAGACTTTCCCATACATGTGAAAAAATTCTGTCACATATGAAATATTTTTCGTATATGGATTTTATATGGATTATATATGAGTCATATATGATCATATATGGATCACATATGGATTAAATATGGATTGTATATGATTCTATGCATTTTCATATATGAATCATATATGAATTTTATATGTCTTATGTATGGATTATGTATGGGTCATATATGTTCGTTCTTTACTAGGGTTTTTCTCCGTGTATAAAGTAGCAAACAAATGTTGCTGGAAGAGCAAACATTTCTCGCTGTCACAGCTAAAAAAATCCCTGTTGTAGCTAATAATATTGCTATGATGGAGAATAGTTTGCTTTCATTGTAAAAAAATTTGTAGTTCTAGAAAGAGGGACCGAGCAAAAATTAGGTTTCGCTGTCATAGCGAATACCTTCTTTTCCGTGTACGTGTGAGAATATGTTGATCGAAAGTGAACAACCAGGTGCTCATAATGTCCTGAATAATGCAGCTGTAATAATGGCAAAACGTCCACAATCAACCGATACAAGACGCGAGTGCACTTTGAAAGCTCGAAAATTTGTATCTTTTAGAAAGTTGTGAAGACCACTTGACGTTTCATCGCTGAAACGATTAATCAAACTATTCTCAATTTTTTCTTCAAGATCCTAAAATATAGGGAAAGTGCGACTGATTTGCACCATTGCTTAAATTGCCCCACTAGCGTATCGGTAAAACGGAAACGCGCACAATCCTTTACGCAAGTTAAACATGAACTTGAACTCCAATCCAATCACGCCACTGAGTTTCGCTTGCTGGTGCGTGTATTACATTACACTATAAAAAATGTGCGGAGTTTTCTTTCATACTGTTGGTGGATTTCGTCCCCTAATCGTGGGGGAATTGCTTTTCCATAAAAAATGAGGGATTTTTCCACCACTTTTAGGAATTATTTTGTTTTTTGGGTGTTAAATCCTCTACAACCCTGGTAGAAATTCCTCTAGTAATTCGCTAGTTGTAACACTTGCCCTCAAGAAAAACTAGAGTTCTAATTTAGTAACTTTTCAGTTCAATCACCAACTTATAAGTGTTCTTATATATATAATATATATAAATATTACATTATACATTATATATATATATATATATATATATATTATGTATATCTAATAACATAAAATAAATAATAAATATACATATGAGGTCTCTAGTTTTTCAGGAGGGGAAGTGTTACAACTCGTGAATTACTAGACAAATTTCTACCAGGGAAATGGAATGAAAGTCCGCTAAATCATGATGAAATCACCTACGGAGGAACTTTGCTGCCACCGTTTTTCGGAGGAAAATTCCACAATCATTTTTTACAGTGTAGTTACAGCAAATTCTGTGAATTCGTCTCATTTTTGGTTGATTTCCTATGTTGATAAAACATTGAATTTATATTCCTTTATACGGCAAGTGAAACTGTAAATATAAAGTCTCGTTTGAATGGATACATCCCCCTGCACTCAAAATAATCTGAAGGCGTATATAGGCGTGTTGAATGTACATGCTGCAATTCGAACACACAAAATGCAATTTAAGGAAACGTTGTCCATTATTCATTTACTGAATATCAAGTACACTTTTCTTCTCCTAACCTCATCATGGAGATAAGATTGTAGAAGGCAAGAGGGATTTTGTGGGCATGCGATTTTTATTTCATCAATTTTCTGTACCAAGAGATGGAGGCAAGTTCTTAAGTGGTGCAATATTGGCAACACTCATCCTAAAGTAGATTATTTGAATCAAGTGGTGAAAATATATAAAATTTGAAATCCACCATCCGTTGGCAATTATGTTAAAAAGGGAAAAATGTGTGGAGATTTTGAAAAATCTGCTGTGCTCAATTAGCAAAACGTTCATTGTTACAGCAGAAATTTTGGAAAATTGCTGTTTCAAAAGTATATTTTTCTTTGTGTGTGTTGTATTTCATACCTAGGAAAGAAAAACAATATCACCATATTCTTCCTTTCCTTTGAAAAGGAACCAGAAAGTCCATTTTTACCCAAATTTTTATGAGGTATACGAATAATAAGTAACTCGTACGATGATCAGTTCAACATTTTGTCAACACAACCACAAAGGTCATTTCTCCTTCTATCAGATTATCGCCCCTTCAAGACTTTGGAATTTTTATTACGTATTCACATCAGTTTTTCCGTAATCGTTATTAAAAGAAAAAGTTGTTTTATGCAATTTTTCTTCTCAAAACATCTACTCGAATGGAAAGATTTTCAGAATGATTCATGTATAAATTTCTTGGAGTTATATATAATTCATGTATGTAATTCAATTGTGAAAATTTTCCATTCGGGTTGAAAGTTACGTATGAGAAAACTTTGCGGCAATTCGATGTTTTCGAATATAATCGTTTTGTCAGTGATACTAAAGTACAAAATTCATTGAACCCTGATATTTCTTCGAAATAATTCACGAGCCCACTTGGATATGTGATCTTATTAAAAGTAAGGTATTGAAATAAATGGATAGTGGGAAATATCCACGAAATAATGAGGAATAAATAAACATCTTTATCAATACGTGGAGATGATTAATGAAGTTGTGAGCATTGATTATACGTTAAGCTGGTTGATGATTATTCATATTTGGTACAGGATCCTTCGGATGATTCAATGTCGTGAAACGTAATGCACCTATTACACATTCATACTTCTGTATAAAATGCCCATGTACGTTGTTTTCTTCTTCCTGTTTTTTATTTTGTTACTTATCGATGACATGGTAGTTCGAAAAAGTATCGATGACAGCTTCGCTGAACATGGTCAGGGAAAAATTTGTATTCTTTGCATATTCCGTTGAAGAACGGATATTTTTTTATCGAACGAAGCAGGAAGAGTAGAATATAGGTTTTAAGGGGATACCAGAGACATGACGTTCGTTGGTTAATTTTTTCTATCAGATTGTATTTAAAAAAATTCACCTACTCCACGTTGTTCTTGTTTTTTTTTATAGATGAAGAATTACCATTTGTCATTCCCTGTTTGGTATCACTAAAGAAAAATATGATGTTTACAATTGAAGAATTCTTATTGAACTGCTTGTGTTCTGTATGAATTTTTTGAGAATTCTTCCGCGACTGTGGTGCTGTGTGGGAGATTATTTACAACATTTTTTGTATGTCATCGACAATTTTTTCAGCATGTATATAATGGCAGAAAGAAAATTCAGTTGATCTATGCCTGAACAAATGTTTTTTTTGGGATAGTTGAAAGTAGTTTAGTGGCTTCAACCAAAATTTGTTGAAAGCTCCTACCAAATTTTTCAAAATCATTCACTTGGCATAACCAAAATTTGCTGACAGCTACTAAACTTTTAGCTTTGCTAATAAAACCACTTGATTGGGAATATAATAAATTAAAAATTGTTTGAGTAAACACAACGGATGCATAAAGTCGTATGATAAGTTTTTCAACGAGAATTCAAGTTGCCTACAGCATAACTATTATCACCACTCTTCGACAATTGTCTGATTTGATTATTCGATTTGATGAACGATTATAGATTGTCCCAATTAAACTTCTATACGTTTTTTTTCCTTTTTTAGAAAACATACAAATACGAGGTTGACGTCAATACCTTTACGACAATCCAATGGTCGGTGACAACGACACCGGAGATGAAGAGACAACAACAGTGAAGCGTCGTCGTTGATTGTAATATTGGTGGGGCTGATTACAGTGGCACGTGCCACACGCGCTAGAATGGAAAAAGATACCAGTTGAGGAGAAACCAGGGGAGAGAGGCTCGCCTCGACCAAACTTGACACCAAGACGATGACGGCCCAGATAATAAATATGGACACGTGAGTGAATTGATATGAATTGGTTCATGATTTAAAATTTATGTAGCGTCAATAGTGTTTAATTGATCCCAAGATGCGATGAAAATCATCTCTAATTTTAAATTCAATGAAAATTCAATTTTCGTGGATATTTGGATGATTTTTTTCAATATCTATCCCCGAAATACTTTGAATTGTGTTTTCAAATATACACATTTTATTATCCTTTGTTCCCTTCGTAATTCGTTCTTGAATAATATGAATGTATTTATAAGTGATATGTTATTTCGATATTGTATCATTCATTTTTGTCAGCGACACTGACTTCGATAGAATAGAATCATCAAGAAGACAATGATTGATTGAGTACTCAAAAAACTCACATAACTTGTTTCAAAAACTTGAAAAGATTTTTGAAATAGCATTGAATAAAGTAGCAAAGGAATAATCATTTTGGAATTATTTTATAAGATGTTTGTTTTGAAATCACTTTTTAATAACAAAATAAATCTTGTCATGTTGAACGCGAAATTTAGAATATTTTCTTGCATTATTGAAATGTATTTGACTAGTTTATAAAAGAATTTATTATGTTCCATTTTTCAATTTTCATCTTTACTTTCATTCTGAACCGAAGGAATGATGTAAAGGGGTATATAATGAGGGTCGTTTTTAATTTTGTTGTCCCTAATAATAAAATATTAAATGAAGATTCAGCCTGATAGAATGGAATTATTGGTGAAGACAATCTCTACTCTCTAAAATTTTTAAAGTGAGAGTCCAAGGTCTGGAGTTAGAATTTCACAATCACTTCGGTTTTTGGAATTGATTTTTTTATTCTATAAGAGTCCACGTTTATCGAAATTGTTGTTTCTTTAGTTCGAACCCTTCGAGTGTTGCGGTTGAATCGAAGTAATGTCGTATATTTGTTCCCCTGTAGACAGGCAAGAATTTTTTGTACGCGACAGGCATGTACTTACAGTTATCAAATCACGTGCATGGTATATTGTATGATCAAAATGCTTCTGGATCTGATTGATTTAAATGATGTTCCATTATTGTTTTAGAAAGGTGATATCAGAAATTTTTTTTCTATACTTTTGTGATGATCATTATTTCCAATATGAATACATCATTGATAGACTTCATTAGAAATTTCTTATATAAAATTTATATGAAATCTTATGTTGAAGTCACCCATGGGCGATGTTTTTAAATATCGTTCATTCCTACTTTACTTACAAAATAATATCATGGAATTTGTAGATTGATAAAAATTTTGAACCAAATTTACTGCGTTACTTTTTTATACGAGATACGGAACAAGAAAACTCCATGATGAAATTTGCAGGAAAACAGCAATAAAATTTCGATCAAATTCGCAATGTTTCGTGGTACATTTCCCTAGAAAGGTATTAGGGATCAGCAATCTTCGACAGTATCAATATTTTTCATGAAACCTGTATCAGTCCTGGTAAAAAAATTATGTATGCCTTAAACTTAGTAATACGAGTTGACATAAGCATTCTTGAAATTTTTATATCAGAATGAACATATACAGGGTGTCCCTTTTTAATCTTTAAATGCAAATATCTCAAAAACATGCATCTTAAACCAAAAGTACTTCATACCAAAATTGTTCTACAAAGAGGGGGCCGCAAAACTACGATATCAGTTTCATCATAGATGGCGTTATGATCGATTAAAATGGGGTCAACATCATTTTTTTAAACGGGAACCCCCACTTTCTATTGCATATCTTGATTCTATTAAAAAAACTGAGTAACTTTTGCCGCAATCGATGAAAAATAAAGTCTATGAAACAATATGCGGATATCTTGAGGAATGCATCCGAGAGCCGAAATATCTCATTCGAATGTTGTTGTTAAGAGAGGGAACGACGCAATGGCGATATCAGTTCCATAGTAGATGGCGCTGTGGTTGGTAAAGATGAGGTCAACTTCAATTTTTCAAATGGAAACTCCAACTTTTTATCGTATATCATGATTCTACGCGAAAAAATGAGGAATTTTTGTTTGAAACATTTTTTCTAAATTCTTGAAGATGGAAACGGTGGAAAATGAGGTTGATGAAAAAGTTCTACTGCATTATGTGTGAAACAACATTCAACAAACAAATTAAAAGAATAATAATTTCAGAGAAGAAATCGAACACAAAACACAACAAATGTCATGTCCAAAACATTGTAAATGACTTGAATTCAATGTTTTGGGAACGACATTCAATTTCAAAATGATATTGAAAATCAACATATAATGATCTAAGAATTAATATGGATGATAGGAAAAATATAAAAAAAAGTCTTGCGACTTCATTCTAAACGCTTTTTTACAAATTTCTGTAACAGGCCATCCTTGTGAATTATTGGTTAAGACTTTTGCCTTGTATATTCCTAGGAGGGTTGACTTGATTGGATAGTTTTCAATCGTATCACAATCAATATATTTTTTACTCAAAACCACAGGATTTTCATTGGAATAACAAATGGGTTCTATTACAATTACATCTCCATTTCGAAGATAGGAACAATTATCTGATTTTTTGGTCGTTAAAATGAAATTAGGAAATTGAATCGTTTTGTAAGCATTGGTATAACCGTCAGGAAGTACTTCATTATTCATTTTGTTTGGAAGCATATACTTCTGTATAACAGGTTTTTTTTACAATTATTGGAACTTGTGATTGTTCATTAATCCTGTTCATTAACTGCGGTAAAACAAAAAATCCTTTTCTAATCAATCTTTTCAAGGTTTGTAAATGGTTTTCACAATCTATTGCACTAAACGTGTCTAAAGGTCCAAATTGTAATACATCATCTGGAAGATGAATTAGATTATGAACATTATATATTATGTTATTTTCACCATATAATTGTTTCATAAGATTCACGTAACGAATCAATAATTTTTTGGCCAAAGTATTATTTCGAATACATTCAGTTGAGTAGCTCAATATATGCGATGCACAATTCAACATGTTAAAATGAAGCATTTGATCTTCTGATACATAATTACGAAATATTACAGGTCTTGTGTACAATACAATCATCCGGAGTTCAGTGGCCTCAAATCTTTCAAATTCATCAAAACTGCGTGTTTTACGTACAAATTCACAAGTTAACCATTCTTGGAAACTACAATATTCAGTATTTAAATACTTTAATCTCAGCATTGTATCTGCACCTTTACCATGAAAATTTAAAAAGATTTCAACATGTTTTTTTGTTACAACTAAATTCAAAATATGCATGGGATCTAAAGGTACTTTTTTGTCAAACTAATTCCAATGCCTTCTAAAGGAGATATCAAATTTCCAAACTTTTTAGGAAAATTGATTCTACAATTCTCATCCGTTCTTTGAGGAGAATTATTCTCTAGAAATAGGCGTCTAACACCAACAGTTTTACCTATTTGAATACATTTCCCACATCTACTATTGTGTGCTGGGAAAAAAGTCCAATAATTTCTAGCAGGAGTATGTTCCACAACAGCTTTTATAACAACTTTATAATTTTCTTTCTTATAGTTGAAACCATTGTGGTGCAATTCTAAGTACTCTAATATAAATGGTTCTAAAAATAAATTCACATTTTGTGGTTTCCCTAAACCATGATATAAACCTATCACAAACGGTTGTGAAAGATGACAACAATTTACAATTTTACCAAGGATTGGCCTTAGCTGGCTGCCGGAACTTTTCGAAATGGGTAAACCGTCCACGTTAATGTGTCAATTGATATTTTTTGGAATGGTTGTTTTATCATTTTGATTGAAGTTATCTAGCAATGCTTTTTTCAAGCTATAATGAGCATAACCTCCAGTACCAAGTGGAACGATTATGTTTGTACGTGGAGTGCCCAATAAAGTTCGAGCATCGTTTGGTAACCGATCGTGGCCTGATGTTTTTAATCCGTATAGGAGACTAGTAAGTGCATTATGCGGTATGTTAAATGATACAGCCCATTCTAATAAAAATGTTTCCAAACAAAAGGTATCATCCGAGGTATCAGGAAGTACGAGGTGTGTTCAAAAAATAACGAGAATTTTCGTTTTATGAAGAAAATATTTATTTATTCATCAATATCTATTTTGTCCCCTTCAAAATAATCCCCCTTGGATATAATACACATGTGCCAACGCTTTTTCCAATCCTCGAAACACTTTTGAAACTCGATCTTTGTAATAGCTTTTAGCTCTTCCAGCGATTCGCTTTTAATGTCATCTATGCTTGTAAAACGACGGCCTTTTGATGTTGTCTCTATTTTTGGAAATAGAAAAAAGTCACATGGAACCATATCTGGCGAATATGGAGGCTGAGGCATCATTACAGTTTTGTTTTTGGCCAAAAATTCACGAACAAGTAATGAAGTGTGAGCAGGTGCATTATCGTGGTGCAAAGGCCATGAATTGTTTTGCCACAAATCCGGGCGTTTTTTTCGGATTGCTTTTCGACTGATATGTCAACATCATCAGCGACTTCTCTGATTGTGATTCGGCGATCGTTCATAACCATTTCTTTCACTTTTTTCACGTTTTCATCGGTTGTTGATGTGCTTGGGCGTCCGGGTCGTTTTTACACAAACGAAAATCGCCGAGCTCGAAAAACACGTCTAACGTTAGCGGCTACCACTTAGAAAGTGAGCAATGAATATTGTTGAAAATTCCATCGTGCTTCAGGGGCATGTGTACCAACATAATAAAGAAAAATTTTATACAGGCGGACTCTCCAAATCCGCGAAATTTAAAAATTCTCGTTACTTTCTGAACGCACCTCGTAGATCAATGTTATTATCGTCAAAGGTATCAGAACCACTGCTATAATCTGTTTTTGGATTTTCACTTGAATCACTATCAATTATTTTTTCCAATGCATCATTATCTCCATCATTGTCACTTTCTTCGGGCAAGGAGTCTTCAAACTTGACATCTTCATTATCACTTCCTCCATCGTTGGCCACAACCAGAGTAGACTCTTGATTTAGTGGGAACTTTTCTCCGGATGAAGGCATTTGTTCAAAATTTTCGAACACACTATTATAAAATATTTCTTTCATGTCTTCTACGAACATTTTTGAAAGTCTTCTCTTTTTTTGCCTTTTACTTAGATTGAAAAATTCTTTCCTATCACTCATTTTCCTTCTTTTATATAATTATCAAAGCAAATTGAGTTTAATTTATACTCTTGTGTTTATCATACAGATAATTAAATCAGAATATTGATATATATTATTAATATACACACTTTAATTCAATAAGAATTCATTAAAATATAAATGTTATGTTGAGTAAAACAATTATTGTCTTCTACTTACATATTAAAAGCTCTTGCATCCAATAATATATTATATCTTTTTATATATTCTTATATACATCTTCAATCCGTCAACATGACATTTTATTTTATTTTCTTACACACAACATTTGGAATATATCTTGAAGAATTCTCCGGTGAGCCATCAAAACGGAGTGATCTAAAAGTCAACATTTTTAGACATGACTTTGTGATGCCTCTTTGAGACATTCAAATGATGTCTTCCGAAAACTCTTGGAGTTGTCCATCAAAATCCAACTTAAAGAGAGTTTGACGAGCCCTGTGTTTACTGAGCTCTCTTAACAACAACATTCGAATGAGATATGTCGGCTCTTGGATGCATTCCACAAGATATCCGCATATTGTTTCATAGATGTTTTGTGTTGATGATATTGTTTCATGTTTTCCATCGATTGTGGCGCCATCTTCAAACATTTAGGAAAACGTTTCAAGCAAAAGTTACTCAGTGTTTTGCGTAGAATCAAGATATGCAATAAACAGTGGGGGTTCCCGTTTAAAAAAATGATGTTGACCCCATTTTAATCGATCATAACGCCATCTATGATGGAACTGATATCGTAGTTTTGTGGCCTCCTCTTTGTAGAACAACTTTGGTATGAAGTACTTTTGGTTCAAGATGCACGTTTTCGAGATATTTGCGTTTAAAGATTCAAATGGGACACCCTGTATATTCATATAGAACTATGTATAGATTTTGAGGCAATGATATAACTTGAACAATTGCATATGTCAAAAATCGGCAACAATGATTCCTTCATGAGTGATTTCGGAATCTATTGCTCAACATTTCAGGGATAAGAATTTTTATTGTCTGCAGTTTCCATTGAGCAAAAAATCTTAATTTATTTATTTATTTATTTATTTATTTAATTGACGGGCATAACCCTTGACAAAAGAAGAATAAAATATAATATAATAACAAGTGAGCAACTCATAAAAAAATTCAAAACAAGCAAACAACAACAGCAAAAAATAGAAAAATAAAAAATTACAGAAGAGTAGAGATAATCATAAGAATGAAAATAACAGCCCATAAAACATAGCACTTATTTCATAAAACGGCAGAATAAAAAACTCTAGAGAAAGAAGTAATATTTGAATTAAAAAAATCAAAATGAGGTGACACATTCACAGTATTTGCAACCGAGCACATCCTTGCCATAGGAGAATTGTATCCAACCTTGGAGTCATAAACAGGCAACCGAAACAATTGACAAGGTCCTCTCAACACCCTCCCAGGAACATTAAAGTTCACAGAACTCAGGAATGATGGAAGGTCAATATACCCATTCAAAACTTCAAATAAAAAGAGAGCATCTCCACAACTTTTCCTATTCTCAAGGACGTGCAGGTTCGCAAAAGCAAGTGCGTGAGTATAATCATGATCGGTGTAGTGCATGGGAGTACCTCTATGATACATAAAGTACCGCAAAAACCGATGCTGGATCCCCTCAAGCAACTTTATATCGCACTTGAATACAGGGTTCCATATAATTGAACCATACTCCAATATCGGTCTCACCAAAGCACAGTGCAAAGCTCTTAAAGTACTGGCGTTAGTAAAATTAGAAGAACACCGCAAAATCAATCCAAGTGCAGCATTAGCCTTCCTCGCAACATAGGAGTAATGATCCTTGAAACCTAATTAACTCGCCTTAGCACATCATCCCCAACCCCATAGTTATAATAGTAACCTGATCTACGTCTATTGAAGGATACAAATTGACATTTAGCACTATTGATTACCATAGAGTTGGAGTTACACCAGTCCAGAACTCGATTAAGATTAGTCTGTAACATATCCCCGTCACGCTCATCAGCGATACGCAAAAAAAGCTTTACATCATCAGCGTAAATAAGCACCTCTGAGAATTCGACTACATCACTCAAATCATTATTGAATATAATAAATAACAAGGGACCAAGGTGAGAACCCTGCGGAACACCTGACGGAACATTATACAGCTCTGAATGAGAACCCTTTACTTTAACAAACTGAGTCCGACAATTCAAAAAGCTACAAATCCAACGCAACAAATTCCCAATAACCCCAATCTTATGCAGCTTAGAAAGAAGGATATCGTGGTCAACCCTGTCAAACGCTTTACTAAGATCTAAGTATATAGCATCAACCTGCTCCCCAGCATCAATACGAGAAGAAACATACTGGGTCAAAAGGCAGAGATTAGTGACAGTAGATCTTCCACGCATAAAGCCATGCTGATACGAACTCAAGGAACACTTAACCGCATCATACAACCTAGACGTAACTAAGTCATCAAAAACTTTTGCAAAAATATTTTGCAAAGAAATAGGCCTATAGTTTTCAATATCAGCCTTATTGCCAGATTTAAGGACCGGCGTGACAGAACAAACTTTCCACTCTGCAGGGAAAACCCCACTACTTGAGGAGAGATAAAAAATGTAAGTCAAAGGGGTAGAAAGAATAAACGCACAGCCTTTAAACACACACGGAGGTATTCCATCAGGCCCCGGAACCTCATCAATTTTAAGATTAAAAAGCTTAAGAAAAACATCGTACTGTTGAAGTACCATATTATCAATCAAATTCTCAGAGAGCCCACCCGGGAATTCATAGGAAGAGGTGCTATTAGCGTACGTGGTCGAGAAGTATTGCGAAAAAGAATTAGCTATCTGAAAACCATCAGAGGCAAGAACCCCATTGTAAGACATCACTGACGGCAGGCTATTAGTATTACGCGACGCATTAACGTATCCCCAAAAAGCCTTCAATATAGTCTACTAAGATGAATATTTTGCATTACTTCAATTATGATAATGGAAAAATCAGAATTTTCCATTACTCCAATAATGAATAATGAAGGAGTAACCCGTGAAAAAAAGATTAGATCTAATGAGATCTAAATTTTGGCGAAAATCTCTAAAAATCTGTTCATATTCATTTACCATCACAACATCTCAACTTAGGCAACAGTCTTTGGAATTTTCTGATATCTACTCGCTCCCAAAAATTCCAATTTTGCCAGGAATCCAAAAAAATATAGGAAAATCCAAAAAGATCTCCGGAGATCTCTGTGGATCTCCGCACGGAGGGAAAAACTCACAATAATATTGCTGAATTGACAATAAAATGTTGTTGTGTATCAACCCACAATAAATATCGTAAAAATATGACCGTCGCTATTGCTAAACTGGCAATAATATTGTATTGTCAACATTATTAACAATTCAAATATTCAATTTTGCAATCTCATGTGGTTATATCAATAATTTATATTTACTTGTTAAAAAAATATTATTTTTGAGTGAGGAAAAAAATTTCTCATCGGGATTTATCTCTACAAACATTCTATTACGATGTGGTTTGATTCATAAGTGAAGGAAAAGCGATTGTAACTTCAAGTGTTGGGGAACTTGCTTTGGGCGAGATTCGAACCCAGGTCCTCCGAGTAGGAATCAAAGCTTTGATCAGATCAGCAGATCTCCAAGTCGACAATTGAGTACTTAAATTGCCATTTATAGTAATCCTCGACTTTGTTGAGAGTTAACGATGAAAATATATTCAAGACAAACATAAAATTGTGCACATTGAATAAATGAATCAGGATTTGAATCACAGGGATTTTTTCAGGAACGAATGAAGCTTGTCAAATTGAAGCTTGTTTGTTAAACTCATGTAAGGTTTGTTAATTAATCAGGAATTAGGATTGATTTTTATGTTTGTGAATTCAAGAAAAACTGCATCGAAGAAGGGTTTGTAGAAGAATGTATATCACTTGGATATCATTTTTAACTGTCTCCTGAAGTGGATCAAAATTAATTCCTCACGGGAATGAATATACCGCTTTATACGTTCAAAATATCAAGCTATTTTGACAATAAATGGATTTTGTTACGACAATTTTTTTTGTTAATTCTCTGATACTTATTATTGTCGCTGCTTGGGATTGTTTGGTCAGATCAACAATGTTTATTGTGAGTTGGAATGGCAACTCATGTTGTCATTTTAACCAGTGATTTTCAGCAATCCACTCCTTGTTAACGAAGCAATGTGCTGTTGCTGTACGAACAACAAGTTATTGCATAACCAGCAATAAAATGTTGACAATTCTGATATTGCTAGTTCTACCATATACATTTTTCTCCGTAGCGTAGATCTTTTCTTGCCAAAATTTAGATCTGAAGAGATTCACATATATCTCAAGAAATCTACCTAGATCTCAGTAGATCTAATCTTTTCTCGTCGGGAAAGATTTCCTATTACGTGAATAATGAATAATGGGAGGAATAAGAATTTTCCATTACTCCAATAATGGATAATGGAGGGAGAAGAATGTTGCATTACTTCAGAAATGGATACTGGTGGAGTAAGAATTTGCGATCACTCCTGTAGTGACCAATGAGTCTGGAATACACCACTTATTGCTTACCAAATGAATCAATAAACATTTCATGTCGAACAAAATATTTCTATACAAGCCTTAGACGAATTATGTAACAATTTGAGACAAGTTTTAAGTTTAAATCAAAGAAGTTGCCAGAGATTGGAAAAAAAGGAGTTTTGAGTTTCCATTTTTTTGTGTTTTGGGCAATACCTAATTGACATATATATATTATCCATTTCCCCGATAACGATATTCATTTATCAGTTCATTATTTATTTTTCAAAACATGACTGGCACACTGAATTTGATCACCCATTTTCCTTGAATAATTTCTTAAAATACATTATCCATTATCTATACAATGGATAATTTTTTGAAATACACCATCCCTTATTTAAGTAACGGATAACTTCTTAAAATACATTATCCCTTATTTAATTGATCATTCTTCTCAATGTACTATCCATCATTCAAGTAACGGATAATCTTTTCAAATGAATCATCCATCATTTAAGTAATGGGCAATCGAATTCCATATATTGCCCATTTTTTGAGGAATGTATAATGAACTGACAGATAATTTCGGAATTGATAATATATCTATGTTAATTACTCGAGCAGAAAAATTGTATGTTCATTATGGGCCCGATCGGGCACCTTATTTTGGCCAGGGACTGTAACGTTATTCACTTTCGTTACTCATTATATATAAAATATATATAATAAATATATAATTTGTGTACAATATATACATTATTATATATCTTATATATAGAGTGAGTAACGGAAGTGAATAACGTTACAGTCCCTGATTTTGGTACACCTGGTCTGGTCCTAGTGAGGCCATGATTCGGCACGCTTGATTAGGGTTAACCAGATCTAGCTCTGCTAGGTTTGTCATTTGGCATGCCTTATTATCGTTCATTACATCGGGCTCTGATACAGCGATACGTTACATTCCATTCATAGGACCTGATTTGAGATAAGGCTTCCCAGATCTGGTCCTGATCGAACACCCAATATGAATTTCTACTCGGGTATGTATCACCAAAGAATCAAAAATCAAAATTTCTTTTCGTACATAACAAATATATTGTAAATCAATTGAAGCAATAGAATTTGGCGGGCATATTTAATCTTACATCACATCTTTTACCATCCTAAACGGAAAACAATGACTGTCAATGTCACTGGAACTTCGGTTATTATATAGACAGCAATAAATTCCTATAATCCGTACGAGGATTCTCATTGAATTCAACAAGTTCCCAGGGAATTTATCCATTACGAAAAGTTGAAATATTGTCATATGTGCTTATAACATTAAAACAATTTGCTGTATAGAATTTAATCGTTTCAGGAGAAATCCTAGTCATTTTCATACTCCAAAACATATAGGTATGTGCTGAAAAAGTGCTGTGAAGAGCGTTTGCCCCACAAACAAAAAGATATGTTTTAGATGTCTTGGGGACGTGTTTTTGAAATCATTAAAAGACCCCAAACAGCACAAAAGGATCACTAATCCCACACAGTATTCCAGTTCTCAAAGATATCTTAAGCCAAATTTGAGAAGTCTTATGCAACATGAAAAGATATCTTTAAGAGATCTGAAACAGTTCTTACTTCTAAAAGATTTCTATAAGATGTCTAAAAGATATAATCTCGGAAAAAAAGTTTTAGATCGTCCAAAAGATATCTTTTAGAAGTAGAAACTGTTTTAGACATCTGAAGGATATCTTTTCATGTTGCGTAACACTTTTTCAACTTTCCTCAACAGTTCCTCAAGATATCTTGAAGACCAAAAGTGCTGTGTGGGATGAGTTCTGAAAAAGGAACATGGCGTGACTTTTGCCCTTCTCAATTAGACAATTTTTAAGGGGTTACCCCCACTTGCAATTTTGACAAAATCGATTTTTTTATTGCATTTTTTTAAGTATAAGTATCTGAGAATATGCCCTGAAGATTTCAAGTCGATCTGAACAAAATTGACTGAGATATGAGCGTTGAAACAGAAGAATCCGTTGTGTAAACGACCGGCTAGTCTGCCGCCTGGCGGCCGAGAGCACTCGTGAAGGAAGAATGTTACGAAGGCAACACCAAATTCCCGTTTTGCAAGTGGCATCGTCGGCGGAAGAACTTCTGTATGGACCCGGAACAGATGACTCTATGTAAGTTTATACAAAAAAATATTTTCTTCGTGTAAATTGAAATTGAAACTTTAAACGCGTTCTTCTCGAAATGGCATTTCTGAAGTCGGTGACCAATATTACTCAAACACTAATGAACCGATCTTCTTGAAATTTTGCAGGCTTATTTAATACATAAAAATGTAGTCTTTGATCGTTCGATTTTTTGTTTCGAAACAAATGGCCGTTTTATGTACAAAAAACAGCCGTTTTTTCTCGTTGAAATCGAACCATTAATTTTGACTGTCCGCCATTTTGTGAAAAAAGAATATTTTTTCAATCCTTCGATTAAAGACTAGTTTATACTTAAATTTGATTAAATCCATCTATATTTTTTGTTTCAGATGATCCGCTTCACCGCAATGTTGGTCACCGCAAACCGTATACATAAAAACACTGAACCATCTAATATTTTTCAATAAAAAAATCATTGAAAGTTCTTCAAGATGTGTCCTTCAAAATAATATATTGATCGATTAAAAAAGTTTCGTAGTTTTCTTTGAAAAAATTCATGAAAAAGGCCGTTTTTTGCGCTACAAGTGGGGGTAACCCCTTAAGATGTGTAACAGATATCATTCAGAAACTCTTCCAAGATGTCTTTTAGACTTAAGCAAGAAAAAAATGTCTTTCAGAAATACCTTGGAGACATGTTTCTGACATTTCTCGAAGATGTCTAAAAGATGTCATTTCGAGATATCTTGAAGATATCTCTTTTGTGACGTCGTCTAAGTATAAAAAAAAATCTTTCCGATGGATCTGAAAGATGTCTTCCTAAAGATATCTTGTAGATGTCTTCAAGACGTTCGATGTTTGTTGGGTGATTTTATTTAAGCACTTTTGAATAATTTGGAAGGAATGCTTTGGTTCGTACAACTGTGATAATATCTCCTCAGAAATTCAACGAAGTTTCAAACGATCAGAAAAACCATTTCCATGAATATAATCGCTAGATGATTACAAACAGTACAAGAGTTCCCCGAAAGAGTTCTCGTTTGCTAACAAATATGTTGAATTCAAAATGAACTCTCGAAGAACAATATAATGGTAAAAAAGAACTCATATCGAGGCTTTATCATAAATTCTTAGCACATTCAATACGTTTTCATATTGAATGCATCATTGGTCCCATAAAGGGAACTATTCAAGAGGTCTTTGAGAAGTCTTCATGAATTTAAATTGATCATTCGTTCTGGCTAAGATTTTTGGAAGGATATCGACTCCTCTCTTCATTACTAGAAATTAGCGGTTATATTAAAAGTAAAATTCTTTCAGCGTAGGTCACAACATCCCTCCCTCAAACGCAGCATCATACATAACGAATACATTCTACACTTTAATGGCCTCAATGATCAACAGTTTCGCAAATCAAAGCAAACTTCATTCGAGGACAGCGAAGTTGTTATTAGGTTATTGCTCTCTCTCTTTGCTGTCGAGTTTACGATGCTGATCGGTTGGGATTCAAAGGACTTGGTCTGCCAATTACTCAGTTTTGTTTTCATTATGTTGGCTCCGACTCGTCCTTTTTCAACACGCAGCGATGCAATCGTAAAGCTATGGGGATCAGTTTTGTTCCCAATAAACATAACGACGTGTCAAGTGCTGCTACTCCTTCGTAATAGCCTTGACTTTGAAATGAACGGATACATAAACATTTTACGTTTTAGCCTAAAATATACCTGCTCATAGCATCGCAGGTCAATCCGTCTGCAGGTCCATTTCAAAGTCTGGGAGTCAAGGGTGCACATGCGAGTATCCCGACAACCAGACCACCCACTTGAGACCGTACGACACGTGTATGACCTTTTATTTGACCTTGAAAGTGCAACGGCGCACCTCCGATTCATCGGAGCAACCCTGGTGCATCTCCTTCAGCTTGATGCGATCTACGATTTCTCGTTTCTCATTCTATTTCCATGACTGTTTCCTCTTGACTTCGTTCAAGAAGACCTACGTAGGAAAAGAAGAAGGAATTTACGTCGAAATATCATTCGAAATGATCAACGTATGCTATTTTTGTTTCGTCATTCGGTGAATCTGTTCATTAATCGATTTCCCGTTGAACGTTCTGGAACGATAGAATGATGTGTTTTGTGTTCTATGCTGTTTATATTTTATAATATTCCTAATATTGTTGAATCATGACGCGATTGCAAATTTGGTTCCAGAATCTTTTGAGATTTATATTTCATCTTTGAGAAATATATTCTCATTGATTCATTGAATAAAGAGAATTTTGTCTTTGTTTTTTATTGACTCAATCTTTGTGTACACATCCCACCCTGTGACATTGTTATCAAGTGAGACCTCATTTTATCATTCATTCACTTGATCCAAGGACTAAATATTTTTCTACAGAATGTGGACTAAGGTTGTGTTCGAAACATTAAGAATATATATATGTTCATGTACTTAACAAGCATATTTATTTGTACGGCTCATATTTGATATCAACATTACCAAGATTCTTTTTGTATATGCCTCGCTTAAAGAAATTTTGATGGATTTACGAACAATTGATACATGCAGTTTCAAGGAATAATTGAAGAAATGAGTACTCGCTAAATAGCTACCAGTGGTCGTGGAGAATAGATGGAAAAGAAAATTCGCCACCCGATTCAATGATCAATTCTAAAACGACAAACTCATTTTTCAATTGACTTGTTAAGATGTACCCATTAGTGATGAGCGATATTTCACGATATCGTATCTTATATATGATAAACTTTTATATTGAGTTTCTACAAACATTTTATGAAATTCAATATCGAGTCAACAAAGTTTCTATAAGAAATATCCGCGTTGTTACTTATCGTCCATCACCAGTGCCGATGATGTGAATTTTAGAAATTTTTTATTCTAGATCTTTTTTACAAGCGGTTATAAAGGATGACGGATACATTGAAGAATTCAAGGTATTCGAAAAGGATTGTGGATAGAATATTTGCAGGGAGATATTGAAGGCGTTTCAAAGAAATTCATACACTTAGAACCCAATTTCTTAGATTAAAAGAAAATTTTCTTTGCCCTCATTCTAATCAATCTTTTTTCTCAATGGACGAAAATTCAGTTCAATGGAGAAAAGTTTCATCAAACTAAAACCAAGAATTTTGAAATTGAAACAAAAATATATTCTTTCCTAAATTCGAAGAATATGATTTCAATTCAATGGAAAATTTTTCCATTTCAATGAATAATTTTTTTTATTGAGAACAAGATTTATCAGAATAAGGGCAAAGAAATTTTCTTTGAATCTAAGAAATTGGGTCCTCAGTGCATGACTGCCCTGATGAGACAGTTGGATGAACATCCGGATAGATTATATCCGGGCACGAATATGGAGTTTGCGGCAATTCTTTTTTCGTTTATGTCTGGAACCTATCAGATTTCCAAAACCAGACATTGTTTGGAATCCCGGATAAGATCCAGATAGAATCGGATGAAGCATAGTCGCAAAACTCATATTCGCGCTCTGATACATGTGGATATGGTCGACTCAGGTTTTATTCAGATTTTCATCCGGTTTTTTTGCCCGCGTGTAGAGTATAAGATCTATGCAAGATACTTCCCAGAAAAATTCCTCTAATGCAAATGATTTTATTTTTATACATGCAAAAATCATGAACCCATTTTTTAATGTAGGTTCTGTTCTATGGAAACTTCGGAACCATCTGGGAAAATTTTCTGAATTGTATATAAATTGTATATAATTTGTATATAATTTATACCTAATTACATACAAATTGTATATAATTCTTAACATTTTTCCACATGGGAAGGCATCAAAGAATGAACGTATATTTTTATATTCGACCAGTATATTATTTCCCCCGTACGATAACTTCAATTGAGGAGACCTTCAGTTATGAGTTTTCAATGATTCCCCATTGAATATCACAGTGAATAAAAATTCGTTAAATATAAAGATTTTGTAATATGACAACAAACAATATGATTCATATGTTTGTCGTATCTTATCTCATGCATTCTCAACTTTATGGATTCCATAAGTTTGTTTTCTGACAAGAAAATTCAAGGGCCTATGAAACTCGTGTGCAATCCACGCAGGTAAAACGAGTATACGGGTGCAAACTCCTATAGGTAGTATATAAGAAGAGAGTATATGCTAATAACCAGTTAAAAAGTAACGGATTCACCAGATACGTATAAACAACCCATCAGGACAGACGTATCGGGAGTGGGTCAATAGAAACATATTTAAATTTTTTCAGAATCGACTTTGAGAGGACTATCTTATAGATACATTTTCTTCTCATCGAAGTCAGTTAATTTGTGCGAAGAAATCCAATATGTTGTTTTTTCAAGTGATAATCGGTGCAAGTGTCGTTTTTAATGTTTTTTCATCGCCACAATCCGTAGGTAAGTTAAAATATCAATACATATATTATTTTAAAGAAGATTTTCTTTTTCTTATTTGAAAGAATACATAAATTTTCTCATTGGCGTGTGAAGATTTTTTGTAAATTTTCAGAAGAAATCAGATGCAATAGTTTCCATGGTTTAGGTGGTAACTGAAATAAGATTTCTGATGGGTAAAAAAATATGATATGCGTATAATATATTCCATAGAGCGCGTGGAATCGTGTGAATGGAACATTCGTGGTCATTTTCATTTTCCTTCCGCATTCCTGCCACATGCAAAATTTTCGAATATGCCAGGCAGGTGAAAATCACATTCCCCCATCATATGCGTTATTTTATTTGAGATAGTGTTTAGACATAAAAATGGTTCCACCCGATATGTAGAAATAGTTGCTGTATGGGTAGCCACGTGCGAAGAATATTTACACTGCCCAAGTAACACAAGAAGTGCTAAGAACGTGCTCGAACAGTCTAAGAAGGTGCTGGACCATTCTTAGAATGTTCGAGCACATTCTCAGAACTTCTTGTGTTACTTGGGTGAAGACTAATTTATTCATATATCAGACAGCTAGACTTCTATTCAAATCAACGCATTTTGTTGAGTTAATTGAATTGAGTTGGAATGAGTGAAATTTTCACTTCTCATGAATATATATTTTGAAGTTGTGACAACCAAATATTCCAATTGGATCAAAATGTTATTTCAACTAAATTGTTTAGTTGATAAAATATGATTGTACTGGAATATTGTTAGTTATCGAAAATCAAATATCTACCAGAAATCTTTAAACAACCTTACTAGCAATGACTGCAGTGATTTTCTAAGTTATTACAAGGCCTTGCTAGGTCTTGAAATTCCCTCACAAGGTCATCGTAAGGTCTTGCGCAGCCTAGAGAATAACTAAGGTGATTTCTACTGAGGATATTTTAGTCAAGGGAGATTCTGAAAAATTTTGTGCATTTCCACTTGCTCCATATTTTAGCACAATTTCAATGCATAAAAAAAGATTTGGCACGAATATTCTTCAGACAAAACTATCACCAATCCGATAAATCAATGGAATTGAACACTTTCGCTATAGAATAATCCATTTTTCCGGGAATAAAATCAAAAATTCCGTATCGCCGTTGCACGTGGTTGCAGGTGTGTCGTTGAAAAGGGGGCATAGGTGGAAATGCTGGTGAAATAATGGAAAATTATGAAATGGTAGTCCACGCATGCGTAATTATAGATTCTATTTGCTAAGGAACTGATTTGAATAAATATTTTAAGTCACATTGAATAAACATTTTTGAAATGAAACAATTCGTGCAACGCGCATAAATTGTTAGTTGTCACAAAGAAATTACTTATGCTACTATTCACTAAACTTTATTTAAAATGAATAGACGCTAAATTATTGTTTTTGCTAACGCAAACAAATTTTTATTTGTAGCGAATAAAGATTCATTCAAACGAACTAAAAGATCATCAACTAAAGTATTTTTGCTCATGCAACTGAGCGATTTCTCTCACACTGTAAAAAATTTTCTGAAAATTCAGATACTGGAGTGTCTGAATTTTCAGACTCGAGTTTCTAAAGGGCAAATTTAGATAAGGTTTTCTGAAAATTCAGATTTGATATCTAGAATATTATATTTAGATACCAAGTTTCTAAAAAATTAGAGAAAGTTTCTTCATGTTCATCACCAATACTTTGAAAATTAGGAATCTGAATAATTTAAGAAACTTACACTGAAAACATGCGCAGAATCGGTGCGCAGTGAATCGGCTTGCATTATTTTGTATGACGGTCAATGAACGGTAAGTAAAGGTGAGTTGCAAAATCAAATTCAATATCATTTATTTTAATGAACAAAGACTTACTGCACCAACAGTAATTACATGTTGTGCAATGTAATTTGAGCCAAATTAATTTATAATGTGACATGAAATGTATTGTGGGATTCGGTAAAAAAAAATGTTAAAAATGTGAAGTTAACCTCTTTGCCATTGGAACAAAAATCGTCTCTGAATATGACAATCAGAAAATCTCATGACGGTGGTATGAATAAATGATTAAAGGAAGGATGATACATTGAGATTTTTGAATTGAAAATGATGAAAAAAACATCCAATTTCTGAATCAGATGTTCTGATTTTTCGTGGATCATAAAATCAATTTCAAGTAGATTTATATTCACTGAACCACATGAACATGTAGTAATTACTGCGATTAGTTTGAAACTCAGAGAATGTGGTTTAAAAAACTACATTATTTCCATTTACTTTGTCTTCACCTATTTGTAATAAAAGAGATAGAACTGTGTGCTATGGGACCAAGTCTAATTAGGGCAAGGAACAAGCGATGAGTATGTGGAACATACAAACATGTAATAAGTGCTCCAATGAAAAGTTTCACAAAGTATAACATTGAGTGATTTAACATGGAACAACTTATATAATTTCTACCAGATCCAATTGATGAAATTAATTTCTGTATTATGTTATAGTTTAGTGAAAATCAGTGTTTGTGAGATTGATATTCTGATTTATCAAAAACCAAAAAATAAATCATTTTCAAGAGATTGATTTTCACTGAATTATAACAAAATACAGAAATTAATGCCATCAGTTTGATTTGGTAAGAATTATATAGGCAGGGTTGTATATTGCATCATGTAGGGTTACGCTTTGTGAAATGTTTCATCGATACCCTCAGTACCAGTCTTACATACTTATCGCTTGATTCTTTCATCAATTGAACTTTTTGTTTTAGAAGACAAAACCATCTCTTTCATCACAAATAGTTGAAAAGAAGTACATGAAAAGGATAACATATTATAGTTTCATAACACTTTGAAACAATATTTTCTGGTATTCAAGGAATCAAAAATCAATCTCAATAATATTGTTTCTCACTAAAGCATAAGAAAATACAGTAATCACTGCCATTAGTTTTATTTGGTAAAAATTATATAGGCAGAATTGTATATTGCATCATGTAGGGTTACGCTTTGTGAAATGTTTCATCGATACCCTCAGTACAAGTCTTACATACTTATCGCTGAACTCTTACACCAATTAAATGTACATCTTAGAAGACATAACCATCTCTCTCATCACAAATAGTGGAATAAAAGTACATAAAACTATAGAAACGATATTCTTTTCATGTACTTTTTTTTAACTATTTGTGATGAGAGAGATGGTTATGTCTTCTACGATGTACATTTAATTGGTGTACGAGTCCAGCGATAAGTATGTAAGACTTGTACTGAGGGTATCGATGAAACATTTCACAAAGCGTAACCCTACATGATGCAATATACAACTCTGCCTATATAATTTTTACCAAATAAAACTAATGGCAGTAATTACTGTATTTTCTTATGCTTTAGTGAGAATCAATATTATTGAGATTGATTTTTGATTCCTTGAATACCAGAAAATATTGTTTCAAAGTGTTATGAAACTGTAATATGTTATCCTTTGCATGTACTTTTTTTCAACTCTTTGTGATGAAAGAGATGGTTTTGTCTTCTAAAACAAAAAGTTCAATTGATGAAAGAATCAAGCGATAAGTATGTAAGACTGGTACTGAAGGTATCGATGAAACATTTCACAAAGCGTAACCCTCCATGATGCAATATACAACCCTGCCTATATAATGTTTACCAAATCAAACTGATGGCATTAATTTCTGTATTTTGTTATAATTCAGTGAAAATCAATCTCTTGAAAATGATTTATTTTCTGGTTTTTAATAAATCAGAATATCAATCTCAAAAACATTGATTTTTACTAAACTATAACATAATACAGAAATTAATGGCATCAGTTGGATCTGGTAGAAATTATAAAAGTTGTTCCATGTTGAATCACTCAATGTTATTCTTTGTGGAACTTTTCATTGGAGCATTTAGTACATGTTTCACACACTCATCGCTTGATTCTTGCATACTTGCATTAGACTTGGTCCCATAAGACACAATTCTATCTCTCTTATCACAAATAGTTGAAGGAAAATTAAATGGAATTAAAATAGTTTTTCAAATCACATTCTTTAATTATTCTTTATGCATTCTTATAATTTTATACGTGCTAATTTGATTTCTCTTTTACCCAAATTTACGTTTCATTTTTTGGAGATATATGTTCTATGTATTAAAAAAATTGTAATGCTGCTTACCATAATTCTTCAATACACTGTTTTGGTAATAATCAAATAGATAGATTTTGTGGGTTTCCATACCTTCATCATACAAGATGAAGTTATAGAGATGCATAAAATCCTATATAATGTTATCAAAACAAACGTTATAAATGTTCCAGATAAATGTCTTCAATTTTTTTCATCTGGGAAGTGTATAATTTCCAGATACATTCCACTTGGGTTTTCGAGACTTCATCTACGTCCCTATTCTTGGAAAAAAAATCGGTAATGATATGGTATGCGGTCTACTACCCACTACCGTAGACCGCATATTATACGTTTACCAAAGAATCTCCGGAATTAAAAATTCTGGCTCTTTAGTGACATAGATAAAATCTCGAAGAACCATCCCTGAAATTTCGGATTTTTTTCATGAAATCAGTTTCCAGTAATTTGGTAGAAAAAACGTGCTCGCGCATGGTAACTATCGCATCCTCTTAGAATTCAATGCGCATCTCTCAAAATTGAGAAAAATATTCCTTACAGTTCAGAAAAATGTTTCTTACAATTGAGAGAAAATATCTTTGAATTCAGAAGACTATTTCTTACAATTCAAACAAATATTTTCGACAATTCAGAAAAATGTTTCTTACGATTGAGAGAAAACATCTTGAAATTCAGAAGACTATTTCTTATAATTCAAACAAATATTTTCGACAATTCAGAAAAATGTTTCTCATCACTCAGAACAGCATGTCTAAAAATGAAGAAACATGAATCTTGCATTTAATGTGAATATGTTTGATGACTCAGAAACATGCGTTTGAAAATCCAGAAATAAGTATCTTAAAATTCAGAACAGAGATGTTTCTGAATATTCAGACTCAGTGACTGTAAAAAATTACAGTCACTTTTTTCTTAATTTTCAGTCAAAATTTTTTTACAGTGTGCAGCGTGGTATCACGTATTTTTTTTGTTTTGATATAGATAATTTAGAAGAACTCATGAACGTACTTCATCATCAGTCTATTGACCAGGAGGATGTTGATGCTGAAATATTGATGAAGCAAGAAGCACTCACCGAACCACGGATAACCGCCAACGGAAGGTAATTCAAATGAAGTGAATATTGCGAATTTATCGGTGATAAATGATTGAGCATTTACTCATGAATAAGTTTTTACAATAACTAAACCTCTCGTCAAGTATGATTTAACTATTCCAAAAGCATAATCAATGCTAGTTGGGATACCCTCATCAAATAGTTGAAAATTACCAGTCAGTTCAGAGTAGAGGATGAATTTTCATTACTTGGCTGGAGGCGGAATCTGATAAAAAAAAAATTTACGGGTTGATGAAATTATATTTTGTAATCAAAAGACAACCCAATAGACGTAACGTCTAAGACTTGATGAAAAAACTCTGCCAATTCATACAGACACACAGTTTCCTCGATTGTGAAAACATTGTCAAATATTGCGGATTGCAAATACATTGCTCCCACATTTCTCAATTAATTGAGACGAAACTCTTATGGGACCACTATGAGATCCCAACTAAAACGTAGGATAAGTTCAATTGCGATCAGATAATAGGAAGCAGAGATATGCGCGTTCACAAAATCAAAATTTTCGATCACACTTTCCCTCAATAATCCTGTTACTTTGAATAAATTAGATTTAAACTTATATGGGACCGCTATTAACTTTGTATTTAACTCTGGTGAAAATTTCATGATGATCCAATGATAGGAACGGAAGATATTCGAGTTCGCAGTTTCTCGCTAGGACTGCACTCAGAGAAAAAAAGTTGCTGAAACAGCAAACCTCGAAAATTTGCTTTGCTGATATGGCGAAACTTGTTGCTGGATTAGCAAAAAATTTTCTATTACAGCAAAAATCTGGCTCTTTTAATAAGCGCTTGCCATTCAGCAATCCGGAATTGTAGATATACAGACGGCTAGAAAATTCTGCTGAATTAGCAAATATCTTGCTAAAATAGCAATATTTCTATTTAGCAAAACAGAGTTTTCGGAATCGCTTTTTCAGCAAGATTTTTTCTCTGCGTGTACACACATGCATCTATCCAGGCAGACAGACGCGGAACACACATTTTTTCCCGAGTTCGGGCAAACATTTTGATCTAAGAAATTTCCATTTTGAAGACAAGAAAATTTTCGGTTCCTCCGAACGATCACAAAGCTTCTTTCTGACGAGAAAGCAAATGTTGCATGGGACGTCTTTGAGATATCTTATTGAATATCATTTAGACTATTTTCTGAAAGGTATTCATGATATATTTGAGACACGTTTTATGCAACATATTTCGTCAAGTTTTAGACGTCGTGTTTGTTGGGAAATTGTATCAGAACCAGAAATGAACTGTCTGATAATTTTTTGATTTCGTAATTTCTGTGTTCGATCTTATTCACGCAGAGGAAAATTCTTGCTAAAATCTTGATCTCTCAAAATCTACATTGCTGAATTAGCAAAATATTTGCTAATTCTGCAACTTTTCTAGCAGTCTGTATACCTACAATGACGAATCGCTGTCCTTGTTACAAATAATCTATAAACTCTTATTGACGAATGGGAAAATTAATAGGTTTCAATGAAATTCAATGATATTCAATCAGAAATTTCACCATTCGTAATAGGATTCAATAGAATATTTCTACCTGGGGGATCAACAAAAGAAGAGCAAGATTTTTACTATAAAATCAAACTTTTTGCTAATTTGGCGAATGGATTCGCCATATTACCGAAGCGAATTTTTCTCCTCTTAGTGTTGCATCATACGATTCCTGTCAATTTCAATGCTGAAAAACCCAATTAGAAAAACTCATTCATTTCATTCATTAACGGCTTGAATTGCAAACCAATTCGAGTCAATCAAATCAATAGGAATTTTCAACCAGGGAAATGGGAACAACAGCTTGGATCGATTACTCGAGGAATCTTAATCAGCGGTTTCATTGTTGTTGAATAAAAAGAATTCAGTGGTATTTACTCTACTCATTTTTAAACTGAAAATTAATGTACCTAATTTTTTTACTTTTTTCAAGATGCCCACTTTGTGATGTTTCGGTGATTCCTTACTGCGGTGAAAAACTGTTTCACGATGCTTGTTGTTGCTTATCAACTCATCAGACGCCTGAAGAATGTAAAATTGCGGACTGTTCCTTCCTTCACGCTCGTAACTGTAGACAACACTTCCTGATCACCGAATGTTGTTGTAGCGGTCCATATCGTGCATCAATTGACAATTCCAAACCATGAAGTGGTTCAGCCATAAATGTTGAAATTTGTTTATTTATGTATTTATTTATTTATTCATTCGATAATTGGTGATATTTGAAAAATAAATTGTTAGAGATAGTTTGAATTTTCGTGAATTCATCGAATGGAATTTATTATTTAAATAATGAGATGTTATTTGAACAGTTGTATTGAGCAATGAATTAGGGATTATACGAAATAATGTTCATTTTAAATTTTCATCAATTCGAATTCAGTGAATGCAAATCAGAGGATTTGAAGTTGACATATCTTTGAAGATCTAATTCATCCTGTATATATAAACTTTACAGATCTCAGTGTTTTCAAATTTTTCATCTAAATTATGAAAGGATATACAAATAAATTTACATCCATTTCATTTCTATATTTTTTTTATATAATATAACATTTTTCCACTTTCAATAAAATAGAGCCGCCACTCCAATGTCTCCAATAAATAATATAGTTCATCTATGTACTATGAATATAAAGCTTTATGTCATAAGTCACAAACATTTCTTTTTTTATAAAAATATAATTCATAAAAAATCCTAGTGTGCTCGTTTATAGCTCAAATTGTACTATATTCTTGGAAATGTTGTAAACTGGCATTCCTGTATACGTATATTTATATTTATTTTGAGAATATAAATTACCAGTTCACTGGAAATATGTTTGCGTAAATATTACATTGAGAAAGAAAAACTAAATCGTCGAAAAATTATAAGACCATTTCCATCTGTTTCATAGAACCTTTTTTCAATGTGAATTTCAAACACGCGCGATAAGATCGTTGACAAAGGAAGTTTGATCGTGTGGTGAGAAAATGAATTGACGCACTGAGAAAAGGGTCTAGTTGGATATTAGACAGCTAGAAAATTTAGTCACTTTAGATAAAAATTTTGTTGCACCAACTAAATTACATTTGCCACAACTTAATTTTTTATTCTCATCGAAACTTTTATCTAGAATCTAGCTGGCATAACTGAATCTTAGTTCCTGCAGCCAGGTACTTTTCTTTGAGTGCGGTGGAGGCGAAAACGGACTTCCCTACCCAAGCAACTGACGAATGTCTATATCATATTTCATGAACATTTTATTCTCAGCTTGGTACTGTAAGAATTCCATCCCCAGTCAACATTTTGTCCTTTGTGAAATCGTTTAGACAGGTTTTAGATGTCTTGTACAACACTTTTAAATGAGCTTTAGACCAATTCTTGCCTAAAATTCACCTAAAACCCGTCTCAAAGATATTCAAAGACACAAAATTTTTACCAAAGTGTCCAGGTAGCAACGCGCATCCAAAACACATCAAAGCGTTGCGTTGCTACCTGGTTGTTTCCAAGGGAGCATCAACGATTTCACTTTTGGAGATTTCCTTCCTCATAAGAAATCAAACGGATTCAATATTGCTTCGACTAACATACAAAACCTATATCAAACCACATTCTTCAAACATCCCGGAACGATATTGAATCGGTTTGTTTTCCTGCTTTCTCGTTGAGTACTTTTCTTGCAGAGATTTTGTATAAAATTGAAATAGAGAGTCAAGAGAGTATATATATTTTCCTCACAGCAGGTCGTGCTGAAAATAGCTCACTGAAAGAAATGAATTTAGTTGATTTTACCAAAGGGGCCAACTAAATTTTTATAATTGTGGTTATTGAAAAATAGTCGTACACTGAGAAGAAGGTACCTAGTTGGGACAACTAAATGTTAGTTGCCGCAGCTAGATTTTTTTTGCGCTAGCTAGACTGTAGTTGGGGTGAGTAAAAGTCTAGCTGTCTGAAATATGAATGAAATGGTTTATTCAATGGGAATAAAAAATTTAGTTATGACAAATAAAATTTAGCTGGCACAACTAAATTTTTATTTACAGTGACTAAATTTCTTAGCTGTCGAATATTTGAATAGACCCTTTCTCTCAGTGTAGTAACTCACACAATAGTTGGATTTACTAAAAGAAAGAATTGTTGGAACCTTTGGTAGTATTTTTCTTAGTAACAGTTCCTAATAATTTCTCTGTGTGCACAACATTAATCTGTTGACAAATGCTTCACGAAGCTACGTATCAACGTATCATGCTCTATAAGCCTTAAACACATCAAGATTCATTTGATTCATGGCTCTAAGCCTGATGAATTTTCATAAAACATTCATAAATGAGGTAATGATTTGAAATCCAAACAGTAAGGTTTTTTAGCAATTTGATATGACTTGCGCGCTCACGAGGTGGGCTTGAAACGATAAAGCGGAAGAGTCAAGCTATAAGATAACAACTTTTGAGGTCATTCGATGTTCCTCATATGTGATTAAATTTAATCCCACGTTTAACTTTCGTCATCCGACAATCCAAGTCCTTTTGAAATTTCCTCAGCTGTTAATTTAGTGCCTCCTGTGGATGGACGGCTGTCGTCCGTTCGTGGTGTTGATTGAGAGGATGGAGGAGGTCCGTAAGTTGGATGATTATCTCCATGAGGTTTCTGTGAAACATGAAAAATGTGTTACATGAACAATATTTCCCCTTGTATAGCAGACCCACACAACACTACAGTCCCAGAAAAATTCTTGAAGGATTCATGAAAAACATAATTAATTCAATGAGAATTCTTTATGAATTTTTCTGGGACTGTGGTGCTGTGTGGAGAGTAATTGTATATATATTAACAGAGAGAATTGTTGGAAAAGTTTACGGTACATAGAGAGAATGAAGTAGCTATCGGAAAGACAACTATTTTTGAGATGCTACAGTTCGATACTTGCTGCCTTGCGCAAAATTATTAACACTGAATGCAGCAAAACTCACCCATATAGTAAAAATTTTGCTTCGTTTGAAAGATTTCTAGTGAATGTCCATGTTTGAAAGATTTCTCATGCAACAGTTTTCCCTGTCTTCAAAATGTCCTCATTTGAGAAATTTTAAAGATGTCCTGAGCTCGAGATCTCTCGCAGGTATCTTTTAGATTTCTTAAACACAAGACATCTTGAAGACAGTGAAAACTGTTGCATAAGAGATCATTTAGATATCCAACTTCCTGATATTTCTTGATATCCAACTTCCTGATACTTCTAGATATTTGAGTCTTCCCAACTTCCATCGTTTCCTTTTACCAAGGAGGGTAAAATCAGAAGTTTGAGTTGGAAAAAAAAGTCGCTATATCGATAAAATAATCGATAAAATCTCTTCTAATAATATCGAATACAATTACTGAATTCGATCAACTCAATTCAGATAACACAACGCGCTGTTTGAACGTTTATGAAATGTTTGAAAAATATAGAGGACGTTTTCTGAACGTTCTGCAAACATCTCGAAGACATATTTGCTGTTAGAGAATAGTGAATTATTTTTGACAAAATTATTTTCCCCTTCGGATAAAGTAATTTCAATTTTCCGATTCCTCCAACCGTATAGCACTCTCAAGTAGCACAACAGGTTAGAAATGCCAAGAAGGTTGTTGGAAGTTCTGAGCCTGTTTCAGGAACATTCTTAGAATCTTCGAATGAGACTGTTTCAGATAATTATATTCCATGCAGATTCTCAGAATGTATTTTTCGCTCGGAAACAAATAATTAGCTATTATTTGGATATCTAGCAATTAGCTACTGGGGCTATTTTTTAGCTGTCATGGCTACTCACTTAGCGATAGGTGCAAGGAATGTAGCTGCCGCAGCGAAAATTCAACAGCTAAATTAAATCATTCAAATAGCCAAATGGCTATCCAAATATCAACCACAAAACCTGTGCAGTTACAGCCACACTGAGAACCCAATTTCTTAAACTCGAAGAAAATTTCTTCGCCCTCATTCTGATAAATCTTGTTCCAGATGGGAAAATTATTCATTTCAATGTAAAAATTTTTCATTGAATTGAAATCACATTCTCCAAATTCAAGAAGGATTATATTTCTGTTTCAATTTTAGCATTTTTCGTTTCAATGTGATGAAAAATTTTTCCATTGAAAAAAATATTTATTAGAAAGAGGGCAAAGAAAAGTTTCTTTCAGTCTAAGAAATTGGGTTCTCAGTGTACGATTTCCTACTATGGTAGCTAAAAAATAGCTACAGCTGCAATTATTTCAACTATAGCAGTGGGAAAAAGGGTGCGAAAAAACTGAGTAGTTCCCAAAGCTATTTTATTTTTTTTTGCGTGCGAATTTATCCAAAAAAAGTCTCACTTGCACATTCTACGCATGATCACGGAAACAACGCAGAATGTTTGAAATGTTCTTGTGCTATTTGAGATCAGCGCTCGTGCAGTTCCAAAAGTTTTTCAAAAGATGTCGTACGTAAAATTAAAAAAACACGTTGCAGAAAACTTCTGGAACTTCATAATCCATGATTCCCTGAGCATTTCCGGTAAAACTTTGGAACAACATCATAGCGATATTCGTGCAGTCTTGAAAGTACTTGTTATAAGAATTACAACAATTAACATTAAAAAATAAGATTCCAAGAATATGCAGCGATATTATGTTGACAAGTGATATTTTAAAGATATTCCTGCAAGTCACTTTTGCAATATTTTATTTGTGAATTGAGAGACAAGTTTTTTCAATATCACGTCAATATCGATTCGATAATGTTAATACGAAATTTTGATGAAAATCCTCAGTGGGGATGCTATGCAAGTAGATTTTTTCTTTACATAGTAAAATGTATGATCAAGTACGACATGATTCTGATTGGTAATTGATTAAACTCCAATATACTCACATCTTTACCGTGTTTACTCAATCCATCCAAAGCGGAACTGAATAAAGCGGATCCTATGCCTGAAAGGAGATCGGATCCACCGGAAGATTGTTGTCCATAACCACCTGATTGAGGGGCATTGTATCCTCCAGACGGTTGATAAGAAGGTTGATGTGAACCTCCTCCACCGCCTAAGACTCCCCCAAGAATGGATCCCAAAGCTCCTCCTAATGGATCTGATGGTTGATTCGACGGGGGAGGGTGTTGCCCACCACCACCACCACCACTACCACCTAAGACTCCACCGAGGATTGAACCTAAAGCTCCACCAAATGGATCCGTTGGTTGACCTTGAGGTTGGGGCTCATGATGACCGCCTCCTCCTTATAATAACAAATGTCTTATTTCAATTTCCTCAATGATAAACTCTCATTAAATGTAAACATAATTAATAGTGTACTACTCATTAAGCAGAGAAATGAGAAACCTCCGACAATTGTGGAACAATGACACGAGGAGAAATTTTCAATTTCTCCTCGATGGGAACATACTATTTTTTCCCAACCCTGCAATGAAAGAAGGAATGCTTCCACCATGTCCTAAACCCTTGTCGTAGTCGCGGATTAGGTAGAAATCGTACCCAAGCTCCATTTGTATGATTTTATGTAGAATGTGAAACGATAATCAACACTTCATGTATATATAGTTTAAAACGGAAGAAAAGTTGATATTTCCTTCCCGCTTCAACGGCCAGAAGGTGAACATTTTTCTCCCGCTCTCAACCAGCGAACGGAAAGTAAGCATTTTCCTCCCGTCTTGGTAAGTTCGTCTGGAATCAAGCAATTTCCCCCTTCAAGATAGGTCTGAAAACATACGCTTTCATCGCAGGTGTGGAACAAGCGTAATTTTCGACCTCAACAGTTCGCGCACGTCTCTCAGTAAGCTTTTTCCTAGCATTTATGTGTATCAAATTCAAATTTACTATTCCAAAAGAAAATTGTATATTGTCGTTAATTGAATTCACATTATCAATGTATTTCATAAAAATGAATTTTTGACTTCTTCTTTGGAAGAATTCTTTTCGAAAGATTGAACACTATTATCGATTTCATCAATAATACAGTATTGCAATTAAAACTGGTTTTGCCCCGTATTGATTATGGATTTTACTTAATATCTGATCTCCTCGTTGCAGTTAAATTCCATCAATACGTGATTGGATAATAATATACAAAATCTTAGTGTGTAATCTTAGTTTATAACGATAATAGTAATTCTCTAACGAACATTTGAATAAAATATTTGAAAAAACGATTATTAATCGGAAAGAATAGTTGTAATCACGAATCTCCAAGATGTTCTCTCAGATTATCATATATGATCGTCAACATCGTGTGACGGATTACTGAAATCACTCCATCGTTTCACGAAAATAGAATGATTACCAAATAACGTCTCACTATTAACACCAGCGTAGAAAGTGAAGCGATGTCTCGAGTGATAATCACGATCTGCGATTTATCTTTGTTCGGAATTTATAGCCTTGAAAGTAATGATAGCTTCCATACCGTGATGATGTAATTTGTATTAAATCATTCGCGCATTCCTTCGAAGTGTCTCTGATTCATAAGAATACGGATTCTGCCACAGCCTGTGACATCTTTTCTAAGAGATATATTCACGTCCACGCGACTGTATTTTTAAAAGTTACGTCAAAAGAATAATTGTTCCTATCAAACTTGATGATGAGCCATTCGTTATACCCATACCCATATTTTAGTTTCAATCTTACAATAACATTGTTTTGTAATTTTCAATTTTAATTTGCATTGGAACAAATGAATCCAATTATCTACAAAGATTGAAATTATACATCGTTTTTGTAGCCAATCATAACTACACTGTAAGAAAAGCGATGTGAGAATTAACACCGCGTGGATTCTATAAAAGTCCACCCCGGAATTCGGTGTTAAAATAACTCCAAATGGTGTTGGAATGACACCATACGGTGTCAAAATAATACCGTCAGGTGCTGAAACAAAACCATTCGGAATGGACTCTTTCTAACACCGTCAAATTGTTTACAAAGTACACGGAAAAAAGAAAATTGAGAAATTTACCTTGTAGGATGAATAATTTTTACAAAATAGATTGTCAAATAATTCACATTATAAGACAAAAATAGATATCATGTCTCTTATCATGTGAATTATTTGACAACATATTTTGTAAAAAGTTTCCATTTAAAGACTCGAAGCGACGCGTTGTCATCCTACAACGTAAATTTCTCCATTTTCTTCTTTCCGTGTACGATACAGGTTTTTCAGTAAAAAGTGATTTGAAATATAAAACGTACCTATTGCGTCTAGAATGGATCCTACAACGTTTCCACCTTGTCCCTGAGATGGATAGCCTTGGTTACCGCTACCTTGCAATGCATTGGAAGCCAAACTGCTAGCCAAAGCCGCTCCTAGGGCCCCCAAATTACCTAAGCCACCGCTTTCACTCTCCGTACGCGAACCCTCTACTTTTTCATGATCTTTTTCTTCATCTTTCTTTTTCTGTGAATACAAAATTCATTATAAGATAAAAAATTTGATCAAGAAAGGGTAAACTTATTTCATTTTCCCGGCATAGCGGTGTTTCATCTTTACTCACATTAAGAGCATGCATAGCAGCGGCTACTCCTCCGGCGGCTACTAAACCTCCTAAAGCCATACCCACTTTATCCAAGCAACCACCGAATACGTCCTCTTCTTCAGGCTGCTCGTATCCGTACGCTCGTGGCGGAGGTGGTCCATATCCACCAGGTGGAGCAGGCCCGTAACCCCCAGGAGGAGGAGGTCCATACCCTGCGAATGGAGGTGGCCCGTAACCTCCAGGTGCGGGAGGTCCATTAGGATCCAAAGTTGGATACAAGCCACCTGGTCCTATTTGAAAAATAGAAATTGAATGAAGAATGCAAATCTTTTCATGCGTTGTTAGAAATCTAATCTTTTACCTGGAGGACCAAAATTAGCGGGTGGTACATCTGGTACGGACATCGGCCGTGGCGATGACGGCGGTGCCGCATGCACTTGTTCGTAATAGATCGAATGAATTTCGACATCTCCATCGATTACCAAATGTGTAACTTTTTGATACGGTAATCTATGAAGAAATTCAGCGAAATGTCTGCCGTTGATGGCAATTTTATACAGAGCGGGTTCGCAGAGGATGAGTATTTCGAATCCTTGACCAGGTTGAATGGGTAAAGGACCATCGTTTTCCTCCTCGCCCCAGCTCATCGATTCGATATGATTCCTAGTGACTATACCTTCGGGGAACCGTGGAGAAACGTGTAAGGCTATGTCGTCTCTTGGGTTCAAAGTTGGCCCAAGTTGATAGTTAACGGCAAAACGGACTGCGTCGGGAGGAACTTTTCCTTGAACTTTGACCATCTTCCCTGGTGTGAGACCTCCCTCAACCCTCCCAACATAAGGGATTTCCTACGAGAATTCATAGAAACTTTATATCCCATCATTGTTATTTTTAATCACATATTACAAGTGCGGTAAGGAAATTTGATTTGTTTTTGGAACTTTGTTGTATGCGATGTCAGAATTTGATGCGATAGTAATGGAAGATTGAAACCTTGAAGTGTTCAATCATTATATTGAATATGAAAGAATTTTCATACTTTATAATAATTTTAAAATCACAAGCATGAGAAGTTATGTATTATTTTCTTGACGCTTGAAATTTATGGGTTCAAAGTTCATGGTCAGTTGAATATACAGTATATCTTAATGCGCGTTCCAATTTCAACGGGATATTGATTTCTCCATATTTCTTCGTTACAGATTTTTCGTCAACTAGAGTGAATTTAGAATTGATTAGTTTAAAATATAGGATCGAATTTTGAAAAATCAATACACACTATGATAAAATATGAATTCTACATGGATGATTAATTGTATTTATTGTACTCCAATTGAATCATTGAAATCCAAAAATGTTGACGGTGGTTTATCGTAAGATCGTAAGGTTTTAGTTTCGATTTTCAATTCATATAGAATTAAGATTATCAATCGTTGACAATATGAATATCAATTTCTTTATAAAATGAGAACACGGATTCAATTTATTCCTAATGGGATAACTGAAACTTGAGGTTTAAAGAATACATTGAACGATGTTACATATTTCTTATAATCCTATCAAAATTTTCTAACGGTCTCGTGTATTCATCCGACAGGATTTCGTATCGTTTCAGCATTGAACTTAGAGTTAATAATAGCATAACACACAACACGAATATGCTGTATAGAATACTCGGAGAAAATTCAACGATATTCATCGCGTTGGCGTTGTTAGAATTCCAAGAATTAGGTGTACCGAGAACGTGACCCAAAAGTAAGACTCTTCAAAGTATGGAGTGATTTTATATTGAGTTTATTATTGTTATCATAATCGCGAAAACTCTTGAGAATGACAATAAATTACAGAGCAAACATAGTCCCTAAATTCGGGCCATTTTTGTTTTCACCGTGTAACGTGGGTCAAAAAAGTTCTTCACGTAAATTTTCATATAAT
This sequence comes from Gonatopus flavifemur, assembly GCA_018340375.1. Taxonomy (NCBI): domain Eukaryota; kingdom Metazoa; phylum Arthropoda; class Insecta; order Hymenoptera; family Dryinidae; genus Gonatopus; species Gonatopus flavifemur. The sequence goes on from JAFFJZ010000007.1 coordinate 21,421,914, forward strand.
TGGAGCATGAAAAATTACATAGGATAGGAAGATTTATATATAATCAATGTACAATTCTGTTTCGGGGAATTATTTTATGAAATTCATCAAGAATTTATGTACACCGTAACAAGGGTTATGTTAATAGTTAACATATATCAATTTTAAATCCGACCTAATGTAACATAACTTCAAATACAATCTATTGTTTTGATGTACAATGTAATCTATTAATAGTTAACTGATGATCCATTGTAATTGAATATGATGAGTAATTAATACAAATATGATGGCATTCATAATCTATTATATTAATGGGTGATAGATCATCAGATAACTATTGATATAATATATTATATGTGAATAAAATAGATTAACCCAGCAAACACGACTGCTGGCGTTTCAAAGAACCAGTGACGGCTCTTCAACGGCATTGCCGGACCATCAGCGGCCCATTGAAACGCCAGTAATCATTGTTTGTAGGGTAACCTTAATGTCATCCTATATCAAGTCGGATTTCAAACTGATATTTGTTAACTATTAATTCAACCTTTTTACAGTGTACAATTTAAATATACAGAATAATTTTCGAACTGTACGAAGGGTGGTCCTCGAGATGAAACCTGAAAATTCTTTTCTCCGATGGAATATTTACAACCACAATGAATTGACCATTCAGGTAGCGAGTACCATGGTCACCACTCCCAGGGCCGATGGAACAAAAACGGAGCTAATGAAAGAAATCGTTACAAGGCATTGTATGTGATGGAATTTTGGTGTGCCGAATTCAGCACACCAAAAAAGAGATTGATGTGCCGAGACTGCCGAGTATTTGACCCTGGAGTCGACTTTTCACCTGCCCTGACTATTCCAATGATGAATCGGGGTACTTATGTAGCTTTCACTTGCTTAGTTCGAGCCAGCTCGGTAACTGAGCATTCTAAGGTATTTTGTAGAGGCGTTGCCTGACCAGTATCCTCCTGCAACACCTTGTATATACAATGGGAGAGGGTTGTTTTCACAAAACACTCCCGACTTCTCATCGGCGTATTCCTGAGCGAAAACTAAGAAATTCTTTTCTTTACACTGAGAAAAAAAATTCTTCCCACTAAGTAAATAGTTCATTTGTCTTCTCTCCATAACATATTCCTAGGAAATCATAAAATATTCAATCAAATCAAATAATGGAATGCTTCTCCCAAATAAATTGGTCTTCTAAATGAATAATTCATTAGCTACAAGTAATAAATTTCTGCATCCAATAGAGTCTTTAATTTCTACAAATAAATATTTTATGGACAATAAATAAATATATTGTGCAGTGTACTACTTCTCAATTCGAAGCTTAGTTTCAGAGCTGATTTTCATCAATCAGGCAGCAGTTACAAAAGTGTCATCATAATACCCATCGATCATTGGCTCTCTCAATTCCTTGGAGTGAAAAATTCACTCTTGAAGAGTGAAAATACTGCAAGTCCAGGAAGAGTGAGATTACACTTTTAAAGAGTGAATTCTCAATCTAACAGAGTGAAGTTTTAACTCGGTTTAAAGAGTGACATTTCACTTTCTTTTAAGAGTGGAATCCTCACACCAAGAGGGTGAAAAATTCACTCTTATGGAGTGAAAACTTACTTTTTAGGAGTGGAATCTCACTCTTGTTAGACTTGCAGTATTTTCACTCTCCAGGAGTGGATATTCACTCCAAGGAATTTAGAGAGGGAGTAGCCAATGTATTTTTCACCTGAATGATCGATTCATTCTGTTGATAACTCAAAAACCCATCTGTGGATCGAAAAGAGTTGCACACAGAAAAATTTCTTATTATAAATTACTAGACTCGTTCGTAAATTTAGGATATATTTGCATTTTGTTGTTATATACCGAACAACGACTCCTCACAAGTACCAGACTTCCTATTACAAAATGGCATTATTATTCTTGCATTGAATAATAGGATGTCTGGTACAATATTTTTGAGAAGATAGTGTTGAATATGTAACTCCAAAATCTAAGTGTATCTTCAATACACCAGCGAGTCTAGTAATTTATAATAGGAAATTCGTCTCCATGTATAAACAAAAGTTTCTCAATTTTTTTTTTCAGGAATATGCTGGTGGAAGACGTGAATTTTGTTCTGAAACACTCGTTGCATTGCATAAGAATGGTATATAAAATGATTTTGCATCACAGGATTGTATATAATTTTTATGAAGTTTATATACAATTTTTCCGAATTAACTTTGAAATGTGAATCCAACGATCCTTCTTCAACTTGACTCTTCACATGACAGTTGAATTCTCAATTGAAAGGACAAAAAAGTTGATATCATATCTACACTTTAAATACCGAAAGTAGATGTCTCATTAATAAGTTAAAATGATTCAAATTTGATGTTCCATGTCTAGTGGAATTCCATTCGATTTAAATTGATCGATATCAATCTCTAAGTGATTTCTCATTTTCACCCGTTTATTCCGCCCCACTGACAACCGCAATTAGCCTTGAACATAGTCCTTGCGAATTTAATTGTGCGTTTTGCCCTTGACTACGGTCATGAATACCATAGGAAATAAATAACACGATGAAAATCTGTTTAATTTATCCATTTGTTCGATACATGACACTTGTGACATCAAATTCATCTTATTGTTTTATAAATCTCCAGCATAATTTCTGTACATGACACTGGTTTCCACAAAAATCTTGTTCACTCTTTACAACCATTATCTTCCCTAACAGCACAATGTGTCTCTGGGACGTTTTCTGAACGTTCAGAAAACCTCTCCTACGTTCTATAAACCTTCCATAAACGTTCCAGTGGCACGTTGTGCTGTCTGGGTTTGTGTATGAAAAAACAATTAAAATTATTTAATTTAGATGGTATATTATCTCTTGTTTTTTACTCTCATTCAACTCTTATGTCATTTCCGCATTTTACATGACAAAATATTTTGTAATGAAGTTACGCCAATGCGGATACCGCATTCTTTGTGGATCAATGAAAAATCCATCGTTCTTAAATGATATTTTTGAAACAGTTGATTCACAAAATAACTTACAGGATTCGTAACTGGATCTGAGGCCATTATCAAACACTTTTATCGAAATTTCAACACCGATTTATACTTTTGTTATCAAACAAAATTGACAGAAGTTTCAACACGAGATGTTCATTCGAGGAAGACGACCACAGCAGCACCTTCTTTTTCGCTTCTTACCATATTTCTATTTACAGTGCTGACGTTTCACATGGAACTAAACGATGATGGTATATGTCGCGAATAACATGATCAACTATACTGCAAGGATGTTTCACCCTAAGTTTATTCCCAGAGAGTGTGTGCTCCGTGACTGACGTCATAAATGAATTGAAGAGCATGAGATTGTATTCAATGATTTATTCGTGAGAATGCCGTACGAATATCCATACGATATATGCTGAAACATTCTTATGATACATGAGTAGTTATAATTTCTAAAAACGCGTTTGAGTGATCGCAAATGACCTATCTTTTTCTAATTACCTACTCGTATAACACCATTTCTTTCAGGAATGTTTCAAAAATGTCTCCATTGCAAGAGCGGGTAAAGAAGCCTGATTCAAAAGTGTTGAAGAAACATTTGTAAAACATTTCTAAGTTCGATCGATGAATTATATGATGCATTACTGAAGTGGGTATAGAAACTTCCAACAGAAAAGGTAGGACTGGAAATTGTGAATGCGTTTTCTAAAAGAAAAAAGGGGAATTAATTAATCTTCTTGTATTGGCTTTCATGCTACATCGGTAATTTTATTGAGATTGAGATAACAAGTGGCGCAATCTTGAGGCAAAAAGAGGAAGATCATACTCGCTTCAACTGGAATTGAAATCCCCCAAGACGCTCCAGTTGTATGGAATCATAAGGCTTGATCAGAAGATAAAATAGATTCCGTGGATCAGAAAGTTCCGTGGATTTCATAGTTTCAAATACTGAAAGATCAATAGCGCAAGATGAGAGAATATCTTTTTTACGTATTAAAGGTTTTTCAACTTTTGAATTTGAATTAGGGTATCATTAAGAGGAGATGAGTATTACCAACTGAGCACATTGGTCAGACAAAGATGAGCTAATACGATAGAAAGAGAAGTCTCGTTAAACGCTTGTATCCGCTTCAATTCAAAACATCTCAAATATCATAGGTTGCTTTGATGAAAATATTTATTATCCGTCATGTCACTTGGAGGAAGTTGTTTGCGATTTTCCAATAATCCATTTTCATGATTTCTATTTGTAAAAGAGATCGAAACAAATCGATATTGATCCTTCGTAATATGCGGGTAATCTCGAAGTACTTAAATACTCACTTTGTGAATCATGAGTTCAAATCACGTAATGTATGACGATTGATCTCTTCTCGCATTGAATCATCAACTCTACAATATTTTCTAATGACAAGTCCTTTCCAAAGTCGAAATTTCGAACCCACAAAACACAATTTGTTACCGTATCATAACTACAATGTAACTTAAGATCACACGCAATATCAACTGTTCGTTACATGCAATGGCCCTAGTGAAAATGGGAGCGTAAGAAGGGTATAAAGCGACGTGGAAGAGGAAACAAAACAGTATCCAAGCGCGGAAAAAGCGAAAATTGAAACATTTGACGCTTCATTTGTTTCAATCTCCGCTTCCAGCGAGCAGAAATTGTCACCAGGGGGGCTGGTAACTTGTAATTTCACACTCATCAAAAGTTGCCACAATGTAACCACAATATGACATGTTTCATTTTAGCAACATCGTGGTTTCATCGATCTGTTATAAGTTATACTATTAAACCCGATATATTTTTTTCACGCCAGTTTTGAGGTTGAACACACACATAGATATATGGATATATATGCGGGTGACCTCGAATATCAGGTCAAAAAGTGTCTACGATGCATATTTTTCAAAATAGAAAGGTCATCACCAGGGGTGCCCAAGTCACGGTGCAATGGTGCAACTTGCACCATGGAAATTTTTGGGGGGGATTTTTTATCGCGGGGAATTTGAGAATTGTTCTTTAAAAGTAATCACACCAAGGAAATGTGTTCTATACAATGTGGGATTCAAATAAAAATCTACTTATTTCAAATGAAATTGAATTTTGCAGTGGTTTGAATTGTTTATTGAAACTAATCATCCACATGGCATAAAGACTTCTAAAAGGTATCTGGCAAATGAGCATGATAATAGACATCTAATATGATTCTGAAACATATCTTATGCAACGCGTTCACGGGTCCCGAGTTTAGGTGGTTTGTGCCCTTCCCCCCAAACAATTTGTTAGAAGGGCTGAGCTCCTTCAAATTTTGAAAAAAGTAGTGGACCAATTATATTCTTCCTGTAGAAATTCCATAAACTTTTGTCTACAATAGAAAAAACGTTCCTCAACCCCCTTTCCCCAATAATCTTTATAACTTGGTGTCCATGAGCACGGTAGAACAATTTAAGAACTTAATGATATTGGCCAGTGAAAAAGATATATTGGATAAGATATCCGATGATAATATTATACAAAGTTTTGCCATTTCCTTCAAGAATCGGCAATCAATATTGCTATCAAATTAAAAATATTATGCCTTCTACAACACCATATATTTAGATATCAATAATGTCGAAACATAATTTATAGATATTATTCAAAACTCATGTAAGCCTATGAAAATTTTCCAGTGGAGAAGGGGCTTTTTCTGCTTGGTAACTAAAGGGGGATTCCCGCACCATGTATTATAGGGGGGATGGGCACTCCTGGTCATCATAATTGCATGTAATCGCCATGTAACCAACACAAAAAATGTTTTGTTATAGTGACGTAGCGGCTACTTTTCTTGAGTGTGAAATTACAAGTTGCCTGTCCATTGTATGCAACAAGCAGGTGACATTGCATGTGATTTTGAAATCACATTACACCGATAATACGGTGACAAACTGTGTTTGGTGGGAAGGATCCAAATTTCTTGAAAAACAAAGTTTATTCATTGATTCCCTCTGATGAGAATGGATTCTCATCGAATTTCATTGAATCAGTGTATCTAAAGAATGACTATTTGTTATGAGATGGAGAAAAATATTCAAGATGTCAATTATTCTCGTTTTGTGACGCAACGAAATATGAGCAACTACTAGCATAGTGAATTCAGCGTAAGACTGATTAAACTCTGGTTAAAAAAGTTCATAGAATTGGACGAAATGAAATTTAATGGGATTTGGTCAGAACATTGTGCAAAGTTCAATCAGATTTGGCAAGACTCAATCAGAATTACATTGAAAAAAAAACACTAATCTGATTAAATCTCATTGAAGATGGTTGAATAGGATTTGGTCAGAACATTGTGGAAGGTTTATTTAAGGGGGGGGGGGGTATGGTTATTTCGACGGAAAAAAGACATGTTTTTAAGATTTTTTTCTGCTTATACAGATGTTGTAAGTTTATTGAGTCAATCTCCATATGATAATGTAACATTCCAACAATACTTTATTAAATTTTCATCGCAAAATATTGGAAATTGAGCGAGTGATCAGAAATCTCCGGAGGTGCCTCGAAAAAAAGTTGTTTCGCGGTGTTCACGATAACTTGTGACAGAATCATCTGAAACAAAAAAACCGAAATGCATTCGTTAAAGGAGATGTTTTTCGAGGTAATGACAAGGGGATTTTGTTTTTCTTCATTTTTAAATTTTTCGCGACACTTTGAAGCAAGAAAACCGATTTTCGCATGAAACAATCAACCTATTTGTTGTTGTAAAATCAACAAATATTAGAAAAAAAAGGCCTCGATGTTACCTGGGAAATCGTGTGAAAAAGTACTGTGTAAAATTTCAAAACGATTGGTCCAGTAGATTTCGAGTTATCGTGAACACCGCAAAACAACTTTTTTTCGAGGCACCTCCGGAGATTTCTTATCACTCGCTCAATTTCCAATATTTTGCGATGAAAATTTAGTAAAGTATTGTTGGAATGTTACATTATCATATGGAGATTGACTCAATAAACTTACAACATCTGTATAAGCAGAAAAAAATCTTAAAAACATGTCTTTTTTCCGTCGAAATAACCATACCCCCCCCCCCCCCCCCTTAATGAGATTTGGTGAGAATCAATCGGTAAGTTTAACCAGGGAAATCGGAGGGAGCTCTTAAGGGGTTATATACAAGGTTACCCAAGTCGGATAGATTATATTTGGGGAGCATATTCTGCAGCCAAAATGCAACAACTTATGTATTTGGCAAAATTTTTTTTGAGGTTTAGTTTTCGAGATATAAGCATTTTTAGATTTTTCTTCAAATCCAAATCACTCAAAAGCACGATATGCTACGTAGGGAAGCGAGGGGCTAGTTGTAACAGGGGTAAGTAGTAACACGCGAATTATTCGATGGATTTCAAGTATTGCCGCTGGATTTTGAATTGAATCTCCTATCTATGATGTGCTCCATTAACTACACACTATCGGTATCTCGTGAGACAGTGCTGGGAGTGTCTAGAAACATAGGATCCATTTGAGTCAGAAAATTAAAAAAACATCGTTTTGCGAACATTGATTTCAGTCCTATTAATCGATCCTATTCAAATATGTAAGTGACTATTTATTTTGTCTATTTATTGAGCTTTGAAATGCTTCAATAACTTTTTCATGAATCGTGTATAGTTTTTGAATAGTCAACGAATATATCCGAAATCATACGATGGGGCAAGTTGTAACAAACTTTCATGGTATATTGTAACATGTTTCGGTTCGTGCTTATTCGACTTGGTTCGACTTATTTCTTTAATTGTTGATATGCAAATGTCTTTATTCCATCCATTCTTCTTCCATCTAGAAATGAGAAATTATGAAAGAAAATTTGAAACAGGTTCAGACAATGAAGATGCCCTGATTCAGATATTATACAAGAAACAAGTGCAATACACAATGATGCTAAATTTTGCTAGCATTATTGTGTATTACACATGTTTGTTTGTGCTATGTTGAATGCCCGAATAATTCTTTATGGAATTGCGATGTGAGTTCTTTTTGTACATTGGGGGTGTTCTTCAAGAGTTCATTTGGAATTCAAAGTATTCGTAATGAATACTCAATTGATAATCCTTATCAAGTTTACGGATTTTTATTGATTCTATTTTGATTGATTGAATATGATTCAATCTTAGTCATAATTATAAGTGGCTATGAAATTTAACTGAATAATGTCGGAGTCCCATAATGATTGTGGTAATAGGCTCATAAGTACAGGATGATTCTACAACCTTGAGCTTAATTTTTCAAAGTTTATTTTCGTAATAAGTATTGTAAATTCGGATCAATAAAAAAAATAGTCAGCTCAGCTCATTTATCAATAAGTATTGTACCATAACAAAAAGTTAACATGTTTTCAATGAGCACCTATTCTAGTGTTACTATTTGCCCCAAGCCTGTTACAAGTACGGGGTAAGTTGTAACAGCTGAATTGTTTTGGAATAATGTCTGTTGTGCTTAAATCAGCAAACTTTTTGATGACTATCTTTTTGCATATGATGAGTGAATGTTCACGCTTACGAAACATTCAATGATGAGCAAGAAATTATGGATATATTTCACAATATTAGCATTTTTCCAAAAACTGTTACAACTAGCCCCTCGCTCCCCTACTTGAGGTTGGGACCATTGGCTAAGTTGGAAAACGGCGGATGTCTGGAAAAAAATTTCAACTATCCCATCATTGTTTGTTCCGGAGCGATAGCGATTTGAAATTTTTGAGCTTCTAGCCAATCACCGTTCAGCAACTTTAAATCGTTATAGCTCCGGAACAAACAATGATAGGATAGTTAAATTTTTTTTCCAGAGATCCGCCGTCTTCCAACTTGACCATTGGTCCCAACCTCAAGTATGTAGCATATCGTGCTTTCGAGTGATTTGGATTTGAAAAAAAATCTAAAAATGCTTATATCTCGAAAACCAAGCCTCAAAAAAAAGTTTGCCAAATACAAAAGTTCTTGCATTTTGGCTGCAGAATATGCTTCCCAAATATAATCTATCCGACTTGTGTCACCTTGTACAGTTGAAATTTTCAAAAAATCGATTTTCTTTTATTCCATTTTCGTAATGTACATACATTCAAGTACACACAAAATTTCGAGTCAATTCGGCGATTAATGTCCAAGTTACACGCATATTTGTAAAATTTTTTTACTTCATGTTGAGTGCTTTTGAAACTTTGAATGCGTTTTTCTCCAAACTGTGTTTTCAAAGTCGGCGACCAAGATTTCTCGACCAATTCGTCTCAAATTTTAACACAAGCTTGTTGACTATATTTTTTAGTACCTAATTAATCGAAGGTTTCTTCTCACCGATGAATGTATTTTTTTTATGAACAATTTAAGGTCAAAATTTTTGTGAAAAATCGATTTGTTTTTTAGAAGCCGCCGTTTTGTCAAAAAATTTTATTTTGCTCATTCCTTCGATTAATTACTAGATTATACATTGCTTTAACGAAATCCGTTTGGTTTTCTTATTTTACAAGATTCAGTCCCGAGATATCGTGGTCACCGCAAAGCGCTTTTGTTGAGAGGAGCTCTGGGAGATCAGCTATAACGGCTCTCAAAATTATTATTTTTAGGAATAAAAAATGTTGGAATACAGTTGAAAGTTATCTCGATATGTGTACAAATTTTGACATTAATCAATCCAACTGTCTTTTCACGAAAAATTCTTGAAAGATCCCTTTTTTTGCGCCTCTTAAGAGGATACCAAAGTTACCATCGGAGCACGTTTTCTTGCACTAAAATACTCGAAACTGATTTCATAAAAAAATCTGAAATTTCCAGGGATGATTCTTTGAGACTTCATCTAGGGCTGTACAGAGCCCGAATTTTGAATTTCGGAAAAAAAATTTTGAAACAAAACAAAATCGTGAAATTTTTAGAAGAGACAGTGAAGTCTCTAAACATTTAGAACACTTCTGGTTCAATTTGTTAACTCTCCCAAGTAGAACGGAGAAGTAAAAACCCGTCATTTTTATCTCGTTTCAAAGTCCTCAAAAAACGTCAAAAATGGTACACCTGCGAGCATTACATTGTGACGTCATTTCATATGCATTCATTCGGACCTCATTTTCATCTTGGAATATATTAATTATCATATAATTATCATCATATTGAAAATATAAAAATATAAAAATGATGTTAAGAAGATATAATTCTGATGGAACCTTCATTTATTTCAAAATATGCCATGAAATTAAACATTTCTCTCACATGATTATATGTCATGTTATTTGTTCAAATTTAATGTTGCTGAATCGTTTATTCCCTGGTGCACGGAGAAAAAGGAATTCGCTGTGGCAGCGAAATCTACTTTTGCTGGGTTCCTTTTGCCAGAGCAGCAAATTTTTTGCTGTGACAGCACTCTTGTTAGCTGCGACAGCGAATTTTCAGCTGTGGCACCAAAAAATGTTTGCTACCCCAGCAAAATTTGTTTGCTATTCTATATATAATACTGAAAATTTGCTGGCGGAGCAAACATTTTTTGCTGCCACAGCTAAAAAATTGCTGTCGTAGCTAACACGATTGCTGTTATAGCAAATTTTTAGCTAGGTCAGCAAAAAATTTTGCTATTCTATATATAATACCTCGATTTGCTGCGTCAGCAAATTTTTTCTCTCCGTGTGAAAATAAAGTGTTACACCGTTGTTACGAGGTTCATCCGAATGTACCCGGAGTGGTGTTTCGCGCCGTGGAATGCATCGCAAATGTATTTTGTTACACTTCGTTTTTACCAGGGTTGACACGAATTGGTGATTGAATAAGGCAATCCTCAGCTTTTGAAGACCCAAATTTCGCAGTACACCCTTTGAATAATGTCTCCAGTTCCGAGGAATCAATTCCAAAAGATAGACCTCATGATTTTTCAGATTTGATGAGTTTGAATTTTCGTTTCGTTTCTTTAAACCACTCAAACTCCAACAATATAAAATTTACGCATTTTCTAGATCAACAAATTTATTTATTTCTAATGAAAATTTTGACGGTGACTGATATATGACGGTTTTTTGTTAAAATGACGTTTTTTTGATTAATTTGTTCTACTTGGGTTCATAAATAAGTTTTCAAGGTGATAGTATCGTAAGGTATCTCTATTTTTTTTATACTTGCAATCAAATCAGGGGAAGTTTCGTAAGCAGAAAAGTCTGTGGAGGGTTGAAAAATTTATTTCACAGTCTCGAATTGTACGTCGGAGTGTTCTGACGTGGAGTAAAATTATACATTTCTTTGAAAGTCATGAAACGAATTTATTTATGTTAGATTATGTCAAAAAGAATAAGATAAAAAAGGAAATATTGTGTCTTAATTGATAATGCCAGTTAGGATGATATACCTTCAATGGATTAGGGAGAGACAAATCGATCATTCCTTCTAGTTTCTCTCCTTCACTCCCGTCGAAGTTGTGCCAACCTGCTCACTAGATGACGTGCTTAAAGGTGATTCTTTGATTTTCACTATACCTCACTCTTCCTGGATTATTCAACATTGAATAAAACAGGAACATAATGGCATTTCGATGACCCATGTGGAAAAAATATCCAAAAATGTATACAAATCGTATATAGTGTTGGACATTTTTTCCACATGGGAATATTCAAATTCCAATCATGGAAAAAAATGTTTGACTGTATCAGCTAAATTTTGGCTGCTGCAGCGAAATATCTAGCTATGATAGCTAGAATCTAGCTGATACAGTTAAACATTTTTTTCCGTGATTGACTTCATCTTACAAATGACAAAAGATGGGATATTTTTACGATGTTCGGTGGGTCACAGAGGTATTTTTCCAAGGGAATTTCTATATAATTATACAAAAGTTGTACATATTGTAAATATTTGTACATGAATGACAGTGCGACCTCTCAACAAGAACGCTCGCTCTCTCCCTTCAACGCAAGGCAGAAACTATTTGATTGAGAAAAAGGGCAAGCGTTCTTATTGGTAGGTCGCACTGTACATGAAATAATGTACTAGAAAACAGGGACTGTAACGTTATTCACTTTCGTTACTCATTCTTTATAAAAGATATATAATAATATATATATTGTACACAACTTATATATTTATTATATATATTTTATATATAATGAGTAACGAAAGTGAATAACGTTACAGTCCCCGCTAGAAAATCATTTCCATAAAATTTGTATTTAATGTTTATATATTTCATATATATTCTGTATATAACTTGAATATAAATTCCGAGAGATCATTTTTCAGGACAGGAATTTGCCTCACTTATTATACAGTTCATATACAAATAATTTAAACGGGGCTTTTTTCATGAGGGGATATTTCCTCACCATTTTTATGTTAAAACAGAAAGAAAAATGAAAGAGTTGTCATCCGCAATCGAGTGAAACGTATAATCTCTCATAAATGAGTCTTCCTCGCGTATTCCGTAGAGTTATGATGCCATTCCTCATAATTACATAAATGTCATAAAAATAAGACAGCAAGTAAATGGAAACTTCTAACAACTTCTTATCGAGTGGTGGACGAGAGGGTTCTATTTTGGATATGTAGTTCTTTGAACTATAATAATTTAGATCAAGAGGTTCGTTCTTAATTTATGAAGATGAATCCCACACTTGCCAAGTATCGAGGCTACTGATGAATGTAGCATATTCAAGATCGATGATATTTTGAAAAATATTTCTTGGAAATTAGTAACACGATTGTAATTATTGCGTGTAATATATATATATATATGAATAATTATCCTGTTCATTGTGATTTTGTATAACACTTATTGCATACTTCTTATTTGAAATTCGTTATTCTCATCCATTCGATTGCGTTTGATTTCCGTATTCAAAACAACATTTTATGATATTTTATGATATTTTATGAATCTTGTACATTGCGATAAGATTTGTTCGGGCACTCTCAGCTGCTCATTCCCATTGTAAATTTCATCAAAACTGATAAAACTTGAAATTTCACGCAGTTCAATATGTCAAAACTTTTGTTTTGTCTAAAAAATGATTTTGTCTTCTGATTTGCCAATCAGTCTTGACTTCGAGACTTCTCCTCGAACGAAAATTTCTACACATGAGAATTGATATATATTCTAATTTCAACCTCTCTTTGATGAGATCACATGATAAGTGCTTCCACACATGAATCTCGCTATTTTTATTTCATACATGATGGGTGTGCCGATTGCCCAACCCCAAGTTATACGCTCCAGATACCTTTCTTCCTGTCATACCCCGTATATGCCCACACTATCAACGCTAGTCGTGTAAAATGCGCGGCTCATCCATCGAGTTCGCTATTTGTATTCGATCGACATATTCGATGTTTGAAAAATGTGTAGGAAATCTCAAATGTACAGGATGGTAAAATAATACTATTATCATGATCACTCCTTTACAAGAATCGCATGAATCTTTTTCAATGCCAAAATATCAATTGTGAAATAATAGACTGTCTATTTTGCATTTGAAATTTCCATTTTCATTCTTTATAGATTCACTCCTTTTGGTATCAAATTCACAAGTTCTTTGTGCATTATAATATGATTTGGTTCTCAAACGAAATGTCAATCAGTTCTTAAAATAGCGTGAAATGTATATACTCTTCTCAAAAGATTTTCTGTCCTAAAGCAGAATGGAATGAATGAAGGGAATTGTTACTCGTTAATCGTTGTTCCTTCACACGAAGAAAACTAAACTCACTTGAGCGTTGGTCAATCGAAGATTTATTTTCATTGTTGGAGGTTACACATGTCATCTTTCATCCTCTAATTCATTTTCGACGCCTGATTTTATCAAAGAGGAAACATTGAAGATATTTTGAACCGTTTAACTTTTTGTGTTTAATAATTTCACAGCGCACAGAAAGAAGTTCGTAATAAAAATAGGGATGGCAATAATTTTATTATATGTTTCAAGTCAAAGTTTTAATACGAGATTCTGATCTTCCAAAAATCTCTCACCACTTTGAATGGCAGCATTTGAATTGCATGCCAGCATACAATTTTTTGCTTCCTCGTTAAGAGGAAGAGCTCAGTGATAAGTTCGGAGGGTCAACAAATTTTTTGTCTCCAAAACGAAAATTTCTTACACCAAAATGCTTCTCAGAACTCGAGGTGCAACTTTGGTTTCGTGTCCGTTTGTAGGGTGTATGTCTATGTACGTACGTACGTACGAGCGTACGGAACTCCGGTTTTATCTATCCGATCATTATGAAATTGTTACCACATTTACGTGCGGGGTCGGTAATAGTGTCGTATGAGTTTCAACCTGCTTCTCATCAAATAATAGTGGGGGTGAGAAAAATATTATCAAAAACCGTGATTTCGCGCCCGCGCATATCTCCGCCCTTCATTATTCGATTCCAATAGAACTTATATCAGGTTCTATTTATGATCCGATATTCATCCCAAATAAGTTTCATCCCAATCGGTTGGGAACTTTATAAATTTTTTGTTCGTGATCTGCATTTTTGGACAATATTTTGAAACCATGCCTTCCCTATGTTCCTATCATCCGAATGCCGTGGAACTCTAGGAATATTCAGTTCACGAGGTGTTGGTTGTATGATCTCAATTTCAAGCAAATCGGAAGTGAGGAAAGAAAAAAGTAATTTTGTAAATATCGTTATCATGCGGATATTTCTGTTCCTATCATCCGATCGTCGTGAAATTTCGACTACAGTTTTATGCAGTGTCGATGGTGGTTTCATGTAAGTTTCAACTGGATCCTTACAGGAGAATGGGAGGGAGAGAGGGTACGTGTTATCGAAAATTGTGATTTTGCGACCGCTGGATCATAATTTTCAGAATTTTTCAACACCAATATCAAAATATAGATCTATTCCAGAAGTATGAGTAACAACCTAGAGAATTCTCACAATACAATTGAACCCCATACACAAATGTACCCAAACAGTACAAATGGTCCTGATATATTTATAAAGAATTATTTATGAATTCATTTTCAGAGCCGGATCACTCCGCACCCCGAGTACCTCCTAGTTTTGAACGTTGAAAAACAGAGAATCCATGGCTTGCACTGAATAACTCCAATCATGCAATTTGCATGATTTGCACTGAAGCGTGCGAACGAGAATTGATAACTACTCTCGACTCACGTACTGTCCGGTCAAAGGATCCCTGGGTCGACAATGGATTTTGCAATTGGAAGCATGGACCAAAAAGAATAAATAAACACACAACTAGCTCTTTTCATATTACATGTGCGGAAGCACTAAGCAATGTGAAAAAAGTCAACATTGTACAGCATTTGACAATTGCCACACAAAAGGAGGTGATGAGCCATCGAACAGCATTGAGAAAAGTATTCAGTACTATAAAAACGCTTCGTGAAACAAGGTCTTCCTATACGTGGAGACGGGAATGATGAAGATTCGAATTTTTTGGCATTTCTGAAAGCTGGATCAGAAGATGTTCCGGAGCTCGAATCGTAGCTGCGAAGAATCGGACATAAATGGTTACATCACGATATTCAAAACGGAATTATAGAACGGATGGCCTCGAAAGTTATGTCTGGTATTACGGAAGAAATTCAAGACATAGAATTCTTCGCAATTTTAATAGATGAAACAGCTGATGGTTCCAGAATGGAACAAATTTCTGTTTGCTTAAGAATAGTTTCCAACGATCTAATTGTTACAGAATACTTTATTGATTTTTTTTCCACGCCAAACACCAAATCTGAAACTTTATTCAACTTGGTCACAAATATTTTTATCCGGTACAATCTATCAATCGCAAAATTCATAGGTCAATGCTACGACGGAGCATCAAATGTTTCAGGTAAAATTTTAGGATTGCAGTCTCGAATTCGAGAAGAAGAGCCTTGAGCTCTATTTATCCACTGCAATGCCCATAATCTAAACCTCGTCGTCCAAGATGGAATAGAAAAAGTCCTAAAAGCGAAAAAATTTATCGGAATCGTCAAAGATCTAATAAACTTTGTACGGGATCCACCGAAGCGTACTTCACAATTCCAAGAGTTGCAATCCAATATAGAAAAAGAGGATGACCATGATATCCCGGCTCTTGCAGCTTATTGCCCCGCTGGGTATTAATTCTGACTATGATTGGGTTGATTTAAGGAGGAAGATGATTTATAATGCTATATTTATTTTACAGATGACTCAGGCGAATTAAATCTCCGAAGACTGTGATGGCCAATTATGTAATTTTAATGCAGTTTTCGACGGATGGAGTGTAGATTGGGAAGTCGATAGTTCCGTCTCAGCCAAAGCTTGTGGATTTTATGAGAATATGGCATCATTCGAATTTACTTTCTTTCTGACGATGATGGTTGAAATTTTTGATCGCATTGAAATCTTGAATAAAGATCTGCAACAATCTGAGAATAGATTATGTTTTGGAGAACAAGCAAAGGTGTAGCATAGGATGAGGGAAAATTGAAAAATGAAATATTAAAAATTGCGTGTGGGTAATTACCCACTCGACCATTTCCCGTGTGAGGGGTGCTCCCCGCTGAACACACATTATTCTTCGGGCCTGGATATACGCGGTCGCAAAATCACAATTTTCGATAACGCGTACCTTCTCCCCCTCCCGTTCTCCTGTAAGGATCCAGTTGAAACTTACATGAAACCACCATCGACACTGCATAAAACTGTGGTCGAAATTTCACGACGATCGGATGATAGGAACAGAAATATCCGCATGATAACGATATTTACAAAATTACCTTTTTCTTTCCTCACTTCCGATTTGCTTGAAATTGTGATCATACAACCAACACCTCGTGAACTGAATATTCCTGGAGTTCCACGGCATTCGGATGATAGGAACATAGGGAAGACATGGTTTCAAAATATTGTCCAAAAATGCAGATCACGAACAAAAAATTTATAAAGTTTCCAACCGATTGGGATGAAACTTATTTGGGATGACTATCGGATCATAAATAGAACCTGATATAAGTTCTATTGGAATCGAATAATGAAGGGCGGAGATATGCGCGGGCGCGAAATCACGGTTTTTGATAATATTTTTCTCACCCCCACTATTATTTGATGAGAAGCAGATTGAAACTCATACGACACTATTACCGACCCCGCACGTAAATGTGGTAACAATGTCATGAATACATTGTATTCGTTAAGAAACTCTTTTAGAACTCTTGTGCTGTCTGGGATGAATGTAAGAACGGAACGTTGCTTACTTGGATAAAAAAAAGTAGTATGCAGCCTTCAGACTGTGGCATAGTCCCGATCATTGAAAAATAAAATATTAAAAATTCCGTGTGGGTAATTACCCACTCGACCATTTTCCGCGTGGGACTGCTCCCAACTGAACCTACATTATTCGCCGGGCCTGATTCAGTTTAGAGTTCTAAAAGAGGAAAGAGTTGATTAGCAGCGTCAATTTGCCTTTCGATTGCGACTGGTAACAACGCGAAGTTAGCGTGGGGTACGAGATTACCCCAGCGTTGTGGTCACGTCGGTACTTTGTACGATTGTGTGAAAATTCATGCTTTAAAATATGAAAGAAAATCTTAGGTTTTGCGAAATTTTTTGCAGAATTTAAGTTCTCTGTCATTATTTGCAGAGATTTCATGTTGAAAAGAAAATATAAATTTATTTTGTCACCAATGTCACTGATTTTTCCTATTTATGCGTTGAATGTGGACCAAAAGACTGAAAGGAATTGAAAAATGTTTTCTCTACATTTCTCAGTATTATTCTACCAATGAAAATCTTGAAAAATCATATTTTCAAATGAATAAATGTTTTCATAACATTTATATTAACTTTCGTCCTTTTTTGAGTATCATCAATTTTTCAACTTTCAGGTTCTTAAATAAATGTACTTTAAGGAAAAATATAAATTCTGTTTTATCCGTGTTCTAGATAATTGTTTCTAGCTTCCAAATGTTCTCAAAATCAGATTGAAATTCGAAAAATTACCGTCATTTTTTGGAAAAAAGTAAAAATGCCATTTTTTGCGATTTATTTTCGTTTTAAACTAATATTTTGCAATTTTTTCATAACATTTTTGCATTAAAATTCATACCATTGTCTTCGTCTTGAAATAACTAAGAAAATGATGTATTGCAAAATTCATTTTCCATGATGAATATTTGCGTAAATCCCGTTCAAAGGCGTGGGGTACAAAAATACCCCAGTGTTGTGTTCAATAGCAAAGGAAATGAGTGTTGTGTTCTATGGTTAATTTCGTTACCCAGAATTGATAATTTCATTCACAAATGTATTTGAAAAATACATGAAATCTAAAGAAATTTCCAAAAGTGTGGTCTTGTGACTTTTTTCGAAAGATTCAACGGCGAATGATAACTCTACTACCCTATTGAAAACGTCGGATAAGTGCTGATACATTCTCATGGATTCCTGGCCAAAAGCACATCAAAATCTCATAGGAAATTTTCATTTTATACGTCTTCGTGAGATTTTCCATAATCCGATAAAATCCAATTTTGTGCTTATTAATTCTCATAGCGGTATTATAAAATCTCATAAATCTCTGGAAAAATGCTAGATTCCAGGTATCAGGTTTTATAAGATCTTTTCCATAGGGTAGGTATTCAGCAGATATGAACACGCACAATGCGTTGATCTGAATATTCCCGGTAGTCGTCACCCTGTAGAAAGAAGAAGTAAACTTCTTTGAACTCCTTTCCTTTCATAGTAGTGTTATCACTTATCGAAAAGATAACACTACTGTGAAAGGAAACTCTAAGAATCAGCTCCCCAAAGTGAGGAAATGATAAAAGAATCATAATGTAGAACAATTATTCAATACAAAGTATTCCTGTAAAAAATTATCCATTCAAGGTAATTAGGAATTTTAAATAGAATGAATACGATTTCTGAATACCTCAGAAGGAATACAAATAAAAAATTCATTTTTTTAATTAGCTGCTGCAACTAAAAATTTAATTTGAACGCTCTTTGCATTCGGGCGAATCAAGAGATTTAGTGATAATAGAAATTGTGTGATACGGAATAAAATTTGAATTGAGTCGTGAAAGAAGTTAGGAATTGACAGGAATTGAAATGCACAAATTTCAAAGGTTCAGAATAATTTCGAAGGAATTAATTATTGAGAACAATTCACAAACGGAAATTTGAAATCTTCGAGAAGGAATTGGGAAAAATTAGAATCGAAAGGTATTCACATTGAATGTTTTCAATCGTCAAATATACAAAAATCGTATTCATACGTGTGATTCTCAATTCCTTTCAACGGAATATTTTTTCAAGGGATATAAATTGGTATTCTCGTGTTTTGTATCTAATTTATTCTCCACCGTCCATCACGACTGATTGTTCATTCACCAACATCATATGCGCTGACCATTAGATAATTTCCCTACGCGTCAACATTAGTTGAACAAACGTACGAGGTGTGAACGCAATGGTACATACAACCTTCGTATTAGTTCCTTCTTATTCTTGAATGAGTATAAAAAACGTTGTGAACAGGATAATCGTGAACTTCTAACCGTATTGGAATTTCCTTTATTCGTCTCAACCTTCAAATAATATTTGGGATAAGAACAAAAAAAATGTTTCAGATCCTAGTTAAGTTTTATATAATATCTCTAAAACTCCATCCGTTACATAAATGAATTTGCTTGCATATAATGTAGACGATAAATAAGAATGGCACGGTAGAGGTCGATTGATTATATTAAAGAAATAAATGACTATGCCATTCTTGGGTGATAACCGAATCTACATATGATAAACTTATGCCAATGATTAAATAAATATGCGGGCCGTCATTGAAAACAATTGACTTCGGAGAATCACTTCGACCCAGAAAATGAAGTTATTATTAATTACATTTGATTCTCATCGAAATCCAGTTGTCATAGGTAAAATTGCGATATGAACGAGGAATAAAAGATATACAGAGTGTCCCAGAAAACATTCTGCACTTTTCAGAAGGTGATTATCAGGAGGCAAAACTAAAACATTTTTTGCTCCCTTGTTACAAGATAGAAAATTTTACTAAATAGTTTGGAGTTTTGACACTAACTGTGTCTTATAAATTTCAGGAGAATACGAGGTGTGTTCAAAAAGTAAGGTGACTTTTCAAATTTCGCGGGCAACGTACTTTCGATTATCGATTTTTTTGTTTTGTTATGTTGGCACACTCTTCCCGAACATCTGTACCAAGTTTCAAGTGTATAGTATTTTTTGTTTGGTTGTGAGAGGCGTAAAGGTTATAAGTGTTATGCGTGCTCGGCGATTTCTTGCTATCGAAAAATATGGATCAAAGGATTTGCATCAAATTTTGTGTAAAAAATAAAATAAAGTGCTCCGAAACACTGAAAATGTTGACAGTAGCATACGGTGAAACTGTTCTGAGTAAAAAAAATGTTTACAAGTGGTACAAACTCTTCCAAGATGGCTGGGAAGATGCCAATGACGAGCCTCGCTCTAGACGCCCAAGCACGTCAACAACTGATGAAAACGTTCAAGCAGTGAAGAAAATTGTTTTGGAAAATCGTCGAATCACTATCAGAGAAGTTGCTGAGGATGTTGGTTTATCGCTTGGCTCGTGCCATGAAATTTTTTCTAACGTTTTGGGCATGAGACGTGTGTCAGCGAAGTTTGTTCCGAAATTGCTAAATTTTGACCAAAAGAACCGTCGCATGAGCATCGCTCAAGAACTGTCGAATGACGTCAACGACGACCCAGATTTACTCAAAAGGGTCATAACTGGTGACGAATCATGGGTATATGGTTATGATGTCGAAACCAAAGTCCAATCGTCCCAATGGAAGATCCCAGATGAGCCAAGACCGAAAAAAGCACGCCAAGTTCGATCAAATGTCAAAGTTTTGCTCACTGTTTTCTTCGATTACCATGGCGTGGTGCATCAGGAGTTCTTATCATATGGTCGTACGGTCAATAAACAGTACCATCTTGAAGTTATGCGCCGTTTGCGAGAAGCAATACGAAGAAAACGTCCGGAATTGTGGAAAAATAATTCATGGCTTTTGCATCACGATAATGCCCCTGCTCACTCATCTTTGCTTGTGAGAGATTTTTTGGCCAAAAACAACACCACAATCATGCCTCAGCCACCATATTCACCGGATTTGGCCCCATGTGACTTTTTCTTGTTCCCAAAACTAAAGAGACCTATGAAAGGACGGAGATTTGCAACGATTGAAGAGATAACGACTGCATCGCTGGAAGAGCTCAAGGCTATACCGAAAAGTGCTTATGAGAAGTGCTTTGAGGATTGGAAAAACCGTTGGCATAAGTGTATTGTATCTGAGGGGGATTACTTTGAAGGGGACAACATAAATATTGATAAATAAATAAATATTTTTTCTTAAAAATACAAAGTCACCTTACTTTTTGAACACACCTCGTAAAAGTAAAAATGGAACTTAGAAAACAAATGTTGGAGCTTCGTGATTTTTTCCATTACGCGAATATGGTATGCTTGGATTGGGATTTTTGGAACAATACGAGAAACCTGGCAGGCTCTATGCAGGTTGTAATTGGGTGCATCCAGATTTTAATGTTGCCTCCATTTGGTCGGTTAAAGTGAGCTCCAAAATTCAGCATTTGACTGCTTCTTTTTCTCAAGAGGAAGTGTCTTGGTTTTGCCAGAGAGATGGCACTCTATAAAACTGGAATGTTTTTTTGAAAACCCTGTACATTCTCCTCAAGAAGAATTGATTTAGATCTGATGGGTTAGATCTACGTAGATCTAAAAGAAATGGGAAAATTGATGCTTTCCAGATTGATTAATTTTTTTCAAAAGTATTCAATTCTTAAGGGGGAAAATGCAAGCAAATGTACCTGTTTTCGAGGAATTTATTACAATTCATTGGTTAAAGATAAAATAATGAAATTGAGCACACCCTAAAATATACGTTCAAAACTATTTTTACAATTTTTTTGAGACAAAAATATTTCAAAATGGTGGAGCTACGAGTTGGTACTTCGTTTTTGCACCATGCAGCCTACAGGTCTCAATTTTTATCTGAAATCGAAAAACCAAAATTCCCCACCTAGCACATAATATTACAGTAATATTACAGCAATATTGAAATATCGCGGTAATATTTCAGCGATATTACTGCAATATTTGTGCTGGGTGGGTCTATCGTTAAAGTATATCAAAACGCACAACTTGGCGGAGAGAAAAACAAAAAATAAAATTTATTCACACTACTTTTTTTAATTTTTAGATTTAAAACAAAAGTGTGTTTTTTCCAAAGCGCTCCTGAATTTTCAATTCTCCATTTTAATTTGTTTCGACTCCGTCAAATTGTGCGTCTTCACATATTCTAACGATAGAATTTTGGTTTTTAGATTTTAGAAAAAAATTGAGGCCTGTAGGCTGCACGGTGCAAAAACGAGGGACCAACTTCTAGCAGCTGTAGCTCCGCCATTTTGAAATATTTTTGTCTCAACAAAATTATAGACATAGTTTGAAACGTGGTTGAATGTCATTGATGAATCTTCAGCCAATTTCACGTAATAAATTCTTGAAAAGCGGTACGTTGACATGTATTTCCTTCCTTAAGAACCATCTAAAAGTGAAGGGAATAGGCAGTTGATGCACGCAAATTGCAATTAATTAACGTGAAATTTTTATTGATTTTGATCTACGTGGATCTACCAAGATACATCCAGATCTAAATAGATCTACATTTTCCATTTCTGGATGTAGCAAGAACTAATTAGATTCATGTACACTGAAAAAAAAATTTCCTCCAACCAAATAAATAGTTTATTCTTCCTCTCTCCATGAAATATTTCTTAGGATTAATGAAATATTTGATCGAATCAAATAATAGAATGCTTTCCCCAAATGAATTGGTCTTCTGAATGAATAATTTATTCGCCACAAGTCATCAGTTTTTGCATCCAATTGAATATTTAATTTCTACAAATGAATATTTTACGGAGAGAGGACAAATAAATATTTCTTATTATTATTTCTTTTCTTAGATCTATAGATCTAAATAATTTTTTCCCGGGTCGTTAAAGTGCAAGCATAATTCTGTGTAATTTGAATCTCTCTCTCCCTCTCTCTCTCTCTCTCTCTCTCTCTAATAGACGTTAAAAAAATCCTGCAAAAATGAATATATGTGTGATGGTTTGTAATCTTCAAATGGAAATCGGTTTGAGACCATTGAAGATGTGTATTCGGACTTTAAGGTACATTCAACAATTGTTAAAGCTGCGAGTAGGTCTCACTTCGTGTTTAAGTAGCTTTTAGTGGGATACGATAGAATACCACAGCACTTCCTCTTGAACTCATTCGTCTCACAACGACAACGCTCTTCTGGAGAAAAAGTGAAATGAATTGAATAAATTGAATGGAGAATTAATTGGTGCAATGTGAAAATTAGAGTCGATAAAATCAATCAGTGAAATCTTATACAAATCAAAATTCAAGATATTGATCACATTTGAAATTTTCCTCTCTCATATCGCTTATTTATGAAGAATTATTCTTGTTGAGAAGAATAACAATTTTCGAATGATTATACAAATATTTAGAATTCATGACGGAACTGAAACAAATGATCTCGAGCTTTTGCATTTGTCTCAACTTTTATGAAATTCAAAGGAAACAGCTGGATCATAACATGTTGGATTACATTAACGTTGCTTATCTTCGCGCGTTAAATTTTCTTTCTTGATTTCAATTTTCCATTTCGCTTCCAAGCCGGATATATCCTTATATTCTTCTAAGAATGATATTATTTTTCAATCTACGAACAATAAAACATTGTATTCGATTCCACAATAATCTATTTTTGAATTAAGTGAATTACAATTTCTCATAGGAACTACTTAGACAGCACAGCGTGCTATTGGACTGTTCAAGGAATGTTTATAGAACATAGGGGAGGTTTCCTAAGAGTCCAGAAAACGTCCCAGTAACACATTTTGCTGTTGGGATGACGTATCATGTATTCGATTGATTTCGATTCAGTTCAAGATTTAATCATTCTTTCAGGATTTAAAAACCTCTATTCGATTTCCAATGAATATTTGATATCTTCAAAGCATTCCCACAATGAAATGCAAGACATAAATCATTTGTTGGGATTCGTATGGATTTGTGAAACTTTTCAGACCCTGGTGAAAAAAATTTCTCTGCACTGAAAAAATGTTTTGTTGTGGTAATAAAATTTTTGCTGTAAAACTATATGATTGATAACATTTTCTGAAAATTTTTTTTAGTGTGAATAGTTGAGGCTCTGGAGTGATTCAAAGATACACTTTGACAAATCATGGGGAAATTTGCCTCCACTTGATGGTGAAAAATCCTTCATGAGGGAGACTTTGTAGCCAAGATTCAATGGAGTTTTTCCTCACTTTTTGGAGGATTCAAAGCCCAAAAAGCGGAATCGTTCCTCAAAATGGAGAAGAAATCCCCTATCTTTGATAAAAAAAAAGCAGTTTCCTCACGATGAGGGGATAGCATCCCCCAGTGAAGTTCAAGGAAACCGCCTACATTTTTTTACAGCGCAGTCAGAAAGAATTGGAAAGATTTAGACACATTGAATTGAGATTTCCGTACAGCACGCGGACATTTCTCCGTCGCCTCCACGTCGCTTCTCCGTTCTTTCCACCTTGTATCCACGTCTCCCTTTCTTCCACCTCGCCTCCACGGAGATGCGACGTGGACATCGGTGGATGTGCTGTGTGGGTTCATAACATTCAAAGAGATTCCGAAAAATTTGGAGTTTATCAGATTTCCGAGTGATTCAAAGAAAATCAGAGGGATGTAGAAATAATCGAAGTCAATCAAAGGATCTTGAAGCTTTTCAATTTTTGATTTGTTCTGAATTTCTTAGAATTTGCCCGTACAGCACAACCACCGATTCTCCACCCAGGACTTCGGTGGACTGGAGGTGGAGAATCAGTGGAGAAATGAGAGCCGTGGAAATAAGGGAGAAATAAGGGAGAGTCTCCGTTGAGGCAACGGAGAGGCGACGTGGATTTGTCCGCCCCCTTTATTTTCAATAAAATTTATGTTAGTGGATTCACTCATTGAAATTTGGTTGTGTAAATCGACAGATATGAATTTTATTGAAAATAAAGGGGGCGGACAAATCCACGTCGCCTCTCCGTTGCCTCAACGGAGACTCTCCCTTATTTCTCCCTTATTTCCACGGCTCTCCACATTTCTCCACTGATTCTCCACCTCCAGTCCACCGAAGTCCTGGGTGGAGAATCGGTGGCTGTGCTGTACGGGTGTTCTGGAAAATTCTAAAAAATATTCGAAATAATTGGGAGGGAGTATAGAGAGATTTTGAGAGAAGAGGTTTTCACCAAGGCAGAATGTTCTATAAACCGAGGTAAATATAGAGGCAAAGGTGGAATGATGGGCCCCTGCTGGTAATATGGGCTCCCTCTGTATCTGATTATGTGAGTCACGAATTCTAGCGGTGAACACTCAAACTACTGGAACTAGTTCACAAACGACTCTGTAGATCACGCTGATCGCTCAGCTGTTATGGTTGATGATATATCAAGCGATGAATTTTGTGCTCGTTATCAAAAGTTTGAAAGGTAAGAGTTGGACCTAATATTACTACAGTTTTTTCATTTCAACCGGTGAAACCAAGTTTGGGTATGTATTTAGTATGCTTTAAAGATCGCGTTTCACATCAAGCAATGTCAATTTATTTACAAAGTTGAGGGTAGAAAAATTGTATTCTCCAAGATGGTCAGGGTGGATATACGGGCTCTCTGCACTGCGGGTATTATGGCCCCCGACTCTGAATCTGAACTGTGGGTCAAGTGTGTGGTTTGTGACATGTGGGCTCACAATGATTGTGCTGGTTGCGAAAAAGATGTTTACAATTGTGACTTCTGTAAATGAATTGAAACAAAAATGATTTTTCCAGTTGGTTTATGATAAGTCACTTTTCTTTATTTTGACGCAATATCCAAGCGGACTTTCAATTTATATCTAGATCCAACTCTATTCTATGTGGATTTATGAGTAAATGAACACTTTCCTTTAATTGTTTCATTTCTTTGACAAAAATACCTTGGGGCCCATATTACCCGCACAAATGTTGGTAATGAAAAAATGGGAAACTTTAGAAAAACGATTTTATTTCTTTAATGGCTGCGAAGAATGAAACGGGACTTCATGCAATCAGTGTTGGGTAGTTCATAGAAGAATTATGATTTATTTCAGATTTTTATGCTGAAAATAGAAGAAGTTATTACAAATAAAGAAAGTGGGGGCCCATATATCCACCCTTACCTCTAGTAATTAAGATCACATAAATATCGTAGGTATGAAATACATAGAGAGAAATAATTATTATCATCAACAATATATTTTCTTGTTACGAGAAATTTATTTCTCCAAAAACATTTATTCTTGTTACAAGGAAATTTTTCTGCAACCAAGCATAGATTTCTTGAATTGAGAAAATATTTTTTTGATACGAGAAAATTTCTCTCGACTCCACAACATATCAGCTGCAATCAAGAATATATATATTCTTGAAAATATTCAAGAATGTATTTTCTTGATATTAGTCATTATTTCTCTCAGTGTACATTGATATTTTGTCGATCCATATAATAATCCCAGGTATGGTTCATCCCGATGTATTATTCCACTATCAACAAGACTTGTGGGAAACCATTGTACATTCAGCTTCTTATCATCACACCGCATACATATCCTACTCCGACTTCGATTAAACTTTATGAGGATTCAAGGAGTTCTGAACAAAGTATTTACATATTTTCTTTTCTATCTGCCGGAAAATAATTCCAAGAAGTGAAATTGTCTTTTGCAAAGAAATAACTAATTTTAAACTCATATTGAATGAAGTTTATTTGAAAAATTACTGTGCAATCTGTAAAATTTATAGGAAATATCTCTCCAAACTGTTTGAAAATCTACTCATTTTTACAAGCTGCGCTGTAATTTTTTGGAAATTTCCCTCTTGTCTCACACTTATTGGAATATCGCGATAATTTTTACAAGAAAATTCTTTCAGTGTATGAGGTTTATCGATCCTTCATTTTCTTCTCTAATTCATATAGATCCTATCGTATCTATGCAGATCTAGTAAAAAATATGATAAACGTATAATATAAACTAAAGTATTTTTATAACAATGTCCAAGAAAAATTTTGAATCCCGATAAAAATATTTTCCCTCGACGGTATACATTGTTTCTTCATATTACATTCGATAAGAGATGGATGCGCACATTCTCGTCATCCAACAGCTGATATTTCTCCATCACACACGCCCGTTCACGTACCGGGAAAGAATACATGTAAGAATATCGAAATTCCATAGACGAAAATATATTTGTGAAAGAGTGAGAGATTATACTGATATTCCAGAAACGTGCGTGTTAAAAGAAACCCGCACGTCTCACCGAATAAATATTACCAAGCCTGCAACGTATGCTTTCTTCCTTTCTTATTCGCGCTATGTACGAAAGAAGAAAAGATCCACGAAATGGAAAGGGACAGATTAATTTTGGTGTTTGTGCTGTCTGAACATCCACGTGGTACGGAGGAGCCGGTATGAAAGAAGAGCATTGAATACCTTGCGATGAAGGGTCCGCTCACGTTCCCTATTGATCCTGTCGACCACGGAGGGTACACTTCCTTTATTTCGATTCTACATGTCGTGAATCCACCGATTTTTTTGTCCAAGAACAGAAAAAAGATCACGTTGCAGCGAAATCATCTCTCTTTTCAAGGGTTTTTAAACGATGAGTCGAGATCAGAGATTCAAATAAAGAGATTTTTTAAATACAAAATTTTCCCTTAGATTGGTCATTTATTCTACTTTTATATTCATTGACACCGTAAATCGAATATATACATATATGGAATAGCAATTGTTTTTGCTAGCCCAGTGAAAAATTTGATGATTAGCAGAAAAATTTAGCGACTCAGTGTTGCTTCACCGAATTTTTTCGTCATGTTTGAACACTGTAAAAAATTTCTATGGAAAACTTCACTTAAATGTTATGATGTAATTAACATAACCATGCGTTAGGAATTTTCCGAAATTTTCCCGAAATTTATTGTGAACACAGAGAGAAATGTTTGGCTGTATCAGCGGAGTTTTAGTTATTATTGCTCAATATTTTAGCATCCACAGGACAGCTAATTTCTTAGCATCATTGGCTGAAAATTCAGCCGACGAAGTTCAAAATTTTGCCGCAAAAGCTAAAATTCAGCCATATGAGCCACAAAAAATGGCTTTCCACGTCACAGCTACGTACTCTTTTCCGTGAAATGTTGGAAAAAATCATATTAAATTTGGAATTTTCAGATAAATTTATGGGAAATTAATTTCCCAATCAGTGATGGGAATTTTTCGGTTACTGTATACAGGAAAAATCCAATTATTTTTTTGAAGTGTGATGATTGATATTTGGAAATGCTATTCCTGTGTCTTCAATAAAAAATGTCTGAGAAATTGGAAGCTTTTGCAATTCAAATAATGAAGAAACAGAAAATTATTAGATGTTCAAATTTATTCAAATAATTCTATAAGAGTACACTGTGAAGAATGATCGGAATTTTCCTGTATGCAGCAATCGGAAAATTCCGATCATGAGCTAGAAAATGAATTTCTGATACATGTATATAAAATTCACCATACACTGAGAACCCAATTCCTTAGACTGAAAGAAACTTTTCTTTGCCCTCATTCTAATAAATGTTTTTTTCAATGAAAAAAGATTTCATCAGATTGAAATGAAAAATTCTCAAATTGAAACAGAAATATAATCCTTCTTGAATTCGAAGGATGTGATTTCAATTCAATGAAAAATTTGTTCATTGAAATGAATTATTTTTTCCATCGGAAACAAAATTCATCAGAATGAGGGCAAAGAAATTTTCTTCAAGTTTAAGAAATTGGGTTCTCAGTGTATATTTATGGGATTTTCACAACCATTCTCCAGTACATATCTGGTCAAATAAAGAAAATTACTTACGGATGTACGTGTTAATTACTCCATAATATTTATGTGGAGTTTGCCATATAATTGTTTTACAGTTTGAATCGTTCATTAAAACAAATTGATAATCGAAAGTTTGCATATCTAATGATACGACGGTTTCTGATTTCTCAGTATCGTTTCTGACAAATAAACGTTCCATTTGGAAACATGAACTCTATGATAGTGTTGTTTATTACACACCATATTCTTCCATTCGCAGTTCAGTTTCAGTGTCGTTTCAATAAACGATTCAAACTTCAACGACATCCTATAATATGTCACTGGAATATTCAATACCTTTTGTTCGTTTCATTTGTCCTCACCACCTACATCCCTCACCCCTCCCACCAAGAGATATACCTCTAATTACACGGAATTCATGCTGAATTACGTAAAGACGTATAATCGTTGAAGGTATAATCACCCGTAATTGCATTCTATCATAATACATGACAATGTATGATCGCATTCGCCCTTGTGCGATCAATTCTATGGGATTTTAGATTTGATTATGCGTTTTAATTAATTCGACATGTTTTCTTATGCGTTTGTTATTCACAATAAAATATTATTCAAATTTGATATTTTGAATTTATCGTACACTGTTAGAAATTTTTGCATGAAGCTTCGATGGAAGCAATTTCCACTCACGTGATTGAGAAGTTTTTGGTAACATTTGAATGAAAATTCAATAAAATTTAACAAAAATTGAAAATTCAATTACGTGTGATTGGAATCTTAATTCAATCAGCGTGAATTTACAAGTGTACTTGAAAAATGAATGAAAATTCACGAAATTTCTAACAGTGTACATGAGGATGTCATTCGGAAATAAAATAAAATAGTTTGCTTCGAAATGGATATTTCATTCGTAGAAAGGAAGATGTTTCTTCACTTGAAACAAGATTTTTCTTTGTTTGAACGAAAAGAGAATTTTAAATTGAATCTGATCAACTATTTCCATCTCCTGCAGTCTATTTTTATGAAAAACTATTCATTGCTTTCATCGTTTTCCATTTAAAAAATAAAAAGTTCGTTTATCGACATTGTCTGTGAAATGACGATGAAAAAAAGTTTGAAATCATATTATAGAAATTTCAATGACATTGAAAAATATTATACCGTTCAGGTTTCTATTCAAAAGTGGTAAACGTTTAACTTGCTTCGTTTATAGCCCTCTGATATGCAAATATTTGTTTAAACTTCCAAGCCCAGTATTAGTCGATCTCAACAGTTTCATATAATTATATTCCGAGATGACTAGGGATGGGGGATGTTTTTTTTACAAAATATACATCCAATTTCAGTCCATATTTTATACAATTCAATATAAACTAGATATATTTTATATAAAAAACATCTCCTATTCCAGGATCGAAGACACCACCCAGCAGAGAAATGCAAAAAGAATTCTATTCTCGAAAATTTATATGTACCCTTTGGTATGAAGTACTTTTGGTTCAAGATGTATGTTTTTGAGATATTTGCATTTAAAGATTAAAATGGGACACCCTGTACATTTCTTTCCGATATTGTTGGAGAAGAAAAAAGAGCAAGAATTGTTGGATTTCGATTTTTTGAGTTTTTGTTTCATGATATGGTGTTTGGAAATTCCCCCTGATCGTGAAAAAAAAACAACTTTGTACCTTGGAAGAAACTATTATAAATTGGATTGGAATCCAAATGGGGTGTTTACAGAAAAATTTACCCCATTTAGACCAAATCGTCTCATTTTTTTCCAAAAAATTGTTCAAGATAGGGTGAATTTTCTTAACGGATGAAGGGAAGATGTTTTATTTTTGACATACATACAAATTTATCTGGGAATGATGTGAGAATGAGTCGATGCAATTCATTTGTGGGAATCTTTGAAGAAGAACGATCCTTGTTTTATGTAAAGAATATATATAATTTTTGTAGATTCCAATACAAGTTCGATACTTTTTATATAAAAAGAGATCGATCTTTTCCAAGGATTCCCATCATCAATGATCATCGATATTCAATCCAGCTTCATTTGAGTCCTTTAAGAAAACATTTTGGGAAACAAGTTTTCCAAAATTTGTTTCAACATCATAGTACACGGAAAAAAGTATTTCTTTAAATCTAAGAAATTGTTATTCGAATAGATCCAAATAAATATTTCTCCGGCAGAAATAAATATTTTGTTCATTCAAAAACATTTTTCATTTGATCCTTCTTTCAAATAAAAAATTAGTTTGTATTAAAAAAAACATTCATTTTCTCCAAAGGAATATTTATTCGAAGTTTTTATCAAAATGAAAATTCATATTGAGAAGACTCGTGTACTCAATATGACTATGCCATCTATATATTAATTTTCATTTAAAAAAAATGAAGTAAAAGAAAACTTTATGTTTCTTATTCTTCACATTGTATCGGATTTTCCACTACGATTTACCATGACGCCCATTGTTTGAATATTATACAAGTAGCAGAGGCAGGCGGTTATCGTGATACTACGATTATGGTAGTGGTTGTGGTGGAAGACGGTGGTGGAAGCGCCTAATACAATGTTTTCAGCCCTTCGGACCGCAGTTTAACTCAGTCCGCAGGCTTTGACGGTTGTACGTTTCAAACTCGATTCGATTTGTCACGCGTATACTGTTTACCAGCGTGTTTTAACGGGATATTCTAAATATTCCTCTCGTTCGGGAGTTCGAACCATGAGATTTTTACACAATAACACGTTACGTGCTATTTACCCTGGTTAACTACCCTCGCTCACTATGTGAGAATATTCACAACGAGTTCTACAAGGATTTTATGTGTGACGCTTTGGATTTATATGGAACAAAGGGTGAAATTTTCGAACTAGCGAATTTGATATGAGAGTGAGTTTTTATCATATTTATAATTCGTGTTACGTTGTTTAAGATTATTCAATAGCATATGAGTTTCAATAGAGCTGTATACAATGCAAATTAATTTGAATTGTTTTATCTGATGTTTAATTTCATCCACGTGAATAACATTGTATTTAGAAGTTGAAACTTTTAATTGCTTTAATTGAAACTAGGTGAAGTAACTAAAACTCAATTGTCCGCACAATCAAGTGAGAATGTATTTCGCAATGGATGGATTGTTGTTATATTTTAGAATATTACGTGGAATAAAATTATATCACGCATGTTTTACATATGCAATTGATATACATTTCTATCGGGCTATACGTTACGTTTATATGCACATACATATATGATTCTTTATTATCAGAAATTGATTCTATTTTGAAATAATTTTATAATATGTGAAAGTGATATTCTCGATTTCATCTATGATAGCTAAACGCGATGAAGTTCAAATTCCCATGCTTCTAAGAGGGTCTTCATTCACATGTGAAATTTCTATAAATCATAATATAGTGCAGACTGTTTCCCTCCAATCCCCTATGATGGGGTGACTGATCATACGGGTGAATATTACAATAAGGTAGAAATGTACGTTTATTTGGATGCAATCATTTCTCATACTTTATAATACACCGTACCCAAATCCTGTATCAGTATAAAGAATCAAAATTCATCATTAACAGATTACATATGAATTAATTCATTGTTTATTAGTCCCCAAATTATTATAAATTTTTCCATATCGTAGAGAATTCAAATACAATTGTTCAATATTTATATTTAAATATTTTGTCACTCTGCAAACAGAGGACATTACGTGCAATTATTTTTATGTATCCAAGCTTTGGAGGAAAAATTTGCTGATGCAGCAAATCGAGGTATTATATATAGAATATAAAATGTTTTTGCTAACCTAGAGCTAATACTTAACTAGAACATTGATGATTAACTAGAACAGCCAAATTTTCAGTATTTCATACAGAATAACAAATAAACTTTGCTGATGCAGCCGACGTTTCTTGCTGCCACAGCTGAAAAATCACCCCAACTCATAAGATTACGGTGATAGTAAATGGATTGCTACCACACTTGAAAATTTGCTTCTACAGCAAAACGTACTCAGCAAAATCACATTTCGTTGTCACAGCTTCTTCCTGAAATAGTGATCTCTAAAAATCTGCTTTGTGGAATTAGTAGAACGTTAGCCGAATTGCTGGATCAACAAGCATGGAGCTGAAACTGGCAGCCATAAAGCTAGCAGCTGATTGTTGTAATTTTTCATTGAATATTGCTGGCGCTTGGTTCACTCCAGAAATTGATTGAGTAGCATCCCAGTACACTTTTCAAATACTTAAATTTCTTATCGAAGCTTTGTGTAAAAAGTCTTAAGAATCGGCTGCTATCTTTACGGATGCTAAATTCAGCTTCTTTCTTTCAGCAAATTTTTCGCCAATTCAACTGAAGGATTTGTCATATCAGCAAAGCAAATCTTTCGCTCTCAGTGCATGCACACATAGGACATTTAATATGCATAAAAATTATCTACATACATGTATTTCTTGATAATTTTGCAAAGTTTTTCAAATTTTATCCATGTTCAAATAGTTTACACAAGTGAAAGGTTTCGACTAGACTACTGAATTACCGGTTGTAGGGTTGGAACGCTCTCAAGAGAAATATATTCCGCTTTTATCACCCTGTTTAGTACCGTTCCCGTCTGGAGGGTGCAATCTCATCTAATGCACCAGATGTGATACCTCCCTGAAGATATATTCGAAATTTCAACAATAAATTTCAATATTTGTGAATAACACTGGTCAACGGGCATTCTGATGACTGAAGTTTGAGAACTGATTTGCAGGACTTTCATAGCACTGAATACAAGAACAGCATTAGATTTGTTGGATCAGCTCGGTTTTAATCATTTTTTACGTATAAAATTCATTAATTATATCCAAATCATTTATTACCAGAGCATAACTCCAAATCAGTTACCGGACCTCGGGCACTAGAGGAGAGATCTTTTTTGTTAACCTGTGTAATAAAGCAGAACAAGTGGCAGAAGAATTCAACTACTCGCTTGCAATCTTACGCAAATCAGGATGATACTTGCGATTCTCTGTACAAATAGCATTCACCTTGAAATAAAATAAAATATCAGTACAATGTTTATAATTCAAAAATACAGATTCTCAATAACATGAGTTGAATCTCTAACGATTAATCCTTTCAAGACCTGGAACTCATTTTTGAGTGATTAACTTTTAAACAAGATCAGCGCCAAAGTAGACATCAATTCTTTCCAGAGCGAATAAATTTTCTGGCTTTGAATAGAATTCTGAAACTATTTACCGCTTGTTGTACAAGATAAAAGAAAAAGAAACATGAACATTTTATAAAAGCAAAGTCAACTATGACGAGCTCACCATAGATTTGAATATTTTATCAACAGATTCCACGACAATTGTGATGTAAAATAGAAGAAAAATCATCTTTTGTGTATCATATACATTGATAACATCCTTCTATGTTGTTATTCATGAATTTATGATATTATTGGAGACAGAAACAGCAGATATGTATGAAATATGTCGGAGATCGAAGGGTCAAAGTCACCAGATAAAGCGATACTTTGGTCGTCTTCGTATTCAAAATGAGTTTACACAAAAAGAGATTCTTTTCGTTCAAAGTGATTAACATGTTCCAGAAATTTGAATTGAAGCATTTCATCATAACAGCAATTACCATAATATAATGTATTATTATAATATTGCAAATTGATATTCGCGCCTGATTTCACAAAAAATAACTCCAACTGGAAACGTCGTGGGTGTTTGAATTGTTTATAGAAACGAAACGAAAATTCAAATTCACAAAATCTGATAAATTAATCTGGTTATTTATCTTCTTCATTCAACTCCGTGAAAGTAGAAACATCGTTCAAAAATGCACTTCAAGATTTTTTGGTCTCTAATAGCTGAATATTGTGTTATTCGAGTATTGATCCGTTTCAATAAACGATTCAAGCTACAGCAACATCGACTAAGAGCCTATCATCAATTTTTACGTTGTACGAACATACGCTTTCATCACACACTTGTGTAAATTTTGTGTGAAAATTTTTGAATTTGATACATCATATGTCTCTCCGATGACACCTATCGAATCACTAGAATCGAAAAAAAGATTGATTCGCACCAAGCAAATATCTCATTGATCACTGAGCATATGAGATAAATTATTCACTTCATACAGTTATAATTTATTCCTCTCGAAACATTGTCCGAGCACATTTGGAATAGTCTTCGAACATCGTTTGAGAGATTTTTTATAGTGCTTTGAAAGTAAAAAATCGTTCTGTGAATGGGACAGAGAAGATTCAGTGATTTTGAGATCACTCTTGAATTACCCTGTCAACTTTTGAAAAGAATCGAAAATAAAGATCTCTGGCACTTCGATAGTTAATTCTGAGAAAAAAACGCTTGAAGTGTCATTTGAAAAATATTCGAATATGATAAGAACATGGCATTGTAGAGCAATTTTTGATCGGTAAATAATAATTCTTTTGCCTGCTTATTTTTGAAAAATTATTGATGTTGCTGAACTTTGAATCGTTTATTGAAACGAATTGGTAATTGAATAACGGAATACTGATTTATTAGAGATCCCAAATTTTGCAGTACATTATTTAAACGACTTGTCTTGTTACAAGGAGTTAGTTTGCGAAGATCAACGACGATGATCTATCAGATCTCATGAGTTTGAATTTTTGTTTCGTTTTTATGAAAGATTCAAACTTTGAGAATATAAATTTTTGCACCTGCAGTGAAGAACATTTTTATGAATTCTGCTACTAATTTTTTGTCTTGTACTGCATGGGAACCTCGTTTCAGTTCATGACACAGAAATCTCTATATATATTAGAGGTGACAATTAATTCATTTTCACAGAATTAATCACAGGTTTTAAAGGAACGTTAAGATTTCGAATATGTTTCCTTTCACTGCCACGTTTTAATATTTTTAATTCCTCTACTATTATAACGTAATGGTATGAAACATAAATACAATAACGTTAGAGAACACATTTTTCAATCAATCTCCTTCCTTGGTAGAACAAATTTGAATTTTTTCATTTCAACTTTATAAAAATTATAGGAATAGCATACGATTTTCAGGAATCAAGCAGAAACAAAATTGCTACAAAAAAAAATTATTCAATAGAATAAGTGATCGATTTACAAAGATTGAAATTCGTGAAGTGTAAAGCAATGGTTCATATTTAACTCTTTTTTCCTCCTAAGAACAAATATCCATGTCTCTGGTTCATTAAATTCACCCAAAAATATGAAACTTTCATTGATTAAAAATACAAAGAAAATTGATTTTTGAATTCTATTTTTCAGTAGCCAAATATTCAATTCAATTAAAATAATTCGGAAAACCTCTATGCAAACCAGTACAAAGGGTATATATTTATTTGAAATAATAATACACTAAACTCTTGGTATTCCATTTGAAATTTTAATTACGATGCTTGACAAAGTTTCAAGGTTAATTCAATTGTACTCGTGATATTCCATGCCGCATTTGTTCCTATCGTGAATATTCAAATCTGTGATAGGGAAAAATACTTTTCCAATTTATATGCATATGTTCTATTCCATTCTATGTAGTATTGAAATGAGGATCAAAGTGAAGAATGACTATCAAATGAGAAGAAAGGCTTATTCAATTTCAAATATTACAGAAACGTAAATAGAAATATAAATGACTTGATTAAGACATCATATGGTAAGTTTATATTCTAATTATATTGGAATTGAGAAACGGATTCTCCGTTGCAATAGACAATTATTTTATCGAATGTGTATAGAATTTGTGTGAATTGAATTAAACTGTTTCAGTTTATATAAAAAATATTTTATATAAAGTATGTATATAATTTTTCAACGGCCAAAGTAGAATTATTTTCAAAATTATATATAATTTATATACAATTATATTTGAATTATATCCTTCTTCTATAAATACTATCTAGTTTTTGAAAATTTTTATAATATTTTGATAAAAATTCGTCATTGTTTTGATAAAAAAGAATTGATCGTATCAACGATTGATATATTTCATGAAATTCGATAGAAACTCGACAACCTTCTTTACAAAATAACGGTGATAACAGTATCGATATTTTTGCTTGAAATTGGTATAAAATTTCCATCCGCATTTTATAAAATTGAATATGAACTTGACACACTTTCTATGAAAACTATTGATTCTATTCAACGTCGGCTATCACAATCGTACGATATATAAGTGCATAAAATGTTTCTTATTTCTTAAACCGAATCTTATGAGATTATAAATGAGATATAAGTGGAAAAAATTCATGTACATGTTCATCCATGATCCACACAACATTCAACTCATGAATTTTTCATCTGTGCCTAAAATTGTTCATAATGTATTGCCCCAGTCATAAAATTCACCCTGGTTGTGAGACAAAGAGGATACAGGAAACATTCAATTTTCCTCCACGATTTTCACACTCAAAACCATAACAATGGTTTAAAATTTTCATAATTCCGACTCGCATTTCATTTCAATCGATGGGATCGGATAATTGAGAGCACGCAGTAATATTAAACCATAAATGACTTTTAATCATTTGGAATCGTATTCCATAAATATCCTCAGAGATAATCACAGGAAGAAGTTGCATTACTTTCTTCCCGAAGAGTATATACTTTGGAAAAGTAATATACTATAAAGCCACCATAAAACATTGATATTCCGTTATTGTCGTTCATGAACAACAGCAGTCTTTTAACGAGACACAACAAATAATAATATATAACCTCGTACAAACTGGATTAAGGTATCAGACGCAATATGGCAGAAGAAGACGACGAGTGGTAACACATTTTAAGTACTTATGAATTACGTCACGTTGCCACATTTGTCTTCGCGTCGTACAGAAGACAAGGAAAATCGTGTGAGAAATAATCAAACGATGTGTAAGAGTTTAAAGAAGCTCTAAGGGTTTGCATCGAAAGAAAAACATACAGAGAACCAAATGGACACACTAACGGTGCTTTGAAGATCGACAAACGTTAAAGATAGTTCAAAACATTGCGAGAGAGCGACGAAGTGGAGGATTAAAAATAAAAACGTAGAATAGGATTGTGTAAGAATCTCCCACTGATTTAAATACAAACGTTCCCGTAGTGTGTTGAAGGAATTATTGAATGGACGTTTTTAATAATAATCAAATAATTCATAAAACGAGTAACAAGAAGAAATATGTATCCTCTCGTATTTCTAAGTATGCTTGAGACTCCGACAATACCATCCCGCACAAAAAGATTATATTCTTGTACAACGCTTGGTCCTTAATTGGATCTAATTAACCACTGACTCTAGGCCTTTATCTATCTATTTATTTATTTCTCTCGTTCTTTCATCTTATCGACCAATGAATCATCTCGAGTATGACAAAACATCAAGTCAAGACATATGGGAAATTTTTCCATTTTCATCGGTGTGAATTGTATGGGAAGGAAAGAAACAACAATACGAGGTGAAGCAGGAAGGATACGAAATAGGAAGGGTATGTTCACGAGGGAGGATAAAAGCTGCGTCAATTTTTTGATTCTCCTCTGTTAAGGGTGTGTCGAGTCGATGAGGGTGGTGTGTTGGACACGATTCACGGCCCTTGATTCGTAGAATGAAATACAATAGACGATCGATACCCAAGACCTTGTCTGAACATCGAAATGCACGCAGTACTTCCATCGTTCATGTATATCAACTGACATTCATCTTGCATGCGAAAGTGTGATAATTTCATGGTAAGAAAACGGAAACTTGGAGCATATACTTCCCTTATGTGGAATAAAAATTGAAATAAAAATTTGAATGAAGTAGAATGAACATGACTCAGAAAAATTTTTCCTTGAAAATTGTTTTGAATATTCATTTCCACGATGAGTAATTCATTTTTGAATTTTAAAATCAAAATACTAAAAGAAAAGATAATTGAAGTGTCATCGTGGAAGAACGGGTTCATTGGTCGAGTGTTCGATGTGCACCAAATTTAAGAAATTTTTGTTGTAACTTTTCAAAAGCAGTACAATGCCAAGAGCATCAAAGATTCGGATGGATGAAAAAAATTTCACAACTGATAAAAATGAATTGATGTAAAGAACAAAGGAATTGAAGTATATAAAAAGAATTCCAAGTCAAAGAATTTGGTGATTTGTGTGCTTTTGTTTAAAATACTGTAAAGAGATAAATTCACAAACATTCAAGATTCTTTTTTCCATAAACATTTTTGGCAACAATCAAGTTGATTCCTTCCCCAAGAAAATAAAAATGAAACGGAAGGCAAAAAGATCTCGCAACTGTGATGAATAAATTCAAAGACTTGGACTCTCCGCGGCATCGATAAATCAAACACACCATATTTCGTTGAATTGAACAAGGCCCAGCAAGAATATTCCATGGATAGAGTAAACTGCTGTCATTTATTTCTTCTCCTATATTTCCGAGTACTTCAAATTAACATTCTCAAATTTCTAAGAAAAAGATACAAAACTCATTGGCAAAGGAAATTCAATTTTTTAGGAGATTACATACACGGAGAGAAAATTGCTGTAAAATATACCGAAATTTCTGTTCAATCAACTAAAGCCTCCGATGAGGATGAAAATTTGCTGCAGGTGTCACATAAATCACGATGAATCTGATAGATATTGCGGTGTAAATTACAGAAATTTAATGTTATCCCTATATTTATCGTACATAAGGTAAATTTTACAGCCAATTTTGCTGTGTGTACCTCATCCAGAATTTATCCTAATAATTGAAGAATGTTATAAAACTTACTTCATTCAATCGGTCAGAATTTTTTCCTAGCTCTTACGTCATTTTCAGTATGGTTTATTTCTTATCAAGTCAGTCTTTATCGAATATGAGTACAGAATATCTCAATTTAATACCTTCTTTGTGGAAAATAATCTATGTATTGACTAGGCGTTGGAGTAAGAGCGTTCATAATTGTAATAGCGTTTACTTTAGATCTTTTTCCTTGCATAAATAATTATTTAGAGACATTATAAAATGAGAACTCTGTAGGATCGTTCGTCTTTTATTTTCAGCACATGCAATCGGAGTTCAGAATATCGATGGAGCATTGATAGAATCTGAAGATGCCGAAGTGGACAACTGAGCATGATTAACGCTGCTACACTGACGATCTCAATCTCGATCCTGATCCTCGGTGTTCTCGAGGCGGTGACGGTAGTTAATCAACATCCTGCTGAAGAATATTCCGTTGAGCATGAAGTACTTCGCAAAGATGCTATCGAGGAGGCCAAAAAACTTCAACTACAGCTTGGTACATTTCTTGTTCCATTTTATTCATACGTTTTGGCTCGAATAGTGATAAACGTTTGAGCGATCAGAGCACAGTGTAGGTATTCTCTGAATTTTTTGGAGTTAAAATCCACTCTCAATGAGTAAAAATACTGCAAGTCCAACAAGTTTGAGAATTCCATTCAAAAAAAGTGAATTCTCACTCTATAAGTTGCGATAATTGTACTCTAAGAAATTCAAGGAGTAACCACCCTGTCGAAAAAGCCAGGCAAATTGGGCAAATAGATGTTGACAGGCTTTGAACGGTATTTGTTCCAAGAAATTTCGTCAATGACCGACAAACTTTCTATCCATGTGGAAAAGTTTTCAAAATTATATATGATTTATATATGATTGTATATCATTTACATACAGAGTGTCCCAGAAAAAAGTACCCGCCGTTGTCAGCGTATTCCTGAGAGAAAACTAAACAACTTTCCATGAATCATTTTTTGATCTTACGCTCAGTTTCAGAGTTGACTTTGACCAATCAAGCAGAAGCTACATAAGTCTAATCATTGATCATTGGAGTAGCCGATATACTTGCCGCCTGGATGGTCAACTTATTTTTTCAATAACTCTGAAACTAAACTTCAGATCAGAAAATGGTACACAGAAAAGTTGTTCAGTTTTCTTTCAGGAATACGCTGGCGACAGGCGGGTAGTGTTTTCTGGGACACCCTGGATACATTTTATTGAATTGTTTATCATTTTTACAAAATTAATAAAAAATTGTCTACATGGGTACCCCATGTTGGCCGAAATTCTCATTAGAAAATTCCTATCAGTGTTCGACTGGATATCATAGTCTGTGATTTCCGATCGAAACCTTGGAAAATTGCTGTCAAGTTTTGACATAATGTTCGAATTTGATAATTCCAAACAAAATCAGGTGAACAATTTGTCAGTTTTGACCGGATTTCATGGGGTAGGAGTTATGCAAAGCCTGTTAACAATTACTTGTCCAGTTCTGTCTGACATTTCCAGCAGAGCATAATACAGGTGGGTACACTTTGAAAAAATCGGTAAATTTACCAAGAAGTTCTTTCGTTATTCAGGCATCAAATCACCCAAAGAAGAACTCGGAAAACTTCCCGTGTGGAAATTTTTCCGGGCTCAGACTTGGGCCAGGTATATAATCCCTACTTAACATGTGGCCCTGGTTAGGACACCTGGATTGACCCCAACTTGGGGTGTTACGCTTTTTAATCTAGGCCCCGTAATGGTTCCCAAACTCAACCCACATCAAGAGTTCAACTTGGGCCAACTTAGGGAGTTCATTTTAGCCCATATGAATTTTCAAATTTCATCCTGCGCTGGGCCCCAGGATATTTTGGTGATATTCCTCAGATAAAAGACAAATGAATTTGCTCCAGCAAAATGTTCTTTGAGGGTTAGCTTTTGACAGATCTATGCTTTGTGTAAAATTACCATCAAATCAAAAACAAATTAAAATTCCCCTCCGCTCTTGTATGTAAATTTTCAGAAAGGTAATCAAAATATTTTTTCTACTCAGCCGAAGGCGTATCAAATTTTTTGAATTTTAATTTCGAGCTCGTAGGTTGTTTGAGATTCGTTTCAATTGTTATAACCTCGAAACCAAGAGCACTGTGAGAATAACTTTCAAAAACATAGAAATCAAGATACGTTTCAATTCAATTCAGAGATTTCCCTAGTAGAAATCAAAGACAATGCAATTTTGACCTAACAACATTGTACATGCCCCGAATGTACCTCAGCTTGGATTTTTACTTGAGAGGATACGAGAATTACAATCTGAAGCATTTGGTGAAAATCCTGTTGACTATTTTGAAGTACTCTATAGACAATTCTACCAACGTTAATATGAAGTATTCCGTTGTTGCATGTATATAGGTTAATAACACCAAAAAAAAAAGTATTTTTTGTTTATTCCCTCCTCCCAATGTTTACAGAAAACTGAACGAAAAAAAAACTTTCGATACACAGAATAATGAAATAAAATTTCAACCAGACAGGATTTTGACCCGGATCTGACAACTTCTGTTTGGCCTTGCCTGTCAGTTCCATGAGTGTTCAAACTGATGTATAAACCAAACAATGTCAGACACACCTGTCAGATCTGGGTCAAAATATTGTCCGGTTCTATCAGATATTTTTAATTACACGGAGAGAAATG
This sequence comes from Gonatopus flavifemur, assembly GCA_018340375.1. Lineage (NCBI taxonomy): Eukaryota > Metazoa > Arthropoda > Insecta > Hymenoptera > Dryinidae > Gonatopus > Gonatopus flavifemur. Next base: position 21,464,353 of record JAFFJZ010000007.1, read on the forward strand.
TATCATGAAAATCGTATAGTAAAAATTTTCTAATACGAAATATAATCAGTTTCAAAATTCAATCTAATGTGACCTAATATATTTTTATAATAAAACGATTATATTGAAATTTACTGAGGAATACAATCAGTTTCACACACTAATTATAATAAATTATAATAAAGACATGTATATTAACATGTAATAAAATATACAGGGTGGTGCAAAAGTCTGGATACACCCTAATAACTCCTGAACGAGCGGAGATAATGGGTCAATTTTTTTTTTCAATTCAACGGGGGAACAGAATCTACCATACTAGGAGGGTGAGAAGTCCTCAATCTTGGAGGGGGCGATGAGGGGGGGCGAGGGGGGCGAAAATGTTGAATGAGGGGGGGAGGCTTGCGATAGTTCATTTGATGGGGATTTTCAGCCCAAACACAGCCGTTTTTTTTTTGTTGGTCAATTTTTCGTCGAATTATGACCACTCGAAGATTGTTCTAGGAGCAGTCAGAGCCGGTGTAAACCTTCTTAACTCCCCATCGGATCAGTGGCGTAGCAAGGGGGTCGGTGGGGGCGGAAGGGCGTTCAAGGGGGTGCCAAATTTTGGTTCGCATTCAAATCTTACCGGATTACAGTTTCTTCTATGTTTTATTTTTTTACAAAAGAAGATGAACTGCCAGGTGAGGGGGGGTTCCGCTATCGCGTCCGCCCCGGGTACCATTTAGCCACGCTACGCCACTGCATCGGATAAAGATCTTTGAATGTTATTTTTAAATCAAATGGGGGAGAGGGGGCGCATGATGTATCATTCTAGGGAAGTGAATCCCCGAAATCAATTGGAAATAATGGATAACATTGGATCCATCAACAAATCAAGATAAACAAGAAATAATCGTAGAAGGATTGTACACATTACATAGCCCCTAGCCAAAGTAAATTGTTGATAAACATTAGGTAACAATCGGGATAATTGATCAGATGTGTCTCCAATTGTTGGTAGAGTTATTATTTTCTAAAAAAACGCATTTGGAAAAATTTGTTAATTTCAACAAAAAAAAGACAAATTTTTTTTGTTTGTGTTTTGTTAATTTTTTGGTAATCCTTGTTAGAGTTGCTGCTTCATTTTCATAATCGTTCACTAAGGAAAACTTGGAATATCGCGCTTTCACGTCAAGCAATTGTTAATAAACATCAGTTAACAGTTGCGAAAATTGATGAATTGTGTCTGGAACCGTGGGTGGAGTTATTATCTTCCAAAACAATGCATTTGCAAAAGTGACCAAGAATTCCTACTTAGTTGTCATAATTGTTCACTGAGAAAAACTTGGACGATCATGATTCCAACTCTAGAAACGGTTGGAAAGCATTGGTTAAAAATCCCGATCATTGATGAGATGTGTCTTGAATTGTTGGTACCCACATAGGAACAGAGGCTATGTCGTTCCAAAGGTATTCTAAAAGATATGTTCAAGATGTCTCATGCAACATAAAAAGAAGAATTTAAGAAAGATCCTTTCTCAAGAACAAATCTTTCTTAAATCGTTCTTTTCATGTTGCATAAGACATCTCAAAGATATCTTTTAGAATACTTTTGGAACGACATAACCTCTGTTGCTATGTGGATAGGGTTATCACCTTGAATCGGAATGCATTAGGGAAAATCAACAAACATTCCTGATTAGTTTTCATAACTTTTTACTGAGGAACACTTGGTATATCGCCATTCCAACTCAAGGAATCATTAGTAGACATTAGTGACCAATCACGATAATTGATAAATTGTGTCTGGAATTGTGTCCCCCCATGGGACTGAGAATTCATAACTTTGCATGGGGGCTATGGGATTTGTAGGGAAGACACAAATCTCGAATCAAATTGGGAGCTTGCGACACATCTGTCAATGGCGTTTTTTCGATCCGAATCCAACCGTCTTTGATTTCATGAAATTAACAAATTTTTCCAAATGCTTTTTTTAGAAAATAATAACTCTACCAACAATTGGAGACACATCTGATCAATTATCCCGATTGTTACATAATGTTTATCAACAATTTACTTTGGCTAGGGGCTATGTAATGTGTATAATCCTTCTACACTTATTTCTTATTTATCTTGATTTGTTGATGGATCCATTGTTATCCATTATTTCCGATTGATTTCGGGGATCCACTTCCCTAGAATGAAACATCACGCGCCCCCTCCCCCCCATTTGATTTAAAAATAACATCCAAAGATCTTCATCCGATGGGGAGTTAAGAAGGTTCACACCGGCTCTGACTGCTCCTAGGACAATCTTCGAATGGTCATAATTCGACGAAAAATTGACCGATTTAAAAAAAAAACGGCTGTATTTGGGCTGAAAATCCCCATCAAATGAGCTATCGCAAGCCTCCCCACCTCATTCAAGATTTTCGCCCCCCTCGCCCCCTTCAAGATTGAGGACTTCTCACCCTCCTAGTATGGTAGATTCTGTTCCCCCGTTGAATTTAAAAAAAATTGACCCATTATCTCCACTCGTTCAGGAGTTATTAGGGTATATCCAGACTTTTGCACCACCCTGTATAATAGACATTAATATAACTTATGATAAAAAGAAAGTTCGTAATAAAATTTATAACACTATCGATAAAAGCATCTAATAAAAACTTCCTGAACGGGCGTGAGGTGGCGTTGATGACGCTTCGAACGTTAGAGAACTCATAAGACTGAGATTTAATATGTAGTGAATATCCTTATAACACTTTGAAACGTCGAAAAAACGCGATTCTCGAGAGTGTTCGCGGGTATCTGTCTGTCTGGCTGTCTGGCTGTTTGGTCCAAGATAACTTTTGTTGGAATGAATTTGGATAATTCTTTTGTCAAAATGTGGAGCTCAGTGAGGAAACGAGAACTTCTCATTTTTGTTCAGATCACATCAGCTATTTTGCAACTATGGAAGAAGGGGTTTGATGAATATTCGATCTTTCATCGTTGATTTTTTTGAAAACGGAAACATGAGGAAAACATGAGAGTAATCTATGATTCTTCATAGAGCTGGTTTACCTCCTATCGAATTGTGGGCATATTCGTTTTCATGGCGAATGAAAAGAATATCACATTCCAAATGACTATTGTAGTTTACTATTTGCGCATCACCATATTGAAAATTACAATAGAAATTGTGGTATTTCCTGTAAAATTGGATAAAAACACCATATTGTCTGCTGTAATCTTCAATATGGTGCACAAATAGTAAACTACAACAGTCATTTTGAATGCAATATTCTTTCCGTATCTACATTTCGGTTTTCTAATATCTTTTATTGCCAGTTTTATAATAAAATTATAATAAACTGTACAAGATAGTTCTAATACACATCAATGCATGGTATATACTGTGTATTATGTTGTATAATTAATTCGAATAAATTTTCTAATAAAACTTATAAAAAGTAAATATTGATCTTCTTCATGTGCTTATAGTACTCGGCATTATATCAGATAGCTGTCCCTATTTTTGCCATATTTTTTATTGAGGGTTATTAGAAATCTAATAAATTTTATTATACATTTCTCTCCGTGTAGGGAAACAATGATAGTCAACCCGGGGCCTCTATGGGGTGTGGCTGGAAATGCTCAAATTACAATACCTGGGTGAGACAATGGTGGTCCGCCCAGGGCCTCTATGTGACTGTGTATGCTCAAATTACATTACTTGGGCGAGACAATGGGGGCTTGCCCAGGGCCTATATGGGCTGTGGGTGGGCATCCCTAGATTTAAATATCCGGGGAGTACACTAGCAACCCAACTAGGGCCCACATAGGCTATGGGTGGGAAACTCTTATATTGAACGCCCAAGTCATACCTTTACGGGCCCCGGACATACTTTAGAATGCCCAGGATTGATTTCCACACGGGTTACCAGAATTTTGGTAAATATACCACTTTTTTGGCAACTCCAACGAAAAATATGATGAATTCACCGAATTTTTGAGAATTTTCACCTACTGTAATGGGTCCATTTGTGTCCCCGCAAATTTCAGTACATTTATCCACATTTTTTTCACAGTTCACAGGTTCTTATCAAATATTGCATCTACCTACCGTATCTAGAATGTCCGACATATGAGGACAAAAGTTTTTTTTCTAGATTCTTGTCGGTTCTTGTTACATTCCATACAAAACCCGGATAAGATTCTAAATGCAATTTGACAGGTTCTGTCGGATTTTGTCTGGCGTGTATATCAGGGTGGCCACAACGGGAATTTGCTTTTATTATTATCTTCAGCAGTCAGTTTTTCAATTGAGATTATATTGATTCTGCAATACTTTTCAGTTTAACTGAAAATTGAAACAATATCGCACTAAATTTTTGGTCTAATAAAAGTCACTTGTATCAAATCTGCTTCAATTTCCTTCGAATTCAATGGATTTCTCTAACCAGGGCAGGCATAATTCATTTTTTCCTGAAATATTTTATGAGTGCATTTTGAAATGTTTCGTTTAAATAGAACAAACCAAAGTTGTGCTCTTCTAAAATATATCTGTTGCATATAAACTTGGTAAACTATTCAGAAGTTGTGGGCGGTGCAGCTGAGTATGCAATTGAATCAGTTCACGTAATTCCCGGAATCGACTGTGTTCAATTGATTGAAACGTTACGTTGTTAAATTTGTTCCAAGTTCAATTTGAATTCGCCACACCTGAATACGGAATACGAGAACGAAGTTTGATTTTAGGGATACATTTGTTTGTTGAAAAATACCTTCAAATGAGTGTAAATTGGAAATGAAAGTAGTGTTCTTCCATTAATACAATAAATTTGAGAATGGAATCACTTTTGTGTACAATGTAATTGAATATGCTTTTGAATTTTGAAAATACCATCTGCGCTAACAAAAAAGGAGTCCATTGAAATCTATTAATTATTGAAGTTTAATAGAAATTTTGCAACGGCGAATTACCATTCAAACTTATTGAATTTTTATTGAATCCTATTAATTTGAACGATTCCAGCGGGTTTCTACAAAAGGTTGTGTTAAATATGATTAATTAACGGGACCCAATGGACTTTTTAAACAAACCAGAGTGGATAGTCCAGTTATATGCATTAGATTTTTAACGTTAGAATATTTTTGGGAGAACAAAATTATTGTTTTAATGCACAAAACTTGAGTTACTTTTGAATATCTCCAAAGTATTCTTCACTAGCGTTTCAACGGACCAATAATGATAATCTAGAAATTCTGGTGAAGCACGGTGAAGATTCTTCAGCAGCTCTTTACGATGCTGAAATTAGCCCGGGAAAGTAGTTGTAAATTGAAAAATTCTAGTTATGAATACAAAAATCGGGTTACTTTTTCGGGCCAATTTCAGCATCGTCAGCTCTTTAAAACGTCTGCGATCGTATTTGCTGTGTAATTTGAAAGAAGCAATTCAGCTAGAATCACGGCGTTAGTGTTCTTCTACAGTAAATTTTATTCTTTTTCATCAATAGGATCGATTCCTGGATGTAAACCTTGCACCAATTCAGAGATGAACTACTGCAGGGATGGAGGAGTAATTAACGATCATTGTTGTTGTGATGGAAGTTCCGAAAGTGAGTATATCTTAACATGAATGTGTCATGTCAATAAATACATCAAAATATCTTAAGAAATCGTTATTTTATACAACTTCATGAGATTTTCCACGCTGTCTAATAAAGTCTAATACAATCCGATTTTTAGTTTATTAACTCTGATAAGGGCATTATAAAATCTCATAAATCCCTGGACAAATACTAATACAAAGTCTCATAAAATTTCATAAATTTGACGTATCCATTTTTTTATCAAATCTTTATCGTAGGACAGTCCGTCGATTTTTTTCTTGTTTGTGGAGCTATCCTTTGTTATGAAACTTCACGTACTTCATTTCACATAATCAAACAAGTGGAGGATATACAGCCAAGTGCCACATCGTTCAAATGAATTGAAAAGCACAAAGAATGATTCTTCCAAAATATTTCAAACCTATTTGCCGTTCAGGTTCGTTGATACAAGAATTAGCCGTTTTGGTTCTTTAGTTCAGATTACATAAAGATCCATTCTGATAATGATACAGAGATGCAGTATTTAGATTTCCTCCTTATGCGTATTTTTTTTCAATACCTCAACACTATATAATCTCACTGGGCAAAATATTGCGGAACGTTCCGGAGACTGTTAATATCCTATCATCATAGCGTTTCAAATAATATGTCACAGTGTTAAGATATCAGCCATAACTGGGCCTTCTCAGGAACTTTTGACTAAATTTTGATCAGTGGATAGGGGAGACTGGGGCTAAAAGTAACAGAGGTAAGTTGTAACACAGACTACAAGTTTCATATTCTCTAACGAATAAGGTTCACTCTTCGTAAAATGATTATTTAGTCGCTGAACGAGTATTTTATAAAGCGCACACATGATCTAATAAGAGATACTATAGTAATAGACCATGTCAAAAACCCACTCCTGTTACAACTAGCCCCTGTCTCCTCTACAACGTTTAGGAATCGAACAGGTGCTGGAAAAAATTCACACCGCTTTAGACCGAATTACAGTCAATTTACCAAACATCCACACTGTTAGAAAAAATTGGTGAATTTCACACACAAAATTTGGAAGCAATCCACACACACTTTTGTGTATTTAATTCACAACAGATTTTATGAGATTCAGCCAATTTTTGTATGAAAACCATTTCAAGATAATATTGTGTTTGAATTTCCATAAAAGTGTGGGAGATTCAATACAAAAATATGTGTGTTAAGTGCTTCCAAACTTTTATATTAAACTTAATACAAATATTTTTTACAGTGCAGCTCTTCCCGGGGAAAAAAGTTTGAATCTATTTAGATCTCATCAGATCTGATTAGATCCGAATTTTGGCTCACAAGATCAGATTTTAATAGATCTGACTAGATCTTGACAGATCGGGTTAAATCTGGTTAAATTTGTGTAGATCTCGTTAGATCTGAATTGAAAATCACATTTAATCTTGATGAGCAATTGATTGTTCAATTACCAAAAATTTTTTGATATTTTCCCATGTATGAATTCAAATTTCAACATGTGCGTGGACAATACAAGTTAAAATTGCAGTTTTTCAGATCTGAATAGATCATTTCAGATCTGGCAAAAAATCAGATCTCGTCAAATCTAAACTTTTTTCCCCGGGTTTCGTATTGCACGATATCCTTCACACTTCAAACGATACTTTACATGAATTGAAGAGACGACATATTTCTCTCGTGATGGTATTTCAAATCGAAAGTTCAAGTCTCTTTAGAATCAAATCACTTATTTCGTGATAATATAAATACCATACGTAATGATATCACCCAAGCTCTTTGAAATTTATCCTTGACTTTTACATATAGTACACGAAAACTTTGGTATCGAATAAAAGAAATTGTTGAATGCACGATAATTCGTGCGTGAATAATTGATATTATACAAATGCTAAGAGTTTCAGAATATGACATTATTCAACCATGAACAAAAGATCTTGACTTCTTCGATAGTTTTTTAGTTATTTGATTCCGATACGTTGTTCATTCAAAACGATTTGTAGTTTGATTGTGGTGAAGTGCATTTATTTTGCATAATTGTTTTTTCGATTTACAAATTTTATCACGATATATTGGAATTGAACAAAGAAAATCCTTGTTGGAACATTATTGGAACGTTGACCTTTGGACATAGTTTCTTTGTTGTAAGAATAAATTGTAATATTTGACGGTTCAACATGCAAATAAATTAATTCATGTATGAAAAGTTCATGCGCCCTCTCATGAAACGAGTTATTTCTTGAGAACAAAAGGTTCAATCGCATGATTCCAAATTCCTTATCTCGTTTGCCTTCAAGTTTGAAGAATCTCAAAATCCTTCCAAGCCTTTCAACATTGACAGTCTACAAGAACACAAATTCTGATGAAAAGTATTAAAGTTGTATCGCTCAAATGTTTCTTTCATACGCTTTTTCGTAAACCATAATTTCAAGTTTTTTTCTCTCAATTTGAATCATTGAAACCCACTGAGGCTGCAGTTGACAACAATCACTGAAGCGATCAAAGGAATTTAATTGCAGAATCAGTTTGACGCCTGATCAGAGAACAGAAATGAAACGATCACTGGTTCTGCATTTGAAATGTGTGATTACTAAATGAATCAATAAATTCATTCCACAGTGTATAAAAGAATAAGAAAACCATGTGATAATTCGAGAATCAGGGATTTATTATTTTTCATGAAACGATGTATGCGACATATTTAAATAACAGTTCGATAACGTTAAATAAATTCTTTCTTCGCTTTACCAGCTGGACGGAAAGAGTATCACCTGTTCAGGAAATCATTGTAGTCGTTGTAACAAACTTTTTGCTTCCTTCTATGTTGAAAATATATATATTTGTATGCGTGAATGTACGTGCATGGATGGTCGGTCAATATATGAAGAGATAGGTAAATCGAATGACTCACGTTAAATAATCGCGTGTGTGACTTGGCGAGCGGGGGCTATTCAAGTATTCCGCACAGGTTTGAATTCTTTGAGAACGCAGTCTCTGCATACACCATTGATCAGTTCGCCATTCCGATTTGTACGTGACTGAGGATATGGTTCTTTCTCTTATCACATAGGGTGATGAGGAATTTTAGTATTTCTGGAATTTAAATGTTGATTGACAAATATTTCAATTGGTTCAACTGGAAAGTTGGTTAAGGAATCATAACAAGGGATATCTTCGAGGAAATCACAACACCATTACTTTCGAGATATGATGACGTTATCATTTCACTGATATGGCAAAACTCGTTTTTACAATAGTTAGATCGTGTCAAGAACAGTAACATGAGGGAAAATGTATATGAGAAAAAAAATTTGCTGTCGCAGCAAACCGAGGTATTATATATAGAATAGCAAATCTTTTTGCTCACCCAATTAAAAATTCACTGCCACAGCTGAGTGGATTGTTGAGAGAGCAACATGATTAACTGAAGTAGCAAATTTTTCGCTGGAGGAGCAAACATTATTTCCTGTCACAGCTAAAAAATCGTTGTCGTAGCTAACAAAGTTGCTGTGATATCAAAGAGATTGCTGCCATGGCAAAAAATTCGCTGCTTCTGCAAAAGGTACCCAGGAAAATCAGGTTTTTTTTGCCATAGCGAATTATTTTTTCTCCATGTAATAATTTTCTTTGTTCTGTAATAATAACTAGAATCGGTAAGGTTTAGAAAATGAATTGTTATTCCAAAATATGAAAGATCATGACCACGAAGTGAAGAATAATAAACGCGGTTTAAATTTGAAATTCTAAATAGCCACACTGCAAAATATTTCTATGGGAAAATTCCTATAAATTTATGTGAAGTAATTAACATATACATACGTTAGGAATTTCCCATACTTGTCCGGAAATTTGCTGTAAAATTACAGAGAAAATCCTGTAAAGTTTGGAATTTTCAGTTAAATTTATTGTAAATTTGATACATGTATATTGGAAATTGATTCCCTATCCAGTGAAGGGGTATTTTCGGTTGCCGTATACAAGAAAATTCCGATTATTTTTTACAGCGCAAATTTCATTATGCGCTTATTTATAAAATTTGACTTTCAGCGTTTCAAATTTTAATTGTGTACCCGTTACTTTTCATACAGTGTTCATAATCTTTCGTATTTTCATACAACAATCCATCTTCTAAACCTTACCGTTTCTAGCTTATTAAAAAACTAAGAAAAAGGCGCAGAGTTTTATAGGAATTATTATATTTTTGAGCTCTAATCCTCTCCATATGTAGTCTGAAAACAAAGTATACTTTTGTACATATTTGATTCTTTCAGGATTTTGAATAAGTGCACTAATCGTTTCATCAAACTTCTGATTCCGTAGAGTGAGTGCACTAATGTATGAACATTCCAGAGAGAGAAACAGGGTTTTAATATTTTGTAACATAACGTGTCGTATATATCCTATAATGAACTTCGTTCAGCTTGCGATAATGCATAGAATATGAATGTGCCCATACAATTACGCTGGTTCAGAAAGGGGTCATGAAAGAGTCAATTGTGGTTTGAAGAATTCATTATGAATTCCTAAGGATTCTTTTTGAATTCCTTTGATCTATGGGATGATGTGTTTACTATGGTGTCGTTACCTTGGTTTGTCACCAATAACAATAATTTATACGGAAACACCTTGGCGATACGATGCGAACGGTTATGGCACGCGTGTCAGCATTACGATGGCATTATTAAGACATTTTCCTATCTGGGTTTGTCCGTAAAACGGATTCAAAAATCATTCAAAACTAATTTGACCCAATTGAATGTTAGTACCCTTATAACATTTTAAAATTTTGCACATTCAATGTAGGTGCAATGTACAGAAATTTCATGTTCAATGTAAAAATTTATACACATTGCCACCACATAGAATGTGCAAAATTTGAAAGTGTTATAAGGATATAAGGAATATTAATATTTGGTACACAATAAATTATAACTCGAGAGTTTCACAAAATGCATTTGTCAAGTTATTTGTTCACCTTAACGTCGTTGTTCAGTCAATCTCAAAATTATACACATTTTCATGGAAATTTCGTTTGGAAATAAAAATGGATCCATGAATAATTATGGAAATTTAAAGTGCTGAAAGCTTGTTCAGTTCGTATAAAATAAAAACATGAATTGAAATGAAATGAAATAAAATGACTGAAGGGAACAGTTCACAGGGACAGTCCTGATGGAGAAATTTCACAGAGAATGTCTGAAAATTTAAGAGATTTTCAGTCAATAGTTTTTCAAAGATATTCAGGAAAACGTATCCAATAAGCAACCCTGCTAAATATTCCGGCTCTGCCTGAAATTTTCAGCAGGGGAGAGTTTTTCAGTTCTTCAGTGAAATTCAAAGAAATTTTTTTCACGAGAAAAATGTGTAATTGTTAATTTACTGGTGCACTCATCCTACTATCCGCTCTCGCAGAGGAAAAAACTTGCTAAAAACGCAGGACTGAATCAACAAAAATTCCTAATAAATTGTTAAATTTCCTAGTAATCTATATTTTTATAATAACACACCACACTGACAACAATATCATAAATTCATACTTGATTTATTATTGATGTATTATTAATCAATAGTTGCTGCATTTTCTTATTTTCTCGAAATCATTTAATCGAAATAAGAAGTATTTGTATACAAACTACTGTACTGGAATATTCACTGGACCTTAGGTAGTTGTAAAATTCTTCTCATTCATGCAGAAACGTTTTCTTCGTGAGTATTTCTCACTAAGATCAAGCCTCGAGCCAATTAGATCTCCCTAAGGGACGTATCAAATTAAGAGGTTAATTGGGTAGACCATTTCCCTGCCACCTCTACTTCCATTATTCCGAGTAATCATTATTATTATGATTGCACATCAGTGCATCAAACAAAAATTGTAACACGATTGTTTATATGTCCGAAACGTCTTACTATCCGAAACGCTAAGTTTAATTACAATCAAAATTCATATCGAGTTAACAAATTGGTATTCCAACCTTCGAATCCGAGAGTATGAATTTTCGATTTGATTTCTCTAGTTAATAATCATCATTGATTAAATCACATTGATATATTTCATTTTCCACAGAGGTATTCCCATTCGTTGAACACACGTGTTATTTGGGTCCAGAGGATTGTAAAATTCGAGCTGACAATTGTGAAGAATATTCAAGATTACGTGACTGCTGTTGTCACTCTTACTTAGGTTCAATCTGTGAGTATTAAATTTACATACATTTCATGTATTCCTTACGACAAAGAAATATGATGATTCTGAAATACAAAATCACTAATCTCTTTTTTTCCACCGTGTGTCTTGAACAGGGAAAGAAATTGCGGGCGGAGCACAATCGAAGACTCGGATCAATTTCACAGAGTTCCTGATTATTTTAATGATACTAATTTTCATAGTATAAATTCCATTTCACCTTCAGAGTGCAATGAATTTCGAAAATTCAATATGTATGTTTTCCATACAGATCATTTAATTCTATGAATTTATTATGTGTATTTTATTTATAAACTACCAGTGAACAGTGTCATAAGAACGATATTTTGGATACATCAAATTCAACTGAAATTTGCCTGAACGTTTTACCTACAACTCTACACCAAATATTTTTTATATTCTAGTAACAGATATCTTAATAAATTATTTTTTCATTAATGAATTCGTAGAAGTATCATCCGTTCTTTTCCTTCCAAATTGAGATTAATTTTATAAAAAATGATACAAAGTTTCTATTAAAGACAATTCTCGTAATTTCAATAAATTGAAATCTTTCTCATGAACGATAATGAATGAGAGGATGATAAAAATGACATTTACCGTGACACGCAAACCATTGTATTCGCTGTGTCTTTATCATTACATCACTTTTACTGTCCTACTACTCGTTTATCGGGGATAAGTTGGTATTAGTTAATGCGAGCTTCTAAGGTAGGAGAGAAAAATATTATAATATCCTAATTACAATGTAATGTATATTTTACTTCTTTTTTATACAAATATATTAAATTATAAAATTGAATTCATAAATCAAATACAAAACTATATCCAGTTCAGTCTTAATAATTCATGTTATGTTTACGAATCTTGATGAATAATTGAACAAAATTGAACCGAGTAGAGGATAAATTCCTCTAAACTCAATGTTTGTATATATTCACATTTTGAAAATCCTTCCCAGATTTAAAACATTGATAAATTTCTGATTTTGCGAATACTTACCGATATTACTCTGAATTTCAAATTACGTTTCCATTATTTTATACTTGGATTCTCAATAAGATTTGATTTGTAAGCGTTTCAGATAGTTTAGAAATCATCTCATTTCTGTAAAAATTATTGTCCACCGCGTTTAATTAGTTCATCTCAAGAAGATGAAATTCAATACCAAATTGGGAAGAAAATAGTATCTCATTGTGCATCCAATGCTTCCAAGGATGAAGTGTTTTCGAAGGTATTATTTTCGTCTTTCTAAAATTCAGGAATTCTAAATAAGATTTGGAAGCTGGATATATTCGATTGAGAATTTCCGAACTTATTTCTGTGAGAGAATTCAGAGCGGAAAACTATCCAAAGACAGGGCCGGCTTTAGGGCGATTGAACCGATTTCTCCAAATCGGGCCCCCCGTTTGACTCCCCGAATGAACAAAATTTCAGAATTTTATATAATTTATATATAATTCAATACAGTTTATATATGATTCATGTATGAATTATAAATAATGTTGAAAATTTTTCCTGTCGTACTTGTAAAATGTCTGGTAGTACTTTGTCTATACTCAGAGGCCCCGCAAAAATATCGGAAATCGGGCCTTGCGCGACCTGAGGCCGGCTCTGTCCAAAAAGTTGGTTTCCAACAAGATATATACGCAAAAATCGTCGTCATTTACATTTACATGACACTCAGTGTAAGATATTTTTCATTATTCGATGACTCAACAACTTACCTCGAATTGATGACCTTTGAGTAATTCAATTTCCTTCTTCCTTCGTCTATCAAAAAATCCAATTTTAAGTAAAGCAAGAGTCAATAGCATCAATAGGATAATTCCAAGAACAATTGATAGAATAATGATCCAAAGGTCGATCTTTTGAACTGTGGGGGAACCCAAAAATATTGTAGCTACGATAGTTTTATCAGGTTTGTGTCCGTGCATTTGAACAATTCCAGATGGTTGCGTGACAGTTACATTCCCTTCCGATACCACGAATATCAAATCATTGCCTTCCATCATTTGTGCTGAAAGAATAACATAATATATATATATTTATACATATATAATATAAAAATTATCATTTCCTTATTTTCATTTTGCTGCTCAATTCTTTTTCGCATATCAAAACACAGAAAACGTAGATTGTTATATTTGTGAAGTTTTTCTATAAAAAATGTCAACCAAAAAGTACAAAAATTAATTTATAGGATTATTAATAATAGTTTACATTTTCCGTGTGGGGAATTGTTGAAGTTTATGTAAGAAGCCTTTTTTGCACTACTGTAAATTCAAGTAAGTTTCATTTTACACTTCACGTGACAAAGCCTTCGCTATGCTTCCCTCTGATGAAAGTAGCATAACTCACAGAGCGGTGCCGTGAGTACGCGTGTAAATGAGCATTCGTGTGTCACCACGACAAAATATGTGTGTGCGTATGAGATATTTGTTATATCTTTTTCATTATGAAGTGACAAGAGTAGTGTAGCGAAACCATATCTGCGAATGAAGCCCAAAATGAGACTTTTGACCCATATAACTTTAAAAACTGTTTATTTTTCAGCCTTGTATTCACGTGAACTGTCGTCATATACACATCCATCAAAACCAGTCAACCTTAGTTGAGATATTATTCCTAATATATTTGAATGCTATTTCTCTCCGCCACAATCTTTTATATAGTTATTTCCTCTTTATTCAATTAAATCTGGTTTTCTAATTTCTATTTCATTCAAATAATATATTTATAAATATCTTTTTCAAACTCACCATTAATATTTGATAATTTCAAGTCCATGGTAATTATAAGTTTAGCAGTGGATAATGTATTCACAAAAGATCCCCATGTACATTGAATTTCACTGCACCGAACAAGTGGATTAGAACAATTGATGTACAATGTTCTATTTTCAGGTGGCACTTTTGTTAAAATACTTTGTTCTTCGACGGTAAGCCTTTCAAAAGTTTGATCCTTGTTTTTAGCAACTTCATTCTTAATTATCAACGATTTTGATGAAGAAGAATTGAAAATATCACAATAAAAGCGACGTCCATCCATGATACTGTTCGTGTGATTGATACTAATAATCTCTATATCTTCATTCTTTAATTGAAAATACGTTGGTACTTTGACGACGAGCACCGCTTCTTCAATGGGGCTGGTTCCAAATTTTTGAATTTCATAAATATGTTGAAATCTTATATTGTTCACTTGTTTTTCTTTCTCGTCGCTTATGTACGAATATAAATCTTCTTGCGCTTTTCTAATAAAGTTGATATTGAGAATTTATACAATACTTCATACATTCTCAGGAAAATTATATTGAAATTATATACCAACCCTGCTATAGCCAAGTCTACGTCCATATCGAAGTATATCGTCAAATTATAAACGTTATCCGCAAGATTGACATCTTCACTTTGAGTAGTGACGGTCGCTGTTAATTCCACTGATTCTGTATCGAATTTCACATCGCTCATATCCAAATCAATCATCAGAGTTCTCTGAAAAATAAAGTACCATGTAAAATTATAATTTCAAACATCTTGCCGATTTTTCTCTGAGAAATCCAGAAATTGAAAATACGAACACGTTTGCAGATAGAAGAAATAAAATTGTATTTGTTACTTTCCTAATAAATTTACAGTTCCCCTGTGATTTGAAAAAATTATGAGTTCGTAACGAGATCATGAATATGCCATCAACTCCAGAGACAAATAGTATATTGTTCACTAGGAGAAGAAAGTAGGCACCCTTATGACAATATTTTGCTAAATAATGTCTACAAAACCATGAATAATCCCTGAGATTTTCATGAAAAATATTTGAATATAGCATATGAATGTATTTATAGGATTTCCGAATTTTTCAATAATCAGAAAAATTAGTGCTCGCTTGTCTTAATGCTAGGAGTTTTCCTCCGCCATCCTCGCCTTTACGATGTATTATTTTTGTTTCCTTGAAAATGCCCAGAATCTGGGCGAAACGTCGGAGGTAAAATGAACTCTCTGTTGCTCGAACATGGAGTTTTCTATTCTGGTTTCAATCAGAAAAATGTTAATAATTTATTAGAGTGTTGTGAGAATTTTTTCAGAGCGCAATTTTGTTTTTATTTGCCTGAAAAATTGGAAAAAGTCTGTGCAGAATGTCCTAAATTTATTAGATTTTTCATTAAAATTTCAGAGATTCTCAGATTTTTGCAGAGAAATGCGGTGTTCTTCAGAGATTATTCATGGTTTTGTAGAAATTTCCCAGCGAAATATTCCCATACGGGTATATTGCGCCTTAGTGGAATGAAAGTATGTATTTTCGCCCTTAGAGCAGAAAGTGAGTATTTTCGTTCCGCTCTGATATATTCGCCTGAAATTCCTAGAACTAGGTTTGAAAGCAGAAACTCCTCAAACAAGAGTATATGGAAAACTCATATTTACAGAGAATTACTTACATCTGTCCTCAAAGGATTTCCAACATCACAGATAACTAAGAGAGTATTGTTCAAAGAGAAATTTTCCATACAATCAGTTGGTATGCTCGACAAAGATAAAATATCTGGAATGACGATATGCACTTGAGTTTGATATCCTGGTTCACCTTGATTTTGAGTATCAATCGACAGAGTAAGTTTCGAACTGGAACCAATAATAAATCTATTATCCGGCGCTAAATTGGTCAAAATTTTCAAATTCAGATCCGAATGACATATATCATCTTCTCCACAATCAATGGCAAATGGCAATTCTAATATATCCTTGGTTTTGGAAAGCGCTTCGTTTATCACCGGTCGTGTTCCGTCGTGCTTTATTTCCCATAACTTATCGCTTGGTGAATTTTCGTTTGTGGTTTCATTTAAATTTATGGAAGCAGTAATTTGAATTGGGTCGACAAAATTCTGGATGTCCCTCTGAAATTCCATTAGAATGCTTTTTAATATGTATAGCAGATTCATGACTTCTAACAATGCACAGAATTAATACTTACAATCAAATCCATCCTAAATTTGTTGCAAACTTTTCGATCTTTGTATAATTTATATGGAAGCTTGAGTATATTAGTTTTCATGTTATCATGCGGTTGATAAGAAACTCTTCCGTGAAATATATCAAGGTTGATTGTCGTCATAATACCTAATAAGAATTAATTATATTATTCAGTGAAATCCCGATTTGATTAGTATTAAACTTTTTTTTTATTCATTTTGATTTATTAAAATTATTTTTCAAAGAATAATAATTCAAGACACATTAACATTCATACTAACTTCATTATTGAAACCGAAAATATAGTTTATACAGTTTTCAAATATTTTAATTTTATAACTTACTTATACTTTCGGGAACATATATTCCTCCGTAATTCAAGCAAACGTCGATGAAGAAGGTTGTTGTATTCCATGATAATCTTCTGTGGGTGGTATGATGTAAAGTTACAAATGCACTAATAACTGGTCTGGACTTGACGAGAGCAACATGGCCCGATAAATACGCTCCAATGGCGATATCAGAATATTTATCCTGATTAATATCTTTTGGTTCGGATATGGAAATTCCAAATCCACGAATTTTTGGCGACAATTCAAACCCTGCGATCTTTTGACTATATTTTTTGAGTAAACCATTTTTATTGCCATTGAATATATATACCACTCCACTTGATTCTGCGTAAGGCGCGGCAATAGCAATATCATTGTAATTATCGTAATCTATATCTCCTAAACAAGTTATAGTGGAACCAAATTCACCACCGATGGCTTCACCTTGTACCGTATGCGTTTCAAAATTTTCCTGAAATATTTAATTCCAACATAGTGTAAATGATGCCAATATGTTTTTAGAGGTATAATAATAAATCGAAAATATAACTATATTGAAATAATACAAACTCACGCCATATCGTCCTAAAAAAACGTGAACTCGACCCTCGTTCGTATCTTTCGACCAATAAGGTGCTCCTACGATCAAATCATCCTTCCCATCCTTATTGAGATCGCAAGAGGCCAAGGCGAAACCAAAATATTCTCCCAACTGTTGACCCTCTAATATTTTCACAGGTACCACACGTTTATTAGAATTATTCGGGAAAGAAAATATCATAATACTCCCGAAAAGATTCGCTCCTCTAGGTGCTCCCGAAGCGTACAGTCTTTCTTCCTTGTCAAAATAACGACCAGAAGTTATCGAGTAGCCTGCAGCAGATCAACTTGTTTGTTTATCACATGTATATTCGGTGATTGAATTAGAATCATCATAAATAATTATAATCACCAAAATAATCTCCACTATGCACAAATTTCTCATCTCTACTCGAAGGGATTACAGTTCTTGAATATTCCCCATCCTTTTGTTTGATCAATAAAGGGGTTCCCTTCCAATTGAAAATTCCTGGACTACCCAAAACAAAATCGGAATACAATCCATCTGAGTGAACGTGAAGGGAAAATCCAGCTTGTCCCATTCCGAAATTAAATATGCCAATTTTATTGTAAGAAAATATTTGCTCGAATCGGCTGTCCAATGGAATAAGTTGATTTTCCATTGTTCTTTCGAACGTTTCTAATCCACCGATCGTCGTCCAATAACACTTTCCATTCATAAACCAACTGGGTGGATTCCAATTGATCATATTATTTTTCCACCGTGGAGCGCACACCTGGGGAAGAGAAATATATTCTTCTTCACTCAATAATTCTTATTAATACAGTCATTTGATCACTAACCATAATTTTAGGATTGGTATTATGCTGCAGAGCGATCGTTGCCCCAGTCCATGCGTTATTTCTGATCTGATCCACCGTAGAATAATATCCTCGACCATTCGAAGTCTCGTCGATGATCCACTCTGTGCACGATCCACCGATCGGACATTTATACAGAGTTCCTGGTTCGCGAACGAATGGAATTTTACTCGAATTTGCACGCGGGGCTCCCACAATTAACACAGAATTCACATTATCAGAATATAAAGCGACTGAATATCCAAAATAACTTTCTCTATCGCTGGGAAATTTCGGTGGTTTATTAAATATCACAGTTGTCTCGGTATCTAAATTATAACTCCACACTTTGGAAAAAAAGACCACACATATGCTAATCGAGAGAAACATTTTGTTCTACCACTTTGAATGCTCGATAGTTTTTCGTTTGTGAGAACATGAATGAAACTGTCACCAAAGTTTGAAGGAGTTATATAAAATGACTAGAAGGATGTGGCAAGGAAACCAATGGTATGACATCATTCCGCGTTATTCATTGTTTACTCATGTACATATTTCAATCTGTATAGTGGAATAAGATGTGACATGATTCATAATAATTCTCATAGTTGATTAAAAATACAAGTAAAAAGAAAAGAGTCATGTATTCGCAATAATCAGATTGTTATTTTGTTCGTATTTTCAATTTATTTATCCTTCATCTTCAGCTAATAATTACGTATAAATGCAAGATTAATAACGCAATTGTTTGCAAAAGTTTTTCGAAGCTTAAATATAAAAAAAGAAGAAAAGTTAAAAAAAATTCATATCAATTCATCACTTCTTTTATTACTGTTATTATCATTATTATTATCGTTATTATTATCATTATCCGCCAAACACACACTTCAAAAAGAAATCATATCTTAAAATACAGCACGCGCTTTTGTATGAATCGAATGAATATCATAATCAGCTAATGCGATGTTAATTTTATTTATACAAGTTCATAGAGACATCATCTTTTCTCATACATATCGATTGTGTGTATCGTTAATCGATCTTCATCATTATTATTCACAATAATAAGAATAAATAAAACTGATTCAAACCAAAGACATAAATTATACATTTGTATTAAAAAGGAGAAGAGATTCTTCATGTGTATTCTTTTTTTTTTGCGAAATCAATACAATCATTTATTACATTAACGCATGCATAAAATATACCAAAATTCATTACATTTGGAACAGTCTTATGCTCAGGATTGGGTATTCTAATTCTTAAACACGTCTAATTCATTGATTCGTTCGTAAGTTAATTTCAAGACACGTGTATTTTTCTTACAAAAAATTCATATCACTTTTTTTAAATGATTCGAACTATCCGGTAAAATATAGTGTTTCCAATTCTTAAAAGGATAATCATTCAAATGAAAATTTCCTCCAAAATTTACCCAACCCTGTTGATATCGCGGTCACGCGAACCACGTAGAGTTTGATATCGTATGGATCAAGTCGAGAAGAAAACAGTTAGACGAAAGATCTGTCGTATTTTCACTTGCAATTAAAATATTATAAAAATATACTTCAAGGAATCACAGATTCGTTATGTACAAAGTTAAGGAGACGATATAAGGGCCGATAGAAGATAATGGTTTCTCAAAATTCTTCTCAATCGGAAGAATCGCTGGTGGTTGATACAGCTTGTTGAGGCAAAGATACGGAGCGTTTTCTATAGCTTTTCCTAGCTACATCCACTTTTTTTCTGAAACTCTCTAAATTTTCCAATTTCTGTTCAGGATCCGAACTATCGTCTCCGTTATGACTTTCTTTTTGCGCCTGTTTACCGTTCTTCTCGGTCGTGGACACCCCCGACGTTATTCCACTGTCAGGAGTCGAAGGAACTTTATACACTTTTTTAATTGGCGTAGAATTGTCATCTTTATAAATTTTCGTCGTTCCACTAGTGCCATTGACGTAAGTTTTCCATTCTCCTTCGTTATCGCTGTTATTCATTTTTTGTCGTTTTCCTTTACTTTTACTTTTGATACATATGGCGCACTTCAAATGTTTCCTCCGATGCGCTTTCACGGTAGAGTCTGAATCCGTTTTTGCGTGTTTGCGTTTTCCAGAGTGGACGATAGGCGTGTGATTTTCTTCCGAACTACTAGTGCTACTACTGCTGCTACTACTACTGTTACTGCTACTGCTACTACTACTGCTACTGCTATTGCTACTACTACTAGAGCTACTGCTATAACTCGAATGTTTATTAATATCACTGTCGATGGGAGTCTTGACGTATCTGGATTTTCTAGGAACAACGCCTGAACTGGTACTCGGTTGTGTCGCGTCTAAGAGAGGCGATTCATCGCTATCCGTATCACTCTCGTTTTTCAGTAGAGTACATTTTATTCTTACTCTACTTCTTCGTCCGGATAATCTAGTATGTTTCCTCTTTACACCTTTCAATTTGGAAGCTGACTTAGATCTACACTTGACTTCCTGATCGTTATCAGCCGTTTCGCTCACAGAACCCGACGCGTTGGGTCGCTCGGACGACGGGGCAGACGTATTATTTAATTGCACCCCTCCACCACAATCCAACGTCGCTAATCTCATCAATTTTTCTCGACGATTCGCTATCAATCGACTGATACGATTTGGGGATTCCGAGGGTCTTTCCGGTGCCACCCCACCCCCGGACGAACCACGAGAATTCACCGCAGAACCGAGTAGAGTTAACATCAATTGACGATCCGCTGCTGTGGAATCTAGAAACGAATATAAAAATTTAGATAGAAGAAAAGAAAAAGTTCAAAGTTAGGAGTGAAATTGTGAGAATACCATCAGAATCTGTTGCACTGTATGTACGTCCAACTGGATTGTTTTCAGAATCACTGGGCGATTGTGGTCCCGTGGGTAGATCCTCGGAACTCCAACCTGCAATCTCACGTTGTACAAGGGAATCGAAGAATGCCATCATTCTTGGATCTTCTCTTGTCGATTGATGACTATAATCGTGCGTCATAAACTGCCCGCTGTGCAGTACAAGGCTTATGTATTCGTTATGCGTAAATACTCTCCGTTGTCTTTCTTGTTTTCCAGCATCCTTCTGTACAATTTATAAACAGGTCATATGAATATCAACGTCCTTTACTTTGGTTAACACAATCTTTACCTTCAAGTCCCCTAAACAACCATTGCCCAGGGAAAACGGACTCCAAATTTTTATAATTTTCTCAACCCCGGACGACGCGAGGACGCAACTCGCTGGATTATATCGTACTTGATTCACGATCGATCTATGCCCGCGAAGTACCATGTGGGCTGAATCTACCCATTTGACACTCTCGCTTGGAATTTTCCACATGTATAAATTGAAATCGTCTGAACCTAGAAGCAAAATAATTAAATTTAAATTGATTGATTCAGTTACAGTTCAGTTCAGACCCGATACATTTTATTATAGATTGTTAATATCGAAGTATCTACACTGAGAAAACAGATATCTTGAAAAATACCATAATTTATGGATTTTCAGCGCTGGTCTGACCCGAGTCGGAATATTCACTTGCATGAATCTCTAAAAGTACCATAATTTCTTGGACTTTTTGAAATAAGTATGGTACCTTCCGTATAAAAGTCCAAGACATTATGGTACTTTTAGAGGTTTTTTCAGGTAAATATTTAGACTCGGTTAGACCAGCGCAGAAAATCCATAAATTATGGTACTTTTAAGATACCTTTTTCTCCGTGTAAACATACTATCATGAATTTACACTCATCTTCCGACATATTCTAAAGAAGTTAGTACCTGATAGAACGTATTCATCGTTATCACCGGCGAAGCAACACGATTTCATGGTACAACTGTTGTAGTATCCAGGATGATCGAATTGACAAAGATGAGTGGAAGAATCAACCGCATACAGTATAGGTGGTAATCTTCTTCTTAATGCTAATAATCTGTTACCCGCGTTATTGAATCTCACATTCATACAACTTTGTGCTGGACTTTCGTTTCCGTAACGTAGAACAGGTCTGGAAAATAAAGAATAGTATTAAATTGGTTCTTTCCATTTGAATGTCATTGTATGAATAATTTCAAAACATCATCAAAATAAATGCAATGGGCAAACTGTAGAGAAATTAATAAAGAAAGTACTCGAATTACAGTTGACTTTATAAAGGAGAGTTTTCACAAGTAAATTATTGGACGTTTTCAACCTACGAAACACAGGGATCAGAGCATAAATCAATGCAGTTATGGATTTTTGTACATGATTTACTTTTACCGGAAGTAAAAAGAACGTAATCGAAATGGATGATAAACTTTATATATTTGAATCAAATTAATAACTTCATTGGTAACAGATATGAAATGACTTACTTCAAAGGTTTGCGCACATCCCACATGCTAACGCCCTCTTTAGCGTTTGCGGTGGCAAGCATTCTAGGCTCCACAGGATTGAACATAACCGAGTGGAAAGCTGTTTTGTATCGTGCCAAGCAAAATGATTCTGTGGTGCTGGGATCTCGTATGTCGTAAATGAGAACTCTCCCATCATCGCAAGCGCTTGCAAATACATCGTCGTTTGTTGGATGAATCGATAAACCGTAAACTGGTTTTTCATGTAGGAAGAAATTCAGAACATCGGTTCTATGATGTTGAACAATAAATTTTCATTAATTTTTTCATTCCATGTTTCATTTATAAATCTTACGATTCTTTGATATGATATATTACTTACGTTTTTAAATCGTGCACTATAACTTGATCGTCGTTTCCAGCGGAGAATATTTTAGTTTTACTACTATCGTAACCAAGACAAAATATGTTGCTAACGTGTTGAGCTTTCATTACAACAGGTTTTTTACTCCCTTGTATCGCTTGCTCCACTTTCCATAGTAGGACCCTTCTATCATCACCACCTGGGAAAGAGTAGCATAAATATGTTATAACTTCGATGATATGTTGTTGGAATAGAACGTATTTCGAATACAAAAATACTTCTCCAAGTTCGTCGATTTATCTAATCATCATAAAATGAATTCGTAAAACAATTAGATTCATTACACAATAAGTATAAGATCATTCAACAACTGCCACTCTGCGCATTCATTTTCAACTTGATGTTGTAATTTGTACACATCGATGCAAAGTGAGAGAACAGGAAGAAGATTTATGCTGATCCCAATGTGATTGAATTATATGCATTGTTTTGATCAAACAGAATATGCAACGCAACATGATCCATAGTTGAATGTTTTAAATAAAGAGATGATGTTTATCATTTCGCAAAATTCAAAAAAGGAACAATGATAGCGGGCAAGATTGAAATGAAGTTTTCATAAATCGGAGACATTGTGAATTTGCTCTTACACAAAATACACACGGAAAAAAAGAAATAGTTGCAGCAACGACTTAAATAGACGATTTTTGACCATCTACTTAAGTAGTTACTGCAGCTACTTAGTAGTCAGGACAAGTAACTCAATAGTTGCACTAACTAACGTAAATACCTGAAGTATTTTGAATTAGTTGAGACAGCTAACGTGTTACTTGTCCTGACTACTAAGTAGCTGGAGCAACTACTCAAATAGATGGTCGAAAATCGACTATTTAAGTAGTTGCTGCAACTATTCTTTTTTTTTCGTGCAGAGCGAAGGAGGATTTATTTTATCAAGTAAAATGCATTGTAATAATAAATAAATGAAAAAAAAACACGTAATCAAATCGTTAACGAAATCCAACTGAATTGGTTGTAACATTGTCTTTCAATGATAAGATTCTTTAAGAGAGTGGATCGTAATTAAGTATTTTTGTATATTAAAGTACAATCTCCGTAAAATACGAGTAAAGTGTGATAAGAGGATATTCAAGTTAAGTTTATAGATATCTATGGCGTTGAAAAGATATGAGTTTTCACGTTGTCTTCATCGTATTTTATGTAGGGTAAGCATAGTTGTTGAGTACTATTTCTTCCGTGTGGTCGCCACACTTCTACTACAGTGATAATTCAATAATACAAACGCTCATTGGCGGATTGCCAGTAAGTATATTACTCGCCGATGGACAAAGATGATGTATCATTAAATAATGAAAGTGGTGGTTGAGAAATGACGCTAATGGTTGGGATAGTTTTGTTAACAATTTCGTCGAGAGTAAAAAATTTGTACCTCTCCATCGTAAATTAAGGTATTCCGTTAAAATTAAACGTAAACGTTATCGATCGGATATATAAACGAGGATGTATGAGAACGTACATGATGGAATTTCATGAATCATAACTGAAAACCTCACTTTTGTATATAAATGATGATCATTCCTTCGAATAATGTCAGCAAATAATACTTCATCAATGGATATGAAATTTTTCATTTTCAAAGTGCATTCCGTACTAATCAAGACGAATAACTTTGTTCCGATGAATGAATTGTATTTCTCAAAAATTAGAAACCGTCCAACAAATATTAAAACTTTATTCTCGTCTGGATAAATAAATGCTATATGATTAGATAATTAAATCTTGTTAGCAGGCAATAATGAAAATAGCAGATACAATACGAAGGATATTAACGAACGAGAAATAATGAAAAAAACACAGATTGGAGGAGGGTGAAACTGGAAAAGTACGTAGAAAGAGAGACCGCATAACAGAGAAACAAAAGAGAACAAAAGGAAATGATTTGGTGAAAGAGGGAAAGAGTAATAGAGTAAGCAGAATGGTATGAAAAGAGAGCAAAGAAGTGTGATATTTCAGGGGAAAATTAATGAGAAGCGGTACAGACATGTGCAGTATTTTCGTTACAGACGTAGTATATTATATAAACACACCTCCACGACGAAGTTCTCTACGGCGATATATATCCGTTGAAAACATAAGAATTGAAAAAGAACACCAAAATGTGAAAATATATACAAGAATGAATTTTCAATTTTAACACTTAAACAAATTTACTTGGTGATCTGGGCGGCACTACAGGGTATCAAAAGAAATGAATGGAAGATTGCTTTGCGGTTTTTGGAACAACTGAAGCAGGGAATGAAAATTTTGATTATGCAGCGTGCAAGTACACTGCTAGAAAACCCCTCTGAATATAAATTGAAAATCCAAAGCAATTTCTAAACATGAGAAAACAAGTTATGAAAATTATTGACATTTATAGATTATCATGTTTATATTGCTTCGCATACTTCTCACGAATCATTTGCAGTTTAAATTTGATATTTAGAATTCAATCTCAGCAATGTACTTCATCACTGCATGTAACTGTGTAAATATGTTGCAAAGTTTCGTCCATTTTTGGGAGCTCATGAGCCTCTTTTTGATTGAATTTGTATCAATTTTCAATCGATATTTTATAAAAATTTCATAACTTTTGTATACAAAATAATCGATTTTCTCAAGATCGTCTACCACTGCTAAATAATCATCGCGACTCCTCAGCTGGTCAATTTACATAAATGTTGAATTATGTGAACAGTTGTCCGTTGTTTTTCTGATGAGTCAAGAATACATAAAACCGTATTTGGATTGAAATATGGGAAATGGTGTCAAAGCATGACAAAACAACATAAAACAGAAAATGATTATAAATCTGAGAATTGAATTGAAAATTAATAAAGCTAAAGTACGATATAAATGGAATACGATAGAAATAATTTGCAGAGAATAAGTAATAATCCAATAACAAATACACTGAGAGAAGAGCAATGTGGAAGTTCAGTAAATAGTATTAAATTTGATCGATGAATCTGAATATTACTGAACTTTCAACGATGTTTCGTTGAATTTCAGGAAACATTGCTGAAATTTTGCTTCACATTACTCAGTGTTCTACAATCGTTATCATATAATATAATATTCACGACCAAATTTGCTGTGTGTCACTCAATTCCTGAAGGTTTAGTAATTGAGTGATACACAGCAAATTTGGTCATGAATATTGCATTATATAACAACGATTGAGGAACACTGAGTAATATAAAGCAATATTTCAGTAATCCTTCTTGAAATTTCATTAAACATCGCTGAAGGTTCAGTAGTATTTAGATTTATCGAACAAGTATATCACTATTTACCGAACTTCTGAATCGCTCTTCTCTCAGTGTATTGTGGTTTGTGATTCACGATGATACGTCGGAGTTTTTACAGTACATTATATAAAGTTCAAAATTTTAATAATTCAAATATTTGTACCCTGTTAGAAATCTACATATCTTCCGGTGAGCTACTTGCTCTCTAAATTCTTTGGAGTGAAAATACTGCAAGTCCAGGAAGAGTGAGATTTCACTCTTAAAGAGTGACTTTTCACTTCATAAGAGTGAATTCTCACTCCAACAAAGTGAAATTTTAACTCGGTTTGAAGAGTGAAATTCTACCTTGTTTTGAGGGGTTACATACAGCTGAAATTTAAAAAAATCGATGTTTTTTAATTCCATTTTTGTAATGTACATACATTTAAGTACACACACGGAAAAATTCAACTCAATTCGGCGATTATTGTCCAAGTTACACGCATATTTGTGAAATTTTTTTACTCTATGTCAAGTGCTTTTGAAACTTTGAATGCGTTTTTCTTCAAACAGTGTTTGCGAAGTCGATAACCAAGATTTCTCGAAAAACGGCTGGACCGATCAGTCTCAAATTTCAACACAAGCTTGTTGACTATATTTCTCAGTGATTAATCGAAGATTTCTTCTCACCCATGGATATTCTTTATATGAACAATTTATTTAAGACCAAAATTTTTGTGAAAAATCGATTTTTTTTTAGATGCCGCCATTTTGTCAAAAGATTTTATTTTTCTCATTCCTTCGATTACTTACTAGATCATACATTACTTCAATGAAATTCGTTTGGTTTTTTTATTTTGAAAGATTCAGTTCCGAGATATCGTGGTCACCGCAAAGCGCTTTTTTTAGAGAAGCTCCTGGAGATCAGCTATAACCCTTGTAAAAATGAATCATATATGCGGCATATATGACCACATATGGTACATATATGATTTCACAGATTCATATATGACCCCTATGTAATTCATATATGGGCCATATATGATTTCAGACATTTATATATGGGCCATATACATTTCATATACGGCGTTATGTTCCCTATGTATGGGTCATGTTTGGTCCTGATATGGATTGAACAATCGTATATGAATTTTATATGGTCATATATGCCACATATATGAATCACATATGATTTATATATGACCATATATGATTCGTACCAAGTCCATATATGAATCAAATACAGTTTATATATGGGCCATATATGAATCATTTTTACAAGGGAACAGCTCTTAAAATGATTATTTTTACAAATATAAAATGTTAAAATACAGTTAAAAGTTATCTCAATATGTGTACAAATTTTTACATTAACCGATTTAAAACTGTCTTTTCGGGAAAAGTTCTTGAAAAATCGCTTTTTTGCGCCTTTTCACTGTATATAACCCCTTAAGAGTGAAATCCTCAGTCCAAGAGAGTGAAACTTTACTCTTATGGAGTGAAAACTCACTCTTTAGGAGTGGAATTCTACTCTCGTTGGACTTGCGGTATTTTCACTCTTAGGAGTGATTTTTTACTTCAAGAAATTTACAGAGTGGATTTCGTGTAAAATAATTGTTTCTAAGGAAACAAGGAATTATACATACTCGTAAGAAAAATTTGAATTCGGGCTTTGTACAAACATGGATAAAGTCTTGAAATCTCTAAAAATGTAAGATTTCTTTATGAACTCAATTTCCAGTATTTTATTGCAAAAAACGTGGTCAGATGGTAACTCTCGTATCTTCTTAAGTTCATCAAAATGAAGTTGATATCGACAAATATAGTACGATATTGTGAACAATATAATTCACCTTGAGGCATCAAATACACGATACAACGGATTTTTTTAATTTTTTGTCGAGCAGTTGATCGACGTGGGAGATTAAATATCGATAACGTATCATGACAGGTTTTTAAGCGTTCGATGTTATTTCAATTCATCTGCAATGAACAAAATCTCGATTTGACTGTTTATTTGCATCAGAATCAACCATTTCCATGAACTTTCTCCGTATAATGAAATTATTCATTTGTTCTAATCTCGTTTCACTGCACGCAGAAAAATGCCACTCGAAAATATTGAAGGTTTTCATCATCTTTCTCAGTAAACCAGAACCAGGAAGGTTTGTAAAATGAATGATCACACGATAATATGGAAAATTACGAATAATGTAGAAAAGTAATGAGTCATCCCGGAGAGAACAAAATAGTACTGGCTACTACACCGGATAGTACTCAGTGACATCTGAAGTAAAAAAATTTTCAGATAGCAGCCACTACCATCCAAATAGCATCCAGTACAATCTACGTTATACTCAGTAACATCTGACATAGCATTGAATATAACGTAGATCGTACTGGATACTATTTGGATAGTAGTGGATGCTATCTGAAATTTTTTTCACTTCAGATGTCACTGAGTACTATCTGGGGTAGTAGCCAGTACTATTTTGTTCTCTCCGTGATATTGAAATTCCAAACGCTAAAAGTTCCATTTTATGAAGCGTGTAGCAAAATTTAACTATTCATTCGTAAACTCCCGTACTTTAATGTGAAAATTCATTCAACTAACTTTCCTGCTGCTGGTTTAGTAAGAAAAATAGGAAAAATTTTCATATTTCATCTTCCGTGTGGGTTCAATCCCTGGTAGAAATCTTCCATAAAATCCCATTAGAAGTATTCAAACTTCTGATTGAATGCAATTAAATTCCATTGAAACCCATTGAAATTTCCATTCGTCGATGAGATTTTATGGAATTTTTTCGACAGGGATGGATCATAAAAATCGATATCAATTATTTGAGATACTACACGAAAAAACCGTAACATTAGCGATTAAGAATTTGGAACCAATGGTTCGTGCCATGAGAAAGAAGTGGAGTCTAAAACCATTGATTACTGTATTCACATGAATCAATTATATTTCCTCAGTATAATCAGAAATGAGTTGGAGAGATTGCTAACGCAATGTTCAAATCATGGTTCGTATCACGTTTGTTTTCTTTTGAAGAAAATTATGTGATTGATTGAATCTTCCTTCTGCACTGTGAAAAGTCCGACTGAAAGTGGCTGCATCTTACTTGAAAACTTGACTGAAATTCAGTCTTTCTCATTGTGTCAGTATTTGTTTCCGCTGCTTACTTTCAGCAGAAATAGAGCTAGTTATGTGGCTGCATCTTAAAATAAACTGATATTAAGGTTGAGAGTAAGTCTTACTTTTTACTGTGTGAGCCAATCAGCATGAAAGGATAAACGGAAAACGTGATACCGCCAATCAGAAACTGGACTATAGTTTTCATGTATCGTTAGCAATCTCTCCAACCCTTTTTCTCTCTCTTGCCAGGGAACCTCTAGATCTAACAGAATTGATCAATCACGTATTCTCATTGATTAAAATAAACAATCGGAAAAAAACAAAAACCTCTAGTTGGCAACAGAGCTGATTCGTATCAATACAATCAATACAGTGTTGAACTTTCTTTTTGTGTAATACGAGCCATTTGAGAGTAATATAGCAATCGCTCATGTTACAGTTTCTCCGTGTAAAGTCGGGATGTTGGCCAAATCTTTGGTGTTACAATCCTCAAAAATACTTTGATATTTTTGGAACATCGCACAGTACAGCATTTCTGAATGCCCGTAAAAGCTGTAAGGAGCAATATTTCGGAAATATTCAAGTATCTCGAAGAAATCTTACACAAAACATTTGGCCTAGTGCCCTGATGCTAGTATCCAGATAAGGGCCTTGGAGCATCAGAAGATGGAAGGAATTTTGCGATGTAGTTTCTAAACGACTAAGCAATGATCACAAATTTTAAATATGCAGCAACACAGACAGCACAAATAAGCTCTAAAAAGAAACATACATGTCATCTTTAGGCGAGCGGCTGTTCACTGTGAGTCATAAAAGTAATACATTGAAGTCATGTCATTTCATTCGATGATTCTCTGCATTAAAGAGTCACTCTCAATGATTCAGCAGTTGGAATCACAGTTTGTAAGTCAATACGAGTCACTTGGGAGTCAAGTGACTCCCATTGGCTCTCAAGTGACTCGCACTGACCTGCTAGTGATTTCTATGTGACTCCCCCACCGTGGAATAATGACTCTCTTTGATTCAGTTCTTTATTCGAAAATAATTGCTCGTGTTGAAATTTATTGACTCGCAAGAGGATAGCCTTTCGTCTTTAGGAGCAAGTAGCTCTGAAAGATAACTAGTATGTTAAATTGAGGAGCTTCGTGCTGTCTAGGAATAAAGTGCCACTGCCAGGTTTACGCTCTAAATATAAATTTAAACCCCAAAGCATATACCTAAACTTGAGAGAACCAGTTATAAAAATCATTTATGCACAGTCGGACGATTTTTATATCTTTCGGTGAGTGATTCAGAGACGCAAAATATTCAATTGTCGAACGCGGAGGGAGTTTTTTTACCGTCCGCGTTCTGATAGTGATGCCAGATTGGAAGCATACACCGTTTCTTCCCCTTCCATCGAGCCACTCTCCTTTCTTTCATCATGTAAATCAAGTCTGGCGAGCGAGAGAGAAAGTAACTTACTTCCTCTCTCGCTCACCTGATTTGATTCGCATGATGAAGGAAAGGTGAGTGGTTCACGGAGAAAAAGGAATTCGCTGTGGCAGCGAAATCTACTTTTGCTGGGTTCCTTTTGCCAGAGCAGCAAATTTTTTGCTGTGACAGCAAACTATTTGCTGTTCCAGCAATCTTGTTAGCTGCGACAGCGAATTTTTAGCTGTGGCAGCAAAAAATGTTTGCTATCCCAGCAAAATTTGTTTGCTATTCTATATATAATACTGAAAATTTGCTGGCGGAGCAAACAATTTTTGCTGCCACAGCTAAAAAATTGCTGTCGTAGCTAACACGATTGCTGTTATAGCAAATTTTTAGCTAGGTCAGCAAAAAATTTTGCTATTCTATATATAATACCTCGATTGGCTGCGTCAGCAAAGTTTTTCTCTCCGTGTTCGATGGAAGGGGAAGAAACAGTGTATGCCTCCAACCTGGCATCAGTTTTGTAATACTCCGTAAAAGTCAATTTTTACTCAGTGCGCGTTTGCGTGCTCTAATCATTATCGTTGGTACGCCGCATTGTTTCTAACCTCACACAGGGTGTTTCCGATAAAAGCTCGGAGTGATAACCAGCATTTGGTCGGCTGGCAATTTTTAAGGCCTAGACAGAGAAGTGACGTTACCATGAACGTAAACGTAAACGGTTGGGCTTTACCCACTTTACGCAGCCAGTTCACATTTACGTTCATGGCAATGTCACTTCTCTATCTAGGCCTTCATCCCCCCCCCCTCCCCCCATCACGCCCATTTGTATAGAAATCTCAAACACACAATCCAGCCACTAACAAAAGAAATTTGATTGTGTAGAGCGTATGAAGCTGAAGCTAGTAGACGTAAACTAGCAGACCTCGTTCATAAACTGAGCTA
Organism: Gonatopus flavifemur; assembly: GCA_018340375.1. Classification (NCBI taxonomy): domain Eukaryota; kingdom Metazoa; phylum Arthropoda; class Insecta; order Hymenoptera; family Dryinidae; genus Gonatopus; species Gonatopus flavifemur. Next base: position 21,496,320 of record JAFFJZ010000007.1, read on the forward strand.
ATGTAAATTTGAATGTTTTAAAAATACATATTTCCAGATATTGTGATTGGAAATCCGATTGGTGCCGGTTTCATCATTCTACGACGATTGTAGGATGAACTAGAGTCCAAGTATGCTGGCTCAAATCTGCTAGCTTCAGCTTCATGTAGAGCGTCATTGACCTCAGACCGTTTTTGCGGAAAATCGATAACGTATACTCATCAAATCTGCTTGAACTCAAGGAATTCTAGAAAGTCTAGGAATTTAAAATGGCAAATCCAATAGAGTGGACAAAAATTCTAAAATTCATCGGACATACTTCAAACTCGCCTGCCCCCCCCCCTCCTTGACAAGGTTCCCAGGAAAAATCTGCCAAATTTTGTTGATTGGTCATTGCTTTTAGGATCGAGAATATAATTGGTTGACTACATAAGATACAACAACAAATAAGAAAGGAAGAAAGAGAATATATAAGAATCAACGAAGTTTAGCGGGTCTTCCTGGGCACCTGCGACCCCCAGAGGTGCACTACATCCCTTCAGAAATATTTCTAATGGAAATTTCCCTTGATTTTTTAATTTCAATCCGTGATATTGAATTCAACATATTGAATTCTAATATTTCGCCAACGGATTAATCGGGGACTCCGAAAACTACTGGGAGTAAAGTTGGAAAAAATCCTATGAATTCTCAAATTTTTGTCCACCATATTGGACCCGCCATTTTGAATTCTGGAATTTGGACAACTGATTCGGCGACTCCAAAACACCCTCAATACCAAGTTTGAAAAAAACATATTGTTGTTCGCCATATTGGAGTCGGCATTCTGAATATTTCAAGGTTGGTTATTGCACTGTAAAAAGAAGGTCTTAAATTCAGCTCATTTCATGGCTGAATCTATAATGCAAACAAATTAAGCCGAAAAAACAATCGCCGACACAATGGAGAAAGCATTGTCTGAAATTAAAATACAAACAGATTGAGATTTTCTTTTTACAGTGTGATTCGTACTTGGCAACCCCAAAAAACTCTGAAAATAAAGTTTGAAGAGAATCTGTGGAATTTGAGAATTTCTTTCCACCGTAATGGATCCGCTATTTTGAATTTCGGAAGTTTGACAACAGATTCGTAATCAACGACCCCAAACCCCTGTGTACCGGGTTTCAAGCGAACTCGAGAATTCCTTATAGTTTTTCTGGCCTTTCTCGTAATTCATCCCACTGTGTCTCGGACACGGAAAAAATCAAGGCTATTTCAAACTTGGAAATTTTATTCGAGGAATTAAGAGGATGCCAACGCTTGTTTCGTACCTTTCCTTCCTCTCAAGGATCGAATGATGGGACTTTTCCACGAAACATTTCACCAAAAATTTGAGCCGTCAAAACGCAAAGTTGTAACTGCTGAAATGATTTTTTGTATGGAAAACATTCAAACAGAGTTTCGTTAAGTGGATACGAGCGCATAGGTGGCTCCATCTGATGGCATTTTTTCCGAACAAAAATACTCGAAATTGGATTTATAAAGAGGTCTGAAAATTTCAGGGATGACTATTCGAAGATCAATCTGAGTCTGTACAGAGCCAGAAAAAAGTCATCCCTGAAATTTTCGGACCTTTCTATAAGTCCAATTTTCAGTATTTTTGTGTGAATAAAGGCCACCAGATGGAGCCAACTATGCGCTTGTATCCTCTTAACAGCCTATCATACACGGCGTAACTTCGAGCGCAAGTCCGTGGTGCCAGAAATTGAAGATCAAGAGCGTGAGAACCGGAGTATAGTGGTTAATCCAATCAACAGAAGTGTTTAATTGAATATAGGTGATTTTCAGTTAAGATGTAATTTCTGCGACAACGAAAAAAAAATACTGAAAATTGAATATTATATTGTTTTAAAAAGGGTAATACAATATATCACTTCGTAATCTATGAGATCCTCCCCGTGGGATGATTACGGGTCTTCCGGGGGGATATTCTTGATATCTGTCCTTGATATGCTTTTTATCCATCCTTGGTAGTATCTGCTTCCTTTACGTGGTAGGGAGGATAAGTATCTCAAATTTGGGTTTCTTTTTCGGGTGGAATAAACTACTCGAGAGGGAGAATACAAACTGAGAAAAACTAAATCATCCCAACGCCAGGATCATCGGCAAAAACGGAGGGAAAGCAAAGGGAAACTACTTTCTTTGACATCTTTCGATATTCCCGAGGAATGGGATCTTTTTCCAAACCTAGAATTTTGAAATTATAATTGATTGAAGAAAAAAAAACAACAACATCATGGCGTTCTCTCGAATAAGATATTCCGAAGGTAAAATAGCCCCCCGTTCGGATCTCCGGTTGGAGGCTGCTCGAGAGAGTTTCATCGAACAAGATAGAAAACCAAAGAAGATAGGGAAGAAAGAGAACATTCTCCGAGTCGGAGCGTGGAATGTTAGATCACTGAGACAAACAGGAAAACTAGAAAATTTGAAATTAGAAATGAATAGGTTAGGTATCGATGTAATGGGAATTAGTGAAATGAGATGGCCGCGAGAAGGGGATTTCTGGAGTGGGGATTATAGAATAATTCATACAGGATCAAGGAATGGTCAAGCAGGTGTGAGTATTATAATGCATGAAAGGGTAGGGAATAGGATAGAAAATTGTTTGCAACATAGCGAACGCGGTATGATGGTTAGAGTTAGAACAAAACCGTTAGACACTGTTATAGTTTAAGTATAAATGCCCACATCTGCGTACTCACAGGAAGATATCGAAAAAACAAACGATGAAATAGAACGAGTGATAGAACATGTGAAGGGAGAAGAGAATTGAATGATCATAGGCGACTGGAATGCGGTAGTAGGGCAAGGAAAAGGAGGTAACATAATAGGAGATTTTGCGTTAGGAAAAAGAAATGAAAGAGGACAATGTTTAATCGAATTCTGTGAGAGTCATAAAATAGTTATTACCAACACGTTATTCAAAAATCATCCAAGAAGAATCTATACTTGGAGAATGCCAGGAGATACAGCAAGATACCAAATTGATTACATCTTAGTAAAACAGAGATTTAGAAATCAAGTGGAAAGCTGTAAAACTTATCCAGGCGCGGATATAGATAGTGATCACAATATGTTGCTGATGAAATGTTCTCTGAAATTCAAAGCTCTGAAGAAGAAGAGGAAAATGCAAAAAAGATGGAATTTGAAGAATCTTAAACAAGAACGAACACAGGAGGCATTCAAAGTGATGTTGGATAAAAAATTGGAGAATCGACAAGAGGAAGACTTGTAAATAGAGGGTAGATGGATAAATATAAAGGGGAACATAGAACAATGTGAAGATGAAATTTTGAAGAATGATGGTTATACATATATACAGAACTATATATTCTGCTGCAATATAGATCGAGAGTCGAATCAAATTCCAGGTGTTCATGTCAAATCAAATTTCTTAATTATTAACAAATCTGTGTTTGAGAGGAAAGAATCGTATACACATTGAGAAATTGAATTATTGTGTTGAAATTGAATTTTAAATTTGAGTCAATCAACCATTTTTTTCTTCATATTCTTAGTTTACTAGTATTTATCTAATGAAAATCTTGTACTTATCAAATCGTCTATTTGTAAATTAGGAATCGTTTATTACTTGAGGGAAAAATAAAATCATTCACATGAAATAAATTGAATAAATGAACGATTTGTTTCTTCTGAATGTCACATAAAATCAATCGTATGTATGCCAACTATGATATTTATTGACAATTACCATATTTATTCATGATTAATGAATATTTTTGAACAGACGCCAAATAAATATATTCATTTAATATAAATAAACTCTTCTCTCAGTGTAGGTTTTGTAGATATACAAAAAGCATTCGATAATGTTGACTGGGAGAAAATGTTCACAATTTTGAAAAAGGTAGAAATTAATTTCAAGGATAGGAGAATAATATATGAATTATATAAGAATCAAACCGCAATAATAGAAATAGAGGGTCGAAAAGGAGAAACACGAATTAAAACAGGGGTGAGACAAGAACGCTCACTATCACCATTGATTTTCAATTTGTATATAGAAGAAGCGATGAACGAAGTAAAGGAGCAAGTGCAATCAAAATTACAGATCTAAGGAGAAAATGTAAGCATGTTGAGATTTGCGGATGACATAGCTATATTAGCTACGAGTCGGGCTGAGTTAGAAAATATTCTCAACACTATGAAAACAATATGACTAGAAAACTATTGTATGAATAAAAATAAGGACGAAACAAAATTTCCGATTTGTATACGGAGAAAACAGAATTGAGAAAACTGTCATTATTTGTGGAAAATATTACCATAATGTCTAGAGTCCGAGCGTTAGTCTTGGATCAATAAGAAGATATGCAATTCAACTTTGAAAGTTTAATATTTGTGAATTCAATTTTGAGAGACGGGTCTTTCAAAAGTACCATACTGATGGCAAAAACAATAAAACATATATATCATTTATTCATAATAACATATATCGCTATCCGTAACGGTATGAATCAGAATGTATTATTTAAAACTTCACAACAACTTCAGTTGATTAAAGCAATACCAGTATGGCATATTCTTTGATATTCCTAAAATTCGATTTAGTATGGGAAAAATGATTCATTTGTATTCAAAACATTATTCGATTTTACGGTGAATTATAAGCGTGCGTACGTAAACCATCCCTCGACGTTCGCCGATGATTTCCGAACGAACGAACGACCGAGAGCGTATCTACGCGAAAGTGAGACAGAAGATTTTCAAATAAACGAAACGATTTTGTATTGTAAGAGGTGTGATGAATACTCGCAACAATACTGTGGAAGTTCACTTTGCCGCCTTTCATTTGAATTCACTTCCATTAAGTGGCACAGTGGAGCGCTCCTATCATTCCAATTTTCTCACGAGTGGAGTCGAGATTGTTCAATTCGTATATAAACTGATCATTACATGCGTCACTATAACTTCATTCTCCTTGAGCTTATATATATGCACGATGTATACATCATATTTGCGCGTTGAGGAATTTTCTTGTGTTCCAGTTCATCATCATCATCATAGGAGCAGCACAGCCCAGTAGACAATCGTGAGAAGGGGGACCCCGTCATTGGAGATACACTTTGTTATATGGTGTATAAAAGGAGCCTTCCTGAATGATCAAAACTTTGTCTAATTGTAGTCCCAAGATGGCAGAATCCAACATCCGTCACCATGAAATGAAAACACATAGAACAAAGAGGGAGGACGGGAAGAGAGGTGCCAAAAAAGCCGCCGCCACCCCCCCCCCCTCTCATTCTACTTATTTTCTGATCAGCCGAATTGTTATCATAAAGCTACATCTCATACTTTTTGGAAATCGTTGTATTTACAGAAAAAGTCCCATACTGTCTAGCAAAAATATCACTTCAGTCGCTTAGAGTTTTCTTGTGATGACGTGTACCAAAATTTGTTTTCCGTCATAGTAGAACATGCATGAATCATTGGAAAACGTGTCATAGAATTCTATTGGATTTTACTATGAGCAATTTTTTCCATTTATTATGGTATTTTTTGAAATAGGTACAGACCAACGCTCACACTCTATAAATTATGGTAAAATTTTCGACAAGTTACATCATTTTTCTCATTACTGTTTTCTCCGTGTACAACAGCGAAAACATCAAGAAGAACGAAAATCAAAATAGATGCAGAGACAATCCAGCAAGTCAAAGAATTCAAATATCTAGGAAGCATAATTGCAGAAAACGGTAAAAGCGAAAGAGATATAAGAACAAGAATAGCACAAAGAAAACAGGCTTTCCACCAAAAGAAACAGTCACTATGTTCGAAGAATATTAGCTCAGCAGTAAGGAAGAAATTCTTGAAGGGAAACGTTTGGGGCACAGCATTATATGGTTGCGAAACTTGGACAATTGGAAAAACGGACCAATGCAGACTTGAAACTTTTGAAATGTGGTGTTACAGAAGGATGCTTAAAATAAAGTGGATAGAAAAAGTAAAAAATGAAGAAGTACTTGAGAAGGTAAATGAAAAAAGAAGTCTTTTGAGCCATGTCGCGAAAAGAAGAAGTAATCTGATAGGATACACATTGAGGCATGATAGCTTATTGAAAACAATATTGGAAGGAAAAATGACTGGTAAAACTCGAAAAGGTAGACCTAGATTAAGTTCACGGAGAAAAATGTGTATGTTAGAACTAGCAATATAAGAATTGTCAACATTTTATTGCTGGTTATGCAATAATTTGTTGTTCGTACATTGCTTCGTTAACAAGAATTGTATTGCTGAAAATCATTTGTTAAAATGACAATATAAGTTGCCATTCCAGCTCACAATAAACATTGTTGATCTGACAAAACAATATCAAGCAGCGACAACAATAAGTACCACAGAATTAACAAAAAAAATTATCGTAACGGGATCCATTTGTTGTCAAAACAGCTATATATTTTGAACGTATAAAGCGGTATAATGATTCCCGTGAGAAATTAATTTCGATCCACTTCAGGAGACAGTTAAAAATGATATCCAAGTGATACACATTCTTCTACAAATCTTTCTTCGATGCAGCTTTTCTTGAATTCGCAAACATAAAAATCAATCCTAATTTCTGATTAATTAACAAACCTCACATGAGTTTAAGAAACAAATTTGACGAGTTTCATTCGTTTCTGAAAAAATGCCTGTGATTCAAATCCTAATTCATTTATTCAATTGCACAGTGGTCTCAAGTCCGTAAAAAGTGGCCAAAACTGTATAGAGTCTTCAGAATTGTTCGCAATTTGGTATCAGGGGGTTTTGAAGGTCGCTGATTACAAATCCGGTGTCAAGAATGACAAATTCAAAATGGCGGACTGAAATTGTAAAATTCATCGGATTTCTTTTCAACTTCGTACTCGGGGTTTTTGAGGTTGCTGATTACAAATCCGGTGTCAAAAATGACAAATTCAAAATGGCGGATCCAATATGGTGGACTAAAATTGTGAAATTCATCGGATTTCCTTTCAACTTCGTACTGGTGAGTTTTTGAGGTCACTGATTATGAATCTGTAGGCGAAAATAACAAATCAAAGACGGCGAATCCAATATTGCGGACTGAAATTCAAAAATTCATCAGATTTCCTCTCAACTTCGTACCCGGGAGCTTTGGAGTAACTGTTACGGATTGACAGTTGAAAAATAACGATTTAAATAGGGAAAAACTAATCGGCGTCTAAACATGGCTAATTGGGACGAGTTCAAAGAAAATCCATAAAACTGCTTGATCGTGATGAAAGTCCATTCAAGGGTTTCTAGGGTCTTTGATTTCTCCATGATACCAATTTCAATTACAATTAATTCATTTTGCGCGTTTTCTGTATTTTCGTCCGTCATATTGGATCCACGGCATTTCTTTGAAAAATAGTTCAGGTATAAGTTTCTTGTTTTATCACAAGGAACCCGAATCTTGAATAAAAAGGTTTTATTTTTCCATGAAAAAAACTCAACTTTGGGTCTATTTGACTCATTTCCGGTTGGTACAGGGAGTCAACTCTATGGCCAATCGAGAAAGCATACCTGATTTAGGTGTACAAACTCATAAAGTTTTTCTCTTCAGAGCATCCGGTGAGCATATAAACGGCTACTGCAGATGGTCTGTATATTGTTTTCCCGTTTCGAATTTGAATAATTCAAAAAGTTGCCAACAGTAGCACGTGAAACTCATGGATTCAATTGATATGGAATTTGGAGAACCTAAATCAGTTGGGTTTAAGATTGGGTAACGTTCGGAAACAACTCATTAGATTATGTCAACTTTTTCTCTGCATATGTTTTATTCTAATTTGAACGTCACACTATTTGAAATCGTTTCAAATGAGAGATGGAACAATGTGAGAATATGGGAATATGTACCTTAAGTGGGACTCTCCATCATTCGGTATCATCCAAAATAATTTCCCAACATGAGCAATTACAGACTATTGTTTGGTGCAAAAAACATTTGACGCGAAACTCCCATGCGCGATGAAATTGACGACATTCCTAACTGTGTAACAGTTAATGAGCGAAATTGAATCGATTTGATGGATTGTTTCTTACATAACTGATTACTGTATAATATGATACAATGGTTCATTCGGTCTCGTCGGAGATTTGAAAAGAATGAGTTTTGGCCAAGAATTTAGGATTTGAGACCACAGTGAATTGGCACAATTTTATGTTTTTCTTGAATATATTCTCATCGTTAACTCTCAAAAAAGTCGAGGATTACCATCAATGGCAATTTAAGTACTCAGTTGTCAACTTGGAGATCTACTGATCTGATAAAAGCTTTGATTCCCACTCAGAGGGTCCGGATTCGAATCTCGCTAAAGCAACTTTCCAACATTTGAACTTGAAATCAGCTTTCCTTCACATATGAATCAAACCACATCGTAATAGAATGTTTGTACACGCAGAGAAAAGTTACCTAAAAAATTACTACACTTTATAGTAAAATAGGAACAAAATCACATTTTGGGGTTATGTATTATATGTTGTCATTAAAATTACTATACTTTCTAGTAAGGAGTGATGGAATTCTGTTATTGATTGATAGAAAGTATAGTAATTTTAATGACAACATATAATACATAAAATGTGATTTCGTTCCTATTTTACTATGAGGTGTAGTAATTTTTTAGGTAACTTTTCTCTGCGTGTAGGGATAAATTCCGATGAGAAATTTTTTTCCTCACTCGAAAGTAATATTTTTCAAATGGGTAAATATAAATTATTGATATACCACATGATATTGCAAAATTGAATATTTGAATTGTTAATAATGTTGACAATATCATATTGTTGCCAGCAATAGTGACGGTCATATTTTTACGATATTTATTTTGGGTTGATATATAACATGATATCCCAGATAGAAAAATGTTTCAATAATACCATCATGATGGTGACATGCACGCCAAGAAATGTTTGCATCATGGTACCAAGGTGTTTCCGCATAAAGCATTGTTATTGGTACACTGAGAAAAATGTGTTTCGTAGAACTAGCAATAAGAGCATTGCTGACATTTTATTGTTGAATATACAATAATTCTTGTTCTTATAGCAATATATAGTTGTCTTATTAACAATAAAATTGTCAATTCAGCAATTTTATTGCTGGTTGATATGTGACAATTCAGCATTGTTATATGTCAACCTACAATAAAAATCGTAAAAATATGACCGTTAACATTGTTGAATTGGCAATTCTATTGTTAACAAGACAACATGTATTGCTATAAGAACAAAAATTATTGTATTTCCAACAATAAAATGCCAACAATTCTGTGATTGCTAGTTCTACGAAACACATTTTTCTCAGTGTAGCAAAACGAGGTGATGGTACCATAATGAAGACATAATGTTTACATTTTATGCGTCTTTGCAATCTGAGCGAAGTTTATGATAGTATGTTTACGGCACATTATGTTACAAAATATTTAGGGCATGGTTTTCTATCTGGGATTTTATTGTCAATTCAGCAATGTTATTGTTAGTTCTTTTCTCCTTGTTATATGAAGCAAATCATACAAGATAAGGGTTGTCGTAGATAATATGTAAAAATTAAGCGTCTAGCGGATAATGGATAGGGTTGGAGGATTTCATCAAACCAGTTGTAAGACTGATTACTTCATGATGATGATGAATCTATGAGATAAATCATGTTTTAGTGATAAAATTTCAATGATGCTTGTGAAATTGAGGATAAAGTGCAAGAAATGTATCTCTCCTGGTCTCTCCTTTCCTCGTTTGTCACACGAAATCACTGACAAACAAGATCCTATTCCGATCATATTGTTACAATACTTGGTGTATATGTCAAAAGGCTATTCACTTGTGAGTCAATGGATTTCAATATGAGCGATGATTTTCAAATAAAGAACTGAATCAAATAGAGTCATCATTGAACGGTAGGAATCACATAGAAATCACAAGCGAGTCAGTGGGAGTCACTTGGCAGTAGTGACTCGCACTGACTCGCATTCACTTGCAAGTGGTTCCAACTGCTGAATCACTGAGAGTCAAACTCTTTAAGGAGATACTAGCGCTGGGACATTAGCCAAATTTTCCGTGTAAGATTTCTCCAAAATACTTTCAAATTTTCAAAATATCGCTCTATACAAAATTTCTATAGATATTCAAGAAATGCTGTATAGAACAATATTTTGAAAATATTCAAGTATTATGGAGAAATCTTACACGAAAGATTTGGCTAAAATCCCGGCGCTATAGTAAAACTTCAAGTAATCCCGCATATCAGCTTAAAAATGCAGCCAAAAGTAGCGCCCATTCGAACTGAAAGTAAGCAATGAAAAAGACTGAATTTCATCTGAAACATCTTGATTTCCAAAGTGAGATGGAATTGACTGAAATTCAGTCTTTTTCATTGCTTACTTTCAGTGCGAATAGGCGCTACTTTTGGCTGCATTTTTAAGCTGATATGCGGGATTACTTTAAGTTTTATTTTTTACTATAGTATGCACCCCTAATGCAGAGAATCATCGAATGAAATGACATGACTTCAATGCATCAGTTTTATGACTCGCAGTGAACAGCCCCTCGGTATATGTACTTTCATCAATACGTGATCGGGTTGTAGGATGGAAACTACCGACATATTTTCCAGAAGTGATTCAAACTATGTTCCTCGATTGTGATGTATCCTCCTCCCCTAGTATATTTTCACATTCATAAATAATCATCGGATGTTTCACGAAAGTTCCGATCCACCTGTAAAGAGTGAGGAGTAATCTTAAGTTGGCAACAAACAATGATCAAATCGGTCAGCAATTTTCATTGATCGTTTTGACCATTTTTTCCATATAGAATGAACAATATTGTGTTGCTCTGAATCGTAATTCCCGGAAATTTGATTTTCAATGGTTGTAAATATATAAGTTTGAATAAATTTCAAAGCATTAGATCTAGGGCTTTCATATTCTCACTATGATATCTTTGATATATGCAGAAGATTTCTATGCAATGAAAGTTGTGTAGCTTAAAAAACGAGAGAAACTGAGGATAAAAATGTAAATAGGTATTGACATTTTTTTTAACCGGAAGTTTTAGGGTTTGTATCTTCTTTCCAGTTGTAGCACCTTGTCTTCCATACACAGAAAGTTGATAGACTTTATCAGGCATAAAATAAAAACAATCACCTGAATTGGTTGAAAAATAAAAATACTATTTGAAACTAAAAAGAAAATAACATGTCAAAACGATTAAACAAATGAAAGATTGACTTTAATACATGAAGAAGCTAGACATTTTTTCCCCCTCAAAAAATCCTTTTAATATAAATTTTGTCAAACATCAAAACCATAATAAAACAAAAAGAAAGCATATTCCGGGTGGAAAAATAATGAGTTGATGCATCTCCTGTGAATCATGAAGAAGATGCGTTAACTCATTATTTTTCAATTTATTCAGTCGTTTTCGAAAAAAGTGGAGGGAGAAATTTGGGATTTCTTGGAACTTCGTGATGCCCTTAAGGATCAATTTTTCCCCAGAATTGTGTGCTTTGAGATATTAATGTCGTTCAGTACATGTATATTCTTCTTCGCATAAATTTCTATTCTCACTGTAAATTTGAATTCATCTTCAATTTCAATTTTGCATACAAACAGGGTTCAGACAAGTTTTGTTCGAACAATTTCCTTGAGTTTTCCCTGTGATTTCCCTGAGTAAAATTCTAATTTCCAGAAATCGTCGGATCATGAATGTGTCCCCAAACATTTTTTCCTCAGTGTATAATTTCTAAGATTCCACGATTAAAAATTAAGAAAATATGTTGTAGAAAATGAAAAATAGAGTTAATGGAAAAATTTTTATTTTGATAAAAAATTTTAGTGATTTCCCTGAGATTTCCAGGTTTTTGGGAGTTTTTATAATTTCCCTTAAAATGCCCGGTGTTTTGAGTCCAATTTTTATTTCCCTGAGTTTTCCCGAATTTCCCGGAATTCCAGTTCTGTCTGAACCCTGACAAAGCGTCATTTCATGAAATCCTATCAATTCGCTGTTCGCTTTTCAACAAACATTCGATATTGAAAGTCCATACAATATTTCAAACTGTGAACAAAGCAGGCACAGATTCAGTCAAGAGTCCATTTGTCATGTCAAACGATTAAGTCATACAATCCACCAATATCAATTTAACAATACTCATCTGTGTTTCTTCGCTGACAAATGATTACTTCAACTATGTATGAAATAATGTCTGTAAATTGTTCTTTGTAGATCCAAATCAGTACAATTTAACCATAGCAATTGATGTTCAGTTCTTCAGTGATTGAATCTTAATTGACAGTACTTTTTACCGATTCACATGTACTATAGAATGAGATCGTCAGTGAATGACATTAATTGTTTCTGAATTAATATGCACAGCAATCGAGAAGAATAGATCATCTTAGTATGAATGTATAATTTCATCATTTTTATGATTTATTATTCTCTAAGATTCAAATAAGAAAATAAATTCAAATCAAATTTTTTTCAAATCCCACAAACTTGTTCTGCTATCAGTCATCATCATTCTACGGACAAAAAATTCAACTGCAGGAGTCTAGTGGCTATTGCGTGTAAGGGTTATCATTGAATTATCCCCTGCAGCAAAAAATGTAAATTTGTAGCTGATTCATTTGCTGTATTGATGTATAAGCGACAATTTGGCTATCCGTGTACGTGCTAAGCATTCGGCTGCTACATCTCATTTTTTTTCGTGTATAGAACAGAAAAACGAGTTGCAGACAGATGGTTTTGTGTTGGATTTTGTGAATGTTAATCCTCTGATTGAACATGTGGATCCCAAGTACACGATGAAAGCTATAACATTGTATAAATGAATGATTTCAAGTGATGAAATTATTTACGGAAGTTGACTGAAATTTCACGCTATTAGTGTAATTGTCATGTTCAAAACTTCAAGAAAATATTTATATACAGTGAAATATAGGTGGATATTAATGAAGGAAGAAAAATAAAATCAATTTCACAGCATTGTCAACTAGATTCTTCATAAAGCTGATTTTAGGCCAAGGTTAAATGGAGATCCAAACTTAACGCATGCCACTCATTTAGGATTGAAATATCATATGGTGGTGAACGAATTTCATTTGCGACTAATAAAGATCGAGTGTTCTCTAAATTAAAAGTAATAAAATGGTTTTCAATTCATATTCGTATATTTATCTATACACCACAAATGTGCCTTTATCTCAATGTGAAAACAGTGGAAGTCGTTTCCTCTTCTGCTCTGACTAGGATCATAATTCTTCGATTCGAGTTTAATTTTCACAACCACAGGTGTCGATAGATTTCAAATTCTACAATTGTCATTCAATTTACGTACTGCATGTTGGTATATTAAAATGATTTGTACATCATGTAATGATCAAACGTTTCTGGACAAACTGACGTCAGCCAGAAAATGTTTGTGAAGTATTCAAGATATATTCATTGAAATGTGGTATTAGGTTTTTCTGAGGAGGATACGAGCGGCCTGGCGCTAACCAAATGTTTTTTCATAAGATCTTTTCAACTATTCCTTCAATAATCTCAAAATATTTCTTTGCGTACAACATTTTTATGGGGATCCAAACCATGAATATGAAACTTGGCTAAAGTTATGTCACTCCCATCTCCATAAATTACACACTAAAAAAAATTGTACCCAACATTTTTTTAGTAAATTAACAAACAATATAGGTAAAATATCAAAAAAATGTTTTCCAGTTGATAAACATTCCTTGGGAAGTCACGAAAATTGTTTGGAAATTCACAGAAAATTTGTGGATTTCCAAATAATTTACAAATCCCCAAGTTTTTCATCATATTTTTTTTTGGAAATTCACAAATGTTCTTCACAGTGCAGAAAATATCCATTCGTCCTTTGTTCCAATATGATTTTCATAATTATCACCTTCTGTATTTGATTATGTGTGATGAAAACTCAATAATCACATAAGAGGTTTCTTTGTCAAACCTTGTTCTTGAGATATCCCAAATTATTCTATAAATCTGTGAAAGTATATTTACGTTTATCTGGTTTTTGATCATTAAGGGGATACCAGCGCCGTGACACTAGCCAAATCTTTTCTGACAAATTATGCGAAAATAAAGCAACATAACCGAAATATCGCTCTGTACAGACCTTCAATCAATAAAGATGGTCTGGACAGAGCGATATTTTAATTACGTTGCTTCATTTTTGCATAATTTGTCAGAAAAGATTTGGCCAGTGCCACGCCGCTGATATTCCCTTAATTGAGAGTGAGATTTTGAAATTTCAATTTAAGAATTGTCAGTAAAATCAATACTTTAGCATTTTTAAGTTACTATATTTCTGAGTTACTACTCAGCCACAAGGTTGTAGTATCCCTACATTTTGAAGTTTCGAGATATTGAGCATTTTATTTAAATGGATCTATGGAAAAAGTTCAAATTGTAAATGATTCGAAGTCTTGGTTGAAGATAGAGGTTGTACATTGCTATTGTTTCCAACCAAGGTTTCAAACTTTTTACAATTCAAAGTTTTTACATAAATCCATCTAAACTTATACATGTTAAATTACACGAACGCCGTTATCTTTACTTCGGTTTTTCAAAATTATTTAAATTATCCTAAGATTTTCTGCATTAAAATACTCGTGCAAAGCTTACTTGAATATAGTCATGTGAGAAAAAAAATTCTGGTTGTTGGGAGATACTGCTTTTTGGCTTAGGACGGCAGTATTAAATTTGATATTTGAAATTCTGAAATCTGATGCCGAATCTCTGAACATTAGTATAAAAACAACAGATTGGTTGACGCAATTGTACATTCGATGTAAAATGACTTTGGAATTTTCAATAAATGTTCTATAAAATTTCTGGATATAACAATATTTGTGACTGAATCAGAAACAAATTGAGTGGAGCAATAATTTTCCTCAATGTGATATAACAAATCAGAAAATTTTAAATTGAAGTTACTTTGGAATATTTGAATCTATTTGCTCATAATATTCAAAGTACACTAAAATCTACTGAGAAGTTCTGAGAAATCATGGAACAAGATGCCACATAATTTTATTATTTTTCGTAGCAGCATCATATAGAAGTAAAAATTTGAAAAAATTGATCTCATCCAGAAGTATACTAGTGAGCAATTAATCAACATTCTTATGTATCTTAGCGTCATTTTGTTGGAAGCATCATTTGTCTGAAACAAATTAAGAAGCGATTGGCATGATATTAATTTCAGTACGATATAGACAAATTAATAGTATTGATCCTCATATCGAAGGGATTCAATATATGCAATATATTTTGTATATTCGAATGTATACTGTTGAGAATGTCAATACGTGAGCAAAATTTCACACAAACGTGGGATCTAAATATATGGCTGCATTGAATTAAACTTTCATGATAAAATCATATAACAGAGATAATCCTGAAACCATTCCATACCATCTAATACATTGTCACTTGAAGAAGTATTTCTGAAATCATGCAAAACATGTTGACATATGAGACTGTTTCCATGATGTGTCATTAAAGATATATGTGCGATATAAATAGAATATAATGAAATGAAAAAAAAGTCTAACCAGAAACAAGAAGATCCCCCTGAGCAGAAAATTCAATGGCATTGACACATCCATAATGAGATAGTAAATCCTGGCGAAAAAGATTTTCGGAATTTTCAAATCTGGCGTTGATGAGTCGTTTACAGTAATCAATTTTATCGTCGATCTGTCTTTTGAGGATGTAAGAGATGGGATTGCACGGCGAGGGCTGAGCCATTTCTTCGACGAACTCCTCACACTACAAAGGGTTATCCACACCTGTCTTTTCTTTCCACCTTTCTTCTTCCATGTATAAAATAGTGTCACAGATATGACCTTTGATTGTTTTCGGTATGCGTCGTGGAAGTGCAGCAAAAACGTACATACACACACATTCACTTTGTAATCCCCTGAGAAGGAAAATTGTTGTTTTTCCTGTACCTTTTCAAATTTCGCGAAACAAGATCATACGTGACTTGTGTTACGCACTGTCAATACGATAGTAAAGCAGCAGTAGTTTGACCCACCCAATTATTTTTCTATGAGCAGCTTTTAGGAGTACGCGATCAGCTGATCGGCCACTACTATGATCCAATGAGACGTATTTGACTTCGCTGACCGGCATTCATTTCCAGCCAGTTTTTGAAAGATAATTTTATCGTGGAACGAACACTTCATCTTTCACTCTTTCACAGCTGCATAGATTTTTCACTCAAGCTTGCGGACGTGGTAGTGTTAACACAACCGACGACTTTAGATTGATTGTAATAACTTCTTTGGGGATTTTGTATCACCCTACTCGAATTTTCTTTTCAGCACTTTTCAGAATGCAACAGAGGGTGTACGAGAGCGCCACCAACGATTATCTCGCGTACTTTTTACAGAATTATTCCACAGTAGCGCCAAATTCAAATATCGCAATGAGGTGAAATACTTCGGGAGAGGGCCTTTTGACAAATACATTGATGAAATCAATTCATTATTTTTTTCATTGTTTGATTCATTCATATGGATTCTTTATGGGAGTATAGGAGCCTTCCGAAGTAGCTGACCTGATCATCTGGTCATGACTGGATCAACTTTGGTTGCCCTGGCGAAAATGAAGCGAGCTCTAAGCGTGCATATCCGCCAGATTACTCTCTAAAGGTTATCTATCTCTTCCCACACGACATATCCGAAGAGAGATAGATAACCTCTGAAGGGTAATTTGGCAGATATCCACACTTACAGCACGCTTTACTTTTCGCCAGGGTGAGAAGTGATCTGGTCATGACCAGATGATCAGTCAGCTACTTCGGAAGGCTCCACATTCTTTCATCTATTTTGTTAGTGGAGATATCACAATTTTAGGTTCCTGAATCGTTAACAGCGGTAAAAATGTCCTCAAAGGCCGGTGTCCTTAAATTCGAAATCCTAAAACGAAAATATTCTGGGTGCTTCCGATACCGAGAAAGTAGAGTGGAGTGGGTTAACTTTCGACCAATCAAAAATTAGGAAATTTTCTTTCAATTTTCCAATTGGTCAGAAATTAACCCATTCCCCTGCTGAAAATGCCAGACAGATCCAGACAAAAAATAGTTGTCAGGTTTTAAACGGTCTTTGTCTCAGGAAATCTGGTCAAAAACTGACGAAATTCCTACCTGGTTTCGTCCGGAATCACCAAATTGGAATATCCTGCGACAAAGACCGTTCAAAGCCTGACAACTATTTTTTGTGCGGCTCTGCCAGGCATTTTCAGCAGGGTCCTCTCCATTCCTTCGATGTCGGAAGCACCCTCTGGAAATCCAAGATCCCGACATTCGATGATTTGTGAATCGCTAAATATTAATAACTTGAAATTGCACGTTAAGGGAATACCAGAGTCTGTTCGAATCTCTCTTTCTATCGTATGGGCGTGGCTTCTTCTAACCAACGTGCTCTGATAGTAACGCTGTTATCCCCTTAAGACCCATGGGAATTCATAAAAAGTTCTTTATGACCACATCTGGGACTACAGTCTGAATATCTGGGATTTATTCGATGATAAGCGCAGTGCAGAATCCTAGTTCTCCCTAGATTCGTATTCCGTTCCTCCAAAGTTATTTCTGGACCTCTAGACCAAAGAGTCTGAGGAGGGAACATAACGATGGAAGGGGTAGAAATTATTGAAACGGAAACTCACACTCTCAAGACCAATTTTCTAATGGTTCCAACCAACGGAAGTTCTGGATGCTTCCGATTGCAGGCGGGGGCTAGCCCCTAGGGCTAGAATACAGGATTCCTATTGGCTGAATCATGACCCCTGGGCCCCCTGGTTAAAAGAATCCATTACTTCTGAAAAATGAAATTAAATGAGATTTGGCCGGAACATTGTCCGAGAATCAATGAGATTTGGCCAGATTCAGTGAGATTTGGCGAGAATCGACTGTTCTTTCTGACCAAATCTTATTGACATTTGCTGGATGAGATTCGGCCAGAACATTGTCCAAGTTCAACTGTAATCTAGTGAGATTTGGCGAGAATCAATGGTTTTCTTAAACCAGGGCCCAAGAGCTCTCGCAATCGGAAGCATCCTCTGTTTCCAGAAGTAAAATTCACTTGTTACTTTCAGAATTGTGCTCACATTGATTGGATCCATCAGAAAGTAGATCTTGAGGGTGTGAGTTTCCGTTTCATTCCTACCACCGCTATGTTCTCTCCTGATACTTCTTTTCTGGACTCTCCCATGAAGGGGAAAACATAATGTGGAACGGTCCTGATTGGCTGACTGCTAGTTATTTTCTGAATTATCTTGGAATTAAGCCATCAGGAAAGTTCCGCATTGCGCTTTTCCGCTCTATATGAGGGACCAGGAGATTTCAAATTAACGGAACGAACAAAAATCCAGAAAGAAATGAGGTTCTACGTTGCGCTCGTTGCGTTTTCCGCTACTCAGGATGATACCCTGAGGTCTGCGTTAGGCCCGCGTCACATGGGGCTTACCTTAACAGTACAAAGTAAATCTTAATTCCATGATCGACCGATTTTCAGAGGAGGCTTAAAATCAGCAATATTACGATTTCAGCCGTAATATGGGATGAAAAAGAATTATGGCCGTATTAAATTGAATTAAATCGTGCAATGTGCTGATTATCAGCAATGCATATCTTATAGTCAGTCATGTAGAGTTTGATGGATAATTCAGTCAAAAATACCTGAAAATGAGATTAGAATTTTTTCATTTTCAGTATTACAATTGTTTATACATATACATATATAAATATGTGCATATAATTGATTACAGTTTCAATTCAATCAAATTATTTCAGGTTTTTTAGTAATTATTCAAAGTGTCTAACAAATTCAGTAACAATTTTTAATACCAACTTCGTAAAAGCTTGTTATTAGATTTCCCGCATTGTTAATGGATTCTCTATTTCGACACTTTCACTTCAACACGACAACACAAATTGGAATTAATTTAAACTTTCGGGGGTACTCACATTTGCACTAATTCTCAGCTCCCGTAAAATGTTTTCCAAATTTATCTTTGACTTCATACTACACATGCTATCAAATTATATTATTATGAAATGATTTATCACATCCGTTGACCGAAACGGTATCATGGCGAAATGGTTAAACGCAAAGGACTAGAACAGGTGATTGCAGTAACAACGTAGGTTCGAATCTCCCGATGAGAGTTGAAGATGTTCAATCTTCAAAAATTACGATCACGATATAATTGAACAATCAACAAGTGAAGTGAATAAATTCACACAACATATACATTTGTTGTTATTCTCCGCATAAACATAAACATATTTCTCATCGTCGATAGGTAACGCCATGTCGAGTAAAACAAAACCAAACACAATGGACGAACCCATTTATCAGGAACAATTCGCTTTGAGTTTCAGTTCAAAATCAGTTGCAATTCCAGTTGAATGGAGATTAATGTAAGCTGTATTCTTGTTTGAGTTTGAGAAGGTTTTCCAGTGGCTGACTTCAAGTCAACCGAGTCTTCTTTTGGTTGCATCTTGAATTCAGCTCATATTCTGACTGAAATTAAGTTTTTCTTTTCACCGTGTTGTAAAGAACGTCGAAAAAATTCGACAGAAAGGGGACAAAAACCGCATCAAAATGGACAAAAACAAAACTCCTCCTGAATTTTAGTTCAGTTTTGTACAACATTTTTAGCAGGGTAATCATTCAATATAGTTTGTATACAAATTATATATAATGTTGAGAATTGTCCCATACCCGAAGAGAACATGAAGCTTCAGCGAACGTTCAGATCAGATGTGTATAGATCGGGCCGGAGGTTCATTAGAGCTAACTTTTAGATTCACAAACGTTTGACAAAGGTTCTACGGACGTTGAAATGTCCGCCTCGAAGTACGTTCAGGAAACATAGATGGAACGTTCGCTGAAGGTTCATCGAAGGTTTAACGAAGCTCCACAAAAATATCTATACTTATATTAATTTTGATCAATTTATATAAAAAATAAATTAATTAATAAACATAAATTATTATAAATTAATCTAAGTATAGATATTTTTGTGGAGCTTCGTTAAACCTTCGATGAACCTTCAGCGAACGTTCCATCTATGTTTCCTGAACGTTTTTTGAGGCCGACATCTCAACGTTCGTAGTACCTTTGACGAACGTTTGTGAATCTAAAAGTTAGTTTTCATAAACCTTCGAGCCGATCTATACAGATCTAATCTGAACGTTCGCTGAAGCTTAATGTTCTCTTCGGGATACGGTACCCTGGTGAAAAGAAAGCGTGTCATAAAGAGTAACGGAAGCGTAAGAATTTTTCAAATTACTTTTCTAATACTTCTTAAGACCTAAGCATACAAACGCATAACCATAAAGCTTACACAGTAAAAAATTTTTCGTTATTTTGTAAAGTGTTAAACTTCGTGTGTAGAATATTTAACATTCTAGAGTGTCGATTCAACACAATCGTTGTTAACGCAAACGAAAAAAAACACGATCGGGTTGAATCAACACTCTAGAATGTTAAATATTCTAGACACAACTTTTAACACTTTACACAATGACGACAAATTTTTTACTGTGTATAACGCATAAGGCGTTATGCCTTTGCTAAGATTGGCTGCATAAGCTCTTATGCGTTATGTTTTACGATTATATGTTTGTGTGCTTAAGCCTTTACATGCTTCCTATTCACTCTCCAATTACGCTTCCGGGCGTGAAGCCCGGTTTCTATGGAATTGGTGTTTCCCCTGCGGCACCACAGTCCCAGAAGAATTCTTAAAGAATTCATAAAGAATACAATCAGTGAGAATTCTTTATGAATTCTTCTGAGACTATGGTGCTGTGTGGTTTCTTCCATACGCTTCACACACTTCAAATATACGTTCGAACCACTCTTAATGTTCCACTTGACGCTCGATATACGCTTAAATCCACGTTCCAAATACTTTTCAACTACGTTCCTGACACTTTCTATCACACGCTCCCCTTTCACCAGGGTATATAGAGATGAAAAACCCGGCCTCAGATAAGGTCTCGTATTGACTCTGATGAATTCTCCAATGTGGGAAATTATTACATTTTGACTGCAGAATACACCTGTAAAATCTGGTCCGTGAATTCTGGGACACCCTGTATGTCTATGTAAATAAGCATGTTCGACCTCAGAACTGGGTTAAGGAATTTTATCGAGTTTAATAATGTAACTAACAACAGAAGGATGAAACCACGATGTTGCTGAGATGAAGTATGATGTATTGTGTCAGCGTTAACAGCCTAAGGATCTTTCGGTTTTCCTCATTGGCAGTTCCATTTGATGGTGTCTTTTGATACGTGGGTCTATGAAAAAACTCCATAGATCTGGCAATTCTGTATCGTGATAACATTCTAGTGACTTTTGATGTGTGAAATTGCACTTTACCAGTCCATTGCATGTAATAAAAAGGTGATATCGCGTGTGATCTTGAGTTACATTGTAGTAATGATGCGGTAACAAACTGCAGTGTCGGGTGAGATCCTAACAGCAAAATGTGTTTTTGAGACGTCCTCTGAACGTTTAGGAAACCTCCCTTATGTTTTAAAAGCGTTCAATAAATGTCCCAGTGGCACATTGTGCTGTCTGGGGATATTATTTGAGATGAAGCACCATCTTTATTCTGCACTATGGAGAATGATTGAATAATTGAATCACTGAATTATTGATTACGCTGAAACTGAATTATGATTTTGAACATCGTCAAAGCTAGCCCCACATAGCACCAGAGTTCTAAAAGAGCTATTTATGAATAAATTGTGATCATAATGAGCTCTTTGAGAACTCTCGTGCTATTTCGGTAAGTATTATCTAGCTTCGACGTTGTTCTTCAGGACCAGTAAAGATCGCCTGACGCTCGACGTTCGATGCTCGCATGAAATTACACCTTGAATCCTTGGAGTTGTCCCGGGTATTCATACTCAGCGACTACCACGCGCGATAGCATCGGAAGAGAGGAAAGGGAAGATGCTTTCAACTCGAATTTCTCTGTTGTTCATTACTGATCTGGAAAATAATTGATCCTTTTTTTTGTAGAAAAAATATGTAGTTTCTATGAGGTTTTTTTGTTCTACGTGCCTTAAGTTGTTCCAACTCATACCAAACCAATCAATTTGTTCTCATAATTGGGAACAACGAATCCGAACGACTTGGAGTCAGTTGAGGTGACTTGGAGGAGTTGGGGCGCGCCAAACGAAATTGGCTGGAGGTTTTTACGGAAGACCAATAAAAATTAAGTAAATTTTTTATAACAAAAGATCGATTCTGTTCTACACCGATATCGATTCGACTGATATCAGTGTTTCTATAATGGAATCTCTGTCTTCATTTGATTGGGTTTTCTAGTTAATGCAAGTTTGTGATTGGTCAAATTCCTTTGAAGAGAGAAAAATGTGGAAAAATCTGCTTGGGATCCTTTTTGACATTACTATTTTTCATATGTCCTGCTAAAAACGCCAGGTAGGATCAAACAGAAAATTGTTGTCAGGCTTTGAACAGTTCCTGTCCCAGGTAATCCAACGAAAAATTGACAAACTTTCTACCCGATTTGGAAAACAAATTCTTGTACACGTATAGGAATTTTCACATAAAAATATATTAAAATTGCTATTTTTATGGGATGTTTACTGCAACTTCATAGGTTTTTTCTCAAATTTACGGGAAATTTTCTATCCATGTATATGTTAATTACTTCAAATCCATGTATGTGAATTTCCCTATAAAAATTTTTTACAGTGTAGGAAAGAAACCGTTCAAAGCCTGACAATAATTTTTGCCTGGCATTTTTAGCAGGGTAATGCAGCGCGCGACAGTCGTTAGCGAAAGACTCCGGTCGTAGGCTTCTGTACCATAGGCATTTCGCCGGAAAATTAGTCGCGCACATAGGTGCAATACTAAGGCCCCATACAGAATGATGCAAACACGTCAATATACTAATGAAAACATGAATTCCTTGCTGAATTTCAAATCGATTTTGTCTGTGGCAAAAATTGTTTCGGAGCTTGGTTTTAAAGTTATGAATTCTCAGGAAAATTTACCTCATTCTGACCAAAATACTTCATTTTTCCAACAAAAAGAACGCTCGGCACTGCTGAATTCCGGTCGGAATCGCTCAGATCACGGTCCAAAACGTGTTGGATTTGAAAGAAAAGTCTAAAAATGCTCATATCTTAAAAACTAAGCCTCAAGAAATTTTTCCAAACGATAGATTACTGCATTTTGACTGCAGAATACGCCTATAAAACAGGAACTGTAACGTTATTCACTTTCGTTACTCATTCTATATAAAAAATATATAATATCTAATAATGTATATATTTTGCACAAATTATATACCTATTATACAGATTTTATATATAATGAGTAACGAAAGTGAATAACGTTATAGTCCCTGGTATAAAATCTGGTCCTCGAATTCTGGGACACCTTATATGACTTCGTATAAACTAAATTGGATTATGTATAAATTATATACAATTTCGAAAATTTTCCACTTCGAAAACTAAAATTCTCGAAAATTCCCCCAGAAATTCCGGCTTAGTTTTCTCTTCCATGAACCGAGAACGTGAGGGAATTCTCAGGAAATTCTAGTAAGTTACTATCCACGAACCAATTAGGGTTCCGATTCTTGTTGCGTTCTCAAGAAATTCTGAGCTGTGGAAGACTATGGATGGTGATGCGGAATTGATTCTTTTTTTCACAGAAAAAGTATTTTTATAGATTTGCGTAAAATGTAGATAAAAATTCGATATAATTTTTCTATAAAAAAATCCATTCCGAATCCCCATCTGTACTCTCTAAATTTAAAACAGTGAAAGTTCACTGATTGCAGCCTTGCTTAAAGAATCTCATTGAAAGATTGATTCTCATTGATTCCGATGCAGAATCAATCGGTTCAATGAGATGCTTTAAGCAGGGAGTGGAAAGTCGACCACTGCGAATCAGTGCGCATATAATGCACAATCAGTGAATATTAACTGATCTTTGCAGTGAAATCTCACTGATTCAATTAGTCAGGAACACTTTCAACTGCATAACCAGTGACTATTCACTGATTCCGTTCAGTGGTCGACTTTTTACTGCAAAAATACTGAGATTTCACTGATTTGAATTTGGGGAGTATGGAAGACCAACTTTATGGGAGAGCACCTTTACCCTGGGTTAGTGATGAAGATCCTTGAGAAAGATCGATTCTTTCTTATATGAAAGGTATCGAATTTTCATTTAAATCAATACAACTTATATATTTTTTATGTATAAAAAAATGATCCCTTTCAAAGGTCTCTATCACTACCTTGAGTACTCGGAAAAAAGAGTAGTTGCACTATTAGAAACTTCTGCATTAATTTTAATGTTTTTGCTGGAAGTCGTTTTCAAGTATGTGCATAAATTCAGTTTCATACACATTTCGAATTCAATGTAAGAGAGAGTTGGGTAAAGTGGGAAGTCGCGTAAGATGGAAAACGTCAACTATCTCTATATAGTCGTATGTTTAGAAGTGATCCATCTCATGTGACATGTAGTTTTTGACCTCAAATTATTTTTCAGGAGTCATAGACACATCAGTATATACTGCTTTATCGTTATCGCAAGAAAAGTGTGAAGGAGACTTTTGAAATTTTGTTTTGGAATCTTGTTTTGGGTATGTTTTCTAATATTCTTCACGTGATGATTAAAATAAGTTTTTTGTTATTCACTCTCCAAACTTCATCTTTCGAAATACAAAAGGATAATACAATAATTCATTAGGAATCCAAAGGTATGCGTGTATATATGTGTAAAGTGTTACTCGGGTAATAGCCCACACAGCACCGAAGATTTCATTAAGATTGCAGAAATCTAACATCTGGAACATTGAAATATTCCTATGACATTGCTGTATGTCACACTGGGGTTTCAAAGTTCCTTCATAAATATTGCAATGTCCGCTAATCTTACATTTCAACGCAATATTTCTGAATTATTTCTGCAATGTTTCTCTCGTAATATATCTGAGACATTCCAAATAGGTAACATTTCAATTGACAGATTTTCGACATATTTCTGTGAAAGTATACTGAAATGTGATGAAGGTGAAAGATTGAAATGTAATTGAGACATTACTGAAATCTGTGGTGCTGTATGGGTGGGAAATCGCTTGTCGGGTGAAATGAGTATCGTCATCGGAAAAGTAAGTGCACGGAGAAATATGTTGGCGAAAAATTACCCAAAGTTGAGTAAAACGGGGACATGGTAGTATTCCTGAGAAGTTGAGAACCCGGTTGACTTCAGTTTACTCGACTACAGGTGGAAATAAATTCGAATGTTTTTATTATCTGAATGAATTCTCATCTGTAGTCGAGTAAAATGAAATCGACCGGATTTTAAACTCTGCAGGAATGCCTCCATGTCCCCGTTTTACCCAACTTTGGATAATCTTTCGTCAATACATTTTCTCCGCGTGCGGATTAGTCAGGGACTGTAACGTTATTCACGTTCGTTACTCATTATATATAAAATCTTTATAATAAATATATAATCTGTGTACGATATATACATTATTATCAATTTTTTATATAGAATGAGTAACGAAAGTGAATAACGTTACAGTCCCTGAGTAAACCATCAACTTTACTGAGAATTTGGATGTATGCTCACGTGAAACTTGACAACTGATTGTGAGATCTACAATTTTTTCAGTGTTAAAAAATGTTAGAAATTCGACCTTCCGTAACCACTTCCTGGTGTGTATATGCGTCCATCAATTCTATGTTAGAATTTTATTCCGATTTGTGTTGATTTTATACAGATGTGTGTTATATTTTAGAAATTAACACTAATCGGAGTATAATCATCACAAAATCTCGGTATGCGAATAAGTCCATCAATTCGGTGTTAGTTTGTTTTTAACAGTGAACACACAAAGTTTGAAATGCTTGAAATAATGAATTCTCTAGGAACATTCGGAGAATATTTTACGTATATTGGTGTTACTTGAGTATATTTGTCAGTTATACGCTCAAAATAAATGAATATCGTTATTTGAATCCCAATCTATATTTGTTTTCAACAAATTTGGTCGATTTCCCACTTTACTCGAACTTTTCGGTTTCCGAAGAATTGATAAGCCAGAGCATCTGCTTGGAATTCGTGTGCGTTCGTGTATCACGAAACTAAGTTTAATTTCTGCTTCCGAAGATACACACATTCAAACTCCCATAAATTTCAACTTTCATCCTTTAGGAAAATTTACGCCATTTTTACCAAAACTGATTAATTTTTTCGCCAAAAAATTTGAGGAAAAATGAAGCGTTCTGGTCAGAATGAAGTAAACTTCCCTAAGGGATAACTTGTATGGAATCAAATACAAACTTATTCCCACTTCACCCGACTCTCCCGTTATGTAAACTATAGCATAATCTATAGTTGTTCCATGTTTTTTTACATTACATGTAATGTAGAATGTGTATGAACCTGAACTCATGTACGTAATTGAAACAGACTTATAAATATTTCTGACAGTGTGAAATAATAACTCATCAAAATGGGTCCTTACTCGTACATCACAACCACCGATCCTCCACCTAGAACTTCGGGGGAATGGAGGTGGAGAATTGGTGGAGAAATGGGAGCCGTGGAAATAAGGGAGAAATCAGGGAGAGTCTTCGTTGAGGCAACGGAGAGGTGGCGGAGAAATGTCCGCCTCTTGTATTTTCAATAAAATTCATAATAGTGTATTTACATAACCAAATCTGAATGTATTAATCTAACAACATGAATTTTATTGAAAATATAGGAGGCGGACATCTCTCCGTCGCCTCTCCGTTGCCTCAACGGAGACTCTCCCTTATTCATCCTTTATTTCCACGGCTTCCATTCCTCCACCAATTCTCACAGTTGTGCTGTATGGGTATGCGCTCAATAGTTATCTCAAAAAATGGTATACCTGGATTTATTTGATTCAACGAAAATTTGTTTGAATCAACTGAAATTCATTTAACTCAACTACAATGTCTATTTATATATGAACCTACTAGAGTTTTAGTTGGATCAAATAAACAATTTATTTCATCCGAATAAATTTTTATTCATTTCAAATAAAATTTACTTGAATCAAATAAAATTTTATGGGATACAATTAAATCTCTAGTAGGTGCATATTCAAGTAAACCATTCCTCTGGGTGTAGTTCGTTGTTTAAACACTTTGTTACTATAAGTACCCATACAGCAAAGGAGACCCTTCAAAGAGCTCCCGTTATGACAGTCAACATGAATTTCTATGTATAGTTTGAATTCAAAATGAATTCTTCATGAACAACTTAATTTTCATAGATAATTCATATTGCGATTTCATGAAGAATTTTTCCGGCATTCGACATGTATTAGTTTCGCATTCATTAAATTTATATTGAGTTCATTTTCACTGTCATCACGGCGACTGTCCCAGAAATCTTTCAGAAGTCTTCAAGAATTCAAACAGATGATTTCTGCTGTCTGGATTGTTAATACTCATCAGTTCGTTGAAATAACTATCCAATTTGTAAGCGGATATGGACCCATCTTCACTGAGAAAAATCACATAGTTGCTGTAACTAAATGCTAAATAATTTATTCATATATCAGACAGCTAGACTTCTATTCGAAACAACGCATTTTGTTTAGTTAATTGAATTTAGTTGGTTTGAGTAAAACTTTCACTTCTCACAAATAAATATTTTGACGTTGTGCTAACCAAATATTCCAATTGAATCAAAATGTTATTTCAACTAAATGATTTAATCGATAAAATATGATTGTACTGAACTATTGTTGTTTATTGAAAATAAAATATATACCAGGAATCACGAAACAACCTTGCTAGAACCCAAGCAGCAACAGAACTTCAAAGTATATACGAAATAGAAACGTTCGTAGAATGTACGAATGGGATACGAAGAATGTATGATGAACGTTCATAGAATATTCGCATGAGACCGTTTTAAATATACTTAGAACGTACATAGTACATTCGAAATGTACGATATTCATTCAATTGACGTTCAATTAACGTACCATCGTATATTCGATCACATACGTTCGATGAATATGCATAGCACTTATGAAACAGTCTCATTCGAATGTGCATAGTACATATTTCGAATATTCGAAGAACATTTATAGTATATTCTGGTGCTACTTGGGAAATGACTCCAATGATTTTCTAGGGTATTACAAGGCCTTGCTAGGCCTTGAAAGTCCCTCGCAAGGGCATCGTGAGGTCTTGCAAGGCCTGGAGAATAACTAGAATGATTTTTGCTGAGGATATTTAGTCAGGAGAGATTCTGAAAAATTCTTTGCATTTCCACTTTCTCCATATTTTAGCACAATTTCACTGCATAAAAAAAAGA
The DNA here is from genome assembly GCA_018340375.1 of Gonatopus flavifemur. Classification (NCBI taxonomy): domain Eukaryota; kingdom Metazoa; phylum Arthropoda; class Insecta; order Hymenoptera; family Dryinidae; genus Gonatopus; species Gonatopus flavifemur. Next base: position 21,524,741 of record JAFFJZ010000007.1, read on the forward strand.
TTTTGTACGAATATTCTTTAGACAAAACGTTCACAAAACCGATGAACCAATGGAATTAAAAACTTTCGCTATGGAGTAATCTATTCTTCCAAAAATAAAATCCAAAATTCCGTATCGCCGTTGCACGCGATTGCAGGCGTGTCGTTGAAAAATGGACATGGGTGGAAATGCCGGTGAAACAATTGAAAATGATGAAATGGTAGTCAGCGCATGCGTAATCAGATTCTATTTGTGACAACTAACAATTCAAGTTCCTCAGCAAATAGAATCTGATTACGCATGCGCTGACTACCATTTCATCATTTTCAATCAGGGCTTCGCACGAGACTCGCGTCAAAGAAAGATAAAATAGTTACCAATCATTATTCCAATCTTTTGAAATATCAAGATAATCAAGATAATTTGAGAGTGAAAATAGAATCCACGGAATAGGGTGGAACCTTGATCATTCAAACAAAATTAGCAGAGATATATGTCAAAATATGCAACGAGATCTGCACCGAGACTAGTTCCGAGACTGAGAAAATATCTTCGTTGTCCTCTGCGATGGAATCGGAATTCCATGTGATTTTGTTACACCTTAGGTAGAAGCTTGATTCCGTTCAAAATTTGTATGTCTTAAATTTTCAGAACAGTAAATATAGATCATTTTTCAATTTAAGATGAGAGTCTCGTGCGAAACCCTACTTATGCTACTATTGACTGAACTTCTTTATTTAAAATGAATATAGACGTCAAATCATTGTTTTTGCTAACGCGAACAAATTTTTATGTATATCAAATCAAGATTTATTCAAATCAACTAAAAGATTGTTAACTAAAGTATTTTTGCTCACGCAACTAAGCGATTTCTCTCAGTGTTGGTTGGCTGTTTCAACTACTCTTCTTGTCCGCGTACTGACCCAAGCCAAGTTTGTTTAATCCCACATCGCAAGACATGAATTGTTATGTGGGATGCCATCTCAACCCCAATAAAAATAAATCTTTGCATTTCTCCGTATTTTTCTAATTGTCCGAAATCTGACTGAAATGAAGAGAAACGAAGAGATTTCTGTCAGATTTCGAACATGTTCAGAGAACTTGAGAGAAATGCAGAGATCATTTTTATAGGGGGAGTTGCCCCAACTTGCTCCAAGTATTTCGGATTCGCTCTTTCCAGTTACGCATCATCAGTTATCCACACGGGTGCCAAGAGAGATTCGAAAAATTGGAAGCGTGAACTAGGGATAGGCGATATTTTGACAGTATCGATATTTTTATAGAATTTATATACAATTTGGATATATTTTATAGAATTCAATATAAACTCGCGAAATTTTCTATAAAAATATCGATACTGTCCAAATATCGCCTATCCCTAGCGTGAACCGGTGAACTCTATATCCACCCGAGTAGAAAAAATTAAATATAATTTGTATATAATTCAATATGGCTTATACATAATTTATATATATTCATATGAAAATTATATATAATTCTGAAAATTTTTCCACACGGGCATACTGGAATGAGCGCAGCAATACAATCGCGTGTACAGAGAGAGAGAGAGAGAGAGAGAGAGAGAGAGAGAGAGAGAGTATTGGAAGAAGACCACGCTATCTATTGAACGAACTCAGATTTACACTCGTTCGAGTTTCTCTCTCGTGATTTTAGTTGAATAGATGGGGATACGATCACACCCGTTCCTACCTCTCTCTTTGTACACGCGATGTGCGCTCATTCCAGTATGTATATATAAGATTCACTGACGTGAACCGACCTCCAAAGGGTTTCAATTCTCGTTTAGTATATGGTTTTTATACTGTGTTACAAGCGTTGATTTTCACAAAAATGGGTCGAATTCGAGAGTATCCTACTTATATTGAGAAAAATTTAGAGTAAAATTTACTATGGTATTTTGTAACCGATGAGTAGATGCACTTACGCACTGAAAAGGAATGTTTCATTTTGTGGCAACAAGATTGTTGTTTGAACAAAGAGTTTTTGTTGAAATGTGATAAACACAATCTTTTTATTAACGCACCAAGTTTAGTTATCGTAACAACATATTCTGATGATAGTAGCAAAACTACCATGATGACTCCCGACAGCACACAAGAATCTCAAATGAATTTCGAAAGAAGAACTCTTGAAGTGTTGGAGTATAAAGTGTTCTCAAAGAGTTTGAAAACAATTCGATTCGTCAAACATTTGCGAGTTCTGTTAAAATTCTCAAAGAAGTCTCATAGAATTTTAACGGAACTCGCAAATGTCTGACGAATCGAATGCTTTTGAAACTCTTTTGAAACACTTCGTATTACAACCCAAGTAGCATCGGAATATACTATGAATGTTCTGTGAATATTCGAAGTATATTCTATGCACATTCCAATGAGACCGTTTTATAGATACTATGCACATTCATCGAACGTATGTAATCGAATATACGATGGTACGTCAATCGAACGTCGATTGAATGAATATCGTACATTCCGAATGTACTATGTACGTACTAAGTATATTTAAAACAGTCTCATTCGAATATTCTATGAACGTTCACTACATGTTCTTCGTATCTCATTCGTACATTCTATGAACGTTTCTATTTCGTATATACTTTGAACTTCTGTTGCTGCTTGGGAAGAGAGTTCTTCAAGAGTTTTTTTTCCAGGATTCATTTGAGATTCTTGTGTGCTGTCTGAGTATAAGGTAAAACAGGGAGAGATAACACACATTTCAAATTTTCCTCATAAAAAAGAAAAATTAGGTTTTAAAGGATGTTTGAAAGCTTTGGTATATAGATTGATCCTTTCTTTTCATAACTACATGGATGATGTATGATTTTTTCAATTTCATTTGAGTTCCCATAATTTATAAAAATATTCTATTTTGAGGGAGAGATGACACACCTGTGGGAGAGATGACACAGATACTGGGGGTAAGATGAGCATATGGAATGTGAGAAACAGACTTGCATAAATGAAGCAGCTTTTTCATTTTTCATTTTATTCCTACATACTTTCCGGAGTAAAAATTTTCATTTCGGGTTCGCTAAACAGGACTGGTGCGGGCGTGTTGCATTTTTCTGCGGTACTGTTGCGGATGTGATGTGCCCGCACTGAATCTGCAACAGTACCGCACAAAAATGCAACACGTCTGCACCAGTCCCGTTTGGCGAACCGAAATTAACATTTTTACTCGGGTTTGCGAAGTACATTCCGAAACACTCAAATGTAAAGCGTTTCAAAAAAAGATGTTTTTTGAATATTTTTATTCATGAGAACTGTATATCATTGTTATAAATATGAAAATCAATATGTGTTGATGTGCTTGAATGCAAATTTATGAAAAAAGAGAAAGAGAACACGTACCATCTTTCCCTTTCTTCCATGTGTCATCATTCCCAAACGACAGGACAGATGACACACCTTCTTATTTGCTCCATGAAGATGAAATAGGACGCTCCTACACATACATAATCTTTTCTCATATGATTACTTGTCTACATTGCGAATTTGGAAGAATTTGCACACTCAAAGTTTTCCTTAATGAGCAGTATTTGAAGTTTATGAAAATATTTGCACACGTACCTAGTTATGTTGACAGAAAAAACAAATAGTATTTCGTGCTGCAACAACGTTGTGATAAGATACAATACGCAATAAACCGTCATCTGATCCCAGCTACTGATCACGTGATGCGTAACAGTTTAGTGCACATTTTTATTGCAATTCAGCAACATGTGTCATCTCTCCCTCTGTGTCATCTCACCCTGGTTCACTTTACCCAGACAACACCGTGTTCCCTGGACGTTTTTAAAACGTTCCAAGAATGTTTTCAACACGTCCGGATGTTCTTGGAACGTTTTAAGAACCTCCGAGCAGTGATGCCAGAAACCCAGTTTTGCCCCCTCCATCAAGCCCCATCTGTATAGAAATTTCACGCACACAATGGAGCCGCCAACAAGAGAAATTTGATCGTGTGGAGGTGAAATGTCTTGATGGAGGGGGCGAAAGCTGGCGAAAAATTGGAATTTCTGGCATCACTGCCTCCGAGTGCTGTTAGGATAATCGATGACAATTTCTGAACATTTTTTCCAATGCAATGAAATTTACTATGACGTGGCAATAGGAGGCTGATCCAGCGATGCCGATTCTGCAACACAGAGAATTTAGTTTTTATAGATTTGTGGAAAATGTCGATAAAAATTTGATATATTTTGTATACGAAAGAATTCCCAACCAGCACAAATGATCAATTTGAATTTATAAAGACTTCCTAAAGATCTCTTGAATAGTTCCCATTATGCTAATCAATATGTATTCATTATGAATATTTTGAATTCAAAATGGAAACGTCTTGAATGCCCGGACAATTCGTTATGAAATCTCGATATGAGTCTTTTCTGAACATTAAGTTGTTCATTGATAGTTCATATTGAATTCAAGATATTTATAACGAATACATATTGATTAGCATAACGGGAACTGTTTGCGGGAACTCGTGTGCTGTATGGGTCGATTCTTCTGACAATCAGCATCACTAGTCTGATCGAATTAATTGTAATTGATACATTACTTATCAAGGGAGGAAAGGTAACGGAATGGTTACTCTCACGATAAAATGTTAAAATCATGTATGTTCTCTCTCTCATTGGTATTATATGATACTTGGCTTGGCATGAATCGAGAGATAAAAGTTACTCACTTTCCCTCCCTAGGGATAGTGAGGAATAGTATATCGTTCATCCCACAACTGCAAGGAAAGTGGAAATCATCTGTTTAATTGAGGGTCTGGATGCAATAACCGGGCGAGCGCTCGAACTCGTTTCAGGTCTGACACAAGAGACCAGCAGAACGAGAAAAAAAAAATTCGTCAAAATGAAAAATAAAAAATATAGCCTGTTAGAACTCATTAAGACACACGTTTTCCCCATAGAAAAATCTTTTCTATCATCAATAGTTTGTGAGATAAAAATTCGACATTGAAGATTTTTCATTTCCTCAAAATCAATACAATTCAAATTATATATTGCGATTACTCGGCGAGAAGTCATGGGAATGACTTGAAATTTAGTATACGCCTTTATCATTGATCCCTAAGGACAACTAGTGAGTGAAAGTTGTCGAAATATTTCATCATTCAATGAATATTTAATAATAAACAAATGCTTTCGAGAACACGCGCTTGCTAGGTTCCACGGAAAAAAGTGTCGAGGGAATTTTCGATTTGAGAAAACTCAAAGTGACAAAGTTGTTCATCGATGTTCGAAGAAGTTTTCCTGGAATTTTCAGATCAATCGAATGAAAAATCTGGGAGTTATTGAACAAAGTTTACGGTGCCGCGGTTCGCTTACCGTCACGGCAATGCTATGAGAGCCTGGATGCTATAACCGGGCGAGCGCTCGAACTGAGGCGAAAGTATTGTCCAAGCTGTGGGAAAAATACTGGGAGATAGGTCTTGGAAAATCAATTCAAGTCTCTTGTTATGATTTTTTCCTATGATCGATAGTTTTTGAGAAAAAAAATAAAAATTACTTATCGTTTTAGAACAAAAATCAATGTTTTTCAACATTGAACTCGTTCTGACTCTGTCATTTTTCAACGTATTAGGATGAATCTTACGTATTCTGATTCGTAAGACTTCCCCGAAGTCGGCGATGTCGAAAAGATTTGTAAAAATTAATAACAAATTCATGAATTTCTAATTCGAAGTGAAAACGACGTTTTGCATGATTTGCATTAAAAAAACGTGCAATGCTTTGCATTAAACGTTATGAACAATTGAATTGTTCATAACGTTTTTATGGGCAAACTGTTCACTTTGGAGAAAAATCGTCTTGACAAAAAGGGTTTCTCATCTTGTGAAAGATAAGTTTTGTACACAACATGTTTGTTACGTGCGAAAAAAAATGTTGGCTTACAGGAGAAATTGTTCCTTATTTTCTAACAAATCAATTTTGTACAAACCAGTATCAGGATCATTTATTCAAACAATTATTATTCTTCTCATATTATGTTTTTCAATATTTGCTTGGTATAGATATTTTATTGATATATACATTTTTAAATTCTCAATAAAATCTTATCCAATAGAATTTATAAAACAGACTTTATGAACAGATTCAATGAAATGTTTTGTAATGAAATACATATCATACATATTGAATTGTTCATAACGTTTAATGCAAAGCATTGCACGTTTTTTTAATGCAAATCATGCAAAACGTCGTTTTCACTTCGAATTAAAAATTCATGAATTTGTTATTAATTTTTACAAATCTTTTCGACATTGCCGACTTCGGGGAAGTCTTACGAATCAGAATACGTAAGATTCATCCTAATACGTTGAAAAATGACAGAGTCAGAACGAGTTCAATGTTGAAAAACATTGATTTTTGTTCTAAAACGATAAGTAATTTTTATTTTTTTTTCTCAAAAACTATCGATCATAGGAAAAAATCATAACAAGAGACTTGAATTGATTTTCCAAGACCTATCTCCCAGTATTTGTCCCACAGGTTGGACAATACTTTCTTTCACCTCAGTTCGAGCGCTCGCCCGGTTATTGCATCCAGGCTCTCATAGCATTGCCGTGACGGTAAGCGAGCCGCGGCACCGTAAACATTGTTCAATAACTCCCAGATTTTTCATTCGATTGATCTGAAAATTCCAGGAAAACTTCTTCGAACATCGATGAACAACTTTGTCGCTTTGAGTTTTCTCAAATCGAAAATTCCCTCGACACTTTTTTCCGTGGAACCTAGCAAGCGTGTGTTCTCGAAAGCATTTGTTTATTATTAAATATTCATTGAATGATGAAATATTTTGACAACTTTCACTCACTAGTTGTCCTTGGGGATCAATGATAAAGCCGTATACTAAATTTCAAGTCATTCCCATGACTTCTCGCCGAGTAATCGCAATATATAATTTGAATTGTATTGATTTTGAGGAAATGAAAAATCTTCAATTTCGAATTTTTATCTCACAAACTATTGATGATAGAAAAGATTGTTCTATGAGGAAAACGTGTGTCTTAATGAGTCCTAACAGGCTATATTTTTTATTTTTCATTTTGACGCATTTTTTTTCCCCTTTCTGCTGGTCTCCCGTGTCAGACCTGAAACGAGTTCGAGCGCTCGCCAGGTTATTGCATCCAGACCCTCAATTGCATATAAAATATTCATATGCATATTTCAGAACGAAATGATAGTTTGTATTTTCCTCCCGCTGTGACACATTCGCTTGGAATTCAGCACTTTCTCCCCTAAAAATAGGTCAGAAAACATCAACTTTCCGTGCAGGTGTGGGAAAAAACGTATTTTCTTTCCGCTCTACACACGGAAAAAATCAGTGATCCAAATTTTCGTTGACTACTACGTGACTTTTGGATGGAGCACAATATGGAGAAGAGTTTGTACACTGGATTTGAATAATTCGTTGACTCTTTCCATTATTTCGATAATGAAAATAAAAAGTGGATTCCATTGTTCGAATAGTGAACACAGTTAACGAATTATTAAAATCCAGTATACGAATTCTCTTCAAACTTGTGCTCCGTCCAAAATTGGCATACTAGTCAACGAAAATTTGGACTACTTATTTTTTCCGTGCGGATATGGGACGTGGCATTTTCTGCGCGAGTGTTATGAAAAAATGTTTTACCGTGAATTTCATTGGAGAATCAGTATGTTCCATCATTCTTATACTCACATACACAGAAAAAAAATTGCCTTGATTCCACAACCATTGTCTCATATATAACGTAAACAATATCTGTCTTGTCCTAAGTGAATTTGCTTTGAACCAAGAAAATATCGTTTCGCTTCAAACTCAGGTTTTAAACTTCTCTTGAACTGACATAATATTTTCTTGGTTCAAAGCAAACTTTTTTTCTGTGTAGGAAATTAAATTCTAAATTACTCTCGGTTAACAATATCAGATAAAAACCGATTGGAAAGAACAATAAGCGCACCGAAAGAAATAAAAAGAAATAGATTTTCAACCTGGTTCTTGTCCACTTTGATCGATGTCTACTTGACTTTTTGAACAGGGTAGGCTGTCAAGGCTGCAATTCCGAAACCCCAGTGGAAGAGGGGAGAGACCACAATTTACCCTTGTTGTAAGGTTGTCAGGTAATCTGAAGAGAAGTTTGACGAAAAGGTTCTTAGTTAACGCACAGAAGGATGAGAGCTTAGAAAACTTTTGCACAAAAATTGTAGCAATCTCACCCTGACAGGGGTTTCAATAACAACCTTGCTAAACATGCCAGGCGGAACCGGACAGAAAATTTTTGTCACTCTTTGAATGGTTTCTTCCCCAGGTAATCCAGGCAAAAACTGACGAACTTTCTACCGTATTTGGCCCGGAATTACCAACTCGAAATATCCTGTCAGAAACTGATGGAAATTTTTTGTGACGGTTCTGTTTCGAATTCACAGACCCCACTGAGCATTTCCGTTAGAACCTTGCATTAACATTGCAGTGATATTGATGCGATCTTGAAAGTACTTGTCTTTCAATTTACAAATGCAATATTACAAAAGTAACTTGCAAAAATATCGTTGAAATATCACCTGACAACGTAACATTGCTGCAATTTACTTGTAATTGGATGTTGTAATATTACTGTTGTAATTCTCATAACAGGTACTTTCAAGATCGCATCAACATCAATGCAATGTTAATGCAAAGTTCTGATGGAAATGCTCAGTGGGACTGTGATATCCAGTCGAAAACTGACGAAAATTTTCCTTCCAGATTTTGACAGGATGTTACAATTTAGTGGTTCTGGACCAAATCGGGTGGGAAATTTGTCAGGTTTTGCCTGGATTACCTAGGAAAGAAACCGTTCAAAGCCTGACAACAATTTTCTGACTGGCATTTTTAGCAGGAAAACCAAAAGCAATTGAATGACAAGTCTGATAAGCTCATGACAATCTCCCATCTCTAGTAGTAGTGATGGAGATTTTTGAAAAGGATCGATCTTTTTTTGTATACAGAATATATAAGTTCTATAGATTTGCATGGAAATTCGATACTTTTTATATAAAAAAGGATTGATCTTTTTCAAGGATCCCCATCACTACCTAGCAGAAACCATTTTAGTGCTTCTATAAGATATTACAAGGCTTGACTAGACCTTGAAAGTCTCCCACAGCACCTTGTAAGATCTTGCAATAAGGCCTAGTATGGAACAAATCTACGCTTAGAATGTTCCATTTTAGAGCCAGTATACACCAGGAGAAGAGATTGTTTGTGACAACGAAGGCTTATTAATTGTAAACAAATCATGATTTGGGTCAAATGAGATTTGTTAATACCCAAGTAGCAATCGAACATTGTATATGTACTATGGAATTGCATAGTATATATGCAACATTCTGAAATACTTTTTTCTCAGTGTACATACTTTACCACTACAGCACCAAAGATTTCATTAAACTTGCAGGAATCTAACATTTGAAACATCGAAATATTTCTGTGATATTGCTGTACGTCACACTGAGGTTTCAAAGCCCCTTCAGAAACATTGCAATGTCCGCTAATATTACATTTCAGACAATATTTCTGAATTAGTCCTGGAATATTTCCAGAACATTTATGAAATATTTCGTTTGTGATGTATCCAAGACGTTGCAAACAGCTAACATTTCAATTGACAGATTTTTGACATATTTCTGTGAAAGGATATTGAACTCTGATTGAATCTTATGAAGTTTTTGCCTTCTTATATGAAATCATAAGAATCCATGAGTTCCAGAACAGAAACCACGTCTAGATTGGTGAAAATTTTTCTAATTCATAGCAACTAATAAAAGACTGATGCATGAGAATTCATGAGACTTTTTCAACCGGGAAATTTGCCACTTTTTGTCTGGGAGTACCGAGACATAACTCGTTGAATCCAGGATGTCCTGCTGAAAGGATAATTACAAGTGACAATCAAATCAAGTTACGAAAAGTTCTTTTCAACTTTTGAACAATCTTTTTCATATCCCCGTTGAATTTCGCAATATCGTTTTTTCCTTACGATGATGCTTGCCACAGAGTACCCTGATAACACACGAAGTAGAATTCTTCGAGAAATCTTTTCGAATTGATGAATTCATTGAGAACTCCAGAGGAGTTCAATATCTGGGACATTAACGAATTCTTTGAAAATGATGGAAGTATTGTTTGAGTACTCTCAAAGAACTCGTTAATATCCCAAACATTGAACTCCTCCAGAGCTCTTTATGAATTCATTAGTTCGAAAAGAGTTCTTGAAGAATTTTATTCTTGTTCTTGAAAAAGAATTCTTCGTGTGTTATCAGGGTAGCTATCTTTCGCAAACCTTCGCGAATAAAATCGAGTGAAAAACAGATTTTCCAGCTTTGCAGAAGTTTAGAAATCCTTTTCATAGCTTATGTCACGCCGTATGAAAAGAATTATCATGCTCCATCTATAATCTACCAATAAAGTAACCAAACGCGCAAGAGCATATCATCTAGTACAGCCATGCGCGTGGTTGATATCTTAGGGCTCGACAGTTGAAGATAATTCAGCAAGCGAAGTACCGGTCCGTTTTTCGAGTACAGTGCTGGAAGCGTTGACAACCACAGTGTTCAACCCCTCACATTAACCTGTTATCATATCACTTTCTATCAAATATTGGAGCTGCCTTAGAGGGTATTATTTGTAAATCTTTCATTACTCCTAAGGTTCGAAAGTTATTGATCGTTCTGATTTGTAACAGTAGGAAAACCTTGAGTAGGCATTGTATATAATTTTCACAAAAGAATCAGTTCCATTTGTTTCCTTCAGTCAAAAAGTGAAGGAGAGTGGCAACAAGGAAGAGAAGAATAAGACACGTGAAATAGTGTACAATCATCTTCAAGAATAATTGTGAGATAAGCTCTGCTGGTGGTGAGTTGAATACTTTTACGATTGTTGCACTAATTGTAATAATATGATCAAGCGAATAGACGATGGAACATCTTTTGTAGTTTCATGTCCTCTTCAGTCACCAGATTCCTTGTCTTTGTTCCTTTTTTTCTTCATCTTTTAGTTCCAGCAAGTGAGAGACATCCTTCGAACGTGTAAACACACCCACTCAAACACAAACAAACACTATCACACCTTTAAAGAGGATGAAGAGGTGAATATCACATAAAACACTACTTCCACGTACTTCATTCATGTTTCTTTTCGTTTACATCGATCAGTTTGAGTCGATTTGTTATTTATTATATTATTATTCAAATAAAAGATCAATGTATCATTGAATAATTTGTCTTCGTTCATAAGAAGCATGCTCAAAAAACTCCTCTTCGTATTTTTCTCCAGATAGTCAGAAAATTATATTATATTCGTCTCAAAAAAACTTTTGAACGCTGATAAAGAGATGTTCCGTATGGAAATATGCAGTTTCATAAACCCCATATGGTAATTCAATAACATCCTACTTCAAAATTGTTATTCAGGACTTGAATATATCACTTACAGACAATCAATTTGAAAATAAAACTTCTCACCTCAAACTCTCGAAGCAGAATTTAATTGCGATATCAGTTTGTTGTAATTATTCCGAAAAACCCATCCCCATCTTCCTGAACGATTGCTCTTCACTTTGCGTGAAGCCAGGGTAACACTGGATACTTCAGCCACCAGTGTATAGACTTAATCATTCACACTTTCGATAAATTCAAAAAGTTCAACACGGGAAAAGAGGACAGTAATGTTTACTACGAAAGACACTAATGAAGTGATAATCAAAGTGGACTGCGATTCACAGTACTCGTTGCTTATCCGTATACCTCTGTCTATCGTTCAATTACCATGAATTTTGTCACAGTCATTCTCACGGTTCAAGGCTATTTTTATGTTATTTTTTATATAACCTTACCCTTCTCGAGGAAGATTTATAGCAGATTTGTAACAGAATCGCAACTATTCTACTCTGGTGGTATCTATCGTCCTTGGAAACTATTCATAGTGGAAAAGAATCGTTAAAAGTGAGGTGGGTAGATTTTTCAAAATTTGTGCCTGGAGTTTTATGTTTTCCGGAATCCCCATTTTCTATTCCGACGCTGAACGTTATGGCTTGTAAATATCCGGACTCCACTCATTGGTACTCAATTTTGTTGAGAGAATAAAAAACACTTCAACCAAAAAACCGAATCAAAATTTTACACCCTTTCAGGCCTGACATCCAAAGCGGTCTGTCCCCTTTAGTAAACTCAGAGAATCTTTATCCGCATTTTTTCAATTCAATTCGAAAGTTTGCATTGGCATATCCCAGAGGAAAATAAATTACATCATTTCTCCACGTGATTTATAAAATGATTTTGAAGTATCACTTCATTCATATAAAATTCCTTTATCAAACAATTCTTATAAAAATTATGTGAGAAAATTACGTCATTTATAATATGAATCTTCACGTCATATCGAGCTTCGGGAGTGTAGGGGGGTCCATTTTATCATAATGTGCCACGTGATTTTTCACGTCATCAATCACATGAGAGATGACGTGATTTCTTTTTTCTTTGGGATAGCTGTGTTGATTTTTCGCACACTATACACAGAAAAAAGAAATCCAGAGGAGAGAAAAGTTTATTCGTATTGAATAAATCTTCTTCTGGGGACGGCAAAATATTCATTTATTACATATAAACAACCCTGAGTACCCTCAACTAAGGCTTATTAACTACCTCAAATCCCTGCCTGAAACTAATTGCCTGCCATTCTTTATCCCATGTTCAAATGTTTTAGAAACATGTTTTCAAACAACTGCAAAATTCGGACAACTGTCCTGGTGAAAATGGAGCGTGGAAGTGCGACGAGAGCGTGAGTTGAGAGTCAATTAAGTGATTTGAGAAGTAATTGGAATATTTTTACGCTTGATTTGTTTCAATGACTACTGTCTTCACTGTTGAAGTACTTTCTTCATTCTCCCTGGAATGGAATTGTCATGACGTCAAAGAGCTTTTGAAGAGTGTTCGGAAACAACCCTGTTGGAAAAAATGATTGAAATGGATGGATTTGGATAGGACTTCGATCCGAATTTAAACATTTTCTATACATATCAATCCGGTTTTGTCCGGTAGTGAGACAAGTGATCCATATGTATCCAGTTCTGTCCATGCAGAGAGAACTTCTATCAGTTTTAATGCGGAACTGGGAGATTTTTGGAAGCTTCCAATCCGTTTGCATGCTTTTCCAATCCAGAAGCGTTGCCGATCCGTTTTTGGCCATCAAGAAAATAGAATGATCATCCATAATGATCTGAACTACAATATCTATTCGTTCGTGTCCAGAGAACGGATGGACTTCCTATACGAACGAATCACATTACATTTTTGAGATGTGAATTTGTTTTTGAATCTATTTTCATCCGTGAGGAGAGATGAGAATCCTATCCGATTGAATCCGAATTCAGAGCCTTGTCCAATTTCATCCGTTGGACGTATGAACTTTCAATCAGAATGAATGAGGATTTTTCTTCACATCATGTCAGTGCGCTCAATTCAATTTGATCCAGACTTTCGGATAAAGACTGGATTCGAATGTATCCGATTAATGACCTGTATCCGTTTCCATCGAAGAAACGTGTAAAATTTGAATCCGTCTGAATCCAAAATTACGCTGTCGCAGAATTGTTGTTCTGGGTCCATTTTCATTCGAGAGGAGAGATGAGAATCCTATCCGATTGAATCCGAACTTAGATCATTGTCCAATTTCATCCGTTGAACGTATGAACTTTCAATCAGAATGAATGAGGATTTTTTCTTGACATCATGTCAGTGCGCTCAATCCAATTTGATCCGTACTTTCGGATAGAGACTTGATTCGAATGTATCCGACTAATGACCTGTATCCGTTTCCATCGAAGAAATGTGTCAAATTTGAATCCGTCTGAATCCAAAATTACACGTAGAAAAGTGCCTCCCTGGAAAATAGTATAAGTTCACTATTTTATGTAGTAAAAAGTATCTTTAATATGTTTTCAGTAGAATAAACTATGTAATTCATTGATCATGCGATGTGAAATATTAAAGAACGTAACGTCACGTAATATCCTTATGAATCACTATGAGAATTTTGAATTTCTGTAATTTTCATCACTGAATTTGAATTTTTATGCGCTACAAATCAGTATGCGACGTAATAAAGTTTCCCATATCACATATCGGGGGCGTCCCTGCTACGTATGTGAGCGAACTTGACTATTTTTTCAAGATCTCTTTTCTCTGTGTATGCTGTCGCGGAATTATAGTTCCGAATCCATTTTTTAATGTTTCATTTTTGTTCATCCTGGAGGAAGAGGCAAGCTTCATTTACACCGATTAGATAAAAACTGATATCTCGTCATTCCGAAGTGACTTATCCCGAAATTTTATATCAAAACATTTTATGTGCCAAAATTCAAATTCAAAATTTCGACATATCAAATTTAGAAATCTCGAGATACAAAATTTCAAGATATTCAACCTTTGGGACATTGAGATGTTACCCTGAAAATATCTATTCCGGATGACGCAAGATATATGAGGTCCGTTTGTTCTAATATGCTCTAAGTTGTTCCGCCTTGTGCCAAACCAATCATTCTTATAACTGAAATCAGTGAATAAAAAATATTTGGAGCAGGTTGAGACAACATGGAACACGTGGAACAAATTCAGCTATGAGCTGGATTTGTTAAGCATGTTCCTAGTTGCTTCAACTTGCTCCAAATATTTGTGATTCGATGCTTCCAATTATAAAAGTCATCCCTACTGAAAATTCCCAGTCATGGATTCCCAAATTCGCAAGGGTCTCGCATGGGAATCAAGTGGGTCGCATGGGTCTTCGCATGGGAATCAAGTGGATCGCATGGGTCTTCACATGCGAAGCGAGTGAGTCGACCCACGTGATTCCCATGCAAGGCCCATGCGAATTTGGGAATCCATGACTGGGAATTGACAGTCGGGATGTGATTGGTTTGGTACAAGTTGGAGCAGCTTAGGGCACGTATAAGGAATGAATCTATTATGAAACAATTGAAATGGACGGAATTGGATAGAGGAACCGTGGCTATCGTGAAGGTGCAATGTATGAAAACGGATAGAGCTGGAAACATCGAGTTCGGATAGGAACGGATACATTATAAAATGACAGGCGTGGATAGAAATGGATAAAAGTAAAGGAGGACTATCAGAGATGTCAATGGATAGAAATGGATACGATTTCTCCGAAGTAATCGGATGGAAATGGATAAAAATGGATGATACACATTCTGGAAAGAACCGGATTGGAATGGATAAATTGCATTCCAGCAACATTAGGCATGACGGGATAGAAACGGATAAAGCTTATTAGGGTGGTATCGTAAAGCACCGGATAAAACCGGATGCGATTTATATTCAGGCCCCGGATATTATATGGATACATTTGGATACAATTTCTATGGGGCCCAATAATCTGCTATCCACTTTGCGGATTAAAATTGATTAGAATCCTATGCGTTCTGCGGATGACATTGGATCAGGAAAAACCGGAACAGAAATAGGATTCAAATCGATGCATATTAAATCCTATCCATTTCCATCCAACTTTTCCAACAGGGAAGAAAGCGTACAAGGGAAGATCAAAACTCTTATGTTCCCTGAAAATTCGATCCCAGATTTGTATTAAGTGCCCCTGGAAATTTACTGAACCCATGTTCCATATAATATCTGTTCACAAATGCGAAAATGACTCGATTCACGTCCGCCATATTGGATTCACCATTTTGAATTAGGTTTCTGATTACAGATTTGGATTCAGAACCTCCGAAAACCCCTGGAGACCATGTTTCATATGAATCTGTCCACTAATGCGAAAATGACTAAATTCACGTCCACCATATTGGATCTGGCATCTCCCACATAGCACAAATGTTTCAGTAATATCTTCAGAATATTCTGCAACATTCTGGAGACATTGTAATATCGTGAGGATATCCTGGAGATATTACTGAGACATTTGTGCTATGTGGGTTTGGATTCGTTTTCGAAATGCAGATTCAGTTTCAGCACCCTCGAAAACCCCTAGAACCCACCCTAGTAACACACAATCTCCGTCAAACGTTCTCAGAATGTTTGCAGGACGTTTAAATATTCTAGGAACGTTCGGAGAATATTTTACGCACATTGGTGTTACTTGGGCATATTTCATGCAAATCTGTCTCCAAATGCGGAAATGACTAAATTCACGTCCGCCATCTTGGATTCGTTTTCTGACAGCATGCTGTCAGATCTGCATCCAAATCTGCAGATTTGGATTCCCCTAAAACTCATCTTTCATGACAATCTGTTGAGTCAAGCCAAAGTAACAAATATTCAAAGCCTGTGGAGAAAGTGACATATACATATGCACACAGCGGAGGAAATTTTCTCCGAGATCACCTGCTTCTCGAGAAACAATATTTAAAAACCAGGAGGACTTGTCCGATTTTAATAAAAATTAAATGGTCTCTTGGGAGGGGTTTGAGGAAGGTTCCCTATAAACTTCAACCAATTTGGTCCACCCGCCTAGAATTATCCCGAACACAGACAGACAGAGCGACAGACAGACAGATAACCACACGGATTATCAATCAGTAGCCAATGAAATGAAAAACTATCCAACTCCCAATTGGATTACTCAAATATTTTAGAAGATACGGTCGGAGGGTACGATAGCGGGTGCAATAGGCACTCCGTGCTGAGTATACTACGTATACCGATGAGTGCCTAAAAACGATTGTACAAGTAAGTTTTTTTGCTGACATGAAAAACCTGTTGAATGAATAAATGTCTTAGCTGTTGAGATTAATATTTTTTTTTCTAAGCACAGCGACAAAGGTTTTTCCTACATGCGTAAATTCAATATAGTATTCATATGAGATTTTTTACATGCCCATAAAATTAAATGCTTGTAGAGTTTTTGGAGAATATTGAAATTCTGAGAGAATTCAAACAGAATTCTTCTCGCAGAATTTATGTTTGAATTCTCGATTGTCGTTTGTATATGGAATTTGAGGTGAATATATACGAGGGTGGATTGATAAGTTTCCGGCCTGACCAAGAAAAACAACGTTTTTAAGAATTTTTTTTTTTTTATTTCTCAACATAATCTCTTCCAAGGCTGATACATTTCTCATAGCGGTGTTCTAGTCTAGTAATGCCATCTCTATAGACTGATTCGTCAAGCTCCTCAAAATACCCATTTACAGCTTCGATCACTTCTTCATTGTCCGCAAATCTCTTACCGCCAAGCCATTTTTTGAGGTTAGGAAACAGATAATAGTCACTCGGGGCTAGGTCTGGAGAGTAGGGAGGGTGCGGCATTTATTCAAACTTCAGATCGTTGATTTTAGCCATCGCAACGATTGACGTGTGTGCTGGTGCGTTATCGTGATGAAACAAGATTTTTTTCTTCGCCAGATGAGGTCGTTTAATTTTCACTTCGTGGCTCAAACGTTGCAATAAGTCTGCGTAGTATTGACCAGTGATAGTTTTACCCTTTTCAAGGTAATCAATGTACATAATACCTCTTGCATCCCAAAAAACAGTAGCCATAACCTTGTTCGCCGAAAAAATTGTTTTTGCCTTCTTTGGAGTTGGTTCCCCTGGTCCAATCCACTGTTTAGACTGTTCTTTGGTTTCAGGAGTGTAGTGGTGGACCCAAGTTTCGTCAACGGTTACGAATCGACGCGAAAATTCGCTTGGATTACGCTTATACAACGCCAAATTGGCGGTAGAAATGTTTTTTCGAATCAATTTTTGGTCGACTGTTAGCAAACGCGGCACCCATCTTGCACAGAGCTTTTCCATATACAAATGTTGGTGCAAAATATTTTGTACACGTTCATATGACATCTTACAGGTCTCAGCTATCTCACGAACTTTTAATCTGCGATCTTTCAGCACTATTTGATGGATTTTTTCGATCATATCTGGAGTTGTGACCTCAATGGGGCGTCCTGAGCGAGGCTCATCAGAGGTGCTCACACGACCCTTTTTAAACTCGGAAACCCACTGCTTAACGGTTGAATATGATGGGGAGGATGTCCCCAGTGTTGAGTCCATCTCTTCTTTAATTTCCTTCGGCGTTAACCCCTTCAAATAAAAGTATTTGATGACAGCACGATTTTCCAGCTTTTCCATTTTTACGAAAAACACAGAGGTGTCTTGGTCAGCGTGCTCTCAAAACTAAACTAACATGGCGATCGGACTGAAACTATAGCTACAAGCTATCTAAGGATGGTACTATAGAACGCCACCTCAAGGTAGGCCTAGTGGCGCCATCTCTTGGTCAGGCCGGAAACTTATCAATCCACCCTCGTATGATAAAACACATGTATAATTCATGTATATTTTATTATTATATAAAATTACCTAAAATTCTATATATGTCCTTACATCAAATTAAATAATACTTCTATACATTTCTATAACAATGTCATGAACCTTTTGACAAGTGATTGTGATATCTTCTCCACCCCTTCAAGTATAAGAATTTTCAAAATGGTCTATAATTTATCTATCACCCAATATAGTTTATGTATAAGTTATATATGATTATAATACGAATTATATACAGTGCTGCAAATTTTTACACATGAGCATTACTCATGTCTCCAAAACATTTAGAGATATCGCTACAACATTAGTGAGACATTATGATGTTGCAGCAATATTCTGAGACTGTGTTTTAGGGATTTCAATCCACGGACTGCAACGTTATTCACTCTCGTTACTCATTCTATATAAAAGATATATAATAATATATATGTTGTACACAAATTATATATTTATTATATAGATTTTATATATAATGAGTAACAAAAGTGAATAATGTTACAGTCCCTGTTTCAATCAGGCTGATCAAGTGAAAGAGATACTAAACTGAAAAAAGATTTTTGAGGAAAATCATTGACAATGTTCAATGTAGGGTAAGGCAAGGTATTTTGGTGACATTCTGTGTTTGATTGTAAATAACTTCTGTAAATGAATGAATAGGAACCTATACCTCATTGGGTATATTGTTCCACACGTTTCCAATAATTGTATAAAACACCAACGTTCCAAATTTGATCTGAATCAAAATATCCATAGGTGAGTGAATTTGTATTTGAGGTAGGTGAATTGGTAATGATAGAGGTAATTTGGTGAAAGTGGTAGGTTAATTTGATGACCCAAGTGTGTATTGACGGCGGGCCCCATCTACGCCCAGGGTGGGTGCCCATGCTACCCAACGTGGGACCAACCCTGGGATGATAACATCGTTCCCAGCTTGGCCGTATTGCTTCGCCCGAGAATTGGTAATACCACGGGCCCAGCATGAACTCAGACTAGGCAATCGATACTGCCCCTTCTTTTTGTTTTGAAATTGGAAAATCCTTAGCATGTTTATACCATGGGGCCTACCCCGGGCCAGCATGGGCCCCATGCTGCTAATATGGGCCCAAGACTGGGCCAGAGTGGGACCAAAATTCTTACACGCTGAGGATTGTACACACATGCTCGGGATATAAATTCACCCCAATCTTGGCCTAACCCTGGTCCAAATTGGGGCCGAGTTGAAATGTGCCCGCACTAAGATTCATTATCCCCGTGTTTTTTCAACTATAATTGTATGGGAAAGCACAACAGGGCCAAGATTGAGCCAACATGGGCCCCATCGTCATTCCCCAATACTGGGTTAAAGAGGATGGACCCAGCCTGGGGCCCATTGTCATTATAGGCAATACACGCTTGGGGATATAAAGAAAACCACTGCTTGGTAATTCATGATTCGCAAAAACGTTGAAAAGCATAAATTTAAAGCCACATATGAACATCTTTGCTATTCTTTGTCATCAAATGTAGCAAAGAATCCAAATGCAGATCAGTATACAAATTGGTTTGTGCATAGATGAAATTTATTGATGGACGTTGAATTTATGAACCATTTATGAAGACTCTCCATTTTCAGTACAACAAATCTCACACGTATATACATCGTCATTCATTGAAAGAAATTAATTTCATTAAGATGAAAAAATTGATAAATCCGTGATCATTATAGGAGTTTCAAAATCATTCTGAAAAACCTTGAATTTCTTGCTTTGTTCATGAGGATATACTAACTTATACGTGACTATGAAAATTAACTTATCATGATAAAAAAATTCGTTAAAGTCTGCTCTTTCGTATGGCATCAAGAGTTTTTCCAATATATGTTTCATTTACTTCTCATAAATCAGAGAATACTAATTCACCAGTCAGAGGTTATTTTCAGAAGCACTATTCGATGTACGACACAAATTGTTTTATGCCACCAACCAGAACGATGTGGATCATTATTGTTTATAACCAATAGATAGAAATATGATTCCACTATCATTTGGTGCATTAATGGCACCATAGCCCTGCGGATGGTATTGTTTGTAATTAAAATTCAAACTATGACAAATATACCATCAGATTTCATTCCTTTACGCTACTTGTGAAAAATGCATCATAAAATACCCTTGTCTCCTGTTAATAACATTCGAATGACCCAATATACTCAACAATTCATGTTAGTTCAAGATAATTTGTAGGGCTAGAGTTATAATGTAACCCACTATGATTTGATATAAAATTTGTATCAAGTTCCTATATGTTTGTATGAAGTATTAATTGAAACCTGAAACAAATTTTATATGAAATGACATTGGGTCAAATTATAGCCCCAGCCTTAATACTTTGCGATTTAATTCGTAGATTTATATCTTCTGAACTGGATATTATCGTAAGGATTCTTTCTCATGTGCTCTGCGTTATTTTGGACTTTTTTGTGTATCGTCACAATCGAATGTTTCTCCAAAAGTGAAATATTCTCTTCCATAGAAAAGTGATTCATTCTAAAAACAAACTTTTAAAAAAAGAATAGAATTCCACCTCCATTCTCTTCAACTTCAGAAATCACAAATCGTTTCATCAATCTGTGTATAAAACGAATGAAATTTATGAGAACGAAGACTGCAGCTATCGAATGAAGGAATGAAAAGAAAATTAGAAATCCGTAATATACGGTATGCGTATAGGTCATATATGGATAATGTAGGTACAGCTGACGTCACATTCAATGGAGACATTCCAGCAAACATATTTCATATCATTCACATTCTTATTTGAATGTAAGAAAATACTGAAATAGCAAAACATACGTATCATTGAAGACATCAGTACAGATTATGAATCAAGGATCCTCGTCTTTCTAAATTCAACCTTCTCTCTTTCCTATATATATATATATATATATATACATATCTTTCCATGCGTGTTTGGTAGATCTCATAAGAAATTTCCCTTCAGATTAATCGTCTTATATAAACTGTATAAGGAATCACTGAAAATCTATATATTGATTCTTTAAGACGTTAAAGTTGTGACTATATCAATGTTTCGTGACGACACTCTCATATCGTGAGAATACCTTGAATTCTGCAAATAAAATTGGTCAAGTTCCAAGATAGGATTTTGCATCAAAATTTGTAATAATTTTATCAATCTCACCAGTCATCAACGTTTGTACATCCATTCAGTTTCAAAGAACATATAACGTAGTGATGGGAGATGTGTGGTGGCATTGATGTTCTTTCACAAGAAATTCATCGAATTCCTGTAGTAGATTTTATAAAAAAAAAACATCGATACTGGCCAATATTGCTCAGCACCAATATAGTTCAAGTTGAGTGTATATAGTATGGTTTATTTTCATTTCAATAGATTTTTGACATTCTGTGAAACGCGCTAAACGATCGTGCTGTGTTTTTCTCGTCGATGTCACCCTATCCGCTAGTCATATATAACATAATGTAAGTACTTAAGTTATATTCTCTTGAAATAGATTCTTAAATACAGTTTTGGATTTTTCCGATAGAAGTATAGAGTTATGTCAATTAAATTCAATTCTAAACCAATCTGAAGAGGACGTTTTTATGAATCATGAACATAATGTCTTAGGTTTTCGTATAGTCACATTGAATTTGATTTCGAAAATTTTTGTATGCTCTAGAAAAGATCATTCATATTTATCCTCTATATAATCCGTATATGATCGATGAATTGATTCATTCACAAAACATTGCAGATATTCAAATACGATGATTTATATAAAAATCATGTTAAGAGTATATTTATTCCGTGGAATGATATATGAATTATTGTTAGGTGAGAAGTGATGTATATCCACCAAACACAGTTTGTTACCACATCATAACTACAATGTAACTCAAGGTCACACGCAATATCACCTGTTCGTTGCATGTAATGGACTGATAACTCGTAATTTCACATTCATCAAAAATTGTTACAATGTAACCACAATATAACATGTTTCATTTCAACAATATCCTGGTTTCATCCATCTGTTATAAGTGATACTATTCAACCCAATAAATTCTTTCAACTCCAGTTTTGAGGTTGAACACACACATGCATACAGATATATATACGCCAGACCTCGAATCTAAATTCAAAAAGTGTCAAAGAACAACACAAAAAATGTTTCGTTACAGTGACGTTGCAACTACTTTTCATGAGTGTGAAATCACACGTTACTTGTAAATGTGCATGTGAAAAAGAGGTTACGTTCCATGTGATTTTAAAGTTATATCATAATTATTATATATTGGCAAACCGTGTTTGGTGGACAGCTTATGCGTAAACTATAAATACAACTCTAAGCAGACGATTCATCTCTGATCATATTTACATCCGACCATCATTATGGATAAATTATGCGTAATTTATTTGTGCCCAAAATTCCAAGTGGAAAATCCTATTGATTCTTATGTTCCAGCATCTTTATTTTCCTGAGTATTAAAATTCATCTCTATTAATTCGTTAAAATTTCAAAAAGACTTGGACAACTTTTGAAAACAATCTTTAAATATAGAAATCGTCGTGCACTTCCTGACTCTTCGAATGATGCAGTGCCAAACATATGCAGTCCTGTATTCTAAACATACTTGAACTTGAAGAACAGATAAAGACTGTTCGCGTTTCAGAATCTATATTTCAGATCAAGCTCCGCAGAGGAGACAGTTATCCCGTTGGCATCAAAATTTTGCAAATACATGCATGCATATTCCGACCCAATCAGAATTTTTTTACAAATTTTCGATGTTGATATCGACTTGACTTCACATCAATATTAATCCTTAATTGGTATCGCGGTCTATGATACCGCTGAGAAAAAAGTTTCAATGCCTCGAATCTTCTATCTAACCGGATTCAAGGAAATTGTGCACCCATGAATCTCTGCATTCAGCAGGGCCTGTAACGTTATTCACTTGCGTTACTCATTCTATATAAAAAATATATAATAATGTATATATTGTACACAAATTATATATTTATTATATAGATTTTATATAGGTATAATGAGTAACGAAAGTGAATAACGTTACAGTCCCTGGCATTCAGTACGTCTCCGTCTTTTTGAAGTAGAGATAATACTATGCAATAAACAATAACTGAAATATTGAAATTTGAAAAATTTTCACAAAAATAACGATACTAATTAAAAGTTAAAATCTGTTCTACTTGAGACCGTGTACCTAAATATACTACACTGTCCTTGTAAAAAGTAACCATATATGACCCATACATAATTCATATATAATCTGTATATGACCCATACATGAAAACGTGTGGAATCATATATAATCCATATACAATCCATATATGACCTTGTATGATACATATATAATGCATATATAATTCATGTATGGAGAATATTTCATATATGACAGAATTTTTTCGCATATGTGGAAAATCTTGCATTCATGGGTCATATATGGATTACATATGAATTATATATAGGTCATATATGGGCCATACATGGATTCAATATGAATTATGTACGAATATATGAATTTCATATGGATCACATGTGATTTTTATATGTTTTCATATGATTCATTCTTACTAGGATGAAAAAAACATTTCTGAGCTCAATGGAAATGTAGTTGAATCAACTACGCCAGGAGGTTAGATACGTTCAACTAAGTAGTCCGGAAGTTGAATGAAATCATTCGCCAAGTAGGTCGACCCCGTTGAATCAACTATGTGAATGATTGGAACAATAAAACATGGTTCCCATCAAGTGACTTGATACATTGACATAGAACAGCTGCAGATCAATTATGTGCTTGATGTACTGCCTTATGTTTTTGTGTTAAATGCATGTAACAATGAATTACAAATTTTCAAGTTTCTGAATGAACTCGGAATTCCCCTTCAATCATTTTTCAAGTATCGTTGAAACAATTCTACACTTATTTAAAATAATTTTCCAAAAGATTTCGATGAATTTCATAATGTTTGATGTCCAATGTAGAAATCACAAGAAAAAACAAATAACAAAATTTGGATTAATAGTAATCAAATGGAGCTCAAAAAATTCCGTGCAAATGGAGTATTGACGAGGATGAAAACTTTCTTCTCTACCAACAGCTGGCATGTCAGTACAGCTGATCAACCAGAACGGAAAGTTTGCAGCTCCAATCGAGAATCGAACCCCTCCACTTGTCTACGGAAAAACTCATTAAATTCACGCTTTATCTGACCCAGCTATACGGCGACATACGAACATCCTAACATGAATCAAGGTCATTCTCAAACTCTGTTAATTTTTGCATCTCGTTAAAAATATCTTCCACGCCATTGTTATGAAATGTTTCAGATGCTGTAGAAATATGTATTTATATTGAATGTCTCCTGAGATTGGAGAATATCTAGGATTCTATAGTTAAGTTTAGTTTTACTGAGTATCATATTTTACAGGAAAGATAGTATAAAAATGTAATAAAAGAATGTAAATACAAACAACAAACAGTCGGACAAATGTGAGGTTATAAAAATGATTTACAATCTATCAATATTTGACTAGTTTATTTTGTTTTCAGAAAACATTTCACATTCATTAGAAATTTTGATGAATCTCATTGATAAAGCGATTGCAAATTGTTGCGTTTCGATCTTCCGAAGGATGAATACATTTCCGAGTGCAACAAGAATAAGAATAAGGAATAAGAATCAAGGTGAGGTGAAATAGAATCATCCAATCGCGTTTTCATTCCTATATTGAATTTTATTGGTTAGGTTCTCTCGTTTAGTCATTAGAATACCGAGTGTATTGAAAAAAGGTGAATACGTGCAATATACTTAACGTTATGATGTTCAAGGAATTAGATTTTGTTGGGTAGTTTTTATACCTTTTTTTTGTTGAAATAAATGCTGTGGTCATTTTTTCGTGAATATAGTATATATTGAAAAGAAACAATTGACTGAGCATGTGAGTACCCTGAACTGAAGAATAAATGATTTGTTAATTATAGTTTTTGGTGCATCATTAGATCGAACAATTGAATCCATTGAATAAGCAATTATATTCATTCAATCAAAGATTTGAAGCTTGTACGCGGACAATATTTTTTGTCTATGCAACTATTCATGTGAATAGATTATTCACTCCTGGCTTGGGAGGTTGAGTCAACTACTTTTGATTTTGAATGGACCTTCTTCTGATGAGTTTGATGCAATGAAACGCGCTGCAGTTGATGCCACAAATTTCAAGTTGTTTCCACGAAAAGTTCATTGATTCACTCAAAAATTATTCTTCAACTACACAAGTTCTCAGTGTATAAAAGTTTAGAGAACATCTCAACAAATACAACTGAGAAGTTTATCAAAATGACATCTTGAAAGAATAACGCATAATGTGTAAGATCATATGGCTTCATTCTTGTTTTTCAATGTTCAAATATTTATAACGGGATGTTCTTTATCGTAATAATTTTAATCTATGTGACGGCAGTGAAGCTCATGCAACTTAAGTCACACATAATCCGAAACCATTCAATGTAATCACATATAATGAGACCGATCCCAAGCAACACGTTCGTCACAGAGGCATCGTAGTGACATCATAGTGGCACATTGAGTCATGATTTCACTGTGACGTCGATGTGACTGAATGTATAGTTTGGGAAATTCGAATGAAAATGAATGTACATTGAATATGAATTAAACGAAGTTTCATTGTAAGCAGGGACTGTAACGTTATTCACTTTCGTTACTCATTATATATAAAAATCTATATAATATATATATAATTTGTTTACAATATATATATATTATTATATATTTTTTATACAGAATGAGTAACGAAAGTGAATAACGTTACAGTCCCTGATTGTAAGTTATAATTGAATTTGCAAAATGACATTCGTCGCGTGTTAGTACGTAGCTACAGGTACCGTCACGTTTTGTTAGAATATTGAAAATGCTGACTCAAAGAGTGACCGCAAAAATCACCTGTTTGTTTGGGACAGCGAGTTTCAGGTTGAAATGCGTTATAAAAAACATCGTATGTCGATCATTTGCAAGGCAATACTATTTCCCGGTGAGCAGAAGATTAAGGTCCCAGAGATAAAGAAATCGACAAAATCCATAGATTCTTCATAGAATCGATCCTTCTCTATAAAGAAGTTATCGGAGTTTATCGATTTTTATGTAATCTTGATCGAAATTTGATACTTCTCAACCATACAAAACCTGTGCTTTGCTTATTGGGAAATAATATTCCCTCGCAAATGATGAGCATAGAGCATCCTTTAGAATGCATTTTCACTTGAAACTGGCGGGATTGAATACAGAGAAACTTACGCGGTTGAATTAATCATCAATAATTGATTGACCTACAAGATAAAAGGATTTAATTCTGCCGCAAGTTTTGTCGTATCCAACTCTGTATACGGAATGAAGAGTATATCGCATGTTTTTAGGCTCATTATTTATAGAATCAGGAAGTTTTTAATTTCACAAGATACAATGTAATACATCAGCGAAATCACAATTACGTGAAAGACACCCGAGTGGACAAATTTTCAAAATTAAACATAATTTATATATAATTCAATGTAGTTTATATATAAGTTGTATATAATCATTAGGGTGTTTCATTTTCGGGAGTTATGGTTTCTCTCTCTGTCCTACCTGAAAATTTGATATTTTATGTTGAATGAAAAATATTCCCGTAGAAGAAAAAATTCTAAGTGAATTAGAGGCTTAGCTCATTCAAAAATTCGATTCCCCATTTGAATAATACAGGAAACTGGTTATCTTTGGTGTCAACTTGATCTTACGGTGTTCAAAAAAATTTTTTTGAGTAAATGAATATGATGACCTTGTAGGGCATAAAATTCGCTACAAAAAAGTTCCCATGAGATAGAGCTGTACGACTAATAGTTTTGGAGTTACAGAGCTTGAAAGGTGAACTTTAATAAAAATCGGCCTAAAATCCCTTATGATCTTGTATTCATTAAAATTTACATTGAATTATTATATTTGAATAAGTAGTTCCTAAGATTAAGAATTTTAGAGCCTCATCAAGCGTATTATAAGTTAATTCCGCATGTGATATCAATAAATGGAACATTATAAGAGCTTTGATTTTGATTTTTATTAAAGTTCATTCCCAAAACTATTTGTTGTACATGCAGCTTTATTCCATGCAGGGACTGTAACGTTATTCACTTTCGTTACTCATTGTATATAAAAAATTGATAATAATGTATATATCGTACACAAATTATATATTTATTATATATTTTTTATATAGAATGAGTAACGAAAGTGAATAAAGTTACAGTCCCTGATTCCATGGAAACATTTTTGCAGTGAATTATATTCATTTTTTTAAAAAAAATTTGTTCAACATCGAAAAACCGAGTTGAAACCGTAGTTAATGAGTTTCCTGTGTTATTTAAATGGGAAACTGAATTTTTGAATGAGCTAAGCCCCTTATTCACTTGGAATTTTTTTCCAAAGGGAATATATTTTTTCCTCTAGAAAATATCAAATTCTCAAGTAAGACAGAGGAAACAAAAATCTCACCCAAAAATGCTCGGGGAATTATTGTGTATGGATAATTGTATGAAAATTTATGTCATCATTACCATCTCTAATCGAAAAATTCCCAAATCTTTTCATAGAAAAACGAAATCGAATTAGGTTTTGTCAGAACAAAGAACGGAAATTCGGACAATTTTTTTGAAAGACAATTGTAAATTCGCATTAAACAAAATTTTTCTTTATGGAATTCATAAGAAATCATTAAGTAAATTATATTTCTCTTGCAATATTCAGGATCAAATTGAAAAATTATTGTCAAGTAAAGGACCAAGCTCGAAGGGATTCGATAATCATATTGATTGCGGCTTCGTATTTGTGACAAAAAAATAACCAACTCGGAATATAAACAAACAACTTTGTCACAACTATACGAAATTTTTCATGGTTTTTTCTGGAAAAATTTTTGTTTTCAATCCGTTCATGACGTATGAGGGCTCATTTCATTCTTTGTGAAATTTGAGAAACGTTCAACGTTGAGATTTTTCATGTATGCAGTTTTCACAATGGTTCACTCGCGTTTGGTATCAATAATAATTCGTAAAATACATTTCCATAAAGAAGAGCGTGTTCAAATCTCACAAGAAATAGAATGAGTCCTCATAAGTCATGAACGGATTGAAAATGAAAATTTTTTGAGAAAAAAACTATGAAAAATTTGGTGTGGTTGTTACAAAGTTGTTTGTTTATATTTCGAGTGGTTCTTCTTTTGTCATAAATACAGGTTTAAGTCCCAATGAATATGATTGCCGAAGCTCTTCCACCTTGGTCCTCTACTCGATAGGAATTTTTCAAATTTGATCCTGAATATTGCAAGAGAACTACCTTAATTACACATAATTATAGAAAATTGGTACTAGAGAGAGGTCTGGATTTTTACGTCAAAAGAACATCACAAAAGGCCTTGAAAAGTATTCACTACCTTCGACAACGACCAATTATACTTTATAACAACGCATACCTCATGGTAGAAAATTTTATTCCATCATAGTAAATCGCAATTAATCGTTTAAATGACATAATTCACGGTACTTTCATTTCCGCCAGGGGTGCTAGTCTCATGTGAAGTATTCTCACAATCGTTGCTATGACAACATAGTCACGTGTAGTTATATGAACGATTTTTGACAGTACCGATATAACCATTTTTTTTATAAAATCAACTCTCAATCGATATTTTATAAACCTCAACAAACATCCGATACATTTCCTTTTCTTTAATAAAAAAACATCGATATTGCCAAATATCGCGATGCATCGCCCTCACTAGTCACGTGAACATAAATTACCACGTAAACCTCACATATCGCATAGATTTTATTCCAGACCCGTATTTATGTGAAAAAGGATGTTGATTTTTCAGCAATTCATGTAAGCTGAATCCAACATGAGGATTCTTATCATTATTGATAAAGAACATTGAAAAACTTGATGCTTCACATTGATACACCATTATTGTGTTTCCGGGCTTGGTGACAATGCTCATAGAGATTACGACTTCAGGGTGAATCCTTTTTGATTGGTACTTACTGCTTGACAGAACCGGAAACATAAAATCGACCGGTCGGTTGTCTTGGCGACGCACCACCACCCTTTGCGTTTTCACAACCCCCCGCGACTATATTTCAGCGGTATAATTACGATATCCATAACAATCACACACATCACATTCTTTTTTTCCGTTTTTTCATTGTTTCTCCATCTTTTCATTCTAGTTTATAATTAGATGGGAAACATCTCTGGATCATATTTGTCCACTTGCGTGATGGTAATTTCAGACAAAAGCAAATTCCTTCAAGAGTTCACTTTGAAGAAGGATGTTGAAAACTTGAGGAAATATATTTAAATTGGAGATAAAATCGATGAGCTATCAACATGATTGAAGTTAAGGTGATACCAGCGTTGGTAACTCGCATCATTGGTTAGAAAAAGACAGAATCATCGGATAGGAAGAGAGATCCGATACCGACGCTGGTATCCCCTTGAGGCAATCGGAGTCGTATGCGCAGCGATGAGTACTACAACTTTTCCAAACGCTCATTGTATCATGAAACTTTAACTATATCATGTGTGACGATAAGAAATATTTTCTTCCAAATTATTATATAAAGAGGAGAGAGTGTCTCTTTTTTCCGTGTTAAGAAACATAAAGATTTTTGTCCCTCTTTTATTCATCTCTCAATCCATTCCTCTTTCTGAGACATCGAAATGATAAAACACAATCCTCCCGTACCTTTTTCCCATTTTCATTGTTCTCTTGCAGTCTTGAAAGTTCTAGAGATGAAAAACATAGGGTGAGTGCACCAGGGAATGAACGGGCACCTGTGAATTTTCAAAAAGAAAAATATAGTGAAAAACTTGTGGATATTTGTAAATTGCAAGATTATTTTGGAATTCACCAATTCCCGTGAATTTCCAAACAATTTTCGTGAGTTTCCCAATAATGTTTGTCAAGAGACAAAAATTGTTTGAGATTTTACCTAAATTTTTTGTCAATTTACTAAAAAATGTTTGGTGAAAAGTTTTCAAACTTTTCTGGAAGTTTTTTTACAGTCCCTTGCGGAAATAATTCTCTGAGAAACTCTTTAAAAGTCTTCAGAACCCTGAATAAGACTTTATAAACGTCTTAATATCCCGGACTATGTTTGAAAAAGGTTTGGTAAGTGTTGGTAACTCTGTAAAACTCTTGAAAAGTCTTATTTTCCTTGGAATTTCGGACTTTCCGCAAGAGTTATTAACAGTTAATAAGACTTATTCGAAGTTTTACAGAAAAAAATATAAGCAAGAAAGATGACTTTATAAGACTTTTAAAGGTTTAAAAAGACTCATAAACTAATAATAGTTAAATTTGTAAGGAATGCTTGAATTCGATTATTATTATTATAAAGCGGAATATTTTACTTGGAATAGTTTTCTGGAACGGAGTATAACCTAACAATAAATTGAAGTTTAAACAAAACATCGGAATTATTTGTACAGATCATCAATTTATACATGTAAGTGAAGATAATATTTTCTGTTCCAGAAAAATATTCTGAATAAAATATTCCGCTTTATAATCATAATCGAATTTGTTATTTATGCATTCCTTATAAATCTAACTATCAGTAGTTTACGAGTCTTTTTAAACCTCCAAAACTCTTATAAAGTCATCTTTCTTGCTTACATTTTTTCCTGTAAAACTCTGAATAAGTCTTATTAACTCTTACTAACTCTTGCGCAAAGTCCGAAATTTCAGGGAAAATAAGACTT
Organism: Gonatopus flavifemur; assembly: GCA_018340375.1. Classification (NCBI taxonomy): domain Eukaryota; kingdom Metazoa; phylum Arthropoda; class Insecta; order Hymenoptera; family Dryinidae; genus Gonatopus; species Gonatopus flavifemur. Next base: position 21,555,909 of record JAFFJZ010000007.1, read on the forward strand.
TTCAAGAGTTTTACAGAGTTACCAACACTCATCAAAGTTTTTCCTCACATAGTTAGGGATATTAAGACGTTCAAAAAGTCTTATTCAGAGTTCTGAAGACTTTCAAAAGTTCTTCAGAGAATTATTAAATGATAGTATAAGATATATTAATATTTGTTATCGAATGAATTACTGCTTCAGAGTTCCACAACATGCATTTTTCAAATTGTCCATTCATTGGTGAATCAGAAAAATTTACATACTTTTATGAATATCTTGGGAAATAAGAACGGATCCATGAGTATTCATAGAAATTCAAGACGATAAGAGCTTCCTCGGTTCATATAAAACACAAAAATGATTGATTTTATGAATATTGTTTGAGAAAAGTGGCAGTTCATAGTGACAAATGTTATTTAATCGTTCATTCACTGGTGCACTGACGCTATTCAGCGCAAATTGCGAAGATTATTCATCCAGACGCACATGCTTATTGCGAAAACATCTTGACAATTTTCACCGATATAAGCATATTTATATCACTCATAATACTTACCCCTGACCGTTTGAATCTCGTTGTAGCATCACGCACAGCTCACCAACATTTCCAGTTCAGATATTTTTTTCCAAGTTCCCAATGGTTTCGACTGTTTTATTTAAATTCACTCCCTTCGAAACGGTGAAGGCACATCTCAACTCAACCTGCCCTCCAATCGGTAAGAAATGAATCCTCTTGAAAACCCTTCTTTTCCTTGAAAAAACGGGCTGCAAGCCAACAAACATAACGTCTCAAACTCCGAAAAAATGTTACATAAGATATTTCAGATGATACTGTAGAAGATATCTAATAGATATTTGAAAGACGCATTATGCAACATTTTCCGATAAGTCTCAGACATTGTGTTTGTTGGGAAATCAGATAAATACACTTCAAGGGTATCAACCTTGAAACAGTCTTGTTGAATAACAATTTTTAACTCTCAGAACAAGATATGTCTACACTGAGAGAAGAGTTTGTTTGTGACAACGAAGGCTTATTAATTATAAACAAACGATCTTTGAGTGAACAAACCTTATTTGATTGGAATGAATCCAGAATATTTTTTTCTCAGTGTAGAATTCATATATCTCGTTAAAATACATGTTAGGATCATGTTCTTGAAACGTTTACAGGAACGAAACAAAAATTCAAATTCGCAAAATCTGACAAATCATCGTTGTCTATCTTTTCGAATGAAGTTTTTGGAACTGGGATCATGGTTTAAAGAATGTACTGCGAAATTTTTCGTCTTCAACAGCTGAATATTTTGTTATTCCTGTCATATCCAGTTAGAATATGTGAAAAGATATTTTTTGTTCATATTTAATTGAATGGTCCAAACCATCAATATGAAGCATAATCAGTTAGAAAATTCGTATCGGTTCCTAACGGGATCTTCTAAAACCGGGCTTTCAAACAGAAGCAAATTGAAAATTCAGCAGTTTTTGATCGCATTTCCTAGGACAAAATCGTTCGAAATCAAGCAAAAAACAGATCCTAATAAACATTTTGGGCAGATATAATAGGAAAATTATACATGGTGTATAATTTTTTGCATAATCAATCCAAATACCATTTTTGGTCTAATATTTATTGAAAACAAGTGTGAAGAGCTCTTGAGAAATTTGAAATTTTCAATTACAGGATGTATTTATCTCTCGTTAGTGATTGGAATCTTCGGAAAGAATCGATCATTTTTTTTATATGAAAATTAGATAATTTTTATAGATTTCAATAAAAATTCGATACTTTTTATATAGACAAGGATCGATCATTCCCCAGTATCCCCATCATCTTTGGAAAACGAGAACAAATGATCTTTTGGAATCATTTTCAATAAAAATTTTTGAATGAAAATGAATTATTTGTGACTGCAATTCATATACTACTTATATGAACAAATTTTCATAATTATATATAAACTACATTCTGAAAATTCTTCCACATGGAGACTTTGATGTGTAATTTGATATTTTTCAAGAATTTTATTTGATTTACAGTAGTTCAATCTAGCGATGCCGATTCTTGACAACGTCTCACGTCGCCGATCTGGGGAATCGATTCTCTTTTATAAAGAATATATCGAATCTTTATATATATTACATACGACTGTGTATAAACTTTATATCGTTTCTATAAAAAAGAATCGATCCTATGGAAGAATCGGCATCACTAATTCGATCTCTTAGATTTCCGCTCTTTATCTTTGAGGGCCATATCTACACGGAGAAGAATTTCCTTATCATCAATTCAGGTCGAATACAATTTTTTGACGTTTACGTAATTTGATTTATAGCAAACAAAATCTATTTATAGTTGATCCTTCACAGCACACCCACCGATGTGTGTTTCCATCATATCTCCACCGTCTCCACGTAGATAAAACGGTTGGCTCCGTGTAGTCTACATGGAAGCCATGGAGACATCGATGGGTGTGCTGTTGAGAATAAGTCTCATTTGTCTCGAGTGAATTGTTTTTCCAGTCACCCTATTTCTTAGAATAATTTAAGAAGCTTTTATAATTTATTACACACGCAAATATGATAAAAGCAGTAATCTTTCTGTGAAATGTCTGATAGTGATGCCAAATTTGATAAAAAGCAGATATTTTTTGTATAAAAAAGGATCATCTTTGTTGAAGGAACAAAAGAACTTCATATCCTTTGATAAGATTTGGCCTGCTTCATCTGTTTTCTTCATTACATCCTTTCATGTTGACATTGAACTTCGGTAGAACGCCTTCATTATCAATATTTCTCCATTTACATTCTCATTGAACGTTTCATCTTGTACGTTTCGTATGATTACCTTTGAAGACTTTGCTTGAATTAGGTTGAGAGGGCGATCGATCGTTCGAAGGCGGGGAACTTTAAGCTGAAGTTCAAAGGCATTTCCTTGATGAGCTCCCATCATGCCATATACCCAACCTTAAAAATTGTCTTCTTCGCAATTTTGACAAACATAAAATTAAGATATATTGTTCTCGTGGGATCAAGTGCAACTAATTCATAGAAATGATATCGTTTCTACTTAAATCGATTTAATGAAAATCTGAAAGAAGAATTGTGGGATAATTACTCAACATGATAGTCTTGTTATAATCACCGTAATCTTATAGTCAGATTATAATCTTCGAATATATATTATATATATTTTCGTGCAGGTATTTAAGCTTCTGAAGGTTATTTCAGCGGTCATCTTACAAGGACGGGATAGGAATGATGGGGATAAAATATGTGAAAGTTCTTGTTATCGTGCACGAGAAAATGTATTTCATGATGGTGTTGAATGGAATGGTTCATTCTTAGCATAATAATTAAGTTTTATTCTTACAAAACTGACATTTCGAGAACATTGATTGAATGATTGTGTTTTTTTTTCTTTTTCATCACATTTCAGGGCTGGAATTATTCAGATTACATAAAATACTCAGGAATGATGAGGGTTCTTGAAAGGATCGATATCGATAAGTTTCTATAGAATTTATATCTAGTTTAAATACATTTCAATACAATTTTGATAAAAACTTGATACTTATGTTATAAAAACGTATCGATATCAATACGTATCGCCCATCTCTAGTATCGATGTTTTTAACAGAAATTATATGTAATTTTTATTAGAATTTTATACAAATGTATATAAAACAGATCCTTTTTCTACACTGTAAGAAATATTTGTATTGATTTCGATACAAAAGTTTGGGAGGAATTAATCAGGGACTGTAACGTTATTCACTTTCGTTGCTCATTCCATATAAAAAATATATAATAATATATATATTGTACACAAATTATATATTTATTATATAGATTTTATATATAATGAGTAACGAGAGCGAATAACGTTACAGTTCCTCGAATTAATACACATGTTTTTGTATTGAATCTCCCACACTCTTATTGATATTCGAACACAATATTATCTTGAAATGGTTCACTGAGAAAAAGATTTATTCATAGTTAACAAACGTATATTTGCTTTTGGGGAGATAAATATTTATTTCATGAAAATCTATCTTGATTCTGTCAAATATGACTTATTAACTATTAACAAATGTTTATTTCTACTAGATATGACTTATTTATTATTTACAGAATATATTTGATTCAAACCAATATTTAATCCCCCATAAGCAAATAAACCTTTGTTCACTATAAATAAACCTTTTTCTCAGTGTTTTCATACGAAAATTGGTTTGAATCTCATAAAACCTGTGATGAATTTAGTACACAAAAGTATGTGTTATTTGCTTCCAAATTTTGTGTGTAGAATTCCCAAATTTTTTTCAACAGTGTATGTAAAAATAATCGAGTCTGTTAAAGAATCAGACTTCATGTTCCAACTGTTTTTAATATACACGTCACAAAATTATATTCCATACTTATAATCACGGACTGTAACGTTATTCACTTTCGTTACTCATTGTATATAAAATCTATATAATAAATATATAATTTGTATACAATATATATATTATATATTTTTTATATAGAATGAGTAACGAAAGTGAATAACGTTACAGTCCCTGATTATAATATTTTATCAAATTATCAAAAATCGTTTCTATTGGAAGATAAATATGATGAGAGGAAAATTCTTGAGAACCGAGAAATTTTCGTTGTAAATAATACATGCTGTACACATAGAGTGTTTACTAAAATCTTATATTCTTATATAATTATTCGATACAACGATATATTAGCAAATTCATGTTTATAATAATCACAACTTCAGACCCAGAGTAGATTAGTTGAAAAGAGATGAACTGCCCAAAAATGTAACAAATCAAATATTATTCGTATTTTTCATGGAGTTAGCTACCCAGTTTGAAATTTTCCATACAAAACCAGTTTACCACAGAAAAGAGTTACGATTCATTATGAAACATCAATACACTGAGAGAAGTGGAATGTAATGATTACCATGTACAAATCGTAATTGGGGGACAGCTTCGCGAATTTGGTTTCGGATACTATGGAGAATCGTGGCAATGTTCATGCACATGGGAATGGTTACCATTTACATGAAGATGGATACCAAATAACATAGTCGCCATCTTCAACTTAGAGATTCTTTCATTCAACTACCATTTTCGCATGGTAATAGTTACAGTTCACTTTTCTCAGTGTAGTTTTGAATGAGAATTTCGAATCGGTAATCCGTTATTAAGGCTGCAACATTTTTAAAATATTTTCTTGCTGGAAATTTTTACATAATCACAAACCGTTGATATTCGGATATAGTTCTCCTTTGGGATAGCGCACAGCGAGTGATTTATCAACTTTGAGTAAATAATTAGAATAAATCTCATTATTTTCTGGTACATAGTTATAACGAACATATTTAATTCCATGATGAAAAAAGAAACAGAATTACCAAAGAACTATTCAATAATAAATCATGAAAACATCGAAAGGTACTGAGAAATCTCAATGTTGAAAAAATTGTTTACAGGACAAGAAGATCAACGGAGCGTGCATGCTGAAGGCACTGGTGGTCAGTCATCTCTTCAGGATCGGTTGGGAAGAGGTCCTTATGGTAGCTGAAGGGCGAGGCAGATCTTTTCCGAGCGAGATCCAAAGGCTGAAGGGCTGGCCCCGTCGTTGGATCCATTCGACTAGTAGTTATAGTTAGAAAAATGGCTGATAGAAACAAAAATTTTATTTACGCGAAGGAAGAAGGATCTCTGAAAGAGCCTGTCGCATACGCAAAAGTCGCTGATTACCATCATAATACTTCTGCAAATAATTGCAACAATAATGTTGAAGGCTCCTGTTCGACTTCGAATACGCCAAGAAAACAAAGCCTTATTCATTCGAAAAAGGATGAGAGTGGTGAATACCAAAAGCCCGCGAACGTATACGGTACCGGTTATCCTTCTAAAAAAGCACCTATTGTCCGGTGGCACAACGGCAGTCCAACGGTATTTCCAAGTTCTCCAGCTAAAACACCCGATCCCGATTCAATGGAAGGCTACGAACCTCCACTTCCTTACTTAATTGACAGAGAAAGGTGTCCGTCCACGTCTTCGAGGAGTTCAGGTATTTGCAATGATTCCGGAAACACGGAAGATCTCAGTAGTTTAGCGGATGAGAGAATGTTCCCATCGACTCCTGCTTTGACCATCGACAGGAGTGTTGAATCCTTATCTCCCGATAAGGATACCTTACTCACCAATTCACTTGGTATCGTTAGGGATAAAGATTTGAGTTTAGGTGAAGATTTGATGGATAAAATCCACATGATGAGTCCTGCCACTACCGTTGGTACCGACGAAAGACTGCCATTATCGCCAAGTGATACCAACGTGACTTCGAATAACATAAACCTCGGCCGTGGTCAGGTTCAAAAGTGAATATTTATATAATTAAATATGAATATCAAGTTCTCAAACTTTTGTACTTTTGGAGAGTAATTTGCATTCTATTTATGTTATAGGAGCCCACAGGAAAACAGCAAAAATGTCTCGAGAACGTTCAGTGATAAACAGATACCGAATAATAGGGAAGGTTTTGATCGGGAAACAGTGATTACGTCAAATCCAGGATATCAAGATCATGACAATAATCCTCATCAACGTCTCATGTTGAACAATACTGATGAGGATACATTGAATATATCATCTCCTTCTACTTGTGGTTCCTCGACTGTTACAACGTTGAATAGAAAGCCAAAACCTAAGATACCGGATGGTGGTTGGGGTTGGGTCGTTGTTGGATCTTCCCTCGTAATATCCATGATAGCCGATGGAGTGAGTTTCAGCTTCGGGGTATTATTCCCTCAACTTCTTCAAGAGTTTGGCGCTTCTAATTCAAAAACTTCCTGGATCGGTGGGTTATTTATGGCTGTACCTCTTTTGTCTGGACCTTTGATGTCGGCTCTAGTCGATCGATACGGTTGCCGCAAAATGACCATTCTCGGTGGTTTAGTATCGGGTTTGGGTTTCGTTTTGAGCACCTTCAGCAATACGATTGAGTTCATGTACTTAACGTTCGGTGTAATATCGGGTCTTGGTTTGGGACTGTGCTACGTAACCGCGGTCGTGAGCATCGCTTATTGGTTTGATAAGAAACGAACTCTAGCGGTAGGGCTTGGAGCGTGCGGAACCGGAATAGGTACATTCGTTTATGCACCCTTCACAGAATTTTGTATAAATTATTACGGTTGGCGGGGTACAGTTTTGTTACTTGCTGGTACATTTTTCAATATGATCGTATGCGGGGCGGTTATGAGGGATCCAGAGTGGTGGATTTTGGAGCAAAAAAAACAGGAAAAACAGCAGCAGAATCAGTCACATTACTCTAATCCCGGTTCTCCAAAAAATTGTTTACTCGCAAAGTCTGAAGGAAATGGTTCTGTCCATAGTCCGAGTGATGAGTTCCCTGGTATCGAAGAGATTAGAAAACTATTGAAAAGCGGTCAAACACCGGAATATTTGTTACAAAGTCTAAGCACTAGTACTGAAACACCAGATCAAAGAAAAAGTGGAGGAAACGCGTTCAGAAGCGTCGTAAATTTGCCTACATTTGTACGACAGAGTGAAAAGGTAAGATATTTCAATGCCCTTATACTTTGTTAATACAAATAACAGAATGCACAAACAATTCTTACAACCAGTTCTTACAGCACAACCACCGATCCACTATCCAGGCCTTTGTTGAAATGAAAGCTGTAGTAATACTTGTTGGAAGATGTTGCATAAGACATCCTGTAGATCTCTAATAGATATCTTTTAAACAATGATTGAGAATTTCTTACGAACTCCTTGCTATCTGGGAGGTTTTCATTTTTCCTGCGATGTGGCATTTGTTTTCCATGTGGGTAGAGGATTGGTGGTTCTGCTTTTAGAAAAAATTTTCTCTTAAATCTTATGGTATTAATCTTTACACCTGTTGATTTCCCACATCAATAATCATATATTATACCGGATTTAGGTACCTTTGGAAGTATTGGAGTCACTTTCGAGTAATTCTAGACTCTACAATGTGATTTTGGAAAATTATCCAAGTCTTTTGCTGTGCAGAAGCTTATCCGATAAGAAGCTGGAGGATTCGACTGGAGAAATTGGCGTAAAGAGTGGAGTTACTATGTCTGTGAGGTGAAGCCCTTACTTTGATATTCGCGAAGCGCACATTTTATTCTTGATTTGCTTCTCCCCAAGTCGTATAGTACCCTACTGGAAATGCCAGACAGATCCGGACAAAAAATACTTGTCAGGCTTTGAACGGTTTTTGTCCCAGGAAATCCAGTCAAAAACTGACAAAATTTCTGCTTGGTTTCATCTTGTCAAAAACTGACAGAAAAAATTTTGTCAGTTTTTGACCGGATTTCCTGGGATTGAGACCGTTCAAAGCCTGAAAACGATTTTTTGTCCGGATCTGCCTGGCATTTTCAATAGAGTAACCACACTTAATAAATTCCTGTTTGTGATATTTTTATACACGACTCATAAGCGTTTGGAAGAATTTCATTCCATTAATATCTTTCGTTATCTTGTATTCAAGGTAGTTTGCCTAATTCGGTTCAATTTGATTGAATTTGTTACCAGTTTTTACCATTCGATTCGATTCATACAATGTCCTTACTTCTACACGAAGAACCTTTCTTTGCAAATTCAAAAACGTTTGAATGAGGGAAGAAATTCTTCCTATTCTTCAAACGTGAAAGGGTCTAAGAATGTAAGAATAAGTAATGAAGAAATACGGTTATCCGAAAATGAGAAATAATCGATATTCTAATTTTCAGGATTAAACAAGCGACGGAACAAGATAAACCAATAATAAATTCACATCAAACAAAGGATTTTCAATCAGGTTTCCCCGATACAACAACAAAAATACAAAGTAAAAGAATGTCGCGTAAAGATTTTGAGGAAATGAATCCTCTATTGACGAAAGAAGGTGTTGAAGCGGTGAGATAATTCATCAGTAAGACCTTTGGATCGCATTTTTCGAATTTCCAATCAGAAATAGACACTTCGATTCGCTGGAATCAATTTTTTTTGAAGAAATAAGGAATTTTGTTGATCCAAGAAATCAATTCGTCATTCCAGATGGTCGAGGCGGAAAGAGCCAAGTCGGTGTCTAGATCTCATATTCCGAATGTGCCCGGTGGAATTATCAGAACAGATTCATTGCCATGGCTCAGAAGGCAATTCAGTACAAATACACATTACTTCAAGGACATACGAGTGCATAGGAATTCAGTGATGTATCGTGGTGCTGCATTGAATCTCCATAAATACAGATTAAGAGCCAGTAGTTGTCCAGATATTTATCGAAATAGTATGACGACTCTTGCTAAGGAGAACGAAGAGGTGATGTGAAAATTATTTTATTTACTGCCATGAATATACATACGAAGATAATAATCATGATTTTTACGTTATAGAAATGGTATAGCGAAGTTTTGGATATATTTGAAGGCATGATGGATTTTTCAATGTTTTTGGAATTGCATTTTCTCTTAATGTCTCTGTCAACGATACTATTGTTCACGTTCTTCATCGTGCCTTATTTCTACATAGTGGAACATCTAGAACACAACGGTTATAGCAAAGAGTGGGCATCAAATCTTGTGGCTGCGATAGGAATTACTAATACTATTGGAATGGTATGACACGACGATTATTATAAGTCTAGAGAACATGTTCATAATAATTATGGAATTGAAATATTCATCTTTCTTTCCAGATTGCACTAGGTTGGGCAGGTGATCAACCATGGATGAATGTTACTAAAACCTACACCTGGTGCCTTACCGCTTGCGGAATTTCAATCATGTTAATGCCCTTATTGACTAATTATAAGTATTATTTAATCATGACTGCGGGGGCTTTTGGTCTTTTCTTTGCCAGCAGTTTCAGCTTCACCCCTGTTATTTTGGTCGAAATAATACCGTTGGAGAGATTCACCACAGCATACGGACTTACTCTACTATGCCAAGGAATAGGAAATCTTGTTGGTCCCCCATTAGCTGGTTGGATTTCCGATATTACCGGTACTTGGGACTTGTCTTTTATCGTAGCGGGTGGATGGATCATTGTATCTGGGATATTAATGGGAATTATACCGTATTCGAAAAACCGAAGAATATGGGGCAAAGGACCACTTGCGATGGACCGCGAACAAGATTGTTTAGCTTGAAGAAGTAGTACGTACTTCATGGAATTTGTCATGTTCCAGAGTAGCAACCGAATGTTGTATGTTTTCTATGAACTTTTATAGTATATTTAAATATACCACCAACTTACATAGTATTTATACAACATTCTGATGCTGCTAGAGTAGTTGTTGAATTCGTTATAATTTGAACGTTTTTGTTTCTCATTGAATGTCATTCATCTATACTCATGAACATGTATTAAATATTTGACAGTTCATTAAAGTATAAAATATTATTATATTATTTTCCTCTGTATATTGTGAAGTATGGTGGAGAGTACATTTGTCTTTGTATCACCGAAATAAAAGAACAAGACTCGAAACACGTTTGTTCTTGTTCATGTATAAAATGAAATTGTTTGGTCAAAACTATTATAATCATTCCTGCTTCCTTGAATGATAAAAATAGATGGATATCTTTGGCCTCATCTACAATTCTTGAGCTTGAAGGATTCATCTGAAACTGAATCGGGGATGTTAACAGAGTCAGATAACGCGCATCTGATAATAGTACAGCAGAGTTCAAATGTCGATTCTTCTTTTGAACCTTCACGGTTGCAAATATTTACTATTTAAGTGCTCTGAACAGTAGGATCCCATTCAGATTTACATTGGGAGGAAAAGAAATCATTTTTTCCAATTCAATGTATATTTTTTTCTTCAAAAATATGTTTTGTCAATTCGATTAGAAATAAAATATGCATCAAATAAAACAAATATCTCTCCATCTCTATTGGGAGAAATCGTTTTGTTGTCTAAAGTAATTTTCTCCTCACTGTAGGAATTTTATTTCAAGATTTTAAAAATACATATTTTATGAGAATGAAATGAATGATTTGGAATCATTCGAATAAGATCATCTGATAAATGTCGATTATGAGTTCACCAACATTTTGAAAGGAAAGGAAAGGCAGTCTTCATAACAGAAACTCTTGAAAAATCCCATGATCAATTCATAAAGAATTATTCATGACCGAATCAGGACTAGGAATCCAATCGGGTTAACCCCTAGCGATTTCGTTTTTACCGAAATTTTTGGTAAGAAATTGGTAAGTTTGTGGTTTGGTAATATTATGGTTGGAAATTGGTTATATTGTGGTCAAATCGTCGTACCGTTTGTGACTTTTTTGTACCATATCATTACCAACAAATTACTACACGATCGGTATTTTTATGGGAGAAGTTTTGGACAAATTTTGGTAAAGAATGACGGAATCAACAGGATGTACAATTCGGTTCCTTTTTGGGAAAAATATGCCTGACATTATCGCAAATGGAAGGATCGAAATTGGTAAGTTTTTGGATAATTTCGAGTTCATCACCATGAAACCAGCGAATCTTCAGTGCTACTGATTGGTAACAATGTGGTTCCTTTTTGGAAAAACATCTTGAAAATACCGCTGATGGGAGGAACCAAATTGGTCAGTTTTTGATTACTTTCCGGTTCATAACCATGGGATTACCGAATTTGCATTGGTACTCATTGGTAACAATTTGGTGCTTTCTTGGAAAGATTATACCTGGAATTACTGCAGATAAAAGCACCCAAATCGGTCAGTTTTTGGATAATTTCCGGTTCACAACCATAGAATTACCAAAACTTCAGTGCCACTGATTGGTGGAAAGTTGGTTCCTTTTTGGAAATAATATGCCGGGAATTATCGCAGATAGAAAGAACTAAATTGGCAAGTATTCGGATAATTTCCAGTTCACAACCATAGAATCACCAAAACTTGAGTGCGACTGATTGGCAACCATTTGGTTCCTTTTTGGAACAAAAAGCCTGAAATTACCGCAGATGGAAGGAATCAAATTGTAACCAATGCAGGATTCTCAACATTCGGTAAATCTTTGGTTTTTAACCACGAAGCAACCAAGAAATTACCAAGCAGACCATTCCTGTAATCTGTTAAAAAAAGTGGTTTGGTTCCAAGAAGGTACCGAATCGTGACCGATGAGTCGCACTGAATATCCGGTAATTTTATGGTTTTAAACCGGAAATTTACCAAAAACTGACCAATTTGGTTCCACCTGTTCGCGGTAGTCTTAGGCCTTTTTTTCCAAAACGGGACCAAATTGCAACCAATGCAGGATTCTCAACATTCGGTAAATTTTCGGTTCTTAACCACGAAGCAACCAAGAAATGACCAAAAACACCATTTCTGTGATCTGGTAAACAAATGGTTTTGTTCCAAAAAGATACCGAATCGTGACTGATGAGTAGCACTGAAGATGCCGTTGTTGATTATTTTGTGGTAAGAAAAAGTCACAAACGTACCGAAATTTTTTGGTAACTTTTTGGTAACCTCAAAATCGTTAGGGACCCAATCGAATGTGACTGAAATTACGGTCGGATAAGTTCAAGTTTGATGGACACTGTTAGAAATTTCTGATTGAACTTCCAATTACATGTAATGGAAACAAAAGTTATTCACGTAACTGAAAAATGTATTGAAATTTCAATTACATTTGAATGAAATTTCAGTGGAGAAAATATATATTAACTTTAAAATTCAGTTGCGGATGAATGAATTCTCATTCCAATCACAATTGGAAATTCAAGAATTGGAAATTTCATTTACAAATGTAAATGAAAGATATATTAAATTTAAATACATTTCCAACAGTGTACCATGTTTGTTTATCTACCCTAGTGGAAAAATAAAATGTCAGTTCCCATGAGGAAGGGTTATACTTTTTATACCCAAAAAGCATGACATAATCCTCAGTGTATGTACATTCCCTTCTGATTTATGTCACAATCCGTTGAATCGTTGCCACTTTATTTTCACCAGGGGCATGAAATCAAAAAACCTTGCATATAAATCTTTGATTGAATTGCCCTCTCTTCCACAACCCTCCAATTTATGGAACGATGAATATTTGTAAATACCAACGCATTCGATCAATTAAATGTTTTTATAACTTTCGAAGATTAATTCAGAATTCTATAAAAAATATTCTTGACGAAAAAGTAGATTAAAAATATTTATTGAATCTTTTTTCTCTCTATATTTACATACATAAAGTGTAATTTGCCAATTGATATGATCCCTGTCCAAAAGAACCAATACAACCCGATAGACCATATCCTATCAGAATTAATGATATCTTATCGGTTTCTATGCAGTTTTTGTCACAGTCCTTGATGGTTTCCATGAGATTATGTGTGAAATTCAATGTTCTATTCGTTTTTATCGGTATGATCGACAAAACCTGATAAACACTGATAGGAACCAAATAACTTATCGTTTTCTATACAGTTTTTGTCACAGTGCTCATTGCAATTCATTGGAATCTATCGGACTTTTTGGACAGGGACCGAATGTTTTCAATATCCCGGTGATGTAGTTGGACTAGTTAGATTAGGACTTGGACTACGACTAGGAGTTCTCGGAACACCAACGATGATGGCAAGGTTTCTAATGCTCCTTGGAAACATTTTCGCAATGATGGAATGTTGCGGGCCAATCATAGCATCGGCCATTACCCCAAGGCGAACTCCATGTTCGTGTTTGTGCAAAGTTATCGACATATCTGTAATAAATAAACGATCCGAATCAATACATTTTTTCATTCTTTGTTGCTTTAATGACGAAGGTTAAAATGAACATAACATATCAAAATTTTTGGCCCGTTACAATAATTTTGTTTCTTCAATAATGGAGAATTGATAGAGAATACAGGAGTTATTTATTTTCATCTCTCAATTGTTAAAAACCAAGAGAGGGCATATTTAATACTTCGGAGAGGAAATTCGCGTAGATTTTCTTCCCCAAGAGAACACGAACGTTTAAGACATGTTCAATGGGTGTGCATTGGACGTGAACTTAGGTACGCAATGAAATGATATTGAAAATATCGAAAAGGTTCGAAAAAAAATCGGGACAAAAACCGCCGCAAAACGAAAAGAACCGAGTGTTTTTCTACCGTGGCAGTTTTAGTCCCACTTTTTGCCTTATCTTTCCGATATTTTCAACGGGGCCGATGTTTGACTAAATATGTCTAGGTCTGTGTTCTCTTGGGGTTTTGACCCATGGTAATTTCATATCGGAGAGGAGGTATGTCATCCATTGAATGGGTATAATGTAACTGAGAAAGAACGAAAGATTATCCTTATTCACTCATTCTCACCCGTGTGGAAATTTCTCCCGAGCTCAGACCTGAGCCAGGTTTATAATCCCTGCTTGAAAAGTGGTCCCAACTTAGAATGTTACACGGAGAAAAAAATCTGCTAAAAAGTACCATACTTTATAGTGTTCGAGCATCAGTCTTGTCAAGATCAAATTATTTAAATGGAAATCTCTACAAAAGTAGTATATTTCTTTAAGAATGTCCAAGCCAATATGGTACTTTTAGAGGTATTTTCACGTAAATAATTTGATCTGGACAAGACTGATGCTCGAACACTATAAAGTATGGTACTTTTTAGTAGGCCTTTTTTCTCCGTGTACGCTTTTCAATCTGGTCCCCGTGATGGTCTCAAATATCCAGGCAAAACAATGGTAGCCAACTCGGAACCCATATAGGTTGTGGGTGGGCATACCTGGATTTCAATATTCCAAGAATATACTGGCGACCCGAACTGGAGCCCACATGGGCCGTGGGTAGGCAACCTTGTATTGGATGCCTAAGATATACCCCTACGGAGCCAGGCCCTACTTTAGGATGCCCACAATTGATTCCCACACGGACAGTTGCAAAAAATATATCCCTATGAAAGATATAGGATAATTTGGAACAAAAATTGCATAAAAATGAATGAATTATATTACATTTTTGTCCGACTTTGTACGACTTTTTTAGCAGAGATTTCACTCATATTTTTCAAATCAACATACTTACTTGAATTTCCTTGAGGTGGTCTCCAATAAAGTGTGGCATCAACACCTTCCACTGGTAAAACTCCGTCCACGTGTGTTAAAGATAACGAATATCTGCTGGATAAATAATTCAAAATTAATTTCAGAAGAATAGAAGGCAAGCAGGAGGAAATCAATCCAAACGATGCTTCTGCGGCAGTAATAGCGTAAATCGCGCTTTGTTTCGATCTGGTCTCTTGTATATTCCTTTGTATCATCTGTTGACAAAAACAAACCATGCCCAAGATTTAAAATTTATAGTCAGAACATTGAATAGGATTAAGAGAAGAGTAACATACAATGCATGTAACAGCCCATACAATGAATGCAACGTCTAAAATAAATATCAAATGAGAAGTTGTATGCAACATTGTTCCATAAGTTTTAGATGTTCTGTTTGTTGGAAGAAATAGCATAAGATTTTCCAGATTGAAAAAATTTTCAAAATTGAATTTAATTTATATATAATCCCACATAGTTTTATATAAATTCTATAAAATTATGTAAGAATTTTATATAATGTTGAAAATTTTTCCACGTCAAAATTCACGAAAGGCGTGTTTCATATAATTGAAAAGAGTAGTCAAAAATTGCATACGAACATACAGATCAATGCCCAAAAAGCACTATGTGCCACAGGAATGTTCATGAGATATTTACAAAACGTAGGAGAGATTTTCTGAATGTTCAGAAAACGTCTAGAAGACGTGAGTTATTGTTGCAATATAACTGTAATATGATGTGCTGATTGAGCTCTCAGGATTATATCCCGATTATATACAGGATTTGGTCTTAGGTTTGATATGAAATTGAGGATTCATTTAAATTCGCCACTACTCTAGTAGAAAATCTGGACGGGAAAATACGAGGGCCTGATGAGGCATGCCTGATTTCTTATCAGGTCCTCATCAGGGTTCGTTACGGTTTTCCCTTTTTTGCTTGATTTTATGGAAATCTTATCCGAACCCTTTTATACCCTTGCGTTACAACCCTATTTGAATCCTATTAACGAAATCAGGTAAGGTCCTTGTAAGGGCGCCGTGAGATTTTCCTTACTTACGATTTCCAGATTCTAACCTGATCGGCACCTTATTGAAATTAGGGAATGCCTGATCAAATTTCTACTAGGGTAGCATTCACCACCCTGGTTAAAAAAATCCATAGAATTTGACGAAATGAAATTCAATGAGATTTGGTCAGAACATTGTACAAGATTTAATCAGAATCACATTAAAAAAATATATTCATCTAATTAAATCTCATTGAAAATGGTTGAATAGGATTTGGTCAGAACATTATGCAAGATTCAATGAAATTTGGCGAGCATCAATTGGTTTTTTCAACCAGGGCACTTTCTTGGTAAAAATGGAGCATATGGAGCGATATGGAAAAATATCTAGGACAGGGTTTAACCGCGAAAAGAAGGGAAATTAAAACATTTTTCGTTTCATCTGTACCAACATTCGCTCCCGCGAGCGAAAATTTTCCCTATGGTCGTTTCAGTTTGTTTGACATAATTGTCAGAGCATGTCGTAAATGGATAAAAAATGAATGAGAAAACCATCATAAAAGATGCAATAAACATATAAATGATTGATTCTAACCCGTCTGCTCATTTATTTGCAAAAAAGTAAACCTCACCTGAAGGACTTCGATAAGGTCATCTTCGAAAAGCGGTGTTCTAGTGGGTAACGCTAAACACAAGATTCCTCTAGCTTCGTGGTTCTGCACGAATATTGCTCTTTGGCTAACAAATTTGGCTGTGGCCAAAACTACATCGGGGGTTTTAATTCCAGCGTGTCTGAAATATTCTTTGAGAGCATCAACAGTGGCTGCTAAGAGTACTTCAGTCTCACTAGCACCTGTAACACTGGAAATTTTTCGGAGAATCTCGATGTCGATCTCTTCAGACCAGGCCACAATTTTTCTACCACACGATGATATCGATTGTAGTCGATTCGCTTGTGGATATTTCACAAAAAGCTCTTCTAAAATCAATTTAGGCGCTCTGAATACTATCCACGAAATGGACATGATTTCTAAAGCGGCTTGAAACATCAATGGTAAATAGTACCACAGCATGGCTGTGAAAGTTTCTGGATACTGATGCTTATAATTGGATTTCAGAGCTCTGATCTCACGTAGTATGAGTATCGGTGTTCTCAAAAGTATCGTCAAAGCTATATACCATAACGATTCAATCAATAAATACCCCAAATCTATAGGATTCAATGATTTGAATAACGCTCGTGTTATAGCTGAGAGGAAGAAGCATCGTTTCTTCGCTTCACGTTGAATAACAAAACAAAAGTCATAATACCTCAGACCCTCCGCTTTTTTATATTGTCTACAAAAAAATTGAATGCATTATTTTATAATGAAATGTCAAATCTTTCTGAATTTTCATTCATTCAGTTCACAAATTCTTGAATTTTTTATGTTTCCATTATATTTTATCTTCAATCTTTTTCAACTCACCTTGTTATTTCTTTCAGAGAACACACTAAAATTATTACAGCTATCTTGATACACTGACAAACTCCTATAGGTTTTTTTAGGATTTCTGGACGTTCGATGGGATCATTATTGCAAAGGAAATCATTCCAATAATTGCTGAAACTCTCTGTAAGTTTCTGATAAAGACACGGTAAGGCTGAAGGTTCTGCGTAAAGATTGGTTAAGGGTGAATCACTTTCTTGGCAGACCCAGTTCTCGGTTGAATATTTCAATGGTAGAAAAGCAGATAGAGTTAGCTGTTCTTGACGAAGTAAAAGGTGGTGAACACGTACTAAACAGACTTGGCATTCTTCGCCATGAAAAAAACAATTCACAACGTGTACTTGCCATGGTGGCTGATTCATGGGCAGAAACTTGGACGTAACATCGCTGATATATTCCTAATAACAAAAGAAACATCCGAATTATATTCTCAACTGTAATGTGTGAATTTTTATACAATATCGACCCTATTCGGAATAACATCCCACTGAGCATTCCTGTTAGAACCTTGCATTAATATTGCGGCGATATTGATGCGATCTTGAAAATACCTGTCATGAGAATTACAGCAGTAATATTACAGAATTCAATTACCAGTAAATTACAGCGATGTTACGTTGTCAAGTGATATTCCAACGATATCTCTGTGAGTTACTTTTGTAATATTGGATTTGTGAATTGAAAAACAGGTACTTCCAAGATCGCATCAATATTGTTGCAATATTAATACAAGGTTCTAACGGAAATGCTCAGTGGCATGCCAAACAGAACCAGACAAACAATTCTTCTGTTGCATCTCGATCGAATTTTATCCCATATCACATTTCAAATATAACCGGGTAAGATTATGAGTGGCCTTTGCCGGTTCTGCACTGAGAGAAAGGTTTATTTATAGTTGACAAATGTATATTCCATTATGGTGAAATGAATATCTATTAAATTTATGATAGTTATCATTGATATGATTTGTTGATTATATACACTAGTCAAGAAATTATAAAACATTGTTTGTAACATTCATGAATGAGGTGATTTTTCATGTTTTGATCATACAAAATTAGAGTTTCTGAGTACAATTTTTCTATCACGTATTGATTTTTACGATGCACACGCATTATATAGAAGTATTGCAACCCTTATACAGAATTACGTGAATTGTATTTTATGTTTCACGCATATTCGAATTCTGCATCCACTAATTGATGGAGAAACATCATTTGGACTGTTGAAATTTGGCTGTTAACCATTGTTATCTGGAAGAAATCTGTCAATGAAGCCTTTGCTTTGTTTAATGATTTGAATCAATTTATTCAAGAAAATGATTGTAACACACTGTAAATTTCTTGGAGTGAAAATTCATTCTCAAAGAGTGAAAATAATGCAACTGCGAGAAGAACGAAAATTCTACTTCATAAAAGTGAATATCCACTCCGTAAAAGTGGATTTTCATTTTATTGGGATGAGAATTTCACTCTTTTGAAACAGTCAAATTTCACTCTTTGAAGTGAGTTAAAATTTCACTTCAAGAAATTTATAAAGTAACGACGGCTTTTTTTCCAACGTACACTGACAAGGAGACTTACGGAAGTGTCACTCACCGATTCTGATGAAACTTTGCATACTTGTAAAATATCGAAAAATAATCGACACTTATTTTTTATATCGGCAATGGTGGGGGTTTAAGGGTAGAAACCACCCTTCGAACGTCACAGTGGCACTAATCGAGAATTTTTGTGTCAAAATTGTAGACCTCTCGATAGAAGAATGATATGGACTTGATTTTTTTTCAAATGAAGGGAAGCCATTCCAAATTCGAGGAAAAATATCCAGAAACTCCGATGAGCCCGTTTAGACCTTGAGAAAATTCATGGAAAATGAGATTTTTGAGCAAAAATACGAATTTTTCATGATTCAAGAGGGTAAACAATTTTTAGTCAATGTGTTATGCATCATTTCTTATGTATTTTGATGTGCTGAATCCAAATCTGGAAACAGAATGTGTTCATCTCCTCAAGTTTTCCCGGAAAACGCAGTTAAAGTATGAAAATGCGGTTTCAACGGTTATTATATGATTCAAAGGGGAGAAAATAATTTGATCGGTGGATTATACATCATTTCACATGGGTTTCGATACGCTGAATCCAAATCTGGAAACAGAATTCGTCTATCTTTCCAGGTTCTTCCGGAAAACGCGATTAAAGTGCAGGAATCTGATGGAATCTCCATTTTACTATTATTTATAGAATTTGTAGGGGAGACAATGTTTCACCCGATGTATATACATCATTCTTTATAGACTTCGAATTTTTTGCTTTGCTTTGAATCATCGTAAATAACCATGAAATCCACATTTTCATACATCAATTGTGTTTTCCGGAAAAACTTGAAGAGATAAACACATTCTGTTTACAGATTTGGATTCAGCACATCAAAATACATAAGAAATAATGCATAACACATTGACTAAAAATTGTTTACCCTCTTGAATCATGAAAAATTCGTATTTTTGCTCAAAAATCTCATTTTCCATTAATTTTCTCAAGGTCTAAACGGGCTCATCGGAGTTTCTGGATATTTTTCCTCGAATTTGGAATGGCTTCCCTTCATTTAAAAAAAAAATCAAGTCCATATCATTCTTCTATCGAGAGGTCTACAATTTTGACACAAAAATTCTCGATTAGTGCCACTGTGACGTTCGAAGGGTGGTTTCTACCCTTAAACCCCCACCATTACCGATATAAAAAACAAGTGTCGATTATTTTTCGATATTTTACAAGTATGCAAAGTTTCATTAGAATCGGTGAGTGACACTTCCGTAAGTCTCCTTGTGAGAGAAAAAGATTTGCTGTGCTGATATGAAAATCTCACTGAATTAGCAAAAATTTTGCTATTACAGTAAAAACCTTGCTCTCTTAGCAAGCAATCCAGCAATTTGGAACTGTAGATTCATAGAATACTAGCAAATTCACTGAGTTAGCAAATATTTTGCGGAAACAGCAAACGTTTTGCTAATTTAGCAAAGCAGATTTTTAAATATCGTTATTTCAGCATGAATTTTTCTCTGCGTGTAGGATTGCTAGTAGAAATTATGATTGGGAATGTGATGGGCGTCGACTAGGTTCCATAAATGGTTAACGACTTTCCAGCTAGTGCTGTTATGCACTTTCTAGTCTGTGCCCACACAGATATCATAGGAAACTGTTGGATTCTTCTGCACACTAATAATCAGAAACGCTAAATCCTAGTGTTTTGAGTATAGTCACAACTATGAAAAAGGCGAAAATATTTCTTGAAATAAAATTTCAATTGAAGCACGTTGCTTATGAATCTACTCTCATAAAATAATCTCAAGGAACGAATTGAACAGTTAAACTCCTCCTTATTTCTCTGATCGTATTTTCTGAGCTATTTATAGCCGAGTGCAAAAATTTCCAAAATTATATATAATTTATATGAAATTCAATAGAGTGTATATCGTTATATATTATTATTAATGAATGCCTGTTTAAAAATAATTCGCTGAAATAATGATCATAATTAATCTCTGAAACACATCGCATTTCCTCTACAAATCTCTAACAAACTCTGAGAATCTCTAAATTTTCATATACCCTGTTAGAAATTTCTACGTTAATTGTAATGTTTTTGCTGAAAGTTGTTTTTCAAATACGTGCATGAATTGAATTTTATACACATTTTACATTACATTTAATGTGAATTCATGTGCCTGATTGGAAAAAGACTTGCAGATATTTCTGATAGTGAGAAATATAATACATTTAGAACATTTTGTATGGTCTTTTTTCAGATTTTTTCAGAGTGTATGAGAATATTTTGTCAGACAAAAAAGTCTGCCGTAACTCTGACAATTTTTGAATACTTTTTTGACCATTGGGAGATAAAAAAATTCTATAAATACATTCACAGGCTTCATTCAAATATCATGTGTGAAAAAGTGTTTGAAAAAAACAACAGGTTTTTCAACAGTCAGAAAAATATTAGAAATTTATCAGACTTTTATCCGACCTTTTTCAGAGCGCAATTTCGTTTCTAGTTGGATAGAAAGAAAATGTGAAAACTCTTGTAAAAACTCTCTCAAAAAAGGCTGTACAAAATGCTCCAAATGTATTAGATTTTTTCATAAACATTTCCGAGTTTTGTAAAGAAACTGTGATGTTTTTCAGAGATTATTCATGGTTATTTCAGCGAAATATTTTCACCCGGTCAAAAAAAATCTTCAAAGGATCCTTTATGGGAATTCATAGAAATTCATAGAAATCTTTGTAGGATTCCATATAGGTTCTCACGAGGGGACCCATACTAGTTTCGTATAAGGATCCTATACACCCAGAGAAAAAAAAGTTATTGAAACAGCAAACCTCGAAAATTCGCTTTGCTGATATGGCAAGACTTGTTGCTAATTTAACAAAAAATTTGCTATTACAGCAAAATTCTCGCTTCTTCAACAAGCGCTTGCCATTCAGCAATCCGGAATTGTACACTGAGAACCCAATTTCTTAAACTCGAAGAAAATTTCTTTGCCGTCATTCTGATAATTCTTGTTTCCGATGGAAAATATAATTAATTTCAATGGAAAAATTTATCATCGAACTGAAATGACATTCTTCGAATTCAAGGAGGATTATATTTCTCTTTCAATTTGAGAATTTTTTGTTTCAATCTGGTGAAAACTTTTTCCATTTAACTGAATTTCTTTCCATTGAACAAAAGATTTATTAGAATGAGGGCAAATAAAAATTTCTTTTAGTCTAAGAAATTGGGATCTCAGTGTAGATATACAGAGGGCTAGAAAATTTTGCTGAATCAGCAAATATCTCGCTAAAATAGCAATATTTTTGCTGTAACAGCAACCGCTTTGCTAATTTAGCGAAGCAGATTTTTCGGAATTGCTTTTTCAGCCGGAATTTTTTTCTGCGTGTAGGTATCCTTTGGGGGATCCTATGAGGGATCATATAAGGTATCGCATAAAAGAAGTTCTGTATGAATCTCGGTGATATAACTATGGATCATTCCATGTCAAACTTATAATGAATTCCTGAATATTTTTGAGATGTTTATTTTCGAACTCTTTGTTGAAGAATGAGAGCCACGTATCATTTGTATTTTTTCTTTATTATGATTTCTAATTTATACATTGGTGTGAAATTTTTTGATTTTGACAGATCCAGTTCCTTTCAAATGCTTGTATCTCGGAAAGCTTTCCACGTACAAAATTATTCCCACAGCATAAAAGTTGAGATTTCTTCTGAGCTTTTCAAAAATTCGAGTGGAAATTTTTTCTTCTGTTATTGTCTTGTAATTCGACGATGAAAGTAAGAAAGGCATTTTATTCGAATTTGGACATTTCTGAATTTCCAATTCCACAAACACGATTAATTTGCGGATCATAACGATATTTTAGGTTCATTTCCGAAAATGGTACTCCACAGCATTCATGAGAAATAGATAAAATAAGAGCGACCTGAGAACTTCGTGTCCTCGATCATTCATAACTTCGAATGGAGGCTAGATACCTGACTTTTCATTGAAGAATCAATATGTGATTTCAAGTCATTGAGTCATATTTTTGTCTTCTTTTTGAGTTTCTGAAATTAAAAAATTCCAAATATTCAAATTCGAATAAAATGGCTTTTTTAACTTCATCGTCGAAATGTAACAATGAAAACCAAATGTTCGCTCAAATTTTTGAAAAGCTCAGAAAAAATTCTGACTTTTATGCCTTGGGAATAATTTTGTAAGTCGAAAGGTTTCGAAATATCGGCATTTGAAGAAACTAGATTTTTCAAAACCGAACAATTTGACACCAACCCAAGCACCACCAGAATATACTATGAACGTTCTTCGAATATTCGAAATATGTTCTATGCACATTCGAACGAGACCGTTCTATAGGTGCTATGCATATTTATCGAACGTATGTAACCGAATATACGACAGCACGTTGATTGAACGTCGATTGAATGTATATCGTAGATTTCGAATGTACTGCGTACGTTCTAAGTATATTTAAAACAGTCTCATTCGAACATTCTATGAACATTCATTATATGTTCTTCGTATCTCATCCGTACGTTCTACGAACGTTTCTACTTCGTATATACTTTGAAATTCTGTTGCTGTTTGGGAATGTATAAATCGGAAAATGACAAATTATATGTGTTTCTTATTCTTCAACAAAGAATTTGAAAATGCCTATTCCAAGAATATTCATCTATATGATCCCTCGAAGGATCCCTCATAGAATCCTTCATAGGTTCCTATGCCGAATTATTATGAGAATATGCGTCTCCTTATAGGAACCTATCTGGAATCCTACAAAGATTCCTATGAATTCCCATGAGGGATCCCTTGAGGATTTTTTTGACCGGGCGTACGGGTGATATATAATTCAAAAAATTTTCTGGCAAATCCCCCCCAGACAACACAAAGCTCTCAAAGATAACATATATGTTATCATTGCGAGTAAGTCGCTCTGAAAAATAACATTTATGTTATTGGAGCAGATATCGGCAATAATGATTTTTTCATTAATGATTTCGGGATTTATTGCTCATTAGACCCAGATAGAAAAGCATGCTCTGAATGTTTTGTAACATACCGTGCCGTAAACATACTATCATGAACTCCGCTCAGCTTCCCTGGTAAAAAAATCTCTCTGAATCTCTCTGAAAATTTCACGTTTCAGAGAGATTCAAAGAGATTCAGAGAGATTTAGAAAGAATCAGAGAAATTCACCGCGATTCAGAGGATTTCAGGGACTAATGGGTTGAGAAAACTTAAGCTTTGAATTTTTCATTCGGATTCAGAGATATTCAGGGTCATTCAGAGGGATTCAGAGTAATTCAGGAAAATTCAGAGAGGAATGAATTTAGTAAAATTCTTGGTCCTGCATTTCAGGAGCATTCAGGAGGTGTCAGAGACTTTCAGAGACAGGTCAATTAGGAAAAATTGGGCGGCGGACTTTTCGGAAAGATTCGGGGAGATTCAAGGTAATTCAGAGAAATTCAGAGGAATTCAGAGAAATTCAGGGAGGGATTAATTCAGTAAAATTTTTGCCTCAGCATTTCAGAGGTATTCAGGGAATGTCAGAGACCCACAGAGACAGGTAAATGAGGAAAAATTTTGCGGCCGACTTTTCAGAAACATTTGGGGAGATTCCGGGTAATTCAGAGAGATTCAGAGTAATTCAGGGAAATTCAGAGAAGAATGAGTCAAGTAAAATTCTTCGTCCTGCATTCCAGAGGCATTCAGGAGGTATTAGAGACTTTCAGAGACGCATGAATTAAGAAAAATTTTCATGAAACTTTTTAGAAATATTCAGAGGAATTTGGAGAGATTCAGAGAAATTCAGGACAATTCAGAGGAAGCTTTGAAATCTGAATACATCAAATTCTGGGAGATTTAGAGAAATTCAGACAGATTCAGAGAAATTCAGAGGAATTCAGAGGAAGCTTTGAAATCGAAATACATTAAATTCCGGGAGATTCAGAGGAATTCAGAGAGATGCGGAGAGATCCAGAAAAATTCAGGGAGATCCACTCAAATTCAGAGAAAGCTTTGACTCCTTGATGAATGAAATCCTAAGAAAAATCGAATACACTCAGAAAGATTCCGGAAAATTTGCAAATTCCATCAGAAAATTTCAGAGAGATTCAGGCAAAGTGGAAGAGTTTCAGGACGTATCACTATCGGAAAAGTCTCTAATTTCCTCTGAATTACTCTGAATTACTCTGAAGTTACTCTGAATCTCTCTGAGATATGTCCCAAAATATAGAGAGATTCAGAGAGATTTTTTTTACCAGGGTTGCAATGATGCATAGAATGTAAACATTACATATATGTTTCAATTATGGCGCCATCACCTCGTTTTGCTACCAATAACAATGCTTTATGCGGACACACCTTGGCGCCATGATGCAAACATTTCTTGGCGTGCATGTCACCATTATGATGGCATTATGGAGACATTTTTCTATCTGGGAGACTTTTCATTTTGCGCGGTTCCCATCGTAACTTACGGAAATGGAAAATATTGATTTCAATTCGTATTGTGGGAGAAGAGAATTCTGATTTTAGAGATAATGATAATAAATCGCGAAATCATTACTGAAAAAAACCACTATTGCCGATCTCTGGTTTTGATTGTTTTGAAGGAAGTCTTGAGTCACGCCAATAAATTCTTGCTAGGTAATTGAATTCCTCGTAGAATTTACAATGTTCAACTTTGTCACGATTGGATCGAATATTTTTTCTCAATGCAGGTGACATAGACAAATATATTTCTGCAAAAACAATTGAATACATTTTTTGCATTCTCAAGACTAATGTATTATAAACGAATGTTGATATTTGAAAAGTCTTGATTTATTTCAGCATCTCACAAGAAAATAATGTTCCACCTGAATATTGGATTCAGTGATTGGCCGACCTCTAAAAGAACAGGGTGAGTTCACAAGATGATTGTCCAAATTGAAATGTTCCCGATGCTTCCAAGCATACTGTCCCCATCGGGTGATTAAAGCTGACCTGAGGAATTTTCTCGTCGTGGTCAAGTGGTGGAGGTGGCTTCTAATTCCATCAGCAATTGAACGACCTTGAATCATCAATGTGTAGACACCCTAAAGAGGGAAAATATTTTCTTCTAACCTGGCCGAGCTGAGAATCAAAAGGTTATTCATCTATTTTTGATACGATATTTATTCATAGTTACCTTACAGTTGCATGCTCATCATGGAAAGAGAACGGAATATATCTATTTTGTAAATATCATTCTTATATGAATAAGCGTGCAACCAGCGACGGATTGGGAACTTCTGTATCAATTTCCTTTAACCCGTGAGAAACAATTCCCTAGCAAATTTGATCATACTGTGATCAAAGCTTAAGAAGCTTAAGAAGGGTATGAAGCGACGCGGGAGAGTGAATGAAAAAGTATCTAAGCGCGAAAGAAGCGGACATTGAAACATTTTACGCTTCATTTGTTGCAAAGTTTGCTTCCGACGAGCAGAAATTTTCACCACAGCCAGTATGTTTGTGAATTTTCCATATCTCGATTATACTCAAATAATACTATTACCGAAATTAAACTGGATTTATACTAAAAACATACCGGAATCTAATACGTTTTCGGTGATGATTGCGTATGGAGGATTCATACCAAATTCATACCGAATTCGTAAGGAATAAATACTGAATGATTGGAAATATTTCGATATACCTCAAGTACCAAGATTTCACGAGCATACGGTATGCTTCCAGTTCATTCTTCATCGCAACTTGGTATTATATTTTACTGAATTACTACTAGATTCATGCTGATTGGTCACAGAATACTGAAAATTTCGGTATGATTGGATTTGCTAGGGAAAGGATAGAAACCCGGCATCGCTGGTTTCTCATTTCTTATGAGGAGTTCTCAGTCCGCCACTGCATGCAACGATTGGTCACTTGAATTTCAATATTTTCAAATCAATTGATTGGTTGAGCAGATCTCGGTGAACCGAAAAGCGACCAAAAATTGCGATTTCCTTTGGTTACATTTTGGCAGAAAATTTTGGTTTTGGTAACTCGATAGTCGTTCGGGACATTTTTTTCAACAAAATTTCATCAAAATTTGGTGATTTTTTTAGTTATCTCGTAATAATTTGTTGGGTTTTTACCTCAAGAATGCCAAAAATATTCCAAAGACAGACTACATTTCTTGGTCGCCCGTTATGTCAGTTCCGGTAGAATTCATAAAAAGAAATTTATTCTGTGCTGTCATAACGGGAAATGTAAAGAATCCCACGAAGAATTCATAGAGAATTCTTTATGAATACATAGAGACATTCTGGGTTTGCCAGGGTAATCCTCCGAAAAATATTCGATTTGCTTGTTGGAATTAGTGACGGGGATTCATAAACAGAGTCCATTATCTTTCATAGATTTGTATAAAATATGTATGAGAATTGTATACATTTTTTACAATAACGAATCGATTTCGTCAAATTTCACTATCCTTAGTTCAAATTCTTTCGAATTCTCAATCCTCCTCATAATTAGAACATTTGAAAATGAATTCACCGCGATTCTCAATTCCTTCCGAATTCTGTAGGGTGACAGATTTTTCAATCACCTTCTGATAAATACCTGTTGATCTGTTCAAAAATTTCCGCCTGGCTTTGATCGATTTTTGTCGTTCGAATTGTGGTTCAGACGATCCGATCAAATACTGCCAAGAAACAATATTTTCTAACGCACGGAAAAAAATAATTGGCTTTTATATGGATTACTAGAAATTAGCTGCTGCAATTATTTTTTAGCTGTTACGCCAACTCACCCACACAACATTTTAGTTCTAAAAGAAATATCAAGCCAAATTTAAGAAGTCTTATGCAACATGAAAAGATTTCTTCAAGAGATCTAAAACAGTTCTTACACAGTGAAAATTTTTATGTATTTTTAACACACGTGTCTGTCCCAGGAGGTCCACTCGCAATTTATGTTAAATATTAATACAAAAAATGTATCAAATCAACACAAAAATGTTAAATTTACACTGAAAATCTGTGAATTTGTGAATTTGATATGTTGTTTTCAACACAAACTCTGAGTGGACCTCCTATGACACAAAATTTGTCGCTGTGTACTTCTAAAAGATTTCTATAAGATGTCTAAAAGATATAATCTCGAAAGAAAAGTTTCAGATGTGTAGCTGCCGCAGCAAAAAGTTCACAGCTAAATTATTTGGCTATCCAAATCTCAACCATAAAACCTGTGGAGTTACACCCCAGATAGCATTTTGCAGCCCCCCCCCCCCCCCCCCTAGGCTCACGTGCAATTTACATGCTGAAGCTAATCCAGATGCGTCGCTTCATGAGCGCATCCCACACAGCACTCGTTGTCTAAAAGATATCTTCAGAAATAATTAAGAACAATACAAGAAGTCTTATGCAACATGAATAGACATATTTTAGAAGTCTTAAACTGTTTTTGCTTACTTTTGGAAACGTTCTTGAAGATATCTTTTACACCAAGAACAACTTAAAGACTTCTAAAAGATGTCTATCCATGTTGCATAAGACTTCTCGCATTGTTCTTAATTATTCCTGAAGATATCTTTTAGACAACGAGTACTGTGTGGGATGTCTAAGACCCGTACGAGAATATTTCACGGTAATAACTATGAATAATCTCTGTAAAACATCGCATTTCCTCTGCAGAGATCCTGACAAACTCAGGATTTCTGAAATTTGGATGAAAAATCTAATATATTTGCACTAAAAAAATGTTGGTACTTCACTTTCCATTTCAATGGGGCGTAGCATTTGTCCTAGTGATGGGCGATATTTAAAAATATCGATATTTTTTATATAAATATTGTCGAGTTTATATTGAATTATATTAAATATTGATAAAAACTCTATATAATTTGTACGTATGACTTGGTGCGACTCATCCACCAAATCCGGCGCAGAAGTCGTGCGCAAGTATGTGCGCCTTCAATGATTACGCTTAACATCTCAGCCAGATTTGGCGTAGGAAGGAGCCGCATTAAATCGTACGTATGAACGCTGCGCCTCCCTGAAATGACAGGTTGAAGTTGAGCACCAAACCTTTTCGAATGTGGAACATTCTGTACAGACTTTTTTCAAAGTTTATAAGAGCTTTTCATTCCTCTTCAGACAAATCAGAACAAATTTGTGCTCTGAATAAATTCTGATGAAACTCTAACAAATTTCTAACATTTTTCTGACTATTGAAGAACAATTTGTTAATTTTCAAACACTTTTTCAAATACGATATTTGAATATATGACTCATATAGCATATGAATGTATTTATAGAATTTTGAAATTTTTCAATCGTCAGAAATTTCTCAAAGTTTTGTCAGAATATTTTCAGAATGTAATTTCGTTCCTACTTGTCTGAAGAAACTGAGAAAACTCTGCAAAACGTATGAAAAAAGTCTGTACTGGATGTTCCAAATGTATTGGATTTTTCATCAAAATTTCAGAAATTCTCAGAGTTTGTCAAAGTTTTTGAAGAGACAACGCGATGTTTTTCAGATGTCATTCATGGTTATTCCAGCGAAATATTTTTGTACAGGCAGCACTGTGGTAGCTAATAGATATCTATAGTTGCAAAGAGAGAGTAGCTGCTGTAGCGAATTCATTTTTTTTGCGTGCGGAGTCTAACGAGATCTGAAAGGCCAGTCAAAACTGTTTAGATACGCTCGGGTTATTCAGATTTTGATCGCATTTCTCATGACAAAAACTGATCAATGTCAAACAGATATTTTTAAATGAATTCTAACAGGCACTTTGAGCAGAGATTATATTTATTTTATTGAATTTCTCTCCAGGAATGGTGGCATGTAATTAAAAAAGCATTTCAATTGGAATTGAGATCATCAATTCGATTGTTCAATGTTTTGAACAGAATATTTTTCATAGGGAAACTCTTCAAAGCAGGGCGAATCCACTGGATTAGAATATTTAGCTCTCATATTTCAGCAGATGTAGCACGACATCCCTGGTGAAAATATTTCTTTGAGAATTTCTGAAAAACTCTAAACATTCGAACAATCTCTGTAAATATCTGCAAGTTTCTATAAAATTCAGAGTAATTCTGAGAATCTCTGAAAATATTCGGAGCATTTCTGAGAAACTCTCAAAATTGGAATTTCCACCAGGGATGTATTGGTGCTTTCTCTGAAGAAACTCACTGTTTTTAAGTGACCAGTCAAATCCACTACTACTTTATGTTGCTAAAGTTTGAATTGTTTATTGAAACAAATTAGTAATCAAATAGAAAAATACTCAGCTTTTAAAAATCCAAAATATTACAGTACATTCCTCAAACGATATTTCTTAGTCCCAAATAGGGATAGGCGATATTTGGACATTATCGATATTTTTATAGAAAATTTCGCGAGTTTATATTGAATTCTATAAAATATAGATCCAAATTGTATACAAATTCTATAAAAATATCGATACTGTCAAAATATCGCCTATCCCTAGTCCCAAAGAGTTTATTCCAGAAGATAAATAACGATAATTTATCAGATTTTGTAAATTTGAATCTTCGTTTCGTTTCTATCAATGATTCGTATCTCAAGAATATATTACTTCCATCAGTATGGATAAACTGTACCAACTTATATTTTTGTGAAAAGCGTTTTCTTGTATGCGACGTAATATATGGAAACGTCAATGAAAATATAATGTATGAGTCAGTTCAGACGACGGTGCTGACAGTATCTTCTTCCGAACAAGCCATTATAGAAATGAATAGTTTATATTCATTAAAAAACTCTGAAACTTATACTAAGTATATGTGCTCGTCACCCTGAAGGGCTAAAATCGTGTTTTAACGTAAAATTTGAGCTCATTCGAAGGACATTAACTTTCTTAAAAATCTAATATTATGAACATTTTTTTGCATTCAGTTTTGTTTCAATTGAATAAAGTTTATTGTTTCATTCTCGTTTCTTCCAGAGATAGGTGATACTTGACATTATCGATACTTTTTATAAAACTTGTATAAAATTTTGATTGATATTTCATCAAATTCAATATGAACTCGAAAAATTTTGTATAAAAATATCTGTCGCCTCTATAAAAAAATAAAATCGATATTGCCAAGTAACGCCCATTCTTAGTTCCTATGTCTGAAGACTTTATAATGATTTATGAAGTTAGTGGCTGATGTACCTTTGTAAGAAGACTGTCTAGGAAGGATGTAAACATTAATTGAGAAAAAAACATAAGGGTTTATAATATACATTTCCATAATTTGTCAAATTTTTTAGCCAAAACTGATCAACCGATTTTTCTTGTTAAATATATATAATATGGTGTGAGAACAAAACATTCATACTTCGTTAATCAATACTTTGTTCAACTTTTTACTTCAAAGTGACCAATCACTGTCCCGTTCAACTTATGCAATTTGTCAACCGTATGTTTTTTCTTAATACACACATGATTGCGACCCTGATCCAGGATGCTTCGAATACTGTTATCTTCCACTACTATACAGTAAGGATACCTCCACTTCACGTAACGCACCAAACACTGTCTTGACCACTTTACCACTAATAATTAAATGCATACGAAGATTTACATGTTTGTACAAATGATATCCACATCATATATGATTAATAAAAAGACTCACCTGGATATATGAATAGAAGGAAGGGTATCACAAAGAGGAACAATGATATGCTAAGGCCAACATCCGCTAGCAAGGAAAAACCGACCAAGTCCATGAGCTGAAAAGAAATGCTAGCGGTGGCCATGATTTTGAATGGAAATAATATAAAAGTTGAACGAACGAGTAACAAAAGATCTGAACTTTATCTACAAATTATGTAAATCCACGATAAATGATTGAATTGAAAAGTATCGTATTGATTTTCCCTATCGAATGTAGTAGGCTTTAAATTATACACTGAGATCTAAAGAATTCAAAATATCGTGATGTCAAACTTAATTTTGTTTTCTCTCGTTTGATCCTATTGGTTGATAAAAACGAGCAGTGACTCAAAATAATGCTTCGTGGATGCGAATTAGGGAATTTATTTGGTAATCAGTGATCAGTTTTCCATCACTCGAATTAGGGAAAGACTTGGCACTGCTTTTTCAGGGCATTTACCAAATTCTCAATACTTTTGAGCGACTCGAGTGTAGAAAGTAGCTATTCGATTTGTGCAAATAAATGATCATCGTAGAGAACAAAGAAAATCAGCTGACAATTAATTCTATTTCAGTTGTGAAGGAATTATAATAATAGAAATAGGGAAATTATTTTGTTCGAATACTTTTCAATTCATGTTCTTGTTATATGTGGATAATTCAATGACTTGTTCACGGGGTTACAGACGCGAGAAATTGTTACAGACGATATAAGAAGGATCTACTCGACTGGCGTACGCAGAGACTGGTTGATTATGTTAGTAGACTGACCTATGACCCGTGATGGTAAATGAGAAAAAGTATAGATTGGAGCATCACAATAATGAAGAAAAAAGAAATGAGTTGTATAAGAAAAGAGAGAAACGGCAGAAGAGAGAAGTCTAAGCGCACGTAATGTGATTACATTCGCTAAGAGAATTGAGCCCTGCCCTCCATGCCCCCGTACTCGTTCATTCTTTGATTTTCTTGATCGATTATTGAAACAAATTCATCAATTAAAGTACTTTGCGTAAAATTCACACTCAAAAAATAGTATATATAGAAACTGTGAAAAATTGCACAACTATCAACATATTATGAAGCTAAATCAGATTTTTACACAAATTTCACACGTTTAAAATTCCATACACAAATTTTGATCTATACATTCTAATTAATAACATTCTAACTTTGATTCGAATGACTAAAAAATATGATACGTTATTTGTGTCTTGATCAATTTTTTTCGAAACTTCGTTTTCTGAAATATAGATAATTCAATTCCATTCTCGTTCGTTTATTACTTGACAAAACCATTGCAATCCATTATGATGAATTTTGTGCATAATAACTGAAGTTACTCCAATTCAAGATAAAAATAACATGAATTCCGAAATTTTTTGAGTACATTGTAATAATTTATTACAATAAAAGAAAATATTTACAGATTTCAATTATTACGCGGGAAAAATAGTTTATTTTCGTTCACCATAATAATTTCAGTGAAAATGCTTAGTATAAAACAACTTAAGCTTAGCTAAGTTGAAAATATACTTCTTTCTCCTCAGTCTTCAAATGTACAATATATGGAATATAATGGATAAAAATTATCATTTTTTACATCATAAAATTACAAAAGAAAATCTATTTACATTACACGAAGGGCTTACACAATGCGACGGTATGATCAATCCCGCAAGCAACCTTAGTCACTTGTGCTCCCACTGAAACCTAGAAATAATGAAATGAATGCGTTTCATCTTGTAACATTATATTAAGAAATATTCGTTTATCTTGATTACCATGAGAAAAAGTGTGAAAAACTTTCACAAAAACAGAAATTTTAACACAATAGTCTTTCTCTTCAAATAAATATGAATGTAAGAGCTATATTCAAATTTTTTCAATAAGACTATCGAATTTCGTATTGCGATTTTATTGATGTCCAAGAATTGAGGTATAGAGCGAATTTTTAACCGAATATCAAAGTATATTTTTGTCATCTTATTAAAAGAATTTGGCGAGAATTTTGATGCTGAGGTTTCCTTTCAACGCCGCATATCCATATCAAATTCTAGATTCAATCTTATATGAAAAAACATTCGCGTGATACTCGAAGAAAAAGTGTGTGTACTGTACCTACTAAGATAATTCTCAGCCAATTGAACAGAAGTATGAGAAATTGAGATAATAAATTACATTACCCTCAAAGGAAAAAATTGATCATCGGTACTGCCTAGTCCCAAGCATCCAAATTTATTACTTCCCCACGTATAAAGATCTCCTGAATTCGTCAGTGCAGCCATGTGACGAATACCACAATATATTTTCACAACCTTAAATCAAAATAGAATTTCAATTAATTAGAGAATATTAGTTTTGTATGAAATACTACCGACAGGAGCTCCTCCAAGTTAAAAAAAAAAAAAATTAGAAATGTGCTAATATCGAATTAAAGTTGGTGACATTATACACGGAAAAAAATTTCAGGACTGAATAAATACAACTGTTTGTACTGAAAGAGTTCAAATGTAATTTGAACAGTAATAGTGCAACTTTTTGACTTGACTCGGTTAAAAAATTGAATTGTAAAAGTTCAAAACAACATCGAACTCGTATAGTCACACGATCCACGCCATTAAATCCAATAGTTTGGCGTTAGAGAGTGCAGCGCTGCGTCGAACTGCGAGAACTCAAGCGATCGGACTCTCAGAGTCCGAGATTTCGTACTCTGAGAGTCCGATCGCTTGAGTTCTCGCAGTTCGACGCAGCGCTGCACTCTCTAACGCCAAACTATTGGATTTAATGGCGTGGATCGTGTGACTATACGAGTTTAGTGTTGTTTTGAACTCTGAAGATTCGGATTTTGAACTTGCATAACCAAAAATAATTGAACTGTTAGAGTTATATAAATTTCGAAGTCTCACAGTCCTAAAATTTTTTCCGTGTAGGATAATATTAAAATACAATACCAGGCCAGTATTCATACAACTTTGTCTCACTACGAAATCGGTCGTAGATGGGAGTTCGAATTAACTTTGTCGCGATACCGTTGTTTTGGTGTGACAAGATTGTCCCCCAGTACAGAACCAGAGTTGATAACGATGCAACATAGCATGAAAATACGAGATTATGCCAGTACCGATACGACATTTTCCCACTATGCAATCGGTGGTGAGTCGTTGTTTTATCCAACTTCAAGGTAGCATGACTATTTGCGCGAGACGAGACTACGCCAGTACTGAACCAAAGTTGATTACACTCTGTAACACCATGAAAGTACGACATTCTAACAATATCGATAGAATATTGTTCCACCACGGAATCTGTAGTCGATCGGAGTTGAAATCAACTTTGTCGCGATACCGCTGTTTTGCCGTGACAAGACTGCCCCAGTACATAACCAGACTCCATACAAAGGTAGAACACAATAACAATACTGTGCCAGTATCGATAGAACTTTGGAATTCGTGGTAGATCGTAGTACTTCAACGAAGTCCTCACAATGAATGGCAATTCGAGTTATCCGTCGTCAACTCAGAGATTGGCTGATGTTATAAGAACTCAATTTGCCACCCGCAGGACCCGAGGTCAATCCTCACTCGATGATCTTTCAAGAAATCACTTCCAAAGTGTCTTCCTTCAATAATGGTGATCGGAAAAATATATATATGTAAAATTCCTAAAGTGTAATTTCATTACATTAATGTCTTTTTAATAGCTGAAATTCGATAAACGGGTAACTTCGGTTACCGGTACAGTGCCAGTGTTGGGTCGGATTCGAATTTCTACATAGGATGTCATCATTTTGACTCCTTCCCATTGAATGGCCAATATAAAACATCAGTATTGTCATTTCAGCTGGCTTGGTAATGGTAAGTTCGAAACGCCACTATTGCTAGATTCAAAAAGCTACTACCGTCAAATTTGAAATTTCAATATCGACATGATTGAAACATCGATAATTATTTAAGACATTGTTATCATTCCGTCTATTTTTCTGTACTGGTGGAACAACTGGCAACTTTGAAATTGCCAGTACTGGCAACTGCGCCAGTAGCGGGCCATTTGGCAATTTACACATGGTTTTCAAAGATCCTTGATATGAGTATTCTCAAACAAAAATTGTCTTAGTCACGCTCTTCTTAGACTGTAATTATCTAATTTTATATGATATTTGAATCAATATATCTATTGCAATATCGATGATATTCAGTTAAAGAGAAAATATATATAAGGATTAATAATAATGATAATGAAATAATAACAAGGTACCTTGGAATACCGTTGATATTCGTTATGACCAAATAAAGTTGTTGGAATCATAGTCGGCTGTAATACTTGTTGCACTTTTGGACCAAATCCAAGAATCCCATATCCCCAGACATATACATGCCCTACATCTATAAAAGTACAATAAAACAATTACTGTACAAGAGAAAAGAGATAACGTTTTAAATTTACCTACCGTTCAGTATCATGCAAAAAGATCCTCCTGATGCAATGTCTATAACGCGTCCTACAGTAGAATTAATCTGCAGTTCTGTAGCGATATTTACTTGACCACTCTCTCCCTGCACCGGCAGTTGCCCGTACTCCGCGTTGCCCCAACCGAATACTCTACCTTTATCTGTTGCAATAAAAATATGCAAAATATGTAAAGAGTCGGTCTGATCTTTAAGGGAGCTCTAAAATGTATTTACTGATTGCCAAATCTAGCAATACTACAAACAACAAAATAAATACCCGTACCGCTAAGTGCTAAGACGCAATCTGCTGTACAGGCGACTTTTATTATACGTTGTCCAGCTAAGTCACCCTTAACTAAACTTGGTTGATATTCGTTTTGATAATGCGCAAGACCTGTTTGTCCATCAGCACCCCAACCAAATGCATAAACTTCACCGGTCTCTGTCAAGAGTATGCTAACATATCAAATTAATACTGAATTGATGAAAGGAATAACAAAAAAAAAAAAAACATGAAATAAAACAAAATCTAATAAAGAATACACTATTTTATAATTTAAATATACTTTGCAGAAGAATTATTTAAAATCGTTAACTTAACGCATACTTAACGTTAATAACAAAAAAAAATAATTTTCATTGAAATTTAGTACCTGTGATCTTGGCCTGCAGTGACAGCAGTTATCTTATTTCCTTTAATATTGGGTATATGATGAAACGTTTTACTTCTGTTATAGTTTTCGTCCTGGATTATGGATCGGCCACACTGTCCGTACGCATTATTACCCAACGTAAAGACACCTTCATTTGTTAAAATCAACAAATGTGCTCGGCCAGCGTTCATATCGATAACTTTGGGCGCGGAAATTTTGAATGGTAATGTTATAGGCCTAGGAAAACGTATCAAGTCATCAGGATATTTTTTATCTGATTCATCAAATCCTATGAAAAATAAAATAAAATACTAAATTAGAAGTTTTTCAAATTTTGTATTTTTGAAAAATAGAGTGCATTTTCAAAGGAATTATAATGACGTGACGTTAACTGAATTCTTCTGTAAGGATTTACAAAAATATAACCAGAATAATATCGTGATCTTTCAATGTACTTCCAATGAAGTACTGTGTTTGTACACTCGTGTGCGATTTATTTTTACAAGGTTGAAAATATCCATATAAGATCGCAATTCTCAAGTTAAATCATAATATTAAACATTCTCAACTCACAGAAGAAAAACACAGATTATGGTATTTTCATTTAATGTTAGAAAAGGCCACATTGATGATGATTCCCAGTACAATATTCACTGAATAAGAACTTTTCCTGAAAATCCATGAATTTATGATTTCAACGACAAGGATTTTTACTGTGTATTTTACATGAAGAAGTAATAGATTATTCTGCCTGTGTAATTGGTTTTACAACATTATTTCATCCCAAACGATTTATTTCCTCACAAATATGTTTCAATTGATCAATCGTGAATTATATTGAAATTTGTCTGTAATGCGTTAAAATAAATCGGACAGGACTCCACGCGAGTAGTACATGGAAATTTTTCAATTTCATTCAAAAATTGTTGAATTATCTCACAGAAGAAATACAGTAAAATCAATTTTAGTGAACAATATTTTCAAATATTCACATTTATATTTGTCCATCTATTTCAACCAAAATTAATGAACCAAAATAAGAAGAGCCAATGAAGTACTTAGTTTCATACATCCTCATATTCAATTACCAGCACTTCATGGAATTATTTTTAAATAAAATAGATGACAAAATTTAGTAACTGTGAATATTACGGAACATTTTCATAGAAAAATTAAAATGATTTATAAAACAAAGTAGGTAAATACAATATGTACCGGAGTCAAAAAGTTAAATCTAATTCAACTGTAAGTTGTAGCGTTTTATCGGTCGTATTTTACGTTATCGTTACTTTCATACTTCTCATTTAATTTAAAGTCAACCTCTCTCTTCCATTTGATTCAACTCTGACCCTTCGCTTATTACAGATTGAACCAAGTTTTGAATATTGTAAAACCGCTATTCAATTTTTTTGACTCGGGTATGAATAAAATAATTGAATAATTATATTGAAATTATATGGAACAATTTCAGACATTGACCAGTTTCACTTTGGAATAGAATCGATTTCAATCATTTATAAACATCCTTGATTACAAAGACTTATTGAATTTGCCGGATTTGATTGAATTCTATACAATATTTCAATTTGAGCCAATTCAAAAATATTTAATGAGCTTCTTTAGACAACAACCTAATGAATCTTGTTGAACGTCTTCGTTGAAAACCGTACAATGCTTCAGGTTTTCGCTAAATGCGTGGGTAGATTTTATTTAATTAAAGATTTCATGTTCAAAAAATTGGATTAGAAACAAATATAATTATGAAACCTTTCGGCCTCATTGCTCGAGATTTTACGGACTATTTTTCCAAGAGAATTATTCATTGTTTTGTTGGAATTTGTGTATTTGAAATATGTAAGAATCAAATTAAAAAAAATTGATTATAAATTATGATCATCATCTACCTAGTTGTGAATCTGTATTTATTCCGCAACCATAAAGTATCTTGTCATCTGATGATTTAACGGCAAATACCGTGAAACCATAACCGCAAGTCAAATCAAGCACTTTGTGATATTCTCCAAACGTTATCCTTTTTGGCACCGATATGTAATTGATGTTTTTTTCTACCAACGTTCGGCCTCTTGTCGCCAGCGCTCCATGTTCGGCAAGGCCCCATGCATACACCCTTCTATCACTTTTTTCGCTGACGGGATACTGGAACACTTTGATATTATTGTTTTACAGGATTAGTGAAATCAAATACATAAAAATTAAATATTACATTCAATATGTTCAATTGGAAGTTCATCAACGACGATAAAATGTAGGCAAAACATGGATGTATGAGAATTTTTATACATATGATATTGAATATTGAATTTATCAGTGAGAACCAAGATAAATTGGTTTCGGGGCATATTTTAAGGGTCAGCGACTCCAACCAAAAAGTTAATTTTACAAGAAAATTGTTAGTTCTAAAACGTTAAAACGGATAGTATAATAACTAATTTCCAAGATAACTTATATATAAATTATGTATAATTTTGAGAATTTTTTCACTCAAGTTTATTTTTCTTTTTCAGAAATTGAGCATCTAATGTTTCAATTAGTTTTAAATTTCACTGAGAATATTGAGTCTCACCATGGAACGATTTCATATGTATTAGAAAAAAAACATCTAAAAAACAAGCATATAAAATAATTTGGTTTACACTCATTTGTTTGAGATTATTAATATCGTTAAAGCAAGAACTGGTATTTTTGGTTACAGGGAGACTGGAAAATTTCTGTTTATAATGATACTAGAATTTTCTACATTTTATATAAAATTTCTTGTTTTGTAATTCAATTCTTCATTATAAATACTAGAACTACTCGAACTACCTTTCGATATGTGTACTGAAATTTTAATGTAATTTTTCTGTACAAATTTATCGGTTGATTGCTTTCAATTCGGAACTGGAAGATTTTGGTAAATTTTTCTTACAGCAAAGATTATGAAATTAAGAATGGCAGATCTTACAATCATTTTGCTTACTATTTCAATGACCAACTAATAAAAATTTATCGATTTTTGATAGGATGCATAAAGAAAAAAACAAAATCCTCCACAAAAAAGAAAGAGGATTAACACAGAATCACACAATCCATCATATGTGATAAATCAAAGAAGAAGAACTATTGGATACAATTATTATTTTGAACAAAATGAAGAGTAAGTTACATGTATAATTTTTTCAAAAAGTTGTGATAAAATCTCATGTCTTTCTTCTGCTCCAAAACCTTGGATGTATAATCGAAATTTGATTGTTAAGGTTTGTCAATCAAAAACAGCAAGAGATATGAGATGTTTCTACAGTATTGAAAATAGATCACTTCCAAAGTTACTGTGAAAATTAATTTGTGAATGAATTTCACAATTGTCCATTGTTCAAATTTCAATTTTATGTAACTCCATTCAAAATCAAGGGCTAGGTCTAAAATCCTACATTGTTAGAACTTTCTGCATGAAGCTTCAATCAAATGTGATGGAAAAACTTTTCACTCGTGCAATTGAAAAAGTTCTTGAAATTCTATCTGCATTACATCTGGATGGAAATTCAGTTGATAAACTGCATTATTATGTGTAATATAATATAGCAAAAATTAAAAATCCAATTACATATGGTTGAACCAGTGTACTTGAAAAATGAATGAAAATTCCAGAAAGTTTTACCAGTGTACATTATAGAAAAATTTGTTGTGAATTACCAACATAAAGATTTTGGAACACTAAGAAAATTATGCAAAATATTATGACTTTTAACAATGTTTGTTGTGTGAAATTACAATTTCTTGTAGAACCGCGCTATGCATTAGTGCAAAGAATTATAAATTCCACAATATATTGTGGTTAACATATTACTACATTGGCCAACATATTACTAATGATATATAATTTTTACATAAATTTTCCACATCATGCGGGGTCACAGAATTTTTTGTGGAAGCATTGGCTAATGCTGGGCGTCAGAAAGAGATATGCGAATTGCAACAGTATATAACAGAATTTTGAAAATCATGAACTCAGCGTTAAATTTACATGAACTTGTAAGTTGTAATTCTGCTGTCCAACTTGAATGCAAATAATTCAATGGTTAAGAATGTTGCAAAGTTTGTGACTGAAAATTCTCATACATTCTTTCTGTACTTAGTCAATATGTGCACCAACAAATTTCGACAGTGTAAGATATTATAGTTCTCCAATTTTTATGCTGGAATTCACAATGTTTTTTTTTATTACGTAGAAGTGCTTCCGAACGCAGCGGTATAACCTCTGAGTATCAAAATTTTGCAGGTTATAAATGTGATTCTGGGGACTCAATGATTCGATTGAAATTAAATTATATCAAAAATGTTGACAGGTGTATGCATGTGAGGAGAATTGAATTTGAGACAGAATTTCATCCTGTATAATGTGAAACGTTTCAGCCTAAGATTAGTAATTATTCAGTTTTCTTAAAAAGCCTATTATGAAATTGCTAATTGGTAGTACAAAACTTCATAAATAAATGAATGAATGGATAAACGGGTATGAATGAATAAATAAATTAAATAATTAAATAATGAATTAATAAACCGGTTAAGATTATACCTGGTACTGTTTTGGTGTTGGATTTCGAACTTTTCGATCTCTTGCTACTTAGTGGTAACTTGAATTTATTGGCAGGGGGTTTATAATAAAATTTGAGTTTAGAAAACATCATACTTTACATAAATAATCATTCAATTATCTAATTTTTCATATCATATTGAATTTTATATATTTTCGCACCCTTGATATCACGAAGTTGGAAGTGTTGCCAGAAACAAAGGAACAAGAGCGCCGAGACCGATATACATTGGTGATTCCGATCAACAAAAGTATTTGATTGGATGTAGGCCGTTGTATCTCAAATAGTAGGTTGGCATCACTGGTTGGAACTTGGATACAAATTGATACAAATGTCTACGTTTCCGCCGGTGTGTTTTAAATTCTAGATTTATAACTTTTGGCCAATTGCAGGGAAGATCCATAAGAACGAAGTTAATTTTACATTAGGCCTGTCTCCCATGCAACCGGAATTGTCCGGAACGGAACGATCCTCATTGGTAGAATACTAGTCTTATTTGAATATAAATATAACAACACTAGAGATCCACCAATTGTGAGCGTTTCGTTCCGGACAATCCGGCTGCATGGAAGGCCAGCCTCAGAGATGAATTGAAGGGTAGAGCCGCAACATCCCGAATGCTCACTCGACACGACCATATCCCGAAAGTTCAATATTCCGAATTGGAAAAAAATTTTTTGTAGGTTCAGTTTTTGAGTTATGAGTATTTTTAGATTTTTTTCCAAATCCAAATAACTCAACAGCATTGTGTTCTACATTCTTGACCCTCACATCATTCTCTAACCCCGGGTACTCATGCTAGCGACTGTCGCGCGTGACATCATTACCCCGGGTACTCATGCTAGCAACTGTCGCGCGCGACATCATTAGAAGAAAAAAAAGATCCGGGTTGATAACATCTTTCCTATTTTTTCTTCTAATGAACCAATAGGAATCCATAGTTCACGCTCCAGACGCCCCGGGTCAAACACTTCGGAAAGCTCCCATGAGTACCCGGGGTAAGGCCGGAGACTCATGCCAGCGACTGTCGCGTGCGACATCATTAGAAGAAAAAAGAGATCCGAGTTGAAAGCATCTTTCCTATTTTTTCTTCTAATGATGTCGCGCGCGATAGTCGCTAGCATGAGTCTCCGGCCTAAATCTCCCAAAAATTTTTTTCAAACCGGAAATTATTGCATTTTGGCTGCAGAATACACCACAGAAATCCGAATGATGGAATCCTGAAACACCCTATACGTAGAGCTCATTGATACCATTGAGCTCAATACATACTGGAGGAAGCGTGGCCAGAGAGAGAGAGAGAGAGAGAGAGAGAGAGAGAGGATATTAGAGAGAGACAACGCTATTTATTGAATGAACATAGAAGCACACCCAATCGATCCTCTCTCTCGCCATTTCGGAAGAATAGACAAAGACACAGGCACACCCAATCCCACCTCTCTCTGTGTCCACGCGTTTCCACTGACGTGCCCACTCCAGTTTGTATTGAGCTCAATGATTGATATAAACATGTAACTCATATACATGAGATGGAATGCTTCCGATTGTGAAAGCCCGTAGCCCCAGGGGCTATAAATGTCTGCAATCGGGGGTGCATGCAGAAGATTCGAAATGCAAAAGATTCGAAACCTTGCATAGAAAGAGCAGTCAGATGCCGCATCTCTTTTCAACTAAGGGTTCGAATCTTTTGCATTTCGAATCTTCTGCATGCACCAACAATCGGAAGCATCATCGACAGTGGGGGTACTATTCCCCTCAATAGGTTCGTTCGTTCTACGTGTTCCGAGTTGCTCCAACTAGTACCAAACCAATCATTTTGTTTCTATAACTGGAAATAGCGAATCCAAAATACTTGGAGTAAGTTGGGGGAATTTGGGATACCACTAAACGAACTTAGCTAATGGCAATGCCCATGGTAGAGTACCGTAAGCAGGATTGGGAATGTATTATACATAGTATAATATTCCTACTTTTATACAAGTATTATACATGTATAATACAGTGCATATTACTGATAAGGTTTTATACAAGTTTAATGTATCATAACAGCGCCGTCAAGAACAAAATGTGATTGATCCATCAAAAAATCCATTAGACATCACCAACAATTACCTTATATACGTATAATATATGTATTATATAGGATATGTATTATACGTCAAACACCGCACTCGACATCTCGAATTTCCAACCCTGATCGTGAGCCCTAAAATTCATCAGCCCTAAAATCATATGTCCGAATTTCAGAAGCCCGGAGTTGCATAACCCCGAATAAAAAATTATCAATTTTAGTATAAATCAATTATTAGATACTTTTATACAATTTAAAAGTGAAATATGCTTCTGTTGATGGTTTATCGATGCTTTGAATCATATAAAAGTAGGTAATAATTGATTTATACTAGAATTCATAATCTTTTATTCGGGGTTATGCAACTTCGAGCTTTTGAAATTCGGGCATATGATTTTATGGCTTGTGAATTTTAGGGCTTACGATACTCCACCAATCAGGGTGATCAACTATGCATTATTTATGCACTTTTTCCGTTAGATCAACCCATCACAGTGTTTTATTGAAAAGAATGACCAATGAGAAAAGTTGAGCAATTTGAGAATTGGTCACCGTGCTACCAATGCCCATCTGGCAGCTCTGGGGCATGCTCGGCATGCTGTGCATGAAAAGGTAGTATGCGATAAGGGTAAACACCAGTTGGACCGAAAGCCCGTTAGGCCGAAACACCGTTGGACCGAAATTTATTTTACCGAATGACAATAATCCGAAATCTTACTATACGTCACTAGTCGTGTGCGAATAAGGCTGGCCTCCCATGGACCGGAATTCGTTCTGGCGGAATGAAAATTGAGCCAATGCACAATTTTTTATAGATTTCTGATAGAACGCTCTAAAAGAAATTGTGAAAGCGATCGGTTTAAAGTCATTCCGCCGGAACGAATTCCGGTCCATGGGAGGTTAGCCTGAGGCTACTCTCCCATGGACCGGAATTTTTGGGGGATTTGCAGGGAATTCTAGTAAGTTACTATCCATGAACCAATTGGGTCTGTGGATTCCGTTCCGTTGCCTAGAAATTCCGGTCCATGGGAGAGCAGCCTAAGACAAAATGTCACCAAGACTTTTTCGGATTATTGTCATTCGGTAAAATATAAATATCGGTCCAACGGTCTTT
Organism: Gonatopus flavifemur; assembly: GCA_018340375.1. Taxonomy (NCBI): domain Eukaryota; kingdom Metazoa; phylum Arthropoda; class Insecta; order Hymenoptera; family Dryinidae; genus Gonatopus; species Gonatopus flavifemur. The sequence goes on from JAFFJZ010000007.1 coordinate 21,600,536, forward strand.
CGGCGTAACGGGCTTTCGGCCCAACGGGTGTTTACCGCGATAAGCCCAACTGGTAATAAGCCCGAATGGCACTTAAGCCCGACTGGCGTTAGCCCGACCGGATTATAACCCGAACGACCTTAAACCCGAATGACAGTTGACCCGACTAGTTATAAAAATACAATCAAATAAAATGGAAAATTAATCGAAAACAAAGCTTATTCAACCTTTTACTGTAAGGATGTATAGATCAAAGGTTAATTACGCTTTGATTTCGATTAATTTTCCGTTTTATTTAATTACATTTTCATAATTAGTCGGATCAACTGTCACGCGGGTTTAAAGTCGTTCGGGTTAAATGCAGTCGAGCTAACGCCAGTCGGGCTTAAATGTCATTCGGGCTTATTACCAGTTGGGCTTATTGCATACTACCCATGCAGTGTTCGGAACTCCTAGGATCGTACACGATTCTGATTGATCGCTTCTCATAGAATGTTGGAGGTGATTAGTTGCTCTATAAGAATTGACCAATAAACATCGTGTACGATCCTAGGAGTTCTGAACACTGTACCCATGGAAAGTTATTTTTAGAACACGGTGGTAAAGATGTAGTCAAAAACTTTTTAAGAACAAACCTTCTTTATTATTCTTGATTGTGGAATGGGCTTAATAATTATTCACGTTTCTGTTTCTCGTATGACTGATCACTGACCGCCAATGCCAATGAATGCCATGACAGCAAATGTTATCTTAGCACTGGTGGTCATTAATGGTCACTAAGAAAAAGCAATGCTTATACTTGACGTGTATTCGGAACATGATATTGTGCATATTTAATTTCAACAAATGGCAGATTCATTTTTCGGTTTTGATACTTCCCTCGTAGTAAGTGTGAAATGTTTATAATTTTCATATCGATATGTTAATGTCGAATAGAGGAATACAGAATATACAAGAAGTGAATACAATGATCTTGCAACAAGAAAAAACTTAATGGAATTCATCTGTAATAATTATGATTTCAATTTTTCTATTTAATTCAATTGATTATTTACAAGTATCGGTATGTGTAATAGTATATACACACATAATGTTACATGTTCAAACTTCAACCCCGGACCATTTCCGTAACTAAACACGTTGTGAATGTGTGATTTCAAATTTGTAGTTTTTTTTGTACAGATTTGTATCAAATATCAACATAGACCCCCGAAAAAAAACTATTTTAACCCAAGTGTTGTTTTCATTTTCAAGGACTCTTAATAACGAACTCACTGTTCCTCAAGTTCTTTTGTATCCAGCATCTGTTTATCGCATTGTGTGTATACCATGAATTTTAGTATTGTTTTTCTTCCTTAAATTAGGACAGTAGTTTAGAGGAGGTTCTTGACTGTCCATTCGAAGATGATGATTTAGGAGAAGAAGAAGAATACGATGCTTTAAACGATGAAACATTTGGTTCAGAGGCTACTATTGGAGATTGGGAACAGGACCATGAAAAACTTGCAGAGATCGCAGAATCAACTCGGCCGCAGGTTCAAAATTCTGTCACCCAGAAGGTACTTTCATCTGAATCTCACTTTTTTGAACTTTTCTTCTTTTATTTGATACATGGCCTTAGGTAAACATCTGTGCATGAAAGAAAGGAATCAGTACCGGTTACTGAGAATGAGAACACTCGATTCACAGAAATAAAAATACAGTTGGATATCAAAGATCAGTCAAGTCATAGTGATGAATACTGAAATGAAATCCATCGATGCTGCATGGATAGTCATGAAAACTGGAAAACATAATAGTGCCTAATGTAAATTTGATTTTTAGTGGATTGTTGTGATTTACAGAAATCATTATGGGGCACTTTTGTCCATTGGGCCAGATTTATACAGTTAATACATCGAGTAATAGCTCAAATTCCAAAAAGGCTCAACATGACCTTTTCAGGCAATATCAAATTAAAATGCACTCAAATAGACTTTTTGCAATTTGAACCATCATTTGACGTATAATGAACTGTATACATTTATACGAAATAGCCCTATCTCCTTTGACTGTTTTCTTCTTTTTGTTCACATACCACTCTGATTTCTTGATGAATCTATTTTCATTGTTAGATAATTTTGATTTTTGGAACAAAAAAATTTTTCTGAATTAGCGACATATATTTCAGAAACTCTGAACCAATTCATATGCGTTAATTTTGAATATATCCCAATGACATTCATTATTTTGAAAAAAAAGTGTTTTAAGGAGCCCAGAGCACGGTGATGGTTTAAAAGTATATGTATACATATACACAATATATGAAAATTTCAAGCAAGGAAAACTTTGCGCCAAACTTTTTTAGAAAATAGCAATTGATATGAAATACCGTGCCCAAGGCCCCTTGAAGGTCAATCAGCTTTTCTTGAAATGGAATGTATTATCGATTCTAGTTTCTAGTGTATTTATAAAATACATATGTGCTTTTTGTGATACTCATGATAAGAAAATTTCATTGAGCTTCATTGCCGCTTTATTCATAATTTAGACATATTTCAATTAAAAACGAATTAAAATCATTAAGCAGCAAAATTCCACAAAACCAATCAAACTTCATGAGATTGTATTGATTATGCCAGAGTTCGTTAATTTTTATCAATTTTCAATGTAAGTATGTTGAAATTGGCAATGAAATTTAACACAGCTTGCACAAACATTGATACGCTTCAGTGGTGTGAATCCAAGCTGGCGATTTCCACTTTTTGACCATGATTTATGGGTCAGATTTTTTTGCATTTGAGACGTATTTATCATTTACATACAATTTTATTAAACTGAAAGATTCAATAATAGGGTTAGTTATAGAAACATGAAAACCTCTGTTAATTCAAATTATAATATTATTATATTTTGAAGAGATTTTACAAATCACTTTCCTTCAAGCATTTAATATCTATGAAATACTATACATTCTTTTTAATCGTTTTCACATCTCCTGCGAACAGCTACTACTAGAACAAAAAGTTCATGAAGCGAAGGAACATTGAAATATTTGAATTCAATTTCTTATGTACTTTCATCCTATTTCTATCCATGTTTCACAAAAATCTGATTTTGCAAGATTAAAAATTGAACTTTGCCTAATTCTGTCAATCCAATTACTTTTCTGTTGTTTAAATAGAATGCTAACAATCTCGGATTTTCTTCCTCTCGGTATTCAAATTATATAGTAGTAATTAGGTCCGTTTGCGTTTTTAATGATGTAATCAAGATTTAAGAACTAATTTAATCATTCTTAAGAAATTTATTTTTCTTATGTTCCCTTTCTTTTAACCAATTTATCTGAAACTAATTTGTGCTCATTATCAATCCTATAACTAGTTTTTATAATAATTTGCAAGATAGATGGGATGGAAAAAACATCTCTTTGGAACTTCCTTGTTGTTCATTTTTTCTTCTTTCAAATTAATGCAGCATATAATGTTTGAAACGCGACGCGTGAATATGAACAATATTTGAAACTAACTCCTAAGTCGAAAATGATTAGAAACATCCATACCTCACAAGTAACAAGAAAATGAAGATGAAATGATTAATAGACACAAGAAAGCATTTGTCATAGGAATTTAGGAATGTTAGTAACTTATAATCGGAAGTGAAAACTTCTAAATATTGATGTTTTTAAAAACAATAGTACATGATCATTATTTGTTTCAGAATGGAGTCGATAAAGATATCGAGAACAGTTTATCCCATTTTATTTTGGACGATAAAAAAAGATCTATGCCACAATCGAATTTATGGGATAATATAAATTTACCTAAGCTGCCAAAACCGCAGAGTTTATCACCAATTCCTCTCAAAAATGTATGTACAGTTGAAGAATTGGAAAGAGGGCTCATTGCTAATAGACCACCGCCAGGTCTTTGCAAACCCCATCAAACTCAGCCAAAATCCCAACAGCAACCACAACACCCACAACACAAACCGGACGGTTCATTTTTATTTGAAAATCTGAATTTGAATGAGAAATTTCCAATCAACAATGGACTTTTACCACCACGTTTTCCACCACCTGGATTGGGTGTACCTACTCTAGTAGTTCCTCCCAATATGAGACTACCACCACCTCCACAATTTATGCAACATCACAGATTATTACCCAGTAAGTCTATTTCATATTTGATTATTTTTTTCATCCTCACATTGTTATGGCTTATTAAATTCAAACTAAAAGACAAAGAGTTCATTAATTAATTCATGTCGTGGAAGTTTGAATCGTTTATAGAAACGAAACGAAAATTCAAACTTGCAAAATCTGATAAATTATCGTTATTTATTATCGTGATTGAACTCCTTGGACCTGAAAACATCGTCCAAAAATACACTGCAAGACTTTTTGGTCTCTAACAGCTGAATATTGTGCTATTCAAATACTGATTCGTTTCAATAAACGACTCAAACTTCAGCAACTTAATTCATTCTCAAAATTTCACATTAGTTGAGGACTTAGACTGGATATTTAAAATTTCTTGAAGAATCTCACAAAACGTAAAAGTGAAACTGACGGTGGATTGGTGTAACTTTTGATAGAATTGTTCCATCAAATAATCAATGTTTAACATTCGAATCACGTTCAATGAAAAGATATGTGCATCAATCCGCCGTTAGTTTCAGCTTGAACCGCAAAACATTGTTGTTAATATGCGTGTCATTGTTTTTATCCCTTATATTTTTTACTTTATCTTATTAGATCAACCTGGCAATTTATTGAGGTATCCTCTTCCTCCACACTTAATGATACCACCAGGCACGCAAAGACAACCTCTTCGTGGTGCTTTCTGTGGAAATTTCCCAGTAAGTAAATGATTTGTTTTCATTGATTCCAGTGAACTGAAAATCAGCATAATGTTTCTAAACAGCTTGTATTTTTGTAGCCACCACCTCATCCTGCTATGGGATCATCTCTTTTCCTTCGTCCAGATCATCCATTGATGCCTTCATTCTCAGATAGTCAAACAAATCAACAATCGCATAATTTTGCGCACACAGGAAATCAAAGGAATCTGAATAGGCCTTTTCATCATAACGATCAACCAGGAAATCATCAACCATTTTTTAAAAATAATCAATATCCGCAACATCACAATCGGAATAATCAAAGGAACTATTATCATCAACAAAATCATTTTCAAACGGCCAACGGTTTAGGAGATTACGATGAATACGCTGGTCTTATGAGTGTTCGGGAAAAACAGTGGTTAATCAATATTCAGTTACTGCAATTGAATACAAATCAACCATACGTTGATGATTATTATTATACAGTTTTCTGTAATAGGCAGAATAGGCAAAATAGAAATCGAGATCAAAGGGATAGAAATCAACGTAATCATAATGGAAATCACAGGGATTCGAGGTATGTTTCTTTTGATTATTCATGAATACTTGAGTAAATGGGCGTTAAGGTGCATAAAGAATTCAACTTTTCTGGTAGAACGACATGTTTCTGGTAGTTGGCAATTTTCATTCTTTTATTAAAATTTTACGAATATGCGATTCTTTTGCCTCATTCTTTGTACGTTATATTCTAAGAACTAGTTCATTAACAATTTTAATTATCAATTCCTTTCGCATGTTCTTGATTTTCATTTATACTCATATTTTATTAATTCAAAATGAGTCTGAATGAAATCTGCTTATATCATTTCAAAGGCTTTTGCAAAATACTCTGTGTGTGTATATAATAAAATCTGTTTTTTCTACAGAAAAATGTATTTCTTTTCAGTCAAGTTATTGTAATATTTTTACATTAAGTTGTCCATAAATAATTCACTTGTAATGATTTTGATTACTTTTTATGTTGTATATATTTTCTAATTATATGAAAAATACATATCGCGAAATGTATACAACAAAGATGAGAAACTTTGTTCTTATTGAATTGTGAATTCCAACTTATGTACAATTGATTCGTATGGCAGTTGGAACACATTGTCTCTTTTTAGGAAGCGTTCAGATATTATGTCACGCTCTGGGAGGAGGGGTAGCAGTTCGATAATACCATGCATTTTTATTGAACAAAAAACATTTTTGTTTCAAAGACAATTATCGTGTATAGCATATATAATGTGATGTGATATGAAGGGGGAGGCAAGGGCCCAGCGCAATGTGATATGCGAGTGGGGGGAGAGTGAAATGAGCCAGAAATAGCGTGACGTAATACATGAACGTCTCCTTATGGTCTTGGTACTATATTATATATAGTATAGTGTTGATGATTTATCCAAAATAATAACGGCTTTCCAAATTCTGAAGTTATTGTTGATTCCTCACATTGATTGCTTCTCTTTTTTTTTAGAGACAAAGATCAACCACACCTCATTTCTAAAGTGGTGTATACACCAACACAATTCGAAAATTCATTAGGAAAACTTCAATGTGGCAGTGTAACAGCACCTCGTAAAATTATTGACATGGATGTTGTTCCTAACAGTGATCCTCAGTCTACTTCCTTGTCACAGCAGAAAGATACGAAGAAGACACGACAACTGCTTCTTGAAATCGAAAGGGTAATAATTTGATATTCAAGAATATTGTGAATCGTTTTACAATAGGACACGTTTTTTAAAATAATTACACATTCTTCAAATTCAACTATAGCCTGAGAATACACATGAGATTCAAGATTTTCTGTATTCTACTTTTTGCAGTTATATAATATACAGCTGGAGCTTGAAGACTTGAGTAATCCTTTGGCCTCACTTACAAATCAACAACCTCAAGAAGGGGAAAATGAAAACATTCCTGTTAAAAAAACTGCTCCAGAATTGATCAGTATGATGCTGGTATCGTTTTCACAATTAATTCAGGATGATAAATTAACTGGTATTCTCAGTATTCGTAAAGGAAAGGTAAGGAAATTGAAGTTAAAGTCTTCAAAAGTTTTCTTAATTTCTCGTCTTTTTTCAATGATTTTTTGATGATGGGTGCTTTTATTTTAATCATGTCTTGATTGATTGTACTTTTTTCAAGTGGAATAATAATTGACTGGTCATTTGTTACAGACTTTATTGTTACGATTTTTGCCACACGTGACTTTACCGCAATATAGTAAACATTTATTGGAAATTTGGAAGAATATATTTCTGGGACTTAACATCATTGGCCGGAGAGATAGTCATTTGTTGGCCAACTTGTTTCCAGAGTTTCAAAATTGGATTGAAAGTATCACTGATTTTGAAACACTCATTCAGTTGGTAACAAAATTTTCAACGTCTTCTATAATTTCGTCTAAAAACAACAGCTTAGCTTTTGCTATTACCAATAAGGTTAGTACTTGTTTGAATGATTTTTTAAATTGTAAATGGCTGTGATAAATTACAGATTAAGAAAAGAGTTGGAGTAAAATATTTCGTTGATTAGTTAATCATCTTTGATCAAGATGCTTTAATGATCATTGTCATCTGAATTTCCTATTTTGTCATCGATTTCGAATGTCATTACAATATTCTTTTTTTGGTTTTTTTTTTGTAACGAACTCGAATGTATTTGATTATATATATTTCAGTTTGGTGTATCTGTAATAGCATCAATCGTAGAACAAGGAGCAACGTTATTCCCAACGGAGAACAATAAACAATCCATTCCTGTGTGGTCAAATTTTATAAACAGTTTAATTGAAGCAATTGGGGACTCTCATCCTTGTGTCGCGCCTTGTCGACCAATCGCTGCAAACACGCTCAATCAACATCTAAAACGCATGTCTAGTATAAAAGTTGAGGATTATGCAGTGTTAGAACTGTTTTTAACAGATGTTAATCCATCATCAAACACTTGAGTAATATGAAATTGCGTGAATAAATTTTATGTTTTTTCTATTTACACATTTTTCATATAAATAATCAGAGGAATTTATTGCGTTGAAGAATAACACGACTTTGAAATTATTTCAATAATCGTTCAAATAATTACGAATATCGAAGTTTGTTGTGTGTAATGTACCATTACATAAACGCTCGTCAGATACCATCATTTTGCATAGTAAAAGAGGATGATGTAGAATCAAATTTGAATTTAAAGACTATAATATTTTTTTCTATTACATCTTATGAACAATCGTTTCATATCCACTATGCTAATTGATATTTTAATCAACGTTTACTAGAGTATCTTTTTAACTTCGTTTCTAATGCTTTATTTTTTTATATGTCTTATGCGAATATGTGTACACCGTGAGACTATCGCATGTACTAACGATCATAAAACTGTTTTATTACAATCGTATAGCGGATAAAACAATGGTATGATCGATTGTATAAAAGAATCTCCTTGTATTCACATTTTATGTAGCGTTAAAATCATATTAACAAATTAATTTTAGTTCGTGATTGAAAACAAGGTTTTGTTTCATTTAAATACGATGTGACATTTACAAGTTAGCAAAGCCAATTCAGTGAATTCAACGTATGTTTTATCGTTTAAGTTGCACCACAACCCTATGATGGTAGAAAATTTTATTACAAATCGAAATTCCACTCAACAAACACATGTGATTCATTGAATTAGACTGCGGTTACGAAACAAAATTTAAGCGAAAATAAGATGGAAATCTTGTCAGCTTGGAAGACGTTTTATCTGAGACAATGTTATTTGGCCAATCACATGAATTGTGATCAGTTTGAAGATGAAAGAGAAGACGAATTGCAAGGATTTATTTGCAATATTATAAAGAAATATAAAATCTATTTCATAAATTATATGATAACATGGCCTTTAGTATATAATGTAAGTTGATTACTTTATATCACAGAATATATTGAAACAATATTATCATATGTACTTTCTAGTTTGTACATAAAGAGATGCTAATGAGTGAATGACTTTGTGTATTTTGTAACTATATGTGAAAAGATCTTCTGTTTTCCGCTATTCTAATACTAAGACTTATTGCAACAACGTGGACAAGACGTTGAACAAAGTTTAACTTGTTACTTTATAACCTCTATGATAGATGTAAAAATATAAGTACTTTCGTTTGTATATCTCATTTATAATGAAAACAAAAAAAACTTGCAATCAATAGACCGAAAGAATACGGTTAATTATTCCTGTATTGCATTATTTTCGACTTTTTGAGATTATACAGTTCATTGTTTAATCTTTTTAGGATATATAATGATTTCTTGTTTTATTTCAGTTCTTTTTCTTCTCAACGATCAATAAACTTGGTATTCCAATTTCCAAAATGTATGAGATTATCAATTGTAAATTACGCGATTAAAAGTTTATTACTGCAGGTAATTATGAGATTTTATTTCTTCTTCCATTCTTGCAATCAATTTTTCCCTTCTGATGTTTCAAAACAATTTACTGGAAGTCATAATAGGTGAACAAAATTATCATTTATAATTGAAAATTTGGTAGTCTTATTACTAAAACTAATCTGAGTAATATTAGATTATAAATTGTAAAATTCGGAACTCAAAAGCTACATACTGTTCGTACTGGACGGGTAGATTGTTTCACAGTGATCTATGTAGATCTATGTTCTATAGTTAACATTCTGGATGCTTTTCTATCATTTTCGTTTCAAGGGGGCGAGGGGAAAACGCAAATTTTGCGACAACTTTCATCAAAATATACGCAATCGGTACAATTTTAAAGTAAATAACAATGAATTACATGCTTGAGATTGCGCACTGCCGCGCAATTTGAATTTCCCAATGATTTCTCTTTTACAATTTAATTTTTCAGCCTTCAGAAATCATTGGAAAATTCAAATTGCGCGGCAGTGCGCAATCTCAAGTATATAATTAATTATTATCATTGAACTCTATATCATACTGAAAGGCGCACTTCTCATGTTTTCTATAGTATAGTCCGGTGAGATTTTGAATTTCGAGTGGGATGCTATCTCTCTTCAAGAATAAATGCGACTATAGTTCATTAATATAAACAAAAGAGAAAGCTTCCCACTCAAAGCAACCTTCTCTCTTGCACTAAGCCCACCGGTCATTTTTGAGAAGTGCGCTTTCCAGTATGATATAGAGTTCAATGATTATTATTCACTTTAAATTAACTTTTTTTCATTAATTGCTTGATATATTCAAATTCAAAATCGATAATAATTGAGTAGATACCTGAGATTGGAATCTAAATACAAATTTGGGTTTCTACAAGGTTTGCTGCGTTTGCAGATATTGAGAAATGAAATTGCAAACAATTTTTGACAATTAAAGGTTATTACTTTTGAAATGCTCTTATGCTCGCCAGAAATAAGTAAAAGACGGTAACTTATATTTAGAGTCTAATTCTACTCGTGGATTTTATTATTATTCATTAAAAATTTCCGTTGAACGTATAATTTATTGAAAAAGTTGACGCAAAATTTGACTCGCTTCTTTGAGTGATTGAGTGCTTTGAATACAGAAAAACTTCTATACGGATTTATTCACTTGCTGTACTTCAAGTAGTGTTTGATGTTTTTTGTTCTTGATGCGAATTTCAATCTCGATCCGCTGAGAAAAGTTTATAGTTGAATTTTCTATGACTCTCCAATGAAATTTACTGTAATACAGGGAAATTTACTGTGGTATAAAAATAGAAACCTAATCAAATTTACAATGTTTTACAGTAAATTCCATTAGGAGTCAGTATATTCTTCCATTCCTAAGATGCCATAGTAAATTTAACTCTCAATTTTTCTCAGTGTAGGTTGGAGTGTATCCTGACGAAGTGTAATTTTGCATGAGATAAAAAGGGGTAATCGACTAGACACCCGTACAGCACAACCACCGATCCTCCACCTAGGACTTCGGTGGACTGGAGGTGGAGAATTGGTGGAGAAATGGGAGCCGTGGAAATAAGGGAGAAATACGGGAGAGTCTCCGTTGAGGCGACGGAGAAATGTCCGCTCCCTGTATTTTCGATATAATTCTTATTGGTGCATTTACGTAACCAAATCTGAATGTATGAATTCACGAATTTAAGTTTTACTGAAAACAGAAGGGGTGGACATTTCTCCGTCGCCTCTCCGTTGCCTCAACGGAGACTCTCCCATATTTCTCTCTTATTTCCACGGCTCCCATTTCTCCACCAATTCTCCACCTCCAGTCGATCGAAGTCTTAGGTGGAGGATCGGTGGTTGTGCTGTACGGGCATTTTCAGAATTATATATAACTGTATGTAGTTTGTGTATAAATTATGTATAATTTTAGGCATATTTTCTCATGGGTAGAGATGGAATAGTTTTTATCGATATTTCATAAAATTTTCTTAGTACTAAAAATAAAAAAAAAAATAAAAAGCATCAAAGGTTTTCAAAGACTGACAATTTCTATCTTATTCAACCTCTCCCTATATTTTATAGAGCTAAAATAATATGAATGGCATCTCAATGTGTCGTTTCTCTTCCGCGTGCTCGGTCTATATATTATACATCAATGATACGTTTGAAGAACTCTTTAATTGTTCAAAAACCCCACCCAACGTAGAACAATTTCAATAAAGGTCAATTATATCAACCTACTCCCACTTATCTCATAATGGCAATTAGTACTCATTCTTACAATTTTATTCATTTCTCTTTCTTTTTCTCCTTCTTATACTTTCCTTTGCCCTTAGTTTGTCTACATCATTCATGTTTTCTCGAGTCTATTCTTAGGCTGTTCACTCTGTTTATTTTTCTCTATTGCTGCCAGTTAATGTCATCCATGTTACTTCCTTGAGAATATGTTCCCGAAGAGAACATAAAGCTTCAGTGAACGTTCAGATTAGATCTGTATAGATCGGACCGAAGGTTCATGAAAGCTAACTTTTAGATCCACAAACGTTTGTCAAAGGTACTACGAACGTTGAAATGTCCGCCTCAAAATACTTTCAGGAAACATAGATGGAACGTTCATTGAAGGTTCATCGAAGGTTTGTGGAAGCTTCACAAAAATATCTATACTTAGATTAATTTGTAATAATTTATGTTTATTGATCAATTTAATTTCCATATAAATTGATCAAAATAATATAAGTATAGATATTTTTGTGAAGCTTCGTCAAACCTTCGATGAACCTTCAACGAACGTTCCATCTATGTTTCCTGAGCGTATTTCGAGGCGGACATTTCAACGTCCGTAGAACTTTTGTCAAACGTTTGTGAATCTAACAGTTAGCTCTAATGAACCTTCGGCCCGATCTATACACATCTGATCTGAACGTTTGCTGAAGCTTCATGTTCTCTTCGGGTTGATAGAATTGATTTTGGACTGTTTGATGTTCTTTGCGTACAGGGACGAATTCAGAGCGGGGTTTTAGGGGTTTGCGCCCTGGGACCCCGCATATAATAGGAGCCTCCACAATCTGGAATTCCGTGATTTTTCAATATCATTCTTATATAAGTGATATATAATACGTGGAAACTCTATTGAAATTGCCAAACAAATCTGGATGAATCATCCCGAGTGGAAAAATTTTCAAAATTATATATAATTTTTATATAATTCAGATATAATTAGATATAAATTTTATACAATTTTGAAAATTTTTCCACTCGGGATGGGACAAAAATCGAGCAGAAACGGGCAGATCCGGATAGGTTCCTGCCTGGTTCCGTCGGTTTTTGTCCCAGAAACTGCGAGGATTTGCTTGGCATTTTCAGCTGGGAAATTAATCCAACAGTAAAATCCGTTTCATGATGGATAATGACCCCCACAATTCTTCGCCTTGACAAGGAAGACTTATTAATCATAAACAAACTATCTTTAGATCGAGTAAAATTTGTTAACATAGTTATTTGATTGACATAAATTTGGAATAATTTTTCTTAGTGCGTCATAAAATTCTATGAGTACCCATGGATTCATTCTTATTTCCAAAAATATGTATGAAAATATGTAGATTTCTCCGATTTACCAGCAGAGATGGGCAGCCTCAATTACTTTTTGTACTTGAAGTACTTTCCTATTTTCATGAAATAGAGATTTTGAACGTCAAAGTAAAAAGTACTAGACAAGAACAAGCACTTTAAGTAGGAAAAGTAATTGAGGTTGCCCATCTCTGCTCACCAGTGAGCTTGAAAAATCCATGTTGTGACGATCTGAACCGATAATTTATTGTGTACACTGAGAGAAAAATCAGCTTATTCCTAAGAACATATTTTCTTGGTCTGAGAATATAAATTTGTTTCTTATCTGAAGCAGATACTTACTTGGGGTAAGAAAATTTTCTCCATATCACGTTGTATAGCTTCAAACTGAGTAAATGTTTTTTTCGTTTCAAAAGGTATTCTTGAGAATCAAGAAAATATCGGATTGGACTCCGTCAATCCAATATTTTCTTGGTTTAAGATTTTTTTCTCTCAGTGTAACAAATATTAATATATCTCATACTAACATTTTATTGAATTGAATTAGCTTTAAATTATTTTTTACAGAGAGAAAATTGCTGTAATTATAGGAACAGCATTAAATTGCTGTAAAATATACCGAAATTCCTGTGCAATCAACCAAAGTCTCCGATAAAAATGAAAATTTGCTGCAGTGGTCACATAAATTGCGATAAATCTAATAGATATTGCGGTACAAATTACAGTAATTTAATGTTATCCCTATATTTATCGAACGTAAGGTAAATTTTACAGCAAATTTTTCTCTGTGTTTAATACGTTTTGCGGACAGCGTTCCAAAGCAACACAGAGGGTTACAAATGCTAAGAACGTGTTTGGAAACTCCTACGAACACGCTTAGAACTTCCAAATGAGACTGTTTCAAATAATTATGTGCTATGCACCTCCATAGAATATCTGGACGACATCATCCATAATAGTCTCATTTGCACATTCTTTTCACATTCACTGTATCATCACAGCATATTTGAGAAATTCTTGTGTTACTTGGGGTTCATTTACCGGTGCGCTCACCCTACAATAACAAAATCCTCATGTACACGGTAAAGAATATGTTTTAGTTTTTGGGGGAGGGGTGACAGAATTTTTCAAACCAATCAACATTTACCCCAGATAGCAGGAATATGCTCTAAATATTTCGTCTCATAATGTGCCGTAAACATGCAAAGACTCATAGAATGTCAAAACGATGCCTTCATGATGACATCACCTCGCGGTTTGTCCCTAATAACAATGTTTTATGCAGAATTACACTACTATGACGCTATTATTGATACATTTTCCTATCTGGGACTAGAGCTGGAGCTATAATCTGATTCAATGTGATTTTATATAAAACTTATAACAAGTTCCTATACATTTGTATAAAAACTCGATAAAAGTTTTACATAAAATCATATTGAATCAAATTATAGCCTCAGCCCTATCTGGGACATTAGATATATGTTTTTCAAATAATTTTATTCGGAACTTTCCAATTTTCATTTTGATGTCTTGATTTTGGGAGGGAATAAGAGACAACGGCATATGCATATTGTCGGGAAATCTTCAGAGAATTAATAAAAGTAATGTTGCTCCGCTAATAAATAGTTGATTTATTGGGAAAAAAGCCACCACCTGTTGGACAAGTACAGTCGTCAGACGGTTAAATTATTTTTGACCAATCTATAATTATATCGATTGATTGGTCAGAAAGAAATTGAACCGATTATAACTGATGGTCGACTCACGTGAAACGAATTCCAGTTTCATAGTCTTGGTTAACGGATAATTATTTAACACGTATCTGCGTACGTTCACTTCACGTTCTTATATAATTTTTCAACGTATAATGAATGAAAGACAGGGCGTAGAAGAGCTCTGTGTCTTTTATCCATCGTTATGGAGATGTAGGTAGAATTTTATTATTCATGCTGACTATACCGACCGTTCAGCTTGTTACAGAAGCGATTTAACCTTCGTTGACCTCACATGGACGTGTAAAAGCAGCTCACCATACAATATTTCATGTTTGTCCTGTTCATATGGACTTGATGAAAATTTACGAATATGTGGAATATGTTTTTTTTCATATGAAGGGTGGAAAAAATACTCAAAGAGATTGATAAATTTTCAAAATTTTCAATGCTCTTGAAGTTTGAATCGTTTACAGAAACGAAACGAAAAGTCAAACTGTAAAAATCTGATGGATGATCGTTAGTTGTCTTATCAAATTGATTCCTTAGAACTGAAAATATCGCTTAAAGTATATGCTGCGAGATTTTGGGCCCGTGACAACTGAGTATTTTCTTCTTCGATTACTAATTCGTTTCAATAAACGATCCAAACTTCCCCAACATAATTTTCATACAGATATAGTTTTATTCAATCGAAATACCATTGAAATTATTGCACTAATCATAAAATGTGATTCGAAATTCTTACATGATCGCGTTGTTGTGGAACGATAACCGTCACAAAACGGGAAGACCCTGGTGGAAAAAATTATCTGCAAATCTCTGAGAATTCGAGAGGTTTTCAGTGAAAAGTGTGTCAGAGATATTTATGATTATTCAGATAAAATTTTGAGTGAAAAATGTGTCTAATATGCAAGAGCTTTTCAGAATTTTTCAGAGATTTTCAGAGAGATTCTTTTCACTAGGAAAAGCAGTCGTTTCTCTCCGAATCTTTTACCCAAGTAGCACAAGAACTTTTCAAATATGCTATGATGATACAATGAATATGAAAAGAATGTGCAAATAAGACTATTTTGGATAAATTCATCAAGATATTCTATGGAGATGCATGGTACATAATTGTTCAAAACAGTCTCATTTGGAAATTCTAAGCGTGTTCGTAGAATTTTCCAAACACGTTCTTAGCATTTGTAACCTCCTGTATTGCTTGGATAATACAAGGCGAAATTTCTGTCCTGTTTATCGTTTTGCATATGTCAAATTCAATGAAATTATCTGAGATATTTATTAGAGGAATGATAATGTACGAAAGTGGATCGAAATACAGTCTATTTTCAGCTTCATCAGACTGAAAGTCTTTCAACGTTCATAGAACTTTCTAATTGAATTAATTTCTTTAACCGAAATATTCAGTTGGAAAGGGATCGAGTCGAAACTTTACTCGGAAGTCAATCATTGATCCACGTTAATTTTAGTTGGAACACATATAAAATTATTATATCCGGATTATATACATATATATAGAAATAATTCCGAAGAAGACGTACAAGATTTTTTCAATCGTGATTGCAATTGAAGGAGTTTCACATGATATCGATATCCAATTGAACAACAGATGTCCATATATTCATGCAACTGGAAAATAATAATGTTTGAAATAAAAATTGAATTCTAAAAGTATCTGAAGTTTTCAATAAAATCCATAACAGTTTCATCCATCATATTTGTTTTGAAATCAAAAGCATACTTTTCAAGTTGATTGGAAACTGTTTTTCAGTCAGACCCTTCTTATTTTCTGTTATATGTTTATAATCTTGACAAAAACGAAGAAGAAGAACCATTTGAGAACATTAAAAGATAAGCTGCTGACCGAACTTCATGAGTGCAGTAAAATCTCTTTGAAATTGAAATTAAAGCTCTGCTATCGTGTTCTCTATTTCTTCCCTTTTGTACCACATACACCTTCCTCTACATTCTTTAACCCACGTTCCTCGGCATGCCGTTCGATTCTCTAAAAGCGAGCGGCACCTAAGTAGAAGCAACGCCTCGCACTTTGGAAATTGGCTCCTAAATCGTGGATGGGGATGATTCCGATTGGAGGTAGTTTGTGAATTATCAGACTACCACTACCATTCCCCCTCATCCTCTTATAGTCAGATGGAGTAGCTCTTCTCTTCTACCTTCAATCTTCCTTCCATTTCGTTCTACGTTCACATCCTTTCCTATATCTATCCTGTTCTTCTGTTTTCCTCCTTGTCTGTTACCTTCTGTTCTATCTATACTTATACCAACTTTCTTCTCGAGCAAGCGGGCTAAGCAATCAGTTAATTCAGTTGGTTAATGTGAGATTTTCCCTTTTTTCATCCAAAAAAATTTCTGAGTAGACGATGGATGTACTATCTGATGGAATTATCATTTTCAGTACTAGATTCTCCATTCATATTTCATAATATTTTTATCAGTTAGGTTTTTTTGCATTTGATTGACATTTCATCAGTATCCCATGTGAAATGAACGTTTCAAATATGAGAATATGTATCAAATTGGAAGAAGGTTTCATTAATCAAGCACTGTTTACTGAAAGTGAAGAAAATAACATGAAGCTTGTAAAAATTCTCAGAATATCTTCAACTGAGGTACACTGAGAGAAAAAATTTCCGGCAACAATGAAATATTTAGTTAAATAGTCGCCATCAAATACTTAATTGATTTGAATAAACTTTCATTCACTCGATTGAATATTCTTTCAATCAAACAAATATTTAATATGCTATGGAATATTTCATCAATTGAAACAGTTATTTAATTGAGTCAATTAAAGTTTATTTAAATCAATTAAGTATTTTATGGTGACTATTCAACTAAATGTTTCATTGTTCCCGGAAATTTTTTCTCTCAGTGTATGTAATCTCCAAAATATATCGGAACATGAATTTACGTTCACATCTCGTTGGAGTTTGAATCATTTATTGAAACGAATTCATAATCGATCATGATAACCTGTTAATTTTGTGCAGCCTTATACTATTCCACGGAGAGAAAAAATTTGCTGACGCAGCAAATCGAGGTATTATATATAGAATAGCAAAATTTTTTGCTGACCTAGCTAAAAATTGGCTATAACAGCAATCGTGTTAGCTACGACAGCAATTTTTTAGCTGTAGCAGCAAGAAATGTTTGCTCCGCCAGCAAATTTTCAGTATTATATACAGAATAGCAAACAAATTTTGCTGGGATAGCAAACATTTTTTGCTGCCACAGCTAAAAATTCGCTGTCGCAGCTAACAAGATTGCTGGAACAGCAAATAGTTTGCTGTCACAGCGAAAAATTTGCTGCTCTGGCAAAAGGAACCCAGCAAAAGTAGATTTCGCTGCCACAGCGAATTCCTTTTTCTCCGTGTCCAGTCTTGGAAACTTGATGACCAAACTTCGGTAAAAATCTCGCATTTCGATATACCATTGTCATCGTTATGTTCTTGAAGTTTGAATCGTTCATAGAAACGAAACGAAAATTCCAATTCACTAAATGCTGAACAAATTGCAAATGCAGCAAACTGTCGAAAACGTACCACAACAGTTTGAAGCAATTTTAAGGGACGTTGCGTCGTCAAATACGCAAGAATATGCTGTAAATCTAGGATTTTAGCTTGAGTGGTTATCGTGTTGCTAGGAAGTTGCTTGGTTTCATGAAACTCTCAATCACAAGCGTAACAAATTCCCAGCAACTTTACGGAAATTTGATAAAAAACTTAAGCAACTTTTGTTGTATGGGATTGGGATACATCTTCTCGAATGAACTCCTTAGAATTGGAAACATCATTTAACGTGATACCAGCGCTATAATTTTTACGGGGCAAACAGCACTCCTTCAGCAGTTCAAGAAATGCTGTACAGAGAGATATTTTGAATTAATGTACGTATTTTTATGTAGTTCGTCCCGAAGAAATTTTCAAAAGCCCAGCCGCTGGTATCCCTTTAAAGAATGTACTACAAGATTTTGGGTCTTTAACAGCTGAGTATTTTGTTATTCGATTGAAATTTCGTTTCAATACACGATTCAAACTTCCGCCGCATGTCGTCATTTTATTCGTGTTGTATGTGGTAATGCGATTGTGTAGCCGATTTCACGTAATTGTATTTTGGATTGGAAAAAATGTTTTCACGTCTTCTCATTTGGTATGTGATCATGATGATAAATGCGAGGTTAATTGTTATGAAAGGGAAAATTATCCTTCGGTGCCGACCCATATAGGACAGTCACCGATGAAATCACGTCACCTCTCCGTGGAATCAAGGGAGAAGAAAGGGAGTGGTGGATCCAACGTGGCTCAACGGAGCCCTGACTAAACAAACCCATTGATTCTTGGCCAAACTTATTGAATCATGCACAATGTTCTGACCGAATCCTATTCAACTATGTCCAATGAGATTTGATCAGATAAGTGTATTGTTGTCAATGTGATTCTCATTGAATCTCGCCAAATCTGATTGAATCTTGCACAATGTTCTGACCAAACCCCATAGAATTTCATTTCATCAGATTCTATGGATTTTTTTAACCAGCGAGAAGTAGCGTAGAGGCAACGGAGAAATGTCCGGACCGTTTTTTCGAGTGGACGTTTCATTGTCGCCTTTACTTGGTTTCTTTAACAGGAATCTAGTATAAATTTCATTGCTATTGGATAACAGGGAGCGGGAATATGCGCGTTCGCAAAATCACAATTTTCGATAATATATTTCCTTCCCCGTTCTTCTGTAAGGATGCCATTGAAACTTATATGGGACCATTATCAACTTTGTATGTAACTGTGGTGAAAACTTCCTAGGACTACATATCCATCCACACAGACAGATAAGCACCAAATCAAATGTTTCCCCGAGTTCGGAGAAACATTTTGGTCTGAGAAATTTTCATTTTGAAAGCAAAAGTATTTTCGGTCACTCGAAACGATCACAAAGCTTCACTCTAACGAGGAAGCAAAATAATTAACCCAAGAATATATACAAAAAGTATTCGCATTTCCCAATTTCCAGTATATGTTATTTGGGATTTTATTGTGTTTTTCTGATTTATCTGTAAACAACTCGGTGTTTTTTGTCGCTTAAGTTTGCCATGAGGAGTATACACGATGTGTATCAGCAGTAGGAGTCCTGGAGTTTAACCTGTAACAAAGAACGATTGACTGTTCTTTCAGAGAATTATTTGAGCCTTATATATTGCTTGTATCTTCTCTCACCACTCACGAGGAACGCTCGATTAGTAATGCAGCTAGCAATTTAGGTATCAAACGTTAACATAGCAATATTGAGCATAACAATATTGAGCCATGATATTACCAATGATCGGTACTACATTGAAAACTAATTTTTATCGAGACCAGACTAAATTTTGTGGCAATATTCAACCACGCTTCAAATGATCCGCACTTTCAATAGAATCCATTGTTCAGTCAATGTTGGACTAAGGATGAACCTACACGGAGAAAAAGGTATCTTGAAAAATACCATAATTCATGGATTTTTGGCGTTGGTCCAACCCGAGTCACAATATTTACGTGAAGATACCTCTAAAAGTACCATAATGGCTTGGACTTTTATAAGGAAGGTACCATACTTCTTTATAAAAGTCCAAGAAATTATGGGACTTTCAGAGGTTCGTTCACGTAAATATTTTCACTCGGGTCAGACCAACGCCAAAAATCTATAAATTATGGTATTTTTCAAGATATCTGTTTTCTCAGTGTAGTAAGCGCCAAGCCTGGCGGAATTGTGAATAAATGGTAGGCTGATAACCTTTTTCTGGTGGTCCCTGCAGGCCTCTGAACTCGCCATTATGTCACTAGCTGATATTTAATCGTATCTGTGCTACAATTGTTATGTGCAAAATGGGTTGCTTTACATTGAGCAACTCAATTTTGTTGTCTTCCTGATCATTCTTAAATGTATTTTTTAAGGTCGGATTTTTCGCTGGGCTCTGAAGGCTACGATAGGCTCAAAAGAAGTCTATTTTGAGCGTAAATGAGGCACAACAAACAGTCGCCGGCAAAATGAAACAAGCTGAAATTCAGTCAATTTTCAAAATAAGACGCAGCCAATCTAAGCCACACTCTTTACAGTGTATGGGACGTCACATTTTGTCTCATTCCGAACTTCCTCTTTGTACTGAAACTGGCAAAAACTCTCATTTTGGAAAGAATCATTTCAGACCAATTGTGGAACATTTCAATAAATACCCTGGCGACAAAAGTTGCAGTGCAACTGTTGCTTCAGTGTTGCTGCACCAGTTTGTGTTCTATTGTTGGGAAATTGTTTGATCTCACGTGTCATAGCTTTATGTATTCAAATATCACTGCAGCGTCATGACGACAAAAATTCCAAGTTTGCTGTATATTGCTGCGCATTTGGCGACGCACCCTCTCAGCAACTTCTCAACAACAGTTGCTCCGAGTTCTTGGGAAATTCTTGTGAATTTTGCTAGCACTTTGCTGTCTGGGTATATTGAAAAATTTCAGATACAATGGTTTCGGTAGTTATTTCATCAGTATACTCATACCTAGATAGCAGATGAGTTCTAGAAAAGTTTTGTTATCAATGAATTGCAATCATTATGAAATCTTTCAGGACTGTCCGAAGTATTAATAATAATACAAGAAGTTCTAAGAACATTCGAGCACAGTCTTGAAACTTCTTGTGTTACTTGGAGCTGTACAGTCCGGATAGGTATTGATATGTTCTATTTAAAGCATCATGCTATTTCGATTGAGTGTTCTTTGAAAATCACTCAGGAAATCTTGATATTCAAAATTTACGATAGACTCATAGGAATTGAAATTCTCGATTCGTTGTCCATTCACAATTCCACGATGTTCCCAAAGAATTTTACAACGAATTTATCAATTTCAATATTATGCAAACATCAACATTGAAAATGTCTCATCGATTAAATATTCTAGAGGTTGTAATATACTCCATCAGGATTTTTCAGATTCTTTTCAGGGTTTTTGAAGAGTGCTCCTAACAATTGAAGAATTTTCTACGAGTTCTCTGAAAACTTTCAATATTGTCTGAGTATTGATTAACGGGTCTGCAAACGGAAAAACAGTTTCCCTACATATTGGAAGTTCTTCTTCGTGAATCTTAATGTTTGTCAAGCCAAGGGCAGAATATCATATTTTTGAAGTTTAAGAGTTATCTGAAAATTGAAATGAAACTTCAAAAATGATCTGCACGTTTGTGTTGTGCTAGTTCTAATAAAATTTTCAGATGTGATATTCATTTCGGTTCGATAAAAGATCTGAACTGTAATGACATTAGGTTCATTAAGAATGATTGTCCACAGTCACGAATATAAGATTCCAGGATCTAATGATGTTTTCAACAATTCCTTATTCTGAACCGAAAGAAAATATGAATGATAAAACACTGCATCGACATCACACACAAACGTAATTATCTTCACAATATATTTATTCTTTCGAGAATTCACGGTAAATATAAGCGAAAAATTTTTATGATAAATTACACAGCTTATCTGAGAGACTGCGAAAAAGATTAACTCGTAATTATCTTCCTTCTTTCATACTTTAAAGGCACATTCCTAATTACTTAGAAATACAATTATGAGCACCACAGAATGTACTCAACTTCATCAATTTTATTAATATTTCCATTACTCCACTTCAAACTGAAAGATAACGAATTCTTCATTACATTTAGTTTCCGTAAATTTTCCAACTGAAAGTCTTGATATTGTTACGAAATCCGTTTATCTGCTCCTTTCACTCGTTAAAGTTTTCATTTGAATATTCCTCACATTCTTATATTTGATGAAAAATGTTATTCTAAATAAGATCTAGATTGCAGTGTTTGTAAAATAAAGAATCATACAGGAATTCCGTTCATATCGTTTATCGCAGGGAAGAAGACGATTTCAATGTTTTTCGATATCTTTGAGATTTCAAATGCCACATTAAGCCATTCATTTACGAATGTTGAATTTCTCGATTCAATTAATGTAGTGCAAGCGATCCAGATTAGAATGCAAATACGATGCAAAAGCTGTTCACAATATGACTATCTAAATTATTTCAGTGCGATGCAGTGAATTGTTATAAACTCAATCCAATATTGTATATTTAGAATATTAGTAGAATACGATTATAGAAATCTAATGGGAATAACAATTGGGGGAGAAAGTGTACAAAATTGTTGAAACGAATGAGTCTAACCCTTGCACGGGGAGGAAAATATTCGCTGCGACAGCGAAATCTGATTTCGCTGGGCCCTTCTTTGCTGGAGCAGTAATTTTCTTGCTGTGAAAGCAATCCATTTGCTATCACAGCAATGTTATTGGTTATAATGGAGACTTTTAGCTGCAGTAGTGAAAAATCGCTATGGTAGTCAACCAGGCTGCTGTGATAGCAAATAGTTTCTTGTCATAGCAAAAGATTTGCTGCTCTAGCAAGAGAGACCTAGCAAAATTATATTTCACAGATTTCAATTAAATGCCACATTGAATTTCATTACCATGATAAAAAAATGATCATATCTTATTAGATTGAATGAGTCAAGAAATTCTCACAATCAAGATAGAATACTATACAGGACAGCTGCACACGAAGAAAAAAGAATTCGCTATGCCAGCATAAAATGATTTTGCTGGGTACATTTTGCCGGAGCAGAAAATTTTTAATTATGGCAGCAATTTATTTGTTACCACAACAATTTCCTTAGCTACGACAACGATTTTTTTAGCTGTAGAAGCAAAAAATGTTTTGCTCCTCCAGCAAAATTTTTTTGTTATTTTGTATTTAATACCAAAAATTTGGCTACACTGAAAAAAAGGCAGGTCACAGTTATCAAATGATATTCTTGAATATGACCAATCAAATATTCGATACCATTAATCGAATATTCAATAATGTTTATAAATTATGTTTATAATTATCGAATATTTAATAGATATTATTGATATTTAATTGATGTTATCGAATATTTGATTGGTCATATTCAAGAATATCATTTGATAACTGTGATCTGCCTTTTTTTCAGTGTAGTCCAGCGAAAAATACTTCTACTTGCTACTTTAGTGAATGATGCTTCCTCAGAAATCCAGTTAGTTGTGGCAGCGAATTTTTAGCTAGATTAGCAAAAAAATTTGCTATTATATAAATAATATTTGCTATTATATTATATAAATAATACCTAATGAAAGGAGGAAACACAAGAATAAGAATAGTGAACAAGACCAGCAGACATACAAGGTACTAAGGAATAAAATAATCAGAGAATCAAGGAAAGCAAAAGAACAATGGTTGGAGGGGAAATGTCAAGATATAGAAGTGAGATTACAGTTAGGAAAAATTAATGAGGTATATAGGATTGTTAAGAGATTTTTTGGACGAATGAAATCTAGAAGCAGTAAGATTAAAAATTCTCTAGGAAGACAATTGATAAGAACGAAGGAAAAAATAGAACAATGGATTAATCATTTAGAAGATCTGTATAAAGGAAGCTATAACATAGGATTCTTAGAGAGGGAGGAAGATGTCGATGGAGAAGAATTGGGAGATTCAATTTTGAGATCAGAATTCGACCGGGCTTTGAAAGAATTGAAAAATAATAAAGCGCCAGGAATAGATGGCATAAGTGCGGACCTTATCAAAGCCTCCAGCCAGAGAACTCGTGACGCACTGTTTGAATTGGTCAGAGATATGTACGAAATAGGCGAACTACCGAAAGATTTCCAGAAGAATAAAATTGTCGCCATTCCAAAAAAACAAGGAGCAGACAAATGCGAGAACTACAGAACGATTAGTTTAACTTCACATGCCTCGAAAATACTGACAAAAATTATATACAGAAGAATAGAAAATAAAATAGAGAGTAGATTAGCCGAAGATCAGTTTGGTTTTAGGAAAAATAGGGGAACGCGGGAAGCAATATTAGCACTCAGAACAGTCGTAGAGAAAAGTCTAGAGTTAAAAAAGTCTGTGTATATAGGTTTTGTGGATATACAAAAAGCATTCGATAATGTTGATTGGGAGAAGATGTTTACGATTTTGAAAAAGGCAGGAATTAATTTCAGGGATAGGAGAATAATATATGAATTATATAAGAATCAAACCGCAATAATAGAAATAGAGGGTCAAAAAGGAGAAGCACAAATTAGAAGAGGGGTGAGACAAGGATGCTCACTATCGCCATTGGTTTCAATTTGTATATAGAAGAAGCGATGAACGAAGTGAAGGAGCAAGTGCAATTGAAATTACAGATTCAAGGTGAAAATGTAAGTATGTTGAGATTTGCGGATGACATAGCTATATTAGCTACGAGTGGTGCTGAGTTAGAAAATACTCTCAACACTATGAAAAAAATATTACATGAATATTGTATGAATATAAATGAGGACGAAACAAAATTCATGATTTGTACAACAGCGAAAACATCAAGAAGAACGAAAATCAAAATAGATGCAGAGACAATTCAGCGAGTCAAAGAATTTAAATATCTAGGGAGCATAATTACAGAAAACGGTAAAAGCGAAAGAGATATAAGAGCAAGAATAGCACAAGGGAAGCAGGCTTTCCACCAAAAGAAACAGTCACTATGTTCGAAGAATATTAGCTTAGGAGTAAGGAAGAAATTCTTGAAGAGTTACGTTTGGAGCACAGCATTATATGGTTGCGAAACTTGGACAATTGGAAGAACGGCCCAACGAAGACTCGAAGCTTTTGAAATGTGGTGTTATAGAAAGATGCTTAGAATAAAGTGGATAGAGAAAGTAAGAAATGAAGAAGTACTTGAGAAGGTAAATGAAAAAAGAAGTCTCTTGAGACAGGTCGTGAAAAGAAGAAGTAATCTGATAGGACACACATTAAGGCATGATAGCTTATTGAAAACAATATTGGAAGGAAAAATGAATGGTAAAACTCGCAGAGGTAGACCTAGATTGAGTTATATGAAGCAAATTATACAACCCTAGTGAAAATCGAGGATAGAAATGGATAGAAAAATTTGTATTCGCTTCTATCCATTTTCAACGTCATTTCCTGCACCGCTTTTTGACATTGTCCTGAATAGGAATCTAGTTTATCCATTTTAATCCACAAAAATGGATTAGGAAAAGGAAAAATCCGACACAAAATTGGGTGAACTTAGTATTCATTTCTATATACTTTCAATGTCATTTTCTGCACCATTTCTTGATATTCACAAGGATAAGTATTTGTTCCATCTATTTCAATGCATGAAAAGTAGAAAAAAAAATTAATTTTGGTCTCTGATGATGGTCTATTGGCGAGAAATGTGGAAGTTTCAAACTCTGAAAATCTACCGTGCGTGGTATTTTTCATTTACCTATTTTTCACCGTGATTGACCGACCAACCGACCACCCATCCGAATACCGAACCTGCCTACTTACCGCTTAACCTATTCTATCAACTACCTAACGCTTAACCTCCGCTGCTGTACAAGAGTACATGTTATGGTCTGGATAAAGTGCGTCTATAATCACCATGCTTCTCTAGTGGAAATCGAAAAAGGAATGAATTGGATTTCTATCAACTTGAAACCATACGAATCTATTTCTATGACATTTATTCCAAGACGAATGAAAATCATATCCAAATCAAGCCAAATTTGATTCTAATATAATTGTATTCCTGAAAATGCAATCCATTTGAATCTTTAATCCTTTCGAATACCGAATTGAATATATCATTTTTGATCCATGTATTGAATTTTCAAGTCGTCATCATTCTATTCATTTTCATACTGATTGCGGTATAGACATCGAATCCGGTCCAATTATTTTTCATTCCCTATCCATTTCAATCTGAAATTCGGAATACGTTCCTTTTTCAATCGGATTCCTTAAAACCGATGATCTGTATGGATTCCAAGTGGAGAGAAAATCCCATCCAATTCAATCCAAATTTCATTTCAATATAACTTTGTTCATGAAGGTGTAACAAAATTCAATACATTTTTATCCATTTGAATCTTTATCCTCCTTAATCCAAAATTCGGTATATAATTTTTGATCTATGTAATGAATTTTCAAGCCGTAATTATTCAATCCATTTCTATACTGATTACGGTACAGACATTGAATCCGTTTCAATCATTTTTTATTTCCTATCCATTTTAATCATAGATTCGGAATACGGTTGTTTTCAATCGAATTCCTGAAAACCGATAATCTGTATGGATTCCAAGTGTAGAAAAAGCCTATCCAATTCAATCCAAATTTCATTTCCAATACAAGTGTATTGTTGAACATTCAATGAAATTTGATTTATTTGTATGTATTTGAATCTTCAATTCTTTCTCATCCTGAATTCTGTATACAATGGAATCTCGCAATAACACAACTTTTCTTCTTTTTCATTCACGGTTTCTGCCGTGTGTTGAAGAGAGCGGGGTAACATTTCTATTGCGAGGTTCTATAGTGTATACTTTTTATTGCATGTAATGAAATCCAGGATTGGGAATGAATTGAAGACTCAAATGAATACCAATGTAATCAAGTTTCTCACGCTTTCAAGAATGAAGTTATATTGGAATCAAATTTTGATTGAATTGTATAGAATTTTTCTTAATTTGGAATCCATACCGATTGAAGGTTTTCAGGAATTTGATTGAAAAACAATCTTATTCCGAATCTGTGATTGAAATGGATAGAGAATTAGGAATGATTGAAATGGATTCAACGTCTATACCGTAATCAGTATAGAAATGGATTGAACGATGACGACTTGAAAATTCATTACATGGATCAAAAATTATATACCGAATTTTGGATTGAGGAGGATAAAGATTCAAATGGATGAAAATGTGTTAAATTTTGTTACACGTTCATGAATAAAGTTATATTGGAATGAAATTCGAATTGAATTGGATACGATTTTCTCTTCACTTGAAATCCATGCAGATCATCGGTTTTGAGGAATCCAATTGAAAAAGAATCGTATTCCGAATCCTAGATTGAAATGGATAGGGAATAGAAAATTATTAAAACGGATTCCATGTCTATATCGTAATCAGTATAAAAATGGATTGAATGACCATGACTTGGAAATTCATAACATGCGATAGAAATTATATACTGAATTCAACATTGAGATGGATTACAGATTCAAATGGATAAAAATGTATTGAATTTCTTCACACTCCCATGAATACGATTATATTAGAATGAAATTTGGATTGTATTGGATAGACTTTATTCATCTTGGAATAGGCGTCATGGAAATGAATTTGAATGGATTCAGTTGGATAGAATTCCAATCCATTCCAATCCATTCCTATTCTCCATTTTCACTAGGGACGTCATTTTTTATCGGTGAATGCTTCTTATTGCAGAGAGGTTATAGACAACAGAACTAATGTTGACAAACTTCATTCATTCGTAAAACAATAACATCTTTCAAATTGCTCTTATATGAATTCGCGGTGTAGCTTATCGGTTAGGTGTAAAGTTTGTAGATTGTTAGGTAGGTAAATAAGATTTATAGGTTCGATTCCCTGTCAGGTGAGATAGAAAATTGTTCTTGTATTCTTGAGTGATAAAAATCACAAATACTTGTATTAGTACTTTAACTCTATGACGTACATTGGATTAATTTTTTTTTTCATCATACAATTTGTTCAATCTTCTGATCGTAAATATTGATTGATAGTTGTGGTGACTAACTGTTCATAGTTCTCTCAAGTATTTTCAGTAGTTCTAATGACTATTTTTTCTGAGGACATAATGTTACTGACTCGATTTCAATCACATTCACCTCATAGTACGTCCAATCCCAAAAACATAGTTGCTCCTACTATGTCATATGAATTTTTATCAAGAAAAATTTCTAGTTTCTACAACTTCTGTGGTCATTGTGATCCAATTTACATAGTTCATCTAAATATAGCCTACATAGTTCTGAAAACAAAAATTACACAGTTGAGGTGCTATTTCACCAAAATTTTCATAGTTGGTCATACCATTTTTTCCTCTGGGTGAGTGTATGGTGAACATGGTCTAGCTGAGAAAACGTGTCGGAAATGGTTTGTACGTTTCAAAGCTGGTGATTTCGACTTAGATGATAGTGACCTGGCCAGCCGAAAAAATTTGAAGATACTGATTAGGAAACGTTGCTCAATGTAGACTCATGTCAAACCCTTCAAGAATTGTTGACATCATTGGGAATTGACTTATCAACGGTAGGAAAATGTCTGAAAAATTTGGGCATGATCCAGAAGGAAGGACGTTGCATCTCATATGAATTGGAACCAAGGGACATTGAGAGGCGTTTTTTGACGTGTGAACTGCTGCTTCAACAGCAGAGAATAAAAGGTTTCTTGCATAGAATTGTCACTGGCGATGAGAAATGGATCTATTACGACAATCCGAAGCACAGAAAGTCATGGGTCAAGCCCGGCCAACCATCACAATCAGTGGCAAAGCCAAATATCCATGGGTCTAAGCTCCTGCTCTGTATTTGGTCGGATCAGATGGGTGTGACTTATCATGAACTGCTGAAACCGAATGGAACTATAACTGGGGATCGTTACCGACTACAATTGATGCGCTCAAGCCGTGCATTGGACGAAAAATGACCGGAATACTCGAAGGGATACGACAAAGTCATTTTGCTACACAACAATGCTCGTCCGCACGTCGCGAAACCGGTGAAAACATACTTCGAAACACTTAAATGGGAAGTTCTACCTCACCCGCCGTATTTTCCAGATATTGTGCCATCTGATTACCATTCGTTCCGTTCGATGGCTCATAGCTTGTCTGAGCAAAAATTCACTTCTTACGAAGATTGCCAAAAAATTGTCGATTCTTGGATTGCATCCAAAGATGATGCGTTCTTCCGACGCGGTATTCATTCCTTGCCCGAAAGATGGTTGAAATTAGTTAAAAGCGATGGACAGTACTTCAATTGATGTATTCTTCGATTTTCATTCGAAATAAATAATTTTTTTTCATTACAAAAACGCTAGGAATTAATTCCAATTCCTAATATAATATCATCAAGGTTATAAAAATTAATCTTTAAAAAGCGGGTTTTTTTCCAAAATCTCACGAAGGAACGCTCATTTTCCAAGGAAAAAAATATTGGACTCATAGATTCCGAGTAGTGTTGCTGTGATCTTCGATCCGGATCGAAGATCGTCTCGGATCGGCTCGAAATTTCGAGCCGATCTCAATAATTTCAAACGATCCAATTTTCGAGCAGAGCTGAAAAAATTTCAGTCGATCCGAGTTTCGAGCTAAGCCAGAACTATGAGATCGACGAGCTAGATCGTTACTGAGAAAATTTCCTATCAGACGAAGGACCCTGGTTAAGAAAAACCATTGATTCTCGCCAAATCTCACTGAATCTCGCAAAATCTCATTGAATCTTGGACAATGTCCTGATCAGATCTCATGAAATTTCGTTTGTCAGAATCGGTTTATGGAACAATATTGTGTTGAATGTTTAATTAGTAGCAGAGTCGATATTACGAAAATATGTTTATAAAGTGGATTTTTCTTCATCGCCAATCCTCTGAAGATTGATTCAATGATATATTTATCTATTTATTCATTGGAAGATGCATTCATGGAGTTTTTATAACTAACATTTATGAAATTTGATTCGCCGAGTCATAAAAATTTTGAGAAAACGTTGTTTTATACTTAAACTTCAAGAGCGTCAGAAATACAGTACAGGCTAAAAGTTTGAGTACACCTAAAGGGAAAACAATTGTTTCAGTTGATGTGTTTGTTTCAGGAAATCAACTTACTTTATTTACATAAGTTTATTGTGTTTTATATTGTTTGGACATTTTTTGATTATTATTCATGTAATTTATATGAATTAAATCAATTTTGAACAGTGAAGATGTAAAAATGTGAAATGTCTTCAGGTTAATTCAAACTTATGGCTTGTATTGTATGCTCTATTCCAAGGAGCCCCTGGATACAAGAATTTTTTATTCCCCTTATTTTGAACGAAGTAGGATTGTGGGATCTTCGATCTCGCTCGACGATTTTCGAGCCAATCCAAGCTTCGATCCGAGCAGTGGATCTATCGATCCGATCTGCGAGCCGAGCCTATTTGTCAAAAACAAGAGCCAAGCCGAGCTCATGCTCAAAACTCGGATCAGCTCGGCTGTCCTAGAGCGAGACCTGGTTTCTCCAGGGCTTCCAGGGCAGTAATGACGCTCCTGGTGGGTAGACAACTCCCTGGTGAAAATAAAGTGTTACACTGTAGTTACAGTGCAATGCGAGGTTCATCCGAATGTACCCGGAGTGGTGTTTCGCGCCGTGGAATGCATCGCAAATGTATTCTGTTACACTACGTTTTTACCAGGGCTATTATAATAATTTGTACAAAGGTGCTCTAAATTGGAGAATAGATTATAGTAAAAGAAAAAGAAGGTACAGAAGAGTTCAGTAAGGAAATATTACATCATATAATTTTCTCGAGTTGGAAAAAGAGACGATTAGAAAAAGCGAGATACATAATATCGAGCATAAAATTCCTAATCTATTTTGTCTGATAAAACAATCGAATAATTAGTTATGATTTGGTTTTCTAGCCTCATCATTACCACACAAAATAAAAAAGTTGGATTGATTACAGGTTGTTCCTTCGTGTTTTCTCGACTTCGATTGAATTTTCTTTTCTTGCGATGAGGATTTATTGAACACACTGAGTAAATTCAATCATCGTACCTGGACGCTCATTATGGACAAAGAAAAGAGAAAAATAAAACCTCGTTCCAGCATAAAACCGAAAGTTTGAACAAAGGGGAGATCACAAATCTTTTTGAACGTATAATATTGTTTTTATCTGATGTTACAAGTAGAAGAAATTTTATTCAGTCCATAAAAAACTCCCGTCTCATTCAAAAACTTCGATTTCTTCATCTAAAATAAGTTTTTTGAAATTTTTCTCAAAGACGATTGAAAATAAGTTATAAGTTTCATCAACAGGGATAGCGTTTGACTCTTCCTTGACAAAATTTCTATCGGAAGCTTGAATATTTGAATACATTCCCGTTGATTTGAATTCAAATTCAGTAGAGCGATCACAAGGTATTCTCGTGTGCGAGCGTATTACTGTAAATTTGATGAATAATTTCTCATAGTGTATATATAATTGATTCAACTGTACATAAATTTCATCACATATTAAAGCCAGATCTACACATATAAATCCCTTTATTTATCCCCCTACCTCTTTCTCTACCTTGTATCTCTTATCGGATTATCTTTCATTCTCTATTCATGCACGCCGCACGAAATCAAGCGAAAGCACCTATCCACCTATTCTATCCCATCATATACTATTTCTGTGAAGTGGAGTGGAGTTGAGTTGAGAGTCCTGCCGTCATTAATTAACGCGTGCACGGATAAATTGAAATAGTTTTCGGTCGAGACACGAGCATAGGCCAACCTAGGAAAAAGGCGTATGAGGAGAAAAGGGAGGAGGTATTCTACTTGACTTGAATGCTGTCAATTTCAGCACAGGTTATTAAGTATCACTTTTTTTTGTGTTTCAACGATGCAAAATGAAAGCAAGATGAGTGCCTTGAACGTCAAAATTCAATCGGTAATTGATTTTTCTTTCAATAATACAAATCATTTTGACTCTGACAACTTCTCGAGGCTGAAATTAATGATAAACCACTTCAGAGGGGAATCCAGGTCACATCGGCTCATGAAAATAAGAAATAAAGTAACTTCAATCTGAACATCTTCCTTATTTTCTATCAGAGCGAAGGAAAGAGAAAGGTATTGTATAACAATAGGTTTAATTGTTTCACATCAATGAGGAATGAAAGAGGGTACTGATATTATTGCAGATCAATTTGAATCCAATTAATTATTCATTGATGAATTTGGTTCAGAATGATGACGACAACAGCTATTATCTCGAATTTCGAAAATTGTTAATTAGGAATTATGATGAATTGAACTGTGTAATCATATATGTAGATAATAATTTCGATTGAATTCTAACGTATAAGAGTACGGGAATTCATCATAGTCTTGACCCAAAATGGGCGCATGAGGCAGGGATGGGGAAAGCCGTTTTAGGGTACCAGTAGAAGGGGTGGCTATCGTGGGCCTCAACTTTCCATATAATGATGAGAACTCTTGCAAGAATTATTGATTCTTTTTTATAGGAATTATATCGAATTTTTATTAACACTTCATACAGATCTATAAGAATTATATAAGTGTTGTATAAAAAATCGATTGTGTTAAAAAATCCCCAATAATACTTCCATGAAGGTCCTTGGTAGAAATTATGATCTCGAATTAGATGGGCCCCAGCTAATTTTCTCAGATGTTAAGTTAGTTTCTAGATAGTTTTGTAACACACTTTCTAGCCTGTGCCCATCCAGATGTCCCAGGGAATTGCTAGAGTGTCGTTCAAATTGTTAATTAGAAATGTAAAATCATGTTTTTTCTGTAAAATCACACCTATGAATAAGGTAACAATGTATTTTGACATGTAATCCCGAGTCAAGAACGTTGCTTTTGAATTTATTGCCATAAAATAATTCCGGGTGACAAATTGAAACGTTTGGGCTCACTTTTATCCCTCTGACCGTGTTCATGGACTGTTCCATGTACATTGTATTCATGTTACTGTACGATCTGTTGAAACATCAAAAATCTACATAAACCAACCGAATGTTTCAGCACGAAAGTCAAATTGGCTGGAATGTGTTATCCAGTTGTTCCCACATGGGTCCCACCCAGTACATGGATGGTAATTGGGACGCTTAGACAAATTTCTACCAGGGGTCTCATCAAAGGTGGTGATTTTATTTCTATACAAATCTGAAATCTTCCTGCACTGAGAGAAATTTGGCGCTCCCTCTATACTTGACCCTAGCAAAAATGACTCTAGCTACCTCATAGTTAATGTCAAGGCCCTTTCTAGTCACTAGCTTCACTGCTAGTGCCTTGAGAACCGCTATAATCATTTTGACTAGGGTGAGGTTCACTGGCTGCGCGTTTAAGCCTGTTAGCGCCTGTACGTGACATCGGAGTAGCAGTTACTCCGATCAGTGTACGTTGCGCGCAATGCGGAGTAGCTCCAACTCCGATAACAAGTATAGCTTATACGCAAAGTATTTGGAGTAGCAGTGAGGCAGGTAAAACGCAGTAGCTACTCCGTTTTAGCGCGTAGACCGTCCTTACTGATGGGCATTGCTGTCGCTCTGGGCCGAGTATAACCTGTGTGCCAAATTTCTCTCAGTGTCAGTGATGCCAGCATTTGGTCGACCGACTCGATTTACCCTCTCCATCACACCTATCTGTATAGGAATCTCACACACACAATCATACCTCCGACAAAAGAAATTAGATTGTATGGAGCGTCATGGAAGGGGTAAAACTCGTCGGCCGGCCGAATGCTGGCATCACTGCTCAGTGTGTGGTAAAATTCTGATGAATTCAGATAGAACCTCATCGATGCTGTTCCAAATACAAAAATCAAACTTCATAGACTTCTGGATTTTATCA
Organism: Gonatopus flavifemur; assembly: GCA_018340375.1. Classification (NCBI taxonomy): domain Eukaryota; kingdom Metazoa; phylum Arthropoda; class Insecta; order Hymenoptera; family Dryinidae; genus Gonatopus; species Gonatopus flavifemur. The sequence goes on from JAFFJZ010000007.1 coordinate 21,634,600, forward strand.
GTTTCAATAGGATTCGTTGAGGAAAGGCTTCAAGTGCCAGATTCAATCGCATCAAACCTTGAAAGTCTTGAAATATCCCATAAAATTTTATAAGTTCTATTTCAAATACACATATCTAGGGTGGCCAGCGGTCAGGGAAGTCCAATGGAATGAGTCAACTGCGTATTTGGTTTGAAAAGAATAACTAATAAGAAGATGACAAAATTCCAGGTCTGTCCACCTTGCATATCAAACCTCATGGAAACCGATGGAAGTGAATCAAAACCCATAAAATTGATCCACACTGAGAGAAAAAAAATCTTAAGCCAAGGAAACTTTATTCAGACGAAGAAAACATTCATTCAGTTTGAAGCTATACAACGTGACATGGAGAAAATTCTCTTACCCCAAGTACGTACGTTCTTCAAATAAGAAGAAAATTGAAGTTCTCAGACCAAGAAAATGTGTCTTTAGAATTAAGCTAATTTTTCTCTCTTTGACAAGTCACTAGAAATATAATCTAATAATCTGTCTGTGATGGAATGAAAACAAAACGAAGAAAGCGACATCTCGCAGAATGAAATGGCATACGAGTGTGTGAAAAGGACATATTGGCGCCATCCATCAGTGTTTGCGCGACTTTCTCTCTGGCTTCCCGATACTCGTAAACAGAAAGCGGCTCCATGGCTGACTGGTTAGCGCACTAACTTTCAGACATGGATGTCCGTCAGGCTTGGGGGTTCGAATCCCTGACCAATCAGTTGCCTTTCTCGCTAGTGGTAATGCCGCGACAGGAGAAATGGCGGTTGGTGCGTCAACCAAAGTTTTACCCCGAAAGCGGATACCACACCGTATAGGGGAGACAGCGGTTGATAGGTCAGGGAATCTTACTTCTGCCGCGTAGGTTAGGTTGGAAGTTTCCTCCCCCGGTCCAATTGGCCCTGGCAGCATAAGATGACCGGGTTAACAAAAATTGATTAAAAAAACTCGTAAACAGGGGTGCCGCCCCTACCTTCGCTTCGTAGTACCAACTCAAATAGTGGTATGCGCCATCACTGCTAGGGCAAATTCTCTTCCTCGTTGCTTCTCGACGCAAGAAACAAACACCGTCGGGTATAGATAAGGGTGCATGGGCGTGGTCTCATCAGTGATGCCAGATTCGAGACCGAGACAGCTCTTACCCTCTCCATCGACCGCTTCCCCTTTCTCCCACCATGCGGAACAAGTTGGCGAGCGAGAGAGCGATAGTCACTCTTTCTCTGTCGTTCACCCGTGTTATTCCGCATGGTGGGAGAAAGGGGAAGCGGTCAATGGGGTGAGTAAAAACGGTCTCGGTCTCGAATCTGGCATCACTGGGTCTCATCACCTTCTTCGTGCTCAAAAGTGAAAGCCGCAAGGCGAGTACCTAAAGACTATAGGTTTGCTTAGAACCGGTAACAAACAGCTGTTGTAACGGCTTTCACTCAAATAGTGGATGGGTGAACCCAGTAATGCCAGGAAAAATGGTGCGGACCGAAAAATCAGTCCCTCCATTGTTCACACAATGACACGTTCGTATACGTGCGACTCACATGTGTACGAAAGTTTCATCGTGTGCACGGTGGAGGGGCTGATTTTTCGGTTCACACCGTCTTTCCTGGCATCACTGGGTGAACCTGAAGCCGAAAAACTTGAACTCAGATGGTGGATGGGTGGACCTGCAGCCTGCAATGCGAAACAATATTAGAGAATTCTTGTCCCACACTCGTACCCCATCGGCAGGACACATTAGCCCTTACGACTAGTCCAATAACGAATAAATATTCAGTATTCTCATGTAACTGATGAGTTTTGGTGAAATCTCTCTCATTCTCGTGAATTCATGATTCATTTCACAGTAACTTTCGGGTTAGATTTAGCATTCTTAAGGGTTAGTAAATCTCTTAAGATACAACCCGTGCGCGCGTTTAATTGTGAAGGCAAAATATTGGAAATAGCATCTATAACCCAATTGTTCCACATTTTGTTAATCTCAATATTTCATTTTATCTTGTTCAATGAACCTTTAATTAAAGTTTTAAATATGAATTTTCTTTCATAATTTGTAACCCGCGTTCCTCCACTCCTGAAGCTTGGATCCGGCGAGCTAGAGGCACATAGGGGTCTAGTTAATTCGTTGATTGTGTTCGATTAGATATCGTTGCCCGATTAAAACAAACCTCAAGGGATCCCTCATAGGAACCCTCGAGGGTTCCCAGATAGGATCCCATAAGGGTTCCCCTGGGAATTTGGCACACAAATTTTTTGCCTGAAAGCCATCTGGGAACCCTTGTGGGACATTATATGACATTGTATTTCGTGCTTTCCGTATATGCTTGTGAAATACATTTTTAATTTACCCAACTGTGAATAAAATTAATTTATATATAATTGAACTTAGGATTTCTAAAATATTAAAATGAACAAATTATGAGAAGGTACGTGCAATAAATTATTCATCTTTGAAATTATAATTCCATTCAAACATGAAGGGTATCTCTAGTTTCTCTATTCTCACAAGGAAAGGTATTAAATATTTCCATCGTCAAAATTCAGGGCAGCGTTATGATATTAGGGTTTACACCAGGTGAAATTAATATCGATGATGTCAGGTCACTGCAATTTTCATTAAATCCTTATAATCAAACTGTATTTCTTTGAATTAAAATTACAAATATATATTTTATATTTATCAACATATTTAATTTCAAGTATTTGTTTTTACAATACAGAAGTACGTTAAATGAGAATGTATGTTAAGCTGTACCATTGAATTTTACCCATTTTGAACTTTATTCACATCAACTTCAGAAAAATTAGACAGATTAAAACATGAACATGAATTGGTCTGCACCACTGAAAATTACTGCCAGATCCACTCAAAAAATAGTTGCCAGAGCTATCAAAAAGATATCAATTATTGGTAAACTAATGTAACACATTCTTGGAGAATATTTCAGTATCAAAAGAGATCACTGGGCCGCTGTTGCAAACAGTATTCGTCCACCATTGTTTATACTGATCAAAATCATGTTTTCAGTCATCTAAGTTCTTATTGGGGGAGATTCGATATGAGTATTTAGAATGAAACGGTTCAAAAACACTCCATGTAGGATCTTACATGAGCTCTCACGTGGGATCCCATAAGGGTTCTCAGATGGGTTTTGGTCATAATTTTTGTGCCAAATTCCCAGGGGAACCCTTATGGGATCCTATCTGGGAACCCTTATAGGAACCATCGAGGGTTCTTATGAGGGATCCCTTGAGGTTTTTTTTGATCGGCTGACGCGTATTCAGATTTTGGAACGTTACATCTCAGCGTATACGATTTTATAGGAGTTTTACAACAGAGCCGTTTTTGCAATCCTCGGGGCCTCAATCATGAAATACGCCGGGGGCCTCGGGGAGTCTTCTCTATTGAAAATACTAGAAAGATTTAGAAAGAAACCGGGACAAAACCGCCACAAAACGGAAAGGAATGCGGGTTTCGCAAATATTTGTGGCGCTATGATAACAAATGGTAAATTATTGCGAGCCCAATGATACAGTAAAAAGCTTTTTGATTCCTCATCAGAAATCTACTTCCAAAATATTCCTCATGTTTTTTTATATCACCATTCATTCTGTTTGTTCTTATTTCCAGTGCCTATACCAATATATATACTCATATCGATTTTGTAATGGTTGAAAAGAGTAATACAGCGTAGAAGACGAAAGGATTTCGAAGGTTGGAATGTTTGAAATGATCAGTATTTCACAACATATCATTTCTAGCATAGAACACAAGGTAGAAGCTTCAAACCTCTATGGATAAAGTAGTTCTCCAAAGAATTCGGACAGTACTATAATGGTTGGAAGTTGAATGTTTGTGGTATTTGAACAGGTTTCTGAAGCGTCGAGGATGATGTACATATTGTAAATCTCTATAGACAAAACCAGAAGTATGTCGAAAAATTTGACGATAAAAGTTGCAAATTGGGATACAAGCACGCCTTAGTCAAGTACCATTGCGAACACTGGAAAATGTATTAATATAAAATTAAAGGATCTCAGGAAATATTGATTTAAAACTTTATACAATATATTTTCACAGGGTTCATTTAGCAATGAAGAATAACACAGATTCTTTTCCTGCAAGTTTACAAATTTCAATTGTTTATAGTTTATTATTTGTAACTGCATTGAGAACTAGGGATGCTCGATATTTACAGTGTTGAAACGTTTGTATGAAATATCTATCTAGTTCATATAAATTTGTATGAAATTTCGATTGCAACTTGATACGTATTTTCTACCAAATTATCGATACAGTCAATATCAAGCCTCCCTATTAGACATTGTCACGTAATGAGAAAAGCTCAGCCGTATTATTATCAGAACTGCATTGGATAACGTTGTTTTATTCAGTGGCATCACTGATGGGAATATTCATGAGAATTTATACAAACACACTGGTTATTAGCCATTTTGTATCTTCAGGTTTGGAGACTGATTCAAAGTGAAAATGATGTGCTGAATACGAAAATACAACCAGATTTCTTGAACTAGTTTATGTTTTGATAATGTTTTATACATAAAATTCATAAATCATATAGAATTTATATACAAATTATATGTGAACAATCATAAAAATTAAACTAATTCAAGAAATCAGACATTGTTTTCGTATTCAGCAGACCGGAATCACTCTGAATCACTTCCAAAACCTCGAGATAAAGAGAAAAAACCATTTTTCGTTGTCCTATGAAACCTGCACCGAGAAGAAAAGTTGTGAAATTTACATCTTGTGGAGTCAATATTTGGACAATTCAAAAATCAGTTCGAGCTATCACAATTTTAGTTCATTTTACAGCGGGGAATGTAAGATTTTCAACAGTGGAGGCATATTTCACATTCCCTGTTGTAAAATCAACTAAAATTTTGGTAGCTCGAACTATTTCTGAAATTGTCCAAATATTAACTTCACAAGGAATACATTTTATAATTGATTCTTCTCAGTGCGTTCTACACAAAGAAAACCAAATTTAGCTCGTAGTTATACCGTAAAAAAATAATAATTTGATAAAAAAAATAACAATTTTCCAGTACGCAACAACAGGAAAATTTCGATCATTGGATAGAAAATCAATTCCTAATTTTATGAGATTTTTAATGATATTCCATAGTAAATTTCCAGGTGAGTACGGAGAATTTTCAATGCATGTTTTTGTTAATCACTTCACAATATAAATATGGAGGTTTTACAGTATACAGTAGTGAATCCATTCCTTGAAGTAGCTATGGAAACAGCTGTGATAGTGGAAATACAGCTACTGTGACTACAAAAATGTAAGAGCTTAAAGTCGACTAAATATTTTTCTTACTGTATTAATATTCGAAAAAATCCTGCTTTCGATATTAGATGCACACCAATTCGAAAGGACAAAATTTCATAGACCGGATACACGAAAGAAATGATGGTGTTAATATTTGGTGAGCTAAAAATTAGCCAGGGTAGCTATTTTTCTAACTGTTGCAATAAAAGTTATTTCGGCTATCCAAATATCAAATACACGAATAAACTACCTCAGCTCATTTCTACACGGAGAAAATCCTACAATACTGAGTACTGTAGCCGACACGACTAGCTCGTGTTATGGAAAAACATCATTTTAACACTGCTGGTTACTGTGGTAACACGAACCAGCATTATTGGAATGATTTTTTCTCATAACACGAATCCGTCGTGTCGGCTACAGTACTCGGTATTGTAAGATTTTCTCCGTGTAGCTACACCATAGCGAATTATTTTTTTCCATGTAGGAACGGGTAGACTTAGAATGCGACTTTTGTCTATTTCCGTCGATTCCTTTTTGACTTTGTAAACAGGGGAATTTGAACCAGGGATGGGCAGCCTCAGTTACTTTTTGGACTTCGAGTACTGTTTTATCCACAGAAAATGTAGATCTTGAACGTTAAATTCAAAATTACTTCAAGTACAGAAAGTAATTGAGGCTGTCTATCCTTGATTTGAGCCTTTATTAACCCCAGAACCCAACACTTATTTTTTTTGCTATTGAATACAACACTGAGGTATTTTTGTACCCTACGCGTTTGAACGCGATTTACGCAAATATTTATCATGGAAAATGAATTTTGCAACACATCATTTTCTTCGTTTTTTCGAGACGAAGACAATAGTATGAATTGCGACGCAAAAATATTATGAAAATATTGCAAAATATTAGTTGGAGGCGAATATAAATCGCAAAAAATGGCATTTTCACTTTTTTCCAAAAAATGACCGTAAGTTTTCGAACTTCCATCCGATTTTAAATATCCGAGAATATTTGGAAACTTGGAATAATTATCTCATAGAACACAGATAAAACAGGATTTTTTTTTAATCACATTTATTTGAGAACTTGAAAAATTTACAATTCTCAAAAAAGGACGAGACTCAATGTCAATGTTATGAAAACATTTATTCACGTGAAAAAATAATTTTCAACGATTGTCATTGGTAGAATAATACTGAGAAATGTGGGGGAAACATTTTTCAATTTCTTTCAGTCTTTTTGTTCGCATTTACCGCATAAATAGGAAAAATCAGTGACATTGGTAACAAAGTTAATTTATATTTTTTTTTAACATGAAAACCCTGCGAATAATGATAGAGAACTTAAATTTTGCAAGAACTGCTGCAAAATCCAAGATTTTCCTTCAAATTTTGAAATATGATTTTCACACAATTGCACAAAGTACCGACCTTACCACGACACTGGGGTAATTTCTTACCCCAGGCTCACTTCGCGTTGTTATCAGTCGCGATCAAGAGGCGAATTGACGCCTCTGATCAACTCTTCCCTCTGTTAGGACTCTAAACTGAATTACGGTCATAGGATCCTGAGTCGATATGTAGCAATACCTACTTCATCTACAACTTTCAAAACGCCTTGGGGTACAAAAATACTCCAGTATTGTGTTCTAGAGTTCATTTGTTCTATTGCCATGTTTGAGAAACCGATATGAGTTTGAATTAATATGATTTTGAATAAATTTCATTCGCGAAACGTTGATCGGAAGCATTCAGAATCGTGGTCGTATCGTAATTTGGAAAACTGTACACTGTAAAAAAAATTTGTTGAATTCCAAACAAAAATGCTTGGAAATTTACAAACTTGGTTTAGAAAAATAGTTTCCGAATCTTTTTTGTAAATTGCCAAACAATAGTTTGTGAATTTTCAAAAATCTTCGTGAAATCACAAATTTTTTTGAATGTTTACGAACTTTTGTTTGGTAATTTACAAAAAAAGTTTGTGTAAAAAACTGCCAAACTTCTTTGGCAAACTTCTCAAGTTTTCTCAGAGTTTTTCAGAGAATCTGACTCCAGATTTGGATTGAGCACCCCCGAAAACCCCCGGATGACATGTTTTAAATAGATTAGGATGACTTTAAGATTTTCCTCTGTCATATTGGATCCATCATTTTAAATTCTGAGAATTCAATTCTAGATTGGGATTCAGCAATTCCAACCTCCCTGAATCTTATCAACTGTGATTTCATCTGTGATAGATTTACCGGGGGCATGAAAAGGTTGAAGAAGTACAATGATTTTGGATCACCCTCTAGATTGGTCCGGCAGCCATTTTTCATAATTTCTTTTACAATAAAAGTATTCTGTGAAGAGAAATTCAGTATACATATTCCCCATAAAATCATCTTATATAATGGTGTACTTCATCCCCAAGTTAACATTTTGAATCGCTAAAATGAAACGGATGTTACGGATGTGTTGCGGGCGCATCTGTACTGAACCCGCAATAATACTGTAAGCACCCGCACTACGCCCATAACAGTACCGTATATGCCTGCACCACATCTGCAACACTCCTGCACACAAAAATGATTACGCCCGCACCACGTTTGCACCAAGGCCGTTTGGCGGACCGTACACCCGCAACACGATTGCACCATAGCTGCACTAAACCCGCACACAGTGAATGACGATAGACGATAAATCCCGGAACGTGTTCGCACCAAGACCGCACCAAGCCCAGAACATGCATGCAATAGAGCTGTACCAGGTCCGCACCAGACCCGTAAATGTCGAAATTACTGTTGCAATGCGTGCTTAAGGGCCCTCGAGCACAGTAGAACTGTGAAATGTGTAGGTACACAAATACAGAATATAGGTATAGTCTAAGCGAGAAAAACTTTGCGCCAAACGTTTGTGTGAAATGGAAATTGATGTGAAATTTAAAAAATATTTCACCATAGTGCTTACCCGGGATTGCGCCATGAACATAAATCTAGCAGTAAAATCACTCTCCATTCCCTATAAAAAATTCGTGAATACGCGAGATGATTTGACATTTCGTCGTCGCCATGTTGATTTCGAAAATATCTTGAGATGCAACTGGCAGCTGCGTTTCAAAGTAACCATTTGATTATTTTTTATTATATTTAAAATTTCAAGGTTTTCGAAATAATCAATCGATTGATGGAATTTTTCAATATTGCACGTGATTTATCGTAATAGAACTTATATGTATATACAAATGAAACTATTTCGCATGGAAAAATTACATTACACTTCCCATGAACCCTCAATAAATGTGATTGAATTGAGATCGATTAGTTTGGTTATTATCCCGCATAAGATTTGATCGACAAAATTTTTATTCATTTATAAAAAAAGAGGACCATTTGTTTAGAGAAAGAACGATCTTTGATTATGATGAACGAATTGTACGTGTAACGGTCAATTACCGATACATCGTTTTGATTATAATTCTACGTACGTTTATGTTAAAATTTTATGTCATTCAAAAAAGTATAGTTCACGAGAAACATGACAGAATTTTGATACTGAAATGTATTTTATGATAAGTAATGTCAATTATATACGTTACAACACTTTTACAACATATTTTGTTTTACAGTGTGAACTTTTGAAGAGCTTTATAATCATGGAAAAAAACTTTGATATTCTGACCATAGAAAGGATGTTTAGGTTTCTCCAAAACGCAACCTCCATCTCTATTTCATGATATTTCCAAATTTAACATGGCGGTGATGAAATGTCAAATCGTCTGACGTATGTACGAATTTTTCTTTATACAGGGCGTCCCATTTGAAACAGGACAGCTGAATAACTCTTCAGGGAATGGAGGGGGAAAAAAATTGTTCAGATAAAAGTTGTACGGTTCGAAGGAGGCCATAAGATGGTGACCTTGAATTTGACCTTGAGGTCAATTTTGAGCATAATTGATGGTCAAAGTATGTTTTTTCAAATGGAAAACCCTACGTTCGACCTCAGAAATGGAAAGAGCGGAAAATTTTACGTCCGAATATGTTGACATATCAGGTCATTTAGAGGTCATTTGAAGGTCAAAACACCATTTTCTATGGATTTTCACGGAAAAGCCTCAAACGAGTTGTTTCTCTGACCGAAGTTATCAAAGTTAAAGTGAAACCCCACGTTTCGACCTTGAATTCGACCTTGAGAACGATAATGAATGCCAAATTTGGAACAATAATTAAAAAATTATTTATTTTTCCAGTTCGTCGGTTTATAATTACAGATGGCACAAATCCGTTGACGGGTAAGACACACTTATTGCAGGAGATGTTCGAATTGACCGCCATTTACTTCAATACATACCTCCAGCCGGCGTCGAAAGTTTCCAAGAACAGACTGAAAAACTTCTGCACGAATATTCGCAATTGCGTATCTGATCCGTTGTTGTAGATCCACAGGTGTTGTTGGTCGGTTGGTATAAACGACATTTTTCACGTAACCCCACAAATAAAAATCTGGAGGGGTGAGATCAGGAGATCTTGCCGGCCACAGTACAAACCCACCTCGACCAATCCAACGATTGGGGAAAAGGATATTCAGATAATCCCTCACACATCGAGCAAAGTGTGGTGGTGCACCGTCTTGCTGATACCACATCCTCTGCCTAGTTGCTAATGTCACATCTTCCATGAGAACTGGTCATTCATTCTGTAAAAACTGTAGATAATTAGGACCGTTAACAGTTCCATCAAAAAAATACGGCCCAATAACTTGATTGTCTAGAATTCCACACCAAACATTTATACTCCACCGATGCTGATGATCAACTTGTTGAGTCCAGTGCGGGTTTTGCGCTGACCAATAGTGGCTATTGTGACGATTTAACAAGCCAGTACTTTGAAACGTTGATTCATCACTGAAAAGAACATATCGAAAGAAATCGGGCGCTTCGTTCAACCTCTGTAAAGCCCAATGGCAAAAGTTAACCCGATTCTGCATATCTTGTTGAGATAATTCTTGGGTCAGTGTGATGTGGTACGGATGATATTGAACAGCTTGTAGAATTCTGTGTGCCGTACTGCGTGGAATACCCAAACCGCGTTCAATATCACGTAAACTAACATGGGGATTCATGTGTATTATTGCTAAAACAGCAACGCATCGAGGACCGTCAAAGTTGAAACCTTGATTGTTTCGGCGTTGACCAATCCTTCCTTGTCGACAATTTCTTTCAACTTGGCGAATTACTTCTGGAGAAGGATGATGCTGCCGATCTCCAAACCGCTCTCTGTACAATCGTGACGCTCTTTGATACACTCCGCGACACTCACCCAAGATCATTAAAATATCAACACATTCGTTAGGTGAATAAACCATTTTGAACCCGCACTTACACCGTAAACGATGAAAACTTCTTAATGATCATTTTCGTACTGATATGAAGAATAAACTCTGAAGGTTAGTTCTGTTTACTTTCAATTCAAGGTCGAAACGTGGGGTTTCACTTTAACTTTAATAACTTTGGTCGGAGAAACAACTCGTTTGAGGATTTTCCGTGAAAATCCATAGAAAATGGTTTTTTGACCTTCAAATGACCTCTAAATGACCTGATATGTTAACATATTCGGACGTAAAATTTTCTGCTCTTTCCATTTCTGAGGTCGAACGTAGGGTTTTCCATTTGAAAAAACATACTTTGACCATCAATTATGCTCAAAATTGACCTCAAGGTCAAATTCAAGGTCACCATCTTATGGCCCCCTTCGAACCCTACAACTTTTATCTGAACAATTTTTTCCCCATCCATTCCCTGAAGAGTTATTCAGCTGTCCTGTTCCAAATGGGACGCCCTGTATATATGAATCGAGAATGATTCCACCAAGGGCGTATCCAGAATTTTTTTTTGGAAGGGGCCTATGTTAAGGATGTATATCTACATATACGAAATATATAGATATATAAAAAACGAAAAAATGCTGGATTTGGGGGGGGGTCCGGACCCCTTGGACCCCTCTCCTGGATACGCCCTTGGATTCCACCGCTGGATTCATATTCAAGGCGTACTTCCAGGCAGTATGGTGTAATATTTTTCAAATTTCATCTCAATTGCTATTTTGCGCCAAGAGTTTGTGCGGAATAGTAATCGATACGAAAAAATATTATACCACTGTGCTTACTTGGGATTGCCCAGTGTTTACCTGCACTGAGAAGAATTCATCATTAAAAATTACTGGTTTTTGTCAGTAGACGAGGGATATACTTGACATGTGATTACAAATTGATGGGGAATATCAGTAATTTTTTATAGCGTTATTTTAATCGAAAAAAAAATTTTATCCTCACCGGCATCGAACATCATTGTTCGTGATCACAAACCTGGCTTATTTCCCCGAAGCCCCGCAACAATCTTGAAAATGGGATGGTTTTCAATTCATATCAGTGTCATCAATTAAGAATTTTCGTTCACAACTTGTATGATAAAAGATTACTGTTTTTCAACATGAATTCTCATCTCTCTCTGGTTTTAATTTTCAAACTTCGGAGCATGAAAAATTACTGTTTTTTCTCATCAATTTGTGATCTCAAGCCAGGTATATAAAATCGTTATGTCAAGTATATCCCCCGACTAATGGGAACACCAGTATTTTTTGATAATGAATATCTCTCAGTGTGGGCTTTATCTCTTTTTCCTGTAAAAAGTTCGTAAATACGTGAGACGATTTGACAGTTCGCCGTCGCCGTGTTGCTTTTGAGGATATCGCAAAATGCAGTTAAAAGCTACGTTTTGGAGTAAGTATTTTTTTTATTAACATGTTCAGAATAACAAAAAAAATTTTTTCAATCGCGAATTTTCTACAATTTCACCCCATAATGTGCTGTGAGAGTGATAATGTATATCGTTGATTTTATTCCGCATAAACAAATATTCCAGTGTAAAAATGGCGCTGCATTTCCCGTGGACTATGCATGTGTGTATGAAATCAATATTTTACATAACCGTATGTAGAATAATGTGGAGAAAACGATGTATCGGTAATTGACCGTTACACGTACAATTCGTTCATCATAATCAAAGATCGTTCTTTCTCTAAACAAATGGTCCTCTTTTTTTATAAATGAATAGAAATTTTGTCGATCAAATCTTATGCGGGATGATAACCAAACTAATCGATCTCAATTCAATCACATTTATTGAGGGTTCATGGGAAGTGTAATGTAATTTTTCCATGCGAAATAGTTTCATTTGTATATACATATAAGTTCTATTACGATAAATCACGTGCAATATTGAAAAATTCCATCAATCGATTGATTATTTCGAAAACCTTGAAATTTTGAATATAATAAAAAATAATCAAATGGTCACTTTGAAACGCAGCTGCCAGTTGCATCTCAAGATATTTTCGAAATCAACATGGCGACGACGAAATGTCAAATCATCTCGCGTATTCACGAATTTTTTATAGGGAATGGAGAGTGATTTTACTGCTAGATTTATGTTCATGGCGCAATCCCGGGTAGCACTATGGTAAAATATTTTTTAAATTTCACATCAATTTCTATTTCACACAAACGTTTGGCGCAAAGTTTTTCTCGCTTAGACTATACCTATATTCAGTATTTGTGTACCTACATATTTATAGTTCTACCACGTTCGAAAGCCCTTAAGGGGATACTCTGCAATCCCGACGATGCAACCCGAGCCAAATCTTTCCTGACAAATTATTCGAAAATAAAGCAATAAAATCAAAATATCACTTTATACATACCATCTTCATTGATTGAGAAAGGTATGTATACAGCGATATTATGATTTCATTGCTTCATACACTATAACACCATGCAATGACTGGGTCCTCACGTTCAAAGTTTGTCGGAATGTTTCATACCAAATCACAACTCCTACTCTTTGCGTAATGGATGTAAGAGGAAAACCAGAACCTCTACATCAGAAGCACCGATGTCAACCAACATCATCATGTTCGATTAATATGCGCTAAGTCACGTGTCGCCCCTCTCAAGAAGATTTCGTTACTGCGGCTTGAACTTTGCGGGTGTTCATTGTTGTGTCAGTTGTACAAGAGGGTGTCAAAATTACTGACATTGCGCATTGACAGTATTCGTTTTTGGAGTGATTCTACCATCGCACTGGCTTGGATATCAGGTGAACCAAGTCAGTGGCACACATTTGTAGCCAACAGAGTGGCAGAGATACAGCGTTTGTCGACACATGTGACTTGGCATCATGTGGGTTCTGAACTGAATCCCGCAGATGCTCTATCACGAGGTTTAGATCCAAGTCAACTATTCGGACACTCGTTGTGATGGGAAGGTCCAGCATTTTTGAAGGCAGATTATGCAGCATTCTCAACCGATGATAACCAGCTACACCAATATGACCAGTTACCAGAAGCTAAAAAACGCGTGGTCACCCTGACAACAATCAATTCAGAAGAATTCAATATTTTCGGAAGATGGTTTTCAATGATTCGATTGGAAAGAGTGGTCGCTTATTGTTCGAGATATCTGCATAATCTCGAGAGTAAAGGCAAGAACGAGTGCAGAAAAATTGGGCCTTTAACCGTCGACGAATTGAACACGAGCATGCGGGTGCTCCTCAAGATGGCACAGAAACAGGCTTTCAACCAGGAAATTCAACATCTCGAGCATGATAATCGAGTATCACGTAAAAGTAAATTACTTACTTTACATCCCTTTCTCGATTCTGTTGGCCTGTTGAGAGTAGGAGGAAGACTACCGAAATCAAAACTGGACTACGATCAAAAGCATCCTATCATTTTGCCAAATTGTCATCCTCTCACAGACCTCATCATTCGTGACGAACATTTGAAAAATCTACATGTGGGACCACAAGGTTTACTGGCTGTTATTCGTACTCGATATTGGCCAGTAGCAGGACGAAGTGTGATACGAAGAATTCTACATAAGTGCATTGTGTGTTTCCGGTCGAAGCCTCGATTAGTGGAACAATTGATGGGTGATTTACCTGGGGCTCGGATGAATCCAGCTCCTCCTTTTTATAACACCGGCGTGGATTACGCGGGGCCCTTTAATATTAAGATTAGTAGAAATAAGACTAGCAAGGCATATCTGTACATTTTTGTGTGTCTGGTAGCAAAGGCCGTCCATTTGGAGATTGTGTCGGATCTTAGTACGTCATCATTTCTCAATACGTTGAAAAGATTTGTAGCTCGACGTGGTAAATGTCTAAATCCATTTTCGGATCACGGTTCTAATTTTATAGGTGCCGATAAAGCTATACGGGAAATGTATCAGTTGATTGAGGAGAAACAAAGCGAAATTCATGATTTTTTAACCGAACAATCTATTAAATAGAATTATATCCCTCCGCAGTCCTCTCACATGGGTGGCCTTTGGGAATCAGCAGTAAAATCATGTAAGACACATTTACGTAAAGTCGTTGGAGAAGTTCCTCTAACTTTCGAAGAATTGACTACCCTTATGGCCCAAATTGAGGCATGTTTAAATTCGAGACCTTTGACTCCTTTGTCTACGGATCCCGAAGATCTCAGTGTATTAACACCAGGCCGTTTCTTGATTCGCCGTCCACTCACATCATTGCCTGAACTTGATGTAACTCATGTCACCGCGAATCGATTGACTCGATATCAAGTTTTGGACCAGTTGAGACAAAATTTTTGGAAAAGATGGTCCGTGGAGTATTCAACTCAACTTCAGCAGCGATCCAAGTGACATGTACCGCAATTTGATGAGTTGAGGGTTGGAACTATGGTAGTCCTGCGTGACAATGCGACTCCCCCTATGCGTTGGCCGCTGGGTAGAATAGTAGAGGTGTATCCAGGTAAAGATGGTGTAATTAGAGTAATAAGTGTTAAAACATCTAAAGGGATCTATCAAAGATCGGTATCGAAAGTGTGTATTTTACCAATAGAATAGTTTAAATTCAACGAATATGAATTTGCGCAAGTTAATACATAGAAATTTAATGTTTCGTTTGTTTCGATATAAACATTCTATATTTTTATTTTGTTGAAAGCTAGACCTTTTAAGGCTGGCGGTATGTTTGGTCTTTTGAAATAAAAACTTGACTAATGTAGTACCTACGATGTATGCTGAGGGAGAAGGAGAGGTAAAAAATTATTATGGCGTCAGTAACGCACGCGACAACACGTACCGTGAAGATTGTACGAATTATAAATGTAAATCGAACGAAAATAAATGTTCCTCGTAAAATCAACTCGTGCTTTTCAATGTGTATTGGACATAAAGGTATAATTAATTCGGAAGCAGACCAAATAGTTGGAATAATCTAACACGATTGATCAAGGGGTATTCTCCTTGCATTCTATTACAATATTGCTCCTAGTTTAGGAACAATAGGATTGAATTTAGAAAACTGATTGATTTGGAAAGATGAAATCAGTTTTAAGTCAACACAGCACATGCAAAATTTTTTGGTGATTTTCACTTTCAAAATACTATAGAGGCTTTGATATTCCATCGATTTCCATAAAACTTTACCAAAAGTTACTTCAATTACCATACATTATGACTACGATTTTCAAATAACTCAATTGTGAAGTTGGGTTTTGTCCGTTTTTGTATGCCTCTCGGCCCACTGTGCATTGATTCAATTCATTGTTGATATAATCTCATCAAAGATGAGATTCTTTTGCTGTCAATTGGAATGGATGGCTTTTCTGTATGTATGTAATATCATCACATCCATGGAATGTTATAACGAAACGGAACGTTTTTTCGCACGATCTTTACTTACGTACGGTTACATTCCCGAATGATATCTTTTCAATTTAATTTATAAAAAGTCGGTAAAGAATTGAGAGATATCAACGATTTGATCGACCACTCGGTGAAGAATGATTTCGATGAAACGAGCATTTGGGGTGCTCATAGCTTTAGGGTGGAAACGATTTTCCTTGACCGACGCTTATCAGTTCGTGAATCGTCCTTCTACTTCAAATCCGGGTGATGGTGAAATTGTCATTCACGTTGATTGTTACTCGTGTTACACACAGTGAAGAGCTTCGATAAATTCTCAGATATCATCCTGGAAGCTGTTTGATTTGATCGATTCTTTTCCAAATATTTTAAATTCAGCATATTGACAAATATTCAATCAAGATTTGGTGCAAGGGAAAAGAGGTGAATTATATAACTGTGACGAGTGAATTGTTCATTTCAAGCTGGAATCTCGTGAATTGTTATGTGACGAATGTTCAATATGTGTTTTTGAATACTCAATTCCAAGCTGGTATAATTGTTATTTCTATTTATACACTGCTTTCAACGGAACATCGAATATGGATTCATTTCCAATCTTATAACCGTAACAATGCTTCAACGTGCAGTCTCATTTATGTTTCATTTGAGCGAAACTTTGCATAGGTAATCAAGCATTATTGATACATGTATTCTGTATAATTTGAACGTACGTACGGTGGGGCAAAGAAGCATCTCCTCACGTGGACTTTTATATAATTGTGCAAGAATAGTATATAGAAGTAAGGTTTATATTCATATGTGATTCTCTGTTAAAAATTCATTTTGTATGACTTATATATAATTTTTATACAATTTTTGTTGAATCTATATGACATAAATTCTATGACTGACATTTCTCAATACTCTTAAAACATTTTCTAATTTTGCTCATGTACTTGCAATGCATGTAAAATTCACATTGAACATGAAATTCATATACATTGCGCCTACATTGACACTACAAAATTTCAAAATGTTATAAGAGCATACTCTCCAAATCGATCTCTGATATGGAAGAGTGAAAATTCCACTCGAACGACAAAACAGGTTCCTTCTGGGTGTTCAAAAAGTGAAATCCCACTCTGTTAGTCAGAGTTCAATCTTTAGGCAGCCAGAAGGGAACCTATGTTTTCGTTCGAATGGAATTCTCACTTTTTTTAATTTAGACAACGGGATTGTGTATAATTGATACATGAATTTCAAGTCGGAAAGTACTTCTTTGACCCCTTGTACATTGGTTGAATATTAACATTTGTGACGTGAAATATTACAAAACGTTCTTTTTTTGATGTCGAAGTCATATCGTCACGGGTCCGCATATCGCCAATGAAGAATTTCTCAATTCTGATGATAAATTTATAAATTTTCATAAATTTTGTGTGGATTTTAATTATATCTGCACAGTAAGAAGTAAGGAATTTATTTCCATCCTGAATATTAGCTCATTTTCAGATGCAGCCAAAACTATCCCTGTTTCAACTGAAAGCAGGGACTGTAACGTTATTCACTTTCGTTACTCATTCTATATAAAAAGTATATAATAATGTATATATTGTACACAAATTATATATTCATTATATAGATTTTATATATAATGAGTAACGGAAGTGAATAACTTCACAGTCCCTGACTGAAAGTAAGTATCAAAAACAAATCCTGACACAATGGAAAAGCTTGAATTCCAGTCAAGTTTTCAAGTGAGATGCAGTCACATTGAGTTGAACTTTTTACAGTCTGAGAATTGAATCCTGATTTCAAAGTAACGAGTGTGGCTTGCGTTGGATACGTCCTAATTTAAAATTGATTGAAATTCAGTCTTTTCCATTCTGTCGGCGATCGTTTCTTGTACTTACTTGAACACTCAAAATAGGCTTCTTGTGGCTGCGTCTCAAATTCACTCATAACCAGGGACTGTAACGTTATTCACTTTCGTTACTCATTCTATATAAAAAATATTTAATAATATATATATTGTACACAAACTATATATTCATTACATAGATTTTATATATAATGACTAACGAAAGTGAATAACGTTACAGTCCCTGCTCATAACACAATCTGAAGTCAAGACTTTCTTTTTACAGTTCAAATATATAAGGGATGAATATATCCGTCTTTTATGTGTATTTTTGATTGATGACTGATCATCATTCAATCAACCATATAATTTTTACATAATTTCTATAAAATCACACATAACTTATATAACTTCAGGGGCCGCTGATGTCTCCTCAAGGGCATTCCGAAGTCCCACGAAATCTCAAATCTCTCCCCCTTTTTTCTCGAGAACCACCGAATGAATCGGAATACAATGAGTTGATGCATCTTCTTCACAAATCACAGAAGATGTATCAACTCATTATTTTCGATTTATTTAGTGGTTTTCGAGGAAAGCGGGGGGATAGATTTGGGATTTCGTGGGATTCCGGAATGCCCTTAAGCAATGGTCGTTCGTATATATTTCCATAAAATATTTTAGTCCAATTGTTTGAACCCTGGTAAACAGGTTTCATTGAACTATTGTAATTGAGACAATTTAATGATAAAATTCTCGTGACTTCATACATATTTTATATGAATCACGTACATTCATTATACGAGGTGTGTTCAAAAAGTAAGGTGACTTTTCAAATTTCGCGGGCAACGTACTTTCGATTATCGATTTTTTTGTTTTGTTATGTTGGCACACTCTTCCCGAACATCTGTACCAAGTTTCAAGTGTATAGCATTTTTTGTTTGGTTGTGAGAGGCGTAAAGGTTATAAGTGTTTTGCGTGCTCGGCGATTTCTTGCTATCGAAAAATATGGATCAAAGAATTTGCATCAAATTTTGTGTAAAAAATAAAATAAAGTGCTCCTAAACACTTAAAATGTTGACAGTAGCATACGGTGAAACTGTTCTGAGTAAAAAAAATGTTTACAAGTGGTACAAACTCTTCCAAGATGGCCGGGAAGATGCCAATGACGAGCCTCGCTCTGGACGCCCAAGCACGTCAACAACTGATGAAAACGTTCAAGCAGTGAAGAAAATTGTTTTGGAAAATCGTCGAATCACTATCAGAGAAGTTGCTGAGGATGTTGGTTTATCGCTTGGCTCGTGCCATGAAATTTTTTCTAACGTTTTGGGCATGAGACGTGTGTCAGCGAAGTTTGTTCCGAAATTGCTAAATTTTGACCAAAAGAACCGTCGCATGAGTATCGCTCAAGAACTGTCGAATGACGTCAACGACGACCCAGATTTACTCAAAAGGGTCATAACTGGTGACGAATCATGGGTATATGGTTATGATGTCGAAACCAAAGTCCAATCGTCCCAATGGAAGACCCCAGATGAGCCAAGACCGAAAAAAGCACGCCAAGTTCGATCAAATGTCAAAGTTTTGCTCACTGTTTTCTTCGATTACCATGGCGTGGTGCATCAGGAGTTCTTACCATATGGTCGTACGGTCAATAAACAGTATTATCTTGAAGTTATGCGCCGTTTGCGAGAAGCAATACGAAGAAAACGTCCAGAATTGTGGAAAAATAATTCATGGCTTTTGCATCACGATAATGCCCCTGCTCACTCATCTTTGCTTGTGAGAGATTTTTTGGCCAAAAACAACACCACAATCATGCCTCAGCCACCATATTCACCGGATTTGGCCCCATGTGACTTTTTCTTGTTCCCAAAACTAAAGAGACCTATGAAAGGACGGAGATTTGCAACGATTGAAGAGATAAAGACTGCATTGCTGGGAGAGCTCAAGGCTATACCGAAAAGTGCTTATGAGAAGTGCTTTGAGGATTGGAAAAACCGTTGGCATAAGTGTATTGTATCTGAGGGGGATTACTTTGAAGGGGACAACATAAATATTGATAAATAAATAAATATTTTTTCTTAAAAATACAAAGTCACCTTACTTTTTGAACACACCTCGTATGACATCGTTTTGCAATAAACCTTTATTCACATGCGAGTCCGCAACTGAAATTCATCATGCATTTTCATGGAAAGAGAATTTGTGGAGGAATGAATTGACAAAAAGCACTCATTTGAGAGGGAATTCATTGAAGAAAAATAGAAAGTCTTGGACATTTTGCCCCCAAATTCTGAGAGTATATACGTCTCCAACCAATGAGTATTGAATAAACAGCAATGGAAATAGTTATTTCTGCATTTACCCTAATCCTTTAATGGTCGACCCCCTTGACCATTAAAATTTTAAATTTCCTTTTGATCGCAAACCTATTGGTTTTCTTCTTCTATTTCTAGAAGAAAAATCGAATCACTTGCGTCTCTTTCAGTCTCTTCAACTGTCTGTCTGCTGTTGAAAACTTCTCCATGTAGCCGAGCGATATAGACGGGATAATTGAGGATAATTTGCGGCGTCGCTACACATTTGATTCTTTTGCGTTTCTTCTCCAGTTCCTCCCCTCCTTCTTTTTCGTACCGTCTCCATTCGAGGCACTCTTCACCCTTACCGTACATACGTCCCTTCGTTCAACAATCATCATTTCCCCCTGTATCTACCACTTAATAATTCCCTACCGCGTTTGTTTCTCTCACTCTCAATAGTACGATTGCACTATTTACTCCACAAGCCGCAGGGTGTCAGGGAAGCATTAGTAAAATATTTCACAATAGAATCTGCACGGAGAAAAATTGTCTATTATAAATTACTAGACCCGCTAGTATATTGAGGATATACTTGCATTCTAAGGTTATATACCAAACATTCTCATCAAAAGCATCAGACTTTCTATTATAAAATGTCATTATCCTACCATTAACTCCCAGGAAGTCTGGTACTTTTGAAGAGAATGTTTGGTATATAACTTCGGAATGCAAGTATATCCGCAATATACTAGCGAGTCTAGTAATTTATAGTAGATAATTCTTCTCAGTGTGAGGATCAAATATGAAAAATTATACATCCCCTAGTAGAAATTTTGGATGGGAAAATACCAGGGCCTGACGAGGTATGTCTGATTTCTTATCAGGTTTCGTTACGGTTTTCCCTATTTCGCTTGATTTTATGGAAATCTCATCTGAACCCTATTGCACCCCTGCGTTACAACCCTATTTGAATCCTATTAGGGAAATCAGATAAGCCCCTTGTAAGGGCATAATAAGATTTTCCTCATTTACGGTTTCCGGATTCTAACCTGATCAGGATCTTATTAAGAATCGGGAATGCCTGATCAAATTTCTACTAGGGTCGACAAAAAAGAATATGTAGCCAAAACATAGTTTTACGTTAATTATTTCGATTATGTTGAATGATACGATATCCGATACAATGGATTGATTTTTTCTCTCGATAAATATCAAATCAAACTCAGAATTCTGTTAACGTGGAACCCTCAAATTGGTTTTTCAAAGGATGCCAGCTAACCCGAGTCGAAAAAATGTAATGCTTTTCAAAGCCTGATCAACTTCGTAAAACGCAACGATCCAGAGTTTAATTGGGTCGAAAAAAGGTCAACATCAGGTTGAATGAGAATGTTAAAAGCAAGATTGGGTTGAGAACAGGGCGAGATCAGGGCGCAGAATGAAATTAAACCTGATTCACTCCGTAATACACAGAAAAACCGAGTTCATTATTATTTAGAAGAATGACTGTCAATTTAGGGAAAAAGAGGATCATTGGAGAATATTCATAGTGAATTTATCATAAGTTAATAGTTTCACTGTGGAAAATAACAATAAGACGATCAACCTTTGATATTTTTACCACGAATTTTCAGTAAACTCACTCCGAATATTTTTCAGCGATCCTCTTTTTCCCTAAATTGACAATCATTTTTCTAAATATTGAAGAGAAACTGTTTATTATTAATAAACTCGGTCTTTCCGTGTAGGTAACGAATCAAAGCTATATCAGGTTTCACTTTTTGACTCGAGAAAGCTTGTGCAAAATTTTGATTCATTCCATATGATTTGGTAGACAAACGTCTGTATTTCTGTACTGCAAAAAGTATCTTAAGTTCCTTACAAAAACCACTGGGTAATATGAGTACCGGAGATCATAATACCAAGATATACGATATTCCATGTAAGGAGTGAAACAAACTGGGTTCGGTCTCAGCATTTGAAGTATAGGAGGAACAAAGATTGGGGAATCTATACATCAAAGTATTGAAGGAGTCTGGAAAGAATTCGCTGAAATGCAAACCATTTAGGGATGAAGTGATTTGCACACGAAAGCAATTCTTAATAATTCAAATTCACTTTTGCATAGATTATAAGTCTGAATGCGGAATTATCGATTTTACTTCGTTCCTCGTAGTGGATAAAGTTTTTTATGAATTCCCTAATCTTCCAATCAAATGAATAAATTTTCATTCATTTAATTATACATGGATTTATTCCCACGTTGAGAATTTCCAAGTTTTTAAACGAACCTTCCTCTCTTGAATTTCAAAAATATTTTGGATTTGAATGATGTGAGACTTCGCCGCCAGTTTCGGCTGCACTCCTTTTCTTTTTGGTCTCACAGGATGTTTATCATTATCAGTTATCATCCAACAAATTTCCAAGTGTTTCAGAGATTATGTAATTCATCGAATATTCCGTGGATTGAGAATTTTGGTGTCGACATTATACTAAATCTTCACATCCATTATGTAACTCTCAACTCCCGAGCAGAGGAAGTAAAGGAGAAACAAAAAAAAAACGTTGAATATATATTTTAATGCGAGTATCGAATGTCACATAACTTGATGGTGCAACGAAATTAACTTCTTAACTCAGTTGGCTATTCCATTCAATCGATTACACGCCCACTAATATCTATTGAGATCACCTTGTTGCGCTGGAGGACACTATATAATCACTGAAAATTTTCAATTTTGCATGACAAAGCGCTTTATGAAGAAGATCAGTGAAATGCTGAGTATTCTCAATTTCTCACATTTCTTCATTTCTTTTCGTGAGGAATATTGAACGTTCGTTTATTAGAATTCGCTTTTGTAACAACTTCCAGTTCAACTTTCTTATTTATCGGATACCTGTACTTGCGAAAGAACTTTGACCAAAAGATTTTTCAATAATTCCCCCTCCGTATTTCAATATCATGACACTGTTGGGGATTTTTTCATGAACAAGCGTACATTAAATGAACAAATTTCAATTAAGAATTTATGTATCAGTATTTAGAGGACTTCTTTGCATATAAAACTATGGATTGATAGATTTTTAGTTGATCCATCATAATTGCATTCATCATCATACAAAATCACCAATTTACTGCCAAAGAAACGGCATAGGTGAACACGCAGAACACATGTTTTGAATATGTTTTCAGTAGAATGAGCTATGTCATTTACTGATTATGTGATGTAACGTATTACAAAGTGCAATGCCATTCGAGCAGAAGTGTGAATCCGGTATGGATATGGGTAATCGGATTGGCCCCGGATGTAATCCTAAGTAGCACATGAATGTTTGGAATATTCTATGAACATGCACAGAATATATTGATACGTTTTGAATGTCCTATGAACATTCATAGCATATTTTCGCATATTTGAATGTTCTATGGACATCTATACAATATTCCAAACAGCCTTGTGCTACTAGGGATGTGTAACGCTTCATTTCATCCGGGCCGGATCCGGCAACTTGATCCGGGCCAAATCCGGGCACTTGATCCGAGCCTAATCCGGCAACTAAATTTGGGCGTGATAAATTTTCCTTCACGTTTCTGATAGACATATGGTTATCCTACTTTAAACAGGTTACTTGATGCGGTTCAAATTGGTTGATACATAACCCCGTGATTGAATCTTTTATAAAAAAAGCATTAACAAATTTAACTGTTGATAATGATTACAACTTGACATTTTCTACGTAAATATCGCAATAGTCCAAGTCCACTTACATTTAAACATCAAAGTACAATTATTATTCACTTGACGTATAACATAGCTTATGAACAATTTAATCAATATTTTTATTCCTCTCCTAACCTAAAACATATTTGTCGTATAATACATTACCGCAATCCGCAACCCACATAGAGAAAAAGATATCTTTTCGAAATCTAAAAGATATCTTATAAACTGTCCTAAAAGATATCTAAAAGAAGTCTAAAAGATGTCTTATGCGAGAGTTTTAGACATCCAAAACTTGTCTCGAGTAAGACATCTTTTAGAACTGTTACTAGATATCTAGAAGGTATCTTTTAGACTTCTTCAAGACGAGTTTTAGATATGATGCAACTTTTTCTTAGGACCTCTTCCCTGATTGATGAAAAAAACTCATTCATTCCTATTAAACGTGCAGAATTCGAATTTTAATGTGAATTTATTACATTCAATAGGAATGAATAAGTTTTATTAACCACGGTTGAAGCACACTTTCAGATTATCTAAATATGTCTTGCGAATTATATCCCACACAGCACACAGTTCTTGGAGATATCTAAAAGAATACTCAATCAAGAAATCTTCAAGAACGTTCTTGAAGAGTTCTTAAAGATATCTTTCAGAAGTGTTGAAAAGACGTCTTGTAAAAGATTTCTAAAAGATGTCTTGATTCGAGACATCTCCAAGACGACCATGTAAGATATCTTAAAGATATCTTTTAGAAGCGTTTGAAATATATCTTCTTGGGAGACATTGACAAGATATGTTTAAGAAGATAGATTGTCAGCAGATTTAGGTTATGAATACCTGATCATATGAATTGAAATGAATAACACTTGGTATGTGCTTTTTATTATAATTGAATTACAGATGTGATAAATTCGTTCACAAATCGAAAGCTTGAAAAATCTACATACATGCCAAGGGATTTTAAATTCCGAAAAAAGTACGATTTTGTAACCTTTTAATACCCGCGCTGGAATTAACGAATCTCCAAGACACAAATATTTTACAAATTACTCAACTTTTTACGCTTAATTTTATGCACAACCATCAAGTAAATTTTAAAAAATTCTTATTTATGCTGATTGATCAGTTATTCTTCAATAACGATGAGATAGGAATTTATCTGACATTTTTTTATATAATAACAGTTTTCTTTCAAAAGATCATTTTTATTCTGAAAATGTACACCACTGACACTATTTCACTATCTCATATTGACAATTATAAGCATCGAAATCAAACTGTCTGTATAGCTCAGGTTACTGAAGCGCAAGTACATCGTGAGATGCGCGGGTTCGATTCCCGCAACCTCAAGGATCGAGATAAAGTATACTTTCATAAGAGTGCGAGAGCGATAAGAACAAATAGGGTGGAGAAGCAGGAAGAAGACGTGAGAATTGTTTTTTGTGAAGAAATTCAAGCTTCTTCCAAGATATTTTTATGAATTTTTCAAGACATCTTCAAGAAATCTTGAAGAACTCTTTTAGATTTCTTGATTTCTTCTTAAAGATATCTTTGAGATGTCTCCGAGAGATCTTTTAGAAATCTGTTCATGTTGCATAAGATATCTTTTCGTATTCGCAAAGATATCTTTTAGAAAATTCTTCAAGACTTCTTGTACTTTTGGAAGATATCTTTTAGAATTCTAAAAGATATCTTTGTGTCTATTTGGTGATATTCCATCCCTGTAACTCCTCCAAGACACAGATCTTTTAGGTGAAATTCACGTTCATTATGCGTACATTTATGTTCAAGGAATTTTCGGACCATCCAATGTCCGGACGTTCAATGCACCTCCACTGAATATTCTTTGGACCTTCGTGTTTTTTTGAAATTACAAACTATGACCGTAGAATTTTCTTGTACGCCTGTTCAAAATATCTCATTGAACCCATTGATTCCGATGCAGATTCTATTGGTTCAATAAAATTCTTTAAGCAGGAGTATTTGAACGAATCAAGTTTTCAATCCGTGCAACATCAATTGTGGCCCGACGTGATCCAATTTGGTCAGTAGAAATAATGCACACTATGAGATTCGTTTATTTTGTTTTAAGTTTAATCGAAGAGTATAAAAACATTCTCTACAAGTTTATTATTTCGAGTTGAAATTTTTTTTTTTTTAAAGAAGTTTCATTGATAGAAACAAGTCTTGGCAGTAAAGCAGAAAAGACAAAGAAATTTTTTCCTTCGAAAGTATGTAAATATACTCAAACTTCTAAGTGTGTTTATAATTAACAAAGTATTCATCCAAATTCAAGCAAATGTGCGTTTGGGATACGGTAATCAGTAAATAAGTTCAATACATGATGGAAGAAGCTGATTGCAACATTCCTGCTGAAAATACCAAGCAAAACCTGATAAAAACTTATGGATCCTATGAAAAATGCAAGACCCGCAAGGTTTCACAAGGTTTCATAATGGAAGTGGCCAATTATTTGATTTTATATCAAAATTGATATTGTTTTTAATTCAGGCCTATAATCATTATCGGTATATTCTTATATTATTAATATTGTGATTTTGATTTTCAAGATATCTAAAAGATGTCTTTTATTGAATCTTCAAAGACATCTTTGAAATAAAATCTATTAGACATCTTTATGATAACTTCAAGAGACATCTAAAAGAAGTCTATAAGTTATCTTTTAGAAATGTCGGAAAGATGTCTTTTCTTAGACATCTTTTAGATGTCTTTAAGATTTTTATGTTTATTGGGAAGCTACAGATGAGTGGTTGAGCGAGGTATATATATCCACGAATAGATACAACCAGCACTCGCGAGAAACCTCAGTCATTCAGTGTCGTATCAAAAATTTGATGTTATCCCGGAGTTTATCAGTGGAGGATTGAAATTTGTATAATTCTTGGGGCATTTCGAAAAAATTTACTTGCATTCATTCCGAGTTTTCTTATTAAGGCGGAGATGAGGTCAGTCACATTTGGACATGAATATATTAACATTATTTGTATGTGACTCCCGTCAGAAAAACTAATTTGAGTCTGATGAGATTTTAAAAAGCTCGCCTTGTTAGGGCCGCAATAAGGTCTGCCTCTTCCGGATTGGATCATGATTTCCCTAATCTGTGCCTCGTCTGGTAAACTGATCAGGGGTGAATAAGGTTGAATAAGGCTTTTCTTATTGGGACGCAAATCAGGTTAGTCATATCCGGACCTGATTAAAATTATCTGCATCCGGCTCCAATCAGGAGGACTGATCAGATCCGGATAAAACTGAATGAGGTTTTGCTTATCAGGGTGTGGATGAGGTTAGCCACATTCGGACCTGATTCAAATTATCCGCATCTGGCCCCAATCAGGAAAACGGATCAGGGCCAGATAGATTTTCATAGGGTCAACCTCATTAGAACTATCATCAGGGTGTCCTCATCGGTGCCGGATCTGAAATGCCCGATAGGTTTTTATCTACACGGACCTGGCCAGGCTCAGATATGAAGCCGCATATGGGGCATTCCATTTCACAGCCGGATCCGGTCCGGACCACTTTAGGGCTTACCGGATAGGAATTTCTACTCGGGCACGTAGTGAATCTTTGTGAATCACTATGAGGATTAGCGATTCCTGTGATTTCCATCGCTGAATTAGAATTTTATGTGCCTACAAATCAAAATGCGACGTGATATAATTTACTATTCCCCATATCGAGGGCAGCTGTGCTACGTATGACAGCGAACTTTACTATTTTTTGAAGATCTCTTCTCTCCGTGAATTTATATAAGATATTTGAGAAAATTCAATTCTTCGGTCACACGTTTGATTGAATTTTCTCAAAATATCAAGATATGCTGAAGAGCGTCAGGAGAACAAATCATTCTCATACAGCAAGTGAATTAGAAAACACAATTCATCCGGTATTGAGCTTAGAAAGATCATCTAACATGCAAAAAAGAAATGTAACGACACACGTATGAGATTTTCTATATGAATCACATCACGTTCTACCGAAAACGAGTATAACACACCATCTTAGTTTATGATATATGGAATTTAGAAACTGAACTCGGAAACAGTTGTAAATTACTGCCCAAACGATATCGATATATTGATCGAACTTTTCAAACTTAGCTCGATTCTTGGATAAAATGATTTTAGTGGAAGTTATAAGTTATCAAGCTGGTGGAAAAACTTTTCATTGTGTTACTGGCAACTCGCCATTGACTAATGAATATTTGAATAGTATCTCAACGAGAATTTTATTGGCAATGAAAATCTATTCCGCGGATATCTTTTGGAAATACAGAAATGAACACTTACTATCGCAAGTGATGAAAGTTTAGCTTTATACGTGCGATATGTTTTCATTTTGCGTCGATTGCTTCACCAATGAGCTCGAGAAGTCGATAAGCTACGGGGGGAAACAAACGAACCAAGTTCATTTCAATACAATTTTCTGATTAACTATCCGGGTGGAAATTACGAGAGAGATTCCATGTAAGCAATTAGGCAAGTTAAATGTTTTACAATTA
Organism: Gonatopus flavifemur; assembly: GCA_018340375.1. NCBI lineage: Eukaryota > Metazoa > Arthropoda > Insecta > Hymenoptera > Dryinidae > Gonatopus > Gonatopus flavifemur. The sequence continues at coordinate 21,663,011 of JAFFJZ010000007.1, forward strand.
TTAATTAAATGAGTGTTCGCTTTGGCTTACCTAAAAGAAGAGATGATGGTGCAAAAGCGAGAGAGGATGAGTGGCAGGATTGTTTCCTGTTGTGGTAATTGTACACGAAACTGTAACTCTTTTTTTGCTCTCCTTCTCTTCATGGCGAGATACATTGAAACACACACTAGCCACCAACTCGTAAGGTTTCGTACCGTGGATATAGGTAATTTTGCATGTCAACAACGTAGAACTTTTGTAACGTGAAAGGCCGTGTATCGCTTGAAATTATTTGGGGTAAAAGGATGAGATTGAGAGTTTTTTTTTAGCGAAACTGTGAAAAACAATACCATGAATATGGAGTTCAGAAATAACAAAAGCTTTCATGGGATTCTCTTTTATTTTTGGCTGAGAATATATTCAGATGTTAACTACTTTTGTTGATGGTAAAATGAACATTTGAAAGCCTCATTTCATTGGGCTCTAACATCACTTTGCGTTAGCTGATGTTACTTTGATTAAAATACTTTCAACTTGAATCCCAGTTGATTAGACAAGGTTCATTATTCTACTCATTAATTCATTCGTTCATCTCTTTCGTGGTTGCCGGTTCATTTATTCTTCAGTTCGTACAATCCGACTTGTCTTATAATTGAAGTTCTCCCGATCTCTTTATTTATTCATTCATATTAATGACCGAGTAACAAGATTCTTATTAACTTTGACTTGAAAATGTCTTTGATTTGAATATAAAGTAAAATTTTACTTGATTTTTTCAATGTCCTTGAGGTTCTTGCACGTTGATCGATTCTTCAATTGTTTTTCTTGAGTATGAAACAACAAAAAACCTCGTCACAAGAACTTGAGTATATAAAATAAGCAATAAATAAACACGTGTCTCATTGGAAGCCATAATCATTGACGAATTGATACTGATCAAAAGAATTCTTGACGAAAGTAGTTTTATCGCATCTGCCCTTTAGCCAATAGTTTCCAATATTTAATCCAAATTCCTTCGAAAGTCAAAGTTCAATGGGTCTTTTCAATTTCTCATTTATTCGAGTAAAAGTAGATGGTTCAACGGTTCAAAAGAGAGGAAAAAGGTTGTGTTGCCGCTTTGGCACTGTCTCATCTCTGGTTGTAGACACCGGGATTTGCTGGGTGGTCGGTGGTTGGGACACCGAAGATTCCGAGCAGGTTCTCCCTACAACTAACCTATCGGTTTCTGGCCGGCTGCTCCGCTTAATGGGAATTGAGAACTTTTCACTCGGGTACCAAGCGCGATAATTCATCCTTCGCGTAGTTGGCGTATGTTATACCAAGAGAACCATCTATCTACCATCAACAATCTTTGACTTGTATAGTTCTATACTTATGCCACATCTGAGCCTGACGTTATCGTCGTATGGAAAAAAGCAATGTGGCTGAACAATAAATCTTGTTTCTAGCTTCTCATGTTTACTTTTGTTTAAAAATTGATTGGAAATGGAATTTCTCAGAAAACTATTTACATATTTTATGATTGTTCAACATATATCCATCTACACGCAGAAAACAGATGTGTTGAAAAGTTCCATAATTTATTGAGGATCAGCGCCAGTCTGTGACAGATAGAGTTTTTACTTGAATTTACTTTTAAAAACTCACATAATTAGATGTATTTCTACAAGAAATTATGGTACTTTTGAAGCTATATTCGGGTGAATAATTTCATTCATCACAAACTGGCGCTGATCCTCAATAAATTATGGGACTTTTTGAAATATATTTTTCTGTGTGTACGAATTACCTATTGGAATGTTTGATACAACATCCCCACATAACAATTTTGGATCACTCTTTTGGATCATTCTGAAAGATATCTTGCAGAATTCGAAAAGATGTCTGATGAAACACCAAAAGATATCTTTTGGAAGTCTTCATGTGAGATTTCTTGACGTTTTCTGAAAGTATCTTTCAGAATTCTTGAAGATATCTTCCGTAAGATATTTTAAAGATGTCTTTAGATGTTTCATAAGACATCTTTTAGAATTCTTCAAGATATCTTTTAGAATGTTCCAGAAGAATTCCTCAAAATTGTTATCTGGGTCATTTTCAAACCTGTCCATCAACTCAAATTATTATCAACTCTCAATGTACATTTATTGAAACGAATATTGGCGTGAAATGGAAATAATTCGGTATTAATAAAATAATTACTTCGAATGAAATAAATTTCTATACAATTGTCTAGTACATCTGATACCAATGATGATTCCAATAAACGAAGAAATCGTAATTAACTATGTGTTCATCATACAACGTCCCTTTTCTCCATATGTACATAGATACATATCGAGATTATTTATTTTTACACAACCCATGTGTTGCATTCTGATGAACACCAAGCAGAAACGTTATTCTAAAGCGTTATCGTACACGCGTAAGCTGTACTTGTAGGTACATGTACACGAATGTGTACGAACATTGACTCACATTTGGGAAGAACATTGCAGATAAGCATATGCCTTCGTCCCACGAGAAATCATACAGAGTAGTCGTTCTCAAGGTGCCAATAATCTGTGCGTTGGTTCATTCCTTTTTCAACCGATGACAGAGGAATATCACGATGAGCACGTGTTTACGGATAAGATCTTGTCGGAATTAAAGAATTGCTGAAACGTGTTACATGCTTTTCAAATTCAAATAGGAATTGTCGCGTCGTGAGGGTTCTCCACGTAATATGGTGCACTTTAATTTTACGTATATACAAAAAGTCCTCTCATTCCCAAAGGAATCGATTGACATCCTTTCCAATGTAGAAAATCATCTCATTGGGAATTCGAGTCTTGAAAACTTGAGTGCGATAAATGGGAACTAATGAAAACTAAGGAATAAATTTTGAACTATCGTGTTTTTTATACTCGTTCCGATATTCGTTCGAATGAGAAGGGTTTTGATTACTCGAATGATCATTCCAATGCTTGTAATCTCTAGAATTTATGGAAAATGTTGAATGGTAACCTTGAACGGTGCTGCTTTTGGTAAAATGATCTAGGTATATGGCTGAAAAATATTCACCAGCTAGTTTTAATTCGCATTAGATTTGAGTAGACCCTGAACTGAGAAAAGACTCCACACAAATCTTGCTGATTTCGTGTGAAATACACATCCAAGCGCCAATCATGAGAAATGTTATTCAAGGAGATACTTTTCAATGTAAAACTAATACATGATTTTCGCATTAAACTGAACTAAAATTTATAGAATGTCTCTTCGAGGAATTGAAACCCCTGGACCATCCTTGTATACCCGATTAGGGTAAGCTTTTACAAAGTAGACGTCTTGAGAGGACAAATGATTCAAACGAATGACAGTATACGTTTGAGGTGACGGGAAAATGAGAGATGTAACTGTAAGAAAAGGAAGAGAAGCGAACTGGTTAGGGGAATGGCGATGGCACAGAAATTGATGTAGAGAGAAACAAGAGGAGGAAGGAAGACTAGCAGAAGGAGCACGTAATTCCACGGGGCTTAACGTGTCCCAATTTTCGGGCCAGTAAATTCCAATAACGTCCGATGCTTCGAAACTCTTCGTACATCACGTTCTATTGGGCGATTCATAATCCAAGGAATGCAAGGCATCGATATCTATCGACACCTCAAAGTCTTTTGTAAGTACTTCTCTTCCTGCTCGACGTATGTTCTCTTCCGCTTCCGTTCTTTACACCTCATTAATTCACCAATTGACATTCAAATGGGAACGAATTTCATGAAATATTTATTCTATAGATTTATATAAGTAATCACGATGAAACCGTTCCGTAGATATATCTGTTTGAATATCATGAATTCCCGTTGATCTTCGAGATTTCGAAGAAAATTCGTATTTATTTTCCTTCAATCATTTCTATTTCTCGATCGAAAGGGAAATCGCAGAACCAAGAACATATTGGCAAAACATTCTGAGAGAAGAAAATTTCTGAAATATTCGGAAGAAAAAAGAATTCAAATATATTTTTGAGTATTCTTTTAACAAAATTAAAAATGTATTCTCTTCTGAGTATGGGATACAGAGAGGATTGAGATAAATGGAGGAGAATTAAAGAGAATAGAAAAATCATATTCTTTTCTATTCCATATTTTTTACTCGGAATTAATTTTGAATTCAGAGGATTTGAAATGAAGCTGTAAAAAAGTTGAGAACAATTCATTCCATAAAGCTTTTTAAATATTCCGATCGAGAATGTCCTTTTTTCAATTACAGTATTCATTGTGTATCCATTTTCCCTGTCATAGGATGTACGATCGTTTGATACATGCGACTGCGTCTATGAGAAATCATTACCAATTCAAATTGATCATTTATTTCACTTTGCCGTCAGTATGAATTGATATGATAATTTATCTATTTCATAGTTTTTATTTTGAAAATTCCGTTGATTCACACACAGAAAAAAAAATCATTCCCAACAATCACGAAGAGTGTGTATCATTAACCAATTTTGGATTATTATTACTATCAACGGTAGTTTGCTTTTCGCGTGGCTGCCCGCAGCTTGCATAGTAAATCTATGTATATTATATTATGCATACGTACGAAGGGTGCATTAAATGGTCGAAGTTTTGCGCGTCTCGAGTTTCCAACAGTTCTTCTACTATCTCCAACTAAGCTCACCGAAACCAAGTTCACCGAGTGTCGACGCTCGATAAAAGTGTTTCTCTTTTCCTGCTGGAGCTTATACCCGGTACTAAGACCAGCCACGCCCGGAACTTTCGTTTCGTTGACCGAGAGGCTCTGCTTCTTACATATATCCTCCTTTTTTCGGGTCACGAGTGGCTCTTTCAACCGTTCGCGATAACAATGGAATCATGCAATTCCCTGTTGTAAATACATGCATTTTTCATGAGTACCTGTCATTTAAGGTTAACATGAAAATAATCGTGGTAGAAAAAGTAGCGAGGTGGCGTAAATGCGGTAGGATCGTAAATGAAATTCATAGAATATGATCCCAATTCACTCTCCTTCTTCTTTCTTCTTCTTCTTCTTCTTCTTCTTCTTCTTCTTCTTCTTCTTCTTCTTTCTGCAGTCTATTTGGTTGTAAAATTGAAATGATGCTATATGATTTGTTCTCTGGCGTTATTCATGACATCATTTGTAACCAATTTCAATATGAATTTTATCCTAAAAATCGAAGGATTGATAAGATTTATATTTCCCAAAACATGACACAAGATATACATGTACAAGAAATATAACATTATTATATTGATTTCTCCATCTTTATGAGTATTCTGAATGTGTCATGATTTCGTTCGAAATAGCCTTTATCCTGAATAGGTTTAAATGGACCCTCCACCCTGTGCGAAAAAACCAATAGAAACCGATAGGCGAAATCCTAATGGAATCAATGATATCCTATCGGTTTCTGTGCGGTTATTGTCACAGGACCCAAGGGTTTCTATGAGATTCTAAGTGGAATCTGATGTTCCATGGGTTTCTATCAGCATGATCGGCAAAACCTGATTAATTCTGATAGGAATAAAATAGCTTATCAGTTTCTATGCGGTTATTGTCACAGTACCTATGGGAATCCATGGGAATCCATGGGAATCTATGGGACTTTTCGGACAGGGCACACACTACTTGGTGATTTAAAGACCCAGACAGTTTTGTGCGTTCAAAATTCTTCAAAATTTCAATGCGATTATAAAGATTGTAGAAAATACCCTCGCGATATCATCACTTGAAAAATTGCTCATGAAGGTTGAAAGAATGTATCAGAAGTCTTCTGAATCTATGAAAACTTGATTTTCTGTTTTGAAATTTCTATGATTTCTGAGCTTCAAGTAGTCTGATTGAGCAGCGGAGTGCAGAGTAGTTTGTGGGGGATCTGATATTAAAACCAGACAAACGTGATCTATATATCAATTATTTTCGATTCCAGACAAAATTTTCCAGATTTGGTTGAAGGATACGAATTTCTTCCACTTTTTATATAAAATTCATGGACTTTGACGTGTGAAGTGATTTAATAATATCTTAAAATACATTGATAAAATTCGATACAAAAAGTTCTTCGAAAATAAAGTTATATATGTGTTATCGCATTTTATGCATCAAACAACAAATTCCTGCGTCGAGTGGAGATGACTTTTTAGATCATTTTACACTTTAGAAGTTAGATATCGCACGAAGTACTCCAAAGCCCTCAGGTTGTAACGTTGTTGTCGTTGGTCATAAGAGGAAAAGTTGTTGTAGGATCCACAGTACATCATCGTGGTTCAGAGTGTTGATATTATTATAATGATGTTATATACGCTATATTAATATTATAGACTTGGTAAAATGATGAGCGCAGAGTTATCCTGTCGTCTAAGGGTACATTACTCTTATTCATGAAAACGTAAATATCATGGAATATTTTCATCTTCAATGCGTGGCCGTGGATACCAAACAAAAGATAAATTTATACTCGATTTACAATTCTATTAATGAATAGAAAATGTTCATTCCACAGATTTTGAATATAAATCAATTTATGTTGGTTATTTGGAAGATAATTCACTTAAAAAAAAACGTTTATTCATGCAGCTGAATGGAATATGAGAATAAAAAACATTGTCATCTTTGAGATGCACTCTTGTGATATAAAATAACCTTTTCACTGATCTTGCCACAAGATGGATTGGTTGCCTTGTAGCAAAATTGAAATGCCAACTACTGGAACCGTGTCCTACGTATACAAACGAACTCTAAGAGAACACAAACCTTCAGGAACGTTCATTGAATGTTCCTGGACGTTCGCGAACGTTTAATGAACGTTCCTGAAGGTTTGTGTTCTCTTGGAGAATATTCCACTTCAAACATTTCTCATCACTTCACAATTTTTTCATCTTCTTCAATCCGCTGGATAATCCAAGATAGCATCGGGAGGTTTTCTAAACATTCACAAAACGTTCTTGCCCCGACAGCAAACGTTGCAGTGCAACTGTTGCCTCACCGTTGCTGCACCAGTTTGTGTTTTATTGTTGGAGGATTGTTTGATCTCACGTGTCATAGCTCCATGTATCGAAACATCTTCGCAGCATCGTGACAACTTTCAAGTTTGCTGCATGTTGCTGCGCATTTGGCGACGCAACCTCCCGGCACATTCCCAACAACGATTGCTCTGTGTTGTTGGGAAATTGTTGCGAATTTTTCTAGCACTTTGCTGTCTGGGCGCTCACACAGAGAACGTTCAAATGAGATTCCTGCTTAAAGAATCTCATTGAACCGATTGATTCTCATTGATTGCGATGCAGGAAGCCGATTCAAACGCATTAAAAATTGCACTGCAAAAGAATTTCACCGGAAAATTTTAGCACATATGTACTGCAAAAATTCAGTACAAATTTTATGGAATTTCTGCATCAAAACTGGGAATTTTCTGAGCCTCAGTACTGAAATTTTTCAGTACACGAACTGGACTTTTCCAGGACATGTATTGATATATTAATGCTGGGAATATTCATGAAAATTAAAAAAAAATTGCTCACACAAATTGATTTTGCATGTTCCTTGTGTCAAGATGATTGAGAAACTTGATCATTCATGTGGATGGGCACAAAGTCATATCTACCTCATGGGATTTGAACGTACATTTTTCTACCTGTCCACCCACTGAAACCTAAGACCTAACCGATCAGCTATAGCGCGACATGCTGGAAGGCTAGCTTGAGTTATTACATAACACATGGGCTGAAAAGTCCCGGGCCTAACACACACAGATGGCGCGAATTTTACTGCACTCACCTGTTCTTCAGTTAGTACTAACCTTCATAAGATAGCGGTCAAAATTTCATGATAACAAGACAATGCACCATGTCACAAGTCAATCAAAACAATGGCAAAACTACATGAATTGAACTTCGAATTGCTTCCACATCCACCGTATTCGCCAGATTTGACTCCCAGTGATTACTGAGTGTTAGCAGACCTGAAAAAGATGCTCGCCGGTAAAAAATTCCGCTGGAATGAAGAGGTTATCGCTGAAACTGAGGCCTATTTCGAGGCAAGAGGTAAATCGTTCTACAAAAGTGGTATTGAAACGTTAGAGCGGCGTTGGAATGATTGCGTTGTCCTTAATAGAGATTACGTTGATGAATAAAGCTAATTTTGAACAAAAAAACCGTGTTTTCTTTGTTAGGCCCAGGACTTTTCAGCCCATGTGTTATGCTTCATATTTAGAATACACAAAGGAATAAGTCCTCGAAAAACCTCGTGTGTCAATTTTATTCGCTACAATTACAATTATTATTCAAAATCTCAATCAGGAAATTTTTAATATAAAGACTTGGAATTTTTCCTGCCAGGAATGACGAAATCCAATAGAAGTGGAAAATTTCAGTGCAACAGTGATTAAATTCCAGCATAATTGAATACAGCATGAATTGCATAGCAACTGGAAAATTCCATCACACAGCCTGAAAATTGCAGTTCAAAACCTATATAATTCCAGTATATCAACGATTAAGTTTTTTTTTCTAAATTCGAAATTTTTTCCAAGTCCTCATTGAGGGGATACTTTTTTCTGGTGCACAAGGACTGTAAAATTGTAGTACGAGCCAGTAAAATTTTCGCGAAATCATGGCACAATTTCAGTACACAATCTCAAACTTGAAAATTCCAGTACAAGGACTGAATTTTCAGTTATGCTTGGTAAATTTTCAGTACCGTACCAACAAAATCTCTGTACATATACTGGAATACCCATATTCAAGTAATAACACTGGAAATTTCCAGTCCAAACGCACAGTAAATTTCCAGTTTTTTTTACAGTGTGATTTTCAATGGGTTTGAATCAGTTTTCTGCATCGGAATCAATGATAATCAATCGGTTCAATGAGATTTTTCAAGCAGAGATCTAAGAACATCGCATGTATGTCCCAGGGACATAAAAATGTCCCGTAAAGTTCTATTAATCTTCACCAAGCGACGTTTTGGGAACGTGTTCAATAAAAGTGCCAATGACGTTCTGCGATGTATTTGTAAAGTTTAGTTTTCATGAAAGGATGTTTGGAAAACACAATAAGAACGTTCCGTGTTTGATGAAAAAAATATACCGGGAACGTATTTGGATGAATTAAAAATGAAGGTTCTCCGAACATATCAAAACCTACTTCCCAAAGACCAAGACGCATAGAACAAAGGTTATCTTGCTAAAACGTCCAGGAGACTTTTGATGTTATCTGGGATAATGAATTCATATCGTTGAGTGTTAGTTATTATGCCTGTTGTCAAATCAAAAACAATCAATTACATGAACAAATGAGTACTTGAAACAAATGTCTGTCATCTCCTTACGTATAGTTATATGTGTTAGGACCTAAGGAATGTCAGTGAGCACGACGCGGGTATCTCATACCGTGAGACACTGTTTCTCATCCGTACGCTAGTATCAGTTGGCGCATGTATCATCTGCAGCATTTTCTACCACGTTATTCCATTCCAAGAGCGTAATCCACATTCTCCGTTTTACGTTGCTAAAATATATCGGTGGAACGTGGTTGGTCTGGCTTGACTGCCAAACCATCCCGAACATGATGCCAGCATTTGTGCAGGTGTGTATGTACATCATGTATGTAGATTCTTATGGATATACACTTCGGAAATAAATGACTTGCGATTAGAGTGATGTCCGTGCTTGCGGGATACGCAACTGAAAAGACATATAAGTTTGATCAAAGTCTTCGAATTCATCTAATCTTGCTACAGTTTCTCGAATTTATTGCAACGCGCATCGGAAATATGTCTTTGACCTATGAAAATTTATAAGAAATTCGTCAATTGTTTTATCCAAGACGGGAAAAAAGTTTTTGCAACTTCTCATATGCGTCTCATGATATGGAATGAAAGCTCCTGAAGACGCGGTGAAGATATTCAATTAGGAATCGTAGAATTGCCAGGAGACGGTGTTCCCATAGAACTCTGATAAAAGAATCTAGTTATAGCTAAGAATTTGATTTGGTTGACTGAAGCATGTTATCAGTTTATTATTATCAATTATTATCAAAGGTCGTATTCGAAATTTTGATCGCGCACTTGTTTAATTTTAACTCGTAAACTCACACATGGAGGCAGCAGGGGTGAACTGGCTGTAGGGATGCCTGATATTTACAGTATCGGTACTTGTGTAGAAAATGTAGATAAAATGTCAATCGGAATTTCATAAAAATGTATACAAATCAATACTGTGAATAACGGGCATCCGTAACTGCCTGTTGAAATTTGGAATGCAAAACATGCTAATCGCCACGAAAAAAAATAATTAGCTATTATTCGGGTAGCTAGAAATTAGCTGCGGGAGCTATTTTTCAGCTTCACAGTTACTCACTTAGCGATGGCAGCAAGAAATGTAGTTGCCACAGCTAAAATTCAACAGCTAAATTATTTGGCTGTCCAAATGTCAATCACAAAACCTGTGCGGTTGTAGCTACGATTTCCTACTGCGATAGCTAAAAAATAGCTACAGCGGTGAAAGAAGGGTGCTAAAAAAGTAAGTAGCTGCCACAGCTATTTCCTTTTTTTGTGCGGTTTTTCAATATAGAAGAATTAGCGGTCTGAAGTTTGATAACAAAACACCCCACGTGGGGGAATTTTCCATGTTCTCCACGTGGTCCATCAGGTCCATCCTAAACAGCGTTGGACAATTCTGAATACGAATTTTAACCCTTAGCTGCCACACTTTGCCAGTGTAACATAGCTGCCACACTGGGGTCGATGATGACCCCAACTGTAAATGTATACCAAAGCCAAGCTATGCGTACATGAGCCTTGGAAAAATTTTAGAGAGTACTAAAACTATTTCCATTTCCAGTCAAATAATTTACCTAAAGGAAAATTGATTTCGAAGTTGTGCAAAAATTATGTGTGCAGCACACATGGCATCGCTTCTTTTCATCGATCAATGGGTATATTCTCGGTTCTAGATGAAATTATCACTGTATCATGGAAAAAAATTATATGAAACATGGATAATCATGTCACGCTAGGGTGGAGTGAGGTGAAGAAACTCTAAAGTGGCACCAGATTGCGCGAAGAGTTCGAATTATTGAGTTTCTTGATGGTAATTCAAGATTGAATCATGTTGGGGTCAGTCTGACCCCAGTGTGGCAGCTAAGGGTTAATGATTCTACACAATCTCTAATAATTTTTGTAATTCAAATTACATTTAGAATATGAGAAATGCATTCAAACGGTATCATTATGAGAATGCAATTCCAGTTTCAAACGGAAGTATGGATAAGCTAAGTGGAAGAGTTGTTAATATTTCTGATTTTGAACATCGTACGTGTACCAGTCATACAGGTTTATTATGAAGAACATTCACCTTCCCATAGTATTTTTGAGAGAAAGAATAACGGATGAGTGATTTTGAATGTCTGAAATTCCTAAAAAATTATTGTAGAATACCATTCTCCTCTTTCTCTACTCGAGCCGCACCAGGAGGAATTGAAATGCGTGAATTATGTACATATCCAGAAGATGATTATTCACAACGGTCTACACTGTAAAAAAGCTGACTGAAAGTGGCTTCATCTTACTTGAAAACTTGACTGAACTTCAGTCTTTTCCATTGTGTCGGCATTTGTTTTGGATGCTTACTCTCAGCTGGAATAGGGCTAGTTTTGGCTGTATCTTAAAATAAGCCGATATTCAGGTTGGAAGTAAGTTTTATTTTTCACTGTGTAATTTGACGCATGCTTATATCACGTCTGGAACATCTTTGCATGCTTGAGTCATAAGACTTCACAAAGAAAAAAGTATTGCTGGCATAACGAACTAGTCGGTTACTAAAGTTTTTATGAAAACAAATTGCTCAATTGATACAGCTATTAAAATAAACAATCTCGCAAGTAAAAGAAACTTCTTCGTAGTATAGTAACAAACAATTTTTCTCCGTGCGTACATAATCATAAATTCTTCGCATGTACTTTTACGAAAAATGATTGTTCTTGAAATTCTTTCCTCTTCTTGTTGACCATGTGAATTTCTCAATATTCGTGCGAACCAAGCTGCTCGGTGAATAACGTCTTCATTCAAGTGGAAATCATTCATCTTCGAGGTTGCTTTTCTCTGAGAGTACGCTTTCCTTCCCTTTTTCATCCCATCATTCTCTATTTTTTTATCCCTCCTTGTATAGATTCAAGGACGGGGAATGAAGACGTGATAGATGGTATTGGAGTTACACGATCAACAGGCCAACTCCCATCTATTCAACAATCATTCTTTAGCAAATTTCAACTAACAGGACTCTTCAGCAGAATTTACATGAATTCTACGGTCCGTTATTTGTGGCTTAGAGTCTGAATTGATACCGATATGCGATGATAGCAAGCAGAAAATACACTGAACTAAGGTTGTTCAAGATCAAACTTTTGCTGATCTCAACCTTTTGTCTAATTTCAATTGTTACTATGAAAGAACAAATTCAATATATCCAGCTACCATTTCAATATTCTTCATTTTGTACCACTTACAATTTATAAATCAATACGGAGGCGTTTTGAAAATTCTTCGCCCCTAGGCCAAGTATATGGCGCTGCTTCCCGAGTAAAAAAATTTATATTTAATTCAAAACAGTGTATATATCAGTTTTATATTATTATAAAGAAATTATATCTTGTGTCACCCACCAGAATCTGCCGCCTTTGGGTCATATATTTTATTTTAGATCAGACTCAAGATATAACTCAGGTAAAAATTGACCATGGGTGTTAGGCCATGGCGCAAGGCTCAGCTAGATGGGCCGAGCCTAGAGGTTACGAAGCATGGTGCAACTTTGAAATGATGAGATCATTTGAGTCTTAGCTCAATAATTTCCATAATCAAGACCGAACACTGCGGATAGGATTGTAATAGCATTTGTCAAGAAAAAATTTGTTTATTAGAGAAGAACCAACGCTGGCACGGTCTTGCGACAGTGTTGCGCCCATCTCACGCCAATGGTCACTTTTATTTTTTATTGCAGTTGAAATTTCGAAATGAACGAAATAAATGTCGGAGAATTTCGAGTAGTTTGACAAATAATTTTTCCAATCAGTTTAAACTGATGAATAATGCAAATCCGGTCCGGTGGTGCTGGCATTGAAGTAGACGCGTCCTGAAAGGAAAGAAGAATTCTTTCTGTCATGAAATCTTTAGAGGAGGCTTATAAATTCATTGGATGCTTGGTTTGCCACTCGCAAGAAAAAAATAACACCTTGGTGAGAGCTATTGCAATTTGCTGCTTGAAAAAGGGAGTTTCATCCTAGGCCGAGCTATCGCTCAAGTTGGGTCAAGCTACCGTCCAAGCTCAGCCAAGCCATTGCCTAAGCTGGTTTAAGCTACCACCCATGCCTAATGCAACATGAAAATCCATCGTCATTCAGGGTTGCCTAATGCTTAGGATAGGGTCCCGCCACGCGCTGAAGACTCTTTTGTGGAATCAGTTTTTTTTCTCTAGGTAATATTGATTGAAGGATGGGCCCGGCATGGGACAGCCTATGATCAATGATGCATCAATGTAGGTGATTTATTGCACTGAGAGAAATTCCATAGTTACTGTAACTGAAACATCTCAACTGAAGATTCTTAATGAAACACGGAAAAAAGAGAATGGATAAATTTACCATGCAGGAAGACAACGCGTTGCTTTGAGTTTTTAAATGAAAAATTTCACGAAATATATTGTCAAATAATTCACATTATATGACAAAAATAGATTTTTCTCTCACGATGTGAATTATTTCACAATGTATTTTGTGAAAATTTCCATTCAAAGACTCGAAGCGCCGCGTTCTCATCCCACATGGTAAATTTTTCCGTTTTTCTTTTTTCCGTGAAGCTACTAGAAATTTGATTGATTCAACCAAGAAAATATAATTGATTCATTGCTTAATTGTGTCAACTATACTTTCTTGGTTGAATTAATCACATTTCTCGTAGCGCCTACTAAGAATATTTAGTTGGGATATTTTAGTTACAGTAACCATAGAAATTTCTCTCAGTGTGACCCCCTGTATTATACATAGATTGCCCAGGCTTGGCTATCAGCCTTGCCCGCAGCTATATTCTGTGGTCAGTATTGGCGGAGCCTGAAGATTTTTATTTGGGAAGATGATTGTATTCGATGTATCTTCAATCAAAATTACTGAATTTTTCTGATAATTGTGGCAGAATTTTGAAATACGCAAATCCACATCCTTTTCTTCTCAGTTTAAAATAGTATCGAAAAGTATGATCAATATTTATAATACACTTTATAACAAAAAGTATGGACATCGAAATTAAAATACTGAATGTAGAGAATCATTGTAAATCTCAGAATCCAACAGCTTTGGTATGTAGCATAAACACAAAAGGCTCGCGCTGGGGAGAAGTATAATTTTTTATAAAGCACAGTCGGGACTTGAATATGTATGAAGAAGGTTGAATATAATCTTCCCATAGTCACATTAATATCTGTTCTTGAAGCATTCGGCAACGGGTTAAAAATTAGCTTACAATTCTCTAATCGTTCCTCTCATGCTCTCGACTCTTGCTTGACCAAACCGCCCATTTCACATAGTCGTATCTGAAAGTCCTCGGTACTGATAAGAGGACCAACCAACTGACCAGACGTGATATAAATTCGCAGGTTTTAAGCCACGATCACAGTGGTGCTGCATTGGTGGCGGCCTAACGAGCGAGCGCTCGGACTAAACTCTCAGAAGGTTCAAGAGTTCAACGAATGGGTTGAAACCGCACAGTAATTTCCTTGTGTAATCGTCGTTCTCTCCACACTCAGAAAGTTCGGTAGGATTCTTACGTCGGGACTTTATTCCTACATTTCAACGGATGTACGTCAATCTTCACTTTTATTACACAATAAGATTCGTCTTTTACCTCTTTACATTTTGGTTTTCAATCTTTTGAAACTTCTCATCAACAATTAAAATCCCTAAGAGGCTTTTCCTATGCCTTTTATATTATTCAGTCTCTTTTCGTTCTTTCTATTTTTTCACAGATGGTTTTTCACATTCTCATCCTACCGTTCAAGTGGATGGTCTCTCATTTTTCCTCTTTTGGTTTTTTAGAAAGAGGCAAGACCGGTAACTTATCACACGTAACCGTCTATGCTCGAGAAAAATACAGTACTGACTCTGGTAGGGGCGCCACAGGGGAAATTCTGGCGAGTTTTACTATAACTTCATTTATATACGTATATTGTTACTTATACTTACGTAAAAAACATTGTCCATGAGTGGGTTATGACATGTTATAATACAGGACAATGGTTTATATAAACAAGGATGTGTGGACGAGGATACATTTTATTTGATATATTTATCTCGCGCACTCCTCTTGAAATATTACACATCCCATAAGAGTTACATCGAATTTGTAACATTTCCAGGCATATACCCGAAACATTTAACTTTCAGTGAAGGAAAAGAGTACATTTGTATCTCGTTTTTGATTTTGAACAAATAAATCGTACGTAATATGATTTGATTCCCATTAAGGTAGATGACCCTATTTATGAACGCGACCCCTTTAATGAACGTTTTGGTTTTTGATTCCTAGTGCTTTTCATTTAGTGCTTTAATTTCATCCAAGCATGACTGACTGGATACTAAATCAACCGCTGTTATGGAAATAAATTCAGAATAATATGCCATAGGAAAGATATAATAGATAAACGATTGTTCGCTAATGGGGGTTAAGGTGTTCATTAATGGGGCCGGTCACCTTAGGTTCTTTTATAAATACCATGTACAAATAGCAGAGAATAATATATCAATGAAACAAACCAGTACACAAACTCTCTTGTTTGAAAACCAATCATAAACATTACGTGAACTGGAATATAAAGTTATTGATTTGATTCTGTTTTCATATTTTGATACACGTTCCTTGATTGCCGGATATTATATCAGGGGATGGATACATAATTTTCCAAAGCGCAAAATGTTCGAACCAAGTTCGTTTTTCAGTAAAATTCTTGCGTTCGAGATGGGATAGATGGGACGTGGTAGGTGGTAGGGAGTTGAAAAGAAGGAATCGATTTGCACAGGAGGAACCTTCACGCCTACAATGACAACGACGTCCTTGGCGACAAGAACGACGATGGGAAGGTAATAAGTTGGCCGTTTCTCGCTCGAGATGTCAAATAAGCGCATCGGGTCGGCCGTTAAGCTCAACTCGATCTTTTTCTTACCATTCTTCTCTCTCTGGCTTGCTTCTTCTCTTTCTTTTGGCACATTCCAACGCGGCCTTTTCCGCCTTCTTCATGTCAGCTTGTTGTTCGTTTCTGACGCGATGCTTAGAATAACAAGATGGGTTTGTTTTTACATTATATGGGTGAACAAAGAAAACGTTTCTTTTTTTCAAAATTCTTGTAAAATATTTTTGTATGTGAAATGATGATGATTCTTCCACGCTCGCATGATCTGAAGATGATTCTGTACATCACGAAACCGTTGGCAACCTCTGAAACACAGTCAAGAAACTAGAATGATTATGGTTGAGAGTAGTTTTGAAGAATAATAACTGAACTTATGATGGCAATTGTTTGAAGGATAATAATTGAGTCTATCTTATACAGAATGTATTTGTGGAATACGCATCACGAGAAGTTGGGGATATGTACAATCTGATGGATTTTTCCTGTACTACGTTCATAATAAAAGGTTATCTAATGGTGAACATGTAATATGCATTTTATGCATTGATATATACATTCATGTAAAATCAGAATAAGAACAAGAACGTATGGAGTGGAGGAAAAAAAATTTGATGTTGAGAAGAGAGGGAGAGCCATTTGGAATGAGAAAGATGAAACCTCTCTAAATTTGAAACAGTGAGATCTCACTGATTGCAGTGAAAAGTCGAACACTGCAAATCAGTGCATATACGATAGGGTGGAGCGAAAAACACTTTTTCTCTCGAAATTCGACTTTCCTGACCTTCATAAAGTTTCTAATGCGTCTAAATAACATTCTCTCAAAACCGCAGCGAGAAATATCAACATCTTGAGGTTCCACACTGCAGTCGGAGTTTTATCATTAGATTCGATCAAATTTCTGTTAGTTTCGAAATGAAATTCCACTTTTCTATTGGTAAAATCACTAATTCAAACATGATCTGGTTAATTATGTTATATATATTGTATATTCCCCAAGAGAACAAAAACCTTCTAGGTTAAATTTACATCCATCGCACGTGAATTCACGTCCATGGAACGTTCAATGGACCTTCAAATGTCCGGGCGTTGAATAGACTTCTATTGAACGTTCCTTGAACGATCCTTGAACGATCCTTGAACCTTCATGTTCTCTTGGGGTTATGTGACATAGAATCGTTCATCGCAGGAACAGTGCGGAGTGAGAAAATTTTCATCTTGCATAATTTCATCAATAACTTTTCGTGATTTACCGCAAACTTTCAAACCTACCCTGATGGGTTCGTTGGACAAGTTCTGGACATGGGAAAATGTGTCCTGTGGGACGTGTTTTGGACAAGATTGGGACCAAGAAAATTGGTCCGGTTGTTTCGAATTTCGGACTACCTCTCGAGATATCATGTCCATCAGTTGTCTTGATCAGTCCGACAACATCCATGGATTGAGTCCGCGGCTCATCCACATTCGTCCTCCTCTGTCCAGGGCAGTCCAAGAATGTCCTAAACGATTCTACACTGTCCAAAACTGGTCCGACTGTGTCTAAACTGATTCGCGGTATGTCCAGTCCCCATCCCATTGTGTCCTCCAGCGTATTCGTGATTCCAGGAAATTGTCCACATGTGTCCAGAGATGTCCCAGAGCCGGAGGATTGCCTATCGTGACTATGGACAACTTTGGACCGACTAAGGACGAAGAAGCATCATTTCTATTATGGACACATGTAGATAACTCGGGGATACGGTTCAAAATCCCGCATCCTCACTATGGACAAATTTGGACAACTTTGGACCAAGCACGGACGAGAAAGTTGTCGTGGACAAATCTGGACAACTCCGAGACACGATTCAAAATCCTGCATCGTTACTATGGACAGATTTGGACAACTTCGGACCGAGTGCTGAGGGAAGAGGATCGTTTCTGTTGTGGATGAATCTGGACAATTCCGGGACACAATTGAAAATCTTGCATCGTTAGTGTGGACAAATTTTGACAACTTTGGACCGGGTACGGACGAGAAAGGATTATTTCTGTTCTGCACAGATGTAGAAAACTTCAGGGCACATTTGAAAATTCCACATCGCGACTATGGACATATTTGGACAACTTTGAACCAACTAAGAACGGGGGAGGATCATTCCTATTATGGACACATGGAGACAACTCCGGGATACGATTAAAAATCCCGCATCGTTACTATGGACATATTTGGACAACTTTGGACCATCATGGACCTCTGAGGACGAGCCATGGAGAAGTTATCAATTATGTCTGAAGTCACGGACAATTTCGGACACGTTTTGGACACGCCGCCTGGACGTCTATGGACACCCATTGGACAAGTGATGAACAGATGATTCGACATTGGTCCGAAATTTGAAACAAATGGACACCTACAGACATTCAGGACTGATTTTGGATCACGCGTGGACCGTTTTGGACAAAGAATGGACAGTTGTGGACATTTTGGACAAAATTCGGATGTCCCAAATCGGTCCGATGACCCATCAGGGTAATGATTGACTATTCTAGAGTTTTCATATTTTGCCTATTTAAATTTATGGAATTCCGAACATAACTCACTAGACCAGGATTGAATTAGTGATTTTAATGAAAGAAGAGTGGAATTTCATTTTGAAATTAACAGAAGTTTGATCGAATCTAATGATAAGACTCCAACTGCAATGTGGCACTTCAAGATATTGATATTTCTCGCTGCGGTTTTGAGAGAATATTGTTCAGATGTATTAGAAACTTCATGGAGGTCAGGAAAATTGAATTCCAGAAAAAAGAGTTATTCGCTCCACCCTAATATGCAATGCTCAATTAGTGACTATCAACTGAGCTTTGCAGTTGAATCTCGCTGATTCAATTAGTCAGAAACACTTCCAACTACATAACTACCCAGTAAACACGACTGTTGGAGTTTCAAAGGGCCAGTGAAGGTTCTTCGCCGGCATTGCAGGACCATCAGCGGCCCATTGAAACGCCGGTAATCATTGTTTGCAGGGTAGTGACTATTCACTGATATTCCACTGATTCCATTCAGTGGTCGTCTTTTAACTTCAGAAATAGTGCGATTTCACTGATTTGAATTTGGACAGTACGGAAGAATAGAATATTTTCATGAAATATTGTACATTATCAGTGTAAATTACAGTAATGGATACAGTGTCTTCTTTTATTCGTTGACTTAGTGCATTGGGTAGAGTATTTAAGTTTCATTCGCTATTCAGGCACTGGCCCGCGAATGGAAAAATTCTGAAAATTATATATAATTTATAAACAATCATATTAGGTGTACAACTTTGCTTCCGCCGTTTTTTCCCAAAATTTGAGGCCTCATCCTCAAAGAGTGAATACATACTTATGATTCAAAGTACTGGCCGTCGCTAGCCACTACTTTTTGCCATCTTTTTTGGCAATTTTCGGATCCCATCTCGGAAAAACGATGCATCTTTTGAGGCGATCCACGAATCGATCCAGTCTCCAACTTCTTCATAAGAATGAAGATGCTGATCACTCAGAACGTGTGCCAACGATCGAAATAAAGGGTAGTCGGGAGGAGCAGTGTCTGGAGAGTACGGCAGATGGGGTAAGAGTTCTCATTTTAGTGTTTCCAAATATGTCTTGACCGGTTTTGAGACATGTGGCCGAGCATTATCATGTTGGAGGATAACTTTATCGTGTCTTTCTTGGTACTGTGGCCGTTTCTCCTCTGATGCTCGGGGTAAACGCATCAACTACGTTCGATATCAATCTCGTATAATGATTTCACTCGGTTTCAATAGCTCATAATACACAACACCGAGCTGATCTCACCAAATGCAGAGCATGACCTTGGCACCATGAATACTTGGTTTAGCCGTCACCGTAGGGACATGTCCAAGCATTTCCCAAGATTTTCCGCGCTTGGGATTATCGTAGTGGACCCATTTTTCGTCGCCGGTCACAATGCTGTTAAAAACCCCTTTCGATTCTGTCTTTGGAGCAGCTGTTCGCAAGTAAAGAAACGTGGTTCAACATTTCTTGGTTTCAATTCGTACGGAACCCAATTCCCCTGTTTCTGAATCACTCTTATGGCTCTGAGGCATTTCGAAATGATTTGTTGAGTCACTCCCAATGATCCTGCCAATTCTTCCTGCGTTTGGCACGAGTCTTCATCAAGTGATGCCTCCAATTCGGAATCTTCAAAAATTTTCTCTCTTCCACCGCCATGTCGGTCTTTGACATTAAAATCACCCTTCTTGAAATGTTTAAAACATTCACGACACGTTCTTCCACTCAAAGCAGCCTCGCCGTAAGTACTTGATAGCATTCGATGAGCCTCAGCCGCAGTTTTCTTCAAATGAAAGCAGAAAATCAGAACTTCCCGCAAATGACGGGAATTCGGCTCAAAAACTGACATCTTCGATCGGGTAAAAATTTATGATGTAATCAAAAATTTACTAATATGACGATGTTGTTATGTTGACGCATGTCCAAACTTGCTGTGTGACATTTATTACCTAATCTATTTCGACCGCCACCTAGTGACAGAATCATGTATTGTAAAATGGCGGAAGCAAAGTTGTACACCTAATATATAATTTTCTTATATAAACTATATATGAATTATGTATAGTTTCAAAAATTTTTATACTCGGGGCTGCGTAATTCATCCGTTGAAGAAAACAATCTAGGCATTGTGGAGGCCAGTCTATTACTTCTAATGTTGCCTGTTATTTTGAGTTTTCTTAATACTCTCTGCAGATTCTAGAGGACTGTTGCGGGTTGTTATTATGTTGAAACACAAACTTTTTACTGCAAATTTTGTATTCAGACGAAAAAAGTTCCAAGTATCATTCTTTTTCAATATTCCTTAGCTCATCACAGAACTTTCTCCATGTTTTACAGTTGGTATTAAACGCTATTCAGAACCTCAGCAGCAAATCCTGCGTCGAGTACCGAAAATTTAGAATTTAGATTCGTTACTCCATAATATACTTTATTCCACTGTTCAATGATTCAATCTTTGTGCTTTCTAGTCCCATTTAACCTTTCCGCTTTGTTCACAATCCTTAGTTGTGGTTTTCTTGTGGTTATTGTATCATGAAAACCCTCCACTGTAAGACTCTGTTTCACAATGGTCGTGCTTACTGGAATATCTCGTTCCATGTCAACACTTGAAGCCATTTCTGCCGCAATTAAGCGACTGTTCCATTTGGACAACACTATCATGTTTCAATCTTCCATTGCTGTCGTTATACGAGGTTTCCCGGGCCGTTTTTCATTTGTCAAAGTTTCTCCATCCATGAATTTACGAACACAGTAATCAACAGTTCGGCGAGGTAATTTCATTTTTCGAGTGATTGAACGATTCGTCATGCCAATTTGATGTTCAAGTATTATCAGTGGTCATAGTTCAAGTGAGATTTCTCCTTTTTTGGGCTGAATAATGATTTTAATGGAATAAGTTATACATTGTTAGAGGAGAGCGTTCACTGTCAAGAAAGAGTGTAGAACTGTATAGCTAGAAGTGTGAACGAATGGTTTATTTCGACTTTGCAAGTGCACGGGAAAAAGAAAATGGAAAAAATTATGAAGCTGAAACTGGCAGCCGTAAAACTAGCAGCCAATAGGCATAATTTTTTACATTAAACGTTTGATGAAGATTTAAGGATCTGAAACGTTCAATGGAATGCTACTTGATCGATTTCTAGTATGAAAAAAGCTTGAAAAACGTTAAATCAAAAGTTAAAAAAACTCACTGCTAGTTTCAGCTTCATAAAAAAATTATCATCAAAGATGACAACGCGCCGCTTTGAGTCTCTAATTGAATAGGAATTCTTGCAATACATATTGTCAAATAATTCACATCAAGAATATACTGCAAGTATTGTGTTATTCGATCGCTAATTTGTTTCAATAAACGACTCACACTTCAATACCATCCTCACCCTACTATTCATGTACATGCCATAAAAATATGTACACGGAGAAAAACTGTCTATTATAAATTACTAGACTCGCTAGTATATTGAGGATTCACTTTCATTTTGACGTTATATACCAAAAATTCTCTTCTGTGAGTTAATGGTAGAATAATAACATTTTATAATAGAAAGTCTGGCACTTTTGAAGGAAACGTTTGGTATATAACCTTAAAATGCAAGTATATCCTCAGTATACTAGCGAGTCTAGTAATTTATAATAGATAATTTCTCTCAGTGTATATTCGGAAGTTTTTATTGCAATACATTTGAATAAAACATGATCTAATGATCTCTATATGCACATATACATGCAAAAACAGTGAATTGAAAACATACATACCTACCAATAAGTTCAAAAATACCTCAACCAGTTTCGTCTGATCCAATCTATGGACAGCAGATCATATAGAAGATGAAAATCATTCTGACCACACAGCTGCGGCCCTCTGTATTCTCGTACACTGTATCACTGTTCATATTATGTACCGAAGTAATCGTGAAAACCTCCTTGTGTATGAGAATCAAGTTCCTTTATCGAAGTGATTGCGGCCAAAACTTGTGCCACGATGATATTCAAAACGACTGAGAGTCGTGAGAGTTTAAGTAAATGTGTGCTCTTCGAGTCCGAAATCTAAGATTACTCGTGAACAGTAGAGTTGGGACTGAGTTAACGAATTAGATGTCGGGTGACAGAGAATGTACTCGGGTAACTTAGTTTAGATGTTCGGATAACTCAAGTTCTAAATATCAGAATTCTTTTTCACGATAGTTGTGCACCTGCGTCTATACTAAGAATTTAAAGTTTGGAGTTACTTTTGCAGGATTTCCATTCATCACGCGGTATATTCTCTAATATGGAATTGTGCGGGGTAACAATAGTTACTGAATTCAAAATGAAGCATAGTGGAAGATCGCGTACATAGATTTGTTGTTTCAAATGCAATAATCGTCAAAGAATTTCAATTTTTGTAGTTCGAAACTACACATTATTTATAAAACAACTAAGTATTCTCTATATTTTATAGCTGTTAATGAAATCAGTTGAACAGGTTTAGGAAGTTCTTCTTTTTCAATAAAAGTCTTTCAGAAATGTTGTTGTACCAAGAGTCTTGAAGGGTGCACGAAGAAAATGTAGAACTTGGAAATATACAAATTTTTGTCAAAATTTGAGAAATTTTCTTGTTTGTTCTAAATAAATCAGAAACGGTAAGGTTTGGGAAATTAATCCTTATTCCAAAACATGGAAGATTATGAATACGAAGTGAATAATAATAAAGACGATTGAAATTCAAAATAGTGAACAGTCAAATTTGACTATGCGTTTTGTAAAATTCAACGTTTAGTGTTTCAAATGTCAATCTTAGCTGTTACTCTTTGTGCACTATTCGTAATCTTTCGTATTTTCATATGAAAATCCATTCTTTGAACCTTATCGTTGCTGGTTTATTAAAAACCAACAAAAAGTCTCAGATTGTTATAAAAATTATCAAATTCCAGAGTTCCCTTTTTCCCGCGTGGTTCGAAATCATATATAATTTGTATATGATTCAACATATTTTATATATCAATTATATAAAATGTTCTATAAATTATATACAATTTTGAAAATTTTTTCACTTCAATTATTCCCCGCCTTGTTCAACCGAGAGCAATGCTACGGACCCAAATAATTTCAGCATCTAAATCTTAAATTCTTTATGAAAGAGTGGCCCTAAAAGAGTTCAAAGTTAGGCGAACTTTGAAGGTGAGTTATGATTCTGAACCTACAAGTTAGAACCCAATGATGAAAACGAAGGAAGAAAAATGTGAAAGAGCCTAGAAAAAATTCAATGGGACTTCCATTACAAGAAGAGAATTTATTTGAAAAACATAAGATTCCATTGGACGGAACAAATTCATTTTTAATACGTAAATATATTCAACTCAATTCACGAGGTATGATTTTGATCATACTCCACGTTGAATAATGGTGCCTGAAAATTCATCCCACGCTAAAATACGCCATATTATTCATTCATTACAATGCTTTCTATATAATGACTGTCGAGCACGGTTGAAAAACGCAACTCTATGTTTGTAAAATCACTCAGGTGAAAAAGAAGGGAGACATGATGCGATATGCAAGCAAGAAGGGGGAGGGATGATTCTGGTTATAGGAAGAGAGGCAAAGGGTTGACAAGCTGTGATGGAGTTCGAGGGTGAATCAAAAAGAAAGGCGGAGTATCGCCAACGAAGAGGGCCACTCGTTTGTTTCTTCCTTCATGGTGACAATACAAGTAGATTAAAGGAATGAAACAACTAGCAGAGGCTAGAATGGAAATGAGAAAAGAGGACGAAAAGAATGAAAGAAAAGGGAAAAAAAGAAGAATACGACCGAGGTCACGATCCCCAGCTACATTTTTTCTCATTTTCCATGTTCCTTTCAAGAAAGTGTGATAGGATCGAAAACTTAAAACCAAATCCCAACACCAAACGTGGATGTGGACCTACATCTATCCCTTTCATCATGAGTCGGATGTCAAATTGTTTATCAATAGTAATTTATTCCTGATAATTAGGTTTTAGAATGGTTATTACAAATTTCCTATCATTCTCATATTAGCTGTAATGTTCTGTTCTCGAGTGTCATCGAAGTTGAAGCTTTCTTCAATCTCAATTGCGTATGTCTTCCCTAGAAATGATCTTCGACCCACGTCAATGGACTTTTCTCGTTCCGTAGTTGGCAATGTACGATAAGGCGAAGATCAGAGACAAAGTACAGGTATGAAACGGACAGGAACTGTCGAAGGTTTGAGAAGAGTCCAGATCTTTCGATGGAAGAACTGCTCTGATAAATCGATGAACTCTTAATATCCGAGACTTTAGGACGGACTTCTCAATCTCCTGTCATATAGAAAAAGTGGTTATCGACTTGAACGATTGATTATTTTTCATAAAAAATCTTGGATGATGTAGGGCAATATATTTTACGAAAAAAAAGTCTTTACTTTTATCAACCTTCATTTTATTGTCTCAACGTTGATTTATAATTGTAAAATCAATGTTTCTTCCAATACAAATTATTGTGAGAAATTATTCAAATAAAGAGAAGTTTGGATTTGGAGTCAAGATTTGAGTATCATCCAAAGCATTCTATTCTCTATGCTATCCAATTTTTTTATTTGCCATGGACAATACAAGGAAAAAATTTGTTATTCAAATTACAGGGCAATTGCGGCAACGATCCCTCTGAGATCCAAATAGAAATTTTCATTACTATCCTACAAAGACGGAATGAAGTTTCATTTCTTTTTGCATAACAGTTAAATATACTACAGGAATTTTGTGTACATTCGCACTTTAAATATTGGAATATTTAATATACTTTCTATGTAAAGGGCAAAGCACAAGTTTATTCGGTGATCACCCCGGTTGGATAGCGATACATAGTTACATAGTTAATCCTGACGATTCAAGTCGGAGTTATGCTCGATCCGTGACCTCTGTAGCTTGTTCGATTACGGCTCACGTACACGATGTAATTTGTTCCGATTAAACCAAGTAACGACTGTAGTACAGGCAGGCCGTTGGTGAAATCTAGTCATCATTGTCGTTGGTCTAACTACGGACGCACAGTTTCTTTTTGTTCTTTGTCGGTATAAGTGTTCAGAAAAAAAGAAAAAGCTGTTGTATGCTTGGTTGCTATCTCCGATTAGTATGCAGATTGAACTATAAGAGAAAATTTCTCGTCTTTTATCGTCCCATGGCAACCATTTTAATCCTACTTTGAGCTAATACATATCTCTCATCCAATTCTTTCCAGGAGAATAATGAGTCGAATCTTCAGAACGATTGAGCTTTCATTTCTTGGAAAGAGAGATGAACGCATTTGATAGTTAAAAAAATTTTGAAATTTCAACTGAGAAGGATCGAGATTGTTGTGATTATTATTACAAGTTCGCTTATCACGGATTTGAAGTCTCACAGAAAGAATATATTTTGGTTGTAATTATAATTCTTGGTCGAACAATTTTGATTATCATATACGCTCAAGTGGAACACAGTTGATAGTTTTACATTTGAGAAATCAGATACCCTATCGAAACAATTCAATACATTCCAATAGTTTCTATACATACTGTGACATAACATTATTTCAACATCTCAGGAATGCTCCTCGACCCCGCAGAATGTTATAAGGGTTCGAAGTCAGATATTGAGGTGGGAAATAGTATCAAATCATAAACAAATAATGAGGTAACGAGATGCAAACACCGCGGATGTGAGACCAGAAACGTTATGTAGAAAAGGGTCAGGAAACGGAGACGTGGGAATAGAGGAAAACAGCCCAAGGCTACCAGTCTGCTGATCCCACAATATATGCACGTACATTGAGACAAATGTATAAATTCACACATATACCTTGAAACAATCGAAAATACAATCATATTTCCTATATAATCAAATATGATTAAATGTATGATAACGGAGTGTAGGTTCCATATTGTCATTTTTTAAAACTGATTTAATCGCGTAAAATGAGGGAAGACTTTGTACGCATAGTGGAGGGATGGTGGTTATTTAATTGGAGAATTCAGATTAATGGGGGAACAGTGGTATGTAAGTCCACTGAATGTTCAATGTACCTCTATTGAATATCCCTTCAACCTTCGCGTTCATTTAGGATGATTATAGAAAAGTGGGTTAGTGAAGGCATTGGTGAGTGGTTCATATAATATGATATTTTTCTTTTCATATATTTTAATAATAACCCTGCTCGAAGAATCTCATTGAACCGATTGATTCTCATTGATTCTTTAAGCAGGAAATATCTGTGCAATATTTTGTTCTCACTATGAATATTGAAGAACTTACTTCGGAAGAAAGGATTATTCGTCGCATGTAAGATTGCGTACGATTCATTGAATATTTAAGAGGGGAAATACATGTAAACGTACCGTTTTTTAAGAATTTATTACGGAAAATTGGCTGAGGATCCATTAACCCTCAATCACGCACTTTCGAAAAAATCCCTAATCCACGCACTCGGGTCTTTTGTACCCGGTTCATCTTATTTTGGCTGTATTTTATTCAAATATTATCCTTTTGAGATGATTTTGTTCCCAATTGATTCGTCGTAATGTCAAGAATAGTAATCAGCATTGTGAAAGAAGATTTTCTTGGGATTTCTGTGAGTTATGTAGGAAAGAAGGAACATAAATCTGAAAAAAACAGTGAGAAAAACGATTTTTTTCAAAAAATCATATCTATCCCGCACAAAGGCGTAAAGACAAAAATCACCACCGTTTTGTAATCAGAAAAAGGACATGGGATGGATCATGCACATAAGAATTGTGCACTTATTTATTATGCACATAAAAAAATTGAATTAAATTTGTTCACATATTAATTTTAGTTGTTCCTAATACGTTTGATAAATGTGCACTGATAGTCGTGCACAGTGAATTGTACACGACGATTTTTTATGCGCAAGTTTTTGTGAATAAAAATTGTGTGCATGATTACTTGCGCATAAAAAACAATATTGAATATTCCCAAAGGTGCAAAATGTAAGGTGCACAATCTTACATTTTATATTTTTCATTTTTCTTCATGTGTACAATTCACTGTGCACGACTATCAGTGCACATTTATCAAACGTATTAGGAACAACTAAAATTAATATGTGAACAAATTTAATTCAATTTTTTTATGTGCATAATAAATAAGTGCACAATTCTTATGTGCATGATCCATCCCATGTCAGAAAAAGTTCAACTTCTAGGAAAAGAATAGTTCCTAATGATAGCTAGGGAGAAACATAATTATTTACAAGAGTGAAGTTTGGGTATTTTAAAGAGTCCACAATTAGTGAACTAGAGATATTTATCGGAATATTAGAGGGAAAAAATATAGAAACCGATAAGAATAATGTTCGAAACACTTTTATCCTTCAAGATTATCCTTTGTTGATTATGAATACCCTCAGTGCATATAAGTACATATAAACTCAAGAAAAAATCATTTAAACTGAATATCGATTTGTTCTTCATCCAAAAAATATTCATTGCTATCAGAACTACAGTAGATGGAATGGAACAAAAACGATTACACTGGCGAAAATTAACCGTAAAAATTGCCATGGAGTGTGGGTGAAGTTAGAAGCGAATGTACCCTGAGAGTCATTTTGCGCTTTTGGAATGTAACATGTTACAGTTCCTTACGCGAATGTACATTATACACTGAGAAAAATTCTCTATTATAAATTACTGGACTCGCTAGTATATTGAGGATATACTTGCATTTTAAGGTTATATACCAAACATTCTGATCAAAAGCATCAGATTTTCTATTATCAAATGTCATTATCCTATCATTAACTCCCAAAAAGTCTGATACTTTTGAAGAGAATGTTTGGTATATAACTTCAAAATGCAAGTATATCCGCAATATACTAGCGAGTCTAGTAATTTATAATAGACAATTTTCCCCAGAGGATTTGTAGGAATAGAATTCAATTACTTTAATTCAATGCTTGCCTAAACTACACAACAATTCTGAAAGAACTTTAATGTACTTAATTTGAACTTTCATAGTTTCCAATGAATTCATTATGAACTCTTTCTGAACTCATGTGCAGCGTAGGTAATCAATACCACTAAATACTTGCCAGACAAAAAATAAATGTATTTGATGCGAATATATATTTTTTAGTGTAGTTGAATGGGTTATGATTCAATCCCCTCGTGTAGGGGGGGGGGGGCTGCACACATATGTATACTTTTATCATATCGAAACAATACATCCTTCCTCGAAAGGATACATGAACATCTTCTATGCAGTCTTGAAACATTTTCCAGTTTTCCGCCAAAAAAAGTTACACAACCACGCACATCGGGTCCAAAGGACCTGAGCTGAATTTCAAATACATGCTACTCGAAAACTGAGTGGCGGATCCCGGATTTCCAAAAAGCATTCAAAGCAGGAAGGTTCGAAGTTGCTTACATTACAATACCAGCCCTTGGCTGTGCATTGCAACAGTATGAGGAGTAAAAGAAAAAATTGCTCGGGTCCAAAGGACCCAGGTGCGTGGTTGAGGGTTAATGAAACAACGCACATCTTGAAATCTACGTTTCAAACTATCTTCATAATTTTGTTGAGACAAAATTATTTCAAAATGGCAGAGCTACAGCTGCTAGAAGTTGGTCCCTCGTTTTTACGCCGTGTAGCCTACAGGCCTCAACTTTTTTCTGAAATTTTAAAACCAAAATTCTATCGTCAGAATATGTGAAAACGCACAACTTGACGGAGTCAAAACAAATGAAATTGAAAAATTTTAAATTCAGAAGCATTTTGAAGAAAATACACTTTTGTTTTCAATTTAAAAATTAAAAAAAGCAATGTAAATGAATTTTGTTTTTTGTTTTTCTCTTCGTCAAGTTGTGTGTTTTGATATGCTTTAACGATAAAATTCTGGTTTTTTTGATTTTAGATGAAAATTGAGATCTGTAGGCTGCATGGCGCAAAAACGAGGTACCAACTCGTAGCTCCGCCTATTTGAAATATTTTCGTCTCAAAAAAATTGCAAAGATAGTTTGGAATGTATATTTCAAGGTGTGCTTGATTTCATTATTATTCCATTATTTATAATTCGTAGCAGAGATCCCCATAATTATAGCAATTCCGGGACACATGAGCGTTTCTATAAACATTTCTACAACATTTCATTTCTCCTTTAATTTGTGGTAATTTTTTGACAACTTATAGTACTATATATCAGATGGAAAGTTATTCTCACCAGAAGGAGGTATGGATTATCATAAGTTGAAAGAGAAGTGCAGACAAGTGTTAATATGTCCCAAAACTGCTATTATTATGGTGAACCGTGCTACACGTTTCCCATACGTTTTTCTCGGTGCAGGATATCAATTATCATGAATTAAATAAGTGGTATGGCATTCTTAGTTCATGAGAATTATCGAATATTTGATCAATATTGGGTATGGGAATAAATTTTCGCCCTCTTGGAAAAAGTGTTGCTGCTGATACTATTTTTGAGTTCACTCAAGTGCTATACTTGTGATTTGGAAATGTATATGTAAGGTGTCGATTGCGGTAGTTGACATTTGTTACAAGCGTAAACATCATTTTCTATCCAGTGTCAAAAATGACAACGTTTGTCCTGACAAAACAGCATTTGCGGGAAGTTATGCTTCATTGTTTTATTTCGAAGAAAAGTGCCGCTGAAACGTATCGTGTACTGTGCAATATTTACAGTGATCACACTCCGTCTAATACAACTTGTAAAGAGTGGTTTCGACGATTCCAGAGTGGGGATTTTGACGTGAGTGATAAAGAACACGGAGGGGCACCGAAAAAATTCGAAGATGTAGAACTGGAACTATTATTGAATGAAGATGCATGTCGAACCCTAGATGAGTTGTCTGAAGAGTTGGGTGTTGACAGGTCGACCGTCGGTAAACGCCTGCACAAGATGGGGATGGTCCAAAAAGCAGGTAATTGGGTGCCGCATCAACTAAAGGAGAGAGATATCGAGAGACGTTTGGTAACTTGCGAGGTGCTTCTTGAACGGCAGAAAAGAAAGAGTTTTCTGCATCGTATTGTCACTGGCGATGAAAAATGGATCTATTACGATAATCCTAAGCGTCGAAAAAGTTGGGGGCTGCCAGGTGTACCAGGTCCGTCGACACCGAAAACAAATATCCACGCTTCAAAGATTATGTTGTGCATCTGGTGGGATCAGAAAGGTGTCATTTATTATGAACTCCTTAAACCGTCAGAAACAATCACTGGCGATCGTTACAGACTACAGTTAATACGTTTGAATCGAGCTCTGAAAGAAAAACGACCGGAATGGGACGGTAGACATGATAAACTTATCTTGCTGCATGATAATGCTAGGCCACATGTTGCTCAACCTGTTAAAAAATATTTGGAAGGAGTGAATTGGGGAATCTTGCCCCACTCGCCGTATTTCCCAGACATTGCGCCTTCGGATTATCATCTATTTCGATCTATGCAATCAGCCCTTACTGGAGAGCAGTTTACTTCTTACGAAAGTGTCGAAAAATGGCTCAATGAATGGATCGAGTCAAAAGAACCTGCTTTTTTTCTCCGAGGAATCCGTATGCTGCCTGCAAGATGGGCAAAAGTGGTCGCTCCCAATGGTGCATACTTTGAATAACATTATGTAATAATCCATTGTTTGAATAAGAATCAACTTTGCTTCAAAAAGGGCGGAAACTTATTCCCATACCCAATATAATGAATGACTAATCAAAGTGTTCAAATATTTGCTTGGTCGTATATAATTGCACTTGCGATAACTGATATTAAACGTTTTTTTGAAACCGACTGTAGCGTAGTGATAGAAAAATCTTTTCTTGTCTTCTCGAAATATGAATAATTCTCCCTCAGTTCTTTGATATAATTGAAAATCCTTCTCGCTGTTATTCTTCAATCATACGACATTCGTTTCTTTTCAATATACAATTAGTTGAAAACGTTTTAATCGAATGATAACTCATTATTCATTTAGTACTATTTCATGAGGCTACGTTGCAATAATATGTTTGGATTGATGAAGTTTTTTTCTTCGACAATTCGAATTTCGTCATACTATACAATCCACTCGATACAGATTTTTGAAAGCGATGTAATATGCAATGAGACTTGTGATAGTTAATGCTGGTAATTAAACACTTTTATCACAAAAACATACAATCATTTAATGAAACCGTTCCATTTGTTATTCAACTTGACATATGGAAG
Source organism: Gonatopus flavifemur (assembly GCA_018340375.1). Lineage (NCBI taxonomy): Eukaryota > Metazoa > Arthropoda > Insecta > Hymenoptera > Dryinidae > Gonatopus > Gonatopus flavifemur. The sequence continues at coordinate 21,694,898 of JAFFJZ010000007.1, forward strand.
ACAACCTCTTCAAACTCATCAAAGGAATTCATTGTGTGAACTTAGAAACTAGAGACATTTCATCTGACTGATATTACTATTTAGTCATGGAGTATCACGTGAATGTATTTCACTTGGACGATACATGACTTCAAAGCGTGTTGCGATTTATTGGCTACAGTGGTGTTAGCACAGGATTGTCGGAACTATGCTATCCCGCACTACTAATACTATTACCATTATTGCTTGTTTACGACAGGATTGTCACTAATCGATATACTATCGCGATTTGGAGGAACTCGATTCCTATCAGATGTAAACGTCAAGTCAAAGTGAATCGTGCTCTTAGACAGATACATACATGTATAATAAAGCTGAGCGGTGTATATGTGCAATAGAATATCCCTATGGAGATTAGAAAACAAAGATTGATCCCGTCAATATCTGTTGTTCGCATGAGACCGTTTGAATGTTCTAATGTAATATCATTTGATACGATATAAACATCCCTGGCACACATCAAACATACATGACCCATATATAATCCATACATAATCTATATTGAATCCAGATATGGCCTATATACACAGTAAAAAGTGAAAACTTAAAGTGATCCCGAATATCAGCTTAAAAATGCAGCCAAAAGTAGCGCCTATTCCAACTGAAAGTAAGCAATGAAAAAGACTGAATTTCAGTTAATTCCATCTTACTTTGGAATTAAGATGGAATTCTATCTTAATTCCAAAGTAAGATGGAATTAACTGAAATTCAGTCTTTTTCATTGCTTACTTTCAGTTGGAATAGGCGCTACTTTTGGCTGCATTTTTAAGCTGATATTCGGGATCACTTTAAGTTTCACTTTTTACTGTGTACGACTCGTGTATAATAATTCATATATAATTCATATATGATCCACAAATGCTAGATTTTTCCGTACATTTATAAAACTTCTGCCACGTATGAAATACTCTCCATGTACGGATTAAATATGAGTCATATATGTTAGATTTTTTCAACTCTCATGATGCATTTTGACTTGAAGAATGAGGTGTGTATTTTATATCTGCTCAAATGTACTCAAAGAGTTCTGAAAAGATGTTTATTACAGCTGTTATATAACAGCTCCATCTATATGGAGTTGTTTATCAATCGTCTCAATAATGATAGATCATTCAGCCGCGAATGTCATTAATTATAGGTTCATAGCGTCTATTAATGGCTTATCGAGGATTGACTACCAGATGATAACGTGGGTCCTGTAATGAGGATGAATAATCGGCCACGTATGGAACTAATAATTGGTCCAGTAATGGGACAAATGATTCCGACCAATGGCCAGAACTTATGGTGTTTGAACGCAGCCCATCAATGACAAACCATTGAACCTAATGATGATCATTAGGTGTATGGGAGGGAACTTGTCGTTTGAATCGTTGGAATATTAAACATTTATATTTTTTCTATTGCTTTGTGGTTCTTTATCCGCAGTTCTATTCGATTGATCATTTCATCCGATTTTTTTTTTATTTTCTACAGTATTCACAGAGAGCTTTTGATCATTTTTGCAGGAGTCTGAAAAAATACAACTCTGGATTGCAGATACTCAATTTGTTCAAGCGTTCCTATTAACTCGGAATATTTATGGGAAACTTCAATACTTACTAATAGCTTCGCCATCACGTTCCATCGTGCTTTTGAATAACTATAAATCGAGTGAGAATTATATAGGGGTATTTCAAGGAAATGAAATAAATTGAGCTTGGGACAAACGCTCAAGTGCGACACTGCAAACGATAGTTTCCAATTAAGAACCCAAATGTAAAATGATGGGGAATCATGGTCGTGAATCGACTCTCTTGCCATTTTTGGAGAGTCCGATTGAGGAGATATGATTGCCGTAATCCCAGTCTTTTTCTCGAGATGAACTACGCCTTAAGCAGTTGGAGAAATGCTATACAAAAAGACATATTTTGGATAGATCCATACGGTTTCACGTATTTATTCTCGAAAAAATGAACAATTTATTCACGATACTCACTTTGGACTTTCCAAAGATAACTTCGAGATATCTTGAAGATGTTCATGTTTATTGATTGATGAACTATTCCACATCAATACATTAAATTATGAATAAGTCCTTATTTTATCAATTACTTACTTACTTTTATCCATGTATAATGGATCATTAGTTAATTATATTGGGAGTACAAATTAGTTCGGTCCGGTTTGAAAAGATGACTCTCGCTCTCAGGAATGTTTCATAGTCACAACCGATTTCAATTGTTTCAGAGAGGTTAGACACCTGTGAATAATATTCAGTTGATATCACTCCGAGTTCCTTCTAGAATCCCGATTTTTACTCAGTGAAGTATGTCAAATTTCGTTATAGCTAAGGAGCGTTTGTGGGAGGTGCTAGTTTTCTGTTTTAATTGGAAAAAAGTGCAGCTGAAGCCCATCGAATGCTTGTGGAAGTTTATGGTGACAATGCTCCAACTGATAGATCACGTAGGGAATGGCTTCGACGTTTTAAGAATAGCGATTTCAGTGTCGAAGACAAGCCTCGCTCAGGACAACCACAAAAATTCGAAAACGAGGAATTGGAGGCTTTACTCGACGAAGATCCGAGTCAAATGCAACAGGAGCTTGCGGAATCATTAGGAGTTACGCAACAAGCAGTTTCCGTACGATTACAATCCATGGGCATGCCTCCAAAGCAAGGCAATTGGGTGCCTTATGACTTAAAGCCTAGAGACATTGAACGGCGATTTTTCACTTGCGAGCAGCTGATTCAGAGACGACGAAGAAAGAGGTTCTTAGATTGGATTGTGACAGGAGATGAGAAATGGATATTCTACGATAACCCCAAGGAACGAAAATACTATGCTATGCCCGGTCAATCGTTGCCATCGACTTCAACATCGACTCCAAAGAGGAATATTCATGGTTCAAAGATCATGCTGTGTATCTGGTGGGACCAAAAGGGTGTTATATACTATCAGTTGCTAAAACCTGGTGATTCTATTACGGGTGATCGGTATAGGTTACAATTGATTCGTTTGAGTCGTGCGTTACGAACGCAAGACATGTAACTATATATGATCATTCTAAATAGTATGCAATAAAATAATCAAAAAACCTAAAGGTTCCAATCCATTTTTCATATAAATTCCCAATAAAATTTAATACCTCCGTCGCTTAGACTTTTCGCTTTTCAAATAGACCCCATGGGTTCCAATGCACGGTAAAAAGGAAAATTAATTTTAGTTAGAATATGAGCTGAATTCAAGATCCAACCAAAAGGAGACTCGGTTGACTTAAGAGTATCCCATAGAAGTCGAAGTTACTAGATCTCTCTACCCAAAATGTTCAAAGATGACTGAATCAAATTGATTGAAACAACCAGCCAGACCTTCTGTTGATATAGCAGAAGGTCTGGCTGGTTGTTATATTCCATTCTATCGAATCATCTTTGAGTATTTTGGGAAAAACAATCTAGTAACTTTGGCTTCTACGGGATACCCTCAAAGCCAGCTGCTGGAAAACCTTCTCAAACTCAAACAAGAATACAGCTTACTTTAATCTCTATTCAACTGAAATTAAAACTGATTTTGAACTGAAACTCAAAGCGAATTGTTCCTGATAAATGGGTTCGTCCATTGTTTTTGGTTTTGTTCTACTCAACGTGGCGTTACCTTTCGACGATGAGGAATATGTTTGTGTTCATGCGGAGGAAACACAAAAATTTCTGTGTTGTGGGAATTTATTCACTTCACTCGTTGACTGTTCAATTATATCGTGATCGTAGTTTTTGAAGATTGAACATCTTCAACTCTCATCGGGAGATTCGAACCCACGTTGTTGCTGTAATAACCTGTCCTAGTCCTTTGCGTTTAACTACTACGCCATGGTACCGTTTCGATTGACGGACGTGATAAATCATTTCATAATAATATAATTTGATAGCATGTGTAGTATGAAGTCAAAGATGAATTTGGAAAAAATTTCACGGGAACTGAGAATTAGTGCAAATGTGAATACCCCGAAAGTTTGAATTCTAATTTGTGTTGTAATGTTAAAGTGAAATTGTCGAAATAAAGAATCCATTAACAGTGCGGGAAATCTAATAACAAGCTTTTACAAAGTTGGTATCACAAATTGACACCTTGAATAATTGATAAAAAACCTGAAATAATTTGATTGGAATCAAACTGTAATTAATTATATGCACATATTTATATATGTGTATGTATAACCAATTGTAATGCTGAAAATGAAAGAATTCTAATCTTATTTTCAGATATTCCTGACTGAATTATCCATCAAACTCTACATGACTGACTATGAGATATGCATAAGATTATGCATTACTGATAATCAGTACATTGCCCGATTTGATTCAAGTTAATATGGCCATAACTCTTTTTCATCCCATATTACGGCTGAAATCGTAACATTGCTGATTTTGAGCCTCATCTGAAAATCAGTCGATTATGGGATTAAGATCTACTTTTCACTGTGTGGATTCCGATAGTTTGTCTATTAGAATCTATTGGAATCCATTGGATGTTTTCAACATGGTACCTTTGATAGCTCATACATCAGTCAGTGACAGGGGATCAATCGTTGGCTGCTCACCACAGCTATACGTCGTCTGTTTATTGATATGATGGACCAAACTCGTGCCAATGACGGGATATCCGTTGTTATTACTCAAGAGGAAACACACATCGGCTGATCATCGGGTATGTCACATTGCTGGATTTTCTTTATGAGGAATAGTCACTCTAATATACATGTTCCAATGATTGAGAGTATCCTGGTAAAAATGAAGGGAAAAACACATAATGAATGGAAATGAAACGTGGAATTTTATTTAGAACCGAAACAGTTTATATGACAACCGTTTCCGTTCATTTAGTTTTCTTTTACAATTTTTTGGTCTGAGTAAAGTACAAAGTGAACAAATTATAGAAAAATGAGGAAAGGATTGCAAAAGAAAGAATCAAAGCAAGCATGAACTGGAAAAATTTGTCAAAGAGACAAGAACGAAGGTTATATCATCATATTCAAATTATGCCCTGAATTCAGTCTCCGTTGGGTGGACGTCAAGATTTTTCAGAGCGAAATATACCAGTACCAGTCTGTTGATGCGCAATTGTTGCTTCTGAGTCTCATATGACTCAAAAAAAACTCGTAATCCAAATCGTGATCCGAATCACCCCATATACTTTTTGGGAGAAAATATATTCATCTGCTCATGAAGGAGGTGCACGGAAAAAAATGTTTCATAAGATTTACTAACGCGTTCAGTAAAATACGGCACTATTAGAATTTCTCGTAATATTTATAAGAGTTCTAGTAAAATCTACGATGGTCGCAGTCGAAATTACTACCGCAGTAGTAGATCTGACTACAGTTCTAGTAAATATTAACAGAAATTTTAATAGTGCCGTATTTTACCGCCCTCGTTGGTAAATTCTATTAAACAGTTTTTTCCGTGTGATAATATTGTCTGAATAATTCACTCATCTAATTCAGTACATCACGAACTGTACATATGAATCGGATTGGCATGATTTTCAACGTACCTTCCCAGGTGAAAATTGACGATTGGCACTAGGATGGCGCAACACTGACAAAGATTGGCCGAGCCTTGGCGGTTAGCAAGGTGCAAGCTTGAAATGATAACATCGTTACAGGCTCCATTGATGTATTCTGCCAATCACGGACCAACATTGGTACGATTATGACAGTCAAATCAGCCATCATTGGCAACCCTTGAAAAAATTTGTCAGTCGATCTAAATCCAAGATTGAATCATGCTTGTACTCATTACGAACCAAGACTGATAGACGAATTTTTTTTATGGTCTGCCAATGGTCAGATGTTTTATGCATTTGAAGGAGATACCATCATTTATTACACATAAATGATGTTGACTGCTGAATTTGAGTCAATACTATAATAGTACTGAGTCAATATTCGGCCAAAATTGATTCAACGTTGCGACAATCCCGCGCCAACGTTGAGCCAATGTTCAACTCTATGTTGAACGATTGCAAAAATATAATAAAAATTCAGAGTCATATATTCCCGACATCGATTGCTTCCCCTCCACACATGCTAAGAAGTACAGCCCGAACCTGAAATATTTTATACAACCAGGGCTAGAGAATCTCTGCAAACATTGAAACGAAGAAACTTATTTGATTAATCCAATACAAGATATGTTTATAAGTTTAATATAACTGAATGATTACTGGTTACCTTACAAATCAATCACATCAAGTATAATTCAAATTCTGATGTCCACGAGTCCATGGGTCTGCACAGCTAAAATCTCTCCTTCGATGAAGGACCTATGATGAAGACAACAATTTTCAAATCAGAAGGTTATATGATGCTTACATATCAACCGCATAGTTCGTTGAGCGCTTGCGAGAAACGAACCGAGTGTTGGAAACAATACCGAAGGGTGGCGCTTTGACATTGGACGCGGGAATTTTTGTATGGAGACGTATAATCGAGGATCGTGGCTAGCCTGAGCCAAGCTTTGACCAGGCTTGGCACTGCACTGGGTATTCAATTCTTCTAAACGTTGTCAACGTTTGGATTAATATTCAGCCGTGCTATGAAATTGTTCGTATGAAGTGAATTTCTTTTGTCCAAATGATATTGGGACAACGATGCACCATGATTGGCACAATCTTGAGCCAATGATGGATTGATCATTGGGAATTATGATTCCCAACATTGGTGTAACATTGTGCCACTTGTCAGTCAACGTTGGCTCGATATAGATTTCCAAGCCTTGGATGTCAGCATTGCGCCTATCTATTTTCCAGCGTCGGTATTGGCGCAAGCAAGAAATTTTCACGTGGGTTGTCAATGAAAATTTCAAGAATCGCAATAGCGTTTTTACATCAGCGATAAAATTCTCCTGTATGCACGCAATGCTACGACTTATATCATTGCTCAGAACTAAATGATGTGCGTTATAGTCATGTTATCCTGTTTTTCCAGTAGTTGGTGAGATTATGTACATGCACTTGCATGTTAAAAGAGTGTCATTGATAGGGGTGTTCGACCCTTGAATTTTTCAGTCGAACACCCCTTAAACACTGAGCAAAATGAGATGTGGGAATAACCTCTATTTCGTATATTTTTCACCCGTCAAATAATGAAAACTGAAGCCAGCCTTTCAAAAGTGAAAAGCACTTTTTCAGTGTTGAATTACACCGTACATTCGGTTTGATTCGCCAAAAAAGATGGTATTTATCACCTAGCCACGGTGTAAAAGAATAGGTGAACCAACTTCCTGGATTTTGAGGGAGTGGGGGTGTGATTATTTGTTGCAGTTTTCTCTAGTGTTTTCTAGATGTCGTATGTGTTCGAGGTAGGTTTTTGTAAACAACAATGGCGGAATATGGTAGCATCTATTTGAATTCCTTCTTCATCACAAAAATGTATTTTCATTCCCAAGGAATTGGAAAAAAATAAGTTAAAATGGTACAAGAGTGCTGTATTATTGAATGTGACAGTGGATATACGAAAGACAAAGTATCTATGTTTCGTGCACCGAAAGACACTGAACTTTTCAAGAAATGGTTTGATGTTATCAAAAAATCGGATGATTATTTGAATAAGAATAATTTTTTTCCCATGAAAAACACTTTCAAGAATATGATATAAAACGAGGGAATATTGTACGTGATGTGATTGGGAATGTGATTTATGAAGTAATCATTCGTGAAGTGCCATTCGCTACATGGTTGTATGCTTCGAATTTGAGAATTCTAAAAACCTATTATCTGCACATTGTGATTTTCGAATTTCTATTGGTGATTTATAAAGAATAAAATTTTTTTGCAATATTATTCCCAAAATATCAATAACGAAAAATCTTTTTCTATTTTTTTCGTACTCCCTGATTTATTTGCAAAAATACTGTTCTTTGATATCAGTGAGGATTTTTTTTATGGTGAAGAAAACATTGAAAAATTTTGTATTCCAATCCAGTTCATTATTCAATATGAGTAGTAATTGGCTTCATTGTTACAAGCCCAAGCAACACCAAGAGAAATTATAATGCGGACAGTATCGTATGGGCATGCTCAGAAGGTGATTATCCAAAACAGTCTCATTTGGAGGTTCTAAGCATGTTCATATCACATCTGAAACATCCGTGTGTTGCTTGGGAGTAATAATGAATAAAAAATATTATTCCATATTAGTTTTTATAAGGTTATATTAATTTTATGGGAGCGGCCATTGTTGTTTACATTTGCCTACCAAAATCAGTAGCGCACTCATGTGTCATTATGAGTAAACTGCATGAAATAATCACAGCAGTTTTGAAGAGTTGGATCACCTAATTCTCTTACACCGTGCACCTAGCTCATGGTGATGATAACTAAAAAAATAGTATTCATCATTTAACTCATGGTAATTATAACCAAAATAATGTATTTTCACCGTCAAATACATTACTATATTGAAACATGATTCCCACAATGCAGATTTTTCTCAGTCGGGGTTTGTACCTAATGTCCAAAAGACTTCTCATGCAACAGGTTTCACTGTCTTTAAAATGTCTTCGTTTGAGAAATCGAAAAGATGTCTCTAGATGTTTTTTCAATGTCTTTCAGATTTCTCAAACGGAGACATCTTGAAGACAGTGAAAACTGTTGCATAAGAAATCTTTTAGACATACAGTAGAAATCTTTTGGAGAAAGCAAAATTCTTGCTGTAGACTGAGAGAAATTTATAGTTAAATTCACCATGGAATTATAGGAATGAAGGAACATACTGACTTCTAATGTAACTCACTATGAAACATTGTAAATTTGATCAGGTTTCTATTGTGATGCCATAGTAAATTTCGTTACATTAAAGTAAATTTTATTAGAAGTCAATATGTTCCCCTGTTCCTATAATTTCATAGTGAATTTAACTATCAAGAGACGCGGTAGCGTCTCGACGCCAAGTACATGAAAAAAACAATTTTTTATATAAACTGTATATTAATTGCAAATGCAAATGCCGCTGCCGCTCCTCTTTTACAGTAAGTTTGGAGGTTGAGTTTTTATTCCTTGAATTGTTTCGATGTGATCGCGTATTTCAAATATGAACCAATTTCATTCTGTAGATACCATTTTTTGCTTTCGATTGAGATATCTTCCAATCCAATCGGTGAAGTATTCACTGAGATATCTCAATTCTGATTCTATTTTGTATCATAATATTTCAGATTCGATTCTTATTTGCGTTTTTCAGTGCCTCGAAATATTTTTTTCGCGACTTCGTTCCGAAACTCGACTCTCAGTTGTATCAATCGATAACACAATTTCGGAACATAACCTGAACGTGATCAGCTGTGATCCAAAGACACGTGTTTCATTCAAATGTCAATACAACCCAAACAAATTTGTGAGAGAGTGAGAGATTATTCTTCTTTTGATTAAAGGTTAAGAATTATTATCACACGCCGATACAAAATTTCGAATTTAATAAATTCTTCTCATTGAAGTACGGAGTTTATTTATTTTCATAAAATTAAAACAGTTTCAAAATTTATTGTGTGGAGTGGAAGAGTGCTTTGATGCGTACACTTACGTGAAAAAGAAATTGCACGTGATTTCACATGAAGATTTTGAAGATAGCAAAGATGGAGGTGAAAAACTGGACAGGATCACATAATCAGATAAGTTTATTTACTATTTTCGTGTCTTTTACAAAATAGAACATGTTTTGGTATAAGAAATTTACTTTGTGGTTAATTTTTCATGTTTCAGATCAGAACCTCTGCAACTATGGTAATATTAGCGACAGTTCTGGCTTCTGCAATCTGCGATCATAATATTAGTGAATAATACTTTATAACCACACCCAGAGCAGTAGCGGGTACAGCCCCCACAACCCGCATGCGACCCTTGTTGCAAGTGAATTATTCAAGTTATTTCAGTGTGTTGGAAAGAATCTGAGATTCATAGCATAATACTTGAGGAAATATATGACAATTGATGTAATTCTTTTTTCTTTACATTCTCTTTACAGATAAAGACCGTCAAGTGAATGCAGAATAAATTTTTTTTCAACTGTCTTTGCAGATAGAGACAGTCAAGCGGATGCAGAATAAATGATGGGTTCATGGCAATTCCCTGACCATGACACCATCCAGAAAGTTCCTAAGGATAAAGATGAGCTAATGGATTGAATCAAATACCAACCCATATTCAGAAAATAGAGGAGAGTGGTCTAATTTGGACTGTGTCTAAGCCGGACCCATTATGTTTGTCAACGATTCAGCTTGCTTGATGTATCATTATAGATATTTGTCACACCTACTGACAAATAATCAATACCTAATGATGCCTCCGGTGATACATCGAACAAGCTGATTGAATGAAAAGTCTCCAAAGAACATGAGGGGGTCTGACTTGGGAGATGGTTAGAGTAAGACCACTCTCCGCTAAGCAAAGTAACCTACATATTATTGAAATGCACCTAACGTAAGAATTCAGTTCACTGTTGCCGAATTTATAATTGAACATAAACTCAATTTATAAATCATAATTCATGATACAGTCTTTAATCACGAAAATAGGAACAAATATTCATTTTATAGTAATCGAGAAATAAAATCACATTTCCTTACGGATATTTATTTATCCACATTGAGATTGTTTTGAACAATTACCTCTTGAAATTTATCAATAGCAGCAATTGGACCAAATATCCCATGAGATGTTTACTTTCAGAAGAAGTAAGTTATAATAGATTCTCTGGATTTTTTTGAAATATGAAGTATTCTAGTATACTGCTGACGTCTGAGATGACATCATTATGCCATTTCACTTTTGGTAAATCTTATTCAACTCATTATATCACATAACAATATTTATGATTTCTTGAATTGTGCGAAAGGGCTATAATTATTTTCTCTTCTTAGTAATTAAATGTCATCTCAAAGGCATCATTTTCATCTTTACCATTTCAACTCTTCTGAAAATCAATTCTCTCAATTATTATAATGTGTACCTTATCTCAAACTGGAAGTCAAACTAAAAACAATTCTCCAAATACAGTTTTATGAAGTATTTCGATTTCATATCCAGCATCGTAGACATTGAATATATCACACAATGGAACAATCACAAGAAAGTTCATGAGAATCGCAACAGATGACAGTACAATGACTTTCCATTATTGACAATGTATTGGATCATTACAATTCTTCAAAAACTCATTGACTTAAGAAATAAACGTGATGCCGTTATTGGCCCTTCAATGGAGAACAATGCATACTGAATGTCATTACAGATCTTGTAATAGCCCAATATTATTGCAGAATATATTTTGCAAAAATTTCGATTTGAAGACTTGAAGCACCGCATTGTGATACTACATGATAAATTTATCTGTTTTATTTTTTCCGTGGACTGAAACAGTATGTGAAGATTGAATAACTCCTTGAGGAGCATTTGAAAAAATGGGTGAAATCCCCCCAAAAAAACTTCGAAAATGTAAAAAAAAACAACGCCAAGTACATGAAAAAGTATTACAAAAGTATTTCAGTTTTTTGATTTTGTTGATAAACTTTATTTTCCTTTCTCATATTATGTGATCAGCCAAAAAAAACATCAGAGGAAAAAAAAAAGATCTGAAATCACTATCAAGTACAAAGTACACTTGACTGCATGAATGCTGCTTGAATATATCAATTAATATGTTGAATAAATACCATGAGTGAACAATACATAGATACCACCGATTTGCCATTCCCAAATCAATCTAAAGAAAACAGTCAATACAAATTCTTCTTCAATCATGACAATATACCATCATCGGACACTTGGCGTGGCCGATAAATGCTTTGTTTTGATACAGATGTTTTCTCAATTGCAAGGTTCAAGCAAACCTTGGATAATCAAAAACCTAAAGAATCGGCCACGCCAAGTGTCCGATGATGGTAAATTGTCATGATTGAAGAAGAATTTGTATTGACTGTTTTCTTTAGATTGATTTGGGAATGGCAAATCGGTGGTATCTATGTATTGTTGACTCATGGTATTTATTCAACATATTAATTGATATATTCAAGCAGCATTCATGCAGTCAAGTGTACTTGGTACTTGATAGTGATTTCAGATCTTTTTTTTTCCTCTGATGTTTTTTTTGGCTGATCACATAATATGAGAAAGGAAAATAAAGTTTATCAACAAAATCAATACACTGAAATACTTTTGTAATACTTTTTCATGTACTTGGCGTTGTTTTTTTTACATTTTTGAAGTTTTTTTTGGGGGATAAATTTCTCTCAGTGTATGGGTTGTCACTTTTGATTCTTTCGATTCGTTCGTTTGTACGACGAACATATTCAATAACTATTCATTTACCCAAGGCGAATTTTTCATTAGACGAAGTTTCAATCAAATCCTTCACTCCTAGTAAACATGCAATTTTCTTCGAAAAGCCTCGTAATGTAAACTTACTCATAAGAAAAGTTACCACATCGTTTCTGTTCCACCTTCCATACATCAGCGTGTTTTTTCCTTTCCTTCCATTTTCTTTTTTTTTCTCTTTTCTCTTACAAATACTGTAGATTGTTCTCGACTTTTCGCTATCTTTCTTACTCTTCTTCCTCCTTCTTCATTCTTCCCCTTCCACTCTTTATCTATCACCTTTTTCAGCGATATTATAAGAGCCCGTGCATCTAAATCCCTCCCTGTATATTCCTTCCTCCCTCTCTGTCTCTCTTTCTTTTTCTACTCCACCTCCTTCTCCTTCTTCTTCTTCTTCTTCTGCTTTTCTCCAAGCCACGAACAACCCTCGACTTTCGTTCTTTGGATATAATACACCTTTAATTTCCGGATTATAAAGTCTCGCTCGACGCGCGCTACGGTTAATTTACTGTTCTCACGCGCGATCCTACAGGTATAGAATATGTAGACGACCATAATAGTGCGAATAGAGCGCCTTGGCGCGTTGAGGCGCACGAGGCTGCAAACGGCGAAGTGGTGCGAATATTTACGTGTGCTACTGTGCTGAATCTACCATATATCTATAGTCTTGTTTCTCTTGGATATACACTTACCCCTATATCCACTACCACCACAGTATCATTAAATACTATCTAATTAATTGTTCAGAATATATGCACGTACTTTGCATGTATCATCATTACATAAGTGAAATTGTTAATAGCATAGATGCGAGGGAATTGAAAATTCAGGCACTTCAATTAATAATTTTTGACGAAAATTAGCAGTATAAATGTGCTTCGATAAGATATTTCCTATCAAAGGAATGTTTTTATTGATAATTTTTTCTCTATTATGTGGATCATAAACTTTCCCAGCTATCATTCAGATATCTTAAAGAATCTTAGCTGGGTTATAACTGGACAGGAACATCAAATTTACATTCAAGGGATGGAATGATTACAAGAAAATTCGAAAATCAAGCTCAGAAGAGAGAGGAAGCACGAACTCGCCATTGAAATATTTATGAAAAGACTCAAGTAGGGTAGACCGAGGCGAATCAGATCACAGGGTGAATCGAATCGAAATAAGCAAATTCGATGTTGTCGATCATTTTTATTATCAATTGCACTCTTTTATCGTGTAAGTGCTCACATAATCTCACCAACTACTGGGAAAACAGGATAACATGACCATAGCGCACATCATTTAGTTCTGAGCAATGATGTAAGTTGTAGCATCGTGTGCATAGGGGAGAATTTTATCGCTGATGTAAAAACGCTATCACGATTCTTGAAATTTTCATTGACAAGATACGTTGAAAATCATGCCAATCCGATTCATATGTACAGTTCATGATATACTGAATCAGATGATTGAATTATTCAGACAATATTATCACGTCTTTCATGAGCAGATGAATGATTTCTCCCAAATAGTATCTCCCAGACTGGATTCAGGGCAGTGAATGTGAAGAATGGTCTTGTGGGAAATGTGCCGGCAAGAAAAGTCACACAGAACGTATTTAGGATTAAAAAAAGAGTTCCAAAGTGTAAATTCGTTTTGCATCAGTATACGTTCCATTTTTATTAATGATCCTCTTCGCCCCCGATTTTGGGGTGAATCGGATATTTGCCATTTTATGTTTATTTCTAGTAAAACAAAGCACTGTGTATTCGAATATTCTGTTTTTGCATAGATCTCAAGTCAAAGATGTATACCATTAGAATTTATCCACAGACCTACTGAAAAAACTCTCCTTCTGATCATTTTCATTCATTGCAAAAACAGTGATCCGATTTGCCTCGGTCTACTCTATGATGATAACTTTTATCATTTTCCTTGTGAAAATTATTTCTCAAAATAATTATTTGAATGTTGACCTCCGATAACGCGCAGGTCACGTTTTGCAAAACCTTGTCTTCGTTCATTATGTATATTTCCTATTTTCAGACTTAAACGCCAGAATCTTCTTTTCCACTATTCTATCTTATGCATGCATTCTTTTCCACCGTTTCTATTCGAAAAATGAGCATGCATGAGGAAGTGTTGAAACTTCTTTTCCTTCTTTCTACCTATACATTAATAAATATAATTTCCGTTCCTACGAGTACCTTGAATGATACATTAAATAGGTTTATTCATTTTGCATAAATTTCTTGAAGAAATATGAGAAAGTAAAAACGTATCTGTAATGAGTCAAGACAAAGAGCTTATAGAATAATTAAATATAAAAAATACTTATACATTATTAATGACATCTTTTTTTTTTAGGGTTTTTTCATATACTTGGCGTCGAGACGCTACCGCGTCTCTTGATCGAACGCACACATACCCAAATACGCTTTTACAAAGATTCTCTTGTTCCCTGTTCTTTCCATCCCTTATTCCTATGGTTACTAAAACACTCGACGAGATGTTCTTGAAAGACTCTCTCCCCACACTTCCGTGCGAAAGCTCCACGATGCATCGAGAAAAGAGCTTCTTACAGCGACGAAGAGATCCACCCACTCGCAACGACGATAAACCATCGATAGAAACGAGGAATTCTATAAGCTACCTTTTACTATGATGATAGCTACGTTCAATTTGAAACTTTGTGTTGCTGACTGGAATGATTTTCACTATATATGGGGAAGCATACATTTATACACTCTCTTCAGAGAATCTGTTCTTTCAGTTAATCTTAAGAATGAAACAAAATTGGTGGTATCACATAAGAATACATGTGTGAACTTTTTGAAATAGAGATAAAACGAATTGTGAGCTGAGTGCTACAATTTTTATTATATCTAATATGTTGCGTGTCACAAATGATATATTCTGATACTCCTTCCATTGATTACATTTGTGTACATTTATCCTAACTCGGCTGACCATTGTGGTTGTTTTCTCCTTATCTTCTATAATATACCTATTCTATTTGTTGAATACACGTTTGATACTAATTTTATCCAACGTTGCGTATCTGATATTCATCAACATATTTCTCACATTACCCACCTGATGGGTATATTTGCAATCCAAAATGCCGTAAGGGTGAATAATTATAATTTTATAAACAAAATATCAGAGCGTTTTATATACGTATGAAACTAAGAGTGTTTGGTCAAGATAATTTTTTTCTCCTGTGTATGAGCAGCCTTAAGTATACTTCGCACTCCAATTATCTCTCGTTATTGGATACTTGGGCGTTTTTATATCCGAAAATTGTATTCAAGGCAAGCTAAAACTCATATTATAAATTTTACGCGTATCCGAAGCTCTCCATTATTCAATAAAAAATCAACAAAGAATAGCGTAAGAATTTTTTAATTGAAAAAGTATTGCAGAATTAATCTCGAAATTTTCACGTAAGTGGGTTGGAATGATACACCCACAGGAAAGTTCTCTTTTGAAAATAATAAAACGTAGTTTTATCCCGCCAACAAAAGAAAAATTTTCTCAAGATTAGCAAATTTTACTTGAATCAAACACATTTCTTCTTGTCGGCGGGACAAAACTACGTTCCATCCTTATCAGAAGAAAACCTTCCTGTGAGTGTAATACAAGCAACCGCCATCGCTGAAGATATGTAAATATCAATTCACGAATTCATTAACTTGTCCCATATTCTGAAACATTTTTATTTCACATCCTTGAAATTGAAGATTATGACAAATTCAAATACTGAATTTTTGTTCAGCTGAAGTGAAATTTTCAATGCTTGGAAATGACAAGCGATCAGCGTTATTTCATTTATTCGCTCTGTACTGCGGGATTGTCTATAAATTACGTAAGATATTTTACTATTTGCCTGTTTATCACTCTCAGTTCCTCTGAGGTTAGTGACGAAGAGAAACAAAGATGAAATTGTCTTACGTAATTTATGGACGAGCCCTGCACAAGAAAATTTTCAAAATAAGCCATAGTCTCCCTGATATTTATTCAATTTCAATATATTTGTTATTCCATATTTACAAGATTCAATGCGCATTCGTAATATCGCAGCATACGACGATTATTATATAGAATAGATAATCATTTCGGATCTTCAGTTCTCCAATCAGAAGTCGTACCTCCGTTCGTTCTTGAGGATCCGTGGAACTGACAGACAAATGAAACATAAACATAGAATACATAACATACAACATGAGTGTCGAAAGTTTCCCACTGTGCATTCTAATTCATCAACTCCCTCAACACCATGATTTCCCAAGAGCAAGATTAATAAATTAATTATCAGGTCCGTGACCCTATCTCATTTCTCATTTCATACCAAAACACAACGAACGAAAGTGATCTCAACTTGTGAACGACTTGGAGATTCGTAAGATGGTAGATGATCTCGCTGCTTTTGATTGTCATTCTCTATTTTTTCCCTCTCTTCTTTCATTTTTCCACAAGAAATAAACGAACGACGAGAGAACGAAGTGATCGAGAATGCAAAGAGGAAAAAAGGAAAAAGGCGGTTGCCATAAGGTGATGGAACGAGAGATCCTATAGCAACTTCTCAAGTACTCGAGACGGAAGGGGAGAAGAGTGAGAAACGAAAAAAGAAGGCGGCCAAAGACCCTTCAGATTTGCATTTCGCCACTGTTACGGAATATTAATGTTCACTCTGGACATTAAAAAATCCAAGCCTTCTCCGTTCATCACCTTCTTTTTGATTCAATTTTTCTCTCTTCCGCTCTCTCGTTCTCTTGTGACAATTGCGATATTTGCGCTTCCAGAATATGAGGGAAGAGTGATAAAACTTGTATGACTGGAAACGAAATTGAAATTCATGAATTGTTATGTAGAAAAAATAGTGTCATATTCTCTCGTGTGGTAATTCTGAGCTAAGTTCGTTTGCTGGAAATATGAAATTTATTGTTCATTTTTCTTCAAAAATGTACGGAATATCTTTGTTGGGCTGTTTTATTGAAGGCAGTATCTCAAATATTTCACACTTTTTGGTGACCAGAACAGAAAATATTCACCAAATTCACATTCATTTTTTGAATACACTATGAAATCACTGAAGCAAGAAATGGATGAGCCAATGGTCATTACAGTTAATTGTATCGCTATTTTAACTGAACTTATCGTTAGTTAAACGCAGCGTATCGTAATTTCGATTGATCGGTTCAGTTCTTATGATCGTACAGTTTGGTCCGCTCCTTTTTCTCCATGAACTGTTTGAGGATTCCGATTGATGCGATGGAATGATCAGCTGGAATAAAAAATTACAGAATATTTGGAATATCGACTCATAAATTCTAGAGCTCCTTCCGGGGAATTTTTGATCCTTTGAGATTGAAAATTTGAGGCTCGAATTCAAAATTTTGGTGTGCATTTTTCACACCAGATGAGTAAAAGAGAGAAATAATAATTTACAGGATGTACAAACAGATATTGCATTATGTAACCAATATTTATCATTTTTTGTGAGAAATATATCGAATTCCTGTATATTTTTCACAGAATATAAACGTGATTGAGTTTCTATGCCAAATATGACAAAAATGCCAATTTAACAGAACTTTTCCATAGATTTTGTACGAGTGGAATTCATCTGCGTGACTATCAGATATTTTCAAATGGTTTGAATGTAACGTGCAAGATTTGAACTTTGTTTCAATAATCATATACCTTTTCAGAATTAATAAAAGATCTGAGGTTTCAACTTTTCAAAAAGATTCCAGATTCCAAACCTCAGAATGAATTGAAACGATTTGAAAAGTTACGAAAACATCTACTTCAAAAGCAGATAATCAGGTCTCGTTTAATGGCAGATGGATGGAGAAAGTTTGCTTTTGCTACATACATAATTATCGTGTTTTAAAGGATCTACCCGAACCATCATCTCTCTTTCGAATTAATTTGACATATGAAACACCTAGTTCTTCGACACAGCATCGGGAAGAGGAAAGAACCTTTTCCTTCTCCACATCGATGATAATAATTTGAGAAATTGAACGAATAAGGATTCAGATATATAAGATTTCACGCAATCGACTTTCAGATGATTAAACGAGTCTGTCCAAGATTCTATGCAACAAAGCGATGGGCAAACACGTCCGACGGCTCGTAAAATTTTAACAAGCTCTCTAAGCAGTTCTTGTTTGAAATTCATCGTTTCCATCGTCGAACAGCAGCTGGCTATCCACGTCACTCCCATTCGTCACACCACATTCATTCATTCAAACATCCATCGTCACCGTTTTTCGTCTTCGCCTGGAGTTCTCATCAAATTAGAAAATATCGTTTAACAACACATAAACGTACATCGACGCGTACGAGACATTAATCTTTCTCACATCTGTGAGATAATTTCTCCACCAGATCAAAGCTTTGGATGAAAATCAATGATGAATTTAATGTGGAAGTCATAGAACGTTCAGTTGTATTCGAAAGATTTGTGAAAGCTTTTTAAGTTCAATTGAGAGTATTGCATTCGACTCATATATAAATTGACATAATGTAGTAAAACATTTTTACTTGGGGATTTTTCGTTTATTGTGCCAATTCGTTAGACTTATCGCTCGGAAGGTTGAATTATATAATATTTATATATCAGTTTTGGTCTGGAAAGAAGTTTGAAAGATGCTTATCGTTTGTATCGGAGCAATTATTGTTTCTGGCGTTCTCTGGACACGATGCAGACAAAACTTGAGAAAATCTAGACGAGCGTAAAGATGGATGCGAGAGAAGATGGCTAAGACAGAATAACCAGGATACTGCTCTCAGCGTGCACGATCGCTCCTTGTCGTTCGTTGCACAGCTTTGTAATTTTAATTATTTCATTAGTGGAAATCCTTCGAATATACAAAGGAGAAAAGACCGAGGAAAATGGGGTACGAGACGACAACTCCAATGAGAGCACCTTTTTACACTGAAGAGCACTCTCGCTCCTATCTATGGTCGTTTTCGTCGCTTCTATTTTTCTTCCTTTACCTTGCCTGACATCCCCTCTCTTTCACTCCTTCATCTGGTACTCTTCATCATCCTTTTTCATTTACGCCTTTTTCCCCTGTTCCTGAAACTTGAGACTTTTCTCTATTGAGCTCTCTTCAAAGCTCGCTTCGATTTGTATTGGATTCTTTCTTTCTCCTTTCAATTTGATGCGAAATATACGGAATAATGATGCTAGTAACATTTATACCGATCGGAGCTTGAGTTAACATTCATCAACCCAATCAATATCATTGTTTCATCAAGTCATTTATTATTTACTCGATAAAAGAGAAGTGTAAGCTTTGATATTACATACAAAGTGTTTGTGCTAGGGCTTCGCACGAGACTCTCGTCTCAAATTGAAAAATGATCTATATCCGCTGTTCTAACAATTTGAGATATACTAATTTTGAACGAAATCAAGCTTCTACCTAAGATGTGACAAAATCATATGGAATTCCGATTTTATTGAAGAGGAGCACTAAGATATTCCTTCAGTCTCGGAACTAGTCTCGATATCGGTTTCGGTACAGGTCTCGGTGCATATTTTGACATACATCTTCGTTGATTTTATTTGAATAATCAAGGTTGCACCCCATTCCGTTGATTCCATCTATACTCTCAAATTATCTTGATCATTCGGATATTACGAGAGATTTGAGAAATTATTGGTCACTATTTTATCTTCCTTCGACGCGAGTCTCGTGCGAAGCCCTAGTTTGTGCGTTATGATTTTATCCCAAGAATGCCTTCATGTATGATACACTCTCATAAATACTCAAACTCAAATAAATTTCAAATGAGTTGCGATTATATTCACTCTACACATATCAACTTAACTTCATTTTTACTTCAAATCGAATCCATTCCAAGCATTTCCAGATAATCTCTTGTTCGACAATTTTTCGCAAGTCATTGTCTTTCGGACAATGTATATATATATATCTCAAACATATCTATAATAACCATCTAAAAAATATCTCTCGCAACATTTTCAGCCATCGATACTTATTGAGTTCTTATTGGGATTTTTATCAGATTAACTTATGTAGAATTCAACTGAATCAAATCTGATTAATATTCTTTGACGGAATTTTGATTTCACAGCACTTATCGAGCTGACAATTTTACGAAAAAAATATTTTCCTCGGAATAAACTCGAGATTTCATAGGAAAATGTACACGCTTGCATCTACATTTACATAGTTTTTGACACACAGAATCCAAGTTGAAACTACGGGAGGTATTCGAGAGAGCACTGTGACATATTGTAGGTGATTTGATTTCACATCTCAATGAATAAATTATTGTATTTTGTTGACTTTATAAACGTAAAATGGTCAGGTGTGCTGATGGAGATGAAGAGAAGGAAGTGCAAAGTGGAGTTCAAAGGGATGAAAATCAGTTCGGAAAATTGGATGATCCACTGTGAGAAAGAATGGTATGGAAATTCATTTGCGTGTAACATTGAAGCCAATAAATATTTTATGTATCGAGTTCGGGAGATGCATAGTATGTTCTTGGGTGACAAGAAGGATAGTGTAATAGAATTTCAGACATCAACTTTTGAACATCAATATTGGGATGTGAACGTACCGAGGGAGCGTATTAGTTGATCAAATTTGAATTTGTGTTATCACTGATGCATTCTACCAGTGAGCTGAAAAAGATCAATAGAGAAGGTATATCAAGGAAGAATTGAATAAATTTTGGTTTGCATTTTTGAGTACTGCTAATTCAACCTACCCAAATCGAAGAAGCCGGTCACTCGTGATTAGTCATTTCAGAGCTTTGAAAATTTAGAAGAAATTCAAAACAGCTTCATTCTACGAACATTGAATGCTTTATGAAATTTCGACGCGTTATTTAACGTTTTTAACGACTTTTATTTTCATCCAGAAATTGAATCTAATTTCACCTGAGAGCAGTTTTGTCGTCTGCTGCATGAAAAATTCATGTCGACCAAAACGGATTTGGAAAGAAACTGCATTTTAGTTAACCACACGTTGTTGTGCGAATAGGGATGGACTAAGGACGACAAAAAAGCGGTGGATGATTAATATATTTTCAAAACTTCCATAATTTATTGAGAATTAACGCCAATTGGTGACGCATAAAATCATTCACTTGAATATAAAGTCAAAAGTATCATAATCGCTTGCAGAAATTCATCTAATCACGGTACTTTCAGAATTGGATTCAAGTAAATGATTCAAAACTAGCGCTGATGCTCAATGAATTACGTGACTTTTCAACACATTCGTTTTCTCCGTGTATTATTACAAGTATCAAGATGACAGACTGCTGAGAATATCGGAGAGAACGGTGCATCGGGGAATTTCTCGATGTCCCGGGGATTCCCTTAGGAAAGTTTTCCTCATTCTCGCAGAATTTCCTTACTCTTTCCTATTCTTCCTTAAAACGTGGAGAAAGATATGGAAATTTTGCAAGTTTGTGGACATAAACAGGGGAAACTTTTCTGCGAGTTTAATCAGATGGCATGTTTCGCATCTAAACACTTGATTCCGAGTCACCGATCAATTTTGCATGTATTTCTTGGGGATTCAATTTTCTTCTGGCTTCTCGAGGTCTCACCACCTCAGGCGTGTATTAATTTTGGCCCCACTTTGGTCCATTGTTGGGCCCATATTGGGAGGATGGGGCTTATGCTGGACTAGTGGAGACCCCATTGTACATACGTGACATTCTGTACTAAGCAGAATGTTTCACATTTAGGAGCTCAACTCCTACTCACCAATTGATTTCCAATGCATCTCTTGGTGATCTGATTTTTTTGCTAGGCTTTAGAGGTCTTCAAACTGGGCACTGTTTCTCATTGTGATATTCCACAGTTATGAATTGCGGGTATTTTGTACTAGATAGAATGTTGCATCTCTTACACTGAGAACCCAGTTTCTTCGATTGAAAGAAAATTTTCTTTGCCCTCAAACTGAAACAGAAATATATATATTCCTTCTCGAATTCGATGAACGTGGTTTCAACTCAATGAAGAATTTTCCCAATCAAATGAATCATTTTTCCCATCGGAAACAGGATTTATCAAAATGAGGGCAAAGAAATTTTCTTCAAGTCCAAGAAATTGGGTTCTCAATGTAGCAATCGGATGTTTTGCTGGCGGTTAGAGTGCTCGATACTCGCCGTTGTGTCACTGATTATGTAATTCTATGGGATCTGACCTCTGATTATTTTTATGTTTGATGTGAGCTAAAAACTGCCTATTCTCCAAATTGGACCATCAATGACCATAACTTGGCCCAAGACAGGGTCTGAGATGCTAAAGAATCACATTTCTAGCTGAACGGTTCATGGTTCAATTTTGAATGTGTCTCTTGGTGTTTCGATTTTCCCTTGCTAACTTCTGGGGATCTTCAAACTCGCCACTATTATATGATCAGCGGCGGAATAATGCCGTCAGAAGGGCGATGGAATTCATATGGCGAGGCCACGAGGCTTCATCATAAAAGTACAGAGTTAACCCGCATCCGTCCCTCGTATTAATATGATACAAATTCAAAATTTGTTCGCGTCTATATCAAGGAATCTATTGATCCAACTATTATACTATTCAAATATGTTACAAAAGAGAGTTCATAGATTAATTTTTCACGGTGTCAGGACGGCTGTGACTTATGTATCAATTTATACTTTAAAAATAAAATTTGATTGAAAAAATGAGGGATGGATGCGGGTTAACAGAACGCCGAGAATATTGAAGAGGAGGACGTATACCGGGAATCTCTCTGGTACCCCGTTGGTTCAATTCACCTGTGTGTGCAACACAGTAAAAAGAAAAACTTACTTCCAACCTTGATATCGGTTTACTTTAAGACGCAGCCAAAACTAGCCCTATTTCAGCTGAGAGTAAGCATCCAAAGCAAATGCCGACACAATGGAAAAAACTAAATTTCAGCCAAGTTTTCAAGTAAGATGCAGCCACTTTTAGTCAGACTTTTTACAGTGAAATCATTATCCCATTAATCTTACTGAGAATCATTTTAGACGGTCTTTTGGGGCAAAAATAGTTCCTTCTAGTACTAGAATAATAACAAAAGTTCCTTAAACATGCACTCCAAATATTGCGTACTGTAGTTAGTTGAAATTTGCGTTACATCAATAACAACTCTCTCTTCATTTTTCGATTAACTTCCCTCACTCGTAGAAGCGTGAACCTTACAATTACAAAGAAACTCCTTCGACGGCTAATCAAACATTCCGTCATGACACGCAACCAAACATTCAGCAAGTTTATGTATATATATATGTCTTATGTATCTTTGTTTTTTCCCCTATTCCTATCTCCGTTCATTTGTCAGAAAAAGTTCGATGATGCTCTCTCGTACATAGTGTTAGTCTGTGTTTATGTATATTGCATATAAAAATTTTCTACTCATCGTTCGTGCGGAAGAAACGAGATCTCATTTCTTCGGGTACGTTTTATCCTGATACGTTCGTGTTATAGGTCGATCGTATATTTAGAGATCGTGAACACCGCCGACAAGAGATCCTTTTTTGGATGTTGTGTACCATTCGTGTGCCATAAGAATTCATGATACAGATATTTTGTGTGTCTTTTCTTGCATTTCCATTGAAGAAAGAAAACACTCGTGGAACAAGCTTTTATGTGTTCATTTTGAAATGTCATCCACGAAAAACATACTCATTTATATTAATTTTCAAATTTTCTGTCACAAGTTACAAATTATTCACAAGGAAACAAGGATAGATTATCTGTCGGGAAATGTTAGATAGTTGAAATTTCAAATTCATAGTAAAATATTGGATCAAAATATGAGAATGATTTAAACTGATAGTTTCCTATTGAAAATACATGAATTCCGATTATTAATAATTTCGATAATTCGTATCGATACTGTATCCATATTAAACCTCGATTTCATCATGGGAAGAATAATTTTTATTCCTCTTAACCGGATCTTCTTTTTGTCCATAACTTCTTTTGTTATATTACAGTCTGGTCGTAACTTGGCATCATTGGCGACTCTGGAAGTACCTTTGAGAACCGTCGACAAAACCACAACTATTGGTCTTGACACACCCACAGGAGGAAAGGGTTGGAATAGCGGGCATCAGATTCAACGAGAAGATGGCCAAAGAAGAGGTTCACTGGTCAGCTTGGATGATCTAAAAAATACAAAGAGAGAAGTTTAGGTGTCACTGAAGAGTCTCTTTTAAAGAGTTCTTCTGGCCACTTTGACATTCGCCCTAAGTCTTGTAACGTTGTGACATTGTGTATCATGCTCGGTCGACCTGCGCCCCTCGACACAAGAACGATTTATTTGATATCTTGGAGATGAGCCAAGTAGAAATTGGCAATTCATCATATCAATGGTACCTAAATCACTGCCTTTCTTTGTACGTGTAAGGTACGATCACAGCCAAAAAATGATTCATTTGAATATAAAATTATTCAAGCGGATTGGAATTGAAATTATTCCATGTTATTGGAGAATTATTTGTATGAGAACTGGCATTGATCGGATGTTGAAAAGATGTAGCATTTCGAACTCGAAATTCCGATCAACGAATAATCATTCTTGAAATCTGAATTATAATACTAAAAAGATTCTTGAATTCAATAAGAAATATTTTATGAATCATATATGATATTTCCATGTTAGATTTATTAATTTTCGTAGAATAAATATTCAGTATTCGTTAAAAAATCGCTCCGAGAATCCTTAATTTAACTGAGTAGAACGAATACATTATTACAGTAAAATCACAGCACCCGACGTTTCGCACCAGATTCTGGGCATTTTCAAGGATACACAAAATCGAAGAACAGAGGAATCTCCCCTGTGCTGACCCGTATTCGGATTTGAACAGGGTGTAGACATTTTAAATTTATTAACAGTTCTTCAATTTAATATTAGGTGTACAACTTTGCTTTCGCTGTTTACAATACATGGTAGCTTCGGTAGGTGGCGGTCGGAATGAGGTAGGTAATGAATGTCACACAGTAAGATTGGACATGTGTCAACATAACGACATCGTCATATTAGTGGATTTTTAATTACATCATACAATCGTACTCGATCGAGGATGTCAGTTTTTGAGCCGAATTCCCGTCATTTGCGGGAAGTTCTGATTTTCTGCTTCCATTTGAAGCAAATGAAACTGCGGCTGGGGCTCATCGAATGCTCTCAAGTACTTACGGTGAGGCTGCTTTGAGTGAAAGACCGTGTCGTGAATGTTTTCAACGTCTCAAGGAGGGTGATTTCAACGTTAAAGACCGACATGGCGGTGGAAGAGAGAACATTTTTGAAGATTCCGAATTGGAGGCATTACTTGATGAGCACTCGTGCCAAACGCAAGGAGGATTGGCAGAATCATTGGGAGTAACTCAACAAACCATTCCGAAACGCCTCAGAGCCATAAGAATAATGATTCAGAAACGGGGGAATTGGGTTCCCTACGAATTGAAGCCAAGAGATGTTGGACGACGTTTCTTTACTTGCGAACAGCTGCTTCAAAGACAGAATCGAAAGAGGTTTTCACAACGCATTGTGACTGGCGACGAAAAATGAGTCCACTACGATAATCCCAAGCGCGGAAAATCTTGGGAAATGCCCGGCCATGTCCCTACGGCGACGGCTAAACCAAAAGTATTCATGGTGTCAAGGTTATGCTCTGCATTTGGTGAGGTCAACTCGGTGTCGTGTATTATGAGCGATTGAAACCGAGTGAAATCATTATACGGGATCGATATCGAACGCAGTTAATGCGTTTGAGCCGAGCATCGAAGGAGAAACGGCCACAGTACCAAGAAAGACACGATAAAGTTATCCTCCAAGATGACAATGCTCGGCCACATGTGTCAAAACCAGTCAAGACATATTTGGACACACTAAATTGGGAAGTCTTACCCCATTCGCTGTACACGGAGAAAAAGGAATTCGCTGTGGCAGCGAAATCTACTTTTGCTGGGTTCCTTTTGCCAGAGCAGCAAATTTTTTGCTGTGACAGCAAACTATTTGCTGTTCCAGCAATCTTGTTAGCTGCGACAGTGAATTTTTAGCTGTGGCAGCAAAAAATGTTTGCTATCCCAGCAAAATTTGTTTGCTATTCTGTATAGGATACTGAAAATTTGCTGGCGGAGCAAACATTTTTTGCTGCCACAGCTAAAAAATTGCTGTCGTAGCTAACACGATTGCTGTTATAGCAAATTTTTAGCTAGGTCAGCAAAACACTTTGCTATTCTATATATAATACCTCGATTTGCTACGTCAGCAAATTTTTTCTCTCCGTGTACTCTCCAGGCATTGCTCCTCCCGACTACCCCTTATTTCGATCGATGGCATACGGCCTGAGTGATCAGCGCTTTCTCACTTATGGAGAAGTTAGATAATGCTCGATGCGTGGATCGCCTCAAAAGATGCATCGTTTTTCCGAGATGGGCTCCAACAATTGCCAAGAAAATGGGAAGAAGTAGTAGCCAGTGACGGCCAGTACTTTGAATCGTAAGTATGTATTTCCTTCCTGAGCATGAAGATCCAAATTTTGGGAAAAACGGCGGAAGCAAAGTTGTACACCTAATATTAGTGATGAAATTTCAAAATTTCTCACTGAAAATTGAAATTACTCATTGAATTTCATGATTGTGTTATCAAAATTAGGGAGGAAAATCTGAACATTGAGAAGAAAATTTGTAAACATTAAGAATCATATAACTGAATTTAAGATTTCATTAGGAAATTTGAATAAACTGTTGATGTAGAAAAATTCATAATATTCTTATGAAGTTTGAGACAGATTTGTTTTACAGTGCATTAAAATTCCACTGCAAATCAGTCGTATAAGTATATTACCCACCGTTCAGTGGATGCTTATTCATTATTCTATCTGTGCATAGTCCCTGAGTTAGCAGTGGTTCGTATACTTATGACTGATTGGCAGTGAATTCTATTGATGGAGATTTAGACAGTATGATTCACACTGTACAAAATAGTGGTGGAATTATACTCCGAAAAATAGTGACAGCAAAGTTCTTCCATGGATGCACGAAGAAAGAAGAAAATCGCTGTGATAGTGAAATCTAATGTTGCTTGAACCCTTCAGTTGGAACAGAAAATTTTTTGCTGTGACAGCGAACTATTTGCTGTCACAGCAATGTTGTTAGCTATTACCGCGATTTTTCAGCTATGGCAACGAAAAATGTTTACTGCACCAGCAAATTTCCGTATTATATACAGAGCAGCGAACAAATTTTGCTGGAGGAGTTAACATGTTTTGCTAACATAGCTAAGGAATGGCTCTCATGGTTAACAAAATTGCTGTGGCAGCAAAAAATTTGCTGCTCTAGCAAAAAATACCCAGCAAAATTAGATTTTACTGTCACAGCAAGTTTTTTGTACTCCGTGTTGAGAATTCTTCATCACGATTTGGTAGACTCCTTTTTTATTCGTACAGGATTCAACACCCAAAAAGCAAAATGGTTCCTGGAAATAGGGGAAAAATCCCTGAAAAAACAATTCCCCTGCGATTAGGGGATGACACCCATCGCTGGTGTGGGTAAAAACCCCTGAGATTTCTCACAGTGTACTCTCTACATTTCTTGGAGTGAAAATCAAATCCCAAAGACTGAAAATACTGTGAGTCCAACAAGAGGGAGATTTCACTCCTATAGAGTGAGTTTTCACTCCATAAGAGTGAATTTTTCACCCCGAGGGATTCTTAGAGAGTACCACTGAAGACGACACAGTGAAACTTCAAATTAGTTCGTTGCATAAAAATATAGTACCGTATTATCCAAATTTAAATCAATGGAATTCCCCTGGATTGCAATGATGAGTATACCACTATCAACCAGTGAATCTAGACTGTAACTCAGTGGATATTCACTGATTTTCGCAGTGGAATGTGCCTCATTGTTATCAGGGGAAAGAATATCCAACTGAAAAACCGGTAACTATTCATTGATTATGCAAAGAAATTTAACTTATTAAAAGTAGTGGTATCTTATAACTGTGCACTGAGGAAAATTTGAATAGTCACATCAACTATTTGAGGACAACCATTTAAATTCAAATCTCACAATTATATAAACCGTTAGGCCAACTGGTTTATAAGAATGAAAACTATTAATATAGTTGCATGAACTATATAGAGAGTTAGAAAAATTCCAATTCAATAGTTGTCGTCTCACGTAGTTGACATGACTTCAGATTTCTCTGAGTGTGGATTCCATGAAATTCCACTGATTCAAATTTAAAGAGTACTCGTACAAAATATGAATATACATTCCGGGTGGGAACATGATTTTCTAAATGGTACGTAATTTATATTAGGCGTTGGAATTAATTTGTAGCGTTATACAAAAGCTGACGTAGGTGGTACAGTATTCCGTTGTTACCTACAATAATCTATTCACCGTGAAACAGTGTTGCGATATTCATCGAGTTGGGAAATTGCAGCTTGGTCACGTGACCACATTTCGCAGTCACACATGCACGGAGAAAAAAGTATTGCTGGCATAACAAGCAGGTCTGTTACTATAGCGCCTACAAAAAAATGAGCTGGAAGAGCAAGAAAAATGATTGGCGGAACCACATTTTTTTGCTGACATAAATAAATTTGTCAACAGAACCAACGTCTTAGCTGCTGGAGTGAATATTTTTGCGAGGACAACAAATTACTCTGTGGGGGCTATAGTAGCAAAACATTTTTTCTCCGTATGTGAGCAGTATTATCGGTGAACCGCTCACCGACAAGAGCGCTTACATGTGTTAGTGCGAAATGTAGTCACGTGACCAAGCTGCGATTTCCCAGCTCAACGAATATCGCAACACTGCCGTGAAACAGCTATTATCGTCATTTGTTTTACATAACCTCCTTCCAAATCGTAAATAACAACACTTCATAACTTATTGAGCATGTAAAAATTTATACCGAATAAAGTATTTTTGCGGGGAGTCTTACTCCATTACTTCAATATGAACAAAAGTGCTGCTGAAGCCCATCGTATTTTAGTGGAAGTGTACACTGAGAGGAATGGATTGGTGAAATACAGCATCGATTTTCATATTATTCAGTAGAATTATCAATTGCTGAAATATTATTCATAGATCTTATGAGTTCATCGAAATTTACCCAACTTATGCAAAACCTTAATAAAATGTTCAATAAATATTATCATACGTTCAGTTTTGTAATCATTACATTCAAAAAGAATGTACAACGATATTTCTTATAAACTACAGTGAACACTTCATCAATTGATAGTCTTATGATGTGAGAAATAATAGTGTCACATAACTACGAATAATAACTCCATCAAAAAGTAAAATATTTGAATACCTTGTAGCTTTCATTCCCACTTGTGAAATTATTTTTCCCAAATTACTGAGCAATGTTCAATATAAACATTATATGCTCATGTAGCTTTGTTGTGCGTACCTCTATCGTATATAAATATATATTGTCTACGACATATATTTTGGAAACATTAGTGAACTTTCAAGAACATTCTTGTAAGCATTCGTAACCTTTTGAATACAGATTACTGTCTAATTCACTAAAATCTGCGCTCATCCCCATTACCACCCACTCTAGATCAACGCTTGTGCGTGCAGTGCGTGCTTCTAATTCATTTCTCATCGACTTGTGTTGATTGAATCATCATCGCATACTGTGACAAATTTGCTACCAAAAGCCCCTGTGCTGAACTTTAAGAATATTTCCCTCTCATTCTCAGATCCTCATTTTGAACTGACAGCATATTCTTAATGTTTTAGAGTAGTATATAAATTTTTGGCATATTTTAGATGAAATCTATGTCAAAAGTAGAGGGTAGTCTTGATTTTAAAATTTGATTTTCTCGTTGAAATTTATTTTGCTTATAACTTGAAGACGAAGCCTCCCACAGTATTTCGCCAAGGGAAGATTTGCTTAATTTTGCTTTGACAATCACGTACCGAAAGAATAGAGTTGGTCTAACATCTTATTGAAACTTGAACCAATTGTCTCATTACATATTACGCAATATTAGGTTTATTTAAAACCCATACAACACAAAAATTCCATCTGTATTCATATAGAATTCTTTGTGAATTCTCAGAATCCAAAGAGTATTGAATATGAATTCTCTCTGAACTGTATTGCTGTCTAGGGGGTTTTAGAACATGATTTGGAACAGTGAAAAAATGCTGTACGGAGAGATATTTTAAATAAACTCACGCATTTTTGCGTACATTATTCACAAAAAATTGATTTCAGTCCTAGCGCTTGTGTCACATTAATGCAATTATTATTATTTGTGTTAGGAAATCGATCTTTTTAAATTGATATTCAATTACTGAATCCATTAGAATTTCATCTTCCTTAGTGCATGATATTGGTTCATCAAATATGCCGCAAAAATCAACAAGTAGACCATTATATTTCAATGAATAAGGATCGAAATATTTGACAGGCATAATGGTGAAATTTTACTGAACTACTTAGTGAGGATTCGTTCAACCGAATTTACATACTTCTCTATATTGTAAAGTGATGGACAATATTTTATTGCGTAGCTTATACTCCAATGTATATAAAATAATCCTCCCTTCTCTTAATATCGCGTGGTATATTAGATATGGGATGATTATAATTGAGAAGAAAGGAACGTTCATCTAAAATCCCCATGTGTCACTCAATTATCATCCTTTTCAATAACTATAACTGGAATTTTGGTAATGTTTATATAATCTCTTCTCTCAGTGTATGGTGAATATGGTCTAGCTGAGTTTGTACGTTTCAAAGCTGGTGATTTCGACTTAGATGATAGCGACCTGGCCAGCCGAAAAAATTTGAAGATACTGATTTGGAGACGTTGCTCAATGAAGACTCATTTCAAACCCTTCAAGAATCGTTGACATCATTGGGAGCTGACTTATCAACGGTAGAAAAACGTCTGAAAAGTTTTGGCATGATCTAGAAGGGAGGACGTTGGATCCCATATGAATTGAAACCAAGGGACATTGAGAGGCGTTTTTCGACGTGTAAACTGCTGCTTCAGCGGCAGAAGAGAAAAGGTTTCTTGCATAGAATTGTCACTGGCAATGAGGAATCGATCCATTACCACAATCCGAAGCGCGGAAAGTCATGTTTTAATCTCGGCCAACCATCACAATCAGTGGCAAAGCCAAATATCCATGGTTCTAAGCTCCTGCTCTGTATTTGGTGGGATCACCATAACTGGGGGATGACACCATAACTGCGGATCGTTACCGACTACAATTGATGCGCTGGAGCCGTGCATTGAGAGAAAAACGACCGGAATGCTCCAAAAGACACGACAAAGTCATTTGGCTGCACGACAATGCTCGTCCGCACGTCGCAAAACCGGTTAAAACATACCTCGAAACACTTAAATGGGAAGTTTTACCATTTACATTTGTTCCGTTCGATGGCTCATAGCTTGTCTGAGCAAAAATTCATTTCTTACGAAAATTGCCAAAAATGGGTCGATTCGTAGATTTCATCCAAAGATGATGCGTTCTCCCGACACGGTATTCATTCCTTGCTCGAAAGATGGTCGAAAGTAGTCGAAAGCGATAGACAATACTTTGATCAATGTATTCTTTGATTTTCATTCGAAATAAATATTTTTTTTCCATTAAAAAAACGCTACGAATTAATTGCAATTCCTAATATATAATTCGATATGTTTTATGTATAGTTTACATATAATTTAAATCAGAAATCAGGCATGGACGATGTGAGTGGTATCGAGAATTCATGTTCGATTCAGGAATTCGTGCGTTTTCTTCCGATTGGGTGTGATTAACTCTCGGATTTGGGTCATCATGTTTGTTCATGTTCCTTTTATCAGAAAATGAGAGCATTGTGATACCGATAAAAACTCGAATTGAGAATAATGGCAAGTTTTGCTATCAGAACGTTCAACATGTCGAATTAAATCGATTTTCAAAACATTTGTGGAGCATTTTTCGGTTTACGACTCATGTTCGCTCATTTGTAAGGGTTCATGTTGGGAATCTACAAAATCTCTTCATCGTTCGTTATGGAGCGATGCGCTTAAGGTGGTCTGAACCATTGAAAAACTTCTCTTAATCATGTAATATTAGGGTGATGATTGCTCTTCGTCGATCGCCTAACAGATTCTCTTTCTATGCCATGTAACTTCGCTGAACTGTGACCCTTTGTTTTCCCTCCTCCAAATTCCTTCTTCGAATCGTCACTCTTTGGTTCTTTGTCGATTCTCTCTTCTCCCCTTTTATCTTCAATACCCAAATGATGTGAGCACCTCGTTTATAATTGTCAAATAAAACCACAATTCACAAGTTGCCTTACCCATCATATTTCAAACTAGATTCAATTATTAATGATCTATACATTGAACCAATTTTACATCAATCTCTCATTCTATGGGAACTCTGAATTTCTTGAAATGAAAACCCACTCCAAAGGAGTGAAGAGTACTTTTAAAGAGTGAGTTTCCACTTTCTAAGGGTGAATTTTCCTGGAGTGAGGATTTCACTCTCATAAATTGGTGGAATTTCACTCTTCAAAGCGAGTTGAAACTTCACTCTTATGGAGTGAAAACTCACTCTTTAGAAGTGGTATCTCGCTCTTCTTGGACTTGCAGGATTTTCACTCTGCAAGAGTGAATTTTTGACTCCAAGAAACTTGGAGAGTTTGCACGAAGAAGAAAGACTCCACAACCTGGAGTATTTTATTTCAGAAAAAATCTCAACCAGTATTATGATGCATCATGATTCCATCAGGGATTGGGAATCCCCCGTTTGCCGTATAGTCGCGTAGCCGTACTTTGGTAGATTATCAGATGGTGTTCACATTGCTGTGCTTCCTGTAGGGAACCGTGTTTGCTCGGATGACATTTTCTTACCAGCAACAAATATTGCCAGAACTATATCAATAAAATTCAGGTCAAAAACGAACGCGCGCCATTCTTTTTGACAAAAATTGGTACATTCAGAGAAGAATTTATCTGCATTCAAAAAATATATATTCCCAAGTATAACCTCATATGGAATCCCATAAGATTTTATCATGCAAATGGATCATCATTTTATGAAGTAAATATTCATTCCACCTTATCCAAACAAAGATTCTTCAAATACAAATAAAGTTTTCTCGCAGTGTGTGGAAAAATAAATGCTGCGTAATGAATCATCTTTTATACTCCCCATTGACAAACTTAATGAGACTGGATGGGGTGAGGTACTATATGGTGTGTGACATCGCATGATCATTCGTCGGCGCAAAATGTGCGGTACATGGAAACAATACTTGGGTAGACACTTCATACATTGACACGTACAAGTTTCATGATTCAATGGGAAACCTCGTCACACATGAATTTAACAAGTTGCTCGATATATATACGTATGATCCGTCGACGGATCCGGCAACGTGGCAGCTGTACGAGGCAAAGAATGTCATGAAAGTTCGTTCAGAGAAAAGGCATAAGGGATATGAAGAATTGAATTAATGTACGTCCATCTGGTTGTATGTTATCCGGCTGTCGTTTCGTTTCGAATCATACATATCTCATTCGAATGGAACGTCCACTTCTGCTTATGTATAAATATAGGAGGAAAATCCAATGAATGTTGAAAGTGAAAAGTTATCGTAATATAATCAATATCAAGCAATGAGGGAAAAATCAGCTGGAATGGGACCCAAAATCGAATCCATGAAGGAACGCATTCATGACATCGCTGTTATTCAGTTCAACCAAACGAAAATTACTTAACTGGAATTCCGTTTCATTAGGGTCAATTTTGCACTTGCCATTCGAATTCAATAATTTGAATAGTCTACATGGAACAATGTATAGTTTCAAAACAATTGTTTCGAATAGAATTAATGGAACTGCATGGGTATATGGTATATTCAAGCTGGATATATGATTGATATTCAATTTGAATGCTGTCTGCGTTTAAATTGCATTCGAATTACTTGCCCAATTCAAATCTATGAAAGGGAATAGACAGGAATTTTCCATTTCTCGTAAATATTTTGTTTTAAACATATGAATCATTTTTTTTCTTTCTAGTTATAGGCTTGTGTGTCTCCATGTATTAGCTATAACAGTGATTAACTAGTCGTTACAGGGGAAAAATTCAACTGCAGTTGCACAATTTTTTTACTACACAATATATTCCGCTTGAATTTTAGCAGCTTTGATGGCTGAAATGGCGAATTATCTGTCAAGTTGGCGCGGTTTTAACGAAAGGTATATCATATGGCGAAATCATATATCCCACTATGGCAGTGATTTTTTCTTTCCCGTGTAGCAAGTAGATTGTAACAGCTTTCTGTTTGTACCTCAAAGAAGTGCGCTTTTAGAACTGTGGATTTACATTTCATTACGTTTCTTTTTCTGTGCACATAGAATTTGATCGTGTGTTATTCTCTTCTCCTATTCTAGTCTAATGGTCTCATTTACTTTATTTTAATTTTACTAATTTTATGTTATTTCTCTGACTCATTGAACCAATAAATTAATAACTTTGTCGTAATATCGACAGCTTTCTCTGTAAAGAGCATAACAACGTTGAAATTTTTGCTCTGTTATGCTATGGTAATTGGATTTCATGTTAAGATCAGATTTGGAGCAATTACAATAATATTGTTCTTAAGAGCTTACTCCGCGCAGTGTGAGCGGACTGGTTCCGTTAAGGAATGTTTATCTAGGATAGAATAGATCGTTTAGATCGGAGTTTTGCTTGATATGCCTGGATAGTGAAAAATGTTTATTTAAAATTCGGTACTGTGTAAAAGAGAATTTGACTGGTCATGTGTGAAGGAAAGTTATCCTAAAATTATGACAACTTCTACATTCGCAGAAAAATCCAAATGCAAAAGCATGAATCCAAAAAGGAATTATAGAAATTTTTATGAAAAATTTATATGGCAAACACTCTCATATATATTTGTGAAGTAATTAACACAAGATGCGGCAGGGATTTCAAAGACTTGTGCGGAAATTTACACACTGTGAGAAAAAATGTCCGGGCACAACACCGAGAGAAGAGCAGTTTGGGGGTTCAGGAGAAAGTATTATATTTGATCGATACATCTGAATAGTACTGAACTTCCAGCGATGTTTCATCAAATTTCAAGAAACATCACTGAAATTTTGTTTTCCATTGCTCAGTGTTCTATGTTCGTTATTATATAATACAATATTCACGACCGAATTTGCTGTGTGTCACTCAATTCCTAAACGTTCAGTAATTGAATGATACACAGCAAATTTGTTCATGAATATTGTATTATACAGGGTGGCGCAAAAGTCTGGAAACACCCTCATAACTTTCGAACGGGGCATGATAATTGGATCAAATTTTTTTTTAATTCAAGGAGGGATCAAGGGCTATCTTAACGGGGGACTTTGAGCTTCCCAGCCTTGTAGGGGATGATGGGAGGGGGGCAAAATCTCAAATGAGACGGGGGGGCTTGTGATACGTCATTCGATAGGGTTTTCCAACCAGAATCCAGCGGTTTTTTGTTTTCTGAAATCGACCCACAACCACCCACACACACACCCACACACCCCTACTCACACACACGCACGCATGCACACAAGGAATCAGGTTCCCGACACGTTGACGCCGTTGATTCTGGGTAATGCCAAGATTGGGATAAAAAAACCTCCGATTCGCAAACAATTTGATCCAATTATCATGTCTCGTTCAAAAGTTATGGGGGTGTTTCCAGACTTTTGCGCCACCCTGTATAATAAAGATTGAAGAACCCTGAGTAATGTAAAGCAAACTTTCAGTGATCCTTCTTGAAATTTCATGAAATATCGCCAAAAGTTCGGTACTATTTACATTTATCGGACAAGTATATCACTATTTACTGAACTTCCAAATCGCTCTTCTCTCAGGGAATGAAATGTTTATTCGAATATTCGCAATGGAATACTCGGTTGATCTGAATAAAGTTTCATTGAACCAATTAAATATTTGTTCAATCAAAGAAACATCTTATATTGTATAAAATATTTTGTCGATAAGAATGGATATTTGATTGGTTCAATAAAACTTTATTCAAATCAACTAATCATTTTCTTGCGACTATTCAATCAAATATTTCATCATTTCCGGAAATCTTTTCTTTGAAGTTTGGGATTTTGAGTTATACTTATGATAAATTTTATACCTATATTCATTGGGCATTGATTTTCTATTCAGTGATAGGAATTTTCTGGTGACTGCATACAGGAAAATCCCAACAATTGTTCAGAGTGCAATTCATGTTTCACAATGTCTTTTCAATCAGTTAAAGATGTTTTATGTAACGTGTTCAAATATCTCTTGAGGCTCTAAAATACATATTACGTTTCGAAGACATTTTTCGAGTTTATTTTTAACGTACTTTGTAAATCCAAATTAGTGAGAAATACTGAGAATCAATGAATTTCACTGGTTTAAATGTAGAGAATAAAAGGCATTTTCCAAAAACGTAAAGAATTTCTCCATATTTCGGAACAGACACTTAAACTGGTCTAAAAGATATTTTGATGCATAAATTGTTATATGGGAAACTTCATACAATGCACGAACAATTTTAGTATAACAAAAGTTTCATCGTTTTCGTGGCTTATTAACAGACATTTTTTGTGAGGATATCTCGATATTGTCAAATTAGGATCAATTTGCAAATCTGTATCTCCAACATTCTACGCAGTATATTCGGTCTCTCAAATACCTTGGGAAACGATTGTAAACAATTCAGGAGGTTTAATGTAACATGAAAACACCGAGCAAAAAAGAACAAGCATAATTTCAGTAATGTTTCTTGAAATTCCATGGAACATCGCTGAAAGTTCAGTAATATTCAGATTCATCGATCAAATATAATACTATTTACTGAACCTCCAAATTGCTCTTCCCTCAGTGGTTGAGAACAGTGTAGGGTGAACTACCCAGTAGATAAACGATCAATAAAAAAATAACTGTTGGAAATTTTTGCTACATGAAAATAATTCGATTGTTTTCATAAGAAGTTACTTCTTTTGTGAAAACAATCGGATTACTTTAGGGCAGCAGAAATTTGTAATAGTTACTTCTTTTATGAATCGTTCATCTATTGGCCATCATTCATCTACTGGATAGTTCACCCTAAGACATCTAAGAAATATCTTTTCATGTTGCATAAGGCTTCTTGAACTGGACAGCAAGAAATGTTCACAGGAGAATTTCAGTATTTCAATGGAAATCATTTACCACTACATTGGACTGAAAATTTCAAGATATTTGCAGGAATATTCCCACATATTCACTGGGATTTTATTACAAGAATTGGAATTTTGCAGCAAAAGATTTTTTAGTACTAAGACCCAGTAGAATTATAGTTTTTTTAGTGTTCATGGAGAATTACCAAAATCATAAATACTTCAGAAAATAAGTTGATGATTTAGAAACTCATAAAGATAATAATTTGACATGTATAAATTATGTAAACACAATAATGAAGAAAAACCCATCAAAGTGAATTTTGTTCATCACAATGTAAGTTATCTCGCATTGAGAAATGACACACAGCAGATTCTTTCCTCAAACGTCTATGTCATTCAGCTTCTAGTATCTATCTCGATCAATAAATTGTTCCTCTCTCACGACTACCAAACCATTCAATTGAACATGAGTAAATACATTAGCTGCCGTATCAATATTTGTTGTGAACCAACTCGAATTTTTCTCATATAAGTGCTTTTGTTCCCTTCTGACTTCCTTTTTGACACACAGGCTTCTCGATAGATCGAATAAACAGTGTTGTAAGAATGTATACGTAACTACATACGCTACATACGCACGCATCGTAGTCACATTTAGTATTTATGACATTATACGATAGCGATAGCGTGCTGCTTAATGAGCAAGGTTCCTACGTGTGGGCAAGCAGACAGCCGTTCACTGAGTCATATGGTAGCAAAGTAATGTTGCACGTTACTAAGTTCATTCTAGTCAGTCTCTTGGGTATAGTGACAACCTCACTCTAATTTTCACAAACCAACATTTTCTTCTCCATCTCAGCTCGCTTTGTCAATTTTCTCTTATCGACATGTACGTTCATATATTTATACCAGCATCGTAATCAGATGCAAATCATATGCATCATAATTAAATGCTTATGGATGTTTCTCGATAGATTCTGCTCTGAATAAACGTATACATTATGTACACTAAGAGTGCAGGATCAAATCGTTTGAATGAGTTTGAGAGTAAAATTATATGTTATTGTACATGGTGTGGGGAATACTTCTTGAAACTGTGAGATTAATAACCTGGCATTTAAATTTCAGTCATGTAATTGAAGGCGCAAGTAATTCTCTCCCACTCGGATGTTCTCATTTCTCCCCCCATAACAGACATACATTTTGAATATTTCAAGACTCCCCTGGTGCAAATGAAGCGTTGAAGTGCGACGAAAGCGTGAGCTAAGAATCATCTTAGCGTAATTTAGGAGGGAATTGGAATATTTTCACGCCTCATTTGCTTCGGTACCCGCTTCCTCCGGTTGTGGATTTCGACCAGGGTGACCGTGGGTATTCTTACAGAATTCTGTCATATTATTTGATATTCAGAATTAATCATCGAAGAATATTTGATCAATCACTCTCTAAATTTCTTGAAGTGAAAATTCACTCTTAAACAGTGAAAATGTTCCAAATCTAACAAGAAGGAATTGTCAGTTTATTGGAGTGAAATTTCAACTCGCTTCAAAGAGTGAAATTCTACCTTTCCATAGGAGAGACATTCTCATTCCAATGGAATGAAAATTTAATCTTATCGGACTTGTCGTATTTTCACTAGAGATCGACCGAAAATTTTTACCAAAAATGACTGAAATTGGAATTGTGACTTTAGGTTTCGAAGAAAACTTGGAATTGGTGGTTAGTTGTGTCGACAAACTGCCTGATAACACAATTATTATATTAGGTGTGCAAGTTGAAACTCGGCTTTGAGTTGGTTGCATGAAACAAAATATTTGAACGCATCCAATTCGCCCGACATTTTGGATATATGTAGCGTGGACATTGCAGTTGTCATATCAGTCATTTTCAAGTAGTAATTTCCTGTGTATCAATTTTATGAGATGGATTTCGATGAGCGACATTTACGCCATTGTAATCTATTCTGTTTTCAAATGAATAAAAACACAGTGAAAAGTAAATCTTAATTCCATGATCGACTGATTTTCAGATGAGGCTCAAAATCAGCAATGTTACGGTTTCAGCCGTAATATGGGATGAAAAACAGTTATGGCCGTATTAAATTCAATTAAACCGGATAATATGCTGATTATCAGCAATGCATATCTTATAGGCAGCCATGTAGAGTTTGATGGATAATCCAGTAAAAAATATCTGAGAATAAGATTAGAATTCTTTCATTTTCAGTGTTACAATTGTTTATACGTACACATATATATTTGCATGTAATTAATGACAGTTTCAATTCAGTCAAATTATTTCAGGTTTTTGATTTATTATTCAAGGTGTCTAACAAATTCGGTAGCAGTTTGTAATATCACTTTCGTAAAAGCTTGTTATTGGATTTTCCGCACTGTCAATGGATTTTTTATGTCGACACTTTCACTTCAACATTACAACACAAATTGGAATTAATTCAAACTTTCGGGGGTATTCACATCTTCACTCATTCTCAATTCCCGTGAAATGTTTTCCGAATTTATCTTCGACTCCACGCTACACATACCATCAAATTATACTATTAGGAAATTATTTATCACATGCGTCGATCGAAACGGTACCGTGGCGAAGTGGTTAAACGCAAAGGACTAGGACAGGTTATTCCAGCAACAATGTGGGTTCGAATCTCCCGATGAGGGTTAAAGATGTTCAATCTTCAAAAACTACGATCATGATCACAGTAAAAAGTGAAACCTAATGTCAGCCTGAATATCAGCTTAAAACTGCAGCCAAAAGTAGCCCTATTCCAACTGAAAGTAAGCCTCAAAAACAAATGAAATTAAGTTGGAGTTCCATCTTAATTCGAAATTAAGTCGGAATTCCATCTTAATTTCAAATTCAGATGGAATTCCAACTTAATTTCATTTGTTTTTGGGGCTTACTTTCAGTTGGAATAGGGCTACTTTTGGCTGCAGTTTCAAGTTGATATTCAGGCTGACATTAAGTCTCACTTTTTACTGTGATATAATTGAATAGTCAACAAGTGAAGTGAATAAATTCACACAACAGGGAACTTTCATTTTGCATTCTCCGCATAAACACAAACAACTTCCTCATCGTCGATAGGTAACGCTATGTTGAGAAGAACAAAACAAAAAACAATGGACGAACCCATTTATCAGGAACAATTCGCTTTGAATTTCAGTTCCAAATCAGTTTTAATTTCAGTTCAATAGGGATCAATGTAAGCTGTATTCTTGTTTGAGTTTGAGAAGGTTTTCCAGTAGCTGACTTTAAGTCTGATGAGTCTTCTTTCGGCTGCATCTTAAATTCAGCTTATATTTTAACTGGAATCAAGTTTTTCTTTTTACCGTGAATGCTGCCCAAGCTATGGAATTGATTAATACGACATTGGGTCAACATTCTGTGAGCTATTCAACAGTAAAAAAGTGGTTTACAAGATTTCGTAATGGAGATTTCAGTCTTAAGGACGATCCACGTCCAGGTGCAATCAAAAAATTTGAGGATGGAGAACTTTAAGTTTTACTGAATGGAAATCCATGTCAAACTCAAGAAGAGCTTTCAGAACAGTTAGGAGTTACTTGTCAAGCAATTTCACTTTGATTGCATGCGTTGGGAAAAATACAGAAGGAAGGAAAATGGGTTTCTCATAAACTGACGGAAGAAAATAAAAGACAAAGAGTTGCCATTTGCATGAATTTGCTTTCTCGGTTCAAGAAGAAGAATTTTCTGCATAAAATCATTACGAGTGATGAAAAATGGATTTTGTACGACAATCCTAAACGTAGAAAAGCATGGGCTGATCCGGGCCAGCCATCTACATCAGTTGAAAAACCGAATATTCATGCAAAGAAAGTTTCACTCCGTGTCTGGTGGGATTGGAAAGGGATCATTTACTACGAGCTTCTCGAACCTAGCCAAACTATTACAGCTGAGCGTTACCGGGCCCAACTGATCAAAGTAAGTGATGCTCTGGAGGAAAAAAGACCATTTACGGGGCAAGGAAGGCGAAAGGTGATGCTGATGCATGATAATGAACGTCCACATACAGCAAAACCAACCCAGGAACTCTTCTTCAATTTAGGCTGGGAAGTTTTACCTCATGCGGCATATACACCAGACTTGGCTCCTTCTGATTATCACCCATCCAGATCAATGTCGTCATATTTGAGGGAGCAGCATCATCATCATCATGAAGTAATCAGTCTTACGACTGGTTTGATGAAACCCTCCACCCTTGTCTATTATCCGCCAAACGTTTAATTTCTACATATCTACTACATCCCTTGTCTTG
The DNA here is from genome assembly GCA_018340375.1 of Gonatopus flavifemur. Classification (NCBI taxonomy): domain Eukaryota; kingdom Metazoa; phylum Arthropoda; class Insecta; order Hymenoptera; family Dryinidae; genus Gonatopus; species Gonatopus flavifemur. The sequence continues at coordinate 21,736,770 of JAFFJZ010000007.1, forward strand.
TACGATTTGCTTCATATAACTTGCTCTAGGTCTACCTTTACCAGTTTTACCATTCATTTTCCCTCCCAATATTGTTTTCAATAAACTCTCATGCCGTAATGTGTGTCCTATAAGATTGCTTCTTCTTTTCACGATGTGTTTCAAAAGATTTCTTTCTTCATTTATCTGCTCGAGTACTTCTTCATTTTTGACTTTGTCTATCCATTTTATTCTGAGCATCCTCCTATAACACCACATTTCAAAAGCTTCAAGTCTTCGTTGATCAGTTTTCCCCATTGTCCAAGTTTCGCAACCATATAGTGCTGTGCTCCAAACGTAACTTTTCAAGAATTTCTTCCTTACTTCCAAGCTTATATTTTTTGAGCATAATAACTGTTTCTTTCGGTAAAAAGCCTGTTTCCCTTGTGCTATTCTTGCTCTTATATCTCTTTCGCTTTTGCCGTTTTCTGTAATTATGCTTCCTAGATATTTGAAATCTTTCACCTGTTCAATTGTCTCGGTATCTATTTTGATTTACGTTCTTCTAGCTGTTTTCGCTGCTGTACACATCATGAATTTTGTTTTGTCTTTATTTATATTCATACAATAGTTGTCTAATAATATTGTCCTCATAGTGTTGAGAATATTTTCTAACTCAGTACTACTTGTGGCAAGTATAGCTATGTCATCCGCGAATCTCAACATACTTATATTTTCTCCCTGAATCTGTAATTTCGATTGAATTTCCTCCTTCACTTCGTTCATTGCTTCTTCTATATATAAATTGAAAATCAGTGGCGATAATGAGCATCCTTGTCTCACCCCTCTTCTTATTTGTGCTTTCCCTTCCTGATCCTCTATGTCTATTATTGCACTTTGATTCTCATATAATTCGTATATTATTCTTCTATCTTTATAATTCATTCCCACCTTCTTCAGGATCACAAACATCTTCTCCCAGTCCACATTATCGAAAGCCTTTTGTATATCTACAAAACCTATGTATACAGATTTCTTCAGCGCTATCCTTTTCTCTATTACTGCCCTAAGTGCTAAAATTGCTTCTCGCGTTCCCCTATTTTTTCTGAAACGAAACTGATCTTCTGCCAATCTACTCTCTATTTTATTTTCCATCCTCCTGTATATAATTTTGGTCAGTATCTTCGAAGCATGTGAAGTTAAACTGATCGTTCTGTAGTTCTCGCATTTGTCTGCCCCTTGTTTTTTCGGGATAGCGACAATTTTATTGTTTTGGAAATCTTCCGGTACTTCGCCTTTTTCGTACATATCTCTAATCAATTCAAACAGTGCGTCGCGAGTTCCTTCACTGGAGGCTTTTATAAGGTCCGCACTTATGCCATCTATGCCTGGCGCTTTATTATTTTTCAATTCTTTCAAAGCCTTGTCGAATTCTGATCTCAATATCGAATCTCCCAATTCTTCCTTATCTACATCCTCCTCCTTCTCTAAAAGTGCTATATCATCTTTTCCTCTATACAAGTCTTCCAAATGATTGATCCACTGTTCTATTTTCTCTTCCGTTTTTATCAATTGTCGTCCTAGAGAGTTTCTAATCTTATTGCTTCTAGATTTCATTCGTTCGAAAAATCTTTTAATAATCCTATATGCTTCATCTATTTTTCCTAAATGCAATCTTATTTCTATTTCCTGACATTTCTCTTCTAACCACTGTCCTTTTGCTTTCCTTGATTCTCTTATTATTTTATTTCTCAATGATTTGTATCGTTGCTGGCCTTCTTGGCTATCATTATTCTTGTATTTTCTTCTTTCATTCATCAATTCTAAAATTTCTCCCGTTATCCATGGGTTTTTAGGTTCTACCCCATTATTCTTCAAAATCTTATCCGCACATTCTCTTATATTCCCCTTCATCTTTGTCCATCTCCTCTCTATTCCCAAGTCTTTCTCTTTTTGATCTCCCAATTTTTTATCCAACATTTTCTCGAATGCCTCATGTGTTTGTTTTTGCTTGAGGTTCTTCGAATTCCATCTTTTCTGCATTTTCCTTTTCTTCTTCAGAGATTTGAATTTCAGAGAACATTTCATCATCAACATATTATGATCACTGTCTATATCTGCACTGGGATAAGTTTTACAGTTTTTCACTTGGTTTCTAAATCTTCGTTTCACTAATATGTAATCGATTTGGTATCTTGCTGTATCTCCTGGCATTTTCCAAGTGTAGATTTTTCTTGGATGATTTCCAAATAAAGTGTTTGTGATAACCATCTTATGATTTTCACAAAATTCGACTGAACGTTGTCCTCTATCGTTCCTCCTCCCTAACGCGAAATTTCCTATTATGTTGTCCTCTTTCCCTTGTCCTACTACCGCATTCCAATCCCCCATCACTATCAAATTCTCTTCTCCCTTCACATATTCTATCACTTCTTCTATTTCTTCGTACGTTTTTTCAATATCTTCCTCCGAATATGCAGATGTGGGCATGTATACTTGGACTATGACTGTGTCTACCGGTTTTGTTCTGATTCTAACCATCATCACACGTTCATTATGTTGCGAATAGTTTTCTATTTTATTTCCTACTCTTTTATGCATTCCAATTCCTACACCTGCTTGACCGTTCTTTGATCCTGTATGAATTATTCTATAATCCCCACTCCAGAAATCGCCCTCTTGTGGCCATCTCATTTCGGGAGCAGCACTTCATGAATATTGAAGATGTCCGGAAATGGCTGGATAACTATTTTGTTTCAAAACCACCAAGTTCCTATCGTCAAAGCATTTATCTACTACCCGATAAATGGCAAAAATCTGTAGATAATAACGGCGAATATTCTAATTGATAATTCTTGAAAGAAGTATTTGTTTAATAAAATTGAATTTGACAAAAAAAAGCCGAGTTTCAACTGGCACGCCTGATCCTTATGATCACATATCAACGTAATTAACAGAATAATTTTGATTTTCGGCTTAAAATTTCGGCCGACAAGCATCAGCCGAAAATGTAAGCCGAAAATCTAAATTATTCAGTTAAATACATTGATATGCAATCGTAAGTATGGTAATTGCATTATTAGGGAGCTTTTCTACACTGTCCACTGCCAATTCCAAATTTTCTTCTAAAACAATAGTCACAACCCAAGTAGCACAACAGGTTAGAAATGCTAAGAAGATTCTTTGGCGTTCAGAGTATATTTTATGAACATTCATAGAATCTTAGAACGGGATTGTTTCGACTAAGTATATTCTATGCATATTTTTGGAATGCATTTGTCGAAACCCAAAATAGTCTCACCAGCACATTCTATGCATGATCTCAACAGTAACGCAGAATGTTTGAAACGTTCTTGTGTTACTTGAGAATTTCAATTTTAGTCATTCTCGGTGAGAATATTCGGTCAATCTCTGATTTTCACTTTCTAAGAATGGATTTTCACTCCCAGAAATCGAGAGTGCAGATGTGCTGTGTAGGATAAGGTTGGATGGAAGAAAACAATTATATACACTGAGAGAAGAGTTTATTTGTATTTAATCAATCTTGTTTTGGATACGGCGAAATAAATATTTATTACATACGAACATGACTCACTATTCTCAGATAAGGTTTAATAACAGTTAAAAAATGTCATATGAAGTTTTGTAACAGTTAATAAACTTCATTTATAGTTATTAAGCCAAGTTTACGTGGAAAAAATATTTATTTCGCCGTATCCAAAGTAAGCTTTATTAAATACAAATAAACTCTTCTCTCAGTGTATGAAGACATCATAACCCCAAGAGAACAGGAACGTTCATCAAACCTAAAATGAAACTATAGACATTTAGAAATTCACTCTCTAAATTTCTTCGAGTGAAAACCTACTTCCAACAAGTGAAAATACTGCAAGTCTGATGAGTAGTATCGGACTGGCTAGCATCAGAGCGCCTGGTTGGGAAATACGTTGGGCCCCCTATACTGAACAAATTTCTTCTCACCAAATGAATAGTTTATTTGTCTTATCTCCATAGCATATTCCTTAGGATTAATAAAATGTTCGATCAAATCAAATAATGGAACAAATATCCCCGTATAATTTGGTCTTCTGAATAAATAATGTATTCGCCCCAAGTAATCAATTTTGGCACCCAATTGAATAATTGATTCCTACAATTAAATATTTTATGGAGAGTGGACAAATGAATATTTTTCGCACTGTGGGTGGAGCATATTTTCAGAAAAATTATAATTTCATCACAATTCGTAACAAAGAAAGGAAAACTGAGAACTGAACGGGCCCCCCAATACTGAACGGCTCCCAGCGATCGCTGGGCAGCCAGACGGGCCAGTCCGACACTGCACTGACGAGAGTAAGAATTTCACTCTTATCCCAACCAGAAATTCACAAAAGGCTCAGTGAGGCTCAGTACTGAACCAGTACTGGTCAAGACTGGCCGGGTACTGGTATTTGTCTGGGATGATAATGCTTTTCTGTACTGGGGATTTAGTAATAATACTATTATTCGCAATCAGTGCATTGTCTGTACTGGAACAGTATCTGTCCGATATTAAGCTCTCAATATTGGTTTATTCCATACAGACGGAGTACTGTATTTCTATGTATTTAGTATTGATGCCGTACATGTTGGCCAAGTGTTGGAGACCCAATACTTGCACTGTACCTGTTGTCAACATTGGCCTTTGGAATTTTTTTAATTGAGATGGAAGGATGGCATGTCACTCTACAAATCGAGTCAAAATCTCATTCCAATCAGTGAATATTCACTCTTATGGAGTTAAATTCTCACTCTGGTCGAACGGGCGGTATTTTTACTGTTTGAGAGTAGATTTTTCACCCCTAGAAATTGATAGAGTACTGCACGTTTATTGAATGTAAATTTATCTAAGATCAACCTTGATCTATTCGGCTCGTGTTCTCTTGGGGAAATTATTACTCTGTTCAGAATTAACAAAGCATTTGAACGCTTAGATTCTTCTACTTTTTATAGAATAACACTCTCTAAATTTCTTGGAGTGAAAACCCATTCTTGAAGAGTGAAAATACTGCAAGTCCGTTAAGAGTGACAATCCACTCATTCAGAGTGAATGTCCACTCCGTAAGAGTGAATTTTCACTCTATTGGATTGAGCATTTCACTCTTATAAAAAGTTGGGACTTCATGTTTCATGGAGTGAAAACTCCCTTTTTTTGTAGTGGATTCTCATTTTTGCTGAACCTGCAGTATTTTCACTCGTTGAAGGTGAATTTTTCATTGCAAGGAGAGCTGAGATTTGAAATTATAAAAATTTGTTGATTTGGAATGATATTTACACTGCAAATTTAAGTGTTTTATTTCAATGTACTCAGAGTGTTTGAATCCTGTAGTCACTTTGAAAACACTCAAAACTGTGTAAATATACCAATGACTCAGATCAAGTGTTTTATAATGAAACATTTTATCCATTTAATGGATATATTCCCACGTCTTTGAGCGTCTAAAAAGGGACTACACAATTTAAACACTCTGAGTGCATCAAAATGAAACACTTGAATTTTGAGTGTGAGTGAAAGGTGAAGATTTTATATTGTAATGGGTTCCAGAAGAATTGATGTATAGATATATAGGATGAATCATTTTTGGTGAGTTTCTTTTAGTTCACTGAGAAATCAATGTGATCGCGGTCTGGAAGACAGATAGAAGGCAATCTCATGCGACGACAGGATCGTACGAGTCGTTAACGAAATTCGTTAACGACATTCGTGCGCTCGAGCAAAACGAGGTTAGGTTGTTTAATCGAACGATCTCTTCCTGGGCTTGGATCTTCTTTCATCTTCCTTATACATACATAGAGATTTTCTTCCGTCTTTCTTTCTTGATTCTCGTTGCCTCACCACCACTCAAACAGTATAACTCTTTCCTCATCTTATTCTTCCTTCCACCAACACCGAGATAAAAATAGAACGAATCATCTCACGAACCATCCACTTTACTTGCACGCCAACTGCATACCTAGTCCTAATTGTTCACTCATACAGCTTCCCTCTTTCTGGTCTATTCGATAATGTACCTTCAGATTTCCAAATCTTTCCAATTGCTCATTAATTTGTCAATTCCTCAATTGAACAGAGTTTTGTTCGAAATCAATCTATAATGAATAGATCATAATCCATTCAATCAATTCGTAATAATTTGGATCACCCTACACGGAAAGACCGGGTCCATTAATATTTAGAAAAATGACTGTCAATTTAGGAAAAACGAAGATTACTGAAAAATATTCGTAGTGAGTCTACTAGAAATTCATAGTCGATGTATTAACAATTGATAGTTTCATTGTGAACAATACAAATGAAACGATCAACTGTTAATATTTTGACTACGAATTTTTAGTAGACTCACTACGATTATTTTTCAGTGATCCTCTTTTTCCCGTAATTGACAGTCATTTTTCTAAACGTTGATAAATTCTTTCTAAATAATAATAGACCCGGTCTTTCCGTGTATTAGTATTCTGATCAATCTCATCACACAGTAAACGATCGAAATCCAAATGGTTTGGTTTTGGTGGAGACAATTTTGTAAGAAATTGATTCAGCATCGTTTCCTTGTGAAAATGGTGGTGTAAAAATTCTTATATTTATTTTATTTGATAAAGATTTTCTAAAGAACGTAAACCTTTGTGTATATCCATCAGATGTACCTGAACATTTGATTATATTCTTTGGATATTCTCAAAGTTTGTATTGTTTAGAGAACATTCCTCATAGAAATTATTCAAGTCATTCTCAACGCTTTGCGAGGCCTCTCTAGGTCCTTGTGAGGGACTTGTAGGACCAGATAAAGCATTGTAACAGCCTGGTGAGGCCTTATGAGGTCTAGAGAATGACCTTTACTAGGGTAGTTATTCTTCAAGTCTTTCAAGGCCGCACACTGAAAGAAAAAAATTTGCTTTGTCGATATGACAGATCCTCCCGCTGAATTAGCGAAAGTTTACTCTTACAGCGAAAATCTTGCTCTTTTAGCAAGCGCTTGTTGATCCAGCGATTCGCCATTGTAGGTACACAGACTGCTAGAAACTTTGCTGAATTAGCAAATATTTTGCTAGAACAGCAAAATTTTTGCTGTTACACACTGAGAGAGAGTATTAGTTGTCATTATCTAAGAAAATTAGTAAAATAACGTATCTAAAAAAATTAGTAAAATAACGTATCTAAAAAAATTAGTAAAATAACGTCTCAGCTATTAGGTGTACAAATAAGTTTCCGCGGTTTTTTATAAAAAATTAGGAATTTATTGTAAAGGAAAAGTACATTACGTTTTATTCAAAGTATTTTCCATCATTTGCCACTACTTTTCCCCATCTTTTTGGCAACATTCGGATACCCCGTCGAAAAAACTCTTCATCTTTTGACGCTATCCACAAATCTACCCAATTTTTGGTGTCTTCATATGATGTGAAGCGCTGCTCAGACAGACCATGTGCCATCGACCGGAACAGGTGATAATCAGAAGGGGCTAAGTCTGGTGAATACGGCGGGTGGGGTAAAACTTCCCAGTTGAGTGTTTCCAAGTATGTTTTTACCGGCGCCGCAACATGTGGACGAGCATTATCGTGTAAAAGAATAATTTTGTCGTGTCTGGAGTAGTAATGGGCGCGTTTTTCCTTAAGTGCCCGACTCAATCTCATCAATTGTGTTCGGTAGAGAGCTCCAGTAATGGTTTCGCTTGGTTTCAGCAATTCATAATACACGACACCAAGCTGATCCCACCAAATACACAGCATGAGTTTTTTTCCATGAATATTCGGCTTAGCTGTCGATGTTGATGGTTCGCCGGGCTTAACCCATGACTTTCTCTTCTTTGGATTATCGTAGTGAATCCATTTTTCGTCACCAGTGACTATACGATGCAAAAAACTCTTTTTTTTATTCCTGGCAAGCAGCATTTCACTCATGCATAATCGGCGTTCAACGTCTCTCGGCTTTAGTTCATATGGAACCCAATTTCCTTGTTTTTCAATCATTCCTAACGATTTTAAACGATGTGAAATTGCTTGTTGAGTCATTTGTAGAGTAAGTGCAAATTCTTTTTGCGTTTGGGACGAATCTTCCTCCAATAGTACTTCTAATTCCATGTCTTCGTACACTTTCGGCCTTCCACTGCGTTCTTTGTCTTTAACGTCAAACTCACCGTTCTTAAACTTTTGAAACCATTCCTGACAACTTCTCTCACTTAAAGCAGCTTCACCATATGCTTCTAGAAGCAATCGATGCGCCTCAGCTGCAGATTTTCTCACATTAAAGAAGTAAATCAAAAGTTCCCGCAAATGATGCTTATTCGGAATAAATCTTGACATTTTTGCACGAAAAAAATTACGTGATGCTGATACGGAATCACTAGTACTTTAAGGTTATGGTGTTGCCAGATGACTAAACTTGGGATATTACGTTTTACATCTGACAATTTCTCCATAACCTTCTGGTGGGGCCATCTTTTGACAAGGCGCGGAAACTTATTTGTACACCTAATATTTTTTTTAGTATCACTTACTAATTTCTATTGTATGATGTAACTAAAGGTTAGAATCGAAATTACTTGATTTTAGTAAACATAGCTATTTTTCACAACTACTTTTTGATAGTAAGGTACACTATAATAGGATAATTTATAAATCCTGGTTATAATGACTTGTAAAATTCCACAAAATATCATAATAACCTAGATAATAATCTGCAAAAATCAGATGGAAAAGGTTAGACAAATGACACTCGTATCCATTTTTGTCCCATTCTTGAACATTATATCCACTTTTATCGCAATGTAGACCAGAGGAACTATATCGTTTGATTTTAATTTATAACCTATATCAATACTTGTTACTACGTTTCTGCGTATAAGAGTAAGGGGCTGTCCATAAACTACGTGGCCCTGTTTTTGCAACTTTTTGACCCCCCTACACCCCTCCCCCATGTAGCTCTACCGTGGCTTTTCTTTGAACACCCCCCCCCCCCCTGTGGGAACGTAGTTTTTAACTTTCAGCTAAATTGATTTCAATCGAATGAATTTTTAATCAAATATGACCTTAATAAAATTGAAATTAACTGAAATGAAAGATTTATTTTATTGAAATAAAATTTCTCTCATTTCAAATGAGATTTACTTGAATGAAGGAGAATCTTATTTGATCCAATCAAATATATATTTGGGTTATATTCAAATGGATCATTTTTCTGGATATTTATATAGAATTTTCTTTCAAGTACAACATAAATAAAAAACCCGTAGCTTGGAACCGACCCCCCCCCCCTCCTCCCCCATGTAGCCTAACGTAGCATTCCATCTTACCCCTCCCTCCTCCTATATTGGTCACGTAGTTTATGGATGACCCCTAAATGTCTTGTGAAGATAGCACCGCCATTGCAGAGAAAGATACGCATTCGAAATCAATTCAGCTCTCAGACCTCCAACGATCTAAATTGTACAATTTAAAGCGGCATTTTTTACAACTTTGACTCACGCGTCCTATACGTGTGAAAGGAAGGGAAGTGTCCAAAAACAATTGAATACGAAGACAAGTTCGATTATATTGACTATAATTTCTTGGTTAAATCAATCAAATTGTTGGTCGCTGTGATTAAGAATATTCAGTTGAGATCTCTTAGTTACAGTCACTATAAGAATTTCTTTCAGTGCAGCAATTGTGCTAATTCAGCAAAGCAGATTTTTAAAGCTCACTTTTCCAACAAGAATTTCACTCTGCGTGCACGAGGCCCTTGTGAGGAACTTTTAAGGCCTAGTAACGCTTTTTAATACGCCAGTGAATCACTAGAGTGATTACTATTGAAGTTTTCAGCAATTGCTGGCATCACAGAGTCATTAAAAAATCTTTATTGGAAGCGTTGTGTTACCAAGGATCTGATGAAATGCTATAAAAAGTAGTCACAGAGAAAAAATAGTCGAAATAGTTACCCGATTTTCAAATAATCCAAACAGGAACAACCACCCATGAGTTTGTTACTCGTATATTCCCACGGACTTGAGAATTGAGAATTTCATCCGTCGTTTGAGCCGTACATGTACTGTACTTCTGCGTGACGTGATTCACCTGACGAATAATAGTTCCATTGGCTGTCCTACCAGAAATTAGCACCGAATCAACGTTGTTTCGAGCTTAGATGCCTCGGAACCACGTTGATCCGGTGTTGATTTCTACTAGGGTGTACTTGAATAATCTACCACCCAGTGATCCTTGACAGACTGCTTTTTTTTCCTCGAGTAATTTTTCACCACTCAAATATTGGCAATATCATTTATTTTTGTGCATTTTCGTTTGTAATAATATATGTGATTCAACGTACTCCCCATACGTATGCGTAAAAGTTTTGATCCAAAAGCTTACTGAATATTTCTCTCAAACAACAATCTTTATAAGTTCTTCCATTTCCGTAGTATGATTGCCTAAGTAATTCGTTCGATTTCTCCTTGATCCTTTTCTTTCAAGACTCACCACCTTGCGCCTTGAAACTTACACGGTCTTGAATGAAATCTGAGAATCGGAACTGATTTTCTTTGTGACCCATGCTCATTCTCAACTATTCTAAAATAATGTGGAGAACGATCCTGAATTCTGGCACGAACAACGAACCATCACCACCAGTCGGCAGGGAACCACTTCACCACTGCTGATATTGTTGGTTGGTGAGAAAAGCTCGAAAGTTATTCGCCTCACAGTGCAAACTAATAACGACGTTTAAAAGCTCTAATATTTCCTGCCGCAGTCCTTGCTATCATGGTTCGTGGAGTGGAGGAAAAAAGCGAGGTGGGGCAAGGACTTCGCACGTGGAAACTTTGGATCTTATATAAGAAAAGTTACCACAGCGCTTCCACTAGCTTCTCCTATCTTCTGTACACCGAAGCCCTTTATATTCTTCTTCTCCAACATCTCTTTTTATTTTTCTTTCAGATTTTCCTTTTTTACTCCTGGTCGGATTTTCTTTTCCCGGTACAATTCTCTTTCCATTTCCCGCTTTTCTAAAAAAATATCGCTCTGTCGTTCTCTATATACAATCCTGAATTTGAACATGAGTAGATTCAAATCATAAAATGCATAGTACTTGTTAGAAAAAGTGATGTAGCTTCTCAATTTCTTCTTTCATATTGCAATACGTATGTACCTTGTTATCAATCAACGAATGAACTTGAGAATTTGTCTCCATTTCTTGGTATTGAAAATTGATGGAATAAAAATCGCATGCCCACAAAATTCTTCTTGACTTATACAATCTTATCTCCATGATGAGATTGGGAGAAAATAAAACGTGTACTTGATAGTAACTGAATGATCAATGGACAAAGTTCCTCTGAATTGCACTTTGTGTGCTTAAATTGCACCATGTACGCTTAACACGCCTATGCATGCTTTCAGATTATTTTGAGTGCTGGGAAACGTATCCAATCAAACGGTAGGATATCTCATCACTCAGATTCACTACTGTAAAATTTCGTACTTACAGTTTTACTTGCCGTATCCCGACTCGAAATTATCATATGGTCAACCTGACATATCGTGAGGACCTAACAAGGTCATGCGAAATACGGTATATCTGCTGAAATCCTAATCAGGATCGGACGTGGATGCTCCATGTAGGGATAAGTCCATTTGATCCTAATTAGGTTTCCCTTAAATTATCCTAGGAGGTTGAAAAAGGTTTTCCTCGCTGTGATCTCATCAAGAGCTTGTTAGGTTATCCTGAGATTATGAACATATATGTTTATAAAGTATAGTTTAATAAAGTGCATGCAAAAATGTCTTAATTTTAGATTGTATACTCATTGGTGAAATAAATTTCCTCTAACTTAGGAAAATATTACTAAATAAATGTTGACTGTGCATAAGTTAGATCTCTCCATGCCAAATACAACATTTTTGGGTTGTGAATTTCCTGTTCATATCCTAATTCAAATTTATTCTGGAGGTTTTGGTATAGGATTCCGCATCAAATCCTTATTAGTCTTGCCTCATAAGGTCCTCATATTAGTAAAGCGTGACATGACTTGTCAGGTCCTGACGAGGTTGCCTCAGGGCCGGCGTCAGGACAGGGCGACCAAGGCGACTGCCCGGGGCGGCGAACTTGGGGGGCGTCAGAGTCTAAAACAGATTTTTTATTCTGATCTCGAATTGATCTCACACTTTTTAGCACAAGACATTTTCACTGAGTCGATCATTATTCATTTGATAGGACATACATTACGACATGATAGTTTATTGGAAACAATATTGGAAGGGGAAATGAATGGTAAAACTTGTAAAGGTAGACCTAGATTAAGTTATATGATATAAATTATACAAGACAAGAGCTGTCGTAGATATGTAGGAATTGAATGTTTGGCGGGTAATAGACAGGATTGGAGGATTTCATCAAACCAGTTATGAGACTGATTACTCCATGATGATGATGATGATTCATAGGGAGAAGCAAGGAAAGTTCAACCCTTTTACAGGGATGGGCACTTTTGTACTCCCGGAATACTTATACTGGGAGTACTTTTTTTTTGACCTCATATGAAGGCATAAAGACATTTCACACAAGAAAAAAAAGTACTCCCAGTAAAAGTATTCCGGGAGTACAAAAGTGCCCATCCCTGCCCTTTTATTAGTTCAATCAGGGTGTTTGAATCTGGAATTTTGTCGTTTGTTTTATTGGTTCTTCTCTTCAAACAAACCACGTAATTGACCCATTCCGTTAAAGTTCCATAACCGCTGGACACCCTGGCTCAATAAAACGTGATTTGGAATAAAATGGGAGAAAATATTTTTCTGTTAAAGATTCTTTCCATAATACAAATTACAAGGGGGCATTTGCATGATTATTTCCGCTTGGATCTTCATTGTAGGGAATTCTCATTAAAGTGTATGTTATATCATGGTTCAGTTCAAGTTAGGCCTGTAGTTAGGATTTCAGTAGAAAAATTTCAAAATTCCATCAATGTTTTTTCAACTTATTCCCGTTTGAGCTTCAAAGCAGGAAACATTTTATCACTTAGTTTGCGAGATATTTGGAGTTGCATTCAACATGATATCCCACACAACACTTCAGTTGAGAAAGAGTTCATAATGAATCAATTTGGAACTATGAGAATTGAAAATAAATGCATCAAAAACTCTTTCTGAACTGTGGTATTGTGTGGTTTATGTTTTTCTATGATATATTTCAAATATAACTATAAATATGTCAGTAACTAAACAGTGGAATGTTTTCTGCTTTGAGCCTCAGAATAGAAATATTTAGTAGAGCAATTTACGAACTTCTAACCTCCAAACAGTAATATCGGTCTCACATACTGTTAGACCGGGGTTTACGGTTAACGTGATTTTGAGAGATGTTACCGTTTAAGGGTCAAAACAGAACGTTTTTGAAACTTCTTATGAATTGATTAGTTCAAAAAAATTTGGAGACAATTCCATTCGAGTTCTCGAAAAAACAATGCTTTGGGTGGCTGGGAAATTTATTGTCTTCATCCTTATTATTTCCAATGAGCACCAACTGAAAATTACACGAAGTGTTGAAATTGAATTTCACAAGAATTATAATAATTATTTCAAAGCGATCATCCGCCACATGAGGGGAAAGTTAACGAGTGAATTCCAAATTTTGATATTCTTAAGAAAACTACGAGCATTTTTTTATATCACGATTACTTTGATGACTATTGAATCATAGTAATTATTTTGATTTCCTGTATGATGTGGGCACTATCAAAGAAATGTCAACTGAGGCATTAACAGCAAAATGCGAAAAACTTTCCCACATCTTGACGAAGGACTCGGTGAGTGATATCAGTGCAGCAGAACTTCGAGATGTATTGAAAGTAGTTTCTACGCTTATGCAGCCTAAGAGTAGTCCCATCGATACTCTTCAATTCATTACGCGGCACAATTTCGCTCCAAATGCAGCCATAGCTTTGAGGATTTTGCTGACTCTTCCTATGACGGTAGCGAGTGCAGAAAGAAGTTTCTCAAAATTGAAATTGGTGAAAACGTCCTTGCGCTCCACGATATCTCAAAGCCGTTTGAATGGACTAGCAATCATTTCAATAGAGCACAAACTGGCAGAAGACTTGGACTTAACTGAAGTTTTGAAAGACTTCGCCAGTGCAAAAGCAAAAAGAATTTTTTTTGTATAAAAAAGTTGTTAATAAACCAACTAATCACAACCGATATTCATAGCATCTTCAGAATTTCATTTCAACACGACGATGCGACGTATGTTCGGGACCTTTTTTTTTGGTCGGTCAAGTACTCCCCGATGCAGGGGCGGCGGGACTTGCTCTCGCCCGGGGCAGCGGATTCCCTGGCGCCGGCGCTGGGTTGCCTTACCAGGACCTGGGCTAGATCAAACTTGACCTGATCTGGTCCATGGGGTAAATTTCTAGTCGGGATAAAGGAATATATACTCAAAGTTTCATCAGCATAGGAAATCAACCAAAAATCAGACGAATTCACAGAATTTGCTGTAACTAATGTAAAACACACACGAGCAAATCAAAACTCAGTGACATGATTGGATTGAAGTTCAAGTTCATGTTTTACTTGCGTAAAGGATTGTGCGCGTTCCCGTGTTTTACCGATACGCTATTGATGCAATTTAAACAATGGTGCAAATTAGGCGCACTTCCCCTATTCTTATTCACAAGAAATAATGATTTGTTTCCAATAATAAATTCCGTGACCAAATTCCTCGTTAATGATCTCTGATACATGAATGTAATCTTTTATTGTAGTTGAGAGAAGAAAATTAGCTCCAAATCAAGATATCTGCTTGCCATTTTTTGGTGAGAGTGAATGAAAAAAAAGACACTGTCCTGAGGTTTTGTACGGAATGGATCACAACCTAGGGATAGATGTTCGGTGCTTAAATTCCAGTTCAAGCTGAAAGGATATAGCTTCCATCTCTCTCTTTCTCTCTCTCTGCTCTGTCAGTTTCAACCACACTGACAGAAAAACGCTATGAACGCAAGAACTACACTCGTATGGGTAAGGATTCACGGTTGCTGTGACGCGCAATACAGTTATGAACGAAAGATGGTAATAATATGAATTTAATTGTCATAATCAGATAATTTTTGTGAGTGTGATATGATATTGTTATAAAATTAGAGTTTTCTCTCCATGCATATGCAGCATCATGACAAAGAATAAAATAATCCTGAAATAGGAGAACATTGACTTTGGATTCCTGCTTAAAGGATCTCATGGAACTGATTGATTCTCATTGATTCCGATGCACAAAATCGATTCAAATCAATTGGAAATTAATTCTTAATGGGTTTTATGCATCGGAATCAATGAGGATCAATCGGTTCAATCAGATTATTTAAGCAGGGATATCAATTAGTGATGTCGATTCTAGAACAAAATTTATGGATTCTGATGAAATGCAGGGTATCCCAGAAATTCATCATTCGCATTTCTGTAGCATATTCTGCAGTCAAAATGCAATAATTTCCCGTTTGAACAAATTTTGTTTTCAATCATTGAGCAAATCATTCAAAATTACTATGTCCTACATACTTGAGCTTGACACCATTCGCTAAATTGAAAGACGGTGGACCTCTGGAAAAAACTTGAACTATTCTATCATTGTTCGTTTTGGAGTTGTAATAATTTGAAGTTGTTGAAGGTCTGATTGGCTGGAGGTCCAAAAATTTCAAATCGCTACAGCTGTGGAATAAACAATGATAGAATAGTTTCATTTTTTTCTCAGAGATAGCGTCAGATTCAAGTATGTAGAACACAACAAGGAGAGAAAAAATTTGCTGACGCAGCAAATCGAGGTAATTATATATAGAATAGCAAAATTTTTTGCTGACCTAGCTAAAAATTTGCTATAACAGCAATCGTGTTAGCTACGTCAGCAATTTTTCAGCTGTGGCAGCAAAAAATGTTTGCTCCGCCAGCAAATTTTCAGTATTATATCCAGAATAGCGAACAAATTTTTCTGGGATATCAAACATTTTTTGCTGCCACAGCTAGAAATTCGCGGTCGCGGCTAACAAGATTGCTGGTACAGCAAATAGTTTGCTGTCACAGCAAAAATTTTGCTGCTCTGGCAAAAGGAACCCAGCAAAATTAGATTTCGCTGCCACAGCGAATTCCTTTTTCTCCGTGAATGCTTTCGAGTTATTTGGATTTTTAGAAAAATATAAAAATGTTCATATCTCAAAAACTAAGCCTGGAAAAAATTGTCTTCAAACGGAAAATTATTGCATTTTGACTGCAGAATATGCCACAGAAATGCGAATGATAAATTCTGGGACACCCTGTATAGATGAATATTCAAGTATTTTGAAGAACATTCAAAATCCCTAATATTGACAAAACGAATGGATAACAAATGATGAAGCAAAGCTATCTCATTTCAGAATGAAAATCTACGTGATTCCAGCACCTGGAACAGTGATGGAGATGTTTCATAGGCCTGGGGGTTTATTGTGACCCAATGTGACTTTATATAAAATTTCTATCAAGTATCTATAAATTTGTATAAAATATCGATTCAAACTTGATGCAAATTTTATTTCGAATCACATCGAGTACATATCACGTATTGAATTTTCATCAATATTATTGTGAAGAATATTCTACAAAGACTAGTTGGTTTTCTTATAAAACCGAATCGATCCGATTGAAGAGTCCCCGTCATTAACACGAAGTAAACGAAGGAGAGTTGTTTTTTGTATATCAGTACATAAATTACTTCGCTCTCATTCTACAATAAGAAACAGATTTCAAGTTTCTAAGCAGCCATTAATCGACGTTCGGAATATTCACCGCATACAAATGTATATGGTATTGGTGATCAGAAGAAATAATTCTTTAACCAGGGACGTTAATTCTAAAAAAGAATTGATCGTTTTTGCTTCTACAAAAAGTATCTACACTGAGAAAAATGAAATGTGAAAATAACCTCTATTTCGTATATTTTTCACCCGTCAAATAATGAAAACTGAAGCCAGCCTCTCAAAAGTGAAAAGTACCTTTTCAGTGTTGAATTTCACCGTACATTCGGTTTGATTCACCAAAAAGATGGTATTTATCACCTAACTCATGGTAATAATAACCAAAATAATGTCTTTTTCACTGTCAAATACATTACTATATTGAAACATGATTTCTACAATACAGATTTTTCTCAGTGTACTTTTCATAGGTTCCCACAAGATGTTGAAACATGATATATTATGTACGATAAAGGATCGATGTAAGTATACTGAGAGATAGCGATGGGCGATATATGACAATATTAGTATTTTGTATACAAACTTTGTCGAATTTCTATTGAATTTTATGAGAGATCGTTGGAAACTTTATACAAATTCTAAAATATCGATATCGTCAAATATCGCCCATCACTGATAAGAGAAATAAAATGGATCAATTCCACTAAAGGGACCTAATTTTACATTTTTATCATTGTAACTAATAAAAAATGTCGCGGTAACTACACAGTAAGAAGTAAAACTCACTCCCAACCTCAATATCGGCTTATTTTAGGATGCAGTTAAAACTACCCATACAAAATTTTTGGGCTTCACCAATGCTGACAATGAAATATAGCTTGGCGCAATGTTGACAGACAAGGGTTCGCAATCTATAAATCTTTAATGTTGATTCACAATAAATACAATGTTGCACCGATGTCGGTGTTCGACGGATTTCGTTTGTCAGCCTGCTATTGTGGCACAATTGCGTCAAGCTTGGCTCTTGCTTGGCTCATCCTTGGCCCAACATTGACTAAACGATAGATTCCATTTAACGCCAGGATCATTTAAAATGCGGTTCAATATTGCCCCAAACTTTGGCCTCGTTTCGGTAGAAATTAGCTTTCAATGTAGCGCCGATCATTGGTAATAGCATGGCTCAATATTGGCAACCTGTATAATATTTTCGCTACGTGACTAATCAAGTGTTTCTCGCGAGTGGTGAAACGCGTATACGAAGAATATATAAGGCTTAAAGTGAGTCTTTAAAAGAACGGTCGATCGCTCTTTACTATGAGTCACACTAGAGGGCTCTCTCACAGCACCACAGTCTCAGAAGAATTCTTAAAGAATTCATGAAGAACACAATCAGTTCGAAAAGAATTCTTTATGAATTCTTCTGGGACTATGGTGCTGTGTGGGCTCCTACCGCTGAGCTAACATACATTGTGTCTACTTCTCATGGCGAAATTTACCGACAAAAGACGCCGAGTTGTTCACAAACAAATGAAGGGGAAACAATAAGACTTCAAACAACATATGTCAGAAATTACGAAATGCGCATACTCTTTATATATTTCTGGGTTAAA
This sequence comes from Gonatopus flavifemur, assembly GCA_018340375.1. NCBI lineage: Eukaryota > Metazoa > Arthropoda > Insecta > Hymenoptera > Dryinidae > Gonatopus > Gonatopus flavifemur. Next base: position 21,755,062 of record JAFFJZ010000007.1, read on the forward strand.
TATTTTTTACTTTGATCATTGGCGCAGCATTGACAAATAAAATTTCCAATTGTTTGCCAATGATGGTATATTTTATTGCCATTGTTCCACCGATGATGGAACTTCATTGGAAAAACACTTAGGTAAATCGTAAAATGATGTTATCATTCCAGGTTTGCGCCATGCTTGGTTGCCAAGCCTCGGCTATACTTTATCTACCTTGCACCATGCTAGCGCCAATTGTAAATTTCTATATGGGTAGCCCTATTTCAGCTGAAAGTGAGCATCCAAAACAAATGCCGTCACAATGGAAAAGACTGAATTTCAGTCAAGTTTTCAAGTAAGATGCACGGAGAAAAAGGAATTCGCTGTGGCAGCGAAATCTACTTTTGCTGGGTTCCTTTTGCCAGAGCAGCAAATTTTTTGCTGTGACAGCAAACTATTCGCTGTTCCAGCAATCTTGTTAGCTGCGACAGCGGATTTTTAGCTGTGGCAGCAAAAACTGTTTGCTATCCCAGCAAAATTTGTTTGCTATTCTATATATAATACTGAAAATTTGCTGGCGGAGCAAACATTTTTTGCTGCCACAGCTAAAAAATTGCTGTCGCAGCTAACACGATTGCTGTTATAGCAAATTTTTAGCTGGGTCAGCAAAAAATTTTGCTATTCTATATATAATACCTTGATTTGCTGCGTCAGCAAATTTTTTCTCTCCGTGTGCAGCCACTCTCAGGCAGACTTCTTACAGTGTACAAAGAACAGTTTTATTCACTATGAAAAGTTATTGGGTCTTTTCGATATTTTTTGTCAGTAGGTAACAGTGACTTGTCATTCCTCTCAATGTAAATTAGTCGATAAGGATTGTGAAATAATAATACACTGTGAAAAATATTCAGGATTTTCCCATATCTATTTCAAGGAAATTTCCTATACTTGTACGGGAAAAGCGAATTCCCGTGCACGTATAGGAATTTTCACATAAAAATATAATGATATTACTGTTCTTATGAGGTTTTTACTATAAATTCATAGGATTTTTCTCAAAATTTACAGGAAATTTCCTATCCATGTATTTGGTAATTAATCCGGAGAAAAATGATGTAGTAAAATAGTATTATTTCGTCAAATGTTGTCACAATTACCTGACGGTTTCAGAGGCTTTCTTACAGAATATAGTAAAAATGATTGCACCCGAGTGGAAAAATGTTCAAAATTATATATATTTTTTATATAATTCAATATAATTTGTATATAATTCAGATATAATTCGATATAAATTTTATACAATGTTGAAAATTTTTCCACTCGGGTACATGCATGTGAAATTTCCCATAAAATTTTCTTACAGTGCACGTACCATTCGACATCGGATAGAACGCGGTTGATAATATTTATTTTGTTTCAATAAGCATTGATTTCATTTCAGTCGAGGAACATGACCATCTAAATTCAGAATACCTCATTGATTATAGTGTCTGTTGTCAAACCAGGTCAATTCTTTTGTATAGAAGCAGTGTCTAATCTTCATAGATATTTCTATAAAATATCGATAAAAATTCGATATATTATCTATTAAAGAAATCAACCCAATCTGGATTTCGTTTGATATCACTTATTCTTGAATTGGGGAAGTAAAATTAAACCTGTATCTATAAAATTTTTCTGATGCATGAAGAATTGATGCACGAGACTGGAAAAAATTTCGAATTTTATGAAAGAATTGCATCGAATTCATTTCACCGAGTGAGCAGAATCACAGAACTGTAAAATATAATAACTCTCAAGAAAATAATTGGATTTTTCCAACCCTACTTACGATAATTTTGAACATGCGTATCTGTTGAGGGTATACAACTATTCGCAAGGTCCTGCGATCGTCCGATAAGATGATCCGAGAATACACGTGTTCAAGGAAAAAGAGGAATGGTTCTGCATTCTTGAGCAACGAAATGTGAATTTTAGTGATGAGGAACCAATAGACACAATTCGAATCGGTTTTGAAGTGAGAAAACAAAAAGGGGTAGCAGCAACGCGGATGGTTCCCTGCACAACGGTGGCAATTGTGGTGTATCGGAGGGTGGGAGACGCGGGCGTCGCGACGCTTTCGGTAGCGCCAGGAACTAAAACTCCAGGCGCCATGGCGCACCAGTACTGAGTCCGCAATCGTGGCGAGCGTACACGCGTAACTCGTACGCACGGATTGTGTGTCTGTGTAGTGTGTGCGTATTTATTATCTTGATACGCATCGCCGGTATAACTGTTCGCGCGCAAAGTGTGCTTAAACGTTCGAATATATGTTACACTCATTTCAGTGCATCCATATTACAATATGTGATTCGTTATCCACGAAAAACTGATACTTGTTGAATGTTATGTGTCAATCAAGTGGCCAATTGCACGCGTAATGTGTCGATTGTGTAATTGGTATATAATGAATACAGTGTGTCATGGATTGGACAAAGTTCCAAGGGCTTCGAACCGACTGAATAAAGGTCTATTTTACTGATATTGAGGATGGATTAAATGAAAACACGTTTTCGAGTCTTCATCTCCTCTCCCTACTTTTCGTACTTGTTAATTCACTGCCGGTTCTCGGTATTTATGAAATTTTTGGATTATATAGTCCAAAATAAATTGGACATAGCGCTAAATACCGCTGGCAAATTTTGTTTCACGTGAGAAGATGGGTGTTCAGAGTGGTCATTGATGTGATTCGTAATTTCATGAGACCGGCTTAACGAGGTGGACGAGTTTTTCTCTTGATTGACAATTGCTTAATTCTTCACATCCGAATTCATGAATGATAAGTAACGTTCCGCTGAACTTCCAAGAAACGTGATCTTTATGTGTCGATTGAGAGAATTGGAATTATTCATATCGTGTCTCTCATCGTTAGAGATTCCCATTATAAAAACATCCAGTTCAATCAATTGTTCTCGATGTTACATTCGGAAGGAATGTGCATGTAGGATCTTCTTCGATCGTCTTCAAAAATGAATTTGTCGATATAACCAGAGGACATGGCTTGTTTCCTATGTACGCGAATGTAAATAGCGCGAATCTTATTCGTCCTTGTCTTCATATTTTCAGGTTCATTTTATTTCACTGATATCGGGTGTATCTTTGATCGAATGAAGACTTAGAAAGTGATGGTTTGAAAAATGATAAACTTGGGCAGAAGTTCATTAATTTTGTAAATAGTGGCATTCTTATATATTCGCATATCGATATAACAAGGATTATGGGAATGATATTCCCCAAGATGAACACCACTGAAAAAATTTTTTTATGAAAAACTATTGAGAAAAGCAATAGTTTTTAATGAGCGTTTTGAATCGGTAATTCACTATGGATCTATAGTTTTCAATGATACATATAGTTTTGAATGGAGAATGAACTATACTATAACAATAGTATGTAATAGTGTAAGAATTTACTATAGCAAACTATGAGAGGAATCATACCATTGAAAACTATTGAGAACCGTTGCTATTGAGAAGTCATACTCCTATTCAAAACCACAAAAACTATCAGAAACTACAGATTCATATTGAATTACCGATTGAAAACTATAGGTGTTAGTGAATTACCTATTCAGAGCGCTCATTCAATACTATTCATATTCTATGGGAAATCATGATTTTTCCTGTGGTGACCCGCAGTTCTCTATAGAAAATTTTGAGCAGGGAAATATTCAAAATATTGACATCTGAAGTATAAGGAATAACTTGAATAAAGAGTACTGAAAAAAAATCTCTCCAGAATATTGTCAGAATGTCCTAGTGATATCTCATGTTATCTTCTCTGTGGTTAAGATCGCCAGAATCTTTCCAGAACATCTCACCCAATGTCACTGAGATAAAACATCTCAGTAATGCTCTGAGAATATCCTTGAAGCATTTTGGAAGATTTTTCACAGTAAAAAGTAAAACTTGAAGTGATCCCGAATATCAGCTTAAAAATGCAGCCAAAAGTAGCGCCTATCCCAACTGGAATTCAGTCTTTTTCATTGCTTCCTTTCAGTTGGAATAGGCGCTACTTTTGGCTGCATTTTTGAGCTGATATTCGGGATTACTTTAAGTTTCACTCTTTACTGTGTTGTTATTCGGATTGTAAATCTTGATTGTTTCAACGTTGAAGTATTTGACAAAAATTTACACACTGTGAAAATTATTCGGAATTTTTCCATACCTATGTAAAGAAATTTCTCCATACTTGTACGTGAGAAGCAAATTCCCGTACACGTGTAGGAATTTTCACATAAAAATATATGAAAATTATTTTCCGCAATATTTACGGAAGATTTCCTATCCATGTACCCACACAACATTTCAGTTCTAAAAGATATCTCAAGCCAAATTTAAGAAGTCTTATGCAACATGAAAGGATATCTTTAAGAGATCTAAAACAGTTCTTACTTCTAAAAGATTTCTATAAGATGTCTAAAAGATTTAATCTCGGAAGAAAAGTTTTAGATCTTCTAAAAGACATCTTTTAGATGTCTTTTAGGAGTGAGAACTATTTTAGACATCTTGAGGATATCTTCTCATGTTGCGTAAGACTTCTTAAACTTTTCTGAACAGTTCTTCAAGATATTTTGAAGACCAAAAATCCTGTGTGGGGAAGGTGCCAGCGAGCTTTTTCGGTTGTACTCTACAAGGATTACATTTCAAAACTTCGATGGAGTCTACTTGTGGAATCTAAAAATAATATTTTGAAACAAAATTGTGTGTAAAATTATGAACGAGGCATTTGCAAAAAATGAAAATGTGCGATATCTCGTTGACCTTTAATTGGTATCGTTATTTTCGTGGAAATTTTTCGAATTTGATTATTGTTCATTCCTTGGTACTATTCCCACCTCAAAGAGACGGAGACATACTAAATGAAGAAATTTGTGGGCACATGATGTCCTTAAATCCATTTAATTGGGAGATTTGAAACATTAAATTTTTTTCCCGAGTGGTATCACAAACCGCGATACCAATTAAGAGTTAATGATACATTTCAAGGAGATTCGATCGATTTTCAAATTTCCATATTACCTTATTGGGCCCGCCATCTTGAGTTTTAAAACCTTACGCTGCATGCAGCGACCCTGAAACCTCAATGATGAACTTCAAGAGAATCTGATCAATTTTGAAGTTCACATTCACTGTATTGAGTCCAACATTAACTTTTGACTCATAGTCAACCACTTCGAAAACTTTTGAAGAAAGTATAGTGAATGAACATTTTTAGGAAAATAAATGAAATTCACAAAAAATGATACACTAGGGATAGTGATTCAGAAAAAGTATTTAGTCTTCATAGATTCGCATAAAATTTAGATAAGAATTCGATATAATTTCCATATAAAAGAATCGATTCTTCATGAATTGATTCCAAATCATCATTCCTATGATACACCATATCATGAATAATATATTTCATACACTCTCATTTAGATGTTGTGATTTTAAACAATGATATTTCACGTGATTTTGCTAAAAAGTCTAATTTTACGTGACAGAAAATTGTGAAAAGTGACAAAAATTTGTGTCAAGTTACCTGATGTTGAATTGGTTGAAATATTACCAACGATATGTCATGTGATTCTACATAAAATTTTTTTGCAGTGAAGGTACAAATATTGTTAGGAAAGCTTTGATCACCTTAGGAGGAATGAGATAGGATAAACAGTAAGAACGAGAGAGAGAAACATTTCTAACAACGATAAAGCACCAGCTCTTATCGTGTAGATTCTTGAAAAATACCTCAATAATTTCTTGAGGATCCTCTCAGGGGACACCGACCCAGTTCGGTAAAAGCACGTGGGAGTCATACTGTGTAATATATTCAGGACGATTCGCTAGTCATCTTAAAGTATTTTTAGATTGATCTTGCTTTACAATCTGATCAAATTGTTAATATTCAAAACATCATATGATGTATGAATGATACCGATGTGAGTGCCTAAGAAAAAGTCTATACTGAATCCTGATGTTTCAATCCCGGTATGTTAAACGAATTTCGGGGTTGACTTTCACAGCATTCAAACGGTGTTGATTCCGACACCGTTTTTTTTTGACAGTACACAGTAAAAATTTTATATTAGATATGAGCATATTTATATTGTACTTTTCGGATATATTTGATAATGTCGCTATGAACCACAAGTATACGAGCATTCGCCATACTCTCTCGTGAGGATGAAGATAAATTTCTTATAATTTGAAATAAATATAATTCTGAGCCTCATAATAAAGTATATCCCACAAGTACCATAAAAATATAGTAATCTTTGATATAAACCTCTCTCTGTGTACAGTGAACATTTTATAAGTTGAAAGCTTCTAGAAAGGTTTTAGAAGGCCTGCGCAAAACTTTTGAATCAATTCTTTTCTGAAACTCTCTCAAAAGTGCTCTACAGGACATTTGAAACCTGTCTAGAAGATATCGGGGGACAAAAGATGTTTATTGAGTGATTGAGAGAAGAACAACGCTATTGCGTCACAGCGCCGAAGAGGTTAATATCATCATGTTCTTTATGGCTGGTACTTGTGGGGAAAGAATGGATTCATTATGTCTTGATTATCGCGTATATTATAGGTTCAAGATTTTTAATATAATAATTATTATTATTGTTTTGATTGATAAAAATTACGGCTTTATACAAAATTTGTTCTCCACTTTTGTTCATATTTTATGTTTTTTTGCGGAAATTTCATATCAATTCCAATAAAAAGTAATCGATAGTTTTGGAATTTATGGTGTCGCGTTAATTGTCTTTTTAGTACTGATCAGAAATATTTCGAAATATTCGTGACCGAGGGAAAACTTTTATTTCCGGTGATGATTATCATGATAAAACAGTGAGAATAATGATGGTTATCTGGGAAACATATTCTATAAGAATTGGGGAGATGAATGAGTTGCCTACCAGGGACTGTAACGTTATTCACTCTCGTTACTCATTATAGGATAAGATCTATATAATAAATATATAATTTGTGTACAATATATATATTATTATATATTTTTTATATAGAATGAGTAATGAAAGCGAATAACCTTATAGTCCCTGTTGCCTACAGATAATAGCGATCCCGTAAATCGATCAGAATTGTGTGGTGACGTGAAGGGTAAATATTAGGAGTGTGGGAGTAGTGATTTTTTCGAGTCGAGTCGAGTAATTCGAGTCGAAATTCACCGAGTACTCGAAAATTTTTCGAGTATCTGGTAGATTTTCGAGTACTCGAAAAGTATATAATATATATGAATATCAATATAATCTATATGTGATAGTTGATAACAATCCCTTACGTTCTCTAAGAATATTCGACCCTTTGCAAATGATAATTCATGATAATTCTAAGATAATCGACAAATCACTCGAAGATTATCGAGTAGCTCGAAAATTTCGAGTAGTACAAAATTCTCGACTCGACTCGAGAATACTTGCAAATTTCGAGTACTCGCACCTAGTAAATATATGAAATTTTTCTTCATGTAATTGTATCTTTTGGAGATTTGAAGAAGAAATTTATTTTGTAGAATATTAACGTTGTGTGATTATTCTCAAATTCATAACGAATAATATCATGTAAAATTGACAGAATTTCGAGTTTTTATTTATTTATTTATTTATTTATTTTGTTTATACGGGTATAAAAGACCCTTTGGTACATAGAATATACATTATTTGAACCACATTATATATATCATGCATCAAAGCATTAAGCATCATGTTAAGCTCGACTACATGCATCTTATATTACAACAACAGTTAACGTGTATAATTATAGGTGAAAAGGACAATTAGATATTAAATTTGACAAATAAGAGAAAGAGAATTCCTAAGATCAGAATGAGATGAAAATAATTCAAGCACATCACTGTAAGAATTTGCTAGGATAGATATCCGATTTACCGGATCAGAATAACCGTATCTCGATTTATAAGAAATTGGATTGAACAATTTAGGGCGCCTCAATAAACGAGAAGGGACATTAAAACGTACAAGTCCAAGCAGTTGAGGGCAGCGAATTTTCCCATTAACAATTTTATACAAAAATAAAAAATCATTGAACAAACGACGTGATTCCAAGGGAGGCAAGTTAAGTAGAGCCATAATCAATGAGTAATCATGACAAGTGACGCTCAACGGACGGCCTATCTGATAGGCAGCAAAACGCAGAAACTTATGCTGAACTCTTTCCAAGTCTGTACAATCCCGAATTAAATGAGGACTCCAAATTTGAGACGCATACTCAAGATGAGGTCTAACTAAAGTACAATACAGTGTTCGAAGTGCAACAGGATCACGAAAATCTTTACAAACGCGCTTGATGAATCCGAGAGATTTCATGGAAGTACCAACTATGTGATTGTAATGATCTGAGAAGTTAAAACGAGAGTCAAATGAAACTCCAAGATCACGAACAGTATTTATAGGTGATAACAGAGAATGAGACAAGTTATAAGGGAAATAAATAGCATTTTTACCTCTATGAAATCTCATCACATGGCATTTAGTGAGATTTAATGACATATTAGATAGCACACACCAAGATTGTAACCGATTCAAATCAGATTGCAGATTTCGAGCATCTCTGTGAGTTCTTATAATCATAAACAGTTTCAGGTCATCAGCAAAAAGAAGATGTGTGCAGCACTTGAAAATCGTAGAGATATCATTAATGAAAATAATAAATAATAAAGGACCTAGTTTTTGAAAATTCATTGCTAAAGCAAGGCAGTTTATCGTTTGATATGTTGGTGTTGGAATTGAAAATTTTGGGAGGTCTACTTTTTTCATATTCCCCGCACTTTAAACATTATATTCCGACATGGGAGGATTTTTTAAACGAATCAAATGAAACTTTTTAAAACCTTCGAAATAAAGTTGAAGAAATTCTGAGAAGGGTCGAAATGTCGATGTTTTTTATACACAGAATATCTAGTTTCTATCGGTATTTTATAAAACTCGATGAAAGCTAGATATAAAAGTATCATTTATCTGTATGTATGATTTAAATTTTATATATATTTGATTTAAAAACTACCTGCTTCTTCTGATTGGAAATCAATACAAAAAAATATACCTCAAATCAATCAATCAATACTCTTGTATTTCCATTCAATTCTCCATTACATCGTATTGCAAAAAATAATGGTGATTCTAGAAAATAATCGACTGTTTTTTATAGGAATTTTATGCAATTTCTATAGATTTTTATAAAATATCAATGAACATTGTACATGTTCTCTATAAAATATAATGTATTCTGCCTAGCATTCTCATCAGTAGTTGATAAATTTCCGCTACATTCAGACTTCTTTTTCTAGTTAATGAGAATTTAATAGGTTCGAAACATTGAGAAGAATGATCCTAAAATCAGTGATTTTGTCAGTGGTTTCCATATAATATATGCACAAAATGTAGTTTTCATATGAACGTATTCTTTTATTTCATTTCAACCCCCTGTACCTCGGAAACCAATCGTGTGCTCCGCGTAAAATGCTAATCGTTTCGTTTTATCATGATAATGTATCATTTGACATACGAAACACTTTGAATTCGGAGAATCTGAGAATCATTCTTTGAATGGATTGAAAAATTACTCTGACACTTTTTGGAGCACTTCGAATGAAATTTCAAATATTTGGAAGAATGTATTCAAGAATCAATATTAACATAAACCAGAGGGCTCCACCCCCTGACTGCTTCGCTTCGCTCAGCAGTCTAACCCCCTTCGCTCATTTTGAACAAATCGTGCCCTACATATGCTCGCATTCTCTTGCATCTTCAACAATTCAGATGTCCAGGGATATATGAAAAGACACTCATCGATTTTTCGCTCGACTGGAAATATTTTTGATGTAACATTCAGAGAACCTACAACTAATTGCCTACTATTTTTCATACAATGTTCGAATGATTTGGAAACATATTTCTCAACAACTGCAGAATTCGGACAACTGCCCTAGTGAAAATGGAGCGGATAAAATCCTGGATAAAAATTAAATGGTCTTTCGGGAGGGGTCCGAGGAAGGTTCCCTATGAATTTCAACCAATTTGATCACCCGGTCCAGAGTTATCCCGAACACAGACAGACAGACAACCCCACGGATTATCAATCAGTACACAGAAAAAGAAACTATCTTGTATCAAGACAATATTGTTTTCGTTATATATGAAACACGGATTGTCTCAGTTCAATGCAATTTGTTTTGAATCAAACACAGCACAAAACAAAATTCTTGATTCAAAGCAAGTTGCATTGAACTGAGACAATCCGTGTTTCATATATAACGAAAACAATATTTTCTTGATACAAGATAGTTTTTTTTCTGCGTATTCAATGAAATGAAAAACTATCCAACTCCCAATTGGATTACTCAAATATTTTAGAAGATACGGTCAGAGGGTACGATAGCGGGTGCAATAGGCACTCCGTGCTGGGTGTACTACGTATACCGATGAGTGCCTAAAAATATGAGATAAATCACTATATTTGAGGAAATGTGTTTTGAGTTGATGCGAGAATTGGATCCAGTTCAAGGACACAATCACTTCCTCTGAAGTTCAAGGATTAGTTGTTGGAATTTCAAAGATGGAGTTGAACAAATTTTTCATCAGAAAATTATAAAAGCTTATTCACATTCGAAATGGATCATATTATAATTTTGACATTCTGATGAACTCATCAGAACATTTATTCATTTATTAGACTCATCAATGTTGCCCATAGCTCGAAATCCTGAATATTCTTGTTGCAATGAAAATTCAGTGAGTGCGCGGAGAAAAATAAAGAAGTATATTTTACTTCATACAATTGGTCAACATTTTGTGTTAGCTCTTACGATATTTTCAGCATGGCTTACTCCTTACGAAGTAAGTCTTTCTTGAAAATTAGTCAAAAGTACTCCAATGGAGTAACTTCTGCTCCAAAAATAGTCATCCATACACTGACTGGGCACTGTAGTAAGAGCTACCGCGATTGGAATAGCAGTTACCCCTCATTTTTCTTCGTGTGTACAATGTATAATACATTAAATTAGTAATGTCGTTTTTTGACAGATTAAATTCCATTTCATAGAGAATACATCGAATTTTTATCAACATTTCAGAAGAATCTATACAAATTAGAATGTAAAAGATATTTGTGAATTTCCAAAAATAAAAATATGGTGAAAAACTTATGGATTCGTAAATTTCCAAATCGGGAATCGACAAATTTTCTTAGGAATTCTTCAACAATTTTCGTGACTTCCCAAAAAATATTGGTTAACTGACACATATTCTTTGGAATTTCACCAAAATTGTCTGAAAAACTCCCAGCAAATGTTTCCAAACTTTTTTTTGGAAGTTTTTTTCTACAGCTTAGATATTGTTACTAAGAGAAAAGGTTGGAATTCCTGCAGTGAATATGAAAACAGTAGGGAACGGATAAATTATTTCAAGAGCATATATTGTAATATGTCTTCGCGTATTACATTTCTCTGAAATCCGCATTGAATTGATGCGAAATTCTCGAAGCGTTCTTATTATGGAGTGAAAATATGTCCCGAAGAGAATTTGTTCGAAATAGTTCCCCAAACTGTTGCAAAGTGGAAGTTGAAAATATTAATTGAAGTTATCACAATGGGGACATAACAAATAGTACTACCATAGTGTATCATATGAGGCACCCAGTGGATCGAGTTTTACTTTTCAATTACTCCGTATTTGATTCACATTCTCAAATCTTTCGAAAGATGGAAATTATAATCCGAAGTAAAATATTGATATCAATGGTTCATGAAGCTAATCAATGAATTTGTTCTGGAGAAAAAGAAGAAGTTGGAAATATGTGACGCTATATGATCTGACAAATCTTGTGATTCGTTAACAAAACCCACATGAAATTCATATTCCTATGTTTTGTTAATGGAATTGAGATATAACGAACAAATGTTATTTTTACCAACTGTGTGAGAATTTTTAAAAAGTTTTTTAAACCACGCCGCATAGAATTCTCATTTTCTGAACAAAATCGATTCAGTTTTACAAAAATAAACGTATAGATTTGCATCAAATATTCATAAAAATTCGATATATACACTATCAAATGAAATCTTTATCACTATCTTGAATAATTTCATTCTTAGGGAATTAAAAATCCATCACTCCCTTGCACTTATTTCTTGTATATTTCAGAACGTATCACACATGCGAGGATCTAAAATTATTTCTGTCCAATTAATGTAAAAAGAAATTTACAAGTCGTGAAAAACATACTAAATCAATCAGATGATGAATATTATTCGACGATTTACGTGATTCATAGTAATAAATGATATAATTTGTTCATATTATATGAACATGCACAGTATGTTTGCATAATCTAAAGGATAATATCAAATTATGTGTTCATATTCACTGAGCAAACAGTTCGCCACAATTGTTTTTCTGCAACGGCGAATAGCGACCTACTAGGATGAAACAAAACGAGGGTGACAAAATCGATTTTGTTATCTTCAATTGAAATAACTGTTGACTGCAAAATTATTTATCACCATCATCTATTTATCTTCACAGAAACAGAATGTTCTTTCTAAAATTCAAATCATTATTTGTATATAATCAGTAAATTGTTATAATCCTGATGAGATTCTGATTATTTTTACGAAAATTAACTATGTTTATTTTGAATGTGTCTCTTTAGTTTTGTTTAGTTTATTCATCAATTCAAATTCAATATCTATTTCAATCAAACAAACCTACCATATACGTGTGCATGTAATATTGTATGAATTATGATATCCGGAATTGTTATCATTAGGGTTGCAATCCACGAAGAAAGCAGTACAAGTGTACAGTATTGCTGTGACACATAATGATTACGTTTCGATTTTTTGTATTCAAGATAGAGCATGAAGATATCATTCACTTCACTCGCGTTAGGTCAAATTGTGAGAACACAGAGAAACTGCTGTCTCTTTTTGATTTCGGGATACGTGTACGATTGAGTGTTCATTTTACATTCAGAAATGCATAGACTTTAATAAATATTAAGTAAGTAAGTCTCGTTGAAGGCATTCTGGGTGTGTGTATAGATATTTAAAAATCAATATCCAATTGAAGAAGAATATTATCAAGTTTTCCGAATAACCATCGAAACTTGTGTTGCTCGTATGAATGGACATCGATTATTCATAAAGTGAGAAAAAGAGAATGTCGATTCACGCCAGTCAGAATTGAATTAGTAATTTGAAAAACCATTTGATGCGAGAATTTGGATCAAATAATATTTTATACACAGAAAAAGTTCCTTCTCTCGTCGTAAACATGAAATCAATATTATGGCACATAAAATGTGTTATGTTGCTCCCCGTCATGAATTTTCCTCCTGTTGCATTGTTCCTTTTATCTTTGCATAATTCATCCAGCAAGTCCTTTCGATGATGTAATTTGGGATTGTTGTATGAAATAATAATTGATTCAACTGATTGAATATTCGATTCTTTTCAACCAACGGATAGGTTTGGATTATATAATCTCTTTTACAAAGGAAATGTATGTATCTTGACAAGCAAGATTCATCTGCAGTATGAAAAAACAACTCGAGTTATCAAGTATGAGAATAAATGTAGATAAATTGTATATCATTGTGTTATGTATTCATCTCTACGTGATTAATGTAGGTAAGCCTCTATACCTAAGTTGGGCATAGTTTGTCGCAATTATTTCAACGTGAGAGTAAACTATGAGTTTGTAAATGGGATCTGACAGCACCGACAGAAATTTTCGTACTCAAATGACCTATTAAGTTCTCACTGAGACTTGATATTCAGTACAACTATGAATAATGGGTAAAGATACGTTGTGAAGTCAGCTTTTGAGGTATAGTGGATCGAAAGAATACCTCCACACGTGAATTTTCGATATAATAGTGTAGAAATTGCGTATAATGGGAAATTTATATATAATTTATATGTAGGTTTATTTTTGAAATATAATTCTGTAATAATACTGTTCTTTAACACAATAATTTCACGTAATTTTCGTACAGTTTATATATAAATTCTTGGGGAGTTACTTTTTTGGTCTACTGTAACCGTTAGTTGTGGTTATATTCAATCAGATTCATTTTTGAATACAATTCAAAAGGAAATACGCACAACTCACGCGAGTCTTTTTTCTCCACAAACGCAATGCAAAATTCATGTTCAATTAATGTTGCTGAAGTTTGAATCGTTTATTGAAACTAATTAACCATCGAATAAGATAATATTCAACTATTGAAACCCAAAAATCTTGCAGTACATTATTTAAACGATGTTTCCAGTGGCAAAGAGTTGATTCGCAAAGATATGTAACGATGATTTATCAGATTTCATGAGTTTTAATTTTCGTTTTGTTTCTATAAACGATTCAAACTTCGAGAACACTTCAATTATGCATAGTTCTTCACTTGGGTATCTGCTCATTATGAATTTTTTCGACATAAATTCTGTTGAATCTATAAGAATGAATGACCGTTGTAATTGAATTTTCATTGATAAAACCATATTGCATACCACTCAAAGTCCTCCGTAAATCTTATCTTACATGGCTCTCACAGAATTTCTTCAAAATTCTTTATGTTCAAAGTCAATTTTTGATGAATTCGCATTATTTACTTTTTCAAAACTGTTATATTTAAGCGGGGTTTGAAAAAACGCTGGGTTTTTTTTGTAAAAACCTGACCCAAGCCGGATTTTTTCGGGTTTTTTTGTACAATTAGGTAGATTTTTGGGGCTTTACTGGGTTTTTTGGGTTTTATGTCTTTTTTGTAATTTGGCAGTTTGGTTATTATTATCAGGTTGATATCCTTTATAGTTTTGATTAATTTCATAGCTCTGTAGATTTGAAATCCAAATTGATTGTTCGTTCATATCACGGTCTCCCATCTCATATGACACACGAGGAATTCTTTTTCAAGAATATGAATAGAATTCTTGCGGAACTCTTTTCGAAGTTATGAATTCATGAAGAATTATGAAAATGTTCTATTCCACTAACATCAACGAGTTCTTCTGAAACCCTTTTAGATCGTTTCATTGCTTTCAAGGAACTCGTCGATGTCAGTAAAATAGAGTTCACTCTTTCAGAGGTCTTGATGAGTCCATCAGTTCACTGAGAAAAAAATAAAAGTGCCATCAACCACCTAGTGTAGTTGAAAAATTTTTAAGTGAATCAATGAATTTTTCGTTGAAACGACTTGGAATTTGTAGAATCAACTACAACACGTTTCATTGTTTCAAACCTATCACTTGATTGTATGAACCAACGCGAATGAAATTCAAGGAATCAGAAAGAATTCTATTCAAAATCGCAAGTTGTTGAGTCAACCTCCCAAGCAAGAAGTGAATCAACTCACGTGAACAGTTGCATGAACAAAAAATGTTTCCGTTTACAAACTTCAGATCATTAATTGAATGAAAATAATTGATTATTCCAATTGATTCGATTGTTTGATTCAATGATACACCAGGAACTAATCAACATTATTCTCGAGTTCAGGGTATTCAGATGTCCAGTTGATTGTTTTTTTTGATATATCCACAAAACATGACCACAGCATTTGCTTGAAAAGAATTTTACTTCCGTATTCATTCTACATATTTCTCAATCTCAGGAGATATTCAATAGAAATAAATTTCAAAAGACACACTGAAGTATTTTATAACAATGTCTTTGAAATTGGTTTTGATTTCTAATGACGAATGACTTGCATTCTGTGTCACGAGAATCGTATATCGTCGTATAGCTACGTCAGTTAAAGCGTGAATTTGATGAGGTTAGGTAGGCACGTAGGTAGGTAGGTTCGATTCTCGATTAGGGCTCCAAACTCTCTGTTCTGACTGACAACCCGCTGTACTTCTTTATCCGCCGTTGGTGGAGGAGAGAGAGTCTTCATCATCGGTAAAAGAACTCCTCTTCCATTAAATGGTTTGTGTAATCGAAATTTTTTATTTGTTTTTCCTCGTTATTTGTACATTGGAATCAAATACTATTGGATTCAATGAACTTTTTTGGAAATTTATTGCAACCGAGTGTAGAATTGATTCAACGACTCTTGAAAAACGATTGAAAAGAAAATCTGAGTGGATTCAGAAATTTAAAAACTTGGGATCAATTGTTACGTGCATTTGACACAAAAAAGTAAGATAGTATGTCAAGCACATAATGAGTCTAAACAATTCTGTATCGTTTTATGTCAAATGTATTAAGATGCTTGACGGAACCAATTTTTCATTGCTTCAACCATCCACGTAGTTGATTCAACGGAGTCGGCCAACTTGGTGAATGATTTAATTCAACTTGTTTTTCACATAATCATCTGATTCTCACTGGACAACATGGAAAATCATGGAAATACACATATTATAGAAAGTGAAACAAAGATATTAAGATTTTACTTCAATATCATTGATTGAGGATTTGTTTGAAATGAAAATATCCGCAGAGATGTTATCAATTTGATGATTCATGAAGACAAATTCAACATGTGCAAATCACGTTTTGTGAGGATGCAAATAAAAGAAACCAGGACATTTTGATGTTTCACAAACATACATGCGACCTTTTCAAAACGCCACAAAACGTTTTTGAAACATTTCATTTGTGACGAGGTATGTTTTGTGAATGTTTACAAAACATCTCAGTGCTGTCTGGGTTTTGGATTAGTCCAAAATTGTCCGATTTGAACCCGATTCCCCACCCTCAAAAATCGTTTTTTTTTCGAAAAATGGCCGCCATTTTATTATTTTTGAATGAAAACAAAAATATCCCAATTCATGCGATACACGGAGAGAAAAACTTTGCTGACGCAGCAAATCGAGGTATTATATATAGAATAGCAAATTTTTTTGCTGACCTAGCTAAAAATTTGCTATAACAGCAATCGTGTTAGCTACGACAGCAATTTTTTAGCTGTGGCAGCAAAAAATGTTTGCTCCGCCAGCAAATTTTCAGTATTATATATAGAATAGCAAACAAATTTTGCTGGGATAGCAAACATTTTTTGCTGCCACAGCTAAAAATTCGCTGTCGCAGCTAACAAGATTGCTGGAACGGCAAATAGTTTGCTGTCACAGCAAAAAATTTGCTGCTCTGGCAAAAGGAACCCAGCAAAAGTAGATTTCGCTGCCACAGTGAATTCCTTTTTCTCCGTGTAGGCACTTCAATAAGGAATGATCTGCCATTTTTTTTTTAGATCGTTCGGTCGCCCCAAATCACTCTCACCGTCATTTTTTGGTGTTTTTTTTGTTTAAATTAGTATCATGGAAAAAAGTTTTTGTTCATCTGAAAAAGAATTTTTTTGTAATATTCAATGTTCAATAAACATACCTACAAATTTTCAAAACGATATCTCATTTTTTGATTCCTCGTTTAGAGGGAAGCTTTGTGATCGTGTCGAGGAGCCGAAAATTTTTTTGTCTCGAAATTAAAAATCTCTTAGACCAAAATATTCCTCAGAATTCAGGGAATAATTTTGTTACCGTGTCTGTTTGTCTGTTTGTCTGTGTGGCTGTAGCCCCCTCTAAGTTTCGGACGCGCATATCACCCGTTCTGCTTATCCGATCGTTTCGACATTTTCATCACAGTTGTGGACTAGGGTGATAGTGGTCCCATATAAGTTTCAACCTGATTCATTCAGAAGAATTGGGTGCATGAGAAGAACTCTGACAAAAAATGAACATTTTGCGTACGCGTGTATCTTTGCTTCCTATTATCCGAACCCGATCAAACTTGAACCACGTTGTCGTCATGATCCGACAGTGGTCCCATGTAAGTTTCATCCCAATCGGCTGAAAATTGTGGAAAATTTTTGTTTCGCGATTCACATTATTTGACAATATCTTGAAAGCATGCCTTCCCCATGTCGGTATTATCCAAATGCCATGACACTTGTACAGTAGACTCTTTGTACGTGTCCTCCGACCTCTCTTTCTAACTTTCCGGCATGTGGAATGTTGAAAAGAGAGGTCGGTGGACACATTCGGAGAGTCTACTGTAGTATAATCAGTTTACGGGGGGTTAGTTGTATGGTGTGAATGTCAAACAAATCGGAATTGAAGGAAGAGAGTGGTAAGCACTGAGCTTCGTAACAAAATTTGAAAATTTCGTAAACATCGTTAACATGCGGATAACTTCCGTTTCTATCATCCAATTGTCATGAAATTTCCACCACAGCTTTATGCAGTGTTGATCGCAGTCCTATATAAATTTCAACCTGATTCTCTAAGAAAAACGGGACAGGGAAAGAAAACATGTATTTTTTTTTCAACACAAACGAGGAAGCCATGTGCCAATTGGCAGTGTTTTTTCTATGAGAAAAAAGATTTGAAAAAAAATTTTTCTTCAAAATCTCAACTAGAAAGACCCCTTAATTGCATTAAAATCCCCAGGACGTTTGGATGAACTCGAATTTGGAATTTTTGATATGAATTTATAATTAAGGTTAAGGATAATTCAGGGATTCCGTGTACCAAAATTCTGACAGTTCTGTGTAAGTTATTCCAGTGGTATAATACTCGATGTGAATTCCCTCTCGAATTCAAATACATGGTCTACCTTTTCATGTCAATATTATATGTACATACTTACATTCCGTGTGTAACAACAAATTTCATTGCAGAACGATACTGATTAGTTTCTGTGTTTATGATATCTCTGTTGAATACTTTTAATTGAACATTCATATTTTACGTCAATGAATAGAGTTATTCACAAAACTTAAAGATTTCTTTTAAAGCAGGCTTTGTGGATGAGGGGTGATATTTTTCCTCACAAATTAAAAATGGTTTCCAACCATCTTCAGCATCCTTGAATAATATATCTTTCAAAATATGAATTTCCAACAATTATGAGCCTTGTTCCTTCTTCCACCGAGGAAAGGGATATAGTTGAATATTAGACAGCTAGGAAATTTAGACACTGTGAATAAAATTTTAGTTGAACCAAATCAATTTCATTTGTTACAGCTCAAGTGTTGTTTCTTCACTTGAATTATTATTTTATTCATATTCCAGAGAAGTAGACTTTTATTTAGCGGAAGTAAATAAATTTTAGTTGCCGCAGCTTTTAGGTACTTTCTTTTAGTGTTTGTCGAAAAAAATTAAAAAATCCATTCATTTTTATATGATTAAATCTATGAATTTCTGTACCTGTAAATTACGATTAGCCAAAATAGCAAAATTTATTTTTCACGTCAGAGGAAACAGTTGTTAAAATTTGGATATCGAATTTTGTGTTATGAAAACCAATCACATCATCCGATTCGAATAATTCTGAATTTTCTAAAGAATGAAATTTCCATCCCTTCGGATAGTTAGAAATCGAAATCGAATCCGGCGAAGTTTTTCAAGTGCAAGCTTAGCTATTAATTAACCTCGACCAGAATACAGACCATATTTCAAAGTTTCAATGAGGCTTGGTTATCGCTATGAAAAAAATTATGGATGCATTTGAATACATCATTTCATTGAATTCTAGACTGCAATAGAATTCTTTCATGCGATGAATAATTGTTCATGTAATAACCGCATATATCATTTCTTTTTCTTCCTTCCCAATGAATATCTTTCAAATGAGGTCTCTCTAGACTTTCATTGAAACAGCAGGCTAATTAGTTGGGATGAGTTACATTTCACACCCTCTCTCATCCACGTCACGCATTGGTTGCTTTCCTTCGTTTTGAACTAGACTGAAGCAAAAGAGGGGGAGTATAAGGGGTATGAGGGTTGATAAGCCATATTACCAAATTTGATTTCGTCTCCCGTAACTCCTATCCATGGAATACAGCGAGGGGATATATTGTCGATAACAACCAACTCGACGACACCGACTACGACGACGCTTAATAAAATTTTCCGGACGATGGGTAAATCGCCCCCAGGCTTCTACTACGAGAAATCTTGGAAAAAAGACGATCTCGTGTTTCCCGTTGACGCCAAAGATGTTCAATGTTTTAGAGAATCATCAAACTACAATGGAAAAATCGTGTTTTTTGCGGATATTTATGTCAGTTAATTTCTGTGTTACCTGGATCTTTTAATACCAATGTCAATAAATTATCTTGAAAAACATAAATTTGAAAAGGAGAAAAGAACTATGTTTTGTTGCAATAAAAATGTGTTTGAAATTTGTAAACCATAATAGAACATCGAAAAGACGACAACCCTGAATTGAAACTCTTTTCTACTTTTAAAATGTATACACGGAATAAAAGAATTTGTTGATACAGCAAATCGTGGTATTAAATATAGAATAACAAATAATAATATCTCGATTTCCTGCATTAAAAAATTCGTTCTCTACATGTAGCACCTAAAATATAGGTGCCAAAAATATTTTCTCCAGTCAAAACTCACCGTGTTTTTATAATTGAATAGGAATGTTTGAAAATGAGAAAAATTCATTTCGAAAATTCTACTCAGAAAGTGGGTATGCTGAATTTGAAATATTATTTTATCAGTGAAATTGTATTTCACCTTTATATTCGACTCACCTTGGCCATGATTATTACGTCTGATCCACTAAAAAAGGGCGGTGAAAAAGCTATAAATGATCATGTCACCAGATGTTATAAAAGGATAGAATTAGTGGAGAGGTGAATTCAAATAGGGAAGTGACTCACCCAGCAGCTGGAGTTGAAGGCATATATGAATAATTTCAACACTTTTTATTCCCACCACACGCGATCAATTTGATAATCGCAACAATAATACAAATTCATAATTATAAGATCATAAGTTACACGAAAACTTGAAATTAAATGCTTTTCGCTGCGGAGGAAACTACGATACTTTACGGTACATCCTCTTTTGTGCGGCTGCTAACTCGTGTCTGAACTATCCGCTTCAATACCTCGAATAGCCCAAGTCTTGAAAGATCATAAGAAACTTCTAAAACATGTTTCACGTAATACTTCTGAGTATCGTTTTTTAGTGAGAAAATTCACACCTTCTGTACTTTTCGTGATTTTCCTCGACAATTTTTGTCCTGATTTTTATTATCGGTGCGTCCTTGACACTCAAAGAATTGTTTCGACAGTACTTCAAATGATTCTCAATTCCTTTTATTTTTGCGTTATTTATTTGTTCTCTCGTAGCGCTTCGATGAATGAGAACTTTCGTCAAGTTGAAATTATAAGGTTGCGCAAAGGAGAGCTCATAAACGTCTGCTTTACTTTATAAGTTTCGTATACCGTTAAAACTCCGCTGTCGGCCTAAAACTCGTCTGTAGCGGGAACGCATAAGTAAATTCGATTTAATAGCACAACTTCGACCGTACATCACGATTAAAGTAAAATCGACTACTTCCCAAGAGAGTTACTTGTTGAAAAAGAGGAAAATTTTCACGCCTGGTGCTATAATACATTCGATATATGGGTGTTGAGAGTTAGAAAATTTGTGATTCCACTCTTATATTCTTCTTTCGATTGAAATCTCATATTCCATTTGAAATGAAGATTGATTTATTTGATTTTGATGGGAATTGAATATGCGACGAGAGTCATGAGCGTCGGAAAGTTATCTGTTATACATGCGGAGAGGAAAATAGTTCTTCCATGAGGTATTGAAATGAGTTGTCACCTGTTCGAAAAGTCATAATAATAATCGGGTTGTTGAAAGCAATCTCTTTTTTGGCTGATCTGTGTTGAATTATTCGTCACGATAGCCGCGATACCACAAAAATAAGGTAACTGTCACAGGAAAGATTGGGTCTTTATTAAGCGAAATTTTAGAGGGTGACATTTATATAGCGTGAAATGTTGTTATATCATAGCCACACTGTTGGGAGATGACTGAATTTCAATGAAATATGAAATTTGAGAATGTATTTTTAAGGCGATCACAGGATTCAAAATTTTGAAAAATTCAAGGGAAAATTGAGAAAATATGCTTATTTTGTTTTTAGATTTGTCATCAAAATAAATAAATTCCTATTAAGAATAATGAAGTTTGATCAAACTCACATAAAATATGCTATGAAACTTTAGTTGAACTTTTTTTAACAGCGTGATACACAGCTATGGTGGTAATAGTTACTTCAGCTCAGAGCTGGGTAATATTTGTGGGAACTTTATTCCAAATCTTATTTTAAATAAACCGTTTTGTAGAATTGAAATAAAATAGTATTTCAAATAAGAAGAGAAATTTCAACAAATGAAATATTTTTTTTTTATAGTAAGAAACATAAAATAAAATATTTTATTCTCATAATCTGAAGCTAAAGCATAAAATGAATACTTTATTCCTTGTCTATCTATTTTACTGTGTTGATAAACATATATGAATTGAGAAAGTATTGCTCACAAAGATTATATCATATGATTTCTGATGATTGAAAATTATATCTTTTGATAAACGATTTCATGAAGAACTATATGGACTGTATATTTATAATGAAAAGAAAAAATACTTTGTTGAACATTCCAATCTCCAGCACTGACATGTTTATTTTGAATAAAACTGTCTGACTGTTTGAAATACTATTTTAAATTATTTCTACAGTAACTCAAATATTTTATTCCCAAAAGTATAATTTTTCAAACGAATGAAATATTTTATTTTGAAAAATCTATATACTATTTAACGTTAATGAAAATATTTATTATTTGAGTTGGAAAATAGTATTTTATCCAGCTCTGCTTCAACTGTATCAGCAAAAGAGAAAAATCTGCCTAAAACTTCTTAAGAATATTTTTTAAATTTCATAATAAAATCTTGAATTCAATAATAAAATTCTTAATATTAAGAATGCTCTTCTCAATTTCAATATATATTTGTGAAATTGAATAAACAATTGTTACCTCTCAGAAAGACATTTTGAAATTTCATCATCAATATTAAATTTAAGAACTATTATCATATTCAATATGGAAATATGATATTCCATAAAGAATTTCGTATTAAATTCAAAAATTGTCCTAACAGTGGACTGAACATTTAATTGCTGTCATTACGAATCTTTTTTTTGCGCGCTGTACCTCGAGAAGGTACAACAATATATTCGAACTTTTGTTCTGCGTGAGAAATCAATCAATCTTCTTCCCTACGTTGTGAAACATATCAGTATGTTGCCATCCTATGAAAAGTTTGAATTTTAAAAAAAAATACACTGAGTCGATAATTAAATGCGTATACGAAAGTTTTACGTACAGCAATATGAGTAATAAGATTGATATGTACGGGAAGAAAATTCAGTCGAGAGTAAGGTGATTTGAATGACGATGAAAACTTTCAATGAGAAACATAAAAACTTTGAACCCATCTGTCCAAGTTTCCCATAATTCAAAGTATTTCATGAAATCATACGATCACTCGATTAGTTTCCAAAATTAATATTCAGGGGATGGAATGTAATCCCATCAACTGATATCACTCTTGGCGCTTTCGAGGATCAATACACATATTTGACAGTTCATTTGCTCACCTTTCAACATTAAAATTATATTCGTGAATTTGAGACAAGCGGAGGAAAAGAGAGGACGAAGAAAAAAGGGAGGGAGCTATACGAAATTAATAAGATTTGTTCTCAGTCATGAAAGTTATATTTTCATCATCAATTATTTCGCTGAGAGTTATCAAACTTGAGATGTTCATGATAGTCCTTCGTATAAGTTGGAAATAATCCCTAGAAATTTTGTCCCTTTTCTACAGCTATTGTGAAATAATAACAATTATCCAGCGTGGAACGCATTGTTGTTCCTTGAGAGTCTGATCGATACCCGTTGAGAAGTTTTCCCTCTTAACGAGTTTTTAATAACTTGCAGGCACATTTCCATAAAAGTGATGTAACAAGCTCTACGAACTTTCGACGCTTGAAATGAGGATATACAAACTTCAAAATCCAGCCCCGTTATGTTTATTACAAATCCATCTGTTGAATTTCAAGCTTTGGATCCACAGTTGAGTTTTTATTATGCTCTTCCCATTGCTTCTGAATTGAAATTTCAATATATTTCTTGGGAATCTTGTTCTTCTCATTATATGATTGACAGAAAACGGTGAATTATCAATTGAAAAGTGAATGTAAATTGGGAATCTTTTGATCTTTCAGATATGATGCAGTATCGATACGCAAAACTTGTAGTTATTCAAATTATTGTTGCGGATTAAAATGTGATCGATCATTACGAAATCTTTGTTCCCTCCCAGTTTGGGTAACATTCATTGGCACTCGCAATATTTCGTCTTGATTGGTGCCTCTTATCTCGTGGGAAATTCTCAGTCAATAAATGCATTGATAGCTTCCTGATTCATTACAAGTTCTTTATCTCAAATTAAACACCCTGGTGAAAAAAGTTTATCTGAAAATTTATCTGTATTTCATTGCGAAATTCTGAATCTCACTGAAAAACACTGAGAAAACTCAAAACAATCTGAAAAACTCTGAAAACCTATGAAAACTTTTTCAAACTCTGAAAAATCTTACAAAATTCTAAAAATCTCTGAAAAATTTTGAAAAACTCTCACTTATTGGGCACATTTTTCCATTGAAAATTTTTCTGAGAATCACTGAGACTCTCTACGAAACTATGAACACCTCTGAAATCCCCTGAAAAACTCTTCACTGAAAATCTCTGCAAATTTCAGTGATTTTCAGCAAAATTTTTCCATTAGGTCTTACATCAGGAGTATCATTTGTGGAGGTCTCGAATGGGTTATTCAATAAATATAAGACATAAGACTACACTTTTGAATTCATGCTATACAGAATTCTCAAAAAATAACTGAACCTCAATTCAAACCTGTACAGTGAGACAAAGAATGATGCACTCAATTATCAACGACACTTGGGTACGGTCAAACATAATGAGCAATTGAATATCAATATGAATTAACAACTACAATACGCAAATTCATTGACCCAATTGAAGCAATTATTTTAAATGCATCTCTGACAATTCTGTCGCTTGGAGAAGTAAACTGTACTCTCGAATACGTTTGTCGTTAAGTACATGTATTGATCAGAAGTTCAAAACTCCTTTCTCGACCTGGTCCCTATGCGCCTTTGAAGTAAAGAGTGCGAAGTTCACAATACGACCCTCTTTATATATCACACATTCGCGATGAAATGTTGTACGAAACATGGATGGCGAGAAGGACATCTGCCTGGTGCTCTATACATAACGTTTGACGTTATACAATACGTAACTATTGTATTTCTCTTATGATGATTCATGGAAACATATCTGTCCATCGTCGAATCAACATTTCATACCACTCAATACGGTGCATTATAAAGTGATATGAATTTATTTTAGTTCAGTTTATTTACGGGATATACCATTTAATTTACAATAACATGATTTACAAACCAAGGCAGCTACAAATGTGGAAAAAAATCATAGTACAAAGTGCGATATAACATATATCTTCAGACCAACATATGATTAATCGAAAATGCGTAACTTCAAACGTAGCAAATGAAACAGAAAAAACAAGAGACTACCGAAACAAATAAGCTTGGAGGCGGGGTCTGAAGGAGTGTAACGAGCCTCCAAACAAATGCAGCTGAGCAAGGTGTTTGTTCGCATTGTCACACGAACGGTGAATAGGATCGGAGTAACTGAGATTTGTGCGAAATAGGCGAGTTCGAAAAAGTCTGGTGCTGCGGACGATTGGTGTTTCGGTCTTGTCTCATCTCGTCTCGTCTCGCCGAGACTGACCGGATCTCGATCATGATTTAGTCTCGGAATTTATACATCTCGTCTCGGTTTCACTTCTGTCCCGAAAAAATCAGTATCGTCTCGGTCTCGAGTCGAGATTCTTGGTCTCTACAACACATTATTCGTTTCGTTGGGATTCTAGCCATCGTCGAGACTCTCGGCTTGACAGGTATCGTCTCGGTCTCGAAAAAAAATTGTTATATAGTCTCGTTTCGTATTGGTTCCTATCTCATCCGAAACACTAAGTATGATTACCCTCATTTTCACTTCATGAGAAAACTAAAGTTTTTCTGATTCAAATAGTAAATTCTGAATCAATTGTAGATTTTCCTATGATGCCATTTTTTTATGAGCACATTTTCCCTTCAGCATTCATCACATTTGATCTCTGATAATTTTTCTGCATCAAATGATTCTTGCGTGGATATTCATTGATGATATTCAACCTATGACCTGTTGAATACCTGCGAATAAGAATTTTGGATACTTTAATTCAGGGATAAACAAACTGATGAATGAATTTTTGACAATGTGGAATTGAACTTATATTAATGAACGTATATGAATCTTTTGTGAAAACCTATTCTAAAAAATTGAATGGAATACCTTGAATTATTATAATCACAGTTTGTCGAGTTTAAGTGTAAATTATTTCCTTTCTTGAATACAGAAACTCCTTTCTACATTGAATTTCTCAAATATGGTAATGAAAAGACTTTTCATCCTGGATTTGAGAGTGTAATACTTGATAACGAGGATGATTTCCGTGAATGGAGTACTTTGGATTAATACCTTAGCAATTTTCCTGAATCATATTTGGATTCATGCAATTATTCTTGGCATAAGAGAAAGAGAGAGACATGAGAATCGGTACAAAGAAATCTGAGGGGGGAAAAGATGAGCAATTACGATGGAAATTCAAGTGGACCGAGGATGAAATAATTTTTCCTCGTCAGTATCGTCTATTAAAATTCAAAGAATGTTTTCCGAGTTCCCTGAGTTGACGGTAGTGAATTGGCGGTTATTGAGATATAGAAAATCTTCCATGTGAAGATATGGTGAAGAAACAAGTGAAAGAAGATAGCGAAAAATCAAAAGTTTCAAGTCTCTGATCAAAGATCATCAACGTCGTATTCAGTGATGTCCAAAACCTGTCGCCAATCTTATTTTTTCCTTCTCACTTTCTCTTGGTCTCGTGAGGAAACTCCGCTTCTTCCTCATTCCACTTTCCATATTCTTCTTCCACAAACAAGTTTTCATCCATGATTTGCGACCAACTTACGTGGACGCTGGAGTGGAAGGAAATTTCCTTTTCATCGAACGGAGATTTGGAGATTTGACATCTTTTCGTCTACAGGGTTTTGAGATTGTTGAATCGAGTTTGTTCTCTGTTCTATTCTTTTTTAGGTAACTTCTTTCTTCTTCTTCTTTTCCTAAAACTCCACGCTGTTTCATATGTTACTCACGCGGGAAAAGCGCACATGAGAAGAAAATCAACTGTTTCATTCTGCCTCAAGAGATGGGGACAACACCTTTTTTCAAAAGAAAAAAAAAAGAACATGTGTTGTGTGAATTTGATTGAATAAAAACCATGCAGCTGGTTGTACTGGAATTTTTCTCTCAATTGGAACTGTCAGGTGGTCCAGAATTTCGATAGCTATGATGAATCAGATGATTGTATTAATTGATTTGAGTCTTCGTTTGTTATGAATGCAAAGCCAACATGTTATTACACCCACTCCTCAAGCTCAATCTTGTTTTTTATTTTACACTCTACAGAGAATATTTTAGTATGCGGTTGAACTTTATGATACAACAATTAATTCAAATAAGAACACGTTCATCCATAATGAAAAAAAGGAATGTTGGTTAAAAATTTCAAAGTTCATCCTCTCCTATTTTATTCATTCATAAAAAATAAAAATAAATAATGGGGAGAGAGAGGAAGACTCGATAATGAATAAAAAAAAACGAACAAACAATATTTATATCCACTCTGGAATAATCTGGTTTTTATTTTCATTTTGCAGGATATATAATATAACAGCGACGATGAAGACAACGAGATCGATGTACCCACCGGCGATAACTACAGCAGTTCGGAAGACAACGACAAAAACTACGTGGTCGCAAATCATGATAACTATAGATTCGTGACCTTAAAAGCTTATTATTATTATTATTATCTAATGTCGTATAATCGTACCAACAAAACATCGACTGCGGAATTGATTACAAATTGACTAGAATTGTAGCGACTGTTTGGTGTGTTTTGTTGCCGATATATCGCAGTTGTAATCTTATCGTCATCGAATAACCTCACCTCGCTCGATTGGATGTATATCATATACCAAATTACTACGTTTCGAGTTTGGGATAATGGATTTTAGTTTTCTCCCAAACATTATTGACTCATGTAAAATGTGCTTGGCGATAAATAGCAGTTCGGGATGCACTGATTCAATCTTCAACAATACTAAGGGAATCTAATTATTCGTACATCGATGTGGCTGGTTTTTCAAACAGTAGATAGTTGAGAAATATCGAATGGGGCGACAGTAGGTTTCGGAAAATGTATCGCAAATTTATTGATCAGAATATAAGTGGAAGATAGAAGAAAATACTCAAGTGATTTCTGTTTTTAGATTCTTGCATGTACATATACATATATGCTTGTATATAATTTCTTTTTTATAATAATTGAGAGCGAGAGAGGGGAAAAGAGAGAGAGAGAAGAGATGAGATGGCCCCATTCTTCAACATCTCAAAATCATCGTTTGGGTGCCACAGAAATGGTGTAAATGAAAGAATAACGAATTAGAGAAAAAACATGTCCATGTACATGTTGTAAATTATACCTACTTCTGTGTAAATATTTTGAAGTTTTTGTGTATGTGTGTGTGAATGTGGTCAGAAGGTACTTCTGTGTGTCGCGTAATACATCAGTAACAACAACGAAGACGCAGAGGAAGGAAAAAGAAGGTGGAACTGGGAAGGAAGGTGGAAAGATGCTGTGTCATCCGGTTGCCATTCTCATCGCCCTTTTTACGACCATACGCGCGCAAGGTCAGTTCTCTTTCTTTCGAATTCATTCATATCAGCGTGTTCCTCGTTCTTTTTAACTTTTTGAGTACTTCATTTCATTGAGTTTTTGTTTTTGCAATTTTGGAAATATTCAATGTATTTGAATCCTCGTATTCGTGTGTACTTTCTCCGTGTATGCAGAATGAAAATGATTTTATAACATGTTTTTTATTCGATCAATGATACGTAAAGGATCGTCCATGAATCACGTGATGCTGTTTATAATTTTCCTCTGTCTCTAACAGCAAAATGTGCCTCTGGAACGTTTGCAAAACGTTAGGGAAACCCTGGAGACATGTTTTCAACGTTCCATGAACGTTTCAGAGGCATGTTGCGGAATTGATAGCGTGAAACTACCCAGTAGATGCACGATTCATGAAAGGAGTAACTATTAAAAATTCCTGATAGGGCAGACCGAAGCAAATCGGATCACTTTTTTTCAATTAATAAAAATGACCAGAAGGAGAGTTTCTTCAGTAGGTCTGTGGATAAATTCTAATGGTATACATCTTTGACTTGTGATCTATGCAAAAAAAGAATATTCAAACACACAGTTCTTTGTTTGACAACGAAATACATATAAAATGGCAAACATCCGATTCGCCCCAAAATCGGGGGCGGAGAGAATCATTAATAAAATTGCAACGTATATTGATGCAAAACGAATTTACACTTTGAAACTCTTTTTCGAACCCTAAATACGTTCCATAAATCAAAGAATTTTATTCCACGCACTTGCGGCAAATCAACGGTTCTGTGTGACTCTTCTTGCCGGCAAATTTTCCACAAGACCATTCTTCACATTCACTGCCCTGAATCCAGTCTGCGTTGGGTGGATGTACGGATTTTTCAGAGCAAAATATACCAGTACTAGTCTGTTGATGCACAGTCGTTGCCTTTAAGTCTCATATGACTAAAAAAAACTCATAATTCAAATCCTGATCCGAATCACCCCATATACTATTTGGGAGAAATCATTCATCTGCTCATGAAGGACGTGATAATATTGTCTGAATAATTTACTCATCTAATTCAGAACATCACGAACTGTACATATGAATCGGATTGGCATGATTTTCAACGTATCTTGTCAATGAAAATTTCAAGAATCGTGATAGTGTTTTTACATCAGCAATAAAATTATTCTCCCCTATGCACACGATGCTACAATTTACATCATTGCCCAGAACTAAATGATGTGCGTTATGGTCATGTCACCCTGTTTTTCCAGTAGTTGGTGAGATTATGTAAGCACTTACACGTTAAAAGAGTGTAATTGATAATAAAAATGATCGACAACAGCGAATTTGCTCATTTTGATCTGATTCACCCTGTAATCCGATTCGCCTCGGTATGCCGTATATTGGAATAGTTCGATAGTTTTGATAAGAAGTTACTTCTGTTGTAAAAAAGCATTAGAATTATCTTGATGTAGCAGAAATTTTTATTATAGTTACTTCTTTTATGAAAGGTTCATCCACTGGTCCATCGTTCATCTACTGGGTAGTTCAACCTACGAGGAGGAACGAAACAAAGAAAAGCGTGGATGTTCAGAAATATTTGAAATCTTAATTGGAAAAAAAGGAAATACGTAGCTTTTATTTTTTGTTTGTTTTGAATGTATTCCATTAGCCCAAAACTGCACTGAGAAAAAAAAAGGGAGGAATTCATATGAGAGTGCACAAGTTTTACATTTTCTAAGGGAATTTTCGACGTAGTGCGAAAAAAATTGTAAATTTTATATTCCGAAGAAAATTCAAAGACCACACCGTAAACATTACATCTTCGAGAGACAACGCAGGAAATTGAATGCAGCCGCAATAAATATTACATTCTCAGTATGCAACATAGAAAATTCAACGTAGATCCAAGAAAGTTTACATTTTTCGCAGACATTACTTTGTTCAATGCGAGTAGCAGGGAAAATGTACTCTTTGCTTCGTCAGAATGTAATCTTTACATTTTCCTGTAAGGGACAATGCATCGAGAATTTGGCAATCGATGCTTCCATGAATGATATAAATTGAAACTATTTTCTGAATACATTCTGCTAAAAATTCCCAATACAGAAAGATTCAAAACGATAAATTTTTACAGAAAAAGTACTACTTATTTTAGAATAAATGAGTATTATTTTTCAAATAAGTGGTACTTTTTTTGTACGTATTTGCTGATAAAACCACATACATCCTGTTAAATTTTATACGACACGATAAGGAACGATTAAAGTTCTATCGTTTAAGAAGATTACAACATAGTAAATTCCGTATTCAAAAACCTTATTGAAAACTATGGAGAAAATTTATCGTTTGGAATGGTTCTTTATTGGGAATTTTTAGCAGGTTAGGGTGATTGAAAATCCGCGAAAGGTACTGCACGGGTATATACTGAAGAAAATGAAAAGCATCTCCCTTCGATTATCTTGTGAAATGCTTAATTTGGTGCTGACTGCAGTTACCCTTACAGCAAAAATTCTGCTTTGTCTAAAAGATTCGTACTGCAATATACAATATATTATGCAACAGTTTCGGCTGTCTTTAATAAGATGTCTCAATTTCAAAAGTCTGAAAGCTGTCTTCAGATTTCTTTTAGATCTCTCCTCCAGATTCCTGAAACGAAGACGTATGCAGTGGAGACTGTCGCATAAGACATTTTCTACACATTCGGTAGAAATCTTTCAGACGAAGCAAAATTTTTGCTGCATGGGTGCAGTTTGCTGCAGTGACAACTACATACGTATACTGTTTGATCTTCAGAGAAGCTACTCGTCACTCAATTAAATGACTAACTTATTTCACTGATAACTTAAGAATTCAGCTCATCACAGCATTATGTGAAAAGATAAATCTTGTTACTTTCTTCCTGAAAAGTTTACCCGTGGAATACAACCCAAAAGTTTCCATCACCCTGTATAATAGTGCCCAGTGAACATTTTTCCTCCAACATTTGAAACATTCATTATGTTTTCCAAAGGTGGGAAAATTCTCTCATTAGTAATCTAAGTAAATTATTTTCATTGTGAATTTCAATGATTATCAATTAGTAAATTAAGAATCAGACAACATCTTGAAAGCACTTGCGATTCAATTTTCGTGTGTTGTCATATATGTGTAAGCGTTTATATTTTCAAACAGCCGTTAAGGGCATTCATCAGAGGCAAAGTTACTAGATCTCTCCCCCCAGTTTTCTCAATGAATATAATCGATTTTAATGAGCAGGTGCATCTTAGCATATCAAAGAAAGTGCAGCTACTCTTTATTTTTCATTTCATTTGTTCGTTTCTGAGAAAACTGGGGGGAGGGAGCGATTTTGGAATCTAGTAACATTTTGGGAAGGTGGTGAATGCCGTTAACGACCAGAAAATGTAATTTTGACAACGTCGCAATGGAATCGGTCGGTAACAACCAAACACCGTAAGATTTACCCACAAGGCTGAATACATTACAAAAAAAAATGTAATTCTTAAAGAGTCTTTAGCATCGACAGAAAAAATGTAAACTTTACAGGAAGAACATACGCTATTCATATTATCGTGTTCATGACGCGATATTTACATTTTTTTGATTGCTATTATTATCGTGGTAACTCTGAATCTTTCAATATGAAACTGACTATTGGAAGTAGAGAATTTGTTCGGTGACATTTCCTGGAAGAAAATGTAATTTTTCAAAATAAATACTTTACTTCTATTATTACATCTTATGATATAAAACATTACAGATTTCTCTGCTGTATTTGCAAGAAATTTGGTATAAAGCCAAAAATTACAGAAAAAACTGTAATTTCTCTCTTTTTTTTCTCAGTGTGTTATATCATTTATGGACAGCTTCTAAAGACTTGAACATATAAACACGTGGAGTTAGACACAAGTAAAATAAAAGGAACGTGAAGGAAAACGCAGGAAATTGAAGTATTATATATAAGATACTAAAGTTTTTGCTAGTCCAGCGAAAAATTTGCTATTTCAGTTAAATACATTGTTTCTTCAGCCGTTCAGTTAGCTGTGGCAACGAAATTTTGGTTAGACGAGCAGAAAAATTTGCTATTCTATTTGAAATATTTCGATTTGCTGTGTCAGCAAACTTTTTTCTCCTCGAATCTACAGTGTTACGGAATAGGATGATGCATATTCTTATGATTCTTATTGCGAGCATGAGTTTCAATCTTCGTCAGCTGATTCTATAATTCATTAAAGTGGATATGACCGAATGGATGGATCCTCGACTTCCATAATAGTCTAGTTGTCAGGAAAATTCGTATATATCTAACTTTCTCTGTATATCCTGTATTTTGTTTTGTGGAAAACAAAGATGCGTACAAGACCTTGCTTACAACGAGATTTTACTGTGATATTGTGGAATGAAGGAGCCAAGTGGCACTCGGATAGGAACGAGATCTTGTTACAAAATTATGAGCCTTGTAGGAATTACATCAAGTTTCTAGTCAGAAACCGCAAAGCTTTTGATTTATCATTGGGTAACCGCTAGTTCTATCAATTGTTAATAGTTGTATCACCATGAAATGTAAACTCTGCTCTGCACAGTGAAAAACTGGAAACTGAGCGTGACCCACACAGCACATAATATTGCTGCGATAATTCAATCTTGATAAAATATTACAAATTACAATGCAATACTGCAGCAGTATTGATAGTACATTACAAATCTTGATATGATATTGGGGCAGTATTGTGATATTTCAAATAACAATGTAATATTTCATGAATATCCCAAAGTTATACACACTGTTGCCACCTTGGCGCTACACTGTAAAAAATATACTTCCTAAACTGCCAAACTTCTTTGGCAGTTTTTTACACAAACTTTTTTTGTAAATTACCAAACAGCCGTTAAGGGCATTCATCAGAGGCAAAGTTACTAGATCTCTCCCCCAGTTTGTAAACATTCAAAAAATTTTGTGATTTCACGAAGATTTTTGAGAATTCACAAACTTTTGTTCGGCAATTTACAAAAAAGGTTCGGAAATTATTTTTCCAAACCAAGTTTGTAAATTTCCAAGCATTTTTGTTTGGAATTCAACAAATTTTTTTTACAGTGTAGATCCAACGGAATTGTTCAATCACGTCTTCTTGTTAGTAGGAATGACCAATGAGGAAAAAACACAAGGCGCTAAAGTGGCATCAGTGGTTATACGGAAAAAAGAAAACACTACTGGTTACTGTGAATAACAGCGATTGGTTGAAAAACAATTGAAAACACGCTTGGATAATGAAGATTAGCGTGATCACAGTGATGGTTATTGTAATGAAATTCGTCAATGCTGACTGGATAGTAATGAGGACTAAGAAACGCAGTACTGCATGGAATGAACTTGAGTTTCAATGTGTTTTTGTGATTCATGGTAACGATCACTGTTCTCTTTTTCCCGTGAAGGGAACAGTTTTTGTTTTCAAATTATAAGAATGCGGGAGACTCTCTTTCGATCAATTTTTTCCTATCTTCCATCACACGCAAACATATTCTGGTTTCGAGTTGATTATCAAATCTTTAATTGTATAAATTACGTGATTCGTAAATGTCATTCATGTCATAAGAATTTCTATGATTGAATTATCTTATATTATTCTGCAATATTTTTTTGTCATCAATTCTACACAAATCAAAATTCTAACGGGTGATCATCATACGTGGCGATTTGAGTGCTCCATTGTCACCTCGGACATACGCCGATGTGATAGAAGCTGTGAATCTCACTCGCAGGGCCCAGGCTCGATTCTCCATCAGGGAAGTTTGCAATCATTCCACCACAAACTCATTGTCTTTCATAAAGACGATTGATGCACACGATTGCAATGTTTCAAAAGGTAGAGTATCGTAAGCCCCAAAAATCATACGCCTTAATTTCAGAAACCCGAAAGGCTATATGCCCAAATGTTCGTAAGCCCGAAGTTGCATAACCCCGGATGAAAAATGATAAATTTTAGTATACATCAATCATTAGATACTTTTATATGGTTTGAAGCATCAATAAACCATCAACAGAAGCATATTTCACTTTTAAATTGTATAAAAGTATCTATTAATTGATCTATACTAAAATCCATAGTTTTTTATTCATGCTTTTGCAACTTCGGGCTTACGGATATTCAGGCATATAGGCTTTCGGGTTTCTGAAATCGGACGTATGATTTTTAAGGCTTCCGGTACTCTACCGTTCCAAAAGTCACGGAAATTACCCAATAAATAAAAAGATATCTTGAAGATAGCTGAATGAGTCTTGACCCATGTCTGTATGGACCAATGGCTCAATCATGGACCAAGCCTGGCACAAGACCTGCCGAGACTTGTCTTGAACAATTTACCAAACTTGGCCCGGGCTTGGGAATGGCAAGATTAAAACAAGCTTGGGCCAATGGTTTTGCCAGGCCCGGTCCAATTTATTTACCAAGCATCAATCAATGCTTCTTTGATCGCAGATATGGATGAAAAAGATAATTGATTCATATTTCAGTTCATGACTTCCTCCCTCAGAATACCGTACATGAATTATCTTGAAACGATAGAACAAATGTGACAAGACTGGGACAAGCTTGTATGACCATTGGAAAATTTGCGTTCTTTGATATTTCAATCAATTTTGATTCCATTGTTGAATTATGCTCAAACTAAACCAATAAGATCTCACTGAAATACCATAACATAAATCTTATGATGATCTGATCCCGTACGGAATCCAACATTGGAATCCCCCGAGTCATTCGAAAAACTGACGGTGTATCTTCACGTGTATATCATCCTTACTTAGATAAATAGAATCTAACTTGATGTGTGAAACTAGTGTGTAGGATTAATTATGGCAGGAAGATCGGACCAGCCCTGGCCTGATGGTTATCCCCAAGTCTTCAGCCATTGTAAATTCAAAATGCAGTCAATATTTATAAACATTGTGCCATTCATGTGGGCAATATTGGCACAATTGTTCTCAACGAATGCTCGATTTTTACACTTGTGCCAAGCTTGTACCAAATGTAGTGACCATTTCAAAGATATCAACAAATGTACCATGACTGATTATCCATTGGAAACAACGGGACAATCATGGTACAATATTGGGCCAATTGTTCTTCACAGAGGTTTGTTTCTGACACATGTGCCAACCTTGGGACAAGCTTGGGTTTTTTTCAGTCTTGACAATACCTGCATGGGGAGATGTTTTCGTAAAGTTATCTTCAAGATTCATGAAAGATGTCTTATGTAACATAATCGAATAACTTGAAGATGTCTTTTGAGATATCTTCCAAGAATCTTCTGCAAGATGAAATTAAGATCATCGTACAGACTCTCATTTTAGACATCTTTGAGATATCTTTGAGATATCTTCAAGACATCTCAAAGGTATCTCCAGAATACGTTCAAGATCCCTGGACGATATATTCAAGATGCCGTCAACAATAACAATGCAAAAATAATCATTTTTAATTAACATGAAAAAGAAGATTCTTCCTGGAATTTTATCCTACTCCCTGCTGGTTAGTATCTAAGGTATGCTTTTCCTGTCTGAGAAATTTTCATTCCTTGAAAGGGGAATCGAACCTGACTACTTGACCTATCACTCACCTAGTGAACCGGTCTAAACGCCTTGAGCTAACGCCTTATAAGATTATATAGTGGATTATTATCACTCAAGGTCATAATGTTATACAACTGGTAAAATTGTGGTTTGTGTAAAATTCCTCAAAATGTATTTCATGAGAAGATCTAGAATTTTCGAGTAATGAACTCAATATTTCATCTAATGTCATACAGAACCCGAATTTCAGAAAAGAATTTTCTCCAAAATTTTCTTATAGGAATTACTTCGATTTCATACCTTTAAGATATCTAAGTGAGATGTACCCCAAAGTCATCTCTATCAAGATGTTTTGAAGACATCTCGTATCCATCCTAATTTTAATTCTCAAAGTTATCTTAAACATATCCTAACGATACATCTTGAAGATATCTTTGTGGAGATATGGGACCGCTGTATCTTTCAGTCATCTTGTTGAATATATCTTCGTTTCATAACTTGAAGATTTCTAAATAGTTGAGATGTTATTTTACTAATGTTTTTAGATAACGGCAACTTATACTTTCTCTCAGTGTAGACATTTGAAGTCCTGGCATATACTTTTGAAATATTACTGTGATATTGCTGAAATATTGCTGTGTGGGGAAATTTGAAACTCAAGTACAGGTTTACAACCGCGAGTGCTCCTTCCCTATCATTGACAGTGAGTGAGACACTCTTCCGTGTGCTCATGTTTCTGTATGTCTTCCAGTGGATTTCACATTGGGGTGAGTGAAATTAAATGCGAGGAAGAGTAAACTTGTCACCCAAAGTTTCAAATACAGCTGAGTATTGACAAAGAAAACATATATTGCTTACTTCAACACTCGATCATTTGACCATCCGACAAGAATTTTTTACTGTATGTAAAACTGAATCAGTAAAAGATACCAACAATTGATGGAATTCTCGCCAGCAATCAGTATTGAGTATTCCATTTATTACATTCATAGGAGATTTATCTGTGTCTTGTGAATTCGGATGTGGGTGAGCGGGGGATAGTTCAACTAGCCAGGCAAGTGTTTCACTCTTTGGCGTTGGATCAATGATCTCCTTCCACAGTTGATGCAGCTGACTTGAAGAATTCGTACAAAGGTTAGGAAATACTGTGTTGTTCGGGATTATAATGTTCACGTATAACCTTTCAAAATCACGGTTGTTGTTACAACAATCACTTCCTTTCCTGTCTTTTCATTCTTCAGTTTCTGGTTGGGTTTGGTGAGGAACTCAGGATCAGGTAGACAAGTAATTATCTAGATGACATATATCTTATGAGTCAAGATTTATTCAAACCATTCTCAAGGCCTGTACCAATTTTGCGCTAATAAACTCGTGCATCCGCGATCAAGTCAATAATTTCACAAGTGAGAATGAGGCTTCACAAAAAAATTTGAGAACAAATAATATGGATGATTAAGATATTTTGCACTCATCTCATGTAATATTTGTGGTTCAATGATATGAATCAATCAACGCTTGAATGAACCAGTGAAGAACATGTGAGAGGAGAGGGGGAGAAGATCAATAGGAAAAAATCGAGATGATGATTTTTCACGCCTTCTCTAATTCTATTGCATTCATGAGGGATACTGTACGTTTACGAACACACATTAGACTAAGGAACGGAGATTTTATTTTCATTCTGTGAGTTTGTTATTTGAGATGAGAATTTTTTTTATCGTACGACCAGTCAATTTTTCTGAAAATAGAACGCGGGTTAAAATTTACACATTTGACATGGTTCTATGTGTATTTTGTGACGTACATTGTCGCACGTGTTCATTAATCACAGTCCAGTTGGCACACACCCTAAAACTATTAATGACGTTATTCAATCCAATCTTATAATAATATGGATATAACGAAGTCTTCAGAAAAATTTTCTCATTAGTTTAATAACTTTTAACCAGTCACTCTATTTCCATCCTAAAATATGTATAGAATCGATGAAGAGTAACGATAGCAATATCGATACTATTCAATCATATGTTAATTCACTTTAATGATAAAATGGCTGTTGCAGTTCAATTGATTAAAAATGGTCCAAAAAAGTGTGACTTCAGTTTGATGCAAAACATTCCATTTATTATGAAATTTTTAATATTTTCAAAATAGTAATCATGAAATTCTCAAATCACATGATTTTTAACTTTCATCAATGTTCAGTTCAAATCATGGGAGTGAAGCTAGTGGCGACGAGTTAATCCTCCGTTTGTGAACGTTTTCTGGTATCCTCCGTCTATAAACCAGGGTCATCTTTGTCCAACCGTTATTTAACCAATTCAAAACGATAAAAATAAATCTGAATAAATGCATGCTGCTCTTTACAAACCTTCAACTTGACATATCAATTATATTATTGTTCAAAATTGAATATTTGCTTATATTTTTGTTTGAAATAAAGCAAGCAAGAATTGACCAAAATCGTTTGGACCGGGACATGAAATATACCCTGGTTTACAGACGAAGGATTGACAGTCGATTTATGTAACCCTTAATAGAATTGTTCTATCCAATATTTAAGCAGCCAATTCGTATAGTTGGGAGACACTGAAAATCAATTCCAATCAAAGAGTTACATCAATCGGCTGCTACACGGAGAAAAAAATCTAGGAACTAGCGTATGAGCACCGGTGACATATCAACAACCGCAAGAAGTTTCACATAGAAGAATATGAACATAGGCACTTATCGCATTGCCGCATGGGATGAGCGGATAGTTCCATCCTTTTATTTCAAGAATGTCGTCTTGCGATTGGTATGTGATCGGTGCTCATGCGCTAGTTCCTAGATCTTCTTCTCCGTGTAGCTCGTCGCTGCTAGCTTCACTCTCATGTTTAAGGGGATACCAGCGGCTGGGCTTTGAAAAATTTTTTCGGGACGAACTACATAAAAATACGTACATTAATTCAAAATATCTCTCTGTACAGCATTTCTTGGACTGCTGAAGAAGTGCTGTACAGAGGCATATTTTGAATTATTGCGTGCATTTTTTTTTTCGTTTGTCCGGTAAAAATTATAGCGCTGGTGTCACGTTAAATCCAATGATTATTATAATTGTTGTTTTCTAGTATCTATACACTGTACAAAAACTTTCAGTAAATTTACCAAAATTTATCGGGAAGCAATTAACCCGAGAAAAAGTCGGGAAAGTTACCGAGATTTTGATAAATTCACCCAAAAAATCGGTATTTTTACCGAAAAATTCGGTAAATTTACCAAAATCTCGGTAACTTTCCCAACTTTTTGTCGGGTTAATTGCTTCCCGACAAATTTCGGTAAATCTACCGAAAGTGTTTTTAGAGTGTGCAACATTTACTTCGTGCGGGTAAGAAAATTTCATCAGCATATCTTATTAAATGTATACATCCTCCCTCTCAGAGGTCCCTCTGTGTACCAACTGCAAGTCTACGCACGCATCACATTATTATGTATCAAACATCATCCCCATTACTTTCAAACTTGAAAGCATCAGATTGATGTAAAAGCTCCAGAACGTGATATTGTATACGATGTCTGGAAAATAATACCGAAACATTTGCAAATTTTGAGAGAACTCTAGCTACACGGAGAGAAATTTCCCGACTAGAAATTTACCCCATGGACCAGATCAGGTAAACCTTGATCCAGATCAGGTCCTGATAAGGCAACCTCATCAGGACCTAACAAGTCATGTCACGCTGCACTATTATGAGGACCCCATCAGGAAAGACTAATTAGGATTTTGTGAGGAATTCCTTACTAAAACCTCAAAAATAAATCAAAACTAATCTATGAGCCTGTGTGAAAATTGCAGTTCGGTTCCCGTACAGCACAACCACCGATCCTCCACCTAGGACTTCGGTGGACTGGAGGTGGAGAATTGGTGGAGAAATGGGAGCCGTGGAAATAAGGGAGAGGCTCCGTTGAGGCAACGGAGAGACGACGGAGAAATGTCCGCCCCTTGTATTTCCAGTGAAACTTGAATCCGTGAATTCATACATTCAGATTTGGTTACTTAAATGCACCAATAAGACTTATATTGAAAATACAGGGGGCGGACATTTCTCCGTCGCCTCTCCGTTGCCTCAACGGAGACTCTCCCTTATTTCCACGGCTCCCATTTCTCCACCTCCAGTCCACCGAAGTCCTAGGTGGAGGATCGGTGGTTGTGCTGTACGGGTTGACAGATGTGAGGTTAAATTTATGTGATCAACAAATGGATGAATTATTTTTGTGAAATGTGTGGTGGTTATTTCTTGAATAATGTGTATCAAAAAGTCTGTTAGTAAGTGCAAAATGATTAAGTAAATCAGTCATAGCTGTTGTAACGTGTCAAAAAATCGTAATTTGTTGATGCAGTGAAAATGAATTTTCTTCAAATACTTACATCAGCACTTCTAGGCAAAAACTCAGAGATCATATTGATTTTGTAAGAAATATGAGTCATGAAGAACTCATTTGATCAAAAATATGTCAAAAGAATGTTCAAAATGAATAACAAAAAACTTGAATTATTCACTTGCAGCTCGTCGGATGGTTTTATTTTTCAAATTGAAGAGCACTCTTGGAGTTGAAATTTTCAAATTTGAGAAAAAAGCCTTATCTTCTGAGTTGAATTTGTTGTTAGGGTGATAATAAACTTGTAGGAAGAGTTTGAAAGTTGAGTGGAATCTATATTGATCAGGAAAGTCCAAATCGTGTGGCAAAAGTTAGAAAATCTGTCAATTTAGCTGACAGCGCATGGGTATTCTATCAGCTTTTCTTTACTAAACCAAATTCTGGCAGGAGAAATTCATCAAAATATAGTGAATTCAAAGTGATGTGAAGTAAGAGAGGACAGATACATGCATTCAATTTCATTAGTTATTATAAAAATGTTGACAAATATGGTAAGGCTATGTATGACTCAATGTATCGTCTCTCAATATTTTTGTTTCAATGATTTGCATTCTTGAGTGTGCATTTTCGTATCTTTTCACCAGTAACTAGTGTTGGGTTGAGAAAACATGTGTATTGAACCTGTTTCATAAATATAATAACATTTATTTGTAGGAACGTGACACAACATTATTGGAATAAAAATATGGGAAGACGACACTTTGGATCTTCTATAGTCTTTTCTTATTTTTTAGAACGTTTATAAGAACGAATAAAATCTAATGAATATTTCGGTCCTCTCTTACTTCACATCACTTTGAATCCACTATATTTTGATGAATTTCTCCTGCTAGCATTTGGTTCAGTGAAGAAAAGCCCATGCGCCGTGAGCTAAGTTGACAGATTTTCTAACTTTTGCCACACGATTTGGACTTTCCTGATCAATATAGATTCCACTCAACTTTCAAACTCTTCTTACAAGTTTATCATCACCCTAACAACAAATTCAACGCATAAAATGAGGCTTTTTTCTGAAATTAACAAATTTCAACTCCAAGAGTACTCTTTAATTTGAAAAGTAAAACCATCCGTCGAGCTGAAAGTGAATAATTCAAGTTTTTTGCATTTCATTTTGAACATTCGCTTGAAATATTTTTGATCGAATGAGTTCTTCATGACCTTTATTATTACAAAATGATTGGGATTTCTGAGTTTTTTCCGAGAAATACTGATGTAAATTAATATTGATATAGACATTGTCGTTGTTGATATTATCGTATATTTGAATAGAATTAATTGTCACCACATCAGCAACTTATGATTTTTTACATATTACAGCAGTGATAACTGATTCAATAATTCATTTTGCACTCAATAACAGATTTTTTTATGCGTATTAATCAAGAAATAACGAAAGAAGAGTACTTGTTCGAAACTTATATTTGATTATGACGAAACACATATTCATTCAGTTCTATATACTCTTTGAATAATACTCAGATGATGTGATGTGTGGGAAAGAAAAATGATGCTGAATAGTCAATAAATCAACCTTATGAGAATTGTGATAAGTTAAATGAAATACTTATTTCGCTGGTGATGGTTGAACGTTTGCTAAGTTTTTTTCGCTGTATGCATAACGTGGAAAATCTTGTGAAATTTTCATAAGTTCCGCCTAATTAAAACCCAAATAGTTAGTTTTCAATTCACATTGAGAATAGATTGAACAAATTGTTCAACAGTTTTCAGAAGTAGGTAATGTGTTCGGAATGAAGGGATTGAATTTAAAAACAGGCACAGTTGAAAATCGTTCGAACATGTTCTTCTTATTGAAGGAAAATTTGTTTAATCAAAGAGTGTACAATCTGAAATCAAGTCTGTACATTCTTGTATTCAGTTTATCAAACTATGTCCATGATCTTAGGATGACCGAACGAGGTCCTGATGCGGATACAGCGAGGAAAACCTACTTCGACCTTTTCAGGATAATTTGAGGAAATCCTGACTAGGATCAAATGAGGTCATCCATACGTGAGTCATCCACACCTAATTCTGATCAGGACCGTAACGGGTATTCCTTATTTCGGATGACCTTGTCAGGTCCTCATCATATGTTGGGTTAACCTGATGACAATTTCCAGTCGGGTTGTAGTCAAATTTACTATGTCAGTATTGTTTCCGAGGAACAGACTGACTTCCTAATGAATTTCACAAGGCTATATTTCCATCAATGCTATATAAATTGTTACTTCTACTACAAGCACATAGCAATTTTTCAATCATCTCAATGTAATCAATATCAAAATAAATTTCACAGGAAACTCGTCACAAATTGGAAATGGAACCTTTGTTGATTTCACAATTTCCATGAAAGGTTTTACTATGTTGTAATATGAAATTACTATGTTTCATGGCGAAAGTGAATGTTTGAAAATATTATTTCAAATTCGTTCAAATCTTATGATACGAACATTGTAATTCGCATAGAGGGCGTAGTAAATTCCATGATATGAAAAAGAATACAGTAGTACTGCGCCGACGCGAGCCGGCAGTTGAGTTGACGCGAATTCTGTAAAAGATTGAGTCACAATTTAAGAAAAAGTTCATCTTTCTCAATTCAAGTGATCTCCATTGATGAAGTTTTGTTCTGAAGAAAACACAGAAAATTGAACTTTAAATTCAAATCTTCCAAATTAAAAATCTACTCAGAATCAATTGAAGGTTATGCTCGCTGAAGAATGTCCAAGAGTCCTTGAACACCCCTATATGCATGCGTATCTAATTATTAAAACATTTTTTAATTAATGTATACAATCATATATCGTATATGTATATGTTTATGTATGCTAGATGTCCCAAAAAAATTCCAAAACCTTTCAAGGCGGGATTTCTCAGGAAAATCAAAGACAGTTTTCCCTCTGAACGAAATCCTTAGTTTCAGAGCTGATTTCAATCAATCATGTAGGAGCATTTCCAGGAATTATTTTATTGAAAGAGGAAAAAAGAATCCTAGTTTTGTCTCAGGAATTACTCCTTGGAAGGTTCAGAATATTTTCTTGGACGCCCTGTACATACATTCATATTATACATACATACAATTCTGAAATATCCCAAACGATTAGACACATAGTACTATGAAGCATTTAAGGGGGTCATTAGAATTAGACAAGCCAAAAAGACGTATTAAAAAAATTTTTTTCATCAGGAAATTCTTATTCAATTGAACTGGAAGTTTGTAAGTTTGTTAACATAATATCAAAATATATAAAAAAATATTCTCTGTAATTTTTTATCGCAAAATAGGATAGCTTAAGGTGATACCAGCAACTTCTGCAGATGCAATCAGAAGCATTGATTAGAAAAGGACACGACAAAAACTATTCTGACAAACTACTCGAAAACGTAGAGACGAAATGGAAATATCGCTCTGTACAGACCTTCTTTAATCAATCAAGATGGTCTGTAAACAGTAATATTTGCCTCTTATTGCTTTATCTTCGAATGATTTCTCAGAAAAGATTTGGCTCGGGTTGCATCGTCAGGGCTTATATCCCCTTAAAGATCACTCATAAAAAATCTGCGGGCACTCTTGAGATCGGAGTTTTTATTTGAAACATTCCACCAAAAAAATTTTTGTGAAAAATAGTTACAATTGGTCGGTAAACCTAAGAAAACTGGAAAATTTCTTTTTCGATCACCAATTTTGTCGAAAAACCTCCGCCAATCTTTGGACTTTCATTATTTTTCATTCTGTTCACGTTTAACGACAAATTATAAATATTTTTCACAACAGTTTTCTTGGTGGCATGTTTCAAACAAAAACTCCGACCTCCAGAGTTCCCGCAAATTTTTTTTATGGATTGTCTTTGAGCTATCTTATAACCGCAATTTTGAGATCAAAAATTACCAAAAAAATTTATTTATATACTTCAATATTATTTTAATAAACCTACAAAGTTCCATTTTAATTGAATGAAAACTTCCTGTAGAAAGAAAATTTTTTTATAGGCGTCTTCTTGGCTCGTCTAATTTTATTGAACCCCTAAAAAAGGTTTTTTCATATATATCAGAAAAATTTACTGTGTTAGATTGTCATGAATGACGTTAACTATCACGATGCAATTTAATACGTTGACTATTCTGTTCTACTTTGAAACATTGTAATTTGTTCTATGTTTGGAACTTATTTCAATCGATTCTAAATTCACTATGTTCCACAGTGAATTCAACTGTGAACACAGTCTGTTCCTCCGAAACTAGAAAACATAGTAAATTTGTGAGGAATCCTCAAATAAATCT
This sequence comes from Gonatopus flavifemur, assembly GCA_018340375.1. Lineage (NCBI taxonomy): Eukaryota > Metazoa > Arthropoda > Insecta > Hymenoptera > Dryinidae > Gonatopus > Gonatopus flavifemur. The sequence continues at coordinate 21,800,046 of JAFFJZ010000007.1, forward strand.
AACTACAAATTTCTCTCCGTGTATAAATCTCGTTTTATGATGTTTCATCTGTTTAACTGACTATTATTAATTCCAATGGAAAAGAATTCTAGAAAAATAAAAGAATTCGTTGCAAGTAAATGTGAATATAAAATTTGCCTCCTAATCAAACACAGTACCGTGTACTATTGCGTGTGCATCGATTTAAAAATTTAATACATTGAACTACTGAGAGTATAACTTTTGTAAAATTCGGTATAAAGGACACTCTACAAACTTTTTGTGAATTTCCAAGATAAAAAGTATGGTGAAAAACTTATCGATTTGTAAATTTCTAGATTATTTAGGACTCCCAAAAAGTTTTTATGAACTAACAAGAATTGTTTGAGAATTTATCGAAATTTTTTGTGAATTCATTAAGAAATTTTCAGTAAAAAACTTCCAAACTTTTTTTGGAAATTTTCCGAAAATACCATCGACTTTTCATCATCGTGCATAATCGAGAACGAAATTGCTACAAAATTTTTCTACAAAACTGCCACATTTAGTCACTCATTGTCTTGCATACAGAATAGTCACATGAAACACAATCGTCTAGCATTACCTATCATTCCTCCATTGTATCGCGCGTGAAACACTCATGGTTGTTTTTTCTCTAGGGACATTTCTTGGGTCACGTATTCATAGACAACCTTTTAATGATGCACAGATGGTCGTGTATTTATGAACATGTAACTATGAGTACACTCCTGGCCGCACATTCACGAACGAACCATTGAAAATGTAACGCGATTGAGAATTTATTGAGCGAAAAATGTGTATAGAATCTGCTCTATTGATGAATGGCAGACTCTCCCCAAAGATTCTTTGTATCGTCGATGGAACTTGAATTCACTCACTCGTTCCAATGATTCCATTTTGACTTAAGTTTACCAACCTCATTCCAAAATCATCAAAGGATTGAATCACATTAATATTCATCGAGCTTTTGTAATGGTTCAAATTAAATGCCTCAAAGTATCTTTGTTTGCATTGAAGTTCTATACAAAATCATAAGTGCTATAAATGAATTGATAAAGTTAAATGCTTCAAAGAACTTGATCATAAAAAGGATATGATTATCCTGAATCTATTTGAGTTTTGAATTTACGAACAATTGAATTTCATGACTTCATGTTCGACGGTGAGATATAATTCCTCTTTCCAACGCCTTATTAAGATTTCGACACGCCAATGCTGCATTACTGACCTGAGCTTGAATTCACATAAAGAATGCGAGGGGATTTGTTACGATACCAGGATAACGTTGCATTGCACCAGATCACCTAAGTTGATGGCTATGGTCGGAAGGAACATGCGAACAATATTTAACGTGTAAATGAGGGTTGGAAGGGACATGCTAGACGTATTTATAATAATATTCTTGAATAACCAAGGGTACTTTTTTTAATAAAACTGGTCTGGAGAGAGCCATTAAGTTTCAGGTAATTTGAGTGCAAAAATTCAGCAGAGAAATTTTCACTCCACTCAGTGCATGTTCACGAGTTTAGAACAGAGTACAGTGAAAATAATATACATGAATTGTTCTCTTACTTTCGTCTGTTGTAAAAAAACAGATTGTGGAATCTAGGTTAGAAATCTGTCAAAAATTGATGGAAATGTTGCTAATATAATATTTGGGTAGAAAGATTGTCAGTTTTTACACGGATTTCACGTGAAAGGAACCGTTAAAAGACCTTTACAACAATTTTTTGACTGCTTTTGTCTGGAATTTTCAGCATAGCTATTCGCTATTAAAAATAGCAGCGCATAGGGAGCATAAATTTCAACAACTTTACGTTTGAAATGTTCTATCTCACGTTCTGTCGAGGTGCAAACTACTCTAAAATCAGCGAAACAATGTTCAGCGTTATAAAGACGTTGCGATCTGATTTTTTCATTATCGGTAACGCTATAGTAACCGTAATCTGTTTTATGAGCCTAAAAGAATCATTTTATCGTCAGCTACCCTGCGTGGAGCAGAATAGGTAGATTTTGGAAAATTATGATTCTAGAGTGGTTTACCCCTTGCGTGCAGTACACGCTCCCTCAACTTTATTTTCACTGCACGCTCTATACCTACACTGTTAAAAATTGCTTGAAATTTCATGTACTTTTCATGTACATATGTGAATGAAAATTCAATTTTTGTGAACTGAAATAGGAGTCCAAATACATGTTATTGAATTCTCAAGTTATTGTGCATGAAAATTGAAATTAATGTACAGGTGATTGAAAAAACTTGGAAAAATTAAATCCAGTATAATAACATAATAATATCATTATAATTATAATCAAATCGTGGCTCTAAAGGCATCCAACTGAAAATAACAAAAATGATCCAAGTGTGTTTGGATTTGAAAAAAAATCTAAAAATGCTCATATCTCAAAAACTAACCTTCAAAAAACGGAAAATTCTTGCATTATGGCTGCAGAATACGCCCTTGAAATACGATTTTTCTCACTATGGGTCACCCTGTATACTAACGCTTTGACGAAGTCATCCGCGTATCCACTTCAACTATGTACTAGTTAGATCACACGGTTTGTTCAGTGCTTCTACATTACAAGTACATCTTGATTCACAAGTTTGAAGAATGAACGCAAGGTCATATAAGCAGAAAAATGCTCCCTTCCACATAAGTGGCAGTGGCTTGAGTGACAGAGCTTTGGCGTTCGACTTCGAAGTCCCGCGTTCACATCTTGTGGAGGTGATTTTTTTTTCAACGATCATGAACATGTGCATGAAATTTAAAGAACTTGTTATTGAATTTTCAATCATGATTTCTCTCAACAATCAAGAACATGTGCATGAAATTTAAAGAACTGGTTATTGGATTTTCAATACTACTGTACATTATTTTTCATTTACGTGAGTGGAAATTGCTTCCATTACATGTGATTGAAAATTCAATCAGAAATTTCTAACAGTGTACGTTTCCCTTTCGCTGAGGTACACACACGATTTTTCGAATATCTTTTATGAATGGACGAATAAATAAATTTCAAATAAATAGATCAAAAATCTCATTTTAAGTAATTGACATAGAGGAAGTGAATAATTATTTATTAACGAAAAGAGGAAAGGATCATTGATATATTTTCTGCTTTCACGGTTATTATTTGGTGAATAATTAAAAATTTCAGCATCGATCCCTTTCGATTTCTTTGTGTGAGCAGTAGATTGAAACATGCGCGTGTGAGTTTGTATGTGGATCTCACTGTATAGAATAATGTGTTTACATGCCACACATTCATCGAGGCGTGGTCGGTAACGAATTACGTGTCCCCTAAGGTTCTAACGTTACCAAGCACCACTATCCTGTTCTTTTTTTCTCATTCTTTCTTTTGCTCTTTCTGTATGTTTCCTGACGGCAATTGGTTTATACGGACGCCATACGGTCTCGGTTGGCGGCCTTTAGATTCACAGGTTGCCTTGCGGTGGGTAGGCACGTGCCAACCTTTCCGCATACGCTGTAGTAAGGTTGGAGTGTCTTTCCAATATCTACCAACATATTTATAGCACAATGTACGCGATCCCAGGTGACTATTCATCGCTCCTCCGTTTCTTCTAATTCAAAGTTACATGAATGACGCATATACGCACTCATTTTACCTACTATTTTTTTGTATATCGGTTGTACACATGCCCTCATTTCGATCAAAATGTAATACATTTCTCAAATATCGTTCTGAACCAACAATTCGAACATTGTAAAATAATCATCTATACGCCACCCCATACAGAAATTTACAATTGGCGCTAGCATAGTGCAACGTAAATAAAGTATGGCCGAGGCTTGGCAACCAAGCATGGCGTGAACCTGGACTGATAACATCATTTTATGATTTACTTACGTGTTTTTCCAATGAAGTCCCATCATTAATGGAACAATGGCAATGAAATATACCATCATTGGCAAACAATTGGAAATTTTGTCTGTCAATGCTGCGCCAATGATCAAAGTAAAAAATATTTAACCCAGAAATATATAAAAAGTATGCGCATTTCGCAATTTCTGACATATGTTGTTTGAAGTCGTATTGTCTTCCCCTCATTTGTTTGTGAACAACTCGGGGTCTTTTGTCGGTAAATTTTGCCATGAGAAGTAGACACAATGTATGTTAGCTTAGCGGTAGAAGCCCTCTAGTGTGAATCATAGTAAAGAGCGATTGCCTGTTCTTCCAAAGACTTACTGCAACCTTATATATTCTTCGTATACGCGTTTCACCACTTGCAAGAAACACTTGATTAGTAACATAGCAAAAATATTATATAGGTTGCCAATATTGAGCTATGCTATTACCAATGATCGGCGCTACATTGAAAGCTAATTTCTACCGAAACTAGGCCAAAGTTTGGAGCAATATTGAACCACATTCTAAATGATCCTGGCGTTGAATGGAATCTATCGTTCAGTCAATTTTGGGGCAAAGATGAGCCAAGCAAGAGCCAAGCTTGGCGCAAATGTGCCACAATAATAGGCTGACAAACGAAATCCGTCGAACACCGACATCGGGGCAACATTGTGTTTATTGTTAATCAACATTGAAGATTTATAGATTGCCAAGCTTTGTCTGTCAACATTGCGCCTAGCTATATTTCATTGTCAGCATTGGCGAAGCGCAAAAATTTTTGTATGGGACGTGATCTGTGTGAATCATCAAGCTCATTTTGTCTACTAGAATCGTTAGACAAATTCTTTCCATTGAGCAAACAGTTGTTTCATATAAGCAGGGCTGGGTCCACGTGGATACATCGTTTATTTCAATCAAAGAGATGTCTATTTCAAGCATAGGACTATATGCGAATTCAATGTTCTGTGATATAGGAAATACATTTCCCCAATGAATATTACTCGGATGATGAACTTTTCATTGCTTAATAGAAAACGATATTTCATTACTAATTATATCATTCCAATTCAATGGACATGAAATTCAAAATTTAATGAGTATTTTGATGACGTTGAAATATATAAACACATTGAAAAGTGTTCTGAAAATTTTCACTCCAACGGATAATTCCAAGTGATTTTCTTCCTGACTGAACGTATGATCGATCCGTTCACTCAAAATAATTATTATAATTACGGAAATTTAGCATCGTGTACGCGTGGTAGGTGTGATGGTAGAAAATTTGTTCTCACCTAAAGTATTCCGACTGAAAAATCCAAACGTTAATCGAACTCTCGTTATCGAATTACATGCCTTTTACGACCAATAGTGTGTTAAATTTCATCATTGAAGCTTTACCCGTGAAAACCGTGGTCTGGTATTATTTGACAAATTTAATCATCACATTGAACGATTATATAAGTTGTGTGGTATTTAATAACAAAGCTACCCATATAGCACAAATGTCTCAGTAATATCTCCAGAATATCCTGACAATATTACAATGTCTCCAGAATATTCTGGAAATATTACTGAGACATTTGTGCTATGTGGGTACGCATCACGGAGGTCAAATTGATGAAATAGACGAATAGAATGTCGACATATTTCAACACTGAGAAAAAAATACAAGTGCCATTAACCATCACACGTAGTTGAAGAATTTATGAATGAATCAACGAATTTTTAGTTGAAATGACTTGGAAATTGTAGACTCAACTACGCCACCTTTCATTGTCTTAAACATATCGCTTGATTTTATGAACCAATGTGTGTCAACGTCAACAAATCACAGAAGTTTAATCCAAAATCTCACGTAGTTGAGTCAACCTCGCAGGCAATCAATGCTTCGTTATTTTGTGTCAAACGTATATAGATACTTGACGGAAACTATTTTTCATTGTCCCAATCATTCACGTAGTTGATTCAACAGAGTCGGCCAACCTGGGGAATGATTCAATGCAACTAGGGTTCGAAGTAACCAGAAAATAACATGAAAAAAACGGAATATGAATCTATATTGAACCAACGTTGATTGATAGTAGAGGGAATATCGTGCCTACGTTGTCAATACGAAGATAAAAAATGTTAAGTATTAGTTGCCAGCATTGGTTCAGGATTGAATCAAAACTGGTTTTGTAGCAACGGTTTTGTATTCGCCAACCATGGCAGAACCATTGACTCAAGCTTACGCTTATCTTGACAACCTTCTACCAACGTTGCCCCAGGCGTCAGAAGTGAGGCTCGTTGATGGAGAAATGGTCGAAAATGGAGAGTCTTCATGAATGGTTCATAAATTCAACGTTCATCAATAAATTTCATCTATGCACAAACTAATCTGTATACTGATCCTGATTTGGATGTTTTGCTACATTTGATGACAAAGAATAGCAAAGATATTCATATGTGGCTTCAAATTTATGCGTTCCAAGGTTTTTGAGAATTATTAATCACCAAACAGTGGTTCTCTCTACAATGTTAGAAATTTCTGATTGAATTTTCAATTACATGTAATGGAAGCAACTTCCACTCACGTAATGGAAAAATAATTCGCACTGTACCTGAAAATTCAAGAGCCAGTTCTTTAAATTTCATGCACATGTTCTTGATTGTTGAGAGAAGTCATGATTGAAAATTCAATAACAAGTTCTTTAAATTTCATGCACATGTTCATGATTGTTGAAAAAAATTACCTTCACAAGATGTGAACGCGGGACGCCGAAACCGGACGCCAAAGCTCTATCACTCAAGCCATTGCCACTTATGTGGAAGGGAGCATTTTTCTGCTTATATGACCTTGCGTTCATTCTTCAAACTTGTGAATCAACCCTAATAGCATTTTGCGCGCAAATGTAAGCGATTCACTTGCAAATCGAGTTACAGAATCACTAGCAAAGTCGGATCCACGTGCGTCGCTTTCTGTTGACAGAACTGCAAGCTATCGCGCTCATACGTGAGCATGATTACTATTTGCGTGCATATGGCGAGTGATAGTATTATTTGCTAGCAAAACACTGGCGAACTGCGCGCATAAAGACGCGGCTCTCGAGGCTCAAACTTTGCGCGCACAGAATGTTATCTGGGAAGATGTACTTGTGATGTAGAAACACTTAACAAACCGTGGGATCTATTAGTGCATAGTTGAAGTGGATACGTGGATGACTTCGTCAAAGCGTTAGTATAAAGGGTGTCCCCAGTGAGAAAAATTGTATTTCAAGGGCCTATTCTGCAGCCATAATGCAAGAATTTTCCGTATTTTGAAGGTTAGTTTTTCAGATATGAGATTTTTTTTCAAATCCAAACCAACTTGGATCATTTTTGTTGTTTTCAGTTGGATGCCATTAGAGCCATGATTTAATTATAATTATAATGATATTATTATGTTATTATACTGGATTAAATTTTTCTAAGTTTTTTCAATCACCTGTGCATTAATTTCAATTTTCATGCACAATAACTTGAAAATTCAATAACATGTATTTGGATTCCTATTTCAGTTCACAAAAATTGAATTTTCATTCACATATGTACATGAAATGTACATGAAATTTCAAGAAATTTTTAACAGTGTATATGATCAAATTAAACTACCACTATCACCAAATTACCTCCATCATCACCAATTTACCTCCCTCAAATACAAATTCACTAACCTACGGATATTTTGATTCAGATCAAACTTCCCTAGTAGAAATCACTCTAGTCATTCTCTAGGCGATTACAAGGCCTTACGAGGCCTTGCAAGTCCCTCGCGAGGGCCTGGTGAGGCCTCGCAAGGCCTAGAGAATTACTAGAGTGATTTCTGCTAGGGTTGGAACGTTGGTGTTCCATACAATTGTTGAAAACGTGTGCAACATTATACTAAATGAGGTATAGGTTCCTATTTATTCATTTACAGAAGTTATTTACAATCAAGCACAGAATGTCACCAAATTACCTTCCCTTACCCTAAACGAATCCTCCCACGATTTGTCAAAATTTGATAAAAAAGTAGGATAGTGAATGAATTTCCAGTGACTTTGACCTTTTTCGTTTCATATTATTTGTTTCGAATAGATTTCTTCATTCATCAGTACAAGTGATGAAATGTGTCTGAATGCAGTAAAGTTCAGGTGAATCTAAACGAATTATTATTCTCATTGTATTCTTGACGGATCATAGGATCGATCTAAATACTTGTGAAGTCGGCTTCACAAGCACACTTCCCCTGAGTTCCCTGAGTCCCTCTTGTACAAAGTGTTTATCCCCATTTCATGTCATACCTCGTGATAGCGGTTGTCTAGAAGGATTCATGTCAGTCACGGTTATTCTGGTTTATCGTTCATCAAATCAAATGTGTCAGAAATACACAAGTTGCGTTCTCATTACGAACTTGATTATTTATCGATTGTATATCAATTTTGTATTTGTTTATATTGACTAATATCCAATCTTTTGGTGTGACATACTGTTATAAACTTTTATATGAATTCTTGAGAAGCGCAAAGGAAAATGATAAATTTTATAAGAATTACACAGGTCTACAATGATTTTGGTGCCGCTAAAACTAAAGCAGATTTTGAGTATATTCGATACCCTGACTCTGGGAATATACTTATTTTTTTAATGCTACGTGTAGTTTTCAAGAAATCGCAGGTGTAAAATAAAATGAAAATGCACGATTTTGAAACGTTTTATTCAATTATTCCACACTTTAGGAACATTTTATCAAATTATTCTTCAAATTATCTCAAAATATGAGTCATTCTCTTCCAAATGCGATTAGGTTTGTTCAAATATCTTTTTTTTTCTCTGAGATACGACAGTTTGAAAATTGTGTTATTCCACCTATTCACTAAATCCATGAACACACAAATTTCAAATTGTCGTGTCACAGTAAAAAAAAAGATATTCGAGCAAACTCAACGGCATTCGGAAGGGGATGGATTATATTTTGAGGTGCATCTACTAGTTTCATGAGAAAAAATTACATTCTGACGTCACGTAATCTCAAATATGTCGAAAAAGGGTGTTTTTCACACTTTGACGTTAAAATATCTCAAAAACCACACGTAATAATGCAATTTTGAAGCCAGATTCGGATTCAGCGCGCCAAAATACTTCGGAAAAGTATGATACAGTTGTTGCACCAAACAAAAAGTTCAATTTTGTAGGCCTGTGTTATCAATTGAATTAGTTAATGTTGTGCAATTATTATTCCCATTTTGGAGAAGTATTTAATATACAGTTTGGATTATTCAGGGGTAGAAGTTATGTGATGATAGAGATGGATATGACTATTCTGCGTCGTTATCAACTTTTTAGTATATCATGTGTGGATTATATGAATATGTATTCCCTTGTTTACTTTATTTTATACGTATACCATAAAAATGTATGATTTCTCCTCATATTTTTCGCACGTATATTTATGGACTCTCCCGAAAAAACATTCTGGCCACGTCCTTGTCAATAACAAGAACGTACCACTTGACTCAAGGGTGCACGCAATAACGAACAGGTGGCATTTTGTTAACACATGGACAATTCTTTTTTGAGTGCTGTTTTCGGAATATATTTCAAGAGCAGAAAATATTGTTCCAAATATTCTATGTTGCCTTTGCATCTAAATTATATTATCCAAACACAATTCATCCATCAATCTTTTTGTAAAGCAATTGCACGCAGAAGAGTGCTTTTTTGGAAAATAACAGAGTTCACTATTTAATATAGCAACGCATGTCTCAAATGGGTTTTCAGTAGAATGAGCTATGTAATTTACTGATTATGTGATGTAGAGTATTACAAAGTGCAATGCCACGTAGTATCTTTGTAAATCACTATGAGGATTAGCAATTCTTGTGGTTTTCATTGCTGAATTTGAATTTGATGTGCCTAAAAATCAAAATGCCACGTGATATGAATTTACTATGTCACATACCGAGGGCCATTGTGCTACGCTATTGATCTCTTTTCTCCGTGTGCGATGATATTAAAAGGAATAAAGATTACGAATAACACTGGTCAACAGGCATTTCAGTTTTTTAGGTTTGGACACTGATTCGAAGTGATTATGATGTGCTGAATATGGAAATAAAAGCAATTATGTAGATTATATATGAAAATTATATAGAAAAACTTACAAAAATTGAGCCAATCCAAGAAATCTGAAATAATATGTTCTCATATTTAGTACACTAAAATTACTTTGAATCAGTCTCAAACCCTCGAAAATCATGAAAAAAGTCTTGTTTCTGTTGAATTCTTCATCACTAATTTCTTATCCATGTTTTTATTTCTTCTTGGGAACATTTTCTCCATATGTGAAGAAGGTAAACTTTCGAAGATGAGATCCATCTTGAAAGTTATTACTGGAAACTCTTATTCCGGCTCATGAGATGGTGACAGGTTTTCTTCGTGAACATGAATTCCATAACTTCTCATAACTTTTCATGAAAGTCGTAATTCCTGGTAATTTCTCATAAAAGTCATAATTTTTCTTTCAGAATTGCAACTTTCATAGAAAATTATTAGAAATGGGGAGTTTTACTTTCTCCACGCTTGCCTCTAGAATCATGAAAAATGGTATTCGAAGTGCATATAACACGATGTCCAAGATTTGAAGAAAAAAAAACCAAATAAAATAACGAATATTTGGTTACTGTAAAAAATTGTACCTCTCTAATTTTTGTTCATTTCAACACAACGTGAACTTCGTATGAAATGGTTCAATATTTATGCTTTTGTGACATTCTTAGACGTGGAAATGAAATGATTTCGTATAGAGTTGGTCACGCGGAGAAGAGAATCAATCGTTGCTCGAACCGACACAATTCAAAAACATCAGGTCCTAATCATTTACAATCAGGAAAAACTTGCTGGAGATGAGTTATTTCGGTTCGTTAAAGAGGTGAGAGGAAACTAGGAAACCAGAGGTACAAAAATGTTTTCAATTCGTATTACTCTCTCGACAATAATAATTGATGAAAGATATCCGAATCGAAAAATGGATTACAATTGGATATGGGTTCCAAATCCATATTGCATAAAGATAATCGGAATTTTCTTGTACCTATCAATCGGAAATTTTTCATCATTCATATGGAAAATCGATTCTCAGTGAATGTGGGGAAAATTTCATCTTGGATTGATGTAAAAATCCTACACTGACAAAAGGTAAAGTAGAAAAAGTGTTCACACACTGAAAGTGGAAACACACTGAACGTAAATGAATTTCCAAAAAAAATACGGAAAATTTCTCATTCGTGGCAAGTCTACATAATCTTCTTTTGGCTGCATCTTGAATTCAGCTCATATTCTAACTGAAATTAAGTTTTTTCTCACAGTGTGGTGATTTGATGATTGCTTGGGACATTTTTTTGGATGAAAATTGATGAGAACGCTAATCTAAATTTGGTGATTTTTTAAAAATTGTTTCCTGATAATTTGTTGGTGTTTTACCTCAAGAATATCGGAAAGGTTGGAAATTCACATTTTCTGAACAGAAAATAACCGAACTGTAATCCCCGGGGCAGTATGTTCCATATCACGCTTATAGGGTTTACAAATAGCCTGGCGCGAGCTATTTTTCCTCAAGACAAACTACGCAACAAAACGTGTATTCCCTGATTACAAAATCCCACTTATTCCGATTAAACGTGTAGGATTCCAATTAAAACTGCTCCATATCCATTAGATTCGAAATGGAATTCTGCACGTTGAATAGGAATTTATCGGAATGAATAAGATTTTTCGACCATCCGGGTAGAAATGTGAATCGGCCCATTCCAGGCCCCGTTCAGGCTCTGTTTAGGAAGGTCTGGGCCCGGATAGGGTCCGGACAGGACTACTTTTCAATCAGGGAAATTTCTACCTGGACAGGGTCCATTCAAAAATATCGATCTGTACAGCATTTCTTGAGGAATTGAAAAAATGCTGCACAGAAGAATATTTTTTATAAATAAACCCATCTTCACGTAGTTTATGTTGAAAAAAATAGCGAGTGTTCCGCGGTTTGTGGCCCTGTAAGGAATTCTCAAGGCACAACCGGAGCGTAAACAATTTCACTTTCTTCTTCTTTTTTTCTTTGAAATGCTCAATCTTATATAAATGATTATCTTCTCTACTCTCTAAATCCGAAAGAGTGAAAAATCACGTGTTTCACTTCAGTAAGTCTCAGAAGTGAGCGAGTCCGCTTCAAGTGGGATTTTCACTCGTTTCACTCTTTTGAAGTGAAAAATTCACTCTAGAATTGGAGTAGCTGTGAGTTTCTAACCTCAAACCTTAGACTGCCACTCTAAAATAGTGGAAATTTCACTCGAAATTTCGGTAAGTTCACTTTTGTCTGGCTGAAGAGTGAAATCTCATTCTAAAAATTTCAGATAGTATATTCCCTGATATCTCAAGATTTGTACTCCCCGAGTTCAACAATCAGGATTTGATCGAGCACCCCCTCGAACCGTTATTCATCCCACACGCTTTTAGCTAATTTTCCCATCATGTTGGTAATTTTTTTCCTTCTCGAGTACATCGATCATTGAATCATTTTGTTAATCATATTAATGATATATAGGATCATTAATATGCGGATGAAGAGGCGAGAAAACCGTTCATAAATACACATACTGATAGTACGTTATTCTGCTCAAACTATTTATGGAATGTATGGAATTCGATAATCATGCACGTTCGTAGCCTGACGCAATATTAATTGGAAATTCGCATTCAACTTGACGGAAATTAAATATTAAACGCACAACGGAAATCCATACGAATCTCTGAATTGTCATGTTCTATTACTGGTCGATGGGTAGAAAACGATGAGTTCATTGGAATTGTGGTAATAATTCCGAAATTTTCAACACAAAAGAGCTATCGATATGAATGGGTGATTCTTAGTTAAAAGGTATAAAACCTATAGGTTTGTGGCGAAAGAACAAACACATTTGATTCACGATATTTCATATTGATTAGCTTATTTAGAGGTAACACATCCATTTACTGAAGATGGCCAACCAATTTATTCATTTCCCATGATTTTACGAGAGGCCAGGGGAAATACGAGATACAAACTTTTTAAGCTACTCAGTTTTTTCGGTGTAGAGACGATCTGCAATCAAGTTTGGTTGTTGAAATCCATAGTTGGATGTCAATTTGTATGAAATAATGTTGAACGTATCACGTGAAATTTCTTGTGGACACTTTGTATCTCCCCTGGATATTTTGTATTTCCCCTGGCAACTGATCAGTTGGCCAGGGGAAATACAAACACGGGAGATACTTTTTGGGAGGAATGTCGAGATTGAAACAAACGTAGAGTTTTGACTTACCTGAACATTTAACAAATTTAACACTCAACTCATTATAGTGTATCACCAATAACGACGATAATGAATAAATCGTTCTTCATTGGGAACAATCAACCGGGGGAATACTAGGATCACATAACTCGTACTCAAACCACGTTGAAAAATCGGAAAAAGTAATTAATAAAGATTGCTAAACGATTCGATTGATATTTGTTGGCAACTTTACATCATTTCCCACCCCTTACAGGTGAATGGAAATTTTCGTGAAACATCCGATAATTATTTATGATTATAAAAGTATGCCAGGGGAGGATACATCAAAGTTGAGGGACATAATCTGAACTACAAAAAAATCACTTTCGAGAAATATGTTGGTAGTTCCAACCCTACAACACAATAAGAACATATACACGAAGTATTATAACAATATGATCGGAATAGGATCTCGTTTTCTAGTGATTTCGTACAACAAACGAGGAAAGGACAGGCCAGGGAAGATACATTTCTTGCACTTTATCCTAAATTTCAGAAACACCATTAAAATTTCATCACTAAAACATGATGTACCTCATACACGCAGAGAAAAGTTACCTAAGAAATTACTGCACTTTATAGTAAACTAAGGACAAAATCACATTTTGGGGTTATGTATTATATGTTGTCATTCAAATTACTATACTTTCTGGTAAGCAGTGATGGAATTCTGTTATATATTGATAGAAAGTATAGTAATTTCAATGACAACATATAATACATAACCCCAAAATGTGATTTTGTCCCTATTTCACTATAAAGTTTAGTAATTTTTTAGGTAACTTTTCTCTGCGTGTAGATAACGAAGTTATGCATCACCCTTTTGGTAAACTGTGATGCTCAATTTTCAGTATTTTTCTTTCATTGCCGCAGGAAACACCTCAACTGAGAATCGCCCGAATACTTTCTCTCTCAAAAAAAAAAAACATGAATCTGTTTTACTGGATAGTGGAAAGCGATGTTCGATTGTATTGATGTTTTTTTTTGCATAATCTGTATTAAATCTTGATACGTACTTCATGAAAATCAGCAGGACTTCAAAACATTATTTCTAAAAAAGATTCTGCACTGCACTCCCTGCAAAAATATACACACCGTAAAAAAAATTGGTGAATTTCCCGAGAAATTCTTCGGTAATTCAGGCAGCAATTAACACAAAGAAAATCTCGGAAGAATACTGAGAGTGCAGTTATCATGCCACAAAAATGTGGTAACTATATCCAGTTTCCTGTAATTCTACCAAAAACGCAATGAATTTACCATATATTTGGGAATTCTCACCCTCTACGATCGGGTTCATTGCTTCCCCACAACACTGTAAAAAAATACTTTCTGGAAATTCAGCAGAAGGGACTGTAATTTTTTACAGGCACTTTTTTCTGAATTTTCAGATGAATTCTACTGATTTTTAAGAAACTGCAATTGAATTTTGCAACTTATTTTGTAAATTCAACCAAGTTCTCCCAAAATCAGGGAAATTTTGCCTGAAAATTCTGAAGAAGGTAACTGTAAAACATTACATGCACACACGGAGAAAATTTTGTAGTATACATTGCATAAAAAATGTGTTCAATATTACTATTAGGTGTACAAATAAGTTTCCGCGGTTTTTTATAAAAAATTAGGAATTTATTGTAAAGGAAAATTACATTACGTTTTATTCAAAGTATTTTCCATCATTTGCCACTACTTGTCCCCATCTTTCTGGCAACATTCGGATACCCCGTCGAAAAAACTCTTCATCTTTTGACGCTATCCACAAATCTACCCAATTTTTGGTGTCTTCATATGATGTGAAGCGCTGCTCAGACAGACCATGTGCCATCGACCGGAACAGGTGATAATCAGAAGGGGCTAAGTCTGGTGAATACGGCGGGTGGGGTAAAACTTCCCAGTTGAGTGTTTCCAAGTATGTTTTTACCGGCGCCGCAACATGTGGACGAGCATTATCGTGTAAAAGAATAATTTTGTCGTGTCTGGAGTAGTAATGGGCGCGTTTTTCCTTAAGTGCCCGACTCAATCTCATCAATTGTGTTCGGTAGAGAGCTCCAGTAATGGTTTCGCTTGGTTTCAGCAATTCATAATAAACGACACCAAGCTGATCCCACCAAATACACAGCATGAGTTTTTTCCATGAATATTCGGCTTAGCTGTCGATGTTGATGGTTCGCCGGGCTTAACCCATGACTTTCTCTTCTTTGGATTATCGTAGTGAATCCATTTTTCGTCACCAGTGACTGTACGATGCAAAAAACTCTTTTTTTTATTCCTGGCAAGCAGCATTTCACTCATGCATAATCGGCGTTCAACGTCTCTCGGCTTTAGTTCATATGGAACCCAATTTCCTTGTTTTTGAATCATTCCTAACGATTTTAAACGATGTGAAATTGCTTGTTGAGTCACTTGTAGAGTAAGTGCAAGTTCTTTTTGCGTTTGGGACGAATCTTCCTCCAATAGTACTTTTAATTCCATGTCTTCGTACACTTTCGGCCTTCCACTGCGTTCTTTGTCTTTAACGTCAAACTCACCGTTCTTAAACTTTTGAAACCATTCCTGACAACTTCTCTCACTTAAAGCAGCTTCACCATATGCTTCTAGAAGCAATCGATGCGCCTCAGCTGCAGATTTTTTCACATTAAAGAAGTGAATCAAAAGTTCCCGCAAATGATGCTTATTCGGGATAAAACTTGACATTTTTGCACGAAAAAAATTACGTGATGCTGATACGGAATCACTAGTACTTCAAGGTTATGGTGTTGCCAGATGACTAAACTTGGGATATTACGTTTTACATCTGACAATTTCTCCATAACCTTCTGGTGGGGCCATCTTTTGACAAACCGCGGAAACTTATTTGTACACCTAATATGTTTTTGTAAAGTTGGACCATACTGACATTACGAGGAATATTGCGATGATAATGATTTGAATTACGATAGATTATAGTAAAATTGGAAACAAAACAAAGAAAGGTTACAATGTTTCAATCGTAAAAAGGGATGCATGCAAAGCATTTCTGAATGAACGTTCAGTGATTTTAGTCAGAGTGTCAGTATTAGGGGTGCACACGAGACTCGCGCCAAGAACTTGGAAAATGATCTATATTCATCATTCTACTGTTTGTAAGACATGGTTTACTAAACTCAATTGAAGCTTCGCATCAGACGGAACAAATTCGTGACAGGTTTTGATCTTGCAAATGAAAATGATCAAGATCTATATCGAGATCTGCATTGAGCGTTGCACCGAGACGAGACGAGACTGACAAACGATACCGGAAGCATATCTTGGTTGTTTATGAAATCGGAATGATCGATTATTCCGTTTCATTAGATACGAAGTCGGAATTCTGTGCGGTGGATACCTCATTGGAACACGTTTAAATTAAGATGATGTATTCTTTTTCAGTCTCGACGAGAATATCGTGTGCACCCCTAGTCAGTATAGTCCAGCGTTACAAAATAATTGTAGTAATCTATACTACAAAATTCTCTACGTGCATTTTATGAATTTCCAGGAAGAATTTTTTTACAGTAAAATTTCCGTAAATTTACCGATTTTTTTGAATTCATCGATTTACCTTATTTTTTGGACACAGTGGTCAGTCTAAAAAGTAGATGGAAATTTTAGATTCACTAATCCGAAGATCATTACAATCGTCATAAGTATCTTTTCTTTGAGCATTCAAATTAATCAGTAAAAAAGTCAAAAAAATCCAAACCATTTGCATTACTCAAATAAGAATTATGCATTTTGCCTGCATTCGATGTATAATGTATATAAGTTGATGGAAGTGAATGTGTATGCAAGACGAATGAGTATTTTTGATGTATATTTTTCATGCCGCTAAACGTATGGATAGTCAGTTGTCGATACCAAACAATCACCGAAACCCAATGCGAGTAGTGACAAATCGATCGAACTTTCACGATCGTCGGTCTCCGTCAAAATGCTAGAATTTCTGATTCCCCGAGTAAATCGAAACATCTACCAAATTAAACCAAATGCCATAGGTATATCGTGTCCATTGGAATCGTTCACCGAATACCTATGACTGATATCTCTCTTCCTACAATGTAAAGATTCCGTGTTTGGATTTCGTTCAACATTCGTTAAGGTTTTCACCCAATAAACAAACATGATTGAATGAAATCAGTGGAAGTCGTGTTTCGCATATTTCATGGTGTTCATGATGAAATTGTATGGGTTGTATATGTATTTTGTAAAATAAAAGTTCTTTGTAGATCCTTGAATTCACTTCACGTTTTTATTGATATTTTTTTTCCATATTTAACCTGTTATTATCACACATTCTGGTTTCAGTTTTCAATGTTTCAATTTTTTTCGATTGCCTGATAATAGAAAATCAGATAGAAAAACGGAGTGAGTGTGAAATAATCAAGAATATATGGAATGTACCATTGAAACCACAGTTGAATTGGAAAATCATTGGCATATATATGATTGTATTGATCCAGGATTTTCATCTGTTGTGATGAAATCTGATTACTTTTCATATTCGAGTGAAAAATTTGTCAAATTATATATAATTTATGTATAGTTCAATATAATTCATATATAATTTATACGTTTTTGGAAAATCTTCTGACCGGGTGTAGGAAGCAGGCGCAAAGAAAATATACACTGGGAATCCAATTTCTTAGACTTGAAGAAATTTTCTTGGCCCTCATTCTGATAAATCTTGTTTCCAACGGAAAAAAAATTCATTCCAATAGGAAAATCTTTCATTGAATTGAAATTACATTTTTCGAATTCAAGAAGGAATATATTTCTG
Source organism: Gonatopus flavifemur (assembly GCA_018340375.1). Lineage (NCBI taxonomy): Eukaryota > Metazoa > Arthropoda > Insecta > Hymenoptera > Dryinidae > Gonatopus > Gonatopus flavifemur. The sequence goes on from JAFFJZ010000007.1 coordinate 21,818,076, forward strand.
TTTCAATTTGAAAATTTCTTGTTCCAATCTGATGAAAACTTTTTCCATTGCACTGAATTTTTTTTCCGTTGAAAAAAGAATTTATTAGAATGGGGGCAAAGAAAATGTTCTTCCAGTTCAAGAAATAGGGTTCTCAGTGTAGCTGAAGTTTTGCTAAGTTAGCAAACTTTATTTGCGAGTGATGAGCTATATTCATCCGAAATGAATGTTGAATCTTCATTTACATGAATATATAAGTGAATTCTTTCCTTAATGTTTGAGGCGTATAAAAAATGTATTATTGGATCCTATCAGGGTACCGGAAATATCACTTAAAAGTATATTTATTATAATATATTTCACTTCTCAACAACCATTTTGATGCCTGGAGTTTGAGAACTGATTCGGAGTGGTTTTAGGGCACTGAATACGAAAACAATATCAGATTTGTTGGATCAGCTCGTTTTTTATATCCTTTTATATATAAAATTGATCAATTGTATAGATTATATATGAAAATTGTGTATAAAGGATAACAGAAAGTGAGCTGATCTAAGAAATCTGATATTCGTTTCGCATTCAACGCACCGAAAGCACTTCAAATCAATTACCAAACCTAGGGCACCAGAGGAAAATTTTTGTTTGTTGACTTGTAATTTCAGTGGTATTTTCGTAATTTAAATCTCATTCACTATTTAAAAATTTATTTTTAAATGTAGCAGGTCTCTCTCCCGCATCGGAAATTCATTAATTTATGTTTGGATAAGTAATCGCCTTATTTATACAGGTTAGACTGTGAGGTTCATGTTATGAAATTAAATACTGTAATGAATGATCAATAATTCATATCTTGATAAAAATATACTGTGTTTTCGTAACTTCAGCTTGTTTCAATTAGAAATCGATTCAATGGTACATTATATACGAATAACAATCACTTGAGCCTCTTGGTTCCAGTTGAACCACAATGTCGGGGAAATGAGAGGGAAATACATGAGATTCATAATCCTATCCTTCGTAACAAATTGTGCGTAATACGTCCCAATTAGTTTGTTCGCCCAGTACATCATCGACGTATTCATCCATTGGCATATTTCATGCGTATACTTATAGTAACCACAATGGCAAGTGAATAATTATAATGACAATACGATTATATTAAATTGTTCCACAATCATATTATACCATAAAATGTGCTGATATAATACTTGTTCTCGAGTTTTCAAATATTTGTGTTGCGCTTATCTCTTGGGGAAACAGCGTTAAATATAATCAGAATTACGGAAACATTGTTAAGGATTATTCTAGGCTCTGAAAAATAATTGTGGAATTTCTTTTGGGTACTCTTCATCATCATTTGATCAATTATTCTCTCACTTTGTAGAGGCTTTAACACCCCCATGATAGAATCGTTCACTATAAAAAAGGTTCACCAGAAAATTCCAGTAAATGTACTGGAAGTTATTAAGTACAAATGTTATGGAATTTCAGCATCAAAATTGGAAATTTTCTGAGCCTCAGTACTGGAATTTTCCAGTACGCGAACTGGACTTTCCCAGGACATGTACTGGAAAATTAATGCTGAAAATATTCATGAAAATTGAAGAAAATTGCTCACGCAAGGTGATTTTGCACGGTTCTTGTGTTTCAATATGATTGAGAAACTTGATCGTTCATGTGAATGGACAGGAAGTTATGTCTACCTAACGGGATTTGAACCTCCACTTTTCTACTTGCCTACCAACTGAAACCTAAGACCTAACCGATGAGCTAAAGCGCCACATGTTGGAAAACCAGGATGGGTTGCATGAATGTGGAGTTGGCATATCAAATGCTGGCATTGCACGAAAAAGTGACAGTTCCAGTAGCATTCACCATAGTTCTATAGTTCTTGATAATTTGGAACAATAGTTCTATTCATATTACTCAGAAAAATTGAATTTGAAAAAATGGAATGCCAAGTTCTACAATGAGATGATAGCATTCCAGCGATGAGAGGTTGGAACGATCAGAACTCGAGAGTTCTGGGATTGTGAGCATGCGGGAAAGTGGAAATAGAGCAATGTCGTCAGACCTCTCCGAATTCCGTGCAACGCTGGCCAGAACTGATCGAATGCCGTGCAATGCTGGCCGCAACTACTCGTAATCGAGGCAATTCTGGTCAGAACTATTCGAATTCCATGCAATGCTGTGCAGAACCCCCCAAATTCCGTGCAGGGCTGGCCAGAACTCCCCGTTACCGAGGCAATGCTCGCCAGAACTATTCGAATTCTATGCAATGCTGGCCAGAACTATTCAAATTCCGTGCAATGCTGGCCACAGCTGGTTGTAATCGGGGCAATGCTTGCCAGAACTATTCGAATCCCGTGCACTGCTGGTCAGAATCATTCGAATCCTATGCAATGCTGGTCAGAACCTCAGTTCAGACAGAAAGTCGGACGGGTAACCAGACAGGCTGTCAGGTAATCGAAGTCCCTGTCCAAGCTGTATCAATTGTCCTGCTGTATCCAAACTCCGATTCTCAACGTAACAAAATATTTCGTCTTCCCGCGTCATCTCCAAACTCGGCTCATCATGAAAGCAAAAACGAATTCACCCATTGTTGATGTCAGAACTCTGCATTCCCAACTCCTCCGTGTGTACCCCATCCCAGAACTTTGAGATATTGATCCCTCCTTCCAATATTGCTTGCAATGCTATGGCTTCGTCATAGAATCCAGCATATCATTTCCATAAATATTGAACAACATTTTATATATCGCTCTTAATGATTGGAACTCTCTATTTCCCACTTTCCTGCATGCTCATAATCCCAGAACTCTCGAGTTCTGATCGTTCCAACCTCTCATCGCTGGAATGCTATCATCTCATTGTAGAACTTGGCATTCCATTTTTTCAAATTCAATTTTTCTGAGTAATATGAATAGAACTTTTGTTCCAAATTATCAAGAACTATAGAACTATGGTGAATGCTACTGGAACTGTCACTTTTTCGTGCAATGCCAGCATTTGATATGCCAACTTCACATCCACATGGGTTGCTACATATGCTTCATATCTAGAATACGCAAAGGAATAAGTGTTTGAAAAACCTCCCATATCAATTTTATTCGTTATAATTACAATTATTATTCAAAATCTCTAGCAGTAAATCTTTGATATAAAGACTTGCAATTTTTCCTGCCAGAAATAACGAAGTCCAATAGAAATGTAAAACTTCAGTGCGACAGTGATTAAATTCCAGTACGACTGGAAAATTCCGTTGCATAGCAACTGGAAAATTCCATCACACGACCTGGAAATTGCAGTTCAAAACCTGTCCAATTGAATTGCATACCAACTGGAAAATTCCATCACACAACCTGAAAATTGCAGTTAAAAACCTGTATAATTCCAGCATACCAACGATTAGGTTTTTTTTCTAAATTCGAAATTTTTTCCAAGTCCGCATTGAGGGGATACTTTTTTCTGGTGCACAAGAATTGTAAAATTGTAGCACAAGCCAGTAGAATTTTCGCGAAATCATGGGGAAATTTCAGTACACAATCCCAAACTTGAAAATTCCAGTACAAGGACTGAATTTTCAGTTATGCTTGGTGAATTTTCAATACCGTACCAACAAAATCTCTGTACATGTACTGGAATATCCATATCATTTCCAGTTCAGTTGCACAGTAAATTTCCAGTTTTTTTTACAGTAATTCCTTAAAGTGAGAATAAAATCCAGTATTTCGATGAAGAAACAATTCTTCCACGATTTGAGAACAGAATTCACTAGTGAAATGAGAAAACACTCCATATCATTCCTACAATGCAATGGGGAGTTTCAATACGAAGTATTTACATAAAAATCAAAAGCACTTGTGTCTCAACATAGTTGACATAAAAATTATTTTACGATAAAAGTAGGGTACGTAGTCGATTTTGAATTAGAGGAGATGACATTTTTATAATTCACAGTTCCGAAGGTGGAGTGAAATATAAAATCGAGTCTTTCAAAGATCGTTGAAGGAGAATGAGCGAGGGAAGAATGTGGAGGAAGATAACTCGATTTTTCTAACGGCCTCTCAAGAAGTACAAAGAATTGAAACACATTAGTATTATCATACCGTGTTCTACCTACCAATTTTCATTTTCTCCTCGTTTGTGCTTGTCACATTCCAAATTTCTTCATATGCTCGTTGGTAATAATCGATTCTTTTTCGTCCTTATCAGCGTTCTACCTCGTTTGTACCAACGAAACGTCAAATTCATGTATCACAAGAATTTTCGCTTCCCTTTGATCGTGCTGATTTTTGACACGAACAAGTCTCTAACGGCATAGGATACTTATCTAACTGTATCTTATATACGCTTTGTCATCGTATACCGCGGTTTGTCGACTCTCTCCTTTTCTACTCCCTGATACATCGTCTACTTTTTCGTCACAATGGATACAATGAACGTTTCGTCTTCTTTCAAAGACTTTGTTGCCAAAAGATCGTCTTCATTCTCACACCAGAGAATAATTTATTGTCCGTTATTCATTGAGTCGACGAATCTCTTCACGTTATTATGAAAACTTCTAACTCGTACAGAGAAAGAAATCACGGAGAAGAGTTTCATTGTTTTTGAGTTCCATAGAAACGGATTCACAGATTTATATAAAAAAAAATGAAACAAAATAAAAATTGAGATGAAAATTCTCCTGTCGTGAAAGTAAATCAAGTTTTGCTTGGAGAGATGTATTTATGAATGCACAGAGGAGACGCAGACCACATATTTCCTTGAAATTTCTAAATATTCACATTGAATATATCTCATTCGCGTTTACGCTGTTTACACAAAGAGAGTATCATATGTTATGAGTTATCACATTTATAAGTATGTTGTGGACAGACTCGGATCCTGAAATCGCAGGTTTTCAAAGTTGCAACTGTCTATACCATTAAATAATATGATTTCCCCATATTTTTAATAATTGTGAGAAGGTATCAATCTTCAGAAGATTCACTTTTTTGAGGGGAATGAGTATTGGATAATATTACATTACACTTCGTATTTTATGAATCATTTTAGAATCAGTGAATAGATTATTTTTAACCACGATCTAATTTAATACACTAAAACGTGGATAAGTTGTTGCGTGCATTATTATTCGGAATTTTGAGAAACACGCGATGGATTATAAAGAAAGAGGATCGTAGAAAAAGATGAAAGGGGAGATTGTAGTACCCCTTTGGCTCTTTGAAGGCTACCGTAACATTGACTGTGTTTGTGGTTGCTGCAAGCCTGTCAACTGATCGATAATTTGTAATTGCCGTTCAAAATGTATTATTCATATTCCTATATTTTTCACAGACAGATATTTATCATCTGTATACTTGCGTATGCAAATTTTTCTTTGTGAATAGACTGGTAGTAGTCAATAGTCGGCCAATAAATCCATGAAATTAGACAAATCTATGTATCTTCGATACGAAAAACCGCACTAGATTTTACAAGACTAATTAAACTTGTTAGTTTACGTAGGACTCAGTCACGATTTCGAATATGCCGTTCAATGATATTCTAGCAGTATTGTCAATACATCGATGTATTGATTGCAGTCACGATAGAGATGTACCTTTCATTATTAATAATTATGAAAGTAATTACGGGGGTTGGACAAATTGAGGTCCATACATCAAAATTCCATAAGAAGCGACCAGTGCTTTGGTTGTGAAAAACTTGTATAGTGTTCTTAATAAAAATATGCCTCTACTATCAAGAAAATATTACCTATGACAGAGTGTGGATTGGATTTTCTCTGTCTATTTTTATGAATATACACATTTTTCAACAATTAATGATTGCTTTTAATGAAACTCAAGCTAGCAAACAGGGTCCAGCGAACAGCGTGCATCAAGCTGAGCTAATCTATGTTTAAATTTTCCTAAAATACGCACGGAAAAAAATGTTTAGATCTATTAACGAGTTTTTAGCTATCATAGCTAGATATTTCGTTGCAGCAGCTAAAATTTAGCTGGTACAGCTAAACATTGTTTTCCGTGTGTATTCTTGTATAAATGACAATCAACTAAATTCATAGGAGCAGATTTTATCACCACTTTACAAGGAATTACATTCCACAAGTCTTCTAATCTCACTTGGTTAGCTTCTACTTCATATCCTCAGGGTCGTCTTTCATTGCTTCAAGGCCCTGGGCCGACTTAGAGTGGAGGCCCATGTGAGGAGACGTAAAATCTTGAAATTTTTCAAAAATCACTCTAACGTTGATCATTATGATTTTTTTTGAAAATAAGTATTGATTGAATTTCCACTTGTTCGTATATCTAGAATTAGTTTCGTTTTAAAAATAACTTGATTTCATTTTGTTTAAATAACCTTTTTAAGAAAATATGTAAAAATCTTATCGATTCTCTACGGAGAGGCCCCCCCTTTTGCAGGAGGCCCTGGGCTCGGGCCCGGTGTGCCTTGCCTTAAAGACGGCCCTGCATATTCTTCTACGGTTTTTCGAAATTTGATTGGAAACTCTGTACAGTTAAATCTATACCAAAAGATAATTTCTAGCGAATTTTTCCACATGAGCCCAGGGTTGAGAGTAATTCAATTAAAACTCAATTCAATTGACGTTCAATTACACGGAGAGAATAATCCATTACTTTTTCATGTAAGATACAATATTTTTTACTGTGCTCCATATCAACGCAAGACCCAGTTTTGATTTTCATGGTGATTTATATTTCCACGCAGTAAAATAGTTCCCCATAAGAATTATATGTACGTTTTCCAATTCACACAGCAAAAATTCCTATGGTGAAATTCAGAAATTCATGGATTTTCAGGGAAATTTCTTATTCGGTAAATATTGTACTGGACATAATTTTAAATTACAGTGGAGTTCTCTAAAATTGGATGAACACACCATAATTTTTCTTGTCAATTCCAATCTGGTCCGTGAATAGTGATTTACCACAGTAATTTCAATTGTATTTTTCACCCCGTGTACACGGAGAAAAAGGAATTCGCTGTAGCAGCGAAATCTACTTTTGCTGGGTTCCTTTTGCCAGAGCAGCAAATTTTTTGCTGTGACAGCAAACTATTCGCTGTTCCAGCAATCTTGTTGGCTGCAACAGCGAATTTTTAGCTGTGGCAGCAAAAAATGTTTGCTATCCCAGCAAAATTTGTTTGCTATTCTGTATATAATACTGAAAATTTGCTGGCGGAGCAAACGTTTTTTGCTGCCACAGCTAAAAAATTTCTAGGTCAGCAAAAAATTTTGCTATTCTATATATGGTACCTGGATTTGCTGCGTCAGCAAATTTTTTCTCTCCGTGTAACAGTTGGAGTTGAATTCTCAATTACACATTTTTTCAATTCACAATTGAATTTAATTCTCAATGAGGAACTTTTGCAATCAACAATTGAGTTTCCTTCAAATCACAATTGAATTTCATGCCTAATTGAATTGTCTTTCACTTGACAATCAAATTCAATTTTTAATTCAAAGATCTTCCAATTAATAATTACTTATCATTCTCAATTCTAAGTGTTCTCAATGGATAGTTGAATTTAATTCTCAATCAGAAACTTTCCCAATCAACAATTGAATTGAATTCTCAATTGAGTTTTCTTCAAATCATAATTCAATTTCATGACGAATTGAATTGTTCTGCAATGAACAATTAAATTCAATTTCTCATTCAAAGTTTTTCCAATTAACAATTGAATTCCATTTCTAATTCACATTTTATTATCATTCTCAATTAAAAGTGTTTTCAATCGACATTCTAAGAATGATCTAAACCTTCCGTATTCTCATCATTGAAAAAAAAAAATTCGCTGTGTGAGCGAAAAATCTTTCAAACAAGCCGCTTTGAACTTCAATCATGAGAAGTCCTGAAGCTGTCCGAGATACATTCTAAATTTTTAACACAGGTTTGTATTAAGCCTGAATTCTGAACACAAAGTTATTCTGCGGATACTAATTTTTGTTCTGAATTCAAAATTCCGGCTTTGAACATAGCTTCAAGAACGTGTACTGACCAAAGTCAATATAGGAAAAATACTATGAGAATATCGTGTAAATGATTGATCATACTGTTTTTTGTGTGGTTTGAATTTATATTATTGCAATCCATATTTTTATCAACAGATGATCATAATTTTGGAATGGAAAATTGTAATAATTGAGCATTAAAATTGAGGATTGAATTTGATTGTTAGTTGAAAAAACGTAAATTTGGAATTCACTTGATTTGTTAATTTGAAAAAACTTTGAATTGAAATTTGAACTCAATTATTGATTTAAAAAACTTTGAATTCAGAAAAACATTTACTAGTTGATTGAAAGAAATTCCCACTCCGAATTGCATTTAGTTTTCAGTTGGAAAAACGTTGGAGTAGGGATTGTATTCAATTGTCAATTGAGAATTCAATTCAACTGTTAATTGAAAAAGTTTCAACCAAGAATTGAATGCAATTGTTGATTAAAAAAATTCAATTAAGAATTCAATTCAATTTTTAATTGGACCAACTTTGAATTAAAATTTAGACTTCATTGTTAATTGAAAACACTTTGAATTAAAGCTAAATGTAATTGTTACCTAAAATAAACTCCGGTTGAGAATTACATTCAGTTCTCCATTGAAAAATCATGAATTAAAAATTGAATTTAATTTTTGATTGAAAAAACTAAATTTAATTGATAATTGAAAGGAATTGCGGTTAAGAATCACATTGAGTTTCCAATTTTTGAATCAAGAATTAAATTTAATTCTCAGTTGAAAGAGCTTTGAATGAGAAATTGAATTGAATTGTTAGTTGACAAGAATGTCAATTAAGAATTATATTGAATGGTTAATTGAAAAAAGATTCAATAAAACATTCAATCCAATTAGTTATGGAAAGATTTAAATTAAGAACCAAATTTGATTGTTACTTGGAAGAAATTCCAATTCAGAATTGCATTCAGTTATTGATTGGAAAACTTTGAATGAGGAATTCAATTCAATTGTTAATTGCAAAGGATTTCAATGAGGAATTGATCTCAATTGTAAATTGAAGAAAGTTTCAAGTGAGAATTAAATTTTTAATTGTGTTTTTCTTCAATCGCCATAATTGATCCTGTGTGAGCCATCATTATTGTTTACAATTCTTCTCCAACACATGTCACGGTTTCAGGCAGTTTCTCAAATGCAAATAAATTCTTTCAACAATGTTATTCAAATACTATAACCCAGATTTTCTATTCTTTTCGTAATAAATGTCTCTATCAATAGCTCAATAAAAATTTTGAAGCACCTATGAAAACATAAGGACATTTCAGTAATGTAATTGCCTAGAATTTCTCTCCTCAGTTCTCATATTTTATGGATGGAGAATGAACATTCGTACCGGAATGATTGACAGAGAGAAAAATCTGTAATTTTCTAAAAGAAATGGAGTTACTTCATTTTCCTGGTTCTCACGTCAGTTAAAGTTACACATTTTCAAGCCGTACAAAATATTCATTCAAATTTAGACCATGTTTGTGATCTAATTTGAATAAAATTTTTCAAGATAACTATGATTTTTCACATGCTCGTAATGAAATTGCATGAAGTTGTAATGGAGTAATTCAATTTCGGACCTAGAAACTTGATTATATACCCTTAAGGCGAACTACAACTTCTTGCAACGTTATAACTATCTCGCAGAATTGCACTGTTAAATGGCAGAAGTTGATGCTCACCCTCGAACCCGTCATGGATTGTACTTGAAGTTGAATCGAGTGGATTTGTATGAATAAATTTCTATGTGTCTGTATGGGAACTAATGAGCATGAATAAAGATTGGGTTCGAACATATAAAATGTATCACGTACGTTCTGAAGTTTTGAGAGTGAGATTTCACTCTTCAGCCAGCCAAAAAGGAGCCTGTCGAAATTTCGAGTAATCGAGAAATTTCCACTCTTTTAGAGTGATATCCTAAAGTTTAAGGTTAGAAACTCTCAGCCACTCAAATTCTGGAGTCAATTTTTCATTCTAAAAGAGTGAGGGTTCACTCGAAACGAGTGAAAATTCCACTCGAAGCGGACTGGCTCACTTCTGAAACTTAGTGGAGTGAAACACGTGATTTTTCACTCTTTCAGATTTAGAGAGTACAACTTGTTAATCATACTCACGTTACATGAAAACTTGATGAACATTTAATCCACTTTCATGTAATTCTGCAAAAGCTTGAAGAAATCATTCGTCGAATGAAAATTCGACGAAATTCTTATGAAAATTTCTGAATTCAGTTAAGCCCTAGCCACAAAAATGCAAATCCGCCTCAATATTAGAACTTGCCTAATTTTGAATGCAGGATTTTCTTGGACTCTTGAAAACATTCGTTGCTGAACTGAGTATTTATCGAATTGTACGAAGATTCGCATCCAATTTTTATTGAATTCTTTTACACCGGCAGTGATATCAATGTTCGAACGGGATCGATCTGTTTTTTTTTCAGAATAAAATACTGAATTCTTATAGGGTTTGATAAAATGTAGATAGAAATTCGATATATTTTCTATAAAAGAGAATCGATTCTGTCCAGAATTTACATCACTACATACAACATCTAAAATAACTATAATGATAGAATCTATTCATTTATTCGTCCCAGAAGTCCAAACGTCATATGGATTGAAAATCGGTGCAACACAATTTCAAGTCAATTAAAACGCATGGATGCCTGTGAAGATTCGCATAGCAGTGTTCAAGTTAATTACAACGCATGGATGCCTACAGAGACCAAATAATCCGACTAATTGCATTTGTGATATCACGAGTGTTCTGTGTAATTCTGTAAAATTCTCTTGAAAATTATTAGATTTTTGTCGCACGATTTATTCATGAACCTATTCCTCGTGGAGAACTTATATCATGATTGGACTTTAGGCTCCAGTTTCGTTATCAAGATCTCATTTGAGCAAATGGATATGGGAATGGTGTGCTTGTTCTATTCAGAATTATGAACCAATGTTTGTGTAGAATACAGCTGATGAAATTCGAACTTATTGTGATACAGTATATTAGGGTTGGTTTTAAAAGGGAGTTGAATGGGACTTCAAAACATCCGTGGTAATCATCTGACGTACTTTGCTAATTAGGGATCATTATGAAGCGTCATTAGAAAACGGCAAAACGAGTTATATTTATTCTGCTCATTCAAACGATTACGGAACCCCACTTGTCTCACAAATAAAGTTACAAGAAGGGAAATCCAAAAAATTCTGATCAGATTCTTCTGACTATCCGAAGCAAGAAACGGTATTAACTCGGTTTGAAAGGGTGAATCAAAATGTTGCTTAATTATTTGTGTCGATGCTACATCGTTTGATGAAAATTCGGATGAAGTTTGGACTTGAAACAGCGGAAATAGATTGACTGTCTTGAAGGGCGAAAGGTAAAAAAGTGGGAAAATTCGTCGATAAATGCGAAAAGATAAAATATTATTCCTGATCAGGAAATATAATTTTTTTCCTTATTCTCCATAACTAGCATGCGTCCTGTCACCGTTGCGTTTTTCTTTCAATTTTTCCCAACACAACTTTCTGGGCACCACTGGCAGCAAATACAACAAAACCATCAGATATCACCTTAATGCTGGCGGCAAAGTCGGTATAAGCACTCGACAGCAGTGCGTTTCATAAATATTGTTTATTGGTGAGCAAAAACGCTTGGCTTGTCGTACGCAGAAGTCATAGTTTTTGTTCTTGATGGCAGTCGATTCTCAGCAAAGCATGGCTCGCGCTATACCTCTCTCTTCTTTCTAATCATTCTCCACATTTCCCTCGTTTTCCCGTATTGTTCCTTCTTTCTTTTGTATTTTGCTTTCTTCTGTTTTGAGTATTGTAGAATTTCTAGTCGGTGTATACCAATGTTGGCATTTGTATTGGTATATTCAGGCCACCATTTATTGAAAACGATCAAACTATAGGTACAAGAGGGCGAGAAAATACAGCATTGTTGTGACGATGCACAGTAGTTATTCATAAATTTCACGACTTGAACCAATTTCAAGAAATTTTTCCCTCAGGATTCTTGCAAATATATTTAAAAATATGGATGAGTCTTTTGCAATCAAGACATCCCGACGATAGTAAATCATCGTACCCTTGGAGGTGTGAAGGAAATTCCTATAAATACCGTATCCCTTGTTTTTATATTGATTATACACACATATATACATGTATTTTCATTTTATATTCAACTTTGTACGGATCGTACAGCTCTTTGGTATGTCAGTACATTCATATCGAAGTATGATTACTCGAACCCAGATCATCTTCGCATTTCAATATCCTTAGGAGGTGATGTAATCGTTGGAGCAAAGTCTGTACTTATATATATCTATGGATATGGACATATATCCGCGAAGAATATCGTAGATTTCCGCATCATCCCATCCAGCATTATCTCACTCCCTTCTTTTATACATTAGAGTGAGACTCGGATATATTTTCTCTTCTCTGGAAACTTACATCTTAGAAATACGGGATTCTTCTTCGTCGTTTGAACGTTAGATATTGTACCGATAAAAGTTCTTTCGTACTTTCAATCTCTCTTCAGTGCAGAATAAGAACTCTTTGTCCCCTTTCGTTTCGCTAAGTATCTTATATACGCCACCACATAGCTGTGTATGTATATAAAGTTATGTACGTATGGTTATTTTTGTTTTCAAAGCGATTCATCTCCCGTCCACGATCTCACCGCTATTGACGTTTCCTTTTTGCATCGGAGATAGGATTTTTCTCAGATGTTTACAGTATTGCTTTCTACGTAGAACAACTGAATGGACATAACTTGGAATACAGACGTAGGTTTTGTGCATTGTAAGATATCGTGGATTGAACTCTCCGCCATGAAATGCGCCGTTTACCTCACAATCATCATCAAGGATGATTTCTTCTTCCCTTTTACGCATACACGTATACACATAAATATGTATATATATATATATATATCTAAGGCAGCAATTTTTCCGTCCATGAAAATACATTCTACGCAAGTTCATAGAGACTTGTGATTTGCGTGGCATGTATGTTTCATGTCTATTGTCACGTTTCCAATATATATTTCATAACTCCAGAGACATTTTTATTGTTCTCATGAGAATGCGGAGCAATGCATTGTTCAGATCGAAATCAAGATCAGGCGTGATATATTGCAAGGTTTCAAGAATTTCAAATATACGAGTAATCGTATCTTGGACGCGTGACAGAAAAATTTTGATGTTACCGATCCATGCTGCGATATAAGTGTATGCACCAAGTTGAGTAGAATTTTATATCTTATTAGAATTGATCAGCTGGATAAATTCTTATTATCGAAATGAAAATTCTAAATAGTAATTTGTTCCATCTTCTCACGGAAAGAAAGGATTAGTTGAAATAACTATTGAACTTGTACGCGTATATAGCCCCATTTTTTTCCGTTAGAACAATTTTTTTTGTTGATTCAACCAATTTTTTTGGTACAGTCGACGCTCGTTGTGTGTCCGTTTCCCTCAAACGAGTGTTGAACATCGCCCCCACCATAGTATAAGAAAGATTTTTCTTCTCAAACGTTTTTTAGTTGTCCATGATAGGAATGGACAACTAAAAACTTTTCAATGATATAAAAATGTTGTGAGCCATTAGAGAGGAGGATAATGATTATCAATCAATTTATAAGGTCAAATGATATACAAAAATGGAAAATATTAGTGAGAAAATAATACATTTACGTTTCCACGTTAGTTATCAACGGTTTGTGTTCATTCTACGCACTTTCTGCTATTGGACCTTTAAAGACCGTTTCTACGCTTGGAACCATAATCCCCCAACCCCCTCAAAGGTGGACACACAACGAGCGTCGTATATTCAAATTATTTTTAATTGTTTAAATCAATGAATAAATTTGTTATTCTAGACTGTTAGAAAAATCAACCCATGTGGAAATGGAAACACGGGCTGCTACTGGCTCACTACTGTTGCCGGAGGTGCCAGTACTGGCAAATCTAGAACAACCATTATAAGGCCAGTTGGATTGCCAGTACTGGTAACGGAGTTGGAATGATAATGCCATTTTACATAAGGGCCGGTATAATATCCCGAGTGGAAATTATCATACGGCCAACCTGACATTTGGTGAGGACCTAACAAGGTCATCCGAAATACGGTATACCTGCTGAAATCCTAATCAGGATTGGATGTGGTTGCCCTACGTAGGGATGAGTCCATTTGATCCTAATTAGGTTTCCCTTAAATTATCCTAGAAGGTTGAAATAGGGTTTCATCGCTGTGATCTCATCAAGACCTTGTTAGGTTATCCAAAGATTATGAACATATACGAGGTGTGTTCAAAAAGTGAGGTGACTTTGTATTTTTAAGAAAAAATATTTATTTATTTATCAATATTTATGTTGCCCCTTCAAAGTAATCCCCCTCAGATACAATACACTTATGCCAACGGTTTTTCCAATCCTCAAAGCACTTCTCATAGGCACTTTTCGGTATAGCCTTGAGCTCTTCCAGCGATGCAGTCTTTATCTCTTCAATCGTTGCAAATCTCCGTCCTTTCATAGGTCTCTTTAGTTTTGGGAACAAGAAAAAGTCACATGGGGCCAAATCCGGTGAATATGGTGGCTGAGGCATGATTGTGGTGTTGTTTTTGGCCAAAAAATCTCTCACAAGCAAAGATGAGTGAGCAGGGGCATTATCGTGATGCAAAAGCCATGAATTATTTTTCCACAATTCTGGACGTTTTCTTCGTATTGCTTCTCGCAAACGGCGCATAACTTCAAGATGATACTGTTTATTGACCGTACGACCATATGGTAAGAACTCCTGATGCACCACGCCATGGTAATCGAAGAAAACAGTGAGCAAAATTTTGACATTTGATCGAACTTGGCGTGCTTTTTTCAGTCTTGGCTCATCTGGGGTCTTCCATTGGGACGATTGGACTTTGGTTTCGACATCATAACCATGTACCCATGATTCGTCACCAGTTATGACCCTTTTGAGTAAATCTGGGTCGTCGTTGACGTCATTCAACAGTTCTTGAGCGATGCTCATGCGACGGTTCTTTTGGTCAAAATTTAGCAATTTCGGAACAAACTTCGCTGACACACGTCTCATGCCCAAAACGTTAGAAAAAATTTCATGGCACGAGCCAAGCGATAAACCAACATCCTCAGCAACTTCTCTGATAGTGATTCGACGATTTTCCAAAACAATTTTCTTCACTGCTTGAACGTTCTCATCAGTTGTTGACGTGCTTGGGCGTCCAGAGCGAGGCTCGTCATTGGCATCTTCCCGGCCATCTTGGAAGAGTTTGTACCACTTGTAAACATTCTTTTTACTCAGAACAGTTTCACCGTATGCTACTGTCAACATTTTGAGTGTTTCGAAGCACTTTATTTTATTTTTTACACAAAATTTGATGCAAATCCTTTGATCCATATTTTTCGATAGCAAGGAATCGCCGAGCACGCAAAACACTTATAACCTTCACGCCTCTCACAACCAAACAAAAAATGCTATACACTTGAAACTTGGTACAGATGTTCGGGAAGAGTGTGCCAACATAACAAAACAAAAAAACCGATAATCGAAAGTACGTTGCCCGCGAAATTTGAAAAGTCACCTTACTTTTTGAACACACCTCGTATGTTTATAATGTACAGTTTAGAAAAGTGAATGCGAAAATGTCTTAATTTTAGATCGTATACTCCTTGGTGAAATAAGTTTTCTCTAAATTAGGAAAATATTTCTGAACAAATGTCAACTGTGCATATCTTTCAAGTTAGATCTCTTCATGTCGAATACAACATTTTTGGGTTGTGAATTTCCTGTTCATATCCCAATTTAAATTTATTCTGGAGGTTTTGGTATGGGATTCCGCATCAAATCCTCATTAGTCTTGCCTCATAAGGTCCTTATGTTAGCAAAGCGTGACATGACTTGTCAGGTCCTGACGAGGTTGCCTTACCAGAACCTGGGCTGGATCAAAGTTGACCTGATCTGGTCCATGGGATGAATTTTTAGTCGAGATATACCACCACAGCGGTAGCGATATTTGATGTGAGCCTGCTATGGTAAAACTCTGGCATTGCAACAGGATCAGTTGTTTTGCCACAGCTGGATGAGAAATGACAAGGAGTCGAAATGATGACATCTTATGTAGAAATTCAAACCCGACCCAGTACCGGCACAGTACCGGTAATCGGAGTTACCAGGAGTGATCATATTTCAAGTGAAAAAAAAATACATTAAATTTGAACTTTGAAAATCTGAATGATTCATTGTTCTTATTGTCGTGATCGGAGAAAGGCACTTTGCAAGTGATGTTTTGAAGTTCACTGAGTGAGGATTGAACCCGGGTCCTGCGAGTGAGAAACTGAGTCTCTATCACATCAGCCGATCTCCCAGTTGACGACGAATCACTCAAATTGCCATTTATTGTAATGGGACCGTTGAAGTCATACAATTCACCATAGATTCCGTAGTGGAATAAAGTCCTACCAATGCTGGCACATTGCCGTCTTTCAAACATATTGAATGATCATAACAACTCTGACTCAATGCTGGCGCGATTTCGGCTCATTACAACAGCTGAATTGCCAAGATCGTGATTCTAACGTCAGTTGACTACCGATTCTATAGTCAGCCAGAGTCCTATCAATACTGGCACATTGTCATCTATCGAACATATTGAATGCTAATACTAACTCTGACTCAATACTGGTGCAGTATTGTCTCATCAAAGTAACCGTGTTATTGGAAAGATCAGTGGAATCCCTATCCACTACCTATTCCGTATTAGAATAACGTTGCATCGATATTGGTGTCGTATCGTCTTTTTTTCGCATTTCACCATCCAACCAACTGTGATTCGGTACTAACGCGGTTCCGTTTCTGTACGGTCTGGCTATTCTCCGAACAGTATTAATTCGATACCAGCTCAAGACCGTCTGAACACGTGAGCTAGTATCGTCTGAAATTCGGCGAACATTTGGCGCCAGTTGGAAAACGGTAATGATTCTGAATGGGCACAGTTGTTTCTGCTGAAGCCTGGTAAATTCAATTTTGCCAGTACCGCGCCATTTGTCAACTCTGGCTATTTCCAAATGGGACTATAAAACTTCATGACATGGATACCAAGTTTTTTACCCATCAGTGTTACAAAATTTTGTATAATGTCAACACATGTGGTCATATCTGTTTATATCATTGTCAAAAAATTTAATATCAATTTTAATACAAAATTCTGTGTCATAGTTGGTTACGAAATTGAATATCATTTTTGATACAAGATTTCGAATTATTTTTAACAGTGCCACGAACTAAATTGGTCTATATGCGCTTACAAGTTGAATAGTTATTTCGACTAATCTTTTTTTTCCGTGTTCGCTGCGGTGGTTTTTTTCCAGAATTTGGTGATATATTTTTTTGGAATTTTGATTTGAAATTAAGACACGTGATTTGAAACTTTTTTCTTTATATTTTCGGTTTTTCCCTTCAACGTGCACTATAGTTTTATAGCAACAATACTGTAAATTTGTCCAAGGCGTCCAATCCGAGTTGTATGATTGAAATAACACAAAGTGGTATTAAAGTTGACACCACATGGGTAACGCTACTTTTTTCCAGAATGTGTATGAATTCACATTATGGGAGTATATATATACATATATGTTATTACTGGAATAACATGATATGATATTCTGTGGAAAAAGAGTACAAAACGTGTTTAATTTTCAATAATATTTTCATGATACCGAAGGTATGTTTTCATAGAGATACTCGACGTTCAAGTGGAGAATAAATACATATTTTACATACGATTTTAACATCAAAGGTGTATATAATCTACTGAATATCTATTTTCAAAATACTCTTTAATGTATTTGGTATACAACACTGTTAGAAATTTCCGATTGAACTTCCAATTGAATGCAATGGAAGCAAAAGTTATTCACGTGACTGAAAAATTTATTGAAATTTGAATTACATCTGAATGAAATTTCAGTAACGAAAATATATACTATATATGTATGACATAATATAGTAAAAATTTGAAATTTAGTTACGTGTAAATGGCATCTTATTTCAATTACCACGAATTGGAAATTTCATTTACAAACGTACTTCAAAAATATATTAAATTTGAAGACATTCCTAACAGTATATGAACCCACCAATATCAAAATCAGGCTTCCTACGAAGTAAATGGCTGTAGTTAATGTGATAAATATGAAATGTCTTGGAAGATTTACAATAGATGGAAACGGTGAGCTGACGGTTATCGGTAGTCAAACGAATATTATTCGTGATAGCAAGAAGAGTAGTTTGGATTGAGAGGTTTTTTATATACCTTTATGAAGAAAGAATATAGAGAGAAAAAGATGGAGTGGAATGAAAAAAAAAACAGTGAAGGAGGAGAGAAAAAAGAAGAAGTAACAGCAAGAAGTGTGAAAAAAGGAATAGAACGAAATGAACGATAGAAGTACAGACGAAGAAAGTGAGAAAGAAAAAAAGATTAATGAAACGGAAGAAGATAAGTGTTCGAAATAGACAGCCAATATAAAATGAAAGGAAGAACAAATGAAAGAAATACAAAGGAACAAATGCAACAACAGTGCAACGTAGCAGGAAAGATCTATCTGGTTCACATGCGAGGGATGTTAGTAGTACATTGAGAGCATAATGCAAGAGTATGGAAAGTACTGTTGAGATCCTAATGTTTGAATATTGTTTTAACACATGAAAGGAACACTATTTCCCTAATGTTCGGATGTTGTTGAGGATACTTATGTCAAAAACTTTTTAAATCCAGCTTCAATTCTCATATAATTCCGGGATTATTCGAGATCCTAAAGTGACAATGCACGGAAAAAACTGTTTAATAGAATTCACCAACGAGGGTGGTAAAATACGGCACTCTTAGAATTTCTGTTAATATTTACTAGAACTGCAGTCAAATCTACTACCGCGGTAGTAATTTTAACTGCGACCATCGTAGATTTTACTAGAACTCTTATAAATATTACGAGAAATTCTAATAGTGCCGTATTTTACTGGACGCGTTAGTAAATCTTATGAAACATTTTTTTCCGTGTGTGCTACTGTGATAGATTTTTAAGAATTCTCCCCCTTGGCATTGAATTTTTCAGAAAATATGACCGGGTATTTTCTGCTTCTGAATGGATCAACGAAATTGATAAATCCCAGACGTCCTATAGTTGATAATCAACTCAAGACAAAGTCCACTTTCAAAATAATCCGAATGATCCATGCATTATTTCTGTGAACAGTCATTAATAGATCTACGACTCCAGAATAGGTCAATGTATTCTAATCCTGGGATTGGTGTTCAATTATTCAACCGGTTTGTTGAATTGCTCGTCATTTCCGTAGATTACAATTACTTGAAATGAATATGAGATGGGAAAATTGAATGCCATGACCAATTGATCGTTTCATACCTAAAAAGATCTAATCTGCATTGCGAAAAGCGTCTTGAATTTCGAAGATTTCAGTAAATTATTTACCCCTACACGGAAAGACCGGTTCTTTTAATATTTAGAAAAATGACTGTCAATTTAGGGAAAACGAGGGTCGCTGAAAAATATTCGCAGTGAGTCTACTAAAAATTCGTAGTCAATGTATTAACAATTGATAGTTTTACTGTGGGAAATACCAATGAAACTATCAACTTTGAATATTTTGACTACGAATTTTCGGTAGACTCACTACGAATATTTTTCAGCGATCCTCTTTTTTCCCAAATTGACAGTCATGTTTCTAATCGTTGATAAATTCTTTCGAAATATTAATAGACCCGGTCTTTCCGTGTATTAACCCATGTAGGCATTTCTATGTTCTGCCGATTTTCATGATGAAATTCAGCTTGGGGCAAAGTTGGCAGCCACTGCTTGGTAAGCTATACGTAACCAATATTGGTTATCATTCAGAAACAAGTTGTCCAATCAGTGTAGATCGGTGAAAAGATTTTATGAATCATCGTAAACCGAAGATCTCATCACATCTGGGCCATCCTTGTTCTAAGATTGCACCAAGCCAGAATAGTTCCCAATTTGAAGCTGTGTTAACCCTGAGTGCACATTGAGTGAAGTTTGTACTATGTGCGGACTGTTCTTACATCAAATTCATAATTCATGCTTGACTGAATCTTGGCACAAGATTGAGCCAAGCTCAATACATCATTAGCAATATAAAAAACATCAACTTCATCCAAGACATATTCATGACACCGTTGAATACTGAGTTATATTTCAAATGGTGATGATTTTTTGATGCTATCGCTAATCAGCATGTACAAAATGAATACGAATTTACATTTATACTCGAATAGAAATTCAATCGGCTTAAACCAGCGTTTGATTAAGACTCGACTAGGTCCTAAGAGGTGCACACGCTGGATTAACCCGATCAAATGTGACTGAATTTCCAGTCGGGTATTTACAACACGACTCTTGAGGAACAGATATAGCGGCATCTGTTCATATCAAAAGATGAAAATTTATAGAATCAGTTCTGTATGCTATCAGATCCCACCAGGTCTGATCAGATTCATTGGGATCCGACTAAATCTGACCAGATTTATTTGAGTTCATCCCTAGTAATATATAGATATTTGTGGAATTAAGTCCATGTCGAATCAGATCTGATTAGATCTGATCGGATCAAATATTGGATCCCATCGGATCTGAAAGGATCCAATCAAATTCGGTTAGGGCTGACCAGATTCGGTGGGGTTTATTTATATCAAGAAATGAATATTTTAGGAACCAAGTCCATGTCCTATCAAATGTGATCAGATGAAGTGGCAGATCTAATTGGATTTGAGCAGACCCAATACCCTAGTAGAAATGCTCTAGTTATTGACAAGTTTTGTAACGCTTAACTAGCCAAAAACTAGACGCTTGCAAGTGCCTCGTAGGGTTCTGGTGAAGTACTTGCCAGTGTCTAGTATCTGGCTAATTAAGCGTTACAAAACTCGTCAATAATTAGAGCATTTCTACTTGGGTAGGATCCAGTTGGATTCGATTAGATTGCAACCACACTGAGAAAAATGAAATGTGAAAATAACTTCTATTTCGTATATTTTTCACCCGTCAAATAATGAAAACTGAACCCAGCCTTCCAAAAGTGACAAGTACCTTTTCAGTGTTGAATTTCACCGTACATTCGGTTTGATTCGCCAAAAAGATGGCATTTATCACCTAGCTCATGGTAATAATAACAAAAAAGATAGTATTCATCACCTAACTCATGGTAATAATAACCAAAATAATGTATTCTTCACCGTCAAATACATTACTATATTGAAACATGATTTCTACAATGCAGATTTTTCTCAGTGCATTTCTCCACAGGTATTTAAACATTATTATATTATTGGCATGGAGTTGATTCAGCTTTGGGTCAGTATTGACCCAACAATGGGTCGAATTTGATGTAAGATTGGAACAATCTTGGTTTAGGTTTGAATTGACATACCCCGAGTGGAAAACAATTCACAATTGCATATAAATTATATGTAATTTTGAGATTTTTTCCACTCAGGACTCCCAAGCATGTTTCAATCAATTCTTCTCGCCAGTACCAGTCTTAAAGAAAAAGTTGCAGTAGAGCATGTGGGAATTGGCTTGAGGGGATACTAGTGCCGGGACGCTAGCCATTTCGTATTGGCTAGTTTATTCAAAACGTACTGGGTCAATTCGTACAAACTAAGTTTCTAAAGATTCCTCATGGCTTACAGAATCTTTGGAAACTCAGTTTGGATGAATTTATTCAATAGTTTTTGAATAAACTGGCCAATACGAAATGGCTAGCGTCCCGACACTAGCATCCATTTAAGAGGATAGGGTAACTGTGCCAATATTGCACCACTTAAGAACTCGCCTCCATTTCTTGGTATAGAAAATTGACGAAATCAACATCGCATGCCCACAAAATTCCTCTTGACTTATACAATCTTATCTCCATGATGAGATTGGGAGAACATAAAAAGTGAACTTGATAATCAATAAACGAATAATGGACAACGTTTCTCAAAATCCCACTTTGTGTGCTTAAATTGCACCATGTACACTTAACACGCCTACACTCAGAGGAAAAAATAGTCGGAATTACCATTGGGATAGTTGGGAAAGGACTCAACTATGACTGAGAAAAAGTTTCACTACTTCGTAGTTTAAATAACAATATTGATTGTAGAAATTACTATTTGGATCAGTTACGTTAACAATGAAACAGTTAGTGTAATCATTAAATAGCTAACTATTCATAGTTGAGTCGTTTCCCAACTATTACTATGGATTTACTATTTTCTTTTCTCTCAGTGTATATACGCCTTCAGATTATTTTGAGTGCAGGGGAATGTATCCAATCAAACGGTAGGATATTCCATCACTCAGATTCACCACTGTAAAATTTTATACTCACGGTTTTACTTGCCGTATAAAGGAATATAAACTCAACGTTTTATCAGCATAGGAAATCAACGAAAAATCAGACGAATTCACAGAATTTGCCGTAACTAATGTGAAACACACAGGAGCAAATCAAAACTCAGTGACATGATTGGATTGGAGTTCAAGTTCATGTTCCACTTGCGTAAAGGATTGTGCACGTTTCCATTTTACCGATACGCTAGTGGTGCAATTTAAGCAATGGTGTAAATTAGGCGCACTTCCCCTACCAGAGTTATCATCGGAGCAAGTTTTTTTGCAACAAAACACTCGAAAAAAAATCTTAAATTTCCAGGAATGATTCTTTGAGTCTTCATTTATGTCTGAATAGAGCCCGAATTTTGAATTTCGATTCTGGAATTTCACATCGATAAATCAGTTCCTGTCATGATACGAGGTGTGTTCAAAAAGTAAGGTGACTTTTCAAATTTCGCGGGCAACGTACTTTCGATTATCGATTTTTTTAATTTGTTATGTTGACACACTCTTCCCGAACATCTGTACCAAGTTTCAAGTGTATAGCATTTTTTGTTTGGTTGTGAGAGGCGTAAAGGTTATAAGTGTTTTGCGTGCTCGGCGATTTCTTGCTATCGAAAAATATGGATCAAAGGATTTGCATCAAATTTTGTGTAAAAAAGAAAATAAAGTGCTCCGAAACACTTAAAATGTTGACAGTAGCATACGGTGAAACTGTTCTGAGTAAAAAAATGTTTACGAGTGGTACAAACTCTTCCAAGATGGCCGGGAAGATGCCAATGACGAGCCTCGCTCTGGACGCCAAAGCACGTCAACAACTGATGAAAACGTTCAAGCAGTGAAGAAAATTGTTTTGGAAAATCGTCGAATCACTATCAGAGAAGTTGCTGAGGATGTTGGTTTATCGCTTGGCTCGTGCCATGAAATTTTTTCTAACGTTTCGGGCATGAGACGTGTGTCAGCGAAGTTTGTTCAAAATTGCTAAATTTTGACCAAAAGAACCGTCGCATGAGCATCGCTCAAGAACTGTCGAATGACGTCAACGACGACCCAGATTTACTCAAAAGGGTCATAACTGGTGACGAATCATGGGTATATGGTTATGATGTCGAAACCAAAGTCCAATCGTCCCAATGGAAGACCCCAGATGAGCCAAGACCGAAAAAAGCACGCCAAGTTCGATCAAATGTCAAAGTTTTGCTCACTGTTTTCTTCGATTACCATGGCGTGGTGCATCAGGAGTTCTTACCATATGGCCGTACGGTCAATAAACAGTATTATCTTGAAGTTATGCGCCGTTTGCGAGAAGCAATACGAAGAAAACGTCCAGAATTGTGGAAAAATAATTCATGGCTTTTGCATCACGATAATGCCCCTGCTCACTCATCTTTGCTCGTGACAGATTTTTTGGCCAAAAACAACACCACAATCATGCCTCAGCCACCATATTCACCGGATTTGGCCCCATGTGACTATTTCTTGTTCCCAAAACTAAAAAGACCTATGAAAGGACGGAGATTTGCAACGATTGAAGAGATAAAGACTGCATCGCTGGAAGAGCTCAAGGCTATACCGAAAAGTGCTCATGAGAAGTGCTTTGAGGATTGGAAAAACCGTTGGCATAAGTGTATTGTATCTGAGGGGGATTACTTTGAAGGGGACAACATAAATATTGATAAATAAATAAATATTTTTTCTTAAAAATACAAAGTCACCTTACTTTTTGAACACACCCCGTATATCATTTGGATTGTTATTAATATAAAAATCATGATCCCGACATTGATTATCCGCCGACAGGAACTGATTTATCGATGTGAAATTCCAGAATCGTGTAGTCCGTATGACTAAGCAGCTTACTCTACTTTATCACAAAGTGGCCCGCACGATGTGAAGCACTACTGGCAAATTATATAAAATGTGTTAGAAACTGTCGTCGACACTTAATCTCAATCGTTCAAGCGTGTGCACGTGATATTATACAACAGAATTGTGTGGGAGGAGAAAACAGGCTCATCATACCGCTATATGCATCTGATATCAAATTATCACTCATTTATAAAAAATATATCCAGCTGTTTTCCGGAAAGACTTTTGAATGGGTACCAAGGTATCATCATTATTGATATCATTTTATACTATTAATTCCCTTTCTCAAATTTCATTCATCCTTTGATGAAGTTTTCCTACAATTTTGCAAAACTTTCAAACGGTTCTATTGATTGAACTCGGCGTTGCAAAAGCACCCTTACATTTTTATTGAATTTCTATGGAATTTTTCAACTTGGAAGAATAGTTTCACACATTCCGTAGTTTGAAAACTTCTTTCATCTGTAGAAAATAATTCGAATAATAGTAATGAAGATAACTGACTACTGGAAGGATCCAGAATTCTCTTTCCTTCATAAGTCCTTTTCAACTCTATAAGATGTTGCCAAATACTGTGGGGAATTTCGGGATCAATATAGTACGCATACCTGCCTTCTCCGTGGAACCCTTTGTACCTGATAGGGATGTCTGAAAAACCAATATACCGCCATACAATATTGATGAATGGATGAAAGCAGTTGAAAGGTCTATACATCATATAATAATGATAATGGTATCGAAAGTAAGGAATGAATATTCAGTATAGGAAATTGAAGCTTTAATATGAGTCTTCTTTAGCATACTTTGATGTAATTAAAAAACGGTTTAAATTGTAATTACTCGTATCACGTTATATTGAATCAGGACATATTTTTCAAGATTGTAAGTTGATTGAATGGATGGAATTATTAAGGTAAAGTGAGTTACAAAAGTTATATCCTTGGATGAAAAGGTCATAAGACGTGCCTTTTCGTCTGGTTTCATTTAATATATATATGTATATGATGTTCATCTTATATGGATAAAAATTCACATTTACATATTTATCCAAAATGGCATGCTCAGTGTAAAATGGTATCAGATTTTGTTATCATTATAAAATTTATATATAATTATTTATCATTTATATACAAACTATATAAAAATACAAAATTCTGGCCTGGAAAATGATGTAAGAATTATGTACAAATTTAAAGTAACCCTTATAAAATGACGTACAAATTGCGTATAGACCTTGCCATTTTTTTTGAACGGGGAGAAATGCAGCTCGTGAATGGAATAATTTTAGAAGAATCTAAGGCTGTTTTTTAGTTTTCCGATACTGAGAAAATGATTTGCTTTTTTGTGGAATTTTCCTTTTCAAAAGGAATACAGTGGGCTCTTCGAATAGTGCCGGATGATGTCTTCCTCGCTCTATCGAGAGTAGGTTTTCAAATCAGAATGAGGTCCACGGCGCTATTCTCAGAGCGCACTGTACATCAGAATCTTGGGAATTAAATAGTAAAATTTTGAAAATTTTATTTGTTTTTCGACTTTTATTATGATTTTTGCCAACTGTATGTTTTTTCGTGTGCACTATTTATACAATTATATGACAATTCACATGGGAAGATACTTTTTTAATCCCGAGTATAGGGAAAATGGGAGTGAGGTGACGCACTTTCCCGCTTCTCTACAGCATAAAATAATACATCAAAGGCATTTTTCATGCAAGAAAAATACGAAGATCCAATCACAATCTTTAAATTTTCCTTGAATAAATGAGGTTTCATGTATTATTCCGTGCTGTAGTGGAGCAGGAAAGTGCGTCATCTGAACCTGATGTATTGTACGTGCACGGAAAAATTTACCATGTGGGATGATAACGTGTCGCTTCGAGTCTTTAAATAGAAATTTTTACACAATATATTGTAAAATAATTCACATCGTGAGAGGAAAATCTATTTTTGTCATATAATGTGAATTATTTGACAATATATTGTGTGCAATTTTTCATTTGAAAACTCAAAGCAACGCGTTTTCTTCCTGCATGGTAAATTTATCCATTTTATTTTTCCTGTGTGGAAAAGCGCTCCTTTGAAGAATACACTGTAAAGAAAAATAATTTAAATTTCCTTATACGCAGCAACCAGAAGATTCTGATCATTAGATAGGGAATCGATTTCCGATAAATGTATATGAAATTTCCCATAAATTTAACTAAAAATTCTTAACTTTATGGGATTTTTACTATCATTTTCCAGCAAATTTCCGGTAAAATACGGAAAATTCCTAACGTATGTATGGATAGATTACATCTCAAAAATGCTATCAAATTGAATGAGTTACGAATAGAGTAGAAGGAACTGCAAAAATTTTTGCAGGGATAAGTTTTTCAATTACGTCTATCTCTGGAAACCATGATATTTTCATGGCATTGATTCAATTCATTCTCAAATCGAATGAATTCGAATGGAATCAAAATGTCATAGAGATAGGGACATTTCTTATCATTGAAGGAGCTTTTCTAACATGAATTATTGCTAGACATATTCCAGTTTCGAAATTTATTCTTGTGAATTTTACAAGCAAAAGAATGTTCCCGAAATTTGATAAAAATTCCTGATAACTTTCGCAAGCCTTCTCCCATGGGGAAGTCATTTAATCAGAATTTGTGTTCCTAAACTACTTGACTACTTGACGGTATCTTCGAAACTTTGTTCCGTCAAGAAATGTTCCGTGGTGATTTTATAAAGAAAAATCTAGTTGAATATCAAGGAATCATCCATTATTACGAAGCGGAGAATCTTGGCGAATTTTGGAACTCGATAATTAATAATCGTCCCAAACTCAAACGTTTACTCATCAAACAAATTCAAATGAGAAGTAGCAGAGACGAGGAGGCCTATATTTCCATAAGTTCTGTGTGGAAACTTTCATGAAATTCTTATGTTCATCTCGATAGATTTCAAAGTGGAAAAGTGTCAATAAAGTTGATGCATTATTCACAAGACGTAAGACGAGAACAAATTCACACACCCACTTTTTCTTGAAATAATAATAAGAAGATGGGTTTTTATAGTTTCGCTTCGATCTTCATTCCGTAACAAGATCCACGCGTGAGAGATGTCAGGAGGGTAAATAAGTATTTCAACCCATCATTGCTGTCATCGTGGAAAACCATAAAATCGTAATGTGTTTCCCAACTGCGTTCAAATCAACTTCTGTTGCCGTAGCAAACGTATAACTACCTTCGCTATTAACAACCAGCAGCACAACTCGCCTTCATGTATGTTCAAAGTGCGCTTTGAGGGGACTAACTACACTGCGAATACTCGTGTAAATATTTATCGGTCGTGACTTGTAGCGAACGTGTAAAAGCAAATTGTACCAGACAAGTATGTAGAAATAAAAATAAGGAGAGGCAAGACGCGAGTCTAGAGCAACCACATCACTGATGCACGGTTGGTAAGAGGAGTATAAGCGTGTTTGAAATATCTGAATATTTTGAGAACGGGAAGGAAATATCGAGGGCTGGACGTGAGTGGTGTGCATGGACAATAAGAAACGAGAAACTAAGCCATTTGATTGACGTTGTCGTTGAAGAATCGCGGCTGATGAACATTAGCATTGGATATTTTATGTCGGAGAAGTTTCTAATTAACATAATCATTGAGATCATCAATTTCAAGAAGAAGTCTTCAAAAGGGATATAATATTTTCCACGAGTGCTGAAAATTGAAGTTTCATAGGATTCATTCGATTGATTCCGAATATCCTCTCTACGTCTGAACATACCGCAACTGGATACTTGGCTTCATTCGGTACTTCTTCTGTTCTCTTCGCTACTCGTTGACACCATCTACCCGCTTTGTATTCTACTTTTTTTTTTTTTATTTTCCTCGTCTCACCCTAGGCTTGGTGATTCTCCACTCCCTCTTGCTCTCCCATTTTTCTTCACTATCATTGCCAATTTTCTACCCCACGTATCCTTTCAAAACATGATTTATCATCAATATCATTGGCATTATATCATAATAAGGTTTATTACGGCATGCTTTTTACAGAAAAGCAACAGAAGATAATTCTTTTACAAAAAGAGAACCGTGGAGAAATATAGCAAGGAGCCGTAATGCTTCGGTTATTTCCAATTTTGTTGTTTGCACTGTTCAACTAATGTTCATCGTCGTACAGATGATATATGTTTCTCGTTAGAGCATTATCAAATTTATAGGGAATTTGTTCACAGGGGTTTCAATGAAAAGTTAACAAAAGTCTCATCAGAGAATAATTCAATACCCCTAGTAAATGTTTTATTACGAAAATGTTTTTACATAAAAATGTCAATTTTTGAAAGAGGGATTGCATTTTAAATATGTGGAAAGAGTTAAATCATGATTGTGAATTTTGATATTTATTACATTTGCTGTAATCCATGTAAAGCGATGTCTAACACCCTATGGAATAATCACATCATCTCTGTTGAATAAGTGAGTCGCATTGATTGCAAACTGGGAGCAATGATGAATACGTATAAAAATGTTTGTTGATATTCCTTTCACTACGTGACATTCAATTACTGTACACTTTCGTGGAGGATATGATGAATATGATCCTGGAATAAAACACCGCACATAAGCCCCGATCAATAACTATAATAAAGCATATCCCTTGAAAGTGTGATATCATCGGTATGATATGTTTTACGACCTCTGCAGAGGCACATTTTAAAATTCACCCCTGAAGCGGGCACAATCATATATTCCGGTTGAGCATATTTAGATATCATCGAGGAAGAATACTGCAATTTGTAACATCAATTTTTCACTCTCCTCTCTTGAATAAGTATGTATTATGCGTAAGTTTGGATGAGAAAAATCATCGTATCATCTCATCAATATTATCTGAAATTTTATATTTTGGTAAAATTGTAAATTAATCTTTGTTATTAATAGATAATTTATTATAAATCTATTCATCTTTCAACAATACGAAGCGCTTGAGTGCTCTCAATGATGCGTATTCCAGGTGTACGAAACATATTTGTCTCATGAACTGTAGATGCTGTTACACAAAGTAAACAAGCAACTATGAAAAATGGCAGACATATATTACTCACATTACGAAAAATTCGACTGAGAATAACATCGGTGTTCTTGAGTTTTATGAAAAGGGACGCATATTGTTCTGAAGCGTGAGGTAAACTTTACTTCAGTGTTCAGAACGAAATGTTCATTTCAAATAAATTTGTTCATTGATATTTAGTTGCAATTTAGCTAGGATAACTAAATTTTAGTTCTTGAAAGTGGAGAATCTTATCTCAACGCAGGGTTCTTTATAATAAAAATATGTCACACGCTGCTGAAATTCACATTTCTTATCCCACAGTTGAATCCACTAAATTTCTATTGGAATATGAACTTGGTTAAGGTTTAATTGAATTAGTTGAAAAATTTATTTCACTATAAACGAAGTTCATTCTCATTCCTGGAAAAAGAACTTGATTGGAAGTGTTGAAAACAAAATAGAAACAAATAAGAGTACATTGAGAGACAGATTGAATTGTTTCAGCTAAATTTTAACTGGCCTAAAAAAGTCAAAGTCTAGTTTTCTGGAATATGGATGGAACAATTCATTCAAGGGACATCACAAATTTAGCCGCAATGAATAAAACTTATTTGGATGAACCAAATTTTCGTTTAAGATCACTAAATTTTTTAAATGTCTAATATTCAACTGAACCCTTGTTTTCAGTGTGAGTAGGAATAGACTCTGAATCGTTTCCTAAGCGATTTGGGGCCCTTTCAATCTGCTTTCATCAGGGATCACGTGGAATTCTACCATATCTACTTGGATATATGTATATTAAATTCATTTTTAATTAATCATTTCTGTGCGCTCGTCTGAAATTTCGAGTGCTCTTGTTTTGTTTTTGTGCAACGCATTTTAATTATCTTGAAATATTTCAATAATAATCTGTTTTTGAAACTCAGTTTACAAATTATTATTTATTCTCATCTTATCCTGTTGTTCAAATTTTCAAACACAGATGAAGAAACAAAATTGTTATAATTATAATGACAATTACAACGAAGTGAAGGAGGAAATTCAATCGAAATTACAGATTCAGGGAGAAAATATAAGTCTGTTGAGATTCGCGGATGACATAGCTATATTGGCCACGAGTAGTACTGAGTTAGAAAATATTCTCAACACCATGAGAACAATATTATTGGAAAACTATTGTATGAATATAAATAAAGACAAAACAAAATTCATGATGTGTACAGCAGCGAAAACAGCTAAAAGAACGAGAATCAAAATAGATACCGAGACAATTGAACAGGTGAAAGAATTCAAATATCTAGGAAGCATAATTACAGAGAACGGCAAAAGCGAAAGAGATATAAGAGCAAGAATAGCACAAGGGAAACAGGCTTTTTATCAAAAGAGACAGTTATTATGCTCAAAAAATATAAGCTTGGAAGTAAGGAAGAAATTCTTGAAAAGTTACGTCTGGAGCACAGCATTATATGGTTGCGAAACTTGGACAATGGGGAAAACTGATCAACGAAGACTTGAAGCTTTTGAAATGTGGTGTTATAGGAGGATGCTCAGAATAAAATGGATAGACAAAGTCAAAAATGAAGAAGTACTCGAGCAGATAAATGAAGAAAGAAATCTTTTGAAACACATCGTGAAAAGGAGAAGCAATCTTATAGGACACACATTACGGCATGAGAGTTTATTGAAAACAATATTGGAAGGGAAAATGAATGGTAAAACTGGTAAAGGTAGACCTAGAGCAAGTTATATGAAACAAATCGTACAAGACAAGGGATGTAGTAGATATGTAGAAATTAAACGTTTGGCGGATAATAGACAGGGGTGGAGGGTTTCATCAAACCAGTCGTAAGACTGATTACTTCATGATGATGATGATGACAATTACAAACACTCAGTGATACAGCTGTTCAGTATTGGATATCATCGATCGAGTGAGTTTTTAAATACAAAATAATAACAGCGTTATGGAACCTCTCGTTATTTATTCCACATAATAACAATGAGCAAATACATACCTTATCGCTCCAAACTATTCCTTCATCTCCCAATCGATTGTATATTTATACCTTCCGGGACGTCATTTTTCTGTTTCCAACTGATCTCTCATTGATGATTTAGGTGATTTCGAACGCAAATAATTTCAGCTCACATTCTTTATTTCGATCGCTGGTAACGGTGTTTTATTTTTGTGTTGATTCTTTTGCTATGGAATTGTGATTTATAACAGAGATTTGATTTACATAAATCGATACCACTGTATGCATGTATTTCACGTTAGCCGCTGCCGTTTATCTTGAAGTTGATTATCACGTTGCAAGTTCCCTACCCTTCTGTAATGAATATACCTCAGAGAGTCGCGAAATATCGATAGTTCTTTGCGAATTATTTGATGTACACCGTTACCGTTTTATCAACACACAGTGCTGTGATATTCCATTACATCGGCAGTCGTTTCATCATTCCGAACAGAACTTTTATTCATAATCTATTTTGTGACAAAATTCCAAGCGTGAGTTGCTGTTTCAGGATGATTGAAATTTCGCAATCCCGAACAAGAGAGTTGAAAACCTCATTGATTTATAATACATGAGGAAAATTGATGTCAAGTCAGTCATCGAAGTGTCTCACATTTGGACACTTTCGACAGAGAATTTCCGGAAGAAAACAACCTAGATAACACAATTTTTAGAATGGACCATTTCGAAAAATTCGAATGGAATCTCATTTTCTGTAGAATGGGATGTAGATCACGTACTGCGGATTGAATTTAGCACCAAAATTCAATATCAGGTGCTATACGGGTTTATTGACAATCGAGAAATTTCATATTTCCATTCGGAAAACGGGCCCCGCTTTGCCTAAATTTCAGTTATTCAAACAGAGTTCGCTGAGTCAGGGTTCGCTCATATTTTTGTAATACATACAGATCT
This sequence comes from Gonatopus flavifemur, assembly GCA_018340375.1. Taxonomy (NCBI): domain Eukaryota; kingdom Metazoa; phylum Arthropoda; class Insecta; order Hymenoptera; family Dryinidae; genus Gonatopus; species Gonatopus flavifemur. Next base: position 21,850,367 of record JAFFJZ010000007.1, read on the forward strand.
CGTCTGGTAAAAATATTCTCATAATTCCTCATAAAGTCTCAATTCCTAGGATAATTATGAGAATTCAGTTACAATTTCCCTAAAAATTGGGACTTCGTGATATCAGAAGGGACTTTATAGATCACTCACGTCTTTATCATCCAAGTAGACTTCGCTCTCCTCACATCTTTGTAATTTTGACGGCGCTTGCTTCACTCGCAGAGAGGAATAAATTATTCGCTGATTTTATAGATGTTATAAAATGAATTGGACATCATAGATTGTTTATGAGGGAGTTCTAACTAGCTAATCGATATACGTGTTTATTAACTTTGTTCATAGTAAAGAATTAAACAGTTTATAATTGCTTCATGTATATTTTCATCTTGAAAGATGTGTCTCATATGATACGCTGCGAGCAAAAGTGGCACCCAAATTGTTGTCAAGCAAAAACAGGACAGGAACTTTTGAGAGCAAGAATGAACCGTCAAAAGTTCCTGTTCTGTTTTGGCTTGACAACAATTTGAGTGCCACTTTTGCTCTCAGCGTATCATCCCTGGTCGAAAGAATCCATTGAATCTGGCAAATGAAATTCAATGAGATTTGGTCAGAACATTGTCCAAGTTTAATCGTAATTCAGTGAGATTTGGCCAGATTCAACGGGATTCACATGAAAGTTCTGACCAAAATGTCATTGAAAAATCACCGGTGAGATTTGGTCAGAACATTGTCCAATTTTAATGAGAATTGGTCAGAATCAATGGGTTCTTTTAACCAGGGATATGAGAGTGGAATAACTTATTCATCAATTATTCATTCGTATCACAAATTTTACATACTCTCTCTTGATCGATCCCAGAGATACTGAAAGTCCAGCATAGAAACCGACAGCTATGATCATTTTTTGTTTCGACATTTCTAGGTTCCGTATCATTTTTTTTGAATATTTTTTTCGAAACGAAGTACATTCGTTCCAACGTGCTAAAAATATTATTATTCTGTGTTCAAAAAAGTTATGCATTGAATATCTATTCCGTGCGATGAAGAGTAACGTGAATCATCTTTTGATATTGACATATAATAAATTCTCTCCATTACCTCATTAATACTGAATCACTCCTTATTTATAAATTTCCACGGGATGATCCAGTAATATTCCTCAATAACGACTGCCATTCGACCCGTCATAATTAACAATATTGAATTTTAACGGAGAAAAAAGAATTCATGAAAGTGAAATCTGATTTCATTATGTGTGCTGGGGTGGACTGAAAAAACAATTCTTCCTTTTTTTTTAATCGTGATACCTCAGAAAAGTTTCTTTTCGTCGAGCCGAGGAAAAAAAGATTAAAATCGAACAATATCTTCCGTTCGCGTATCGCATTTGAGGCTCATAACGCTATACGAGGTGTGTTCAAAAAGTAAGGTGACTTTGTGATTTTAAGGAAAAATATTTATTTATTTATCAATATTTATGTTGTCCCCTTCAAAGTAATCCCCCTCAGATACAATACACTTATGCCAACGGTTTTTCCAATCCTCAAAGCACTTCTCATAAGCACTTTTCGGTATAGCCTTGAGCTCTTCCAGCGATGCAGTCTTTATCTCTTCAATCGTTGCAAATCTCCGTCCTTTCATAGGTCTCTTTAGTTTTGGGAACAAGACAAAGTCACATGGGGCCAAATCCGGTGAATATGGTGGCTGAGGCATGATTGTGGTGTTGTTTTTGGCCAAAAAATCTCTCACAAGCAGAGATGAGTGAGCAGAGGCATTATCGTGATGCAAAAGCCATGAATTATTTTTCCACAATTCTGGACGTTTTCTTCGTATTGCTTCTCGCAAACGGCGCATAACTTCAAGATAATACTGTTCATTGACCGTACGACCATGTGGTAAGAACTCCTGATGCACCACGCCATGGTAATCGAAGAAAACAGTGAGCAAAACTTTGACATTTGATCGAACTTGGCGTGCTTTTTTCGGTCTTGGCTCATCTGGGGTCTTCCATTGGGACGATTGGACTTTGGTTTCGACATCATAACCATATATCCATGATTCGTCACCAGTTATGACCCTTTTGAGTAAATCTGGGTCGTCGTTGACGTCATTCAACAGTTCTTGAGCGATGCTCATGCGACGTTTCTTTTGGTCAAAATTTAGCAATTTCGGAACAAACTTCGCTGACACACGTCTCATGCCCAAAACGTTAGAAAAAATTTCATGGCACGAGCCAAGCGATAAACCAACATCCTCAGCAACTTCTCTGATAGTGATTCGACGATTTTCCAAAACAATTTTCTTCACTGCTTGAACGTTTTCATCAGTTGTTGACGTGCTTGGGCGTCCAGAGCGAGGCTCGTCATTGGCATCTTCCCGGCCATCTTGGAAGAGTTTGTACCACTTGTAAACATTTTTTTTACTCAGAACAGTTTCACCGTATGCTACTGTCAACATTTTCAGTGTTTCGGAGCACTTTATTTCATTTTTTACACAAAATTTGATGCAAATCCTTTGATCCATATTTTTCGATAGCAAGAAATCGCCGAGCACGCAAAACACTTATAACCTTTACGCCTCTCACAACCAAACAAAAAATGCTATACACTTGAAACTTGGTACAGATGTTCGGGAAGAGTGTGCCAACATAACAAAACAAAAAAATCGATAATCGAAAGTACGTTGCCCGCGAAATTTGAAAAGTCACCTTACTTTTTGAACACACCTCGTATTCCGCAGTTTGCTGTCAATTTATCATAATTATCGTACTGACTACTGTCAAAGTACTACACTGAAAACCCAATTTCTCAATCTTGAAGAAAATTTCTTTGCCCTCAGTCTGATAGATCTTGTTTCTGATGGAATAAAATATTCATTTCAATGGAAAAATTCTTCATTGAATTGAGATCACATTCTTCGAATTGAAGAAGAATTATATTTCTGTTTCAATTTGAGAATTTTTTGTTTCAATCTGATTGACTGAATTTTTTTCCATTGGAGAAAAGATTTATGAGAATGATGGCAAAGAAAAGTTTCTTTCAGTCTAAGAAATTTGGTTCTCAGTGTATGAGTTCGAATCTAAACTTTGGCGAATGAAGAACATAAAAATCAATCAAAAACTGTCTTTTAAAAATATTCATGATCATTGGCGTGTATGAACTCCGGCCCACTTTGGCCCCACTCTGGCCCAGACTTGGGCCCATATTAGTAGGCTGGGCCGGTGTAGGCCTCATGGTACAAACATGCTAGGGATGTAATTCAGAAGTATAAATATTTGTTTCTTAGTTTGGAGAATTTTTCAAATATGATCACTTCAGTTTGATGAAAATATCATGATGATGATAGAGATTCCTCATACTCGATGAATTTGAGCTCATTCGGTAAATGAAAAATGGTTTCTCTTCTATTTTCTAAATGCTTTATTTCGTTTACCATTTCGTCTCTGCTGTCCCTGGCCCCCTCAAAGTTGATATGAACCTGTGCTCACTTTGTTTGCATCCAAGCGCAACATATCCGCCTTTGTTCGTATCCGTCATGGTGTTCGTATATCCGTGAATATATGAATAAGCATTCACCGATCAGTTCATATCGATGCTCACCGCTATAGGATCAATTGAATTCTCTCAGTGCTGCTCAACCGATGTACACACATTCACATTTTTATTATACGCTTTTCGAAGAATTATCCGGAATATCCTGTTCAATTGTTCTTATGATATACACTTGTAATCTCACTCGAAAGGGCATATTTGGGATGCATCAAAATTCATTATCTGAAATCATTTCTTGGGTTTCAGAAATTCGTATAGACTTTTTTTTGTTTCAATCCAAATTCTTTGGAATTAATTTGGTTCTACGTATTATTTAATCATTGATAGCTATATTTCTCATGAATTCAGAGTGCATAGCAAGGAATATTTGATAAAAATTGTTGGAAAATATATGAATAGTGTTATTATGAATTAGAGTGGCGTAAAACAACCAACTATTTTTTGTTTTCAAGTCTCGTGAAAAGTATGTTGGTTTTTCATGTTTTAAACGTCTTCTTTGAAGATCAGCTCGGAAAAAAATTTTTTGACGGCCGGTAAAAATTTTTTTCAAGTTTCAAAATATTCGAAAAATAACTTTCGATCAGGGACGTAAGGTTATTCATTTTCGTTACTCATTATATATAAAATCTATATAATAAATATATATATATTATTATATATTCTTTATATAGAATGAGTAACGAAAATGAATAACGTTACAGTCCCTGATCGAAAGTCATGTTTTTTATTTTTCAATTTTTTTTCGTTGCGGTAACATTTAGTACTAAAAAAAAAACAACTTCCTCAGAGTGACAGATCACAATATTTATTCCAAAAGGTTTCTCAGAATTGATTATCATTCTATTTATAAACCAAACCTCGGAAATTATATAAAAAACCAAATTGATGAAATTTATAAAATCAACTAATCCATCAAATTGATTAATTTGGTTCAATTTTAATCAATTCAATTAATCCAACTCATTTATCAGAATAATTTATATTCTTGTAATGTATTCTTGTAATGTATAATCCATTAAGGTGCTCATTGAAAGTAATAATATTGGAGGTTAATATGAATTTTTAAAGATCTCTCGAAAACATCAAGAGCAATGAATTAAAAATTCTTCATAAATTCTGAGCGAACTCTGAAAATAAATATTTTGAACTAACTTTGAAGAAGTCACTATTTTTCCAAGTACTAAATTTTACTGCAACGAGAAAAAAATGAATTTTGACTATTTTAGAATTTTAAAAAATCTTCAGCGACCTTCAAAAAATTTTTTCCCGAGTTCATGCTTAGACATGATTCTTAAAACATGGAAACACTAACACATTTTCATGCGACATTCGAAAACGAAAAGTAGTAGGTTTTTTGTGCCCTCTATTATATACATAAATTTTATGTGTACAATCTGTATAATTATTTCATTATATAGTATCTGATAAATTTTATTATACACATAGTTCATTGATATCCCTATTATGTACATTTTTTCGATGTTGATAACACCCTAGTGGAAAAATTTTCAAAATTGTATAAAATTTATATCGAATTATACCTGAATTATATATAAATTATATTGAATTATATAAAAATTATATACAATTTTGAAAATTTTTCCACTCGGGCATATGTTCAGTAGTGAATTTGATATACTACAAACAGAAATCTAAAGTGGAATGAAATCAAGTTATGTCGATTCTTAAAAAGAGTCAATTCTTTTTCATACAGCATATATCCAATTTTTTCCCAATATCTTATATAAATCCACCAAAATTGAATACTTCTTCTATAGAAAAGGAATCAATTCTGTTCACGGATTAGCCTGAAAAGATCATTTTTCGAGGCATCGGGTGAAATTTTTGGCAATCTTATTTATTCATATCGGTTACATGTCCCACGTACGATTTTTTGTTAGTACCCAGAGAGCAATATATACCAGAAATGGAAAAAATGGAATTTTATGTGGAAAAAATGTCAAAATTATGTTTAATTTGTATATCATTCAATATAGTTCATATATACATTCCAGTTACTTATACATAATTTATATAAAATTCTGGAAATTTTTCCACGCAGGTAGTAATAAATTATATAATCGAAGTTATGAGATATATACATGGTGACGAAATCAGAAAATTTCTGGTATTCTCATTGATCCTTCCAGGCAACGTGAATATGCGATTGAAAGGCTCCTCCGTTGTTGAGAATTTCCGGTTTTGGCCACCCAGTACATAATAACCCGCGTGGAAAAATTCTCAAAATTATATATAATTTTTATATAATTATATAGAATTTTTATATAAACTATATTGAAGTATATACAAATTATATTGAATTTTGAAAAATTTTCCACATGGGAAAGAGTATTATGTAGGTTGTACGTATACAATTATTATAATGGACTCCTATCAGTTTAAGGATGTCCATTTCAACAATGCTTGGTGAGAATATCTCATTACATATGCAGATATCTACAGATCGATTGTAATTCGACACTTGATATTACTCGAAAGCTTTAGCGTCTGAAATATGATCTGAGACCGATTCCAGATTGGGTACTGAAGAGCGTGTCACGTGATCTTGTTTTTGAAATCAAATCCATTGTAAGTCTTCCCTGTGCTTGATGTTATATAATGTTATATTCATGAGGAATGTAATCAAGATTTTGAAAGATGCTTTCACGTCTTTTGGATCATCATAAAACTATATTTTCTTGCCACAAAATATGAATTGATCGAAATATTGAACCCTTCATAATGACATAAATCTTATATTTCAATGAGAAGTAATAAGCATTTGAACTGGATATGAAATCGAGTAACGAATACCATTCGTTAATGGTTTTTATAATTTTGAATTCTTGATCACCATTCTTTCATAAGGGTAGTGAAACAATTTAAATGAAAATTTGACTGGAATCTTTAGAAATCACAAAGAACCGTGGGGAGGTGGAAAAGATTCATATCAAGTCTGTATAACATTTTATACACGAAGATATTTTATACAATACACAACCAAGCTAGAAATTTCCTTTTTTGAAAATTAGATCACCTAAGGTCCTATCTTGGGTCAGATCACTCTAATTTGACTCAAAGCAGGACCTTAGATCCAAGGAGTTCTATTTCTAGGGAGGGAAAGTCTTTACCTTTTCGAAATGGTCATTTCTTAGGCAAAAATAAGACACTACTTCACTTTGGGAAAGCTGTAAAATGCTTAGTTCCAGAGCTGACTTCAACTAATCAAGTGATATTCTTTAATGATGAGCCACCTGTAGCTATCCAATGTACTCGCCACCTGAGTGATCAACTTATTTTGTTTATAACTTCGACACTACAAATTTCGAAACTCTCACTGAAGAAAAAAGGATCTTGTGTCTGTTTCAGAATTCACCCTTTGAGAGGGACAGAGTGTTTTCTGGAACACCCTGGATATGAATTATATCAATCTGACGGATCTTCGATATAAGTTGGGTTTGAATGAATTTATTTCGTCCTTGAAAGATTCTTCGAACTCATGTTTTCTCAACGGTAAATTCGATTCTTATGAATGAGGGATTTCATCCTTAATTTATAGAATTACTTTGCAAACCACTTTTGAATATTTCATGAAATGATTTCATCGTAGCTATGCTCATTCACCTTCCATATTATGAGAATTTATGGTGAACAGTGAGATTGTATATAAGATTAAATCATTATGATGGGGGATAAAGAATTCATCTTTCAAGAATTGACATTCAACAAGGCTCAAACACTATCTGCATTATCGTCATATCAATTATCTGAATCCATGTATCCGGGAGAATCATGGAGATCGGATTATATCATCCTAAAATATACAAGGTTCTGTAAATGTTTTACCCAAGGATGCTTATACGAGTTATATGATCACATCTTGTTTGGAGCAAGTGGAACGTAATTCTACCTCCATCGATTGTCGTTCATGTTTCGCTCTTCCCTTCCTTGTATTCTCACAACGCAGATAAGTGAAACACAAGCCGAAGGTCGTTGATACAATTATGTGTTGGACATTTTTACTCTTGTTTTGATCTTCCGGTTTAAGAATTAGAAGACAGTTTCATATGAAATATATCAAACGTAAAGGGCGGTGTGTATTGTTTCGATTCGTCGATTGATTCAATACTGTTCAATCATTGTTATGTTAAATCAAAATCTTCCAGAATTACTCTCTCGTCTTCAATACCACGTAATTTTTATTATAACAATTTTTTTATTTGTAACAGTAAGTTTCTCCTGATGAAGAGAAGATACGGAATCCGTCAGTGAAACGATGCCCCTTCTATCAAATTTTTCAGATGGTTTGATGTAGAATATTTTGAAAGTTCTAAATATCTTGCAATGCCCAAACATTTTAATTCGAATTTTATAAATTTTTTCAAACTTTGTCGAATTTTTAATGAAATTTTTCTCAAGATTCGAATCATTCTTGTCCCTCATTGAATGAAGTTTTGGAGCTATTTTGAAGACAGAATTTCCATAATTCCACTCTGTAATCCCTTTCCTTGAGTCTCAAAATAATCAGCGTAATTCCGACGCTGAAAACGAGAATTGTAGCTCAAATAGCACGAAGACGCAATATTCTCAAAGTTAGGAGTTGTTCCGTGCTTTATTGTATGTGAAATACGATGACTCTACGTTTTTGAACTATGAGGAGGTCCCATGCTATTTTCTTCCTACACTCACAGAAAGGATGCCTTGAAATGGAAAATTTTTCCGGTCGCTGGGACAAAACTCATTTTATTCTTGAGCCAAGAAAATTTTACTTTAATCAAGAAAAGTTCGTTTTAATTTCAAAAGAAATTTTCCTAATTCAAGTGAAATTTTCTAGGCCTAAGAAAAGAATGAGTTTTGTCCCAATGACAAGAAAAATTTGCTCATTTCAAGAGATCCTTTCTGTGAGTGTATATATCATAAATTTGCTTGGAAATACATTTCAAGCTGCATCAGCTTAATTTTAGATATTATAACTCTATTTCTTAGCACCCACAGAACAGCTAATTTTTTAAACAATATTAATGAAAATTTCGCTGATGGAGCTTAAACTTTTGCTACTGCAGCAACTGAAATTTAGTTATAGGAGCTGAAAAATGGCTGTCCACCTCACAGTCAGTCATTTCTTTCCGTGTGAATTCCTTTATCCCGTCCACATTCAGTTAAGAATCTCGTAAATTATCAAAATAAGTTACTGTAAATTTATCATTCCATTTACGCATATGCTCATAAATGTATGTAACGTTATATTCAAAGCGGATTCACGCATATTCATTTGACAGCTACATAGATTAGTGTAGTATTGAATATGCAACGGTAACCGTGTATCGGAATTGGAATATTCCGTTGTTGTTATCGTTTCATATCTATCCTCATCAACAATTTTATGCCAATTTGCTTATTGAATGAGCTTGAAGAGTTTTTCTTATGCGGAAAACTTTTCAATCGCCTCTTCGTAGAGATATAGCTCGATGGGATTTTTATTGAATTGTAGAAACATTTATCTCTCCATGAAATTTTTATCTGATTTTCTTGGTATTTTTGTTCGACTTTCATCAATTTTCCACCAATGAAATGGATTATATCCAAAAACTTGTTGAAATTTCAAGAAGAATTTTATCAAGTGAAATCCGTATGAAGGAACTTTATCGAGTATTAAAAAAATTTGTCCAAATTTTATAGCACACGTGGAAGGGATTCCTGTACGACCCCTAAACGCAGTCAGTGAGGCGAGCTTTTTAGCACATAGTATCAGCCAATAATTGATGATACAATGAATAGGATCAGTACGATTATATTCGTTTTACAAAGTTTAATAATGAAAATGATCGACTAGCCTCTTTATTCTTCGGTCTTTTCATTAAACTTTGACTAACCTTGTTCTAAAGTTTCTCAAGTAATTTACTCACCGTTATTATGTTCTTTTATAAGATGAAAACTTATAAATCTCTGATCGTGCAAAACCAATCTCATCATTGATGTAAAATAGTTCGAAAGGCTATCGGAAATTCACACAAAAAGCATTGAAAGAATCATCATTCAAATTGAAGAAAAATTTTTTTTCCTTGCAATACTTTGTACGAAGGTGTCGTTTATATAATCTCGTTTTTTCATTTTTGATAGTCCACAATTCAATTGTTAATTTCTTTTTATTTTTCCATGTATCATTATTGTGAGCACAGCATTATATGGTTGCGAAACTTGGACAATGGGGAAAACTGATCAACGAAGACTTGAAGCTTTTGAAATGTGGTGTTATAGGAGGATGCTCAGAATAAAATGGATAGACAAAGTCAAAAATGAAGAAGTACTCGAGCAGATAAATGAAGAAAGAAATCTTTTGAAACACATCGTGAAAAGAAGAAGCAATCTTATAGGACACACATTACGGCACGAGAGTTTATTGAAAACAATATTGGGAGGGAAAATGAATGGTAAAACTGGTAAAGGTAGACCTAGAGCAAGTTATATGAAGCAAATCGTACAAGACAAGGGATGTAGTAGATATGTAGAAATTAAACGTTTGGCGGATAATAGACAGGGGTGGAGGGTTTCATCAAACCAGTCGTAAGACTGATTACTTCATGATGATGATCATCATTATTGTAGGTTTCCTGGGATATTGTTGATTATTTTTAAATGCGAGAATTTCAAAACTTGATACACTTGCATGTACTAAACATGTTTGTCACAGAGAATTTTAACAGAATAATGTATAGAAAACATGTTTTTGCGTTTGTTCACAACCACCTCTCGAAAGCACCAACTGTAACTTTCGTTGATTCACCGCGAAGTCTTTAATTACATTCTCGGTAACCATAAAATAATTAATTTTCTTGAGGGTGTATAATATTTGCGAATAGAATGTTGCAATCACTTCCATCAAATCAAAGGATGGAGTAATTGTAATTCGCATGCTGCTATCTTTACTTCCTTTTTTCTCACGTCACAAGTGTTCGTGAAAATCCGCAATGCCAATGTTCCATTCCCGTTTTACTTCGTTACGACTTCTATCCTTCTGTTATATCCCGCCCCATTTTCACGTGGATTTCGTTTCAGAGGTACATGCATGCGATGTCCGCCGTAACTTGTCTATGTACCGCGTTCTCTTTTTGTATGTATTTTCCAGCTAAATCGAAAAACTTTACCACTCGACAGGCGAGTGGTAGCTTGCCACTGCTTGAATCGAAATAAAATGATACTCGCGTAGATACGCGCTAGGGGTATTGGAGCCACGGGCTCTCCGAGTGGTTCCCTATGATAGGAAAGGAGGCGTACCGGGTGGAGGAAAAGAAAGAGAAGAAGAAGAAGAAGAAGAAGACGGCTTAACCTCTAACAGAATGAAAAGTGAACGCTATCGTTTGCGGTTCATGCTAGCACCGTGTTGCGAAGTTCACTCGTCTCAAGAGCCGCATGTTCAATCTTCCAGCCATGATTTATATATGTATAAGTGTCTGGACGATAGTAAACAGCTGTTCGCTTCCCAAATATCGGTACAGCATCATTTATTTTCTGAGCTTCATATATTTTGTCATTTCAAAACGTTTTATATTATTCGACGTTATGGCTCGAAAGTATGTCTTCTCTACTTCTCTTCATCTTCATATCTTGTTCCTTAGTATCATTTTCTGATTGGTGTCCTTTGAACTGTAGTCATATTCTACAAAGAGACTCGCCGTGATTCACTTTATCCCCTGGAACGAAAAAATTTCGACGTCACTGTGGAAATCAACGCATATCGACTTTGTAACTCCATCGACCCCTTTTCCTTAGGAAAAACTCGTAGGGCCACGATTCTGTTGGAATTTAAATGTTTGAACAGGATGATGAAGCCACATACGTTGGTTAAAAGTTCTGTCATGAGAGAGGAAAATAGAGTTGTCAATGCAACTGTCGTGGTTGAACTTGCTCGTCTACCCTATATTGAATTCCCTTCAAGCTTTGGCTCTTTGAACTCTTCAAATGTCAAACATGATGGAAATGTTTCTTTTTCAAGCACAGTGTTCTTTATCTTGTTCTCCTCAGATTGACGTCTAGTTGATTTTATTTTCATTTATTCTATTATGCATCGACATTGATCTTTGTTGAATTATTTCGAGTTCTTAAATCGATTGATCTTACATTCATGAGGCGAACAACAATAAAACTTTTGGAAAAGAAAAAAGATTGAAAATATGATTCGAATTCAAAATTCTTCCTGAAAACCACTCAGCTGATTCCGATAGATGAATTGTTTTCACATTCTGTGGTTAGACTAGTGAATTATAAAATGGTTCAGGTATATACGGAATTCACCACAAACGTTTGATTGATGATATTTAGAATTTGAAACGATTCGCTCAAAACTCATCGCATCGTATTAGAAATATTGAGATACGTTGATGAATATGACATCTTGCAAACAGTTGAAGTAGTTCCTTTCTCTATTTCGCATAGGAGTACGACAGAATTGATACAGTTCCCGTGGAAACAAAAAAAACTGTCGTTAATACAGGTATCATTAGTTCACATATGCACCTAATGGAATCAGGTATCATTCAATGTTATCTATACAATCATGAATATGTAGGTCAATAAAAATATCAATATGGAATGATTCCTTATTTCAATTCTGAATTCCCAGGAGAAGTGCATCCAATATGTTGAATTCAGAATGACATCGCCAACCACATTCAGTTGGAAGAATCATCATGCAAAATATAGAAGTTTCTTAATAAATATCCCGAACAAGAGCTATAACGTATCTCATCCTCTGAGAAATTGAAAATTGTCGTTGGTTTAATGCACGAATTGATCATTTCTTGCTCCCACACTGAATGTAAATAACTGTGCTTCAGCATTTTCGACAAATTTTGAAATATTTTTGGATTTATAATATATTTCAAGAATGCTTTATGGAGTCTTGATCCTTAGCAACATTTTATTACTAAAAAAAAGTGGAAAAGTGTTGACTATACTCTATGGTAACACGTTGCTAATCTGTTTGGTTTGAATTTTGAGACCATGCGTATTGAAGAATCTATTGATTTTCACTTTTATTCAAGTTTCAGCAAGTGTTTTCCTAATCACGTACATAAATACCATATTTAATGTAGAAAAATACACGAAACCGCCAGGCATAGTTTTACGTTCGAGTACGTTAGATTTAATGTGAAATGTACACAAAACTCAATTCATGCACTTATTTGAAAAACAAAATTCCAGTAAAAACATTAAAATTAACGCAGAAAATTCTACCAGCGTGAACATTGGGTGGGCCCTAGCTAGTTTTGCGGAATATCAAGGTAGTTAGTAGGTACTTTCTTAATGTACTTCCTGGCTCGTGCTCACATGTATATTACATATAACTGTTGGTTTTTCTTTGTCGAAATTGTTAGTTAGAAAAGTGAAAGCATGTTTTTTCAATAAACTCACATCTTGTTGATTCATCACGTCATTTACAATATTCTTACAGTGATAATTCTATCATTATAATGATTATGACCATCTCTATCATCATTATCAATTGGATATGAATTACTCGAAAAAATTTGAAGTTCAGGATGAAATGAAAAACATCATTCCCGAATTGAGATACAGAAGAGTTTTAAAATAAATTTCCTCGCTTTTGATCTATCCGCAAATCTTGGAAAATCTTTCTAGGATGCTGATTTAAAAGTTTAATGCGAACACTATCCGTACGAAAGTCGTTCACTCAAAGCTCAAGTGGTTTTAAGTACATCGATAAACTCCCGGTACACTATGCGATTACTGCGACTATATATATACGGTTTCTCGTCGAACGATCTCACGCAACAGCAATCATCGTTTAATTGCAATGACGCGCGCACGGTTGCACTCAGCATGCACTTTTCCACATTTACGAATAACATTTCACCTCACATAAGAATATTCGAGCATATATATATATACATCATAGTTCGTTACTAACTATTATTGAAGTTGTGAAATTCGCAAGTAATTAAACATTAAATATTCTGGTCATATCAAATATTCAAAAGATATCGTGGTAGAATTAATGATATTCCAAGAAGTTTACGTACAGCGAAGCTGGGAGAATTCGTGTATTCATGAATTGTATTACTCGGATGACGAAAAAAAAAACATAAAACCTCCTACGATTCGTCGAAATTCGATTAAGAATTTTGTACAACCGAATCTGGATGGAGGGTAAATTTTTTTGCACGAGTCATGCAAATCTATCGCTATCGATCATACATGAGAATAATGAATACATGACGAAGGAAGCAATTCTTTCCTTTTATAGTCTGAAAATGGAAAGAGACTAGCGAGTGATGAGACCTTGTTATGTATCTGGAATAATTAAGGTCATTTACGAAATAGAGGGACTTTGAACAAACCTTTTCAACTTTGTCGTACGAGCCCAACCCCATTCTTTGTCCAAACTTTCTTGTTGACCCGTCGCTGGGATGTGATTAATCTTAATTTTCGTTGAGCTATAATCTTTAATTAAATCGTTATTGATCCACGACTGCCAAGAACCGCCAATCACGCACTCTATACCCAAGGTCCTCGGGAGATTGAAGGAAAAAAAAGTACAAGGGACGGATACGTAAAAGATAAAAAACAAGCGCTGAAGAGGTGGAAAAGCGAACAGACAGTCTGAAAGTCGTGAGCGAAAGGGAATCAATTTGGTACGTAGATTCATCGACAACGTAAGGGTGTACGAGCAGAATCTAATTATCAATTTACAGGTTTCAATAATGACTGGGATGATAAAGGTTACTGCCTCCTACTTTTAGTCTCCCCTTCGCAAATATTGCCAACCTTCAAAAATACATGCCGAAACACGATGCATGGAAGAGTTATTCCTATCTGTACCATTCAATTTATATCGTTGCCAGAGTAACGATTTTGAATCAGAGTACAAGGGCAGCAAGGGTTCGTAATTGATTGTCGTAAAATCATTCCTGGACGACCCGATCGAATTCTTATTTTATGTCTCAGTAATTTCATTTCTTTCAATCAGATTATTTTTGATTAAGGGTAGATATTTTTGTAGGTGTTCGATGATCCAAACTATGCAAAAAAAAACTTCACTAGAGATTCAATTCTACGGAATTTTTCTTAGAATTTCAAAAAATCGAATGAAAAACCCAAGGAAACATGAAGGTTCAAGGAACCTTCCTCAATGGAGGTCTATTCAACGCTTGGACTTTTGAAGGTCCATTTGACATTCCATGAACGTGAATTCACGTATTTACGTACAATAGACGTGAATTTGACCTAGAAGGTTTGTGTTCTCTTGGGTTGATGTACAGTTTTTTATACGATCAACACACAGCACATGAAATGTGAGATGTAAATAAATTTCAAGCGGAGTGATACTTGGGATAAGATGAAAACCTTTGCCATGTTAAAAAAGTCAGTAAAGTCTCTGGGTTCCAGTGAATTGTTAATTGAATTCTGGAAACTTGTAGAATAATTCATTAACCGCTCAAAAATCTGGTGAAGAATTCATAAAAATTCGATAAAGATTTTATCGAAAGATCAATATTCTCGACATTTGACGAGAATTCCATAAAGCTATATCGTATCCCTATGAAAAGGTTTGCGGCGATTTCTTTGAATCGAATTGCAATCGATATCAAATCTCTAATACGATGTCACGAACTGAAGAGGATAAATGAAATAGTGAATTGAGAAGTCGTTCATCAATGTAATACCGAACTTGAAAAAAAAGGAAACATTTGCTCGATCAGAACCTGTGAGGTTTGCTTGTCCAATATTCTATCTTTTCTTCTGTCTTTAAGTATTAAGTAGAGAAGGAATGAAGAGCATCATGGATGAGAGTAGAAGGACTGATCAAGGGATTCCGTTTTAAGAAACAGAAACTTCTGGGACTCTCACATCAAGTGGAAAGTAGAGAAAGAAGAGGCGAATTGAATAGCTGTCGTGTCCACTTGTTTTCATTTCAGAGTCAAGTAAGCGGAACAAAAATATCAATGGATACTCCGCCTTTCGAGGAGCACTTCGGAAGTGATGAAAAAGACGAACGTCTTTCTAGATTTTGCAACCACATCTATTTTCTGCCCTTTTGTTTGATTCCTGCTTATCCCATCTGATACCTTTTTACCTGACCATTCGATTTTCATTTATATTTAATGATCACGTCAATGAATGTTCTATAAAATGAAATTGTACGTTCTTCGGGATTTTATTGAATTTTTGATGAATTTCACATCAAGTTGTGGAACGAAAATTGAATCCTACAATGACTTGTCGGAATGCGATGTAAGTTTCTACACGGAGAGAAATAGATACTAATGGTTAGAATACGAGGACAAGTATCCAGATTGTACAAATTTATTCTTGTCCCTAGTATCCATATGCTAAGGGGTATAATATATTTAATACTCCTTAGCATATGGATACTAAGGACAAGAATAAATTGGTACAATCTGGATACTTGTCCTCGTATACTAACCACTAGTAAATTTCTTATACCCATTAGTATCTATTTCTCTCCGTGTATGGAGTCCATTAGGTTAAAGTGGGATGAGGTGACGCACTTTCTCGTTGCATTACAACATGAAATAATACATGAAGCCACTCACTCAAGGATAGTATAGGGATTTAATCATAATTTTATATCTTTCTTGAGTGAAGATGCTGTGATTTCATGCTGCAGTAAGGCGGGATTTATACCATATTTTTCTTCGTAGGATAGGGTTGTGACGTTTTGTTGTCTATTAGCGCGCTGATAATTTCATTTATCTCTAATCAAAGGACCAATTAGTTCCAAAAAATGTCTCTGATTTGTCGAATTCCAGGATTCTTTAGAAGAGTAGTAGAGCGCGTGTCACAGATGATTATTGAATCAAGACAAAAGACGGATTGAAGTTTGAGGGGTTAGATCACTGTAACTGCCCCAAAAAAACAAGGTTTTCACCATTCTTTTGGAGTAGGAAAGATAGTCATACAAAAAACTAAGTATGTTATTGACCATACATTGGAGTACTCAGGAAAAAATGTTGATATTAAGAAATGGCGGCGCTGGAAGCATTTTCTCAATGTTTGTGTTTTTTTTGACGCCGGGTCAGCCGTGTAACTTTTTATCCTTGATAAAAGGAAAAAATATCCTCTCAATCTATATGAGTATAATTAGGAAGATACGTACAGAATTTTAGAAAGATTGATTTTTGATTGAGACTTGACACGTATGTGAAAAACAGGATCGGATTTATTTGTTTATAGATAGTGTTGCAATTAATCACTCAAAAATTGAAAATTTTATACAACTTATATATAAATTATATTGAATGTAATATGAATTATATATAATTTTGGAAATTTTTTCACTCGAGTTGGTTTGAAAGAGAATTCAATAGAACATGTATCTGAATTCAATGAAATTCATTCAATATCGGTAAATTTGTATGGGGAGAGATGAATGGTTTATTTGATTGAGATTAATTGTTTCATTAGTTCAAATGAAGTTTGTTTAGATTGATGTTTCATTAAGCAATTATCAGAATCAGAATTGGTTTGATTCACATCAGAAAAAAACACAAATGTTGGATGAATTCCTGACTAGACATTTGCCCGATCAGTCATAAGGGTTATTGAGTAATCTTAAGGTATACCTTATTAAGGCATGCCTGATCATGACCGGGTCAGGATCGGATGAGATTGCCTTTCATGCTGTGCTAATTAGAGTCCCATCAGGGCATGATATCAGTTTTTAACCAAGCCCTCATGTATGTGCCTTGAGTAGACGTGGTTTCACATAAAGATATGTGCAACCAGGTAAGAAGATCCGCGCTGGGATCTGATATGTCATCCTAACATGGAATATTGATTTTCCGACGCAGACCGTGACAAGGATATTGAATCGGGGCCTTATCGGGGCTAATAGATTTGCCTCAAGTATAGATGTCTCTACATATAATCAAGTGACACCAGGTAATATAATCAGGGCCACGTCGGGCCCTCCCGTATGTCCCTGTCGTGAAATACTCATTTCACAACAGATTTATATAGTGTTAGAGAATCCAATCCTTATCAGGCCCCTACATGGTTGAGTTATGAAAATCGATGCCTGATCGTCCTCATTTTTGAGAAAAATCTGAAAAATTCAGAAGATAGCTTAGGATATAAAATAGGATTTTCTTCGTATATGGTAAACTAACATCAGGTAATATAACCAGGATCATGTTGGGCCCTTTCATATACGAGGGTGGATTGATAAGTTTCCGGCCTGACCAAGAGATGGCGCCACTAGGCCTACCTTGAGGTGGCGTTCTATAGTACCATCCTTAGATAGCTTGTAGCTATAGTTTCAGTCCAATCG
Source organism: Gonatopus flavifemur (assembly GCA_018340375.1). NCBI lineage: Eukaryota > Metazoa > Arthropoda > Insecta > Hymenoptera > Dryinidae > Gonatopus > Gonatopus flavifemur. The sequence goes on from JAFFJZ010000007.1 coordinate 21,868,205, forward strand.
CCATGTTAGTTTAGTTTTGAGAGCACGCTGACCAAGACGCCTCTGTGTTTTTCGTAAAAATGGAAAAGCTGGAAAATCGTGCTGTCATCAAATACTTTTATTTGAAGGGGTTAACGCCGAAGGAAATTAAAGAAGAGATGGACTCAACACTGGGGACATCCTCCCCATCATATTCAACCGTTAAGCAGTGGGTTTCCGAGTTTAAAAAGGGTCGTGTGAGCACCTCTGATGAGCCTCGCTCAGGACGGCCATTGAGGTCACAACTCCAGATATGATCGAAAAAATCCATCAAATAGTGCTGAAAGATCGCAGATTAAAAGTTCGTGAGATAGCTGAGACCTGTAAGATGTCATATGAACGTGTACCAAATATTTTGCACCAACATTTGTATATGGAAAAGCTCTGTGCATGATGGGTGCCGCGTTTGCTAACAGTCGACCAAAAATTGATTCGAAAGAACATTTCTACCGCCAATTTGGCGTTGTATAAGCGTAATCCAAGCGAATTTTTGCGTCGATTCGTAACCGTTGACGAAACTTGGGTCCACCACTACACTCCTGAAACCAAAGAACAGTCTAAACAGTGAATTGGACCAGGGGAACCAACTCCAAAGAAGGCAAAAACAATTTTTTCGGCGAACAAGGTTATGGCTACTGTTTTTTGGGATGCAAGAGGTATTATGTACATTGATTACCTTGAAAAGGGTAAAACTATCACTGGTCAATACTACGCAGACTTATTGCAACGTTTGAGCCACGAAGTGAAAATTAAACGACCTCATCTGGCGAAGAAAAAAATCTTGTTTCATCACGATAACGCACCAGCGCACACGTCAATCGTTGCGATGGCTAAAATCAACGATCTGAAGTTTGAATTAATGCCGCACCCTCCCTACTCTCCAGACCTAGCCCCGAGTGACTATCATCTGTTTCCTAACCTCAAAAAATGGCTTGGCGGTAAGAGATTTGCGGACAATGAAGAAGTAATCGAAGCTGTAAATGGGTATTTTGAGGAGCTTGACGAATCAGTCTATAGAGATGGCATTACTAGACTAGAACACCGCTATGAGAAATGTATCAGCCTTGGAGGAGATTATGTTGAGAAATAAAAAAAAAAAAAATTCTTAAAAACGTTGTTTTTCTTGGTCAGGCCGGAAACTTATCAATCCACCCTCGTATACCTGAGTGTAACTAATCTGTATATTCCAATGAAATGTATATTTTGATAAATTTTTATTGGTGCACTCAGTGGTGTAAACATCCACTTAGAGAATTATAACTGGTTTACATCTCCATCTGACGGGAGATTGGTTAAACTAGATCTAAACTGGGAGGGAAATACTTACTGATATTCACACCCCTAATGTACAGATATCACCACGCATAAATCAGTATTGTATTCACATGGTCATAAATCATGAAATTCGAAATTTACATAGTTATTGTCATGTGTAAATTGAATGACAAAAACACTCACTAGCATAAAAATTTATAATTCTCAGTCTTAATACAGAATCGGAATCATGATTTGTACAAGACATACGCCGAATTTCACACTCTATTGATGCCAGTCTCTCGCCAGATGGTGCTAAAAATCAATTTCATACATATTCATTTGAGATTAATTCATTTCTTTTTTATCGGTTTATCACAAGACCACTGTATTACATGTATGATCAGGTCCCGATCGGGCTGCGTTGTCAAGACCTGATAGTAGAATCTGGCTGACATGATCTGGACATGATAATGGCCCTAGCACTTTTTCTGGTTTATTGGTACCTTTTCTAATCGGGTTAACTCACGAGGTCCTGATCATTTTTACCTGATCGTTTCCTCATCACGCCTTTGCGTTACATGTATGATCGGGTCCCGATCGGGCTACATTATCAGGGTCTGACTACTACATCGGGCTGTCATGATCCGATCATGATAATGGCCCCTGTATTTCTCCCAGTCGGAAATGCAATGCAAGTGAAATTTGTAAGTCTTTGAAGCAAGATTTGATAGATACATATTTTTCCATCACTTGACAACATTAAATTCGAAATCACATGCATCTTGGAGTTTTTTCGACACATGTTCGATATCCTCTTATAATAATTGAAAATATTATCAATATCAAGTTCATATTCTCCTCCTTAACGTTAGCATCACATAAAGGATAGGAACCTTGAGGATTATCGACGAAGAATGATAGAACCATGTGAGAACTAAGGAGAAATAAAATCTAAGTGATTGAAAAACTATATGAACAAATCAAGAATGGAATGTGCGAATCATTGGTCTCTTGATTTTCGAATTGTTTCCGAATTATCCTTTGCAGCTGAATCATTTTTAATTCCGCAAATCTTTCACATTTTTCTCCATCTATCACTCTCCGAGTTCCATTTTATTCGTCCACAGGATAACGCAAAATAACTGACTATTTGTTGTTTACGTCTCTCGTATGAAAACATGTTAGCCTTGCATTTTTAAAGGACCTCTCCTATGATCAATTCGGAAGAAATTTTTTAGAAATTGTTTAAGATTTTTGAAGATTCTAAGGATTGTCAAAATTGATTTCTTTTTATGTTTCAATTTTTTTTCTTGATTGCGGTAAAATTAAGTGTCTAGAAGAGTAGTAACGCCCTCAAAGTCGCAGGTCAGAATATTTATTTTTAAAAGTTGCTCAGAATTTATGAACATTTTTCAATTTATTCCTTTTGATGTTTTCGAACAAAAACTCGATTATTATGAAAATATATTATTTTGGACAGGAAAATACGAGGGCCTGACTTCATCAGGTTTCGTTACAGTTTTCCCTATTTCGCTCGATTTTATGGAAATTTCATCCGAACCCTATTGTAACCCTGCGTTACAACCCTATTCGAATCCCATCAGGGAATAATGATAAGTCCCTTGTAAGGACCTCATGAGATTTTCCTTATTTACGGTTTCCAGATTTCAATCTAATCAGGGTCTTATCAGAATAGAGAATACCAGATCAAGTTTCTATCAGGGTAAAGGTCGCTCGAAAACATCAAGAGCAATCAACTCTTAAAAATCTAATATTCCGAGCTATAATTTTGAGGGATTTGCTATTTTTTGAGGTAATAAATCTCAGGCAAGAATGATAAAAGTAAATTCCTACTAGTTTTTGAATTTTAAAAAGGCTTAAGCGACCTCTAAAAATTTTTTTTCTGAGTTGATATTCAGAGAGGACTTTTGAACCATCAATAAACTAACATATTTTCATACGAGACACGAAAACAAAGAATAGGCTTCAGTTTTCTCTGTGCCACTCTACACAGCTAAAAGTTTTGTGTCACAGAAGGTCCATTGAAAGTTATGAAATTCTCAAATTAACAGATCTTCAGTGTGAATTTGACATTTTTTGTGTGCCTTCGATACATTTTTTGTTTGTTGAATACGAATAAAGGAACAAGTTCGAGGTAAAAATTCATTTGAAAATTCTTTTGACTGTGAAAAATCACGGAATTTCAGATTGAGGGGGAGCCACATTATCTGGTCTCTAAAGCACCGTCCTAAATCAGGCCCTGCCAGTAGCTTGACGACAAGCAGCTTTCTTACGCAGATACCAGTGCTGTAAAACTAGCCAAATCTTTTTTGACAGATTATTCGAGAACAGGGATGGACAGCTTCAATTACTTTTTTTATTCACTCAAAATAGAGATTTTCAACGTCAAATTTTGAAGTAATTGACAAGAAAAGGTACTTTGAGTACAAAAAATAATTGAGGTTGCCTATCCCTGTTCGAGAATACAGCAATAGAATCAAAATGGTGCTTCATGCAGACCATCATGCAGCTATAACTACTGGCAGTCGTGAAGCTGACAGACAGTTGATTGCCATAACTTTTTATATTAAACGATTACCGTGGAATCCCAGTATTCAAAGGACAAGTAAAAATTTTTTACGAAATTACTGTGCAGCCTGTAAAAATGAGTGAGTTTTTAAACAGTTGGAAGTGATATTTTCTATGAGTGTTACATAATGCACAGTAATTTCGTAGAAAATTTTTACTTGTCTTTCGATCACTGAAATTTCACGGTAATCCTTCGAATAATAGTTTTTCAGTTTACCTAAAACTTTAATCAAGGATTCAAGCATTTTGAGTGTTTAGTGGAATGCTACTCGATTGACTTCTGGTATGAACAAAACTTCAGCAACGTTTATGAATCAAAAGTTACAACAATCAGTCGCTGGCTTCAAAGCTACTAGTTTCAGCTTCATTTGACGATCTGTATCGATCGAAGAAGGTCTGTACACAGCAATATTTTGATGACATTGCTTCATTTTTCTAATAATTTGGTAGGAAAAATTTGGCTAGCATCACGGCGCAGGCATAAAATTTTTGCGAATACTAGCACAATTCGTACGTAAGAATTAACGTGTATTTATATTGTGAATCGTACAAATCTCCGCCAGAAGAACTCCACGGGTCGAATTACTCTTTACGTGGGGAAAGCATGTCACTGTTCTGAGATCTGACAGGAGAACTCTATTCACACAGACGTAATTATACGAACCTTCGTGCCTGTGTGTAATAAGATTCTAATGCCAAATCGGAGACCGTTGATGCGAGCCATGGTGGTCTTTGTAACATGCCTTTAACGATGTTAGTTTTTGTGAGAACTTGGACTGTGTGACCTTTCCTAAGAGGTGTTGATACAAAGCTGAAGTTGAGTATATTTTTATATCCTTATGAACTCTTCTCTATATGACCTCTTTTCTCTTTTTGGTTTTCACAATCAACGCATAGATTTTTTTCCTACCGAGAGTATAAAATTCTTTCTCTTGTTATTCTTGACCAGGGAAGGATACTTTCTTTGTCTTGGACGGGTTATATTCAAGACAATATCAGGAGAGTGCCACCTGTTTCCAAGTGTTATGAGTCGATCACCACCTCTGCTTTTCTTTTTACATTTACACTTGCACCGTATATTCGTATATACGTACGTGTGATGTTCAATGTTCATTCGCTCTTTTTCCAGCATTGGTTCTCTCATTCTATTTTTAAAACACTTGGCACCTAGAAGTCCACAATAGTAAGATTATTTTCTTTTTTCTTTTCGGTTTTCTTCGTTCTTTTCTTTCACTTTCACACCTTGTTTACTGTCCAAGGGAATTGGAAGTAACAACAATACTTACATTACTCACTCGAAAGTGGAGGGAAATAAAAAAAGTTGTACTCCTCTACATGTTAAGATTTCACCACTGATTCTCATTTTCTCTTCTTGTTTTGTTTTTTCCTGATGAGCAGGGTCAAATCATATCTGCGCAAATTATGTGCGCTTCACAGAAAAAACTGGTATAGTAAAATATGAACGGACCAAACGTTTGTTCACTACAATCAATCGGATTGTTATTCTAACTGAATGTATCGTTAGTTTCACTAAGCGTATGGTCATTTCAATTGAGCTGTTTAGTTCTTATGATTGCGCAGTTTGGTCTGTCCATATTTTACTATTCGCTTAGTGATTATCACTATTCCTTTGTCTCCGTGTTGAGAAGTTTCATTTTTCCACAATTGTGGGGGTCCGAATTTTCGTTGAAAATATTGTCATAAATTTTCATTCAAATTTCCATGGGATTCAATCGCTATCCCAAATGAACTACAAATTTGCAGGAAAACATCATATTCATCACGTTCACTGTTAGAAATGTCTATTTTTCATATACATTTGTACATGAAATTTCCAATTCTTGGTGATTGCAATGAGAATTCATTTACACGCAACTGAATTTTAAATTTTTGCTATATTATATCAGACATTGATATATATTTTCGTAACTGCAATTTCTTTCGAATGTAATTGAAATTTCAATGAGTTTTTCAGTTACGTTAATAACTTTTGCTTTCATTATTATGTGACCTGGCCTACGAAAAGAAGGGGGCTTAGGTGTGAAAAAATCATTTTTCACTTTTTTGGCGATTTGGATGGAGTAAAATATGCTCTCTCGAATGGCGCAAACCAGAAGTTTCTAACTGGTAGGGAAGTTTGCTAAAAATGTACAAAAAGGAGAGCAGAAATGATTGAAAATGAAGAAAATTTGGAGAATAAAATATAAAATAATAGACATCATTTCATATGTTAAAAAATTGTATTTCAAGGCAAAATCACGTCATTTTACATAAGAATTCACAAATTTACAATTAGAACATTAGAACATTAGAAGCGAACAACTAAAGCGAAACTGATAAAATGACTTGTTTATCTTTAACAGCTGTTTTCTCGAAAACTTGTTTCCACACCTGAGCCCCCTTTTAGAGACTAGGTCACATATGTGATTGGAAGTTCAATCAGAAATTTCTAAAGTGTATGAAAGTAACTCATCTAAGAATATTTTACTAATAGAATTTATCTGGCATCTCGAAATTAGATCAATATACATCGGATATTCAATTGACCTTTGCCTTTCGACTGAACAATCGTGGAAATGTCCTAATTAGGGGAGGAAAAGAGAATACGCGAAGCCTTGCTAATCATATGAGGGAAAATGATATTCAATCATACTTATCAATTCAAATGGCACGTTCATTTGCTGTTATTCATTATTACTCTATCGATTATTCTGATTTTATTTTAAGCTATATCGATGGTCACTTAGTTTGATATTAAATATATTTATTCATTCTAATTGTAAAAATTCGTGTTTCCTATTTCAATGGACTTAACAACAGTTGTTCCAGAGGATAAAAGAAATGTTTTCAACATTTGCATGTTGATTATTCAAATGTAATGCATTTTATGCATTCTGTATCCTAAGACTTTGTTTGTATAACCAATTTCTAAGATGAGGTCTCGAGTATTCTGTACACATTGAGTGCTTTAATTTCATTACGATAGGACGATGTACCATGAAAGCGGAATGCCTGTTATTCATTTGAATTATAATTGTGTTTATAAAAATTCAATATATGAAACGGAAGCCACAGTATTTTTATAAACCGAAAGGATATTTTTTTGTGAAAAAATTCGGATAAACACTCTTGTACAGATACCAATGTGTATTATATGATCAACTATTTTCACCGTCTCACGATTCTTCGGAATTGGATTCAAAATTTTATAACTTCAAATTTGTATCGAACATTTTTATCGAATTCCTAGTCAGTTTGAGCCCAACATTTTTCCACAATGTGAGTACTTTTTAATTGCTTTAACTCAAAAATTAACATCGAACATGTCAGAGTCCAATTTCAATTTGAACAAGAAAAACTTTTGTATTTGTTTTGATCTCCGCTGTTTGTTCTTCCAAGATCAAGAATGCATTTTGGAACGCCCATACGAAACACGTTGAAGAATAGAATTAACAGTGTTAACAAGGACTTGATGAATTTCACCTTGAATTCAAAGCCTCGCATCCACGTCACAAAACGTTGTACGTATGTGTGTGTGTGTGTGTCCATGTATGCATGTATTTTCGTATTTTCTCCTCCTTATTGGATCAAAACCCGCGCATTCCTGATGTAATATAAGGTTAGCACCTGTTGAGCTCTATCATTATTTTTTCCTTCTAAAGTGTTGTTCTGCCATCACATTTATAAAAAATGTACAGTCACTAAAAACCCCCTGCACCCGACGCTCTTTAGAAATAAATATAAAAAAAACCACAGTCTATTGGAGAAGGATTGGCCTCAATTTGTAAGACGCGTTTAAAAATAATGAAATTGAGACCAGACAACATATAATATACACGCGAGGATAGAGAAAAAAAGAAGAAGGTGAAGGAGAATCGAAAAGAAGAGTGTTGAGAGGAGAAAAAAACGTTCCCTTAGTGGAATAATAACACACGAACAGCTTAATTACACGATTATAAAAGGACCTCCAGGCCTTTCGGAAGATGGTGATAATTGTTGACGATTATAACACTGTTCAAGCGAGTCGCTTTGTTTTTTGAACGACTATCATGATGAGAGGTTAAAGTATATATATATCACTCACATCTCAAAACATGTGATGATTTTCACAATCCTATCATTTATATCGAACTCTACATATTCGCGTATCTGTAAAATGATGGAAGATTACTCGGCACGCGTTGTGTAAGTATGATTTATGGGTGCATGCCATTGGAAACCATTCTACTGAATTGTTTGTTCTATGGGAATCATTATTGTTGAATTAAATTTGCTTCCCATTGATTCATCATTCGAATTTTTGAGAAACAATTAGCCTTGCTGGGAGATTGAAATAAATCAAATGCATTCATTATTGATTATTCACTAACCGGATACCCGTATCGGTTTTGATTCGTAATTGTTTGCTTCAAAATTATCCAAGACTATAAAAAGGCGGAGAATGAACGAATATCCAAAATAATTCAATAAACTTTCTGTGTATTGAAATGTGATGAATCGACTGCCACTCATTCTCAATAAAACGTGGATATGGAGTGAATGAGAATTTGAATTGATAATTCATCCTGTGCAAACTAGAGGAGAGAATACATAGTTCCACAGGGCATGGGAATTTATTTGAAGATAGAATATTATTAGTTTCTCGATCTTTTACTGATAAATTCCCTCGTTATGGACCGTAATGTTTATATGTGATTCAGCCGGATTGTATTATGTGAAATCTTTGTGATGTTCGGCTTTATTGAATATTTCATAAAGTTTTCTAGTTAATTTATGTACACAATGCGCACTCGCGATTATTTACTGTATCAAATCAAATGGAGTTAACAGAGAAAAGGACCTCTATTTCGTATCTGCGGATAAATACAGTCAACTTTTGTTATAAGAGACATATTCTGGTGTTGTTCTATTCTTTCAAAACAACGGGCTAGGTATGAAATGGAAGAAAAGACGAACATGTTTTTTTATAAAACAGTTTTATTGTAGTGATATATGGACGGAATGAATTGTGTACCATATGTGTTATGATACTAATGTACGCTGTAAAAAAATTGGCGGTGTGAGAAGAAGTACGCACCGGAGTCATTTTGACACCGTACACGGAAAAAACAAGCAGTCCAAATTTTCATTGACTAGTATGCCAATTTTGGACGAAACACTAGTTTGAAAAGAATTCGTATACTGGATTTCAATAATCCGTTAACTGTGTTCACTATTCGAACAATTGAATCCACTTTTTATTTTTACCATCGAAATAATGGAAAAAGTCAACGAATTATCAAAATCCAGTGTACGAATCCTTCTCCAAATTGTGCTCCGTTCAAAAGTGACAAACTAGTCAACGAAAATTTGAATCACTGATTTTTTCCGTGTATCTTGTTGTTCTAACATCATTTTAAATTATTTTGATATCGGATGTCGGGATAAATTTCTATAAAACTCGTACCCTGTCAATCCTGACATTGCTCTTTTACATTCCACTCACACTAACAAATCGGAAAATCGCTACCCCATACAGAAATTTACCATTGGCGCTAGCATGCCGCAATGTAGATGGAGTATGGCCGAGGCTTGGCAACCAAGCATGGTGCAACACTGAAATGATAACATCGTTTTATGATTTATCGATGTGTTTTTCCAATGAAGCCCCATCATTGGTGCAGGAATGGCAATGAAATAAACCAGCATTGGCAAACAATAGAAAAATTTGGTCATCAATGTTGCGCCAATGATAAAACTGTAACAAACAATGAATCAAAAAATATATAAAGAGTATGTGCATTTCACAATTTCCAATAGGGTAGACCGAGGCGAACCGGATCATTTCGTCTTCAATGAATCAAAATGACCAAGAGGAAGATTTTTTCAATAAGTATCTTCATAAATTTTCATTCTATACATCTTTGGCTTGAAGTCTATACAAACAAAAAACATTCAAATAAACACGTCTTTATTTTACAATCAAATACACAAAAAATGAGAAATATCCGATTCGCCCCAAAATCGGGGGCGAATCGGATCATAGACGAACATCATATATCCACTGATGAAAAACGTATTAATGCTTATAAACGAACTGTAAATACATGAAATGAATGAAAAAACTTTATTCCATCAACAGCTTGACGCAGAGTCATTTCACCGGACGTAACCTTTCGTATGGCCTGATTCATTCTGTCCTGAGACCATGAATTATTTATGATGATCAATTTGATATCGAAAAATTTTCATTTCTGGCTGGGATGGAGAAGGGAGAATTTTCCTTCATTTTCAAAATTATTTTTGTAAGTGCTGTCTGCTTATAAATGAACTCGGTACTTTTAGAAGTGAATTCAGGTGAATCACTTTATCCATCTCAGACTGACGCTCATTCTCAATAAATTATAGGACTTTTCGACACATTCGTTTTCTCCGTGTATAGAATCATTTCTGCTATAGCAATAATTTGATTATGACTTTCACTAGGGCAATGGATATAATTTTTTTATTTTGTGTTGCGAGTGATTCGAACGAATCAATAAAATATTCTGAGATGATTCAGAAATACATAATTTTGACTATCAATTCAACATATGAAATTGGTTTTGAATCAGAATCAAAAATGAAGAATCACATTTGACAACCATTCACGGTAATTGAATGTCAAACTTTGAGTGACAATCAAATACCATGTCATCAAGGAAAGCGGGTTTTATGAAGGGGAGGATGAAATGTTGATTGGAGGAAAAATCAATTGAAACGGAATGAGTGTATTATTGGAATTTACAAACTTGCTGGAGAATAACGAATGCGAATTCGAGAATCTTAAGCAACATCGAGGAACATGCATTGCAGTGGTAATAAATAATCAATCATGTTATTTTATGAATAACTTTTTTGTTCAATTATATGCATGTTGAGTTGGATTTGAAAAACCTTGTTCAATTAATTGTGCACACTGAGAAAAAAAATGAAATGAGCTCAACTTAAGCGTGTATTTGGACTGTATATAGTTACCACGAAGGAATTGTATTTGAACTAAACATAATTTCGTTGAGGCAATCACACAAAATCACGCTGATGTCGTTCAGCCAACTACATCACACTGTTATAGTATCATCAACGTTCATTTTGTTCAAACATCAATGTCATTCACTGGAGTTATCGTTGTAGTTGAATCTATTCATTTCGTTAGTTGATACAATTGTGGGAGAAATTTAATTGAACGCATTTTTAGTTGTAATAAAGAAATAATTATTTGAAAATCACCTGATCAGAGATGGTAGAATACAGGGTATGTAGTACATCAACAACTTTTGCAAGAGCAAAATGCGAAGCGCGCTGTAGAGAAACGGTTAGGACGTTAGTGTCTCAGATAGGTAGGTAAACTCAAGATAGGTAGGTTCGGTTCCCCTCAAATGAGATTTTGATATATACACTTACCGGTATCATCATGGTGAGATATCGAAGCATTTCAGAGATTGAACAGTAAACAAATGAAGATTAACTTTTTGATTTACACATTTTTTTTACATAAATATATTTATGATTTGAAATGAAATGGTCTTGCATTAAACATCTTGTAACCTTGAACGGATTCTTCTATTGAGTTGATTGGAATAATTATTGAATCTAATGAAATACGGTACAATTGATTGTAATAAGTATCATTTTTATGTTAAAAGAATGATGTATTTGATCAAATTACCATTTAGTTCTGTCCACTACATCTGTAGTTGATGGGAATCAATCTTTACAAACATACGATGTAGTTGACGGAACTATTTTGTGAGATTCGCCGTATTTAAGCCCACGATGTAGTTGAAAGAACTAAACCGTCTTTGAGTTCACAATCTTTTTTTCTCAGTGCATATAACATCCGACGTATGATGAATGAAGATTCTAAGAATGCATTTTTTGTTTATAATCAAAGTTATTTTCTTATGAATTCGGAAAATGCAGAATCATACGAATGTTCATACATGGTTCTATCTCATTGAAATTCACTGCTTCAATGATAATATTATTCTCAGTCCTTACTTCGTATGGCAAATTGCAATAGTTATCGATTTTCTGTATTATATTTCTGTTATAATACCTTGATGCAGTGATCACACCCGAAATTACAGTGTCAAATATGGAAACATCATAATTAACTAACGTGTGTCTTGCAATTTCCCAAATGATGAAACGAACATGCAGTATATGCAATAGTAAATTGGCAAACATACCTCATTCCAGTGATATAACATTAAGGCCTCTCTTCAATACATGAATTGATTGTGATTACCCATTTCAATATTTGATGTCTGCACGAAGTCTCTTTGCATAAGACTCACACCTCAGTTGTGAATTTCATTACAAAATCAACAATGGAAAGCTTTTCTATAACAAGTGAGGTTTATGAATCAAGTATCACATTACAATCATAAACTTGATTGATTAATTACCAAGTTGAACGTGTTTTACCTACAACCAGATTTAGAAGTCAAAAAATATATTTTTCCAAGGTTGATTCCAAAGAAGATAGAATCTTCAGAATTTTCATAAAACATCGTCTTGTTCGGGTCATCAGGAACTCTAACGAATTTGAAGGACATGGTTCATATTTTAACAATTTCCATCGGTATGGGTTTTCATCAACGAATTTTAATCTACTAAATCTGGCGAGTCATATAAGTTACCACGAAGCTCATATATAACGATGGTAATATTCCATTACGTATGTACGTACCCACGTATGAACTGCCGACCACAATGCTGTTAGAATGTAGAACAAAGCATTGGACAGACCGCCAGCCTAACCGACAACCTGTGCGGATGGGGAACTTAATCTTCCACGTGTGAGTGGTTTTCGCGGAAACGGCAATGGAATGCAAATAATATAGATTCGTTGAAAGGTGTATGTAATAACTTCATTATCAATCCTCTATGTCATTTGAACGTAATCTATCCGTTAATAACATCTTACGTTAATGCTTTATCTTCCATTTTCAATCATAACCCAGGAACGGTGTAGCGCTACTTGTAATATGCAAGTGATGCGAACATGAGGAAATTGACTTAAATGTATGATTGTTAATTCAGAGGATATACTATTGTAACTGCTATTGCATTTCAAAAACTGATATCGGATTTGGAGTTTGAAAGTTTATACTGGTCGATTTGCCTAGTTTATTGTATAAGGGTGTTTTTGAAAAGGGAGATAACTGTTGAATAAATGAAGAAGGTGGTTGCGAACAGGAGATTGGCCTGAGAGTGCTCCACATTCAAAGCCGGATTTAGAAATTCTCTTTCCCTCTCTAATCAACTCGTAACAAAGGATAAGCGAGGGGCTTCAACCCTGTGTCCATGTTTTGTACATGTCCATTGAACAGGGAAAGAAAATGTATAAATCCGACACTGTCCACATTACATAATATTATATTTATCATCTCATGCTGGTGTGCTTTGCGAATGCCTCCAAGGGTCATTTTGAATGATCCGATCGTTACTAAATAAATCTAACCACATTAGTCCCATATCAATTTTAGTCAGATTCAATTCAGGAGTTGGGGAGGGACGGACAAATATCGAATTGTTGGAATTATACGTACTTTTGATAATGATCCTCGTCAAACGTCTTATTCAAAATTTTCAATATTACCTCTATTATTATTTTTCCCTTTGCCATTCCTATGCTTTGTTTTTTTTTCATTCATTTCACTTTTCACCTCTCACAAATTTTACGAATGAAATATACGTATCTGTATATACATACATGTACATTCGTCAGTTCCCGATATCGGATATATTCACGTGGACCGCAATTCCGAGTTTTTGGTGTAAACTTTATCCTGTATCCGTACCATCACCACCGCTAACGCACATATAATCAAAGCCTTTTCCTCTCTCCGCATCCTTTTCCACTACGAACGATAACTATTGAACCAAAACAGTACGTTCGAATATTGCAGACGTGCGAATGTTTCAAGCAATGATAGAAGTGATAGAAATAGATGGTCCTGAATAAACCGACCTTGAACAGAATTCGTTACCTGGAGTTTCGATAAAATTTCCAATTGATTGGAAGTTCTTGATTTTCATTATAAATCTTTCTTCTAAATAGAAAAATATGACTGTTTCCGATTTAATTCTACCTTTGTTCTTACTAAAATTCCACATCCGCGTTATGTAAATACAAAAATGTAACTTTCATCAATCTTGTTGAGAATATCAAAGAAGATGTGAAATTTCATAATTATTTTGTTTTCGAGTAGAATTTTACGTTGTGTTTTTTAGTTGAAGAGTGGGTACCCTGTTGCGAATTTTTGGATGGGATTCCCGAGTGACTAGGTCCGATTCTCGTGAGATGATGTGGGGCCTGGTCAGGTCTAACCGGGTCCCACATTATATCCACTTGGGACCAGTGATGCCAGTATTCATCCGGTCGAACAGTTTTACCCCCTTCATCACGCTCTATGCAATAAAATTTTCTTTGTTGGAGGTTTCATTGTGTGCGTGAGATTTCTACACAGATGGGTGCGATGGAGAGGGTAAAGCTGGTCGGCCGAATGAATGCTGACATCACTTCCCAGGACACGGGGATTATTAATCCCTGTTGGAAATTTCCGCTTGGGACCGAAGCAGGATTCGGAAGATGAAAGGTTCCGTTTGAGTTGCGTCCTGGGTCATAGGTCAACCCCATTTGAGTCTCATGCAGGATCCATCCAGACGCTGGGGAATGTTGTACATAAAAATTATGAAAACCCGCATGTGAACCTGGTGGAAAGTTTCAGCCAGTCCAGTGGGGTTTGGGATCTGCCTGAATCACTCGGATTCGGTCCGGAGCCTTTCCGCAGCACAATTTGGATGAGACCTGGGTGGAATTTTCACGTAGAGGGGAATGTCAGATTTGTCGTAGTTATTCGGGAATTTTCAGCAATTTAATTTCATACTCATTTTTCACGGTCTATGCATTCATATTTCATGTCAAAGATGGTTGTATGTGAACATAATTACCTTTCATTCTGTGAAATCGATGATAATGAAACTTCTTTTGCATTTGAGGATCATTCGATGAGAATTGTCATATCAATTCCAGTTAATTTCATCAATCGGTGAGTTGTGAATAAGTGGAAAACAATCTTTTGAGGAACGAAAGTTTTTCCAAATCCGCGTATCTTTTATTCTTCATCATGAAACACAGTCCTAGACGAGATTCGCGTGAATCTTGATAAGATCTAATCTTGCACTATTCATCTATGAATTTGGAATTTTGTAATCCATGCAGCTTGATTGATGAACCACAAATTTTACGAATGAGTGCCTTGATCTCACATAAGAATGATTTCAGGCATAAAATTCAGTCAGCGTGCCTAAGATGAATAATTTGAAAATCAACGAGAAAATCTTGCACTTAATCACTGGCAGGGTATTTTTTTCTCGTATTTCTCCTGCTTTTCGACATAAGAATTCACCTTCTTTTTGTTCATACATTTTGATCCTACTTGAGTTGCCAGGATCAAGCGTAGGAGAAAATCAGCTTTATGAATCCTGTCTCTTCAAGATCATATTTGATGTTTATACGAGTGGTGATCTTTGGAGTTATTATTGATATTTTTATGTCCATCACAACGGTCATCTATATGGAAAAAAAACAGTACTGGTTATTGGCAACGACAGGAATCGATTGAGCAACAAATGAAAACGGATCCGCATCCCAGTGATGAGTACATACTGTGATGTGGAATTCGTCAACGCTGCTTGGACAGTACATTGTTGAAAATTTCTTGGAATGTCAATCACATTTGAATGAAAATTCAGTTATCAAACTATGCCATTATGGGTATCATATAGCGAAAATTGGAAATTCAATCATAGTACATGTAACTGAATTCTTGATTCACCAGGTTCACTCACAATTGGAAATTTTAACCCTGGTTGGAACATTGAACAGTTTTTTTTCAATATTTACTACCCGATCAACATTTGGTGTCTAAAAGATATTTTTCAGACACGTAATGTTTATTGGGTAGCTGTTCTAGTCAATTCCTGTTTGATTTCCTCATCTGAAAATCTTTCTCCAAAAATCAGACATGTAAAGGAAACATGTTGTTCAATTGTAGGGTAATTTTACTGCTCAGAATCCGCACACTTGCAACTAGCTTAGAAATATCCTGGTCAAAATCCAAAAGTCAAGAAAGCGGCAATTGAAACAAATGAAGCGTGATAATGTTTCAATGCCCTCCGAAATTACGCCTATGTCACTCTTTAAAGAAAAAAAATCCAATCAGAAAAATCCGAATTATGCCAATATTGACAACATGTGCAGTACAGTGCCAGTATTGGGTCTTCAACACTTGACCAACACTTACGTGGTCAGTACTGGATACATAGAAATGCAGTACTATGCCTGTACTGATAAACCAGTACTGAGAGCTTAATGCCGGCCAGGTACTGATCCAGTACAGACACTGCACTGAGTGCGAATAATAGTATTAGTACTCAATCCCCAGTACAGAAAAGCGTCATCATCCCAGACAAATGCCAGTCTTGGCCAGTACTGGTGCAGTACTGCGCCTGTTGTGAATTTCTGGTTGGGAATTGTTACGCTCAGATGACCCTTCGGCTTACGATTTCGTCGCACTTCAATGGTTCATTTATACCATAGTACCCATGAAAACTGAACCAAAGATAGCTATTTTATAATAAGAATCTAATCATTGCTGCATTGAGAAAACACCAGGTTTATCTCAACCCCGTAAGAGTTTGGATACAGCTAATTTCGCGACGCGATTCAACTGAATGTCGGTTGGAGTAAATCCCCGCTCAATCATTTCGATTGATATTCGGTTGACTCAAACGCATGGCGAGATTCTCTACATCAAAACTGTTACCCAGACAGCACAACGTGCTACTGAATCGTTTATGAAAGGTTTATAAAACGTAGGAAAGGTTTTCTGAACGTTCAGAGAGCGTCCAAGAGACACTTTTTACTGATGGGGTTCGCGGTTGAGGCAAACCTGATATTTTCTCAGTGTGGATTACCGAGAATAGTTGGACGGTTGACAGACATACAATGCAATCCCTCGAGAACGCCTCTTCCTTTGGTGTAAGCCAACAACCTTCCGAATAGGAAAGATGTTGAGTAGCCTTGGTGAGAAGTTGAATCCAAGTGGCTTATTAAAACTGGACAAAACACCGGCATCGTTTGTCTTCAAAAACTGGTCCATGACAGAACAAAAACAGGTTCAGTTTCTGTCTATAAAGGCTACTCAGGAAATGTGAGATTGAGCGTTACATCAACCTGCAGGGAATGTCAGACAAATCCGAATTAAAACCAGCAGATCCTGGGATCAAAACCAGATGGAACCGGATTTGCTTAGCATTTTCCACAGGGTATCGTTCCACAAACAGTTTTAATCATCATCGAGTTTATGGACAAATCCCACTGGAAATGACTGCTTGTTGGCTAATAATTGTCCTCTTTTTTTCAACCAAGGAAGTGTTTCTGAAAAATGAATACAATTTCAAGAAAATTTCAATAGCGTAATGGGTACTGAGAAACGCAATCTGTTCCAATCAGTCTCGAATTAAGGGCGGGGTCAATAGAGCCAGTAGCCCCAGGGTTCCCACTACTCTGACTGTTTTTCTTTTTTTGTTATTTGAAAATCTTCCACAAATGCTTCGGACATTTGATAATTGATGACTTTATTTTTCTTTAAATCTTCAGCAAATGCATTAGATATCGAGATTGAATGAATATTTTTGTTTTTAAGAAAAGATGTCAATTTCATATACAGGGTGGGGCATTTAAAGTGTCGCGGGCGTTTTTTCCAAAAATAAAATGAGATACGAGAAAATTTTTCGGACAAAAATTGTAGGGTATCGAGGGGGACATCCGATGGTGGCCTTGGCTTTGACCTCAAATCTCATCTTCAAGGGCATTCTGAGGTCAACTCTTGCTTTTTAAATAGCATCTCATATTTTTTACTGCAGATTTGGATTCTAGGTCAAAAACCAAGAAACTTTTGTCTGAACCATTTTCCTGAAATCCGCAAAGATGGCGCTCTAATCGATATTGTTCCATACTGAATCTGACATTAGAATCACTCGAAAACGAAGGGTCTTGGAGGAGAATGTTTCGGACAAAAGTTGTCTGATTTCAAGGGGGACCCCTTGAACTGAAACGGAGGTGATGGGGTATAACAGACAAAACACAACACATTTCAATCGTCTACATCACTTGGATAATTTTAATGCAGTAGATGCTCAAAATGATGTCCTTCGACTTCAATACACATTTCAAAACGTTTTACAAAAGATTGCTGAACTCGTGCTAAAATATCTTCATTGATGCTCGCGCATGCATTGATGATTCGTTGACGCATATTCTCAGGTGTAGTCGGTGCTTGTTGATAAACTGTATCTTTTATGTATCCCCATAAAAAAAAATCTGGAGAAGTAAGATCCGGAGAACGGGCAGGCCAATGAACTGGTCCACGACGTCCTATCCATCGTCCAGGATAATCTCTGTCCAATATTTCTCGAGCTGTGACTGCATAATGGGATGGACAAACATCGTGTTGATACCACATATTCAATCGTTCCTGAATAGGTATGTCTTCAAGTAATGTTGGAAGTACTTGATCTAAGAAATGTCTGTACTTCTCTCCATTTAGCGTATCTGCAATGAAGTACGGTCCAATTACTCGAGATCGAAAAATACCACACCAAACATTCACAGCCCATTGTCTTTGATGCTCTTCTTGACGTAACCATCTTGGATTTTCTGTCGCCCAGTAATGCATATTATTGTGCATTTGCGCTAGACCCCATCGACAAAACTGTACACGATTTTCGAAATCATCACCGTGAAGGTCTTGATGCAAACAAATGTGATACGGATGGAATTTGTGACGTTTCAGTATTCGAAGAACACTTCTTCGAGAAATTCCCGAATGGAGTTCGATTTCACGAGAGCTCACGTGTCGATTATTGGCTACTGCAGCTAGTACATTAACTTCCGCATTTTCTCCGCTAACAGTTCTCATTCGATGTCGTTTTTCCCTTGTAACACTTCCCGTTTCTGAGAATAATTTTGTAATGCGTTGAAAATACCCAATGGATGGCGTTGTTCTTTCAGGAAATCGTTCTGCATACAAGTCATATGCTTGTCTGGGGTTCTTATGCACTTCACCGTAAATGTAGATCATATCGATCTTTTCAGAAACCGTCTATCGGATATCCATGATTTTCAATTTGTCATAAACCAAGTAATAATCAAATGTAACTGACAAACTGACTTTCAAAATCGTGAATTTTCACTGAACCCCGTCGTTTGTTTACATCGCGTGAGCTCTGAATGGTGGTAATGTAGACGATTGAAATGTGTTGTGTATTGACAACTTTCGTACGAAACATTCTTTTGCAAGACCCTTCGTTTTCGAGTTATTCGAATGTCAGATTCAAAATGGAACAATATCGATTAGAGCGCCATTTTTGCGGATTCCAGGAAATTGGTTAAGACAAAAGTTTCTTGGTTTTTGACCTAGAATCCAAATCTGCAGTAAAAAATATGAGATGCTATTTAAAAATCAAGAGTTGATCTCAGAATGCCCTTGAAGATGAGATTTGAAGTCAAAGCCAAGGCCACCATCGGATGTCCCCCTCGGTACCCTACAACTTTTGTCCGAAAAATTTTCTCGTATCTCACTTTATTTTTGGAAAAAACGCCCGCGACACTTTAAATGCCCCACCCTGTATATAAAGGGGTCCTCACCAATCCCAATCCGACTCCAGTCCCAATAAACGCATACTTGTTATTTCAACATTGAGAACAAACGTTGCACTGTCGAACGGACGTGAGTTGTCAATTTCATAACGTTGATTTGTTGTTACAGCCCAACAAGGCAATAGACGTCTTGAAATCACGTTTTGGTGACGTATTATTCAAACTACCCATGTGTGCACAGATATTAGACCATTCTTGGTTCAAGATTGGCAGGACTGGGTCAAGAATGGACCAAAACTGGCTCAATGTATATTTACACATTGAAAGACGTTCTAAGAAAAGGTTTTTTGAATGTACCTGACTCACGCGTTTAGGGTGTGCTTATAGAACCTCCGGTGTTTGAACACCAACTGAATATATTCCTGTTGAAAATGTCAAACGCAACACAAGCAACACTGAATACGAATTTGCACAAGGAGCGGAATAATGAACAACGTGGTCTTATTTATGAATATTTCCTTCCTGAAAATTCTTTTTTCTCAAAACATCATTAGAACTCGTCACTATTTGACGTCTTCTAGACAATTTTTGAACAGTTGTTAAGATGTTATTCCATGGTTGAAGAACCCGTGAGTTGCAGCAACATTTTTACGTCGAATCAACCCTTAACAGAACGCAAACATCGTAGGCAAGGTGTCCACTGTCTGGAAATTCTATGTATCTGATTCATTGTATTCAACGCGAATTTTTGGTTGATTCATTCCGTTAGAATTTCCAGAATGTGGACTCTCTGGAAGGTCAATTTTAGATTAATGTCAAGTTGATATATACGTTCAATGAAGGTTCATCGAACGCTTGAATGTCTGCACTCCTAATCTGCGTTCATGGAACGATCTTTACAGTTTCGTGTCCTTTTAGGAGCGATGGAAGAATATTACTAATCCGCGCCATATAGTTATTAACCTTTCTCGACGTTTTTGAAACGTATGTCTGTTTATTGGGATACGGCACGAATTCGACTCTTAGTGGATTATTGTAATTCACTGTACCCATTATCGTTTCGTTTTTCTGATCCAGGATAATTTTGCACTGCATAAACACATGTTTCATTCCACATACGTCAACAACTTTTTTTTGATCAACGAAAATGTGTATAAAGCTTATTGAAAAATTCAAAAACTTGGTGTTTTTACAGTATAATACACTGGAAATTGACAACATAGTTTTCTCTTGAATCTGATCCTTTTGTTACAATGTTCTCCCATGCATACACAATTTCAATTATACTTTTTTTTATTCAATACAGTCTTCTCTTTCTCACGTAAGATGAGGCTTTGCTCCGTATATTCCGGTCAACATATATCATATCACAAATTTCAACGTTGCTTAAAAATTGTTTATAAGAATATCACATTTGAAACCATTTTCCGAATGAAGCAGCGGATAGCTAGCGGGGTTTTCCGGGATAGCTTACGACTATTGGAGATTCATAAATACGTCAGAGTGTAGGTAATTTCCCTCTCCATCCCACCCATCTCACGAAGTTAGTTTAGGTATTATAGAATTGGGATAGTTTTTCTGATAATCTCAGGGAATGACTTTTACAATATAATTCAAGCTTCACATATTCATAGATATCCTCGATATCTGCGATAAACCGAAGAAGTATTCGTGCTCGTTATTCGATAAAATGCTGTTATAAGATTCATCTCTTTTGTTCTGTTTCCATTCTACTTCTTTGTCTCTTTTTTTTTGTCCCCATATTATAGGTAGTATTTTATCTATTCAACTGATTAAAGTTCCGTAGTTATTTCTTTTCGTTCTTCTATGATTTCTTATGTTTTATATATGTTTTTGTTACAGGGATCCCGCGAACATTTTCAGCTAGGCCTTACCGAGGAGGTTGGTTCGTCTGTTTGGTCTGCAAATTTAGGATTAGTCAGTAGATTTTTCTTCTCTATAAGTCACATATTCTCCCTTGTTCCCCTTGATTTTATTCTTTTCCATTCCAACGCGTATATGTTAAAATATATTCGTTTATAGCCATTGCTTTCGGTAATTTGTATTTTTCATCGCTATATCTCTGCCTTTCTATTAAATTACTAACTCCCAGCCCACTTCTTCTTATATCTCTTTCTTCTTTTCTTTATTTCATCTTCTTCTTTTCTTCTTCTTCTTCTTTATCTTTCCGAATTTCTATCGTCGCTCGATGATGATGTGATGTGTTGAGGATAATCTTTAATACATTTGTATTAACTCACCCTATTAGGTACTACGTGCGTATTTTACGTATTTACTCGCAGTACTTGCGTATTCCCCTGCATCTATGTCCTCGTAAAACATTCGTTTGGAGCTACAGTCAAATGATCACATAATTGCATATATATTAAACATTTTCGTCCGTTATATTACATGGAACATAATACTATAAATATACAAATGAGAATTGTCTTTTTCTTCTTTTCTTTCTCGTGACATTACATTATCTTTAAAAAAAAACTAATTATTCTTTGAATATTATTTTTCAACGATCTTTTGAAACTTGATAAAATTAATTGCTTGTATTATTCAATGAGAATACCAAGAAAAGTTGACGAGCTCTTGAAGTTTAATAAAAATTCCACTCAAAATTTGCACTCCACTGGAATAAAAAAGAAAAAAAGAAGAGTTAAGATGTTAAAGTTTGAAAAAAATGTTTCTCAATGATCGATATTCATTTTAAATATTTAAATTTACTGATATTTCTTACAATATACTAAGTATTCACAATATGAGATCTACAATTCTTCTTTTGCACATCTTTTCGCATCATTTCTGTCAAATAACGGACAAAAATTGATCTACGCGCGTATGCATATATGTGCCTTGAAACATCATTCGTACATCACACAAAGATTATGTCTTCACTATGAAAGTATCTTCAAATAAATAATATATATTGATCATTATCACATGAAATTTCTCCTCATATTGATGACAAGTCCAAATACTCTTCTGCTACTTAGTTGATCGATGTTTAGATGTATGAGAAATATTTACTTCTTACGTCCCATTTCCGTGTTACTCTTCTCCTTTTATGTATGCTCATGTATCTTATCATACCTATGTATCTATGTATACATCCAAATCTAATTGAGTGATTCATTTAGTTACAAAAAAAGTAGTTTCCAGAGCATTTTTAAATCGTATTATCTTGATGAATGGATTCTTAAAGGGCAGTAAACACGTTGTTTGATTCACAATGATTTTATTCCGTCGTCTCTACCGATGTGGAGGCCTCCGAGTATGAAAATTGTGTTGATTTGAAGAAAGTATATGATTCTTGACACATGCCTTGATTGATAAACTGCACTCTATACTTACCATCATGAGTAAGCGCACTCCACTGTATATGTGCTTGGAATTTTTATGATACTTAGAAACTAACAACTAATTTCATCTATTGCTTATATATTCAATGAAATGCTAAAAATTTGATGACAAGTTCATTTTCTACAACAGGGTTTGTCTTGTCGCACGAAACTGTACTAACCAATTATTCATAAGCTTTATGAACCGTCCGGTATCGTTCGAAGGAAGATATGCTATCGGTTTCCTGTGTTCAGCATCTAACGGTAAGCGAAAGATGAAATATCATAATTTAGGTTGAAAACTACGCGATTGCAGATTTATACTATCGGAATCTCAAATATTCTCGTATTCAAAATATCAAATTCATATTGTGGTTTGATCATTTGAATAAGAAAATTCAAGGAATGGGTTTGCGATCATGTACTTTTTGTTTGAATATAATATGTTGGTACCTACCTGAACGGTGAAGGTACGAAATATTAATGTAGAAATTTGCAGTCACTCAGTTGCCAATTTCAGATTCCTGGCGAATTGATTTAATATCTCGCTATCAGAGGAAGAATATTGTTAGTCCTCGTGAAAGGATAACATTATTATTTATTATTATCATTTGTTTTTTTTTATTTTCCTTAACTACTGCTCTTCAACTTCATGTCAAAATCGTGATCTCATTTTGTCTACAGTTTTTAACAAACATGACAAGAACAGTCTTTATTTCAGTCTAATTTTAACCTCTAGGCGCACAAAAACAGATTGGAATGAAATCTGTCAAAGCCTTCAGGCAATTAAATTTTATTCAGATTGATCTATCATTTGAGTTTCATTGATTTTAATGAGCTCTTGATTGAGAATAAATTGAATTCAAATTCATCTCAGTTTCCAGGAGGTTTTGATAGATTTCATTCCAGTCTGTTTTCGTTCAGCTGGAGGATAAAATCAGACTGAAATAAAAAACTTTTTTTGTCCGATTTGTTGGAAAAATTTGAACAAATTACAGATTTTGAACGAAGTAGGGTAAGAACAATAGTCAAGGAAAATCAGTTCAGGATTTTTTATAGAGGATAAAAAACAGTTCAAATGTACAGTTCGTACCCCATTGGTGCGCTACAGAAACACATATACGATGATTTTTACTAGGTGTTGTTGATTTTTACAACTTGACCCTTCACGATCACAATATTAGAAGATTTCCAATGATTTTGATTGAAGTAGTGTTTTATTTAGGTTGATTAGAGGGAATATAACTCTCTAACGTATGCGTTACAGGAAACAAAAATTCTCCCGTCAAAATTCTTCAATAGTTTGAACTAGTCTATCTTAATTCATAATGTAGAATTGTAAGCAATGGAGAATATTGGCAAAAATAATGAATATGCGATATTAAATACTGTGCATACATTGAAATATCAGTAGAGTAGAATAAATACAGTCAGACACGTGTTAAATAAGTTCTGTAGTATCGTTTCGTTTCACAATAAAAAGCACAAAACTTCAACTTTCATAAAATAACGTTGATCATTATAATACAAATTTTGTAAATGATTGTCAAAAGAATGATATTAGATAACTATATATAAAACTGCCTAACATAGTTTAAATTCACACTTCAGAGCCATTCTCAATAATTCTACCGTGAAACTATAATTGAAAAATAAATCCCCGCAACTCTTTGGGCTCTTTAATTGATATGACATGATTTTTGCATTATTATTTTATTGCGCTTGGATAATAAGGATGTTATATTTGGTTTGAATACAATATGCTTTGAATACATATAAATTCTGTGGAAATACAAAACTGCGCACATAACTTATATGTAATGTTATTTTCTTCCAGGGGAAGATAATTACTCGCTAAATCCACTGTTTCATAAGTAATTGTGAATTTGATTTCAAATGGTAGAAAAATATGCTATAAATCAATGTACACGGAAGATATGAAATTATTAATATTTAGAAGAAGTAACTGGTAGTTCAGGAAGGAAAAGCAATGCTGAAAAACGTTTGTAGTAAATTTACTATTAGTTGATAGTTTCACTATAAGCAATGAGACTATCAACTTTTGGTATTTTCACTACGAACTTTTGGTAAATTCACTACGAATATTCTTCAACAATGCTCTTTGTTCCTGAATTGACAATCGTTTTTCTAAATATTAATAACGATGGGATATGTTTTTATGCTTACTGGAAGCGATCACGAGTGTGTCTTTTCAACATACACGAAGGAGATTAATTGTGCAGACAGCAGTGTTGGATGCTGAGTAAGATGACCCAAGCACAGATCGAGGGTAGCGCAAACAAACCGACTATCCTTTGTTTTCGTGTCTTGTATAAAAATATGTTAGTATTTCATGTTTTTTAAGAGTTCTCTCTGAAGATCAGTTCGAAAAAATATTTTCTGGGGTCGTTCAGGATTTTTTAGAATTATAAAAATAGTCGGAATTCACTTTTTTTATTTTTCAATTTTTTTTCTCGTTTCGGTGAAATTCAGTATCTAAAAAAAAGTAACTTTCTCAAAGTTACAGCCCAAAATATTCATTCTGAAAGATCGCTCAGAATTTATCAACATTTTGAAAGTCGTTTCGAAGTCGATGTTTTCAAGCGACCTTTCAAAATTCATATTATCATTCAATCTCTACTACTATTTTCGATTAGCACCGTGATGGATAAGAATACACCACAAAATGAAACAGAAGTTTGATGCATCACAAAAATATGAATTTCTCTAAGAAACAAATTGAATTCTAATTGAAATTTAATATAATGAATCAATTAGTTTAGTTAGTTGGTTGATTAAGTTTTGGGAATTTTATTTTTTCTCCATAATTTTCGAGTTTTTGGTCTAAAACATCAAAAGCAATGAATTTGAGAATGTTCATGAATTCTGAGTGACTTTCAAGAATAAATATTCTGAGCTGTAACTTTGAGGAAGATATTATTTGTGTAGGTACTAAATTTTACTGCAACGAGAAAGAATTGCAAAATAGAAAGAATTCCGACTATTTTGAGAATTAAAAAAAGTCCCTGAAATATTACTTTTTGAACTGACCTTGGGGGAGGACTCTTAAGACATGGAAAACTAACATATTTTCATACGACACACGAATGAAAAGAATAATCGGCTTTTTGCACCACCCTACTAATCGGTGTAAATCATGTTTGTCACCATTCAATATAATGATTTCAAAATTCAAGTATTTGTCCTCGATGATTAGTCTGCATGTGATACACCGTGAACAATTATATTTGTATCTCTCGGAGTGGAAAATTTATCTTCGTGACGCAATTCAATTTTTCTAATTGTGTATCAAAAGACATTGATCGTGATGAGATAGAACATGATAGTTCCCTGACTTTTATAGTCGATTTTTGTGACGTGACGTCTTACATGCGCAAGTCGTGAAGTTGATCGTGTCGTGCATGCTTCATTGGACACGCGTGCATTTCTCGTTTGAACTCCTGTATCCTGGGAACTCATTCAGATGACTCAGCAAAAACGATGTGTAATGATGGTTTCGTATATCGGGGAAAACGGAACGGCATATACTGATTTTCTTGTCAATCTCCATTCCATGCAGGGCCGACGTCAGACTTTTTTTCAGAGTGAGTAGCGAGTTTGGAGGGGGAAGAGGGGGGGGGGGGTTAATGCCAAATCATTTTTCACAATGTACTTATATGAAGGAATAATGCTTGAAAATTTCGAGTGGGTAATTTACCCACTCAGATATTTCCGAGTGGGTAGTGGGTTCCTTTTGCCAGAGCAGCAACTTTTTTACTGTCACAGCAAACTATTCGCTGTTCCAGCAATCTTGTTAGCTGCGACAGCGAATTTTTAGCTGTGGCAGCAAAAAATGTTCGCTATCCCAGCAAAATTTGTTTGCTATTCTGTATTTAATACTGAAAATTGCTGTCGTAGCTAACACGATTGCTGTTGTAGCAAATTTTTAGCTAGATCAGCAAAAAATTTTGCTATCCTATACATAACACCTCGATTTGCTGCGTCAGCAAATTTTTTCTCTCCGTGTGGTAGTTGAATTTTCAGATAAATTTATGATTCTAAATTTATTATATCGATTGAGTGTATGTATTTTCCCTTTGCTGCGGATACACGGACAGAACAATACAGTTGATATTATTATCATAGGTCCTTATTTGCCGACCAGATTGTGAAGAAAAATGATGATATTTTCATTTAATTTTAACCCTTCAAATACGCACAGGTGCAGATTCGCATCAACCATTTTGAGAGTTTTCGTTTTTCGTCGAAAATTTATTTTATTCTCATGTTTTTTTCACTGATCAAATGAAACATCTGTGAATTTCCTTCCATACCACGTTAATCTGCACAGTTTTCCCTTCAAATTTGAAGGAAGTGAGGTCAAATTGGTCGAACAGGAACGGAGTTATTGATTGGTAAGGTTGCGTGGTGCGAATTTGCACCGGTGTGTACTTCGAAGGTGTGAAAGGATGTGTGTACTTGAAGGGTTGAAGGAAGTTGTAGTAATTTATAATTTTCAGTACCAATATTTACCGAATTAGTAATTTTCGTGAAACGCATATGTTATTTCTTATGAAAGTTATTTTACTGTGTTAAAATCTAAATCTTCGTGAAAATCCAAACTTGGTTGAGCGTGGATGTTGAACACGGTAAAAAATATTGTATTTCACATGAACAGGTAATGGATCGTCCTCTTTGTTGGATTGTACACACAAGACAATCACATCAACATGCTCAAAAGATTCGATTCAAACCTATTAACTGGTCAATCAGTATGAATCAGATTTTTGTCCAAGAATTTTCGTATTTGCACGGAGAGAAAAAATTTGCTGACGCAGCAAATCGAGGTATTATATATAGAATAGCAAAATTTTTTGCTGACCTAGCTAAGAATTTGCTATAACAGCAATCGTGTTAGCTACGACAGCAATTTTTTAGCTGTGGCAGCAAAAAATGTTTGCTCCGCCAGCAAATTTTCAGTATTACATATAGAATAGCAAACAAATTTTGCTGGGATAGCAAACATTTTTTGCTGCCTCAGCTAAAAATTCGCTGTCGCAGCTAACAAGATTGCTGGAACAGCAAATAGTTTGCTGTCACAGCAAAAAATTTGCTGCTCTGGCAAAAGGAACCCAGCAAAAGTAGATTTCGCTGCCACAGCGAATTCCTTTTTCTCCGTGTGATCTTATTCAAATCTACTCAGTTTGAATAGGGAATTTTCACTCAATTAGATATAATCAGAGAATTCGGATCATGAAAATTTGAATTTACTAATTATGTCCCACTGAGTAGAAAATTCAAACCGATTATATTTGAGAGAGATCAAACAGGAAAATTCCCGGACAGAAATCTGATTCAAACTGATTGACGAGTTAATGAGTTCAAATCGGATTTTTGAAGCAGCATAACCCTTCGTCCATAATCTGGGCCATTTTTGGCACGAGCCGAATTTCCAACTTGAATATCTCCGGAACGAAAAAGGGGTGGGAACAATTTTGTTTATTACAAATGGCTGAGTAAGTTTTGGATAGTATTCAAATATGACAGAATTTTTCTGATGTTTTGAACAGCATTTACTGGATCAAATCCATGATTGGACATGAATAACCCAGATTACGGACGGTGCCATTCAAATTAGACATTACGGGTGGATGGGTTAATGAAGGATTCATAATCATTGGTCGATCTATCCACGAAGTAGGGTTTTACGAATAATAATAACATGTTGCTTCTAGTTGTTACTTCCTCTTCGACGTGTTCGATAATATCAAGTAGAATTCGCGGAATCGAGTTTCCCCATGTGAAAAAACTTGCAATTCGATTTCATGTAGTTTCCTCTGGCACTCTCTTCCAAGTTCTGTTCAAACGTTAAACGTTTAAACTATCTACTTTCAAGGGAGTCACATCGATCCTGTTAGATTTCTACTAGAAATATTCATTTTGACGAGGTTTTAAAGGAAAAATGGAAATTTTCTTTGCTGGAAGATGATTTTCGCACTTTTTATGATTGAAATAATCTTATTTTCCTAAAACAAAAATCAGGCAAGGCTTGTAGTATAATTATTCACCGTAATCAATGATCCTGCCTGTTGGCAGCACAATACTTAACCTCTGTAGGTGTATGTATTGTGGTTCAAAGGTGGGCGGACCTGATCTACTTGGATATATAGTGAGGTGATATCCATTTACTGTGGCTAGGGACTCGCAGAGGTCAGAATATAATGGTACCTCGTCGCGTTGCATATTAAATGTCATTAAATTACGACCGGTTGGTCGGATTAGCTCTGCTTACGCTTATAAGCCAGTCAAGCGGCCAAACGGTGGGTTTTATGAACTAAGGTATGTACATCCATATATACGTATACATTCACTGTAGATTGAGGGATGGATAAAGAGGGGAAGGAAAGAAGAGGATAAGGAAGAAGAGCTGCATGAATTCGGTGGAGTGTGTAATTTGAACGCTTAAAATGTATTCAACGTAACTACGATAAAAATTGAGGAGAAAGAATGTCAACTGAATCATCTGCTTGAAGAGCTTTTACTTCACGAACATTGGTAATCATCTTCCTTTTTATACCGTGGAACAAGAGAAACCTATCGATGGATTGTATGATACACGCAATGCAAAAAGGTAATAGGATCTGGGAATTTTCTTTCTTTGATAAACGACAAGGGACTCAGGAAGAGAAAAATTAATAGATTTTATATTCATCTTCAAGATTTCTGAAATCATAGTGAATTATCAGGCAGAATTTTATCCATTTTTTTCATCTCTTGTTAGATAGTTTTAGATATTATTTGATAGTTGTTAATCATAAAGTTTTTATTTTAGCTATTTTACAGAGTATCGATTAAATTTCTTCAAATGATTTTTCACGATTTCTGAAAATCTTCATTCAATTCCAGGCAAATTTGTTTGGGTGAAATATCATTTTTATGAAAAAACATATATGTATATCGCGAATTCTGGAAACATAAAAAGTACCCAAACTATTATGACATTCTGTAAAGAACGTGTCAATCTTCTGAACTTCCCACTCATCATCATTCAGAATCAGGATTCAGGAATATAGCCTGGAGCATCTTGACCTCTCAAGTTCATTGTGTTCTAATTATCCGAGGGATATTGGCTCTGACGCAATTAGCGTTGTATGCAAGCTTGAGTAGTTTCCTGAAGACAGTGCATAAATTTCCTTCCTAACGTAAGAATTTCGTATTGTTCGATGAACAAGAATCCTTATACAAATATACGATGTACGTAGATGCTAGTTATCTCTGATTTCCTACATATTTCATGAATGTATTGAGTAAAACTAGTGAAGTATAACACGAAAATTGAAATTTGGATTATTGAGAATATGGAAAAGGTGAGAAGTCAAAATCAAAAAATCTATAGAGTCAATCTGTATGGAGGGACTTTATGAGTCTTCAGTGATGTTTTTTTTTAAGAAAGGAAGTGGAATTACGATATTATTCTCGTATTTTTTCGGAGTCATATCAATTTGGAATTCAAGGGATCTCGAATGTTCCCAACTTCAACTCATTAATGATGTACTTCTGCAAATGACACTGAAACTTTACCTTGTCAATTCTATTCAGATGTTGAGTACAAGGAGAAAAAACCAGAATGAAAAATATATGACAATGATTCCGGTGAACAGTTTGAAACTATAAATAAAACATAAATTATGTGGAATGGTGTATAGGTAATTTGTGATCATTTACTAATGGATTATCATCATTCCTCGATTTCCTAAGTCTTTCATAATCTACAAAATTAGATGTACTACTGTGGAATATAATAAAGGATTACAGGAAAATTATTTTTCAATTGAAGAGCAATGCATGAATTATGCAAGATTTACTAGAAATTTAATGAGGTTTCTCAGAACAGACTTGGTTCTATATATAATTTTTCATCGAATCTTACAAACTTTTAACCTGCTCTTTTTTTTGAGAAATCATCAATAAGTGCAACCCACATAAGAAATATTCCCTTCTCGTTATAATACACACAGCTATGGTTCGTTGCCATAATCTCAAGTTCATACGAATTTGCTTTTTGCTTCGAGCCACAAGATGGACAAAATATATAGCAGTGCTATGCCGTACGGATGATCCTGCAATTCATTGACTTACTTTGTGCATACATCATATCGGAGTCCAAAATCCATTTATGCGGTAGGTTGCAGCCATTTTCCTTCAACCAACAAATGTGCAAGTAATTTCATTCATGTTGTGTGAAAGCTCCACATGCTGAGTTACAAATATGGTAGGGTCTGCATGTACGCATCGATTTCTTCCTCTCTCTATCCACTCCCCATCCTTTTCCCTCTTTTTCTCCCTCTTGCTGTCATGTACTGCTACAAATCGACACATTGTACTAACGATTCTGGCTGCTTTGCCACATAAAATAGGGTAAACCGCAAAGCGAAGTTATTTAGTAGAGAGGTACCCTCATTACACTATGACGAGGGTTTCAGCATAATTGACGAAACGTTGTGGAATTGTCGTATGAGGATGGTGTGAGGTAGAGTGTCTCAAAGCAGTATGCTAATTATATTTTCACCTTTACGCTTTTCCATGCGCTTCATATCGTTGATGAATGATTGGTGATCCCTTCTCTCTCCTTCCAAGTATATTATCAACAACGGAAACTAAATATTTCAAAAGGTTTTTATATAACTGGTAATGAGATGTACCAGAGCATGATGGTTTTTTTAATTAACGTGTACCGGAAAAGGAATTTTCTCGTTCTTTTTATATCGATTCATCGGGTTTTGTCAGTGACGTTTGTAAAAGCAGGGTGGACGCCGATGTGGAAGGATTTACAGACACTCCATCTTTTCACTGGGTGTTTATCGAATTGCCTCGGTATTTTTCATCAATATTTTATCAATTTCTCTTGGGAATTTTGAGCGGTAAATGAGTTCTCCTATTGTTTGTCAGAATTTTATGAGAAATTTTATAGAACTCGTTCAGAGTGAAGAGATTTTATCGACTCCTGACGAAAACACAATCTCTTGTGAGATGAGTGTTCTGATGAGGATGTGATTATATCTGCTGATAAAAGGAAGTGTTCAGTACTGATTTATGCATACAATTCTAACACGGCTTCGATTATTCAACCTGATTTAATATGCAAATAGTATATGACATTAAATTCACTAACAAGGTTGTAAACAAGTTTTCTATAGCTAGACATCTGACGAAGACGCGAAGTCGATATGTACGTTATGATATGTGAACAGGGATACAAATACTCCTTCATTTGTCTATCTTCATTTCGAGCGGAATATTTTTAATATTCTGTCTTGACTTCCGGAATTTGACGGTCATGCGACAAGAATTTATAGACTTCGATACATTTTTATGAAGCAAATATTCAAATTGGAATGATGATTCTTTATGACTTTTTAAAATATTTCCACTCGGATAAAATTTCAAGCTTGTCAAGCTCAAAATGTCAACTTGGATGATCTTGTAAAATCTCTGTTTCCTATATTATTTTGGGTTAATTGTAAATAAATGTGTTGACATTCAATTTTGACCTAACGTTTTGTCGGTTCAGGCCTAATCGTGGATTATTTTCGCAGCTCAAAGTTAGAATATAGTAGTTTATTTTTTCCTTTTGCATTCGTACAGATTTAGTTCTGTTTACGCACTTTTTATACTAAAAATCGATATAAATCTTTGAAACTATATTTCGAACATTTATTCTACAATAAGTAAGAATTATTACATTTTTTATGTATTCTGGTAAAGAATGCAATAAAGTCAACTAATATTAATGAAATTGTAACATCAGTTGAAAAAGTGCAAATTCATTTTTCAACTCGGGTCCACTTCTCGTTATAGTGGAATGGCGACAAAAAGGTAATAAGTGGAAAGTGAGGATAGAAGAGAGTAATAATTGCACTAAAAAATACACCCGATTATTTAACCCTTTCCGGCACCAACTTATATTTAAGCCGATGTATTGTCAAGAGTTTAAAGGTATCTTAGAGATGAATCAACTAAATTGGCACTATTTTTTCCTATTTGCCTGTAAATGAATATTCTATATTCCACAGTTACAAGCACATTAAAAAACATCGTCCCATGTATGGAGGAAGTGTCGGAAAAAGTTAAACACACAAATGATGATATTCTTTCATTCATCTTCCAGACACGTATTAAGAGTTTTACTTAAGTTATGTGCGGACAACTTTCATTAACATTAAATGTTGATTTATATTCATTCCTTCATCAAATCAGCTGTTATTCTGTCACATCTTCCACCGTTGACGATATAATTCTTTCAATCAGAGGGATAGTAGTCGTTCATCTTGATTTAAAGACAACGAATTGCCAAGGGATATGTGAAGCACGTCGGAATACAGTGAACGATTCGTGAACCTTCGAATGACCTGCATTGTGCTTTTGGCAAAGAGCACCAAAAAGCGTAGGCTATGACCAGCAAACTAGCTAGCTTGTGTGCCAAACAACCAACCAACCATCTACTTTCACCCTCATTCCCTGCATAAATCCGTCCCTTCACACACGCCTCGGCTTTTCGGGACAGACCTTTGATTTTCAAGCTTTCCGGATTCCTCTCTATGATCTTTCGTAGTACATATGTACATACGTGCCTACATACAGACATAGCACACGTACAGTCGTACGTACATAAAACACATACATTCTCAAGGAAACCAACATTCCGATTTCTTTCTCTTATTACCTTTTCTCATTCCTACCCGTTCTACGATCTCAGTCTGTCATTGTTTTTCCTTCATTTTTGCTTGTTTCTTTGCCGCGTACCTCTGGGCGGTTTCTTTTCTACCTTTCCGTCTACTCACGTGGCTCTGGCTCGTTGATTTCGAGGGAAAGAGGCCACTTGTCTTTTCTTTTTTCACCGTCGTTAAATTGACCAAAGTTTCAGCGACTCTTCTGTACACATTCTACAAATCCAAA
Organism: Gonatopus flavifemur; assembly: GCA_018340375.1. Lineage (NCBI taxonomy): Eukaryota > Metazoa > Arthropoda > Insecta > Hymenoptera > Dryinidae > Gonatopus > Gonatopus flavifemur. The sequence goes on from JAFFJZ010000007.1 coordinate 21,902,069, forward strand.
CATATATTTATCGGGATAGTACGCGCGAATAAACTCCTTACTTTCTCGCTGGTACGCTTTGCTCTAATTCGGTTCGAATCTATTGAGTTTGGATCATTATTTTTGCGTTTACGATTCACGTTCATTGGTAGAAAGAAAATGATTAAAGAGATTGTTCAATTTCTGATGGAGTTTGGAAAATTTGTTGCAAATTCATCGATCTATTTGTGCAGATTCGACTGGGTAGGATTGTTTTCCGTCGAATTTCAAAGAGACGTTGAAAAGACACGTGTATATTGTTCGAAAATTTTCAAAATTTATGATATCCAACATTTCAACAGGAAGATTATACTCAACTTATATAACTTACATTCGTACTTTGAACATCGATACTCGTTGAACGAGAACATTCTATTACACTCGGTATGTTACAACGAATAACGAGTCACGGGTACAGGTTGGTCAAGATATATGAGCCTTAAAGAATGATGCCAGTACCATCGTTGTCTGGTATGGAGCACTGATCCTAGCTGTAAATCGCCACGAACCCAGCGACAGGGCTCGCTGACATGTTAACCAGGACTAATGTGTCAATGTGGCGCGTTCTCGTATTCTCAGACTCATAGGGATCCCATGGGTCCAGTCTCGCTTTCCCAGTCCAGTATCACTCGAAGCATTTGAGATAGTTTACCCTGTTCAAACATTCTTTTTCTCCCTGTCATAGACCAAAGAGATGCTACAACTTGATCATCAATGTCAGTTTGAATCGTTATCAGTATATCAAAATGATTGGAAAATATGTGTTATCATTTGATGTGCGTTGGTGTAAAAGTATCCCCAAAAATTTGGTGAAGTCTTCTCATACAAATTACTGGTTCCAACAAAGGAGTTTTGAACATATTCCGGCAAGACGTAAGAGAATTTCTTTGTCACGGTTCAAAAGTTCGGAGAAGAACTCAAAAAACACTTGATGGAAAGATGAATATTTGTAACTTTCTATAGGAATCTGATAGAGCCAATCTCAAATTTTTGAATTAAGATTGCACTCTTCAGCCATGCAAAAGAATCAGCTTGTGAAACTCTTGAGTGAAATTTCAACTGTCTGAAAGTGATAATCTGAGGTTTATGTGTGGAAAATCATAACCACTTCAATTTTAGAGTGAATTCTTCACTCTGAAAAATGAAAGTTTACTTCAAACGAGTGGAAATCCTATGCCAATCCAATCATTGAATATTGACTTGATTTAAATTTATCGAGAACAAATAGAACGATTAATAATTGATTTACTCGATTGAAACACCCCAGAAAGAGATAAAGTGCCTCCGATTTGGGAATCCCGCGTTTGGAAGTAGTAGACAATAAGTCTTACTACACGGAGAGAACAGAAATTCGCTATGACGGCGAAATCTAATGTTGCTGGATTCTTTTTGCTGAATCAGGAAAATTTCTTGCTGTGACAGCGATTCTTTAGCTGTAGGAACAAAAAATGTTTGTTATTTATTTGGTTTGGAAAATGCTTGGAACAGGAAACGAATCGTTGAATGTAGGGGTTATGTAGATCCTCATTAAGGTGTTACCAGTGCCGGGACATTAGCCAAACTTATTCTGACATTTTATTAAAAAATGAAGAAAAAAAATCAAAACATCGCTCTATACAGACCATTTTCATCAATTTAAGAAGGTCTGTATGGAGCGATATTTTGATTTTATTGCTTCATTTTCGAATAAATTTGGCTGATGTACTGGCGCTGGGATTACCTTAAACCAAGCAATCGATATGTCGAGCGATATTTATTTAGAGCTTCTTGTCGGACGACGTTTGGGGCCGATTCGGTCCGTTATCAAGAACAGTTACATAAAATTTGAATGATCCATCTGGCCCAACGATGCGGATGTGGGTAGTTGTTTATTTTGGTTTGGAAGATGCTTGGAACAGGAAACGAATCGTTGAATGTCGGGGTTGTGTGGATTCCAAGCATTTTCCAAACCAAAATAAAAAACTACCCTGATGAAAATGGAAGCAAGAAGGAAGAGTAAACGAAGCGTATGTTGGAGGGTAACCAAAACGTTAATAAAAAGTATACGGAGCTTGAATGTGAGGGATACAAAGAGCATGTGAAGAGGAAATTAGAACGAAGGGAGCGTATAAAATTCATTAAACCTAAATTAAAAAATCGCACACCATAGCGAGAATCGAACCGATGAATTTCACCATGGTAGACGAGGGTTTTATCCACTGAATCATGAATCGTCATTGGGATAAACTGCTTGGAGGTATTATTTGAAGTCGGAATAGGTATGATTCGTATACGCTTAAAGTAATTTACTATTACTTTACATGAACCGTGTGTGAAACGGGATCGAGAGATTATAAAGCGTATATGGAAGGTATAATTTCATCATTTTACAGCAAGCGGGCATCACACGCTTCACGAAGAAGGAATTGAAACATTTCTTGCTTTGTATGCGCTTCCTTTGCGCTCCGTGTATACGCTTCATTTTCACCAGAGTACCCACATCCGCATCGTTGGGTCAGGTGGATCGTTCAAATTTTATGTAACTATTCTTGATAACGGACTGAATCGACCCGAAACGTCGAACGAGAAGAAGCTCTAAATGAACATCGCTCGACATAACGATTGCTTGGTTTGATAAAGATCTACATAACACCTTCATTCAACGATTCGTTTCCTGTTCCAAGCATTTTCCAAACCAAAATAAAAAACTACCCACATCCGCGTCATTGGGTCAGATGGATACTTCAGCAAATTTTCAGTATTGTATGAAGAATAGCGAATGTATCTTGCTGGAAACATCAACATTTTCAGCTGCCACAACTAAAAAGTCGCGTTCTTAGTTAACAAGATTGCACTGAGAGAAGAGTTTATATGTACCTAATAAATTTTGTTTTGGATACGGTGGAATAAATATTCATTACATACAAACGTAATCCATTATTCTCAGATAAAGTTTATTACCAGTTAAAAAGTGTCATATGAGGTTTTTTAACAGTTAATAAACTCCATTTATACTGATAAAGCCAAGTTTATGTGGAAAAAATATTTACTTCGCCGTATCCAAAGTAAGCTTTATTAAATACAAATGAACTCTTTTCTCAGTGTGTTGTCACAGCAGAATATCTGCTGCTCCAACGAAAGGTATACAGCAAAATCAGATTACACTGCCACATCAAATTTTCTTTTCTGTATGAAGATTAGAGGGTCAAGACGGTTCACCTATGAAACCACGACCGCCCAATTTAAATATTAATATTTTAAATCAAAGATATTTTTGAGATTATTATAATCTACTTCACGGTCAGTTATTGTTATTACGTTTAGTAATATCCCTTATTTTTCAATGAATTTTATATTTTCTCAATCATTCAAGAATATGTTTACACGGAGAAGAAAAATCCGCTCACGCAGCCAATCGAAGTATTATATACAGAATGGCAAATTTTTCTCTGATCTAGCTAAAAATTCGCTGCACAGCAAACTGAATCGTTGAAAGAGCAACCTTATCAACAAAAATATTTCACTGTACTAGCGGAACGTTAAGTATTATATACAGAATAGCAAACAAATTTTGCTGGAAGAACAAACGTCACGTTTTGCTGTCACAGCAAAGAAATCACTTCCGTAGCGAACAAGATTGCTGTGATAGCAAAAAGGTAACTGTCATTGCTCTAGCAAAAGGGCCCCAGCGATGGTACACGGAGAAAAGTATATGGGATTGATTATCATTTGCCTTAGTTCTCATTGCGACTTTAGAATAGGAAGTGAGTGATGGCTCGCAATTTAGTGATCATTACGATGTTAATCTATTGTATCCATGGCAACCAGTTTATCGTACTCAATTCGATTTCACATGGCACTTATTACAATTTTGAAATATCTGTCACCAAATTACTATTCTTCATAGGAACCGTTACCGTATACTCCTTTCCGTGTAGATTGCTGTCACATCGAATTCCTTTTTTCTTTGTATAACAATTGGGGACCCACGTTCACCTCTTAATTGAAGGATTCCGATATCCGACAAGCATAAGGCATTATGAGGGATTATTTATGGTGGTATTTTCATATTCCGACACGTCATTAGATTAGTAACTGTTGGAAAATTTTGGATGTCTTTGATACGAAAATTCACGGACCGAATTCCCACGTGGATTCTCTACTGGTTGTGGTCAATTTGACGTAATTGTCCTGATGTAAATGCAATTGAGATAAAATTCACATCGGAAGCACTGTGAAAAGTCTGACTGAAAGTGACTGCATCTTACTTGAAAACTTGACTGGAACTCAGTATTTTCCATTGTGTCGGCATTTGTTTTGGGTTCTCACTTTCAGCTGAAATAGGACTAGTTTTGGCTGCATCTTAAAATAAGCCGATATTGAGGTTGGAAGTGAGCTTTACTTGTCACTGTGAGTACACGGAAAGACCGGGTCTAATAATATTCAGAAAAATGACTGTCAATTGAAGGAAAACGAGAATCGCTGAAAAATATTCATAGTAAGTCTACTGAAAATTCGTAGTCGATGTATTAGCAATTGATACTTTCACTGTGAATAATATCAATAAAACTATCAACTGTTAATGTTTTGTCTACGAATTTTTGGTAGACTCACAGTAATTTTTTTTTTTTCTAAACGTTGATCAATTCTTTCTGAATATTGATAGACCCGGTCTTTCCGTGTAACATTATATGCACGGAGGGAAAATAAATTCGCTGTGACAGGGGAATATAATGTTGCTGGGTCCCTTTCGCTTGAGGGAAAACCAGCGTACTATTCAAGTGAAGATTTTGTCTACAAGATTTCTCTGAACTGAACTTATGGAACAATCTGAAATTTTCAGGGAATTATATTCGATCCTTCACAACTTGCGGTACATAGCTCAAATTTCGGAAAAAAGTTTTTTGTCTTAGTCGGTGGAAGAGAATTTTTTTCGAAATTTGGAATTCGAGCTATGTACCGCAAGTTGTAAAGTAGCAAAGATTATTCCCTGAAAATTTCAGATTGTTTCATAAGTTCAGTTCGGAGATATCTTTCAGTCAAAATCTTTACTCGTGTGTTACCCTGATAAACCTTTAAGTAGCAAATTTTGTTAGCTACGACAGTGACTCTTTAGCTGTGGCATCAAAAAATGTTCAGCCTCTCAGCAAAATTTGTTTCCTACTCTCAATATAATACTGAAAATTTGGCTAGTCCAGCGGAAAATTTGCTGCTTCAGTTAATTATGTTTCTCTTTCAGCTATCTAGTCAGCTGTAGCAGCGAATTTTCAGTTAAATTCGTAAAAAGACTTGCTATTCTGTATGTAATACTCTCGATTGCTGCTGAAGTGAACCATAATGATGTTGCGCTGGTAACCATGATAATATTGTAAATCCAACAGGAGTCTGTAACAGATTGCAATTGTAACCTCACTCTCTATGTAATTTTTACATGGCAGAAAAGAATTCTTCCTGAAAAAGCGATTCCGAAAAATCTGCTTCGTTAAATTAGCAAACTGGTTGCTGTTACAGCAAAAATATTGCTATTTCAGCAAGATATTTGGTAATTCAGCAAAATTGTCTAACCGCCGGTATATCTGCAATTCCGGATTGCTGAATGGCAAGCGCTTGTTAGAAGAGCAAGTTTTGCCATATCAGTAAAGCAAATTTTCAAAGTTTGCTGTTTCAGCAACTTTTTTCTATGAGTGCATATCACGGTTCGTCATAAAATTTGATATTATTCTTATTCCGAGCGTTTGCGTCATCTTGAACAGAGTATATCCATTCTAATAACGAAGGTGTTTCTTATAACATCACTGAAGAATCTAATAATGTGGGGAATGGATTGACCCACGGAAAGAAAAAATTTGCTGACGCAGCAAATCGAGGTATTGTATATAGAATAGCAAAACTTTTTGCTGACCTAGCTAAAAATTTGCTATAACAGCAATCGTGTTAGCTACGACAGCAATTTTTTAGCTGTGGCAGCAAAAAATGTTTGCTCCGCCAGCAAATTTTCAGTATTATATATAGAATAGCAAACAAATTTTGCTGGGATGGCAAACATTTTTTGCTGCCATAGCTGAAAATTCGCTGTCGCAGCTAACAAGATTGCTGGAACAGCAAAAAATTTGCTGCTCTGGCAAAAGGAACCCAACGAAAGTAGATTTCGCTGCCACAGCGAATTCCTTTTTCTCCGTGCCTAATTGAATAAATTCCCTTGTTTTCACATGGTTTCGGTTTTTTATTTCCACGTTAACTGTCCATTTCCGATGTAAAGAATTCATAAAAGCGCATCAGCGAACCAGAACATTGACCAGAATTAAATCGGATATAACAGGAATACCATTGGACTTTATTGAACGTTTTGATTCATTGATGGGATCTTATAGATTTTCTCAACCAGGGATGGGATTGACTTGCACACGGAGAGAAATTTGTAGTTAAATTTACTATGTTATTATTGTTCCCGAGGAACAGACTGAATTCTGTCGGATTTTACTATGAAGGGCATATTTTTACTATGGTATAACAATAGAATGCTGATCATATTTACTGTTTTATGGGGGAACCCGTCATAGTTCAGTCTGTTCCTCGGGAACAATAATAACATAGTAAATTTAACTACAAATTTCTCTCCGTGCATAGTTTCGTGTTCCTCGAACGGTATCCGTTGATATGACGTGTCAATTCCACTTAATTATCATTCGTTTGCAATGTATCGAACCCTTCATTATGCTTACATTGAGACTGCAATCAAAAATGTTTTTCACTTCATGTTTATTTTTTCCCTTATTTTTGTTGAAACCGTTATGAAGTGTTTCGCTAATTACGGAAGGAAAAAAAATAAAGTAAAAACGAGGTCATATTGATCGTATGTGACCGTATTACATAAACGTGAGTGCAGCTCAATTTTTGCACGGATAAAAGATTAGTTCCAAATAATAACTGTATTGGAATTTAATTTCAAAAATATAAAAAGTGAGTAATATTTCTGATCGATCATTGATTAACTTAGAGATTCATGGAAAATATTTCGAAAGCGGAATATAAGTGACCGTACAACACAGAATGCTTCAAAAATATCGTAGCAATGTTCTGAAGTATTCTGGAGACATTGGTGCTATGCGGATAACACATTGCAATTTGGTATGAAATTTCAAGAGCGGGAAACATCTAGTACTGATTGAAATATATTCAAGTACTCTGAAAGCAAAACTCGCTTCCCATAAGAGTATTCCGTTATTCTTGATGATTATTTTCCCATCTTATCTCAGAGAGACGTGTGATTAGTAAAAGAACACTTTTCTCACGTTTCGAGATACAGTGTCGGATTCAGAAGATTATTTCTTGGCTCGGAGAGAAGTTTTGGCGAGTGAATTTGATTCTTCCAATTCAGCATGTAAGTATCTTTGGTTGGAGGGTAGCTTTTTTTGATTTATATTTTATCTTAGATAATAATGGTGTATAAAATGAATCGTTTCGTTCTATGTGAAAGAAATTATGGAACCTTTATCTTCCCATTAGGATTCTATCAAATTTTCATAAATTTTCATGAAGTGGATGATTCCTCCTTTCATGGAAGCAAATTTCTATCCAGAAACTTTATTGAATTTATAGCGAATGTTTGAAAAAAAAAAATGGTTTTTCAGAACGAATCTTGCTAGACTCAAGCCTTACAAAGCATTATATTTGATTCAGAAATCGTGTTCTCAATGTTCATCAATTATCAAGTAAAAATTTCTTGCTTTCGTCAACGCTGGCAATAGAATTGGTCCAAGACCTGATTGCCAAAAGCTTGGCGATCTATGTAGAATCAATGTGAATCAAAACATGACTGAGTGATGTACAAATATTGGTTATTAGTGGATTTTGGTTTCGTCAATCTAGAATTGTCTCATCATTTATTCAAGTCTAGGGGATGCTATCGCTAATCCTCGACCTCATACAGACTGGATAGAATAGATAAGTTTTAAACCAAGCATTGACAATGAATAAACTCAATATCGACCTGAATTTGGCTCACTGCTGTACCAATGTTATCCGATGTTATTTGTTCTGCAAATGCTATCCCAATAGAAAAACTTCAAAAAAGTAAAAAACTAACGCCAAGTACATGAAATTGCGGTCAATCCTAAAAAAAACCTAAAAAAACATTCAAACGAAAATTCTTCTACAATAAGAATTTCGATAAGATACAACAGGATATGCTTCACTTGAAAAAAAAAAGATGTGAAATCAATATGAGCTGCCAAGTACATTCGGTTCGTCAAATGGTCGATCGTTTCTGATATGTTTTGAAATTTTGCACATCCTAGAAACAGCGCTGAGTTATTGCAAACCAAACGTGTCAGTCGTTTCAAATAGATTCTGGAATTCACGTCAATGCGGAACACTTGGCGCGGCCGATGAAGATTTTATTATCCAACTTTTTGATCACATACTTTCAACAGAATTGTTTGAATACACTTAAGGCTCAAAACTCACGTAATCGGCCGCGCCAAGTGTTCCGCATTGAAGTGGATTTCAAAATGTATTTGAAACGACTGACACGTTTGGTTTGGAATAACCCAGCGCTGTTTCTAGTATGTGCAAAATTTCAAAACATATCAGAAACGATCAACACGTTGAGTTTCAAATAGGTCAGAGTTGTTTCTAGTATGTCAAAATCGTTGAACCTAATTGTTGCTTCACTCCACTATATATTTTTGATTCAATACAATTCTAAATCACTTTGAATACAATTTAAACAAACTGAAGTTACAATACACTGTAAAAAAAGGTTTGAATTCTAATATAAAATTGGTTATGAAATTCCAAATAAATGCAAGTTGAATCGTATTTAATATAAAATAGCACTAATATTTCATGTTACTATTTTAATGTTCATAAACGTATTTGAATTTTGATCAGTATTATTATAATTCAAAATATTTTGTATTGAAATTCTTTATTAAAATTAAAATTCCAACATGCTTTGTAAGATTCAGTTCTACAATTTGAATTTTCTTTTACATGGTTGAATCTTGCAGTGTAATATGAAATTTCAATAACAACGGTATGAAAATTCTGAATGAATGTGAAGAATTCAAATCATTTTTGTGAAATTTCAATCACATTTTGAATATTTACAATTTTATTTATGAAATTTCAATAGTTTTGTTGAAAAATAATACACAAGTGTATGAATTCACTGTGCGCCGAAGTCACTGCGCATGTCTTCTGCAGATCCACGCTTCATAATCGTACCTGCAAAATGATAAAACGTTCTTCGGCAAAATTGATAAATCACGTGGTGATAATTTGTTAATTGAAAATCATCTGTTTTGATGATAATCAAGTTCACTAAGATGCTGAATATTTTTCAGAATTCAATTATAAAGTTTTGGATTGATATATTGATGTATATCACCATGAGAACCATGAACTGAATTTCATCTTCAATATTAACTTTTGAACTACAATGTTTTCAATATGATCTTTGCATCTTTCTTATATATAAATATATAAATATATATATAAGAAAGATGTACAATAATATGAAGGAAGCTCGAATCGAGATTTCACAATCCCAGAATTCCGGAAGTTTATTCCTTAATTCAGAAATAATCTTACATATCTATAATACAGATATGCGAATTGTATTGAAAATACGATAGTCAAAAAATCAATACTGAATATGAAAATTAGTATTTTGATTTTTCATACTTCCCAGTATATGAAAGTTCAATCAATAGGTTATAAAATTCACGATAATCATTTGGAATTTTGATACCTATTCATAATTAATTTTCAAAAGGATTTCATTGAAAATTCAACAATCGTTTTGAAATTTCATACTAACATGAAATGATTCACACATTTTCAAAACCTCTTCTTGAATTTTAATAAATTGTTTCTTTGAAAATTCACAACCAAATGTATGTGTTAATTGCTTCACATACTTTTCTATTAAATTTCATACAAAAATTTTGTACAGTGTATACAAGAAATCGTTTACATACTATTTGAATAACCGAATGTCCTTGGTAGCTCATATTGATTTCACATCTTTTTTTTTCAAGTGAAGCATATCCTGTTGTATCTTATCGAAATTCTTATTGTAGAAGAATTTTCGTTCGAATGTTCTTTGAGATTTTTTTCAGGATTGACTGCATTTTCATGTACTTGGCGTTATTTTTCACTTTTTTAAAGTTTTTTTATTGGGATTTCACTTCTTTTTCTAGATGTGGCCTTAACTAAACATGAATAAAATTCGAATGCCCATGTCTAATTTGATAGCGACCGTAGCAATGAAGAAAATATCTTCAGATCATTTGTGATATGAAAAACCCACTTGAGTTTTCATCAGTCATCTCATCATTGGACAGCAATAGATAATCGACATTAAGAATGCAGAACAAAAGGAAAGAAAAGTGAATTCCCAAGAATCAATACATATGTGTAGGATTGCGGAAATCAAATATTAGTTGGCCGATAAGTTGACAATAAGCAACATCTCTAGTCGCTTTAGTTGAGCTTAAGTATAGTTATTGTCGATCAGAGTATGCGGGGAGGACAATGTTTCATTCATCCACTTCTTTCGGAGCAGGCTCGATATCATTCAGTTCCTTCATTTTCTCACGATTCTAGTTGGAAAATAGTATAGATCAGTGGACTGTCCAACAAGAGTACGGTATATCCACTATAATTTTACATGTAAAGAAACAGCAAACAAACTTGAATTATTCTCAAGCAAGCCCGATATAATCTTTACCATCAATTGTCTACGATCCTCATTGGAGAAATTGAGAGTAGCTGGCTATCCGTCAGGAGTTATGATATATCCGTTATGTTTTGGCCTATAGAAAGATCGCGAATTGATTTGAATCGTTCCCCTTGAGCATACTCCGTATGATCCATTTGATAATCTGCCAATGACTCTAGTAGGAGAATAGGACAGTAGCGGACTGTCCGTCAGGAATTATGATATATCTGCCATGCTTCTGCCTGTAAAGGAATCATGCATTTCATGAATAATTCATTATACAGTGATTCCCTGTGTATATTCCAATTTTCTGAATGTAGCGAATAGATTTATTGATATCTTTCTAAAACTTTTGTTGTTTCTTTTACAAATAACCTCTTCATCGTTCATTCATTCATTCATTCATGAATTTTTTTAAAGTAATATATAAAAGTATATATAATTCCAAGTTATTTGTTTTTGTTTGATTGTTGTTCTGAATGACCTGTAGTAACCTGGAATTCATTCATTTCTTAATTATCCTTTTAATATTATAATAACCTATCAACACATCGCCTCATTGACAGATTATATTTGTTTACGTATTTACAATGTATATACTCTATGAGAAAAAAAATTAATCTATCAATCATTGCACAGGTTACAAAAGACTGACAAATCATTTGGACAATTACATACTAATGAACAAATGATCCACTATTGGACATTTGAAGAAAGAAAGATAGAACAAATGATCTACTATTGGGCGTTCGAAGAAAGAAAAAGACAGACAGAATAAATCTTTGTAGCATTGAAAATCGCCTCAAAGATGACAGGTCTTCGTGTTAACAAGAAACCGATGGCAGAGAAATTCCGAAAAATGTTTTGATCGAATAAAAAATTGAAACGTTTATATTTCGGTATCGGACGAACTGATCAAGTTCGTAGTGTGCTTAATCGAAAGTGTATAATCGTATCATCAGGGATTGTAACGTTATTCACTTTCGTTACTCATTATATATAAAATCTACATACTAAATATATAATTGGTGTACGATATATATATTATTATATGTTTTTTATATAGAATGCGTAACGAAAGTGAATAACGTTACAGTCGGTGCGTATTATACAGTGAAAGTGTAGTTATTTTTTCGTGGCACACAATATGTGTCGAGTTATTGTGCATTGAAAATTTTTTCAGGAGGTTAAATCTCGGTTGAGGAGTATAGATACACGGTAGCGCACGACTTCTGCTTTCTTCACTTAGGTATAAAAAATACTTATACATTATTATTAAACATATGTATTTTTTAGGGTTTTTTCCTATACTTGGCGTCGAGACGATACCGCGTCTCTTGATTATCTTTTCACAATTGTGCTATTGTAATGACGAAAATAGCTCGATCTTGAGCTACGTTGTGCCACTCCAGTATCAATGGTCAATTTTTATTTGAGATTTCTCCTTATATTTCCGAAAGACGCTAAACATTTAGAATTAAATTTCATACGTTTCATACATAAGACACAATACTTGACGTGTCCCATTCTACAAAAATGAATGATATATACAAAATCAACAGATCGGACAGCCTCGATTTATGAAACGAATCTATGAAACTTCCATCGAAATCCAGGAACATTTATTCTCTTGATAAAGTGTTTATTGAATTTTCTTGGTATTCTTACCCAACTTTGATTGATTTTTGAAAGATAAATGAATCCCCCAACGGATGGTTGGAATTTGATAAAAAATTCTATGACGCCAATTTCCTGTGAAGAGATTTTATTGAATTCTCATCGAATTTTTCCACATGGGAGAGCAATATTTTTCAGCACAGAACTCGATCAAGATAGTAAATCAATTAGCCTTCATGGCAAATAAATTATCGCTTTACAACTGAAACCTCACCATCTCGATTGTCATTTGCGTATGGAATTTATTCGTTGGTTTCCATGTCCGTTCCATCATACAAACTTGTAAGCGCCGTGGAGCAGTGCTTACAAATCAACAGCTTCAATTATTGGACGTTCACCATGTCGTTTCTTCATTCGATTATGATTTCGGTAATCAATTCGCCCGATATTCTAACGCTCAGTATCGCGTATGTATTATCTGAAGGAATTATTACATTGTTGTTTTGAGATCTAAATATTTTGAAGAAATTTCTCAAAGTCGGACTGAAATTTTGCGTGAATTTCTATTCCGTGAATTCATAATCATGCATGAGATAATCTGAATACAATTATTTGCCGCAATTTTCAATCCCAGACCTCAATTCCCAAAATCATGAAGTTGTAGAAAGTTATTTAGCCCTCTAAGTAATTGATCTTCCAAGTCCCTGGCTGTTTTTGTGCGAGATTTTACTAGATCGAAGTTTAAAGAATCCTTGCATTGCTTTCGCATTTTTCAACGGGGAGACATTTTTTCTTTCTAATGCCAATCAATGCACGGAGGAAAAAGGAATTCGCTGCGACAGCTTAATCTACTCTTGCTGGAGCAGCAATTTTTTTGCTGTGACAGCGAACTATTTGTTATCACACCATTTTTTCAGCTGTTGCGCTCCTCCAGAAAATTTTTATATTCTATATACAGTAGCAAACAGATTTCGCTGGAGAATCCAACATTTTTTGCTACAACACCTACAAAATCGCTGTCCTAGCCAACAGGATTGCTCTGATAGCAAATATATTGCTGCCTCAGTGAAAAAATTTGCTACTCCAGCAAAAGGTACCCAGCAAAATCAGGTTTCGCTGTCACAGCGAATTTTTTTCCTCCGTGTGGATACTTGATGAGCATGGGGTTATTCGGTATAATCATTCGACACATTGATAATCCTTCTCCACTGTTTTCATTTCCTGTGGGAGTTAGATAATTGATTGTTTAATATGTAGTTGGTATATACGCGAAATTCTTCAAAACCATTAATGAAAATCTCACGCTGATAATACACATCTGAACTGAGCGATGCTATAGATAATATTGGTTTACCATGGATTCAATCTCCCCGTATGTTCATGTTCATCAGTTTATGTACGCGCTATCGTCATATACATCTATGATTTCGAAGGGGAAATGGATAGTAATAAATGTTGATGCTGATATCGACGTCAATGGTGTTAATGGTAGTACGAGTGCTAATATCGATGCTAATGGATAGTATATTTATTATTGTGCGTTGTTCCTAATAGGCTGTGTCATCTATAATATGAGGATTGAACCCGTGTTGTATGTATTAGATTTTCAATGAATCGAGAAATATCAGAAACCTTAGTGATCTTTATTTTTGTCATTCAAATGGTTTCTCAAACGCAAGCATACAGGAACATTAAGGGTAAACATGCTTTAAGGCCAGGTTCCTCCAAGAACCGTGGTTTTCTTAATACATTTTATTTTATAGTACAAAAGATATTTCAAAATCAAACTTTTTACAAGTGAAAGTACATATATCAAACTACTTGAGAAATTTTTATTTTTGTATTTTTAATGGCGGCTCTGAAAATGGCTGCTCAAACTCGTCCGATTTGTTGGTGAGTTTCATCATTCCTTGGAAACGAATCATCTGAAAGCAAAAAACAAAACGGTTTCATACTCTGTATTGAATTGTCTATGGTCGCTGCTGCAATGAAATATTTTCACCGGAAAAAAACAAAATGGCGGACTTTTGAATTTTCCGACCCTTTTTTTGCACTTTCAATTGTTTATAACTTTTTTAAATAACGATGAATATTTTTGGTTGTAGTACCGACCATAGAGAGACATCTAGAGAGTAAATGCCGTTTAGTTCATGTTGACTCTCACTTCCAATTATTTGCTTTGTTCGATGAATACCTTATACCGTAAATTTATGTGTGAGATATATGCACGAAAAGACCGAGTTTATTAATAATAAACAGTTTACTTTCAATATTCAGGAGAATGAGTATGAAATTAGGGAGAAAGAGGATCGGTGAAAAATACTCGTAGTGAGTTTACTGAAAATTCGTTGTGAAAGTATCAAAGGTTGATCGTCTTATTGTGATTTTTGACAGTGAAACTATCAACTTATGGTAAATTCACTATCAATATCCTTCAATGAACCTCTTTTTCCCTCAAATGACATTCATTTTTCTAAATATTAATAAACTCGGTCTTTCAGTGTGACCGGTATTCATTTCCAAAACAGATTTGTAAATTATCATTGATAATAAAATTATTGAAAATTTGGTGAAGGTTCTGTTTCCCAATTTCACTTGAACCAGATTTTGTCGAGATTTTGCTCTCTGAGTTTGGGATGATGAAATCTTATTGATCATAGTGAAAAGTTGACTCCTGTGAATGAGTGCTTATATACTGCAAAATCAGTAAAATTATTAACTGATCTTTGCAGCTGAATGTGGAAAGCACTGTTAACTGTGAAACCAGCGAATCATTGACTGCGAAAATAATGAGATTACATCGATTTCCAATCACACTCAGAAAGATGGAAAAAATACAAATTCATTTGGATGAAATAAATTTTCTTCTTCGGTTCAACTAAAAGTGTAGTAGATTCATATTGAAATAGAAATTTAGTTGATCCAAACAAAGTTTGGTCAGTTCAAATAAATCCAAATATTCAATTTTCTTGGGGTAATTTTGCTATATTATGAACATCTTTTGTTAGCCTTTCACAACCAATACAATGAAAAAAATTTATAGTTAAATTTACTATGGAATTATAGAAATGGGGGAACATATCGACTTTTGATAAAATTCACTATAATATCATGAAATTTACTATGGTATAACAATAGAAACCTGATCAAATTTACAATGTTTTACAGTCAATTCCATTAGAAGTCAGTATGTTCCCCCCTTCCTATAATTCCATAGTGAATTTAACTATAAATCTCTCGGTGTAGTGCTAGATTCATTGTTGCCAAGCGAACATATTTTTTGAAAAATTTCCATAAAGATGCTTTAATTTGTTTTTATATATATTATTATATTATATTATCTCATCATGATTCCCGCTTCATTCGTTCTATTGCAGAAACTACCCAGACAGCACACAAGTCCTTTTTGAGTTTACAGAGAATTCAGACTAAAGAATACCTACGGAATTCATTTCTATGAATTCATGGAGTATTCTGAATGAATATATAGAGTATCAAAAGAATTCTCGATGAATACATGTGGGAGTTCTTGAAGTACACATAGAAAATGCACGAAGTAATTCGTAAAGACCACCCGTTATGACAGTGAATATGAATCTTTATGGAAGTTCAAAATGTAGTCCTGTTCTGCCCAAAAGAATTTATAACGAATACCATGAACTTCGATCAACAAGGATTCAATCAGAGTCTTCCTGAATTTGTAAACGCCTTTGGACAAAAATAATGTTCAAGATACAATTAGTAGTATATTTTCTCTTATGAATCGATTGAATAGGTGCGTGTACGAGATTTGGAGAGTGATTAAGAAGTGAAGTGAATTATTCAATGTATTAATCAGTTAGTAATTCATTTCAATGCAAAAAAAAACATATAATATGTGAGAATAAATGACATATCATATGATTTTAAGGTTAAAGTTTCGTATATAACAAAGTGATGTAACTCTAAAGAAGAGAAGTGTGTAAAAATTCATGAATTGCTTGTGGATAATGAAGTAAATTATTTATTAACTCAAAATATGTGAATATCGACTGTAGTAATGCATTCATACAAACGATCTTTTATGTATGGAAGAACTAATCGATTGTATCGAGTATGGGCAATCCCTTATAGAAAACGATGAACAAAACTCTGTGATCTTTATCTTCTTCAATAGGAAATTTGTAAAAGATTTGATATTCAATTATAAAGGTTTATTGAATTATGAGAAAGTTCAGAATGCCTGTTTTGTGGTGTGATTCATTTATACTCAATGAATTCAGATGTAAATGCATTATGAATTCTTTTGGGCAGATTACGTGTTCTTTCTAAACTTCTATATGTTTTCATTTTTGCTGACATAACGGGCATACTTTTGGAATTTTTTCTGGATTCAAATGAATGATTGTGCGTATTCTTCAAGAGTTCTCTCAAAAAGCGTGTCATTCTAATGGTATTCTCTGAGAACTGTTTGAAAACTAGTTGTGCTGTATGGGTAGTCACGCTTTTTCTATTGAGTTTAGAGGAGAGCTAGACCATTTCCAGGGAAATATCGATTTTCAAAAATCTGGATTTACCCGATGTATCGGTACACAAAAATTGATTCTTAAGACTCGATGTGCATTGAAAATCAGAAGAATTACCCTTCTAGCATTTTTCATCCTCAGTTCGAATTAAGTGAATTTTTCTCCTGAATTCAAAGCAAAAGAAATCAAATTCCAACTCTTGAAAATGTTGTTGCCATATCACCAATTTCAATCAGTTTTTCATAATCTCAACAAAGTGTTTTTCATGAAAACAAAAGTTATCCACACTGAGAGAAGTGGAATGTAATGATCACTATATACAAATAGTGATTTCGGGACAGCTTCGCCATTTTGGTTTCGGATACTATGGAAAATCGTTGAAATGTCCATGCACATGGGAATGGCTGTATATTTGGCCATATATACTGAAATTAGTATATTCAGCCAGAAGCGGCTCGCGTTTCCATTGCCACATGGGATGTGAGTCGAAGTCTGGAGAAGATATTGTAGTTTTGTGAATTCACGGTTTTCTGTGATGTAATTGCAATGGAAGATTTGATTTACAATAAATACTGTGATATTTGAGATCGTAAACGATCGAATCAAAATTTCACCTAATCATGGTTTTCTCTTTGTTTCAGGTGAGTGTTTATTATTCTGATAATATGCGACGGTAGTACTGATACTGTCCCTGTTACAAGTGAGTAAACAATTCGATTACATAATTTCAGTTAATATCGTAGTGATAGATTTATACATTGAATCTTCGAATATCTCATGGGGGACAAACATGTGGAAACATGATTAACAATACTTGTTGTCATAGTAATTAAAAGAATACTGAAACATTTGACGTGAAGCGGAGGGTAGCTGTGGTGGAAATAGTACCTCCAAAAATTCTTCAGATTTCCGGAGATGAATTTTTTAGAGTTTTTCAGCGGTCTTCAGGAGCATTCAGTCATTTTCAAAGGTATCCAGAGAAACTCAGAGGAATTTTCCGCGGAAAAATGTGTCTAATAAACAAGAATGTTGCAAAATTTTACAGAATTTCGCAGCAAAATTTCAAGATTTTCAAGTTGAGACTCCCTCAGAATTTTTTGTGTAAAGCAATAAGCAGAAGTTTTTCAGATTTTTGAAGGCTTTTCAGAGTTTCTCAGGGAGATTAAGGGATTTTCAAGAAAAATTTGAAGTTTTTCAGGGACATTCGAAGATTTTTAGTGAAATTTGTCTATCAGGAAACTGATCGTGGTTGATTTTCTCTCAGTTTCATTCAATACTGAATAAGTAAAGAAAAAGTCGGTATGAAGAACCATACATTACTTCCATGTTCCTCATATTTCCCACCGGACAAAAATCCATCGGAAATTACATTTTTATCCGAATTTTGGGTGAACTCATTTTTTCATCCATCTATGTATTCACAAAAATTTGAACCCGCATCATCATTGGATTCATGCGATGGGTAGTGGACTCAAAATCTCCATCAACCCTTCGTTACTTGCGTCAACAATCACACAGAACATATGAAAACCCTGCTCTTTTCGCGAAATTGGAAGACAAATTTTTCCTCAAATTCCTTTATCAATTGAAATCAAACTCGCGTATGGAACTACTACGAAGTCGTTATTAAAACGTGGAATCAGTTTCATTGCAATCGGATAACCAGAAACGGGAATACCAGTGGTCGCAAAATCACAATTTTCGATAACAAGTTTCCTTCTGTAAGGATCAGAAGACTGTAGTGGTTTATAAAAAATTGGCAAATGATCTTAACAATCAATCAAATGTTCCGTATCTTCATATACTTTTACACAAGAATGACTTGAGATTTCATCCTAGTTAAATCACTTGAGTACAGGATGAAGTTTATACATGATAAATCAGAACGAATTCTTTGAAATCCTTCGAAAAATTACTCTGCAAATGTTATCATTGAGGAATACTGAGATTTTCGATAATTGCTATTCATAATTACAAGAAAACTTATTCAACGACCTTCAAGGAGAAACGCACATCAATGCAAACTAATTATCTCTATCAAAGCAAAAATCCAAGCAATGAAAAAGAAAATTGTAACTATTATCATTACCTTATAAATCCGATGACCCAGAGACATTTTCCTAATATGCTAATAAAAAATAATGGTTATAAAGGTGAATTAAATCAATCGATGTCACTGAGGGTCGAGTAAGACTACTTGCGAATACGACAACGGAGAAGAATCTTCCTTGCATTTAAATCTGGATTTCACAATTATCATTTTTCCCTGTTCTCTCCCATTCCTTGTATTTTTTCCATCTTTTTCATCCTCCGATGAGACACGGAGAAACTTTCCATTAGAATATATTCAAATTACCGACAATTCCATCGACGATTCGTCGTTGGAACGAGAGCAAAAAGAAAGTTCAGAGGAAAGTAGAAACAGAGAAGAATAGTGTGAGCTCCATAATTATTTTTTCGTTGGCATCATCTTTAGCTCGACGTCCCTTCATTCCTATAAAATGGACTTGTGCATTTTCTCTACTTCACATTTTCTTTTCAACTCATTTCTGTGACTCCTTGCTTGTTTACTTGACTTCTTTCAACCTCATTCTGTATTCTCTCCTCTTGTCAATTTGATTTGTTATTTCCTTTTTTTCACTACCAGGATCATCCAGTTTCAGTTTTCATCTATCCGTCTGCTACGATCATCGAAAAGGTTGTTTCAAAAGTCTCGGTTAATGATAGGAGGAGAACAACGATGCTCGGTAAAGTATTTTGTTAATTTCAAACTCTGGATTGCATGGGAGTGAAGATTTCCATGTCGGGTTTTTGAGTACTGAAGTCTTGAAAATTATTATTATGTCGAATAAATTATTTCTTGTGAAAACTGCCGCATTTGTTGTTTCTTTGAACGCATTCGAAGAGAAATTAACTCAGATAGAAAGTTGTTGAATCACATTCACAAGGAGAGAGTATTCAACTGGAGTGGTTGATGAAACGTTACAGCGTAATATTTTCTCATTATATTTCGGTGTATCGTTTTTCTCATTACACGTAATTGAAGGGCAAAACAAATTTTGGCGAACATTTCATGACAAATTGTTTCTGTGAGTAATGTATTGGAATTAGTTATTTTTTTGCAGCCTCCGAATTTTGTACGGTACGTCAAGAATATAATTGTTAAATATCTGGAGGGAGAATCAAATATAAATTAACGACCAATTAATGGATACACGAATGAAAATTTTGTCAGACTTTTTATACGGAGAAGAAAATTCACTGATGCAAAACATGCAAGTATAATATATAGAACAGCAAATTTTTTTTATCAAGCCATTTTTAATTTGCTATTGTACGTACGATACTTCGATTTTTCGCTGGGCTAGCAAAATTTTGAATATCATCTAAAGAATAGCAAGCAAATTTTGCGGGTGAAGCAAACATTTTTCGCTGTTAAAGCTGAAAAATTACTTTCGTAGCTAACAAGATTGCTGTGATAGTAAATATTTTCCTGTCTCAGCAAAACATTTGCTGCTCCAGTAAAATTAGATTCCTCAATAGGGAATACATTTATTCATAAAATTCTAGAAATTCCTGAATAAAAAAAATTTTCAGCATTATATATAATTTTCATACAATTATATGGGTTTATATACAGGGTGTTTCATAATTCACTGAAAATACTTCAGAGGCGTTATTCTCCAGCCAAAATGCAATAATTTCCTGGGTGGAAAAAATTTTTTGCGTGGCTTAGTTTTTGAGATATGAGCATTTTTAGATTTTTTTTCAAATCCAAATAACTCAGAAGCATTATGTTCTACATTCTTGAGCTTCAACACCATTCTCCAAGTTGGAAAATGCCGGATCTCTGGAAAAAAATTCAACTATCCTATCATTCTTTGTTTCGGAGCTATAGTAATTTGAAGTTGCTGAATTCTGATTGGCTAGAAACCAGAAAGTTTCAAATCGCTGTAGCTCTGAAACAAAGAATGATAGGATAGTTCAATTATTTTCTCAGAGATCTGGCATTTTCCAACTTGGAGAATGGTGTTAAGCTCAAGAATGTGGAACATAATGTTTCTCAGTTATTCGGATTTGAAAACAAATCTAAAAATGCTCATAGCTCAAAAACTAAGCCTCCAAAAAATTTTTTCCAAACGGGAAATTATTGCATTTCAGATGCAGAATAACGCCTCTGAAGTGTTCCCAGCAAATTATGAAACACCCGGTATAAACTTTATTTTTAATTGTATATAATTTTGAAAATTCTTGCACTCAGGTCTTCCAATTTCATCATTTCCATGAAACAACCTGTATATAAATTCCATCCTACACAAGGTGCTATATAGAATGTGTACAAAACTTTTCCACATCGGTCAAATTGGGTATGTGAGATATATTGAATCGGATGAATAGGAAAATTCAAGAACGTTTGGCAGTTTGGTAAAATTTTAATTAAATAGGCAATCGATAGTCGTTCGTTGGAATGAATGCTTGCTCAATTATCGTGGCAAGATTTTTCATCAGTCAACAAGACTCATGGTAGGTGAATTGTTCTCAAACGACCTGCAAATTGGACGAGCGAATGTACGAACGGAAATTTGTCTATAGAATAGTAAAATTTTGTTTCGATATTGAAAGAGCTTTTATAGTTTTATCTGAATTGAGAGATTGATAGGTTCATACAGAACCTCTTTGGAGTATACAAGGAAAAAAAAATCATGCCACTCGTGTCCAATGCCGAATAAAGAATTCACTCATGGGTTTGATGAAAATCCAATACGTTACATGATAAAGTGCATTTCTGTGAAACAAAAAGTATACCTTTCGTTATGAGAATTTGAAACATTATTACTCTACAGGTCGTGGTGAATGAAACGGAGCATATACATTGGCGAACGAGTGCTGAATTGTTGGATGAAAAAGAAAGGAAAAAACGTTCCAGGTGAAAATATTTTACCCGGCAGCAGATTTCCTCTTTATTCGTCGTCGAGTGAATAGGCGCAATTATCTTTTGAAAACGCGTTAGACTCCCTTCATCTCGGTTTTCTCATATAAAGCACGACTAAAGCTTTTTATTCAGGTTCAGAATCTCGATTATATTCCAGTTGCGACATAATTGTGCAATAATGCATTTATCATACATATTCCATGTAAGCAGCATTGATGAGTGATACGGAAACGTGTATCGATTCACGGACTCGTCTTGAAAACTTGATCAAATGTTATTTTATTTTATTCTTATTGTCATCATGTTTTTGGGACCAAATTTTCCGTTCTTATTTGAGGTTGTTTCGAATCTTTGTGAGATTGAAGGAATACAGGGGAGATGTGGGTATACGAAAAGGATCGAGAGAATATTCTTTTGATTTAAATGCATCCATTTTAAGTTGATTATTAATATCATCGTTACCACCAACCTCAATTTCATTCAGTTTGTTCACCTGCATCTTGGTTTTATTCTCCTTGCATCAACTTGATGATTCATCAATTACAAGATTTTTCAAGTGCTATACTTTATAGCAAGTTGAATGAAACCGAACATGTACAAAAAAATTTGTATTCATTACTGGCAGCCATTTGTCAAGTAACGAACATTGTTACTCATTTTCAAAGATGCATTGAAGACCTCTATAGTTTGGTAGCATTGTTTAACGATCAGCACTTGGCTTTAAATCATATTCTCATAGTGATCAGTATGGTAGACCCCAATAGACCCGAAAGACAATTGGTCCGATGCACGATAGACCCGAAGACGAACGTCGGGAAGGTCTGTTAACTCGAAAATCGGAACCTCATGCTATGTTTACATGTTATTGCGGCTGAAAGTTGAACAAAGATAGCGATATCATTATGGATATGGAACCGCACCATGAGATGTCAATTTTCGGGTTGACTGACTTTTGGGACACTCGTCTTCGGGTCCAGTGATGCCAGAAATTCCAACTTTCGCCAACTTTTGCCCCCTCCATCAAGACATTTTGCCTCTACACAATCAAATTTCTTTTGTCGGTGGCTTCATTGTGTGCGTATTGTGGCAATTTCTATACAGATGGTGCTAGATGGAGGGGGTAAAACTTGGTTTCTGGCATCACTGTTCGGGTCAATTGTCATCCGGGTCTATTGGGATCTGCCGATCAGTATCACTGTTGGAAATGTTTGTGAATTAGAAATAACCATTAAAGTAAATTTGTGCATCAAGTTTAATAACTCTATACGAAGCCAATCACTACTTTGATTGACAATGCAATCGACAACCAGATGTACAAATGTATATGGAAAAAACTTCCAAATTTGGTGTATGAAATTTGACGCAGATAATTTTAACAGTGATCGCTATTTTGTGATTTAATTATAATACGACACTATGTTTTTCAACATTATATCATGATTATGTGCGTTTTTTTTTCTTTGTAGAAGTAGGACCAATCTCAATCTCTAACTTTTTGTCCTTTCCGTGTCTTGGGTACCACACGAGTGATAAAAATAAAAGAATAATAATGAGCTAAAAGAGATGTGATTCCTTTCAAGTTTCGTAGGGACGAAATCATAAATTGCGCGTGAATGTTCGGTGCTTGAATTACACTGCAATTTGGGAGAATATACCCGGGAAAAAGTAATTCATATATGGTTGTATATGAGCGTATATGAATCATATATGAACATATATGAAATACATATGAACATATATAAACATATATGAGATCATATATGAGCATATATGGATTTTGGCTGGGTGTGTGCGAGTACTCGAAATTTTCGAGTATTCTCGAGTCGAGTCGAGTATTTTGTACTACTCGAAATTTTCGAGATACTCGATAATCTTCGAATAATTTGTGGATTTTCTTAGAATTATCATGAATCATCATTTGCAAAGGGTAGAATATTCTTGGAGAACATAAGAGATCGTTATCCACTATCAGATATGAGATTATATTCATATTCGTATATATTATATACTTTTCAAGTACTCGAAAATGTACCAGGTACTTGAAAAATTTTCGAGTGCTCGATGAATTCCGAATACTCGACTCGACTCGAAAAAATCACTCCTCGCACAACCCTAACTTTGGCCGTATATGATCATGTATGAATAAGACTGTACATGGCCATATGTGACCATATTCAATCATACATTATCATATACATCCATATATGGACAAAAAAATGTCACAATTTTTTATGGAACGTAATGAAAGACCAAAGGAGAGAGAAGTGAGATCAATGCTGATAGATCCCCCACTTTCATATATGACCATATATGAATCCATATATGGGTCTATAAATCGAATTTTCTTTCCAGGGTAACGTGTTTTTTTTTTCATTCTCTCAATAATACTGTTCATATACAGCGTTAGCGTTATGAAACATTATTTTCTCTTAATGACTCTCCTTCTTCAACGAATGAAAATGACTGAGGAGGATTAAAATCTCAAATGGGTTTGATTTTGTCTGCGAGGACAAAAACCGTTCAAATTTTTTGACCTGGCGAGTACGTTTTTTATTATATCTCTTCAGTTAATCGTGTCAAATTTACCGTGATTCACCCTAGGAGGAATCATTCTAAGCATTCTTTGGACCCCACGAGGCCTCATCCATGGTCCTTTGGTATCTTTGTTACAAACAATGAACAATTCTTCTGGCTACTAATCAGTTTCTGTCCAATTCACATATCCAAAAATTGTCCTTCAAGAACCAGACACATGAAGGATACATGTTGTTGTTGTTGTTATAGATTAGCTTGGCTGCTTTAAAAATACGCATGCTTCAATCTAATTAGGAAATACCCATGAAAATTGGCCCGAAGACAGCCATTATGAGAACCCAATTATTGGTGGATTATCGAGGCAAGGTAGACAATGACTAGCCATAATTTATGTATTGAAATTGGACGAAAATTTATTTATTGGCATCATTTGTTTACGGAAACTGGTCGATGACTAGCCAAAATATGATGTACCCGTGAAAAAATCGTCCACGCGTGATCAGGCCTCATTCATCAGGCGTGCTCAGGCGTGACCAGGCCTCAATTTTGTACCCACGTGATCAGGACTAATCACGCTCAATCACGCCCAATCGCGCTTGATTATGCTTCATTATGAATAAAGAATTCAGGATTAACTAGCTATTTGTGAGGAATAAAACTGTAACAATTTTATAAAAGACTAATTTATTATCAATCATTTTTACTTATTGTGCTTATGTAGTTTCCAGTTCTCAGGCATGATCAGGCGTGATCAGGCGTACGCGAATGTGTTCGGGGCTGACTTGGCCTGATAAAACATGTGCATTCGTGATCAAAAAATCAACATAGCGTCATTTTGTATGGATACTTCTCATTTGGCACAATTTTGTATGATCATGGGCGAAAATGGTTTGTCTGGCATAATCACACGTGGTCAAGCTTAATCACGGGTTTCCACGTAAGTACAAAATTGAAGCCTTCTCAGTCATGACGAAGCTGAAAAATGAACGATGAGGCGTAGTCAGGCCCAACTGCGTGCGATCAGAGTTGAGTACGAATAATTTTGCCAAAAAATGTCCATGATCAGGTGTGAACACGCCTAATCACACCTGAACGATTTTTTCACGGGAGTTTCTACCCATGAAACTTGTTCAGTTATTGACCAATTGAGCGTTACATTACCATTCAAAAAACAGTCATCGTCACCTGCCAATCCGGGCAAATTCCTGGGCAAATCCTACAAAATGTGGCTGGTTCTTGTGCGATAATTGTTATCTTTTTCCACTGGAGATGCCATATACAGAAGGGAAAAATAGCAAATGAGACGATTCCTCATTGATTTTTTTTTAAACGATGCGTGAAATAAATTTAATTAAAATGTATGCGGAGAACTTTTGTTTGAAAGGGAAAATCTATCGATCTCTACCTTCTGCGGAAATATATTCAATATCAAGACAAAAATACGGCTGATTCCAGTTTTTATATCATAATCAGAAGGGGTAGGATAAGGGAAGGTAATTTGGTGAAATTCTGTGTTGGTTGGAAATAACTTCCGTGAATGAATGAATAGGAACCTATACCCCATTGGTATATTGGTCCACATGTTTTCAACAATTGTATAGAACACCAACGTTCCAAGTTTGATCTGAATCGAAATATCCATAGGTAAGTGAATTCGTATTTGAGGTAGCTAAATTGGTGATGATGGAGGTAGTTTGGTGTGATAGTGGTAGGTTAATTTGATGATATTTAGAAAACCACTGTTTGGTAATTAATAATTCGCAAAAACTTTGAAACGCATAAATTTGAAGCCACATATGAATATCTCTGCTATTCTTTGCCATCAAATGTAGCAAAACACCCAAATAAGGATCAGTACTATACAAATTGGTTTGTGCATAGATGAAATTCATTGATGAACGGTGAATTTATGAACCATTTATGCAGACTCTCCATTTTCAGTACAACAAAACTCACACGTATATCCATCTTCATTCATTGAAAGAAATCAATTTCATCAAGATGAAAAAAATTGATAAATCCATGATCATTATAGAAGTCTCAATATCATTCTGAAAAACCTCAAATTTTTTGCTCTGTTCATATGGATATACCAACTTATACGTGACTATGGAAAATAACTTATCATGATAAAAAAATTCGTTCAAGTCTGCTCTTTCGTATGGCATGAAGAGTTTTTCCAATATACGTTTCATTTACTTCCAATAAATCAGAGAATACTAACTCACCAGTCAGAGGTTGTTTTCAGAAGCACTATTCGATGTACGACACAAATGGTTTTATGCCAACAACCAGAACGATGTTGATAATTATTGTTTATAATCAATAGATAGGAATACGATTCCACTATCATTTGGTGGAATAATGGCACCATAGCCCCGCGAGCGGTATTGTTGGTAATTGAAATTCAAACTATCACCAACATACCTGTATCGCCAAATTTCATTCCTTTACCCTATACGTTCATTTTATTTGAAATTGTTAATTGACATTGTTAACTGATTCACAAAGATTGTTCTTCTAAAGTACCCTGGAAATAAAAGCAATGGACGTATCCCATGTGGAAATTGCTGGAGTTGACAAATCGCCCAGTACTGGAAAGGTTGTATTCGCCAGACTTCGGCAAAAACAACTGTTCCTGTTCAGGCCGATTACTGTTTCTCAACTGGCTGTACATGTTCGACGGAGTTGAGACGGTATTGGTTGGCGTGGACAGACAGTGTTGGGCCAGTGATGAATCAATACTGGCCGGAAAATACACGGATCGTAGTGTAACGGAGCCGCTCCAGTACTGTGCCAGAGTTGAGATGATCATTCAATATATCCAATCGACAATGAAGGGCCAGGATCGGTAGGGCAACGGCTAACTACAAAATCGGTAGTCGAACTACGTTAAAATTATGTCTATGGAAATCCGGCTGTTATGGTAAACCAAAGCGGCGCCAGTGCTGCCCCAGAGTTGGGATTACCATTTCGTAGATTTGATAGCCGACTATATGCCAGTATCAATATGGCACTGGCTGACTACGAAATCGATGTTGTATTGTCCTTAAAATCGTAGCGATGAGGATCAGGCTATTAGGGTGAGCCGAAGCTTCACCAGTACTGAGCCAGAGTTGGGATGACCATTCAATATATCCAATAGGCGATCGAGTGCCAGGATCGGGAGGGCAATGGCTAACTACAAAATCGGTAGTCGAACTACGTTAAAATTATGTCTATGGAAATCCGGCTGTTATGGTAAATCAAAGCGGCGCCAGTACTGAGCCAGAGTTGGGATTGCGTGACTTCAAGGGAATTGGTGCAATAAATGGGAATTTAAGTGGTCCGTTGTCAACTCGGAGATTAGCTGATGTGATAGAGACTCTGTTTCTCACTCGCAGGTCCCGGGTTCACTCCTTGCCCAGTGAACTTTCATGAAATCACTTCCAAAGCGTCTTTCTCAGATAACGGTGATGAGAAAAATAGATTCACAAAGTTTTGATAGTTCAAATTCAATTTAATTTTTTTTTTTACTCGAGATATAACTCCGGGGATCTCTAATTACCAGCACTGTGCCAGTACTGGGTCGGATCTGAATTCCTACGTAGGATATATTATTTTGACCCTCTACCACTTCTCATCCAGGTGTGGTAGAACAGCTGATTCTGTTGCAATGCCAGAGTTCCACCATAGTAGGCACACACCAAATATCGCTACCGACGTGGTGGTAAATGTTTTACTGGCCCTTATGTAAAATGATGTTATCATTCCGACTCCTTGCCAGTACCGTCCAAACCACTGGCCACATAAGGGCAAGGTTGGATTTGCCAGTACCGGCAACTCTGGCAACGGTACCGCGCCAGTAGCGGCCCGTGTGTACATTTCCACATGGGATACTATAGCAAGTGTTCACAAACATCGTCGTTCAAGTATCCATTGAGGGAACCAAGAAGTGATTTTATCAGAGATGGTAAGGGTATTGACTGAAAGGTAAATTTAAGGTGAAGCGTGGAAAAAAAGAGATCTCAAATTCATTACCCGATTGAATTCAAGGTAAATCAAATTCGAGTCAAACTACGTGATAAAATGGTCAACCACTGATGTTCGGATTGCAGTTTTTATTGATTTTGAATAGAACATTCTGGGAATCTGTTCAATTTTCAATTACAAAACAACGAACAGCTAGGTATTCTAAAAAACAGAAAATTGCAAAATAACCTATAACGTATCGAAGAAACTTTCTCCCGATGTGAAAATACTATTTCTCATTAATATCTCGAGGATTCGTTCCATTTCGGGATGAATGTTCGGAATATTTATTCCAGCTTTCAATAAGTAGCGAAAAAGTGTCATAGATTGAGAACAATTTCTCTTTTCATCGGACAGAAACACATCTAACAGAGATGAAAAGAGGAAGATAGGGAACATTGAGGACCGATAAATACCTGAGGACCAATTCGATTTTCGCCACGTGATGAAGTTCTGCCACAGAACAGGAACGTCATTTAACTCTCTATCTCGTTTCCCTCAACTATCTCTATACTCGATTCTCCATTCCCCTCTCACATCTCTCAAACCAATCTCCATTCTCTCTTTCCGCTCGTTCGACTAGTAACTTTGGGACTAACTGGATTAATCGACCCTCCGACGACGCAAACGGGACAGTTCTCTCCCTCGTACCGTATACCACACCAGCGGAGCTCCAACGTTTATTCCGTATAGTCCCCAACCTAGGATAATGTTGTGATAAGAATCGTGAACCAGTCGTGCACCCGAATCGATCGGAAACCATCTCATCGTCTCGTTGACGTGCAGAGAACCTGACCGATCGACCAAATGCACACAACACTCATGCAGATATGATACAGGATTATAATGTCCTGTCAAAGCCTGAACTTTGCATTTATCAAACAAGTGATTAACGCTATGTATAATAGTCTCCATAGTTTATAGCTTGTTTGTCATACTTGATTGGCCTTCTAATAAGATATTGGTTTTCCTCGCTAATTATTATTCCTCTAAAATTCTCCTTTGCTTCAGTTATCGTTGTTCAACGATCACATACGAATCCTACAAACCGAATGCTCATCCGAAGCTTTCATCGGATTCACACTGAACTCCCGTAAAAGTTGTGTACACGCAAAATCATACGAATAGGTTTTCACTTCGACAATCATCCACGATGTTGGCTTTTCGCTCAAGATACCATGTCAAGTACTGTGGGGATCTGAAACATTTCTTTCCCGAGACTATGAGAAAGAACCATTTCATGAATATAAAAAAGGGTGGTATATTATTAAGGTCTATCGACAAGCCGTTTCATTCCTGACCACACACGAATCGAATCCCAACGGCATTCGAGAAATTACGACTTTTGATTCATAGTGAATCTGGTTTTATCGCAGGACGATGGTCGCCATACTGGACGTGGAACGATTCGAGCGCGGTTCTTCCACATGAATACTGTGGGTAAACGACCCATCCAAGTAGAAGATGGTAAGCGTTGGTGAGCGGTATAGATATATGTGAATATCTGCAGCTATATGTGTAAATGTATATAAATACAAGTACGTCTATATCCACGCATTACGAGAGAAGAGAAAATCGAAGGAGGATAGTGCAAGGTATCCATTTATCTCGACCATCCACGTTCCCGACGGAGCCGTCAACGTCGTCAGGAGGATTTTCCTCGAATTATTGCAAACGGAAGGAAGCCTATAGAAAGTATGGGCATATATATATGTTTATACAGGTATCTGTATCGGGTTCCGCGTATGTGTTCGAGATGCGCTAGTGTTTGTAAAAGGAAGGTATAATGTATAGATAGTGGTTCACACGGATTGACCGCAATAGGGATCTCTCGCTTCGATCAAATATAAATGGCCCGATTTGGATTTCAACTTCTCCATTTATTTGTTGGTTGGGTAGTCTCGTGTGATACATGCCCTCAGCCTGCTAGTGCTTAATTGATGGATATGAATCCCATATAATTTCAGGGATTCTAAACTAAAGGAGCACCTGGGAATATTGAAATGAATCTGGGAATGTGAAAACGTCTATCGCTACATTAAATTCTTCCATATATCATATTTGTAGTTCACTTCGATTCGAATAAATATTGACGAAATAATCTCATCACCGAGCGATGATCCAAACATTCATATCGAAATCATCATCACGAAACTGCCCCTGATTCACAATCATCAGTTACAATCCAGAATTTGATAAAACCTAAGCACTGTGGTTTGATTCTCGTCCCTCCTGGCAGCATTTATCATTTCAATATTTGCGCTTGATTTGTTTTTTTTCACGACTAATAATTAATCCAGAAGTCATTTTCATAATTTTCAGCTAATATAAGTATCGATCCGTACTTTCTGTTGTATTCTGAGTTACAAACGTGGCTTATAAAAACGAATTCCGCAATTCATGACCTACATTCAAGATTATTGGTGTTCGTGCGTGTGGAACCCGCACCTCATTTCTATTATCAGCAATAATTCCAAGTTCATCTACAACTAGTCGGATAAGCAGCGCAGACATGCTCTAATTTATTATACGGGAACGTTATTTTATTCTGAAAACTATTTTATACATAGAAAAGAAGATTTGTTTTTAAGATTATATAATTCACTGGAAAACAAAATATAACGTAGTAACAATATTTTGTACAACAAATTGTAAAGGTTTCTAATTGGAAAAATTCACAGACGACTCTTTACATTGATACGATTGCATGGAATTCTTATTAATTTCAGAATCATTCATCATTCGTTTCTCGTATTTTCCTTAAACTTTTATCAATTTCTCATTGAATTTTTCAGCGATCAACGAACTTCCCTTCGATTTAGCTTGATTCGATGAAAAAGTCTACAGAACAAAATTTACAGGAAGTAACTTCATTAAATTTCTGGCGAATGTTTTCACATGAGACAGTTATTCAGACGCTAAAAGCAACTTCGACAGAGCTGGAATTCATTCAACTTCTATGATCATCCATTAATGTAATGCAAAATCGAAATGTACACAGAACCACAAAACTCACGGTTATCCATAGCTTTTGAATGCACAATAAGAGACATTTAAATTCGCGTTCCTTTTCAGAATTGATTTTCAAATCACTTGCACTGTCACGTGAACTTTTGAGAAATTCAAAGTAGCTTAAGAGCTTGTATTCTGGAAAGCTTTGAAGTATTCCACTGTTTACACAATCTAAATATTCGAATCGAATATAACATCGCCGCATAAAGTTGAACTATGAACAACCCTGTTCTGTAATGTTATTGACATTTCCTTCTTGGTATTCATTGATCAAAATCACAATCTCCAAATTGAACAACGTGAAGATTTATATGGGAATTGATTCACTTTCATTAATTTATATTACTCGATCCTTGATTATCCAGCGAAAAATACAAAACTTCAGTTGATTTTTCTTCTTTTTCGAATTCGACTTTTGAGGGGAAAAGAAAAGAAATATCTCAATATCAGTTTTATATTCTGTATTCAAGAGAGAATACGTTTCAAATTCTGTTAACAGAGGTGTGACAAGTTTATCTGAAATTCCTTTGCAGTCTTCACTTCTTATTCTCAAGTCCTATGTCAAGTAAGATTTCCACAAAATCACCTTTCAATGTTGGATATGAAATAAAACATCTCGAGGAATGAATGTGAGTGGAGAAGAACTCGAATCTAGAATATGCAATTCTGAATTCAGTGATGAAGAATTGATTGTCTATAATTTGTATTCTATTTTTTAACTGGGCGTTAACCATTCGATTCGTTATTTTCAATCGCATAAATTGGCAAAATGGTTGAGTTTTTAGTAGTAATCAGGAATATTATTCTTTCTTATTCATCGAGTGACGTTTCGTTCAACATCTACGCGTTTGCAATGACTTGCTGTTGAGTGATCAACCCCTTTGGCTATACCTCTTGTTCGCCCGATCCAAGATTCGATGGGTTAAGGAACGCAGGTCACAGACTATTGAACGAAAGTGTGAATCAAAAATTAAAGTTTATTATAAAATAAATATATTTTCACAATATTAAATCTGAGGATATAAATGGACGATCGTGATCGTTATGAATGGATTCTAAGGCACCGTGTACGGAGAATTATAAATTTAATTTCCAATATTAGTAGTCAGTAATACGGTGGTCGGTAATATAATTTGGTGATTCTATCAAATTTTGGCGTGAAATAGAACTTTGAATTTATTCGGGAACAGTATTTCATGAACGCAGACAATCTGATGGAAATAGTCGGGATTTTGATGTTATTCGGTAAATTGGTCAAACAAACTATCTATTGGTACCGGAAGGGAAAATTTTTTTGAATTATATATAATTTATACATAATTCGATATTTATAAGAAATTTATAAAATCTGGATACATAATAGAAAATACGTAAAGAACATTTATAAAACCTAGACATATTTTAAATGCAAAAAATTCGCACGCCTCTATTTTCTCCATCAAAAGAATCAATTTTGTTGGAGGATAAATAATATGTATGATTCGAAAATGAAAGCTTCAGGCAACAAGTCTGTAACAATTCAATCACCATTATGAGGTGTGAAAAATAGATTACATACAGCGTTGGGGAACGTTTGTGGTATATATTACAAGTATTGCCGAAAATTTCCGGGATTCACAAATGGCACTGGCAAGATTGTGTTCGTCAGACTTCGGTAAAACCACTCGTTTCTGTTAAGGGTTATCACCGTTTCTCGACTGGCACCAATTGTATGTTGTAAATTTCCACCGGTGTTGGTTTGCATGGACAGACAGTCTTGGGCCATTATTCGATCAATACTGTTTGGATAAGGTTGTAAGTGCCAGATCTCTGACATAGCAGGCAGGCATACATAAATCAGCAGCAATGATAACGTTGTAAATGTTATGTTGGCCCTTACACGGAAACAATGTATGGTTTTTCACAACCAAACTTTGGTTATCGCACCCAAATGTTTGTTTATTATTTGCCACGAGACTTGTTACTGTGACGATAAGTAGAGCTGAGTTGGTAGTGTTATGGCGCGCATAACACGCGAGGTAACGAAGTAAAGGTGATAGAGTATGTCACCGAGCGTGTCTGTTCTAAGCGGACGCTTTTACTGCTATCCGCTAGATGTGCCATGTCGCTGTAGAGCGCACAACAAGCATTGATAAACCTACCCGGATATATCAGGAGATACCGCTCCATACATCGGTACTAGTAGTTCCAGAACGGAATTTCTTTCTTCATTGAACTGTACTTCTTAGTCATCAAAAATGCATCATTGGTCAACTCCATTGGAAAGCACACGGAGAAAATGTATTAACGAAAGATTATCCAAAGTTGAGTAGAACGGGGACATGGTGGCATTCCTGCGAAGTCTAAGATCTGGTTGACTTCATTCTACTCGTTTACAGTTCAAAATTCGACCAGATGTCTTTCAATGCCGCTATTTCCCCGTTTTGCTCAACTTTGGGTAATTCTTCGCTAATACATTTTTTCCATGTAGGATACCAGGTGTACCGGTATGAAGTGAGCGTTGAGATACAAATGTGTCGATAGGGAACATTGGTTGTGAACGAGCCTTAATTTGTGTTCTGTTTGATTGGTATGACATCTGTCAAACATTTTTATTAAACATCAAGTCATTGAACAAACAACATCATATTTTTCTATCGTGTTGAAAATGTCGAATTTTGTACCAGAAAGTGATAATTTGCGGCAAGCATTAATTTTTTGTTTCCATTTGAAGAAAAGTGCTGCAGAGTCGCATCGAATGCTTGTCGAGGCATTTGGTCATCATGCTCTATCAGAATCAACATGCAAAAGATGGTTTCAACGGCTCAGAGATAATGATTTTGATGTGAGAAATGAAGAACGTGGAAGACCAGCAAAAGAGTTTAAAGACGCCGAACTGCGAACAATATTGGATGAAGATAAAACGTTGAATCAAAAGCGAATAGCAACAATGTTAAATGTTGCACAATAAACAATTTCTGACCGTTTGAAAGCTATGGGGAAGATCCAAAAGTGTGGAAAATCGGTGCCACATGAATTGAATGAGAGGCAGATGGAAAACCGAAAAACACTTTTGACATTTTGCTTTAAAGACACGAAAGAAAATCAGTTTTACATCGAATTGTTACTGGCGATGAAAAATGGATTCATTTTAAGAATCCTCAACGGAGAAAATCATGGGTTAATCCGGGACAATCATCAACATCGACTGCAAAAGCAGATCGATTCGGCAAGAAGGCAATGCTCTGTGTTTGGTGGAACCAAAAAGTTGTGGTGTTTCATGAGCTCCCAAAATCTCGTGAAACTGTTAATACTAATCGCTACAGACAACAAATGATCAATTGGAACCATTCATTGATCGAAAAACGACCAGAATGGGCCAGAAGACACGGCAAAGTAATTTTATTACACGACAATGCAGCTGCATTATAGATAGATAACATCAAGTGTAGCTCTTCCCCTAACGTCTTCAAAAAGAGGTATTATGACTTCTTGCTCACCTCCACCCTTTCTCACTCTTAGACATATACTCCTTTTCAAGTAGGTTCATCGTGGTTCATCTTACGCTTTTTTTTGCCTTCATCTTCATTCTGCGCATTTATAACTATTGTATCTCTATCTTATATCTGTATTTTCATTTCTCACACCTTTGTAATCTCATCCTCACTCTCATTCTCATTTCATCTTTATTTTTAAGTTCATTCATTCTGCCTTCTTTTTGCTTTTCGGGCTGTGGGTTTAATGCTGTATATATATAAGTATTTTTGTATATAATATAATATCTTTGTTATTGTTTATACTTCTTTCTCAATTGTTCCACAGGATTTTCATCCTAGAACATAAATAAACATATCTATCTATCTATCTGCACACAAAGCGAGCCCGGTTCAGGATACAATCAAAGCACTTGGCTGGGAGCGGCTACCCCATCCGCTGTATTCACCAGACTTGGCTAGAAGTCGAAAATTGGGTGTCTGATTGGTTTGCTTCAAAAGACGAACATTTCTATTGGCGTGGTATCCACAAATTGCCAGAAAGGTGGTCAAAATGTGTAGAAAGCAATGGTCAATACTTTGAATACATTTCTTTTTACTTTCCCATTCGCAATGAGTGTTTCATTTTCACAAAAAAACGCTTATTTCATACTGGTCCACCTGGTAATGTGGAAACCGAAGAAACGTTTAAGTGAATGCGATCCTCATACGCGACGTTGGTCCAGCTGTTTTCACGGCTTTTTCTTATGATCAATAAGTTTAACTTGGTCTGAATTTCAACAAAACTTGAACTTTGCAACGGGTCTACCTGGAGTTTCGGTAGATTTGGCTAGGAATTTGCGGAGAGAAGTGAAAAGCTGAAAAAAAACATTGATTCATTCGGAATCAATCAGAATACGCCCGTCTCAGAAATCTAGAAAAACCCAACAGGATTCATGAAGTACACTGATAAAAAGGTTCATTTATAGGTAACAAACGTATACAGCACACTCTCACAAATGGGCCGCTCACTCTCCTTCTCACTCGAACGGTTTTCGCCTTGTGTTGAAGAAAGAGAAGGAGCGCCCCATATGCGAGAGTGTACTGTATTTGTTTATGTGGAAATGAATATTTATTTCACGCGAATCTATCATGATTCTGTCAAATATGATTCATTGACTATTAACAAATGTTTATTTCTACTGAATATCACTTGTTCATTATCAACATAATATATTCGATTCAAGCGAATATTTATTTTCCCGTAAGCAAATACACGGAGAAAAATTGTCAATTATAAATTACTAGACTCGCTAGTATATTGAGGATATACTTGCATTTTGAAGTTATATACCAAATATTCTCTTCAAAAGTACCAGACTTTCTGTGAGTTAATGGTAGAATAATAACATTTCATAATAGAAAGTCTGGTACTTTTGGAGAGAACGTTTGATAAATAACCTCAAAATGCAAGTATATCCTCAACAGGGGGGTGCAACTCGATAAAAACTATACGTAACGTTTTGTCACCATTCGATATTCCCCAAACTGTCCGCAAGAGACGCTGATTGTACTATCAGAAAAAGTCACGTGATACGATAATTTTTCGGTGCCTAATTTTGCATTTGAAATCGCTTGACAAATCATATCAATAATGGTGTTGATATATACATACAATTCTTGAAGATGTCACATAACCAAATATGATAATGACGGAACTGACACTCGTATCACGTACGTAGTGTACCAAAAAAACATCACGTGATTTTGACTGAGCTACAGACAGCGCCGTTCACGGACTTCAAGTGAAGTTTACTGTGGTGACAAAACGTTTCGCGAAACATTTGAAGGTGATTAGGTGAGTTGCACCCCCCTGATCCTCAATATACTAGCGAGTCTAGTAATTTATAATAGACAATTTTTCTCAGTGTATACGTTTGTCAACTATAAATAAACCTTTTTTCTCAGTATTTGTGATTCGCGACCACGAAATTGGATTTATCAGTGAATATTAATCGACCGATTTATGATTTATACTGCAAATCATCGCTAAAAAGTTTCCGTCAGATCCTAGATCATTAATCAGTTTTTCTCGCTGAAACCTTGCGTTTTATTGTGTATTCCTTGCCATTAAGGCTTGATTTTATATTCCTTTGTATTATGTTTAGTTTTGAAGATTCAATTTGTATTATTGGAATCATTTAGAAGATCTGTATGAAGGAAGCGATAATATAAGATTTTTAGAGAGGGAGGAAGATGTCGAACATGTCAAAGCCATGTGCCAATTGGCAGAGTTTTTTTTTTAATCACGATACCTTCATTATTCACCAAGGACATAATAAAAATGCGGTACATGAGTGCGGAAAGGAAAAAGTTAAATTACATAAGGAATCATCGTACAACGTGTTAACGGCCAACAAAGTTGAAATACAGAAATGCTCATAAAAGCAGACGTCGGTTGAATCGAGGATCAAATTTCCTATATTTTCCTCCCTTCACTCCAGCGGATCTTTTTGTTCTTGTAATTCTTCCCCTGTATCTCTTTATTATTTCTTACGACATATCGCATCATCTCTCTAGTTTTAATCCCAAGGAAAAGTGAGGGAAAAGGAGAGCTAGAGCCAGAGAATCGGAAAGAAGAAAAAGAAATAATGGAAAGAGAAGAAAATGGGTTACAGACGGGGGTAGAGGCTAGTACTACGGGTGCCCTCGCTTATTACAGTGCAAAAACTTTTCTCATTTCAGTCCTTTCCTCGGGAATTTGAAATGTATCCCGACGTATG
This sequence comes from Gonatopus flavifemur, assembly GCA_018340375.1. Taxonomy (NCBI): domain Eukaryota; kingdom Metazoa; phylum Arthropoda; class Insecta; order Hymenoptera; family Dryinidae; genus Gonatopus; species Gonatopus flavifemur. The sequence goes on from JAFFJZ010000007.1 coordinate 21,939,640, forward strand.
CCTGGTCCGAACCAAACGAAACTATACTAAACGTGATAAAATCGGACAGAGAAGAGAAGCTTCACGAGTAGTCTGGGTGACGGGGAGAAGATTCCCAACTTGAAAAAAATACCATGGGAGATTCGAATCGCTTATAGGGTTTTGGAATGAAATTTGGTGATAGTTTAAATTTTAATTACAAACAATACCGTCCGCAGAGCTATGGTGCCATTATTGCACAAAATGATAGTGGAATCATATTCCTATCTATTGGTTATAAACAATAATTTTATTATCAACATCGTTCCGGTTGTTGGCATGAAACAATTTGTGTCGTACATCGGATAGTGCTTCTGAGAACAACCTCTGACTGGTGAGTTATAGTATTCTCTGATTTATTAGAAGTAAATGAAACGTATATTGGAAAAACTCTTCATGCTATACGAAAGAGCAGACTTGAACGAATTTTTTTATCATGATAAGTTATTTTCCATAGTCACGTATAAGTTGGTATATCCATATGAACAGAGCAAGAAATTTGAGGTTTTTCAGAATGATATTGAGACTTCTATAATGATCATGGATTTATCAATTTTTTTCATCTTGATGAAATTGATTTCTTTCAATGAATAAAGATGGATTTACGTGTGAGGTTTGTTGTACTGAAAATGGAGAGTCTACATGAATGGTTCATAAATTCACCGTTCATCAATGAATTTCATCTATGCACAAACCAATTTGTATAGTACTGATCCTTATTTGGATGTTTTGCTACATTTGATGACAAAGAATAGCAGAGATATTCATATGTGGCTTCAAATTTATGCGTTTCAACGTTTTTGCGAATTATTAGTTACCAAACAGTGGTTTTCTGTGTATCGTCGAATTAACCTACCACTATCACCAAATCACCTCCATCATCACCAGTTTACCTACCTCAAATACGAATTCACTTACCTATGGATATTCTGATTCAGATGAAACTTGTAACGTTGTTGTTCTATACAATTGTTGAAAACATGTGGAACAATATACTCAATGAGGTATAGGTTCCTATTCATTCATTCACGGAAGTTATTTACAATCAAACACAGACTCTCACCAAATTACCTACCCTTACCCTACTCGAGGAATGTAAAAATATCGGACAATGATATTTTTGTATTTAATCACGAGTGAATTATGTTCAATCCTTAGGGATTGGGATTATATTATGGAAGTGAGTTCGATTCTTTAGAGTTGAAATCGAATCATCGACTCATGATATACAAACATTTCGTTATAGCAACTTCGGTACTTTTGATCATTGAGAGGCAGTTGATTTCCTGTTCAAAGTTTGGTAACTCGAGAAGAAGTATCCCATGCAAGTATTTCATTTCATTCATCTCTGGGATGAGAAAGAAAAAGCATCCTAGTGAAAAAGTGTACAGTCGTTGTAACAAGTCCGTTTACAGTTCTGACGGAAATATCTTTGAATACGTTGTTATTAATGAATTTTTAATATTTTTCTTCAATTGTATATCTTCATATATGTTCCTTCTATCATTCAGATGGATTAGAAATTCTCAAATAGCAGCAATAATGTATATTATATAAAGATATTTCCGTTAGAATTCAACGGACTTGTTACACCGACTGTGCGTATCGACCATTCAATCAGTAGAGTAAAACAGTAATAGTCAGACATACACAAGAAAGTACATCTCGGCTGAGAGTCGAGACTGATCCTGCCTGGTCCCTGATAAGACTTAAGAAACGCCACGAGTCTTCCCCCCCCCCCTCAGAGTCGGGGGCCCCCATCAGCGTGGGGCCCTAGGCCCGAGCCTACAGAGCCTATATAAAAAGACGACACTGAGACTAAAAGAGACACAAATGACACTGTACTGGATATGAGACGGGAGGTGCCTGTTTCTTCAGATATTTCTAGACAAAAGAAGAAACTCTGATCAAATGTAAAAGTCGGGATATGGATGCTGAAGAAGATGATTTCTGAAAATCCTATAACGGATGTCAAGAGGCATAAAACACCTTCTTTGCTACTTTTATTCGCTCCCTCGATTTTGTGCGTGTTATGCCAACATGTCTTGGAACCCTTCCAACTGATGGCTCGCGTTTTATACGGCAAACTGCCGTTCTATTACGATTGCTGTCGTAAACTGTAGGAAGGAAAACATGATCTAACCGAGGTATCGATGATAGATAAATATACACGACGCGATAAATATTTTGGAGGATTTATTATCATGATGCACGTACTACCTATGTATGATAAATTCGCAGTGGGATTGTTTGTAAATTTGTGGCTGAGATTTCATATCGATCCATCATAAATTGTGAATCCAATACGAGCTCTTTGAAATTCAGTTTCATCCTTCTTTTAGGAGAGGCAAAAAATTTATTGTGAGCAACATCATTTCATCCTTGCATCGAACATTTTTATGACCCCAATAAAAGTTCTTTGACATTATCCCGAATGAAACGGCTCGCTGTCCTGGATTGATGATTTTCTCTGATATCAATAGCACATCAGTCACAGCCAGGGTATTGAATTATCAATTAATCTTTGTGATTTAGAATAAATTGGTTTTATAATTACCCAGCTCTAATTCCAACAATTTCATCTTGACAATTTACGAATTCAGGATGACTATCTGCTACCGTAAAATGAATGGAAAACAGTGAAGTATTGTGGTTCAAAGTTAAATGTCAGTCAGGCATTACATAATCTTTAGATATCTCTGTCCATTTTACTTGAAAAGGATTCAGTTTCTGAGAAGAGATCGATCAAACAGATCCACTTCAACGCTAAAAATATTCTATCTAAATTCTGTGGGTGATATTTTGTATCTTATTCAACTACTTTAGATCAAAATTTGTTGAATCATCACTTCTCGCAAAGGTGAATGATTATTCATTCGTTCGAATCAAACAACTAGAATGTATTCCTCTCTGAATTCCAAGGAAATTACTATTTTCACGAGATTTGAAATTTCTGGTATCAAATATTTCCAATGGGAACATGAATTCGAATATTTGGATACATCTCTTTGAATAATCCAACTGTATGTTTTCACAATCAAATCTCACGAGTATCATCCACTGTAGTGACCCATGAATCTCTAAAAGAAAGTTCTGATTGTGATTTTCAACCACTGATGATATCTATAAACAGATTTCATATTATTACGGAACGCAGACCAAATAAATCTCTCCTGAAATGAAATTAGGTCCTTCATTTGACGCAGTGGAATTGCTGCCCTTCGTGAATACACATAGTTTCTGGCGCACGCGTAAATCCTGTCTTTATGTACTGAACAAGAGAATGAAGGAAAGGTGCTAAAAAGGCATGAGAAGGGTGGTAGATAAAACGTTGATGTGGTATACACCGGCGAGCGGAAAATACCGGATGTCAGGATATAGAACCCGAAGAGATGGGATGCACAAGAAATATGGCAGGATTTCGCGTGGAATGAACTACGCGAATTATGCGTCAAACAAATGCCTGGCCATGAAACCTAAACTTTACCTTAAGCTTTGAACCGTGCATGCGCGCGAGCGAGTACCCATGCGGTCTAACACTTTTCTTCACCGCTTCTACCTCTCTCGTAATTTAAAATCCGTATCCAGGTGTTGGTGTACATAGATGTATTTGATGCTCCCACTGTTCAAACTTTGGAAGCGTCTGTGACTATTCAAGGCCTTTACAAACTCTTCAGGATTGTGTAACCATACGCGGGGATGTGCACTTCTTCTCTCAACGTGCATCACATGTTCTTTTCTCAATAACAATGATACTCACTCGACAATTTTGTATCCCTAACGCTTCATTCAGAATTTCTGTCAAGAATCAACGTCAAAAATTGAAGAAATAATAGGTTTTCAAATATTCTATTTTACTCAACTATGCAAAAGACATAAATCGTCTATTACGGGTTTCGTTAACATTCCTGGTTCGTTGATATAATTTTTGAATTCTATCTCATTACTATTCCAATTCCAAATGAATAACTAGAAATTCAACCGTTTCAAATATTCCTCCGATGAGAATGAATTCTCTTTGACGGATTCCCTAGTTTGTTCAGGAATTAGCAGCCCGGTGTATCATTTTGAGAAGCATCCGCTGGAAGTATCAAAGATGTGATGAAGAGAATGACTCAACCAAAGGTGAATAAAAAACTGTTTATTCGCATATCTGAACTCTATGAATGTATTTGAAAGATTAATAAATTATTCATCAAACTCAATTGATCCAAGTACTTTTCCAGTCAGAAGGTTTCAAGTTCCATTTTACTTTCATTGTTATCAATCCATCCAACAATTCAAACACTGTTTTCATTCATACTTTAATTTATGCTTTGACAAAATTTTGTTACGAATTTTCATCAATAATAATTGCTAATGATTTATTGGTAGAATTTTGCTGCATTTTATAACATGATACTGCATATTTTTATAACACAGTAAAAAGAAATACTGACTTCCAATCGATATGTGAACTGAATTTAAGATGCAGCCGAAAGTATACTATGAACGTTCTTCGAATATTCCAAGCATATTCATCGAACGTATGTAATCGAATATACAGCGGTCGGTCAGTCGAACGTCGATTGAAAGAATATCGTACATTTCGTAATCTATGTTTGTTCTAAGTATATTCAAAACAGTCTCATTCGAATACTTTATTAACGCTCAATATATGTTCTTCGTATCTCATTCATACATTCTACGAACGTTTCTATTTCGTATATACTTTGAACTTCTGTTGCTGTTTGAGAATTAATCAGATTTGGAAATCTTACTCCTGGAATCTTTGATGAGGATGAAGTTGATGCATTCGCACACAATTGCCCAGTTTGAGATTGATTTTCTGTATTTTGAATGGTTGATTGTGCAGCCGTTGATGCATTCGCACACAATTGCCCAGTTTGAGATTGATTCTCTGTATTTTGAATAGTTGGTTGTGCAAAGGTTGATGCAATTATTCGTACATTAGAAGACAAATTCTCTAATAATGGTGGATTTGCGTTTGGTTTAATATTTTCTTTCAAAGCGACTGTATCCAATTGCGCTTCGTTTACTCCTTCGAAGTTTAAAATCTTATTCACAGGTTCTACCGTCCCATTCGAATAAATCTTATACTCTTGTATGAGTTTTAATTCGGTTGAACTATTTTTCGTTGAATCCATTTCATCTACAAAAACAAACGTTGAGAAGATTATTCGTAAGAATTTTGTGTGACATTTGAAATTTCTAGTGTTGAATGAATTAATGTTTGTTAAGCGAAGACTTATTTTATATTCGGGTTTACTGTTCTCTTGATACTGAACACTGAATTCCTCGATAAATTCACGATACATCATAGATCAGCTTGAAAATTAAAACATAAAAATATAACCAAGATTACTAGATGTCAAATGTGACAAATTTCAGAAAACAGTGGTCCCCATTCACAAAGTTAACATGAACAACAATACAACATACCGTTCTGAACTTATAAAACATCTTAATGAGTTTGGATAGAACTATTTGGAACATCTTCGAAAGCATATAAAAATTTAGAATAATCTTCCCTTAAACTTTTTGATATCTCGAGGGGAGCGTGAAGAAACAGAAAATTTTATGTTCAAAATCCAATACTGGGACAATTTTCAATACGGAATACAGTGGAAAAATTTTATTGTGCTACTATAAAAAATTTAGTTTATCAATGATTAATGTTATTACCTATTTTTTTATGTTTCGTTGAGGCACATCCACAATAATTGCATAGTGCTTTATCTGCTCCTCTTTCCCAGACAGCACAGAAAGTTCTTTGAACGTTTTGAAAACGTGCTCTTGGTTTTGCGTGTTTTGGTCCCGCTGAAGCAAGTTTTACAAACGTTTAAAGTACCTTCCCATTTGATATCCTTGAATACGTTTTAAGCACGTTCTTTTGATCTACTACCAGACGTTCTCATCGTGTCTCCTAAACGTACTTCCATATAAACCAACCTTGAAAAACCACAAAGTCATACGGGGACATAGATAGAACTAAACGAGACATTTGCATGTCCCTGGGACATACATGCGACGTTTTTAGAACATCCTGAGACGTTATTTGTACGTTCTCTATGCAATCAAGGACGTCTTCTGAACGTTCAAGAAACCTCCCGGTGCTGTATGGGTTCATAAGCATCACAATCTTCACAGCCGAAACAACTACCTCGCTTGATTCCTCTTGGATCCATATTGATCTGCGAATATTTTTGATTTTCAAAATTGATCTATCATAAAGAATGTTCTTCTTGCAGGAAAACACAATATTAGAATGATTCATTTTCATGAAATCACATTCCAGAATTCAATCATTTATGATGAAATGGGGTGAAAATATTCGTCCATTTTGACGAGATATTCTAAATTTGAAGATGTTCCAGTAAGCATCGATTTGGCATTATGTAGGAAATATCATTCAGAAATAACAGATTAGTTTTGAGTGAAGAATTCACAAAATCATTCATTAAGTCTTTCCGTTTTGATGAGATATAGATATACGTTACATATACACAAACTAAGAGAAATGAGTGAGGATAAGAGTATATGGAAGGCCATAATTAAAAAGAGAAGTAACTTGATAGGACATACTTTATAACACCATAGTTTACTAAAATTGATATTAGAAGGAAATGTACAAAGAAGAACTGAAATTGGAATACATAAAACAGATCATACAGGATGAAGAATGCTGTAAATATAGTTGAATCAAACGTTTAGCTGATGAAAGACAGGGTTGGGGGAATTTATGAAACCAGTCATAAGAATGATTATTTCATGATGGCGATAAGGCGAAACATTTAATCATTAAATTGAAGGATGACTCACACAAAATAGTTATCTCTCTCTCTCTCTCTCTCTCTCTCTCTCTCTCTCTCTCTCGCATTCTCTAATGATTCACACAAAAGTTCTTATGGTATATTAACGTATCCACACAAGATTAATCCAAGTAGAGAGTATCGAGCAATAGTGAAATATATCCAGAAAGAAGCTAATGCAAAACAGAATTCTCGAACTTCAGTCATGATTGCCTATTATGAAGTTTCAAATCTTCACTGGCACAAAATCAGGATAGTGGCTCAACAAATTGAGTCTATGGTGACATTATTGATGTTTGATATCAATGAAAATCCACTTGGCAAGCTAATTGGAAAATATTGCTATGAAAATATCAGCAAATTATCAATGAATTGTTCCTGAATTTCATAAATAATTCAGTTTAATGGAAGATTCAAATGTTTACAGCATAATTATATAAAGTCTGTCAGAGAGAAATAAAAATCAAACTACACCAAGAGAAAAAGCATGCTTTAGAAGCATGACACACTTCAATGCTTCTATAGCATTTGTTACAACGTACTTTTAACGCTCGGGACTCATGCAGTTGACGCACGAGACCATGCTTTTTGGGTATTTGTCACATGCTTTCTAAGCATGGGTACCGAGCATTGGAAGCACGTTATGACAAATGCATTAGGAACTTTAGCGCGTCAATACTTCTGCAGTATGCTTTTTCTCTCGGTGTAATAATAATTTGTTCTAAAGTTCAATGTTTACAAACCTAATGAATATTTCCCACGTTTCGTTTGACAGTTATAAAGGATTTCCCAATCACATTATGAGCATGATAAATATCGTGACAGTATAGTGATTTAGGTTCAAACATTTCATGAACATCATGCTAAACAGAAATTTCATAAGCATTCAAATGCAAGTCATGCTTTATAGTTTGCACTTTTCGACATGCAAATAAAATTCTTTCTTCGGCGAAAACAATGGTTGAAATCAATGCAAAACATGGTAAAGAATGTATGTAATTTACCATTATAAAAGATCCCGGCTTGTATTTAATTCCATCGATAATGACCCATGAAAATGTTGCCAATGTATTTGTTTTATCACGAATAAGATGTTGAAAAGGCTGATTATGCCGATTCATTTGGGTCATCACACCATACTCCGGTGGTTTTACGATTGTATCTCCCATAATATACGACTGATTCAATTGGTGTTTATTTGCCATAGAATAAGATATATTTTCAAAACATTTAGCATGTCTCATCATGTCCACAAAATACTGGTGCTTGGCCTCCATACGGATTGTATTGAAATTGTACAATGGTCCAAATTTCATGATAAATGTTGGGTAGTGGATCAAGAAATGTTGCTTCGGGATAAGATGGGTTTGATAAACTCTTTGAAAAGTATCAAGGTATTCTCCAATAATTAACTTCAAATAGTCCACCATTGCTAACGAAATTCCATAAGCACAAATTAGAGCTGTGATTTCTAATAAAAAGAGGTAATTTGTCCAATATTCGTCGTTGTAATCAATGTTGGGTCCCAAGATTAGAGGAGTTATTATTCCCAATGACCACATCTGCGCACCAGTTTGATGTAAACAGCCTCCTGTTCTGAGGTGTTGTGGTAGAATAATGGAAGGCTTAGGTTTCAGAAAATCCGTAATCAAACTCGATTAATTTTTCATTGAAACAATCAATGGACATTATATTATCGTTGCCTTGCAAAAAATGAGCTAAGACTAGCTGCAAAGTCCTAGAAAGGCATCCCTCGAATATATCATGGAAAATGTCAGGCGGCATACCGCCAATAACATGATAAAACTTCAATGAGTTCAGAGGACATTCTGTGTTAATCCCATAACTTTTGCTCAAGATTTCCCATTCTTTACGCGTGGATGCTTGTTTCAAGGTTTCAATATGCTCATTGTACTGGTCGATTGTTCTCAACAGGGAAAGATCTTCTGTTGTTAACGAACGGACTTCATCTTGAGTAGCCATACAGTATCTACAGCAATGGGTGGCGGTGAAACCCTGCTTGAAACCTCCTACTTTGTGTGCAGCCAGATTGTCGCCTATGAAACTCATTAAGGTTCCATATAAATGAGTTCCATCTGACATGGTGATGCCATTTTCAAGCAACTGTGAATCTTTCACAATAGGTTCCATTATATCTTCCATAGGATAAGTTTCTAGTGAATCAGAATCTACAGCTGCAATTAAATTAATGGAATGCAAACTTGATCTATAGCGAGGGTTGATATTTTTCAGAGTGAAGTAAAACATTCCCATTTGAGAAGGTCTCGATGAAACTGTATCAGTTAAATTAAGTTCGTCGAAGTATAAAATTATTTTCACTGCGTTAGGGTTTTCTTGTAGAAGTTTATGAGACTTTGCGGTAGAACCATCTTTGAAACAGCGTAAAATATTTTCTGAGTTTGATGTATCAGATTCAAATAAGTGTTTATAATGTTCGTTATTCTGCAATTTTTAATAACATCAATGATTGATACAAAAGCAATTTGATCACAGTGTACTTTGACCTTTCTGTTTTCATTCACTACACACTCTGCAGCTTTAACCGTATTTGTACCCAACGTAATTATTTTTGGTGTTATAACGGACATATGCTGTTTGAAGAATTTATTCTGTTTCCATTTTGTTTTAATATTCCCAAACACTTGACAAGAACTCTCTACTGCTTCTTCAATACTCATTAACTCTTCCAAATCAATTCCCTCACTTTGGAGAGCAGTTTCTATTTTCTTACTGAAATTTTCCACTCGTGATTTTATTAACATTTCCGTGTTTTCAAGGATGTTTTGTATTACTGGTGTAGGAATATTTTTGGCGCGAAGGTTCAAAATAAATTGGGCTTCCGCCTTTTCCATTTTGCGGTCTCCAGAATCCGAGATATCAAGAGGGTAGTGAGAATTATCAGGCTCAAATGAGTTTCTGTTTCCGTTTTCATCTTCTTCGTTATGCTGTAAAAGTTCACCATCATCTTCAGTATAATGTGGAAGTTCAAAATCATTCTCATTGGAGGTAGTTGGCATTTACACATCACTGTCAATATAATCTACGGAAATGCGTGTATGACATCTTGATATGTGAGATGATAATGATCGGAAATTGAGAAAAGTTTTTGGGCAATTTGAAAATTTGCAAGGTATATTCAGATTAGGTCGATGAAGATGATATCTTCTCATGTGTTTGATGAAACTATCATAGTTTTGAAAGTTTTCTTGGCAATATGTACAATTCAGCATCTGAAGCAAAATATTCTTTCATATATTCTAATTGATTTATAAATTGACTCAATATTCAAATGGTAATAATGAATTTCATAGTTCAAACAATTTATATACGAATTCATCAGTTTTTCACACTGTCAGAAATATCTGGAAGTTTGTTTCAATCACGTACATGAATTCAGGTTCATACACATTCTACATTTAATGTCCAAAAACATGAAACAACTATAGATTATGCTATAATTCACATCAAATTTAATGTGAAATGTGTATGAATCTAAATCCATGCAAGTATTTGGAAACAATTTCCAGCAGAAACATTAAAATCATGCAGAAATGTCTATCAGTGCGTTCACTTAACGATTAGTGTTGCCGCGATATTATCGTCGAAATTCAGAAGTAATCGATTATCTTAATTTTGACAGGTTTTCATGGAACTTTTAACGCGTAGATCTTCGACTGTGCACGAAATGAAACGGGATAATGGATCATCTTGGTCTTTTAAACAAAATGAATCAAAATATTCTTACACTATCGTAACGATAGTTATCGATATATCGTAACGATAAATGGAAGCATATCCTGGTTTATTTTGTGTACAAGTCTGGGATTATTCATTATTCCGTTTCATTATGAGCATAATCGAAGATTCGTGGATTATATATTCCATAGGAACGTGTAAGAATTGAGATAATCGATTATTCCTCAATTATCGACGATAATATCGCGGCAACACTAGTTCCTCGAGAGCAAAACATTTTCTAGGAGCCTTTTTATACAACATGAATTCATTAAATTTCCCTAAAATATGAGAGATATTTATGTTTTCAAAGACATCCTCATTTACTCGGATAGTATCGATAATATTTTAAGATGGAAACATTGAAAGCCCCTCAAATGAATCTCGCACTCAATTAGTTGGTTCTATAATAGTAGAAGGGAAAATTTACGGACGACACGGAGAGATAGTATTTATTAATTAAGACGATGAACGATTCTCACAACGTTTGATGGTATTTCTATTGTACTTTGATAGCTAAAATACGATCCGATTGTGTTTTTCGAACAGAGCGGAGGATTAATTTTGTATGTACACGTGTCATGTAAATTCAATATATCACTGCAAAAATTTCCGTCGAAGATATGTCTATGCAACCACACAGTAATTCTTCTCGAAGAAACCGATGTGGCGCCCTGATCCGGTGGTACACTGTAATATTTGATGAAATATTTCCTCCGTGCACTCGCCTGTTTTAACTGGGAAACATCAGTATCTTATTTCGCGACACTGACGTTTAAATACGTTTGTTTTCAAAGCAGATTAGAGAAGTGTGATTTATCACATTTAATTTGAAGAGATGGATTATATTAATGATTTATAATCATACGGTTGATGAGAATCTCGTTTAGTTTTACTTCAAAATGGCACAATATACATTTGGAATACATTGTTCCTGTCCTTCACTTTGACGTTGACGTTATAGTAAGTCGAGGTTATGTTTCTACATACAGCTGTGGAACATTTTTGTTTGCTAATCAAACACTTCATGCCTCGAATGAAAACGTAGTTTTGTGTTTTGAATATGATTACAGTAACATTTTGAAATGTTTGATAAGTCACTACAAAAGTATCTTAGAATAAGATATCAGTTTTTTCAGTGATTTCATGAGAATTCCCCAAATACGAAAGAGTGCATAGAATTTCTTATTTTGTGTTTGGAACACTACACAATGACACAATATCCTCACAATATGCTCATACATTTCTTTTGCAATATCACATTTCATAATGGAAACGACAGGTTCTCGCATCAACATAGTTTCAACGTTGATGTGACGATGTAACGTGTATATCTGTGATGGAATTCAATCACACAATGCTCGTATTGTAATTCACACAGAAGTATATGCGTTCACTGAATACTATTCATCTTTCCTTTTTGTTTGTTTCCTTTTTTTTCCTGTGTAAGCGAAAGGTTGTGAATGAATGCAGATGACAATAATAATAAAGTTGGATACGAATGCATTGTGAAAATGTGGAAAATACGGCGGAGGAAATGAACCGATATAGTAAGGAAACAAAAGGTAATGAGAGCAAAAGAAAAGCAAAAGAGACGAAGCCGTAATGTAAACGAAGAGTGTAGCAGGGCACAACTTACTCCCGTTCATCGTGATAACCTCGGCGAAAACTTTCGTATCAGCCGATCTTTGTGTCCGGTGTTATGAGAGAAAAGTATACAATGAGATTTTCACTGGCGAAGGGACGAATAGAAATGTTCTGCACAGAATTTCTTGCTGTTCGACCTTTGAATTACATAATCTAAATTGAACTGGTTTCCATTTCTTATTCTCACAATCGAAAATTCTGAGAATGGCGAAGATCGGAGAACTTCAATTGTGGACAATTTATCATCGATTCGATGTGAGAATGATGTTTAAGAAAGAAGTTCATCGTTCTCGATGAATGTAAATTTTATTCATCCTGCGATGAATGTGAATAAGAATTACAGGAGACATTGACGACATTGTCCACATCGTATGACGCGTTTGCCACAATTGAGGTTTTAAATCTTCACTCATCGACGATAATCCTTTGGCATTTTCAAATCAATCATTATATCGCTGAAAATGGAATCTTTTGTGGAACTGAAAATGAGGTTGAATAGGATGAAACAAATCAAAGTGTAGACAATTGATGTTCTTGGGTATTATCTTAGAGCATATACTACTGGAGCGAGCAAAGGCTACGGAGAAGTGTGGTTAGTTTGAATTGAAGATAGAATGAGAGTTCCGACTTTTAGGCAGTGCTATCTGTAGTATATGCTCTAAGGGTATTATTCTCCATCTGCATGAACGTACGATTTCGAAAAAAGACTACAAAAAAGAAGTTACAAAACGCATAGTAGGTATTCGATTGTCAATTCGTGTCAATGAACAATTCAAATTGTGATTATGTGTTCTCATTCTTCTCTTCCACCCTCTTCACAGGGATGTTACACATTGAAGGTGCATAACAATGTTAGAAGGATGATATTTCCAAACCTACCCCACTTTCAAACAGGTCGTTTCAAAATTCTGGATCAATATGATCATAGTGTCTCCTCCAACAGAAGACACCAGCTGTGAACAGATGGTGTCTTCTTGAAAAGAAATCACCACCTATGAACAGATGTTGTAACAATTCTTCGGTAACGGAAATGATTTTCTTGTTCAAACCTATTTTGACTTGAGTAGTGTAGAGTACGTATTTTGTACATTAGGTGTTGTGGTATCTTCTCCATCATCAACATCACAGTTTGGCGTGTTGAAACTTTCCGAGATATTCCATCAGGGTTCCTTGTACAGATTTGGCTTGATAGAATTGATTATCGAATTCCGATGAATTGTCTCAAAACTTCAACGAGGAATTGATACAAGTTTGATAAAATTATCAAGAAAATTCGATTATCACTTTACAAGAGATCATTATTCCAAAAATGAGGTATATTTGTGGAGATTTTATCGAATTTTATAATCTGTGTACACAGATTTTACCATATTTCCAGCGAATTTTTTCAAATTGAATAAGAATAATATTGACGGATAAAAAATATTTTTCAAATCCTATCCAACATCGTTTTTTCTGTAATAAATTACTACACGAGAGAAGTGAATGACAATACCGTGGTGCGAAAATAATGAATGTCTAAATCTACTACCAAGTTTTACTCGCAACAAAAGCCGCGAGCTTGTATTCATACTATGATGATTCGTTTACCAGAATCCAAAATCAAGTTTTACTTACAATATATATCTCGAGCGCTCATTCCAGCTGTGATCCGTTCCCTACAATTCGATGTGGAATTGTGTACTCATTGGAATCAAAAAACTCTACGTCATGTTCCAGTGAGTGAGCCATAGCGTGAATATAAACTTGCAAACCTGCTCATTTTTCATTGAATCATCGTCGTCATCATTCTCTCGCCTCTAGGCATACTTTGTTGTAAGAGGAGTTCCGATGGTAAGCATTTGAAAATAACTCACAGCGAAGGGAATCGTATAAAAATGTTAGAAACTTGAAGAAAAATAATGCCAAGTAAATGAAGTTTTCCTACATATGAATTCTTTGTAGTCAGCATCAGAACTGAACTGAAAGTTTGATGACTGGAAAATTCCACACTGTGAAAAACCATCGGAATTTTCCTGTATACGGCAACCGGAAAATCCCAATCACTGGATAGGAAATCAATCCCCAATATATACTATATGTGTATGAAATTCACCATGAATTTAACTAAAAATTCCAAACTTTATAGGATTTTTAGTATAATTTCACAGAAAATTACGGGACAAGTACGGAAAATACGGAATTATATTTCAATTACTTCACATAAATTTATAGGAAATTTTCAAATATTTTCTCAAATGTATATAAACATCTTTGTGAATGTGATGAAATTTCCCTGATCACGAATAGGCCAAAAACTTTCATTACATGCTCTGGAATCTTCAAGAACCTTCGTTCTACAACGTGTTATCAGTCGAGGAACAAACGTGACATCTACAAAATTCAAAACACCGAAGATGGACGTATAATTATGTGATCCGCTGTAAAATTCAAATATCGCGATGAAAACAAATGGAATGCGTAACTGTGAGCACGAGCTTCATTCATCCTCTTCTTCTTTTATTATAGTCAGGTGGGTGCAGATATTTACGATTGTCAACCAGATGGAAGCATTAATCGGCGTTGTGAAGAGACTATAATGTTATACCGCACAGAGACCAATTATCGTCATTCTTTTTTCCTTGTCCCCTCACCTTACCTATTCATGCCATTGACGTTTTCACGATAATGGCTGATGTAAAAGAATGAAACGCTCGTTCGCCAATCGTTTTGTCGAATCGATCTCGAATGGCCATAGGATATCTTGATATCGGTAGTTTCCGCCCGATATATAATTAGGTGAATGATTCACGGGACGATGTAAATGGGAACGAAAATAAATCCGTATATATTTTCGTCTGAAAAGAATCTAAAAAATCAATTGGAATCAATTCCTTCCATGAAGATTTGGCTGCACAAAATGTTTCATCAAATCTCCATAAATCCTGAAAAGATGAGTCATTGGCTGCTCGAATTTTGACGATGGTTTTATGAGGGTTTGATAAAAACATCGAAGGAATTCAATGAACACTCTGTTTTTGTGATATCAGTGATAGACAGTAAGGTAAGTTTGAGGGTGTCAATACAATTAGACAAGCCAAAAAAACACATTCGAAAAACATTTTTCTTCACCAGGAACTTCTTATTCAATCACAATGAAACTTCGTGGGTTTGTTAACATAACATTCAAATATATGGATAAATTTTTTTCATAATTTTTCATCGCAAAATGGCGGCAGTAGGGTGGCTTGAAAATAACCGTTCAAAAAATTGGCGGGCAAGCTGATGGCCAAAGTTTGAATCTGAAAAATTTCAACCAAGAAAAGTTTTGTGAAAAATAGTTATAGTTTGTCTGTACATCGATGCTTACTGGTTGTCGATTTTGTCGAAATTTTTTTGTTTCTCATTATCTTTAGGTTTACAGGCAAACTGTGACTATTTCTTACAAAAGGTTTCTTGGTCGAAATTTTTCAGATGAAAACTTTGGCCATCAACTTGCCCACCAATTTCCAAGCCACCCTACCGTCGCCATTTCGCGATGAAAAATTATCAGAAAAATGTATTCATATATTTGAATGTTATGTTAACAAACCTACAAAGTTTCATTGTAATTCAATAAAAAGTTCCTGATGAAAAACAATTTTTTCCAAATGCGTCTTTTTAGCTTGTTGCTTGTTTAGCAATGGTATTGACACCCTTGAAGTTGAATTAATGCATTTATTAGAACATTTTCAATTTCCAAACAGGGGTCCCTGGTAACACACGAAGAATTCTTTTCCCAAAAGAAGAATAGAATTCTTCAAGAACTCTTCTCGAACTCATGAATCCATAAAGAGCTCTGGGGGAGTTCAATGTTTGTGACATTGACGAATTTTTCGAGAGTCCTAAAAAAACTCCAGAGTTCTTTATGAATTCATTAGTTCAAAAAGACTTTTTGAAGAATTCTATTCTACTTCTTGGAAGAGAATTCTTCGTGTGTTATATGAGGTAGACTGAACCACCGGGACACCGGGAAATTTCTCCATGCGTAGTGATGTTGGTTCTGAAGAGAATTGATTCTTTTTGATACAAATTATATTAAATTTTTATCGATATTTTTATAAAAATCTATTGGGAGTACAAATAAATTTGGTCCGTTTTTTTATAGTTGAAGATGCGTTTATTTCAGAGGAACATGAATTATCAAATTAATCAAGGTATTGTCCATCGCTGGCTATCACTTTTTCCCATCTTTCGGGTAATTTTCGAATCCCGTTACGGAAAAACGTCTCGTCTTTCGAGGCGATCCAAGTTAGGAGCCGATTTTCGATTTCTTCGAGCGAAGTGAACCGGTGGCCTGCCAAATCGTGCTGCAGCTGTCGGAATAACCAGTAATCGAAAGGAGCAATGTCTGGCGAGTACGGCGGGTGCGGTAGAATATCCCACTTCAACGTTTCCAGATACATTTTCACTACTTTTGCGACATGAGGCCAAGCGTTATCGTGTAAAAGAATAACTTTGTCATGTCTTTCCTTGTATTCCGGACGTTTGTCTCGTAACGCATGATTCAAACGAATCAATTGTAGCCTATACCGATCACCCGTAATAGAATCACCAGGTTTTAGCAACTGATAGTATATAACACCCTTTTGGTCCCACCAGATACACAGCATGATCTTTAAACCATGAATATTCCTCTTTGGTGTCGATGTTGAAGTCGTTGGCAACGATTGACCGGGCATAGCATAGTATTTTCTTTTCTTGGGATTATCGTAGAATATCCATTTCTCATCTCCTGTCACAATCCGATGTAAGAACCCCTTTCTTCGTTGTCTTTGAATCAGCTGCTCGCAAGTGAAAAATCGCCGTTCAATGTCTCTAGGCTTCGAGTCATGAGGCACCCAATTGCCTTGCTTTTGAATCATGCCCATGGATTGTAATCGTATAGAAACTGCTTGTTGCGTAACTCCTAATGATTCCGCAAGCTCCTGTTGCGTTTGACTCGGATCTTCGTCGAGTAAAGCCTCCAATTCCTCGTTTTCGAATTTTTGTGGTTGTCCTTTGAGCGAGGCTTATCTTCGACACTGAAATCGCCATTTTTAAAACGTCGAAACCATTCCCTACATGATTTATCAGTTGGAGCATCGTCACCATAAACTTCCACAAGCATTCGATGGGCTTTAGCTGCGCTTTTTTTCCAATTAAAACAGAAAACTAGCACCTCCCGCAAATGCTGCTTAGTTGAAACGAAATTTGACATACGTCACTGAGTAAGAATCGGGATTCTAGAAGGAACTCGGAGTGGTATCAACTAAATATTATTCACAGATGTCTGACCTCTCTGAAACAATTGAAATCGGTTGTGACTATGAAACATTCATGAGAGCGAGATTCATCTTTTCCAACCGGACCGAACTAATTTGTACTCCCAATATAAAACCTGAATACTTCTTCCATAAAAAAGAATCGATTCTGTTCAAGAATCGGCATTACTGCCGACGCGCCCTTCTTTTTAACATACAGAATATATTTCTGGCACCTTGTTATGTTTTTTGGTTCGATTTGTTATCGAACATCAGAAATTCGTATACGAAATATCCGAAGATTTCGAATCGCACCAATGAGATTTCAAATTGACAGAGGCAGTCAACTCTGGTAGAAAATTTTATTGGATCCCCTTCAACTTTGTTCCTCATTGAAAAAAACTCAGCGAGATTGATTGGATTTTATTAAAATTTCGGTAAAATTCAATAACAGTCGCACTTCTTACACTTCTGGTGACGTTTGCTGCGCTCGCTGCGCTTGTATTCTCACAATCTCAACATTCGCTCCACTCTACTCACTAAAATGAAACCGCATGAGTGCGTGACAGTTCACAAACCCGGGGACGAAAGCGACACCCGCCGTTATACGAGTGTATAGGGGTGCGTGAGGAGTGCAAGGTAGCGCCATCCAAAGCATATTCTACATGGAGAGAAATTTGTAGTTGAATTTACTATGTTATTATTGTTCCCGAGGAACAGACTGAATTCTGTCGGATTTTACTATAAAGGGCATATTTTTACTATGGTACAATAATAGAATGCTGATCATATTTACTATGTTTTATGGGGGAACCCGTCATAGCTCAGTCTGTTCCTCGGGAACAATAATAACATAATAAATTTAACTACAAATTCCTCTCCGTGTGAGGAAATTTGAGAACTAACCGAAACGGTGGACATTCAATTCCTGAAAAAAGAGAAAACATTTTTGTGACAGGTAGAGTGAATCAGGGTAAGATGACGCGCTTTCCCTCTGCTTCACAGCATAAAATAATGTATAAAACCTCATTTACTCAAGGAAGATCTCAAGATTGTGATTGAATCTTCATATTTCTCTCACGTGAACGAGGTTTGATGTATTAATTTATGCTGTAGATGACTGAGAAAGTGCTTTGTCTCACCCCTTTTTACCCGTTTTTTTGAATTATTTGATCCTCCCTGTTAAGATAAAGTCTTATTTTTTCAGAAAGAATATCACTACTGAACTCATTATACCCCTTGATATGAGGCAAAAGGCTCATTCAGTAACAGGGCAATATTGGATACTCGATTTAGTGTTTCGGACGAGACCGATACGAGACGAGACGAACAATTACTTTCTGAGATCCATTGTCGAAACCGAAAATGACGAGAATCTTGACTCGAGACCGAGACGATACTGATTTTGTCGAGACAAAAGCGAGACCGAGACGAGATTATAAATTCTGAGACCAAATCGAGACCGAGATTGAGACTTGGTCAGTCTCGGCGAGATGAGAACGAAACACTAACTCGATTTACAAAAAGAAAAAGGAAGGGGAACAAATTTCACTCAAAATTGAGTAATTTCTCAAGAACTAACCGTTTTTACATTTCAGAACTGATCGTTTTCATTGGAACCAACTTTTTGGTAACCCAGCAAACCCGACTGCTGGTGTTTCAGAGGGCCAGTGACGGCTCCTCAACGGCATTGCCGGACCATCAGCGGCTCATTGAAACGCCAGTAATCATTGTTTGTAGGGAAGAACCGACCCCTATATTATACCCAGGCGCCATCCGTCAGGCCACGCGGAACTTTCAAGCAAACGCGAGCCCTTTAGCAAGTTTTCGTGCGGTGTCGCGCGTATGGCTCCGTTACACGGGAGTGAGTATAAGGTTCGCAGGGTATAAGGGTTGCGGTAAAAAAATGCGACAATTTGAAAAAAAAAAATTGATAATGAGAGTCATTAAAAAATGCTGCAAATACAGTATGTGATATTTCATACCCCCAATAACACGAATTCATTAGTAGCCACGCTAGATTCAAGCGTTTTCGAATTTTTCCCGATTTGTATCTGTGGATCATAAAGATTTACATTCCGATCACTGTTATTCAAATGATTGATAAATGAACTGAATATTCTTCGAATGCTCAATAATTCAATAGAAACATATAATAACTTCTTCCAATACCTTATAGAAAACAATTGGTTCTAAAATTTATTGATTTGAACAAGAAAATTATGGAAATGACCGTGAGTTCTAAAATCATCACTACTCGTTTCAATTAACTTCGGAATAACTTCACTAAATATGCATTTCCATTAGGAGAAAACAATTTGTGGACCCAAATATATCTATCACGAACATAAAAATATAGAAAGCAATACTTGAATTAATTAATCTTTCGATTTTTTAGACGTTGTGTTTATTGGACTCAATTAAACTTTTAAATATCGAAGAGAATAACAATAAGGATGGACATTTTCGTTGAATCTTCGAAATGAATTTTGAAAAGCACTCCTATAGGTTCATGAATAATATACATCAGTGTTGTAGTTTTCAAATATGTGACATTGCAACTCAATAATTGGTGAGAAAAATTCATTTTCTGAATAGTTGAACTCAATTTAGGCTCAAATTACTTCTAAAGCAATGTAAGATACTTCAAATACATAAAAAGTGAAAGCAATACATGATCAATCGAACTTTACATAACGGTCACGCAAAACACGTACGGTCACATGACCGGAAAGTACGTGACCGGTAAGTATTTTTGGGATTGAATGTAAGATTCTGAATTAGGTTATGAAAATATATAACTCGTTTAAGGAGTTTATGATGTATTCGGTATAACGTTTCTGAGAATGATGTAAACACGACATATTTCTACAGTTATCAAGAGTAAAATATGCGTAACCGTATAGTGAAGTAATTAAGGTACGCTACGTTTCTTACCTGAATCGATTAATGTAATGGTAAAATGAACAATCTCTCCTGTAAAGTCACTATTGCAACAATAACCTCTGTTCCTCTCGCATCTACCACGTTATGTGTTTCGCGCTATTCATTTGTTTTAGCTCTTCCACGCCTTCTTTAAACTCTCACCTTCGCATTCAACAGAAATCGACGACAGAAGTATTGGATGAAAAAAAAATGTATCGATATTTTTTTTTTTCGTAACGAACATTTGTTTTCGATAAAATACATAACACTCGATGTATTCTTGAAATTCAGACCTCTTATATTTTATGCTGAAATATTTTGTGATGCATCCAAACAATGACAATGGTGGTGCCGACAGTGACCGGACTGGTAAAAAGACGTACATAATCTCTTTTATCAGAATTCTGTATTAAGATTATGTTCCAATACTTGGATTATCATGAAGAAATACAAAGGGTTGATAGGAAAAGCAATATTTCAATTTTCACAAATAATTGATGATAATAGTTCTTCGACGGCGACATGAATTGTCGTATTTTTTTGACCGCGACCCGTAAGTAGAAATGGCTTGAAGAAGCCATTCCTTTTGCTGCCACCATTTCTTAGGGGAAAATTCCACAATTATTCTCTACAGTGTGCTCTCGTTTCTAAAATCCTAAAATGATGAGAACAAGTGAGCTTGCTCAATTGTTCAAAGGGATATGAGGGTCCCGAATCAGTGGGCGGATCTCAGTTTTTACAAAACCAGCTGTTATCACGGCTTGTTAATTAAAAAAGTCGTTTTAACACAGTAGACTCATACAACAGCTGTTGTTACGGCTATTTCGCAGACCAGTGGGCGAACTCAAGTCACCATTCTCAAACCATAGTCCAAAGTTCGAGCAAGGCGTACCAGCCCTATTCTGTAGGGTTGCAGTGATCAGGAGTGGGCGAATCAACCAGAAAACTAAAGTCTTGTATAGGGACGAGGTCGATCAAGAGTGGACAAACCAGCTCGTACCAATTGAAGAAGGATAAATGAAGAATCATGAAGAAGAACTCATCACGCCCCCGTACCCTCATCGGCTGATCACATTAGCTCCTGAGACTAGAGCAATGAAAACGATTTATTCAGATTATAACGATATCTCGACCATTATAATGAGGCCATTACCTTATTTCAACTTGTAGTATTTGAATTGAGAATCCTCCGTTGGATTTGATGCTTCCTCCAACAGAAAAGATTGATGTCTTTCTTCAATACTTTATAATTTATCGCGGTTTTTGTTATAAGGAATACAAGAGATATTTTCTTTTTGATTCAATCTAAAATACTCGTTTTCTCTCTCGATCAGAAAGAAAGAGTTATACTTTGGAAAGAGTTTTGTCCATAACTCGTCGGGAATTAGCATCCACCACTCCATTTTTTGGGTCATGCTATCGACGAATACCGTTGAATGTAACGGTTCATAGTCCTCATGGAGTTCTTCCAATCACTCAGATTAAACCCGCGCGCGTGGACTTTAATTTAAGAAGAAACTTTGTAAATCATTGTTCAAACTTTGTTCACTTTTCAATTGCATTGGTTTATAGTTTCACTTGAATTCATTGATGGTTTACCAAACAAATTATTATATTAACTTAATTACGGAATCATTCAATCGTTCGTAACCTGCGTCCTTCCTTCCCTGAGATTTGGAATCGGCGAGCCAGAGGCATATCGGGCGATAGTTATAGTTTTGATTAGAATAAATTAAATTTGATAATAGATTTCCAGATTTGAAACGTTACAATTATTTGGAACTGTCTTCTTCAAATGTACCAAATTTATTCATGAATCGTCTCTTGAACCTTCTGGCACTCCAGTTCGATTCGATTCGATTTTGATCAAGGCAATTTGATATGAATTCAAGAAAATGATGAGGAATTCGATCTGTATTTCAGAAAATACAAATCGCACATCTCTATTATGTTTCTTATATATCAACTATATTGAATTATACAGGGTGGGGCATTTAAAGTGTCGCGGGCGTTTTTTCCAAGAATAAAATGAGATACGAGAAAATTTTTCGGACAAAAATTGTAGGGTATCGAGGGGGACATCCGATGGTGGCCTTGGCTTTGACCTCGAATCTCATCTTCAAGGGCATTCTGAGGTCAACTCTTGTTTTTTAAATAGCATCTCATATTTTTCACTGCAGATTTGGATTCTAGGTCAAAAACCAAGAAACTTTTGTCTGAACCATTTTCCTGAAATCCGCAAAGATGGCGCTCTAATCGATATTGTTCCATACTGAATCTGACATTAGAATAACTCGAAAACGAAGGGTCTTGGAGGAGAATGTTTCGGACAAAAGTTGTCTGATTCCAAGGGGGACCCCTTGAACTGAAACGGAGGTGATGGGGTATAACAGACAAAACACAACACATTTCAATCGTCTACATCACTTGGATAATTTTAATGCAGTAGATGCTCAAAATGATGGCCTTCGACTTCAATACACATTTCAAAACGTTTTACAAAAGATTGCTGAACTCGTGCTAAAATATCTTCATTGATGCTCGCGCATGCATTGATGATTCCTTGACGCATATTTTCAGGTGTAGTCGGTGCTTGTTGATAAACTGTATCTTTTATGTATCCCCATAAAAAAAAATCTGGAGAAGTAAGATCCGGAGAACGGGCAGGCCAATGAACTGGTCCACGACGTCCTATCCATCGTCCAGGATAATCTCTGTCCAATATTTCTCGAGCTGTGACTGCATAATGGGATGGACAACCATCGTGTTGATACCACATATTCAATCGTTCCTGAATAGGTATGTCTTCAAGTAATGTTGGAAGTACTTGATCTAAGAAATGTCTGTACTTCTCTCCATTTAGCGTATCTGCAATGAAGTACGGTCCAATTACTCGAGATCGAAAAATACCACACCAAACATTCACAGCCCATTGTCTTTGATGCTCTACTTGACGTAACCATCTTGGATTTTCTGTCGCCCAGTAATGCATATTATGTCGATTTACTTGACCATGATTGGTGAACGTCGACTCATCAGAAAATAATATGTTGATGAAGTTATTATTGTGCATTTGCGCTAGACCCCATCGACAAAACTGTACACGATTTTCGAAATCATCACCGTGAAGGTCTTGATGCAAACAAATGTGATACGGATGGAATTTGTGACGTTTCAGTATTCGAAGAACACTTCTCCGAGAAATTCCCGAATGGAGTTCAATTTCACGAGAGCTCACGTGTGGATTATTGGCTACTGCAGCTAGTACATTAACTTCCGCATTTTCTCCGCTAACAGTTCTCATTCGATGTCGTTTTTCCCTTGTAACACTTCCCGTTTCTGAGAATAATTTTACAATGCGTTGAAAATACCTAATGGATGGCGTTGTTCTTTCAGGAAATCGTTCTGCATACAAGTCATATGCTTGTCTGGGGTTTTTATGCACTTCACCGTAAATGTAGATCATATCGATCTTTTCAGAAACCGTGTATCGGATATCCATGATTTTCAATTTGTCATGAACCAAGTAATAATCAAATGTAACTGACAAACTGACTTTCAAAATCGTGAATTTTCACTGAACCCCGTCGTTTGTTTACATCGCGTGAGCTCTGAATGGTGGTAATGTAGACGATTGAAATGTGTTGTGTATTGACAACTTTTGTACGAAACATTCTTTTGCAAGACCCTTCGTTTTCGAGTTATTCGAATGTCAGATTCAAAATGGAACAATATCGATTAGAGCGCCATTTTTGCGGATTTCAGGAAAATGGTTCAGACAAAAGTTTCTTGGTTTTTGACCTAGAATCCAAATCTGCAGTAAAAAATATGAGATGCTATTTAGAAAACAAGAGTTGATCTCAGAATGCCCTTGAAGATGAGATTTGAGGTCAAAGCCAAGGCCACCATCGGATGTCCCCCTCGGTACCCTACAACTTTTGTCCGAAAAATTTTCTCGTATCTCACTTTATTTTTGGAAAAAACGTCCGCGACACTTTAAATGCCCCACCCTGTATATACCCACACAGCACTCGTTGTCTGAAAGATATCTTCAGAAATAATTAAGAACAATGTAAGAAGTCTTATGCAACATGAATAGACGTCTTTTAGAAGTCTCAAACTGTTCTTACTTCTAAAAGATATCTTCAAGAATGTTTTCAGAAACCTTTTAGAATTTTCCAAAAGCCACCTTCCAGAAATCTCCACAAGGTTTCTGAAACTGTTCTTGGAAATATTTTCTGGAAGTGAGAACAGTTTGAGACTTCTGAAAAATATCTATTCATGTTGCATAAAACTTTTTGCATTGTTCTTAATTATTTCTGAAGATATCTTCTAGACAGCAAGTGCTGTGCGGTTAGATTATATATAATTTTGTAACGTGACAATCAGAGATGATTAAGAGGTAGAAAAGGAAAGAGAGAGTTATAAATTTGTAGAAGGAGAGGGGAACCAGGAAAATTTCGAGTCGTAGTCAGTGAAGTCCGTACACTCAAAACGTACGGAAGTCAATCCTTTTAGATAAATAAATAATCGATCAACTATCCACGTGGAAAATAAAAAGAAAAAAGGAAATAAGAAATATCTAGGACTTGACCTTATAATATTAAAGAATCCAATAAGTCTGAATTTGGGAAATCGTACTAATAGACCTCTTCTTGGAAAGGAATCCGACGAAATCTTCTCTTTTTCATTCCCAGTCTAGAAAATATGAAAGATAAGTGACTACGCCATTCGACACTCATCTTGTATGTCTAATTTGATTGTTATTTTATAAGATTATTCAATTTATGTAAGGGCTTATGGCCCATTTGATGACCATGTGATCCATGAGTAAATATCCATTTGAGACATAATAAAATTCAACGATAGATGAAATAAGTTGCAACAATTTAAAACATTTTTCCAGTCGGAGCGTGGCACTTTCACCGTGTCAGTTTCACTGCCTTCTTGACGATGTCAGTTCACCCCTGTTTCTACAGGAAGATCTTCGTCCGTCTATTTAACTTCTACCTTATGATTGATGCAATACTCAAAACAACATAAGTTAATGACGATGAAAATGATACTCATTCAGTCATATTCCATATATTCAACATCAGAAAATATCTGGAAACTTGCACCTTCACCGTTTGTCATACGAGATATGCCAAAAAGTGAAAAGACAAGAAAAAAAATGTATATCACTGACCGTCAAGTGATTTTATACAAGTCATAAAATAGGACATGTTGAACGAGAAATCTGTTCCTGAACTAGTAGAGTCCAAAAGTGATGTCTATTCGGATGTGTAGAATGAAAGAGATTCGAGTCGATGACTGAGCAATGAGAAGAGCGTTCCAATGTTTTACGCCTGGATGGGAGCGTTAGAGGGAATAAAAGCGCGGTAAACCTAATTAAACGCGTCGTTCGTTCGGTAGTTCACGTTTCACACACTTTCACATTGACTGAAAACGAGAAAAGAAGCGTTTCAGCACCACACTTCGTTTTGTGAACATCAAATTGATCCTAAAGTCCTAAAAGCTTTCTCGGACGATGTTGAAAACTCTCTACACGCCTCATCGATTAATGACTGGAATACTCCCATCTTCATAATTAATTGTAAGGGTTTTTTGAAGCTATTAGGATTGTATTCAAGTCTTAATGAACTGTGGGATGAGTTTTTCGACAAATATATTGTTTCTCATATCGATGTTACATTAATTCATAATTACATGGACTGAAGGTGAAGGATTGAGATTGAGGATTATCAAGAGAGCATCTCCGAAAATATTAAAAATATACAAGACGAACAATTTTCGGGAACGATAAAATACTTCGTCGATGAGAATTAAAATATCAATCGATTCGATAAATCTTTGTTCATATTGACTATAGAAATTTTTCCGTCAACGCATTGATTTAAAAACAATCATAGGATTCGACGATATCGTATGTGAAGACAGGTAGGAGATACGTTTGGGATATTCAAAAAATGTCTTCCTGGGTATACCATGGTTCCATTTTGGAAATGACCTATGGGCTTCCATGTTTAAGGATGAAGAGGTTGTGACCTTCTACAGTGTGATATAAATGGTATTCCAAACATCTCCGTGCGTATGATCAACATACAAATCCACCATTTATTGACTGAATAAAGCAGGAATCGAATAGCGAAACGGAATTTTATCGTACACCCACGAACTGTGTTATTCTCTTTACATTGCAGATAGACAAATGCTTCGTTCATAGTATAAACCGTATACCATCACCACTCCCACATATTTTGATCAGACCTTCCGAGGGACGGGATATAGAGCCCAAACGTGAGGGAATCCTGCTGATTACAGGGCAGAATGATATAGGAATGAATAATGTATTCGATATAGGAAACACAGAGAACAAAAGCCTTGCACACGAGAGAATTTTGGTTCAGTCTTTTGATCGGCTGTAGCGACGATAACTGATCCGTACTTAACGCTACGATGAATAATCCAGTATATTACCTGCGAACGCGGATCTTCACCGCAAGGACGATCGTATTCGGATCCACGAATAAATTTACAATTGTTTATCTTGATAATATATCGTGAAATTTATCGATCTAGAATGGAGTATTAAATTCCAAATTTTAATATTGATTCAAATCATTGAAAATGCGTCTATTCGAATTTACTGGATTGAAAAGAATCAATGAAGGGAGTATGAGTAACTATATTGTGTTCATTATTGCAATATACGGATGGTATGATTTGGGGGAACGGCGGGTGGTATGGCTCTCTTAAGGGAAAACTGAGATAAAATCACTCCAGAGTAGAAGAATGTCGCTACGGCGTGGGATACAACTTCTTAGAATATTTTTCTCACATACATCCTAAAGAAAAAATTTTATTAGTGGAATAAAAAATCAGGAATAATTTTAATTCACAGATGAATCTGTGAAAAATGTGTCGGTGTCGGGTGGTATGGCCCACCATGCGAAAACTGGTGAATCCAAACGAGAACATATTTTTTAACACAGAATCATTTGTTTTCAACATTGAATATGAAAGGTTTTTTCTTGAATTCAGGCATCGTCCACTGAAAAGAAATTCTACATTATCATAAGGACCATACCATCCAAATCTAACCCATTAGAGCCCATGGTGAAACCATAGGGGATATGGTCGCCGATGAAATCTTGGCATGGCATCGAGAAACGAATTTTCATGTGAAACGCATGCATAAAAACATTGTTTAAAAATAAATTGTTCGAACAATTTTCTTAAAAATAAGTGTTCGGTAAAACTGATCCCACCAATCGATTCTAAGAAAAAACAATACATAGAAAACATGTACACTGAATCGACATTACGATCGTTTGTTATAAAAAAAATAAAACATGTATTGGTTTGTTATTTCTTTTCATAACAATGAACGATCGCAATGTGGATGTGGAAAATTTTTTGACCAATTCATTTATAAACAATTTTTTCACACATGTTTTTTACTTCACTTTGTAATAGCTACATATTCATGCACATATTAAATATTGATAGATATATATATAAGAGAGAGAAGAGTGGGAGGGATGAGGGACACAGGAGCGATCTATAGAATAGAGGACTAGTCTAAACCGATCGGGAATTGTATCTGATTTTATTTTGGAGCTCCAACTGAACTAAGAACAATCTGTGGATGTCCCTCCACTCCATACTATTTGAGATTCATGTTCATTTGACATCATCGGAATCATTCCGCGATCAAGATAAGTTATTTATAATCATCTTTCTCTCGCTTACATGCTTATATATAAGTATATATTTGATAACTTTGTATCTTCTATGATTTTGACTTGTGATCCATTTAATAATTTCGAAGTCTGAATATTTAAAATTTGGTTTGAATATAAGAATTCACCACGATTCCAACTCTGTAATAAATTCTTACTTCCTACTAGCTAAAACATCCGTCTTGTGGATGCATCAATTTTGATCTGGATATATTTGTAATTGGATCGTGGCTTCTCCATCTCCTAATTAAATCGAATCAAATCAGTTAAAGTGATATTGAATTATTTCTAATTTTTCTTCATTATCCTATTCTTCTGATTATTTTGTTTGTTTGGTTCTTTTATTAATGAAGGTAGATTCGAGAGGACCTGGCTCCATTATAACTTGGCATAGCATGGGTTTTCCAAGATTCCATCGGTGACTGAGACCATATCCTCCATCATTCGAGCATGAGCTCAAACCGGTTAACGTGGGCCATACCACCCGATCGAGATCTTTTACGAAAAAATTAGTTCATAACCAAACAAACCAACATTTGGGGGGGAGGGTCATACTAGTATGATATATTATTTTATGATCTGACCTATTCAAGTACAGAATGTGTCAAAGTTTCGCCGACACAGTACACCAAGAACAAGTAAATAGAAAAAGTTAGATTTCTCTTAACACCCTGTATTGACAACAATGATGTTTCCGCACATGATAGGCAGAAACAAGCTCTCCGTAACCAAAAATGTGGTGCTACCACCTAGCTACAGGTCCTGGAAACACGTGGTGGGCCATACCGACCGCCGGGCCATACCACCCACCAGTACCGTCTTTACAAATTCTTCGTCCTTCTTTATTCGACGTGTAACAGAGGACAGCCGATGGGCAGTTGTCCATACCCTGTTCTTTGTTACACGTCGATTGAAGAAGGAAGAAGAATGTGTAACGACGGCACTGCCACCCGCCGTTCCCCTATTTTGAAAGTTGTACCGAAGTTATTCGTTTATAAGGTGATTTCCTGGACGTTCTAGACAAAGTTCTTGAATTCGGAAATCCAGGTTTTACTCGACCAAACACTAAAATTGTTATTCAAAACGTTTTTTCCGAGTATAATCTTGTAAACAGATATTTTGGTTCAATTTTCGGAATGATCATTGAGGAAATTTTGAGTGTTCTCATAGAATTTTTTATAGAATGACATCTTCATAAAGAGGTTGTTGCACATTTTTCTTACAAAAAATTTGCATTCGTGGTGAAAGAAGATCTGCCGTACCAGGCAAGAAAGTTGTCAACTCCAAATCTGCTCGAATAGAGAAAACCGAGAAAAACTATTCCACATTATAATCGTATGATGTAATTAATATTTCAAGATTATCAAAACGGTTCTGGGGTAAATAAGGGGTGCTCTTTTCAATTATTTAAAAAAAAATCGATATTTTTGATAACAACCAATGAAAAAATGAGTTAAGGTTTTCCGTTGGGCAGAAACACTGACCAAAAGAACCATAACTCGGGTTACGGTCTTTTTCCGTGTAACAGCTCTCGAACATTATGCTTTGATCGTTTGCTTTACAAGTTAAGAAACATGTCAACTCAGTATCCGTGCAGCGACGTTTACAAACATCAGTATATAATCAGCTATGCATAACATGAGCATAGTTTAAGATTTGATTACCAAATCTATGGATTGGATATCTCAAAAATTGACATTTTTCTCACGTGAAATAATAATATTGGTAGAAAAAAAGGATTTACTTTTGATTGCAGAAATTTTTAGGTTTTCAATCGAGTACAAACTTTGTTCATACTGTGTGACATGCAATGGAAAGATATTTTTCCAATATACAGTTCGCTCTCCGAAGAGTGCCGCTAACTTCTTTTTCACTCCATCAGGGAAAGACATTTGAGGAAGAAAGAGGTTCGCGGCACTATTCAGAGAGCAGATTTTAATGATGATTCGTTGTACTTACTCCTTTCGAATTCATGCTGCATATTCATTTATTTGATGTTTGATGTCAGAAAAACAAACCAATTCACGCGAGGTAACTACACTCGAGCAATTATATAAGAGTCCCAATCCTCGATTCTCTAAATCATATTCCCGACAGAATGAAATGAAATTTTTGTCTCGTTTATGTTCACTTTTGACAATTCCCTTTACGTACACAATGATATCTTGAAGCGTCTATCACGAAGATTTCCGAATTGTGCCGAAGATATACAACCGGACTTACGGTTTTCTTCCCCAGTAAACTGGCTTCAGACACAAGCAATTTACAAGCCAAGAAAACCTTAACTCCGAAGAGATTCTTTGAAATAGTACAAGAGGCTTGATCCTCACTGAATTTACTAAGCAAAAAGACCGTAACTCAAATTACAGTCTTTTCGCCTGGCAAAGTGGTGACGTATTCGATCGTTTCTCTCATTTTTATGTGAGTTACGGCTTTTTTCTGATGATTGCTCGATTTTCACTCCGTTTTCAGAGAAGGAAAATGTTAATTATTTAAAAATTAAGAGCAATAACAGATTTCTGTAAACACAGTTAAATGCACCTTGATTCTCTGAATCGAATGATATAAAAAACTCATTTTCGACAAAAATTGAGTCAACAACTTTTTTGCCTGGCACGGCAGAGATTCGAAACAAAGGTCATCTCGAAAAACTACCTTCGTCGAGATGAGAATGAATTTTTAAAGGAATCGTGAAGATTCATCCACGTGTGTGGAAGATACTTCAATGATACTTATCGAAGATACGTGCATAAAACGAGATTGTTGACACGGTAGAGTGAACGTCGTGTCTCAAAATTATATACTGATGAGAACAAAACTTGGAACTATATTCGAACCGGTGTACATTTTTTATATATAATATTTGATATAATATTCGACGTTGAAGGTTGGTTTGAATTACTTTTTAAAATGATGCACATTGAAACTATATCGACAATCATGGTCATTACGAACAAATGAAAATTTTTGTTCTCATTTGTCGTCCAAAGTGAAAGCCTTGTATCAATATCGTGTGGTCGTTGGAACATCCCAAACACATTCAGTTGACATTCTTTGTAATCAAACTATCTCCACAACACCATGCATGTTGCATTTGAATAGACTGAATTCCAATGGTCGTTTAACGGATGCAATGAATTACAATTCCGATATACGACACCTTGTACTACTCGATCAGGTTTAATCAAGCATGCTCTGAACGTAATTTGTATTCTATCAGATTGTCATCAATCGGTGATGAAACACATTGTTACTCATTCCTCATTGAGGTATATACATTTTTGCTCCATCCTGTATGATAACAACAATCATTCCAAAGAGAACAAAGACTGATGACTGCATGAATGAATTGTGAATATGTCCGACATTTGATTCATCTACGTGGAAAATAATTCAATCAATAGAGTTGTTTCTGGAACACCACGGGAAGAAAGCAATTTTAATTTGGATTATTGGCTGATTCGAAAGTGTAGGTCAGAAAAATTATTAGATGTTGGATAGAATTTACTTGCTTTGCTTTTTTTTCACCTTATACCCTGGTAGAAATTACAGGTTGGTTGAAAAGTTTTGAAAGCGACACCTATCAACCAGTACAGGAATCAAAATTTATACGCAATTTTTACATTTCATCCTTCATTTGAACACACACACAATTTTATTCCGATC
Source organism: Gonatopus flavifemur (assembly GCA_018340375.1). Lineage (NCBI taxonomy): Eukaryota > Metazoa > Arthropoda > Insecta > Hymenoptera > Dryinidae > Gonatopus > Gonatopus flavifemur. Next base: position 21,971,470 of record JAFFJZ010000007.1, read on the forward strand.
CGTCAATTCATTCTTTGTTTACAAGCCATTCGAAGTTGACGTGTCAGTGTATTTTGTGAAAATGGAAAAATCCGAATATCGCGCAGTGATAAAATTCTTTGTTTTGGAAGGTTTATCAGCAACAGGAATTCATACCAAAATGAAGAAAGTGTTGAAGGAATCTGCTCCTTCATTTCCAACTGTACATCGATGGGTTTTAGAGTTTAAACGTGGTCGTACAAGCGTTGAAGATCAATCACGTAGTGGACGTCCAAAAAGTGCAACGAAATCAGACATCATTGAGTAAGTCTATGATATTGTTTGTAAAGATCCGAGTCTGACTGAGCGTGAAATTGCTGATACCATAGGCATCTCGGATGAACGAGTACTCCATATTCTACACGAACAATTACATATAAAAAAGCTTTTTGGAAAGTTAGTGCCGCATTCGTTGACAATTCAACAAAAACTGAATCGAAAACAAATTTCTCAGCGTAATTTGGTGCGTTTTGAGCAGAATGAGACCGATTTTCTGCGTCGTTTCGTAACTGTGGACGAGACTTGGATCTACCATCATGATCCTAAACTGAAACAAGAACGTTCACAGTGGACTGAAGCTAGTTGTTCAGCTCCAAAACGGGTGAAGTCAGAACGATCGGCAAAAAAGGTTTTAGCATCGGTTTTTTGGGACGCAAAAAGGGTTTTGTTAATTGATTATCTCGGAAAAGGTAAAAGAATTAACTCTGAATATTATTGCAACCTTTTGGACCAGTTGGATGGAAGAATTCGTGAAAAAAGATCCGGTTTACGGAAGAAAAAAATCATTTTTCATCAAGACAATGCACGTGTTCACACAAGTGTTCTGGCGATGACTAAACTGAACGAATTGAAGTACGAATTGCTTGAACACCCACCGTATTCACCAGATTTGGCCCCCTCCGACTATTACCTCTTCAGAAATTTGAAACAATTCATTCGTGGAAAGCGTTTTTCGTCGGATGAAGAAGTTATTGCAGCTGTGGAACAATATTTTGCGGAGCTTCCGGAAAATCATTACAGAGATGGTATAAAATTATTGGAGGATCGTTGGAATAAGTGTGTTGAAAGAGTTTTGCAGACCTCCAGATGTTTGGTTGAGAAAAAAGCGTCAGGTGCCAATTTATTAGTCTTGATTTTACAAATAATAATATATGGTACTAGTCCACGAGATGTAGTGTAGAACAATAATTGTCGTTTGTGCTCCCACCATTGTCTGAATGATAAGAGATTTATATAAAATCCCGCATATTCTATAGAACAGAATCGCGATTATCATTACATAGAGTACATACAAAATTGCATATGTAAAAGTTTACAATAAACATACCTCGGCGGGATGAGTGTGATGAATTTAAATAGAAAAAATATAATGGATCACTTCACATTAAAAGTATAATAATGTTTTTTTTTCAATATTAAGTATAGAGAGACGATGTGATCCGAACGCTAGTCAATCGACAAGAGAGCGACTTTCGGTAGCCCGCGCATATGCTGAACCGAACGAATTATAATATAGATCATATAATACTATTTACTGTCGCCCTGAGAATATGTACAGTCGAGGTGGTTCATATATAAGGAGAGCACGTATTTCAAATTGACACAAATATTCGTTACAGTGTTGGAGTTGAGGGAGACTAAATATTGAAAAAAAAAAATCATTTCATCAAAAAATACACATTCTTTCATTTTTACTTTCAAAACTTCTCAACCAACCTGTATGATTGTGAATTAGATGGGCCTCAGCTAGTTTTCCCAGAGGTTAGGTTGGTTTCTAGCTAGTTTTGTAACGCACTTCCTAGCCTGTGCCCATCCAGATGTTCCAGGGAATTGCTAGAATGTTGTTCAAATTGATAATTAGAAATGTGAAATCATGTGTTCTCTGTGAAAGCACACCTATGAATGACCCGAGTAAAAATTTTCATTTCGGGTTCGCTAAACAGGACTGGTGCGGGCGTGTTGCATTTTTCTGCGGTACTGTTGCGGATGTGATGTGCCCGCACTGAATCTGCAACAGTACCGCACAAAAATGCAACACGTCTGCACCAGTCCCGTTTGGCGAACTGAAATTATCATTTTTACTCGGGGAGGTAACAATGTATTTTGACATGTAATCTCCAGTTGCTTTCAAATTTATTTCCATCAAATAATCCCGAGTGACAAATTGAAACGTTGGGACTTTCTTTTATTCCTCTACCTTTGTTAATGGACTATCAATGTTACTGTATGATCAGTTGACGCATGAAAAATCCATATAAACAGACTAAACGTTTGTGCACTGAAGCCAAATTGGTTGAAATGTGTTATCCAGTGCCCCCACGTGGTTCCCATCTAGTACGTAGATGGTAAATGGGACGCCCAGACAAATTTCTGCTAGGTTAATTTTTCGAGATTGTCGAAATAATCCATATAAATGGACGAAAATGGGATCGATTTTTCATGTGCATACATTATATTCTCATAATTGCAAGTGGTTTGGATTATTCTTACTGACAATTTTGAGATAATCGAACAACGATTCTAATCATTCCAGGAAAAAATCATTAGATCTATTCAGATCTAAATAGATCTGAGTAGATCTGATTTTTGGTCAGATCTGGTTCAAAAGATCAGATTAGATCTGTTCCGATCTCAGTAGATCTGATCAGATCTTGGCACATCTGGTTAGATCTGAGTAGATCTCGTTAGATCTGAATTGAATATTAGATTAAATCTCAATGAGCAATTGGTGGTTCAATTGTCAGAAATTTTGTGATATCTGTCTGTATATGAATTTGATTTTGCACATATATTGTGACAAACACAAGCCAAAATCGCAGTTTTTCAGATCTTAATAGATCTGTTTAGATCTGACCAAAATTTAGATCTGGTCAGATCTGATCATTTTTCCCCGGGATATGAATTCTTTATCAATTATCTGATGCATCGAATCTTTTACTTTTCGAATGTTACCGAAGATCCCTGCTTTATTCCGTCTGAAGCTTTCCGTTCGTGCCGTGTGAAAGGTTATATGGAAGATCCCATACATAAAGCGTTGATTTACTATTGCGGGAAAACGTCGAACAAAAAAGCTCCCACCTATTTGCCTCTCTAGAATTTTACAGGTACTGAGAAATCTTTCAAAATATTGTGTTAAAATCTTTTTCAAAGTACAATCGAGGAATATTGGCATAGTAGCATCAAATGTCAAAGATGAAAGTAGATCCGTTTGAATAAATACAATTTTCACTCTATCCTATCGATTGATTCATTCATTCGATTCAACACGTACCCATGTGGAAATTGAAACCTGGTCCCAGATTGGCGCAGTGCCGTTGCCGGAGTTACCAGCGCTGGAAAATATAAACAACCAGTTCAGGACCAGTTCATTTCACAGTACTGACCCGAAGTCGAAATGATAACAACGTTTTACATAAGGCCCAGTACTGGGGATACAATATTGCCGGTACAGACAATATTCATGAGCCTGTATTGCCACAACTATTTTTGATGATCCGATTGTTCTGATATATCTGGTTCAGGAATGATTCTATTGTTGGATATATATCGGGTTGATTAAAGAAACAGACGACATGACACAAAAATAAATCAAATAACTGTTTTTATGGTTCGGAACAGAACTTAGATATCATTTCGGATGATCGTATTTGAAATTCAATGTAAAATAAATATGGGTGAGAATGTAATAAAAGTAATTTTCTCGTTCATATTCATCAGGATTCAAAATTCAACTGTTTCTATTTGTTTTTATGCCCGTACGAGAATATGTTGCTGAAATAACCATGAATAATTTCTGAAAAACATCGCATTTTCTCTGGAGAAATCTGACAAACTCTGAAAATTTCTGAAATTTTGATGAAAAATCTAATATTTTTGGAATATCTTGTACGGACATTTTTCAGACTTTTTCCAGAGCTTTTCAGAGTTTTCCACTTTTTTCTTCAGACGAATAGAAACGAAATTACACTTTGAAAAAATTCTGACAACACTCGGAGGAATTTGTAACATTTTTCTGATTATTGAGACAGATTCTTTTATTTTCGAGCACTCTTTCACATATGATATTTGAATATAGAATACAAATGCATTTATATAATTTTGAAAATTTTCAATAGTCAGCACTATTTCAGAGTTTTGTTAGAATTTTTCCAGAATACAATTTCGTTTCTATTTGTCTGGAAAAAAGACCTGAAAAACTCTGGAAAGTTCTGAAAAAAGTTTGAAAAAAGTCCGTACAGAATGTTCCAAAAATATTAGATTTTCCATCAAAATTTCATAAATTCTCGGAGTTTGTCAGAATTTTTCCAGAAATCACATGGTTATTTCAGCGAAATATTTCCGTACGGGCAGTGTCCAACCCTGGTGGAAAAATTTCGTTGAATTTTGTTGAATTTCGTTTACTTCTCGTACGCTCGGTTTTCATTGACACAGAGAAAAAAACTAGCAATAATACTGCTGAATTGACAATAAAATATTGTTATATATCAACCCACAATAAATATCGTAAAAATATGACCGTCATTATTGCTAAACTGGCAACAATATTATATTGTCAACATCATTAACAATTCGAATATATTCAGTTTTGCAATATCATGTGGTTTAAATATTATTTTTGACCGAGGAAGAAAATTTCTCATTCGAATTTATACCTACAAACATTTTATTACGATGTTGGTTCCGATTGTAGGTTCCGATGTTGGGAAGTTGCTTTAGCGAGATTCGAACCCGGGTCCTCCGAGTGGGAAACAAAGCATTTATCTCATCAGCTGATCTCTGAGAGGACAACTGAGTACTCGAATTGCCATTTATGGTAATCCTCGACTTTGTTCAGAGTTAACGATGTAAATATATTCAAGACGAACATAAAATTGTGCACTTTGAATAAATTCCCGAGTCGACAAATTTGGACGGTTTTGTCCTTTTATTTCATTTTTAGACTGATCTTGGAGATCAGTCTCTAGGCGGACAAAAACAATACTTTTTCAAGATTTTAGTCTGAAATTTTCCTTCAGGGAGTAAAAGTGATTGAGGACAAATTCAGACTAAAATCTTAAGAAAGTACTGTTTTTGTCCGCATTACCCTGTTACAAAAATCCAGCTGGGATTCCACGTGGGTTCCAGATCCGAAATTTACCTGCGTTGCCAGCTAAGATTCCACCTGGAATCAAGCATCCCAACTGGATTCCATGTGGGATTTCCAATTCCACCTGGGATCAGAAATTCCAACTGAAATCCCACGTTGGAGTTGAAATTCTACCTGGTATTCCACCTGGAAATAGGATTCCCAGCTAAGATTCCATCTGGAAATGAGGAATCCCAGCTGGAAACGCAGGTAAATTTCGGAGCTGGAATCCACGTCGAATCCCAGCTGGAAACGCAGGTAAATTTCGGAGCTGGAATCCACGTCGAATCCCAGCTGGATTTTCGTGACAGGGTAATCAACCATCAGGACAAAATCAGTCTAAAAATGAAACAAGAGGACAAAAACGGTTCAAATTTTTCGATTCGGGAATGAATTAGGATTTGAACCACAGGAATTTTTTCACAAACGAATGAAACTCGTCAAATTTGTAAGTTAAACTCATGTAAGGTTTGTCAATCAATCAGGAATTGGGATTGATTTTTATGTGTGTGAATTCAAAGAACTTCATCGAAGAAGGGTTTGCAGAAGAATGTATATCACTTGGATGTCATTTTTAACTGTCTCCTGAAGTGGATCCAATAGGTTTGCAGGGGAATAATTATACCGCTTTCCATGTTCAGAATTTATAGCTGTTTTGACAATAAACGAATTTTGTTGTTAATTCTGTGATACTTATTGTTGTCGCTGCTTGATATTATTTTGTCAAATCAACAATATTTATTGTCAATTGGAATGGCAACTCATATTGTCATTTTAACCAGTGATTTTCAGCGATACAATTCTTGTTAACGAAACAATCTGCTGTTGCTGTAAGAACAACAAATTATTGTATAACCAGCAATAAAATGTTGACAATTCTTGTATTGTTGGTTCTACCACACATATTTTTTCCGTGGAAAATTCAAGCAAAAGTAAAAAAAAATCCTCAAACTTCAACAAACTTCAATGGAAGTCAACAAAATTCAGTAAAAGTTACTGAATTTTGCGCACAATTATTGAATGTCATCGAAATTTTGTTGAATTTTGCTAATTTTCATTGAAAACCGAGTGAAAGAAATTCAACAAAATTCAACGAAATTTTTCCAACAGGGAAAGGTTGAAGATCTCATCGTAAGTGAAAAATTTGGATGAATTGAATGACTTCGGACCAAAACTATTCGAGAGATTTGTTGTTCGGAATGAATATGAATTGTTGGTTGAACACTCTCATGACTTAGACTAATCAGATCGGTGTGATGGGTTCGCTATAGTTGATTCAGTATCGCAACGAATCTGGCCATTTTGAAGACCCAGTGTTGTGTGATGTCTGTCAGATACATGGCACCGATCGAGAATAGCGATTGTACAGTGACGGCTCAATTGTTTTTGCCAGAGTCTGGCAAATAACTCGCCGCCAGCATTGGATCGCTTCTCCATTCCCGGAAATGGGAAATTACCCACATGGGTAGATTCATCTCGTGATTATTCTTTCAATTCTATTCTTTGAATGTGTTGAAAAACCGGAAATTTCCTGTCGATCTATAGAAGGAATGCTGACCAATTAAAAATTATTATATACTTTTATATGAAATTTATTCCTTCACAGAAGTAGGAAAATTCATATGATTTGCGTGTCAAAAAAACCTGAATCGTTTCACAATGTGATTACGTTTTATATCGAGAGATTTTCTACAATTCTCAAGCGAGTTATGAATTCCCTTATAGATTTGTTTGATTCATAAGAAACTTGATCTTCAAAAACATCGAATATCGTGGGTATGAAGAATTAAAATATTTGATGAAAGATTTCATCAAAATTATATGAAATTTGTATCAAACTAATATTCTCCTCCTATCAGATTCACATACCATTTCACAGAATACCACAACTCTTCAACAATCATCGCATCATAATTCTCAAACACGAATTCGATCATTATTCTCCTCTTTTTCTTCCTGATGTGCTTTTCAATCATATCGCTTCCATTACGGAGAGAAAAAAGTACGTTGAATACTTGATAGCAAGACGAACTACAAACAAGTTGCGAAACAGTTAGCATTCCTCGAAGCTATAATTAAACTTAATTCCAGGTGAACTATGGTACTTCTGTTTCACTGTCGAGAACATTATCACCATATCTTTTTATTCACAGTGTTGCCATTATACAACAGAGTTTCCAAGTCATTTTCTCATCAAACTTCTTCTTGAGCTCATCGCCATCGGATATTATCTGGAGTCAAATAGATTACACGGTGGAAAAAAGTTTTTCTTCCCATTTCATCATTCACGTATAGGAATCTAATTGATTTCTAACAGTGTGTAAATTCAGTTGTTTCTACTTACAAAAAGATTCACATAATGATGTTTCGGAATATTATTACGATATTACTGAGACATTTGTGATATTTCAGCAATATTCCGAGACATTACTGACTTATATAACAATCTTCAGGCTCCATCAATGCCGGCGATAGAATATAGCTGGACAATATAGGTAGAGGCCAGGTTGGTTGATAATGGTCTGAATATTGTATCGATATGAGCGGTTAATGAATCAACTTTGTTGATTCATCATTGATCATGAGCTGTGCCATTCCTGGGCCATCCTTCAACCAATACGGCCTGAAAAAAAACTTATTTCACTCGAGAGTCTCCAGGGCATGATGAGGTACCGATCCAAACACGAAGCAACCTTTGATGACAAAGGATTCTCATTTGGTACCAAGCATGGGTGGTGGTAGCTGGACCCACCTTGGGCAATAGTTTTGAGCGATAGCTCGGCCCAGGGTGGAGCTTCCTTTTCAAGCAGCAAATTGCAATAACTCTCACCAATTTTCTGATTGTTTCTTGCAAGTGGCAAACCAAGCATTCAATGAATATATGAGTCCCCTCTGAAGATTCCATGGCAGGAAAAATACTTCATCTGTTTCAGGATGAGCCTATTTCAATGCCAAGACTATCGGATTTGCCTTATTCGTCAGTTTAAACTGATCAGAAGAATTTTATGTAGAACTTTTCGGTGTTCTCTAACATTTATTTCTTTCATATCTGAATTATAGAAACGATGATTTATTTCATTTCCAACAGTAGAGAAGAATAAAAGTGACTGTTGGCATGAAATGGACGTAGCACTTTCGCAAGTTCTAACAGCGTTGGCTCGTCCCTGACGAACAAATTTTTTTATGACTCGCTATTGATGGCATATGCTATTCTAGTCCTTTCCCCGGTGTTGGGTCTTGATTATAGAAACTCAGGGCATAATTTAAGAGGGCAGTTGTAACTAACAATTTAGTTTTACAAGGAAACGATTGGTTCCGAAAGGTAAAAACGATCAGTAAAATCATTATTTTACAGTATACATGGATCCTTTTCACGTTTTAGAACTAACCGTTTTCTTGTAGGACAAATTTTTTGGTTACAACTGCCCCTTAAAATATGCCCTGTAGAAACTATTTGACTGAGGTTCAAATGATGTTATCATTTCAGAGTTGTGCCATGTCTGGTAATCTAGGCTCGGCCCGTAATGGCGAGCCTTGTGGCAGCCTAAAGCCCATGGTCGATTTTTATCTGAGGAGAATGATAGTACTCATTTCAAGTATAAGTTATGTGAGGATTTTCAAGTTTCATATAATTCATTCGAATTTTAATAAGTTCTTGAAAAAATTGATTCATAGTTTAGGAATTCAATGAAAAATCGATAGGGATTTAATGAAAATCACAAGAAAATTCAGCACAGATTCTATCACACAATGAATGCTTCTGGGATCGATGAAAATTCCATGCCACTCTACAAAAGAGCTTTCGCACATACCTTCACATCCCAAACGTTATTCGTTGCAAGCTGAGATACTATAGAAAAGTACGTACTTCTTTCCCATGGATGTTCCATCCTTTTTGAAAATCATTTCATTGAAGTTAGTACCATCCATCTCATGGGATTACATATGGTAGAATTGACATTTCCCACGAGACTAATCCTGAAGAATGAATTACCGAATAATACGAATTTCCAATGCATTATGAGAACTGAAGTTTAGTTGAATTTAGAATACACCGTATCTCCTGCGGCACTTGAAAATAATTCAAAATATGAATAAATATTCGTTCGTTGGTTCGTGTATTAATTTATCAAGCCCATTTCTCTATGCTCAACGCGCATCGCATGAAAGTCTGCTCTCAATTTATATACCTCACGAGCTCTTACTAAGAGCTCTACCATTACACCGCGTCGCACCTTGGTCAATAAAATAATTTATCTATCTTCGTAGTTACTCATCCTCTTGTATTTTTTCCTTGACTCTCCCTTGCCTTAAATTACTCGATAATACACTTGGCTTTAAATTTTCTGGTTTGCCAGCGAAGAGAAAGATGAAGGAGGATGGAAAAGTACAAAAGAGGGAAGTAAACATGTAGGAAAAGTGAAAGAGAAGAGCATACAGCGTGGAAGGAAGAAAGAAAGAGTAGAAAAAAAGTGGATGAAGACTAGTGGCAGAGGGAGGTTGAAGTTCAACAGGGTGGCGGTGGTGGAGCCTTGAGTATACAGCGAGAAGGAGCATGAAGGGAAGAGGGACTCGAGACATGAAGAATGACTATGAAGGAAACAACGTGCTACGAGCCCACGACTGTACTTGACCGTATTACGAAACATGGTACAACGGTCCGGTTAAATTAAACGTTACATCCTTCTTGCCTTCTTGCCCTTCCTTTCTTTTTCATTTTACTACCTGTTCCGTCTCTCCCATTATTTCATATATATCTCATCTCAACTTTTGACATTATTATTAAGCCTTGGAAGATATTTTTATTTTACATCTCAAAGCAAGGCCTAGAAATTCCTATTTGGTCCTTGAATTCTCGGTCAGTAGGTCCTATTGTGACCCTAAAATTGGATGTCCGATTATAGAACTCCTGAAATATTGACAAATTTTTTTTTTATGAACATTATTATAATTTTTGACAACAGCAGCAGCATTAAACCCGAATACATTCCATATCGAGACTGGAATTTTTCATAATATGTATTTGGGGCTTCCTCTATTGTGGACTGATCTGGCGTTAGCCATGAAAGGGGCTATCCTGCTAAAAATGCGAAGCAGAACCGTCCGAAAAATGGTTAGTGTCAGGTATTGGATGGTTTTTTTTTCAGGTAATCCGAACAAAAACTAACAGACTTTCTAATCGATTTTGTCCGGACCAAATTGGAATATCTTGTCGGAAACTGACAGCAATTTTCTTGGGACGGTTCTGTTTGGAATTCACAGACTGTGATATCTAGTCAAAAATTGAAGAAAACTTTCTTGCTAGCTCCTGATAGGATGTTACAATTTGTTGATTCCGCATAAAATCGTGTGGAAAGTTTGACAGTTTTTGCCTGGATTACCTGGGAAAGAAACGTTCAACGCTTGCCAACAATCTTCTGCCCGGTTCTGCTTGACATTTTCAACAGGGCTATCGAGTTCCTAATATTCCACCTGATTTTTCACATAGACTCACCCAAATATGGTCCATGTTTGTGCTCCATTATGAGAATCTGGGTGCACTCAACTACAACCCGAATAGCGTCTTATCAGACTTTCCGCATTTTCCCCAAGATCCCAATCCAAGCATACTCGTGCATAACCCACGTGGGGTCTAATAGAATCACCAATGTGTTCCTTTCTTACGATATTATTCGTGTGCTTAATTTGAATCTATTTCCGCCCCCCACCATGCTTTCCAAGTTCACCCAAAAATTTTTATTCAAACACGCTCATACAAAATCCATATGCGGTCAATTGAACCTGTAACGTGCCCAAACACTGCACTAACTGGAAATAGTCAGAATACGATGGTAAGTGAAAATTGAAAATGAATAGCCTTCAATTTATAATTCCCATAATCAGATATGAGATACAAGTCAATAGTTTCTAATGTTGGGTGAAATAAGGTTCAGAGAAACTCCCACATCGATCCTCTGAAACTCAGAGGAATATGTACTAGCCTCATATTTTAGAGGAATATTCTTAATTCTAGTATACGATTTTTTCAGTGTTCCCATTGCAATATTGATTCGATTTGATAATTCCTACAACAATTCCTTATACTTCCTGTGTGGAGCCCTAAATGAAATGAGGACGTTTATTTTTGCCCTAACTGGCATCAATAATTGCGTTCTACGCGGGAGTATCTCGATACAAATAAGATATCGAGATTTCATTGATCAGTCATTTCATATTCATTGCTTCATCGCGAGTGTTGAATTCGGAGTATTAAAGATATGAGTTCATTCAGGAAGATGCTGACATAGAAACAACGTTGAATTCTTTGTCGAAAGAATTTGAGGAACTCCGGAAGACTGTTCACTATTGAAAATCTGCGCATAAGACTTTTGTCCTAGGTACTAAAGCTTTTCCCAATCCTGCGAATAAAAATAATTCAAAACGAATGAGAATTAGATTTCAGTTACTAACTCAGGGTTCTACGCTTTGATGCTGATTATAATATATTGAACGCTGGAATTTCAGTTACATGTGAATCCACTATATTTTCAATTATAACGGAATTACAATGTGGAGTTCAACAAACAAATGTAATTAGAAACTGTATAAAACTTTGAAGAATTTTCAACGATGTGTATGATGCGAATACCAGTTTATTTTATTACAAATTTTTCAAAATCTATACAAACAGGTTTTCATATTAATGAGGAATGATGACGACGAATACGAGAGTGGATTGATAAGTTTCCGGCCTGACCAAGAAAAACAACGTTTTTAAGAATTTTTTTTTTTTTATTTCTCAACATAATCTCCTCCAAGGCTGATACATTTCTCATAGCGGTGTTCTAGTCTAGTAATGCCATCTCTATAGACTGATTCGTCAAGCTCCTCAAAATACCCATTTACAGCTTCGATTACTTCTTCATTGTCCGCAAATCTCTTACCGCCAAGCCATTTTTTGAGGTTAGGAAACAGATAATAGTCACTCGGGGCTAGGTCTGGAGAGTAGGGAGGGTGCGGCATTAATTCAAACTTCAGATCGTTGATTTTAGCCATCGCAACGATTGACGTGTGCGCTGGTGCGTTATCGTGATGAAACAAGATTTTTTTCTTCGCCAGATGAGGTCGTTTAATTTTCACTTCGTGGCTCAAACGTTGCAATAAGTCTGCGTAGTATTGACCAGTGATAGTTTTACCCTTTTCAAGGTAATCAATGTATATGATACCTCTTGCATCCCAAAAAACAGTAGCCATAACCTTGTTCGCCGAAAAAATTGTTTTTGCCTTCTTTGGAGTTGGTTCCCCTGGTCCAATCCACTGTTTAGACTGTTCTTTGGTTTCAGGAGTGTAGTGGTGGACCCAAGTTTCGTCAACGGTTACGAATCGACGCAAAAATTCGCTTGGATTACGCTTATACAACGCCAAATTGGCGGTAGAAATGTTCTTTCGAATCAATTTTTGATCGACTGTTAGCAAACGCGGCACCCATCTTGCACAGAGCTTTTCCATATACAAATGTTGGTGCAAAATATTTTGTACACGTTCATATGATATCTTACAGGTCTCAGCTATCTCACGAACTTTTAATCTGCGATCTTTCAGCACTATTTGATGGATTTTTTCGATCATATCTGGAGTTGTGACCTCAATGGGGCGTCCTGAGCGAGGCTCATCAGAGGTGCTCACACGACCCTTTTTAAACTCGGAAACCCACTGCTTAACGGTTGAATATGATGGGGAGGATGTCCCCAGTGTTGAGTCCATCTCTTCTTTAATTTCCTTCGGCGTTAACCCCTTCAAATAAAAGTATTTGATGACAGCACGATTTTCCAGCTTTTCCATTTTTACGAAAAACACAGAGGCGTCTTGGTCAGCGTGCTCTCAAAACTAAACTAACATGGCGATCGGACTGAAACTATAGCTACAAGCTATCTAAGGATGGTACTATAGAACGCCACCTCAAGGTAGGCCTAGTGGCGCCATTTCTTGGTCAGGCCGGAAACTTATCAATCCACCTTCGTATGTCGATGATGAAGATTAATTTCTCCACAATGAAAATATTCACGTTATAAGGCAATTAACGCGAAAAATTTAGAAAAAATCTTATCAGAAATATATTAAACGTTGTATTTCGGTGAAAGAAAATTAACTCCAAGAATTGCCTGTTTTTTACGATAACAAACAGAAATTGAATATTATTTTACGATGAGTATGCGATTAAATTCAGAGATATGAAGGATTGAAGTGGAATGAAAGGACACATTTATATATAAAATATACAACAAAAACTCTGCCAATTGGCACATGGCTTCCTCGTTTGTGTTGAAAAAAAAATACATATTTTCTTTCCCTCTCCCGTTTTTCATAGAGAATCAGGTTGAAATTCATATAGGATTGCGATCCACACTGCATAAAGCTGTGGTGAAAATTTCATAAAAATTGGATGATAGGAACGGAAGCTATCCGCATGATAACGATGTTTACGAAATTTTCAAATTTGGTTTCGAAGCTCAGTGCTTACCACTTTCTTCCTTCAATTCCGATTTGTTTGAAATTCACACCATACAATTAACCCCCCGTAAACTGATTATACTCCAAGTTTCATGGCATTTGGATGATACCGACATGGGGAAGACATGCTTTCAAAATATTGTCAAATAATGTGAATTGCGAAACAAAAAGTTTCCACAGTTTTCAATCGATTAGGATGAAACTCATATGCGACCACTATCGGATCATCACTAGAACTTGGTATAAGTTTCATTGCAATCGGATAATAGGAAGCAAAGATATACGCGGTCGCAAAGTCATGATTTTTTCATAACATTTTTCTTCACCCCTGCCGTTCTTCTGTAGGAATCAGGTTGAAACGTATATGGGATCACTATCAGTTCGGGTTCCAACTGTGGTGAGAATTTCATGACGATCGGATAATAGGAACGGAAGATATGCGCGATCGCAGAATAGTTCACATCTCCACAGACAGACAGACACGGAACCAGAATTACTCCCTGAGCTCTGGGGAACATTTTGGTCTAAGAGATTTTGAGTTTGGAGACAAAAAAATTTTTGGTCCCTCGAAACGATCACAAAGCTTCCCTCTAACGAAGAAGCAATATATAGATTATTTGGATTTTAGGATCCCTCGTGACTTGTATTGAACAAAAAGTTTGTATCAGATTTGTTTGAACGTAAATTTCGTTACGCTATAATAAATTGTGTTTTCAGTGTACGTATCGTATTCCAAAAACTGCTAGATAAGAATCATATGTCGAAAATGTTGGTTACTTCACAAACTCAATCAAAAGAACCGATCATCATTTCGTATCAAGTGTATATGAACGTACGTAGAGATCGATGAAGGATAGGTTGAAGAAGGGTGAATACCACTGTAATTTGAGAGGATAGGAGAAAGGGGACTGGGGTGAACAAAAAATGGGACGGGAAAGGTCCTCTTACTTTGTTGAAATGCTCACTCGTCCATGTCTATTCCCAGTGGACCTGTTTCTACCTTGTTCGAGACGGACGAAGATCTCTTTTCACGGGGGAAGTCTAATGCCGTAAAGACGATGCCAGCCGATACAAGTCGAGATTGGACGGACAGGAGAAGATATTGTTCGTTGTCGTCATCATCGTCGTCGTCGTTGACATTGTTCTCCCGAGCCTCCAACAAATAACACGACAAAAGGAAGGAGAGAGAAAAAACTTTTGATATTGGATGAGAGAATCTTGGATGAAGTGGAATGTACGTGTGCCACAGGAGAGAAGATCCTCACTCGCATCGTTTGGATTTTCCTTACAAAATGGATAGGTGGACGAAATTCCAATGTGTGAATTTTCTCATCCTGAAATGTCTTCGCTATATAAACAAGTTGATGAAAATGGAACGTACACAGATATATTGTTCTTTTTTCACGCAGCACAATGTTGTTACGTTGGAATTTTTACATTCTGGTTCTCTGTTTTGCTTTTATCTCCGCCTTTTGTTCACAAACTCGTGAGGTCATTTGAGATTCGATGGCATGAATCAATGGAGATTCATATTTATACATGAATTTCTTACACTATTTCCATCTAATGATTGATCCAAGATGTTGAGGGGGGATTGATATTTTGCATTCGAGGGGATGTTAGTGGTGGTTAGTTCGTTAGAATATTTAGAATATTGGGTTTAGTGATTATACCCGAGTGGAAATTGAAACTCATCATTGTCTAGTTATGGGCTAGTCGATTTTGGTACTGTATCAGCACTGACTAGTAATCTCAGACAGTGGAGTGGTAGTAATATAACGCTTACATCACTCAGTGACTGACACAGATTAACTATCTAGTAGCTAGATAGAAAAATATACACAGTTGAGATCATATTAAGACTGAAAAAATAAAAATTTCATTTCCACCCATTTGCACCGACACACAACACCTTACAGAATCTAGCTCTTCCTCTCGAAGTTTGATAGTGACAGATGGATTGTGGTATTCCGATCATCCCTGAAAAAACACTTACTCGCCGATGAGTTTCGATCCCGGGTCCCTTGGATGATGAGCCATATGCGCTGTCCACTGAGCCAACTCCACGCAGACATATATATCTGATCATGATTCCCTATTTTGTACGCATATTGTGAGGATGAAATCACATTTCCGCTATTGATACAAATCAAAATCAAGTAAACAGTGTGAACACGAAAAAACAACGTTGTTTGCTTAATTTGAAAATTGTTATTCAAAGACATAACATGATTTCACGTTTCATCAGTCATTAATGTTTATTGGATAGCCTGTTTGTGCTGACTGGATAGTATATTTATGACAGCAAAGTAACTTCTATAATCTTTATCAATTGTCTAGTCAACGTGTAGATATTGACGAAAAATCACTTGAATAACCTAACCTCACGTTCTTTGTGGATGAAATGAAACTCTCCAGCGACTAGTCGATTACTAGGTGATACTTTCAATGCAACACGATGTTACCTATCACCAAAACTGAATACATCGGAAGAAGTAATTAATCATTCACGAACTAACTTGTCAATGAAAGTGGTTACTTGTCACGATTACAATGATTTACAACTCCTGTTTTCAAAATCACATTTGTAATTGTCAACTGATAATCACGTGATAATCGGGAGAAGAAACATAACCTCAAATTTCTAATCGTAATCGACTGGCTAGTGATGAGTAAGTAATTTGATATATTTTCATCATTTGACAACGCTATCTATGACTAGAATAATATGAACAGTCATGAGCCAATGATTGGATGATGTACCATGAAAACACATAACCTCACTTTTTCATAAACGTCTAATATCAATTAGCCCATCACGAGATCATTACTAGGTAATGTTTTTTTCTTGATACAACGACATTCGTAACTATAATGTGCGTTTCAGTAGTTGAAGAGTGGCTGTATAACATTGGAGTCTGGAAGCTATCACCGAAAGCGTTAGTTGTTAATTTGCATGTTAGGATCCACAGAGGATAAGAATTTCAATGATTATTATTGAAATTACTGTGAACTATCGTACCATGAAACCATATCAGCATTAAGGGCTTGCCGTAGACCCTAGAGTTACTAGATCTCCCTACCCAAAATACTTGAAGTGGACTGAATTAAATGGGATGAAACAACCAGCCAGACCTTCTATTGGTATAGAACGAGGTCTGGCTAGTTGTTTTATCCCATTTAATTCAGTTCACTTCAAGTATTTTGGGTAGAGAGATCTAGTAACTCTAGGGTCTACGGAATGCTCTCAACGAGAACAGTTACGATTTGGTTCTATACATTTTTTCTAGTAAACACTGACACGGTATCATAATCCGGTGATTCACAGTGATGATATACACACACGGAAAGACCGGGTTTATGATTATTTAAAGAGAATTGATCAACGTTTAGAAAAATGACTGTCAATTTAGGGAAAAAGAGGATTGCTGAAAAATATTGGTAGTGAGTTTACCAAAAATTCGTAGTCAAAATATCAACAGTTGATAATTTCATTGGTATTTTTCACAGTGGAACTATCAATTGTTAATTTCTTCTTTCTTCAACGATCCACACATTACACGAGTATGTAATACCTTGTTAAGCATGAGGGAGACTAGAGGCTGTTTATTTATGCATGATGTTCATTCGTTCATACTTTTCATTACTGGTTCCCTTGCTTCCTTGGTCTCAATTGCTACTGATAGCACACAATGTAACAAAAGCACTGAATCGATTATCCACACGGGATCGGACAAATTGTTGAACCGTTCACATGCAGTACAAGATAAGTGTGTACAATTTGAACAATATCTTTTCAGACATCGATGAGAGAATTTCTTTCATACCAAGTTTTCAAGAAAAAAAAATCGTAATCTTCTATAAACGTTTCCTTCAAGTTGAAATGTGTTATTACATACTAATAAATCATGATATATTGTGATATCATGTTTCATCATACTCGAATAATGGAATCAGACGTTGAATTTTATCATTTTTGCTTTCTCCATGCCTCCTTGTGTAAATGAGTTGAATTTGCTTGGTGATGATATGTCACAAATGTTTTTTCTGTATTCGGACAAATGGAATTGAACAATATTGAAATGAAAGCTTACTTTTGTACATAAAAAAAAGAACTCAAGTACTCAAATGGATAGGAATTCATATGAAATATTCAGAAATGAGATAATTTCATTCATTTCTTCATGTAATAAGACGTTGCGTGCGAACCACACAACTGTAAGAACGCGCAAAGGACTGAGAGTAACGGTATTGTTACGATGAATTTTATATCATTATTCCCCTTTTGTACATTCGAAGCGTCAGAACAAAGTGTATTCATAATAGCTGCATCTGAAAGAATCGTTATTAAATAATCCTAATTCCATCCTGAATTTTGGAGGAATCATCCACGTTTCTCCTATTGTCTCTACATTTCACATATTTCAATCTTATAACTTGTCGATTCATTTCATTTCAGAAAATTATACGGTCATGGTTTTTATGCATCACGCAATTTTGGAACATTCATTTTGAAACACATATGTTTCAACATACTTATTCAACATTATTTTTGATTCACAATTTTCAGAAAGTCAGTCCCACTTTCACATAGGAATCTTCTATAAGTTTACAACACAAAGCGACGGATGAACGCACACGTGTGAAACTGGACAATTCGGATCACGTTGCGCGTTAGGGGTGAGATGAAAGGGAGGAACCGGGAACGAGACTTGCGCCAAAAAGAGAATAAACAAAGGGAGGACAATTCTAAGGCGAGAGAGAAAGGAAGTGGAGAGGAAAAATGTGGCTGCTTGATGGTGTATTTGTTGAATCTGTCGACAAACGATGATTGCGGCAAGGGTTTTAAGGAAACACGAAGATAAGGTTGAGAATATTAGGTGAACTTTGGAAATACTTGATTCCGGTTTCTTCGAATGACACTCGTGATCAAACTCGTCAGGCAGATAAATGGTTCATCCCATTGTTCTCAAACACAATTTATTGATGAGTTTGATAAAGTGTTATCCCATTGAATTGAATTCTCGCCTCTAGTACTTTCTTGTGCTCGTTGATGTGGGATTTGATATGAAATTTTGAAATTTTTGGTTGGTTACAGTGTTCAAGATGCAAGGACCATTCGATACATTTCACAAAACTAAATTGTGCCGGAACATTTAAGGCATGAATTGAGGAAAGAGCATGATAGTGCAAGAAATAAGACTTGAAAGTAGATTCAGTAGATACGGAATTATATGGTCAGACATATAATGATGAATATCATTCAATTTTCTTCACGATCAAGGTCGTTCAAATATCACGTAAGTACTTTTAGAAGAGAGTAATGTGAAATTTGCTCACAGTTGGAAGCTGGTGGTTAAAATTTTAACAAATTCGCAGGCAACTGAAAGTTTGTGGTATAATTCGAATCAAACTCGATAGAAACACAATTCAAAAGTTAATGGAGCTGAAATTAGCAGCTAAAAGCTGGCAGCCAATGGATGTAAATTTTGATAGAATTGTTGCATCAAGTATTGGAATAACTAAACTGGTTAGTTGAAAATCACTCAATCAATTCCTGATATGAGAGATACTCGAATTAAGTTAAGCCGCTAGTTTCAGCTTCATAAGGAGTTATGAAGAGTTTTCCTCATTTGACTGGTGTACTCCGTCCTCTAATCGTGGTAGGAACTGGTTTCTCGTGATTGAAACACACCCTGAGAGGGAAAATTTCCGGAAACAGTAGAATGTTTAGTTGAATAGTCTCCATAAAATACTCAATTTATTTGAATAAACTTTCATTGACTCAATTAAATAACTGTTTCCATTGATGAAAAATTCCATAGCATATTGAATATTTGTTTGATTGAATGGATATTCAATCGAGCCAATGAAAGTGTATTCAAATCAATTACGTACTTTTTGGCGAAAAATTAAATATTTTATTGTTCCCGGAAATTTTTTCTCTCAGTGCACGGGATCTTCCCCCATTTCGAGAAACTGTTTTGCCTTCTGATTGTTGAATCCTCTATAAGTGAAGAAAATTCTATCAAATCTCAGTGGAAAGTTCCCTATCCACTCTCCGAATTCAAATCAAGGGAATCTCACTACTTCTGCAGTTAAAAGTTGACCTAGGGGTGCACACGATATTCTCGTCGAGACTGAAAAAGAATACATCATCTTAATTTAAACGTGTTCCAATGAGGTATCCACCGCACAGAATTCCGACTTCGTATCTAATGAAACGGAATAATCGATCATTCCGATTTCATAAACAAGATCAACCAAGATATGCTTCCGGTATCGTTTGTCAGTCTCGTCTCGTGTCGGTGCAACGCTCAATGCAGATCTCGATATAGATCTTGATCATTTTCATTTGCAAGATCAAAACCTGTCACGAATTTGTTCCGTCTGATACGAAGCTTCAATTGAGTTTAGTAAACTATGTCTTGCAAACAGTAGAATGATGGATATACATCATTTTCCAAATTCTTGACGCGAGTCTCGTGTGCACCCCTAAGTTGACCACTGAATGGAATAAGTCAAATATCAGTGAATAGTCATTGGTGATGCAGTTGGAAGTGTTTTTGACTAATCGAATCAGTGAGATTTTACTGCGAAAATCAGTGAATATTCACTGAAAATCAGTTAATATTCACGTGCATTGTAGATGCGCTGATACTCAGGAATCGACTTTTCACTACAATCAGTGAGATCTCACTGTTTTAAATTCACAGAGCATGGAGAAACTCCACTGCCACTATTTTTTGAAGAAAAAGCCTACAATTACTCTCCACTTGTAATTTTATTCCCTATAAGTTCAACAGCATCAACTATGGTAGCTATTCTTACAACAGATGATTTAAGTAGATGTTTTTTTCAGATACAATATTTTAAATTCACTATCATTAACAGTACATTGGTATTACCGTTTATATTCCAATTTAAGGGTTGAGGATTAGATTTTACCTTTGATTGCAACTTCTTACACGCATTCTGCACTCCACTTTCGAATGCTTGAACAAATAACATGGGCGATGCTTATTCACCACACCGATGCATATTCAAGTTGATTCTGAATTTTTCGATCGTGGGACTCGGTCGCGTACATTACCTTTGGCGAGGTGCTGGAATTATGAAATCTGCAGTACGTGTTACAGATTTTCATGTAAACAAAGTAAGTAACACATAGTGCAAAAATGGTTCAAAAAGCTCATAATCATTTTCTTCATAAATTTTAAATAAATTTATTTTTCGCAATTAACATACATTTCAATCTTCGTGTAAATTAATATGGAATTTTAAATAAAACCGTGACATTTGGTGGAATTTTGCAAGCATTTGATGACAACAAAATTTACGGACACGCGATGGAAATTTGTTTTTTGAATTGGTCCTTTCATGTCCACATAAATGGGATGGAATCTTAAGGAGTTGAAACATCATCCT
This sequence comes from Gonatopus flavifemur, assembly GCA_018340375.1. Taxonomy (NCBI): domain Eukaryota; kingdom Metazoa; phylum Arthropoda; class Insecta; order Hymenoptera; family Dryinidae; genus Gonatopus; species Gonatopus flavifemur. The sequence goes on from JAFFJZ010000007.1 coordinate 21,992,531, forward strand.
TCCGAAATTCATTAACGAGATTTCAATTTCATTGATGTTACCATCTTGAGGAACGTTTCCCATTTACTTCAAAATACCAGCAAATTTTCGTGTTGTGAAGTATTTTCCTTCCAACCCTGATCTGACTGTGAAAGGGATTAACTTGGTCATATAAATTGGTTCAACTGTACTGGAGAATCCTGTAAAACTGGATTCATCCGAATCAATCAAGCAGGTTTCCATGCAATATAAGTTCATGACGTAGGGTTTTCTTGCGTTCGTGAAACATACATCAGTATATATTATGTAATAGAAATTGAGCTCTCAAACTTCACGTAAAACTTATGGACGTGCCAGTGGAAGCTTACGAATCTCAAGTTGAAGGAAAGTCGTTAAGTGGTACGGTGAAGGACACGTCAACTTGTAATTGGAGAAAGTTCATCAGTAAGGTCCTTTTACGTCTTTAGATGCATTACAATGTGAAGTAGATCAATTAATTTGAGAAGGCCGTGAATAAACTTCTTCTTTTCATATTACAGCAGGTCGTCAATGAATAAGCTAATCCATTCTTGAGATCATTTGATTTTGTTATCTGGTTTGATTGGAAACATCAAATTTCTCTGATTTCTTTCACATCCGATCTAAATCTATAATTCATAGGGTCAATATTACTTCAAAATCATTTTTCAGAATCGTTATCGCTAGATTGATTGTAAAATTTTTGGATTCAAGGAGGTGTTGTTGATATAAAACCTTTTTTTTTACTTTCAATGACGGAATGACAATGAAATTTCAACAAATATTGCATCGATTTTGAAGTTAAAAATTGTACATCCGTAATCGTGGATAATAACATTATTTGAGCATATATTAACAGCTTCATAACGTTCACAGATCATTATTCTATCCACTACAAGGAGACGAAACTCATAACTTTCCAAATTAATCAACACTTATTTGGATGAAGTGATATCAATCTTCAAGGAGTTGGCAGAAATATATTTCCTCGAGTCAGAGTATCAATTCTCACATCATTTTTTCCTTATTCATTCACGAACAATATAAGTTTCCACGTAGTACAATGAAAAACGACAGGAGGAACAAGAACTTTGAAATCTTGGAAATACACCGTATTCTATATAACGTCATAACTCGTCCGTAATTGGCTGAGTTTTTATTATCTCTCATCCCTTCTCTTCTTTTGTGAAATTTGTACAACTTTCCACGTTTATACACAAATATACGAAGAGAACGGTTTGGTATGTTATATGTTCTTTGACGAAACTTTCTTCGGTAACATCTTCCTACAGTTTCCATACTTTTCTAATAATCGGTGACCTTCGTACGTTGACGTTATGCGGAATGATGATAAACTCTTGCATCTTTCCCTTCTTAACGAGGAATAAACATTTCCCCCTCAAAACATCATATCGACGAATTATGTAATTGTTGTGCTATAGTGCTCGATGACTATAGCATGTTTCAAATTATTTTTGTATGAGAATTTATATCATCAAGTATCAGAATGGGTGTAGTGAATCGTACCAACGATAACTCTTATCAATGTTTTCTTTCAGTGCCGTGCTGAGAAATAGTAGAGCGCGACATTTGAAATTCGTAGTGGAATATCATATAACAAGAAACATACATTTTTATCGGATTTGAAATTATCTCAATTTTTCATCGGTCAAGAATGAAGTCTCCCTTCGAGAACCGTAATAACGCAGCGAGAAATTGAGATTGTCAACCGGTAACAATGTACAAAGGGGTATTTGGAATGAGGAACGCGTTCACATACTTCACAGCGAATAATAGTTTTTGACTTTCCCTTTCTCCATGGAAAATTACTATACGTTTCAACTCACATACAAGAGTGATTCTAACACGTCGGGAAAGTTACGTTTCGCGTGGTTTGGACCGTAAATTTCAAACAGAACAGTTTTCATTCATTTTACGAACTGTAATGAGGACTGCGGCTTCATGTTCTCCCTTTGGGTGGAATCTCAATTCATAATTACTATTGCCATGAGAGGAATTGAATCACAAAATTAAATCGTGGATGTTGCTAATTGTGAGTAATGAATTCATGTTTTTTTGATGAAAGCAAACTTACGTTAATCCTCGATTACGTTGATCCGGTTGATTGTACGATGATGATAATGGTTTCTCCGAATATTCAGGTAGTTCAACGCAGTTTTGAGCACCCTACTTTTAGGAAGGGTTCATGAACAGTTCAAATGAAAACACTTTAAAAGGAATTTCGAATGAAGAGCTCTATAATCCGCCTTGTATTCAGAAACAAAGGGAATCGATAATGGAAAATGAAATACAATAAACGTTAATTGAGAAATCACAAAATGGTGAATCACATCACAAATGTACATCAACTATAATTCACAAGTTGAAAAATTTATGTGAGATTGTGATCACGTTTTATGATTGAGGGAAAAAAATGGTAGGAAATGTGGCAGATGGAGATCTCAGATACACTTGAGTGGAGCTATAAAAAAACTACATGGAAAGTCGTCCCTCATACACATAAACTAGGTTGTGCATATGTGGATGATATATTACGTAACTTATTCCTCAGGGTAAGAGTGAGGCAAGGCTTCATAGAGGATGTATATTCCTTCCACTTGCAGATACAAACGCACGCGGAATCTCTACATTTATTATCGTTCGTATTGTGCTTGATGGCGATTCTTTTTCTCATATAAACTGCACGACTTCGTTGTTCGTGAATTTTGAAAATTCATTGTAACATTAGTAACTCAATGACTTACTTACTTACATCAGAACAAAATTCATCCGTACTTAGAATGCATGGAATCGAGAATCCTTGGAAAATGATTCTTGTCGTAATGAGAAACCTGTCAAGAGCAGATACAATTCTCAACAATTACAACCTACTCCATTCTAAGTTCCTTGTAATTGCTATTCATAAGAAAAATGATTTAATATTCCTTACTCGAATCCTTGCGGTACGTCTGGTCAGAAATATCGATATTACTCCATGAAACAATTTGCGGCTTCTATACTCGACTATATGTGTGTACTGAGATGACCCAAGGTGCGCAAGAAGCGACGTTAGACGTTCGAGTCAAATGCATTTGATACAACGTTATACACCCTTTAGAACTTTTTCCACCGTCTATGAGGATCAATATTCATTGAAATGCCATTGAAGGTTCGATTGAGTATAGAATCGAGCCAGTGCAATAAAATTTCATTGGGGCTTCTTGAGACTATTCCGTGCAACTTGAGCATTATCAAGAAATATCAAGAAACATTCCCCTTCGGGAACGTATGTATACACATTAAATTATGTCAAATACATTATTAACTGCACTACGTACTTCATCCACTTTCCAACATCAGATGAAATTATGTTGTTGCTCGCGTGGATAAATTTTCTAAAATTTTGATGAAGCAAATTTGAGTGCTTAACCCTTAATGACCTAGCTTAATTTTGATGATAAAAATTTTTTTTCAATAGTCAATAGTTTCTATAGCTCCTAGTATGGACTCTCAGTTTTGACAGAATTTTTAGTCACATAGATTAAAAATTACTGATATGTCCATTCTAATGGACACAGGGTGCCTATGACTAGAACATAGGAGGAAAAATTAAAAATATTTGTATATCACTATTCGTAATAAATCTTCATTAAATTTCAATGATTCGATATATCAAACGAAAATTACATAGAATTTGAACAGAATAGGTAATTTTCCAAAAGAAACATTAATTAATTATAAATACAGGCTGTTGATGAGTGTTTAGAAACAAGACAGAGTATCAGCTTAGTATCAGTGCAGGGTGTCCAGTTAAAGAACTTTCTATTTGTTTCATTGATCAATGAAATCAATGATCACTAATTTTATGGCTGATTGATTCCATTAGAATTCTCCGAGGCTGGACATCCTGCAGTGATACCACTAGAAACTCTAATCTTACAACTTTCTTGTAACGGATTTTTATCTTGAAATCCATTGGAACATGATTATTAATTTCTAGTCATTTTTATACGTCGGCCTACCGTAAGAATTTTGTTCATGGTAATTTTCGTTCATCTTCACTGAAAGAAAGGATTGCTACAGTGGGTGGATTTAATCGGTTCCCTGTTAATTTTGATAAGTTGTAGAAAACTATGCCATAATTTACAAATTTTGGATAAAAATTGAAATCCAAACTCCTAAACACTTGAGGAATGGTTCATGTTGATCGATGAGCTCGTTCAAAGGTTTCGAATTCGAATATCCCGACTAGAAATTTACCCCATGGACCAGATCAGGTCCTGATAAGGCAACCTCATCAGGACCTAACAAGTCATGTCACGCTGCACTATTATGAGGACCCCATCAGGAAAGACTAATTAGGATTTTGTGAGGAATTCCTTACTAAAACCTCAAAAATAAATCAAAACTAATCTATGAGCCTGTGTGAAAATTGCAGTTCGGTTGACAGATGTGAGGTTAAATTTATGTGATCAACAAATGGATGAATTATTTTTGTGAAATGTGTGGTGGTTATTTCTTGAATAATGTGTATCAAAAAGTCTGTTAGTAAGTGCAAAATGATTAAGTAAATCAGTCATAGCTGTTGTAACGTGTCAAAAAATCGTAATTTGTTGATGCAGTGAAAATGAATTTCCTTCAAATACTTACATCAGCACTTCTAGGCAAAAACTCAGAGATCATATTGATTTTGTAAGAAATATGAGTCATGAAGAACTCATTTGATCAGAAATATGTCAAAAGAATGTTCAAAATGAATAACAAAAAACTTGAATTATTCACTTGCAGCTCGTCGGATGGTTTTATTTTTCAAATTGAAGAGCACTCTTGGAGTTGAAATTTTCAAATTTGAGAAAAAAGCCTTATCTTCTGAGTTGAATTTGTTGTTAGGGTGATAATAAACTTGTAGGAAGAGTTTGAAAGTTGAGTGGAATCTATATTGATCAGGAAAGTCCAAATCGTGTGGCAAAAGTTAGAAAATCTGTCAACTTAGCTGACAGCGCATGGGTATTCTATCAGCTTTTCTTTACTAAACCAAATGCTGGCAGGAGAAATTCATCAGAATATAGTGAATTCAAAGTGATGTGAAGTAAGAGAGGACAGATACATGCATTGAATTTTATTAGTTATTATAAAAATGTTGATAAATATGGTAAGGCTATGTATGACTCAATGTATCGTCTCTCAATATTTTTGTTTCAATGATTTGCATTTTTGAATGTGCATTTTCGTATCTTTTCACCAGTAACTAGTGTTAGGTTGAGAAAACATGTGTATTGAACCTGTTTCATAAATATAATAACATTGATTTGTAGGAACATGACACAACATTATTGGAACAAAAATATGGGAAGACGACACTTTGGATCTCCTATAGTCTTTTCTTATTTTTCAGAACGTTTATAAGAACGAATAAAATCTAATGAATATTTCGGTCCTCTCTTACTTCACATCACTTTGAATCCACTATATTTTGATGAATTTCTCCTGCCAGCATTTGGTTTGGTGAAGAAAAGCCCATGCGCCGTGAGCTAAGTTGACAGATTTTCTAACTTTTGCCACACGATTTGGACTTTCCTGATCAATATAGATTCCACTCAACTTTCAAACTCTTCTTACAAGTTTATCATCACCCTAACAACAAATTCAACTCAGAAAATGAGGCTTTTTTCTGAAATTAACAAATTTCAACTTCAAGAGTACTCTTTAATTTGAAAAGTAAAACCATCCGTCGAGCTGAAAGTGAATAATTCAAGTTTTTTGCATTTCATTTTGAACATTCGCTTGAAATATTTTTGATCGAATGAGTTCTTTATGACCTTTATTATTACAAAATGATTGGGATTTCTGAGTTTTTTCCGAGAAATACTGATGTGAATTAATATTGATATAGATATTGTCGTTGTTGATATTATCGTATATTTGAATAGAATTAATTGTCACCACATCAGCAACTTATGATTTTTTACATATTACAGCAATGATAACTGATTCAATAATTCATTTTGCACTCAATAACAGATTTTTTTATGCGTATTAATCAAGAAATAACGAAAGAAGAGTACTTGTTCGAAACTTATATTTGATTATGACGAAACACATATTCATTCAGTTCATATATACTCTTTGAATAATACTCAGATGATGTGATGTGTAGGAAAGAAAAATGATGCTGAACAGTCAATAAATCAACCTTATGAGAATTGTGATAAGTTAAATGAAATACTTATTTCGCTGGTGATGGTTGAACGTTTGCTAAGTTTTTTTCGCTGTATGCATAACGTGGAAAATCTTGTGAAATTTTCCGCCTAATTAAACCCCAATTAAAGTTCCGCCTAATTAAAACCCAAATAGTTAGTTTTCAATTCACATTGAGAATAGATTGAACAAATTGTTCAACAGTTTTCAGAAGTAGGTAATGTGTTCGGAATGAAGGGATTGAATTTAAAAACAGGCACAGTTGAAAATCGTTCAAACATGTTCTTCTTATTGAAGGAAAATTTGTGTAATCAAAGAGTGTACAATCTGAAATCAAGTCTGTACATTCTTGTATTCAGTTTATCAAACTATGTCCATGGTCTTAGGATGACCAAACGAGGTCCTGATGCGGATAAAGCGAGGAAAACCTACTTCGACCTTTTCAGGATAATTTGAGGAAATCCTGACTAGGACCAAATGAGGTCATCCATACGTGAGTCATCCACACCTAATCCCGATCAGGACCGTAACGGGTATTCCTTACTTCGGATGACCTTGTCAGGTCCTCATCATATGTTGGGTTAACCTGATGACAATTTCCAGTCGGGATTATGGATAAAATCGGAATTTAATTGTGGGTGTTCTTAAGTTGATGAGATTTGCAGGGAACGGATCAAATCCACCGAATGTAACAGTCATAAAATATATATGTTCAAATATGACCAATCAAATATTCGATAAAATTGAACAAATATCAATGATATCCAAAAATTCATGAAAACTTAATCATTATAAGCACGTACATGAAATGTAATAATTGTCATAAATGATTTTATGAGTGTTATTGAATATTCGATTAGTCGTATTTCAAGAATGTATTTGACAACTGTTACCAGCCTTCTTTCAGTGTAATATTCTATCTTCTTGAATGTACACTTGTTACCTTGTTGTAGATGAATTTTGCCAACAGGCACCCAGTGTCCATTTTAATGGACACATGATGTTGTTGCATAATTTAGCTGTACATTGAAATACTTCAAAATATGAAAAACACTTCTTGGTACTAAAAACCTCTTTGAAGTTGAACATATTCTTTTGAATATTCAAACTGCATCCTGTAGAATCAGTAAAATTCGTTCAAGTGATGGAAATTGCAGTTTCAAAAATTTCGAAATTCTCATCAAATTAGTCCCGTTTAAAAACATACCATACTGAGAATATAATTTTGAATAATCTTCTTATCGTTAATTGACACCCTTATCTTGATGATATCATGGGTTTCAAACTGCTCTGATTTGTGGAACGATTTCGATAATTTGCTGAATTCTATGTCCATTGGGATGGACTTCAGGTCAGAAAGGGATATATAGAATTTTTTATTGAATTCTGACAAGACGTTCGAAGATTCATTCATCGTTTGAAAGTTCAATCAAAATTTCATAAGAATTTTATCGACAGCTGGGCGTTTCTGAAATTCGTTAGAAATTTTATAGACATTTTGTGTACGCACAAATTTTTGCAAAATTTTCCCACGTGGATGTTAAGTGTATTAAAATGAGAAGGGAGAAAGGGTTGATGGATTCAATCTGAGAAATGAAAAATACAGGTATCAAATTTTTTTACAATTCCAACAACTCACGTGAAGAGTGGAAGAAAAAAATGATCGTGATTAAATTGTTTCATTTTATCAATTTGACGACAAAACATCATCATGCAATGTTGTACTACCTCTGTACCAGCAGAATATGATAACATATCTCAAAATGCCTTTTGAAGACCAAAGGATTGTTTATATCTCACATGAAATAACTCTTCCAAACATCAACTGCTACACATTCTCAAGAGTATTGCGTAAAACATTGGGAGCCTTTTTGAAAAGTGTATTAAGAACCGAATTTCCGTGTGAGTTTTCTCACATGGAACCAAGCAAGTGATACTTGATATTCACACCCCTCTTCCTTGTTTCCATATATTCATGCGCGGAGAATATCAATGAAGAGGATGATAAATTCCTGCTTTGCGATATTAAAAAACTGCATGGAAGATTATACATCAGCGCACCGTGGATTCGACAAAGGATTATTTTTATTCCTTTTTATTTCTTCTCGTATCTCATAAAACACGGGAATATTTTTATTCGAAAATCCATCCAATAAAGGAAATCATCGGCAGAAAATAATTAGTATCGCATTATTTTCCATTGTATCGGACTACTTCTTCGATCGTCAATGATTCGAAATAACATGTACGGCGTGGGGAATGAAACGAGTGTTCCGATACTTTTACATGCGGAATCGCTGTTTTATTCAAACCAGAGCTTGTTACTGAAACAAAAGCAATGCAATTTCGAATCTCGATAGAAGTTTCAATATTGAAATGAGTTTGTATTTTCTCCAATTCTGGCAACTGTCTCGATTCAAAATGCTGATGAAAACATTCACAAACGTCATTTGTTTAAACTTAAATTCTGAAAACGAGATCCTCTTATTTTGCGATAATTATGAACTGTGACATTACAGTCGAAACCAATTTGAACATTTCGGTTACACACGGAATACGGTATTCATTACAGTGGTTATGTACATAGAGATGAGTACAGTTCGATGGTGATTTTTATCATTACGTGTGGTTTTAATTAAAAATCGCGTACTGTACGAAAAATTTTTGGAAATAGGGCACGGTTGATTTTCGGATATGTTGAATGCATGTGTTAAACGTGATACGTAAAATCCTTTGGGAAGCAGAAAGGAGGTTCGAAAGATCTAGAGATTTATTTGGGAAAGATATTTTCTATTCTGTTTGATCTTGAATATTCTGTTTCCATCCCATAAAATTCCGGGAATCAGGGACGTACGATATTTATCACTGGTACTTCATAATAACAGAGGCAGAGAGATTTCTCCTCCTTTGTGATGATACTCTATGCCAGCTTTCTTACTAAGTTAAAAAAGCATACATCGACTATTTAGGTAGTACAGACACGAGAAAATTCAACGCGGTAAGAGTATATACTCAGTCATTCATTACAGGAACTGGAAAATCAACCAGACGAGGAAATTCCTTCCATTCGTATGAATTCATCATAATAATTCTTTCCGGAATTAGTTCGACTGATGAGAGAATTTACGGGATCACGTACAGAAAATATAGCTTCTGAAAATATTAAATTGTTGTAAAAACTCACTACATATGATATCTATTTAATTGTATCCCTCGCGAATTGATTTTGTACATCACAATGCGTAACTTCGTTATCGCGCTTCAAAACCGTTTAAAGATATGATTTTGTAGACTTTTTAATAACTTTTCAAGTTGTCTATCATTTTTTTGACTCGTAGAGAGTACTGAAATTGAATTGAAATCCATGAATTAACATTCTTGCAATTCACACAATAAACTGTTGCGACCTTCGGAAAAACAGCACAAATTGGAGCTGAAATTTGTGTGGTCAATTTGAATTCGAGATCGATCATAGAGGGATCAAAAACTCGCTTCCACACTTTTGAAAAAAACTTTCCGGTACCCAGGCACTGGAAAATTTCTTTTCATGGCAAATTTTTCAGTTTACGTATAAGAAAATTCCTGTTGTCCTGGAATTTTTCCGTATTTCACATGAAATTTCATATTCTTTACTTCATTTTTCCAGTATAAATACATGGAGAGAAATTTGTAGTTAAATTTACTACGTGATTATTGTGCCCGAGGCACAGACTGACTTCCCAATGACATTTACTGTAAAACAGTGAATTTGATCATTTTTCTATTGTCTCGTCATAGTAAATTTCATCGTAAATCCAGTCTGTTCCTCGGTTACAAAGTCCCATAATAAATTTAACTATAAATTTTTCTCCGTGTACAAGAATTTTCTGATACGTGTACTGGAATTTTCATGATTTGAATGTAATTCTCCAGTACAAATGGACAGGTTAATTGCTCCCAGTACAGGACTGGAAGTTTTCCGAAGTTGTTTTTTACAGTGCATGCACAGACAGAAAAAACATTCTAGATATTAATACATTTTGTACTAAAGTAGCGACATAAGTAACACCGTGAAAATTAATGCTCAATGATGTGAAAATCGTTTAATTTGGTGCAACTTCACATCATGAAATATGAATTTTTACTACACTGTGTTGTAAAAATTATACCACGTCACTTATGCTGCTACTTTAGTACAAAATGTAGTAATATTTAAAACCAAATTGATCTCCGTGTGGAACTATATTTCAGTGTGTTTGATCAAGACGACTTATCAGTCATTATTTGTTACTGAGAAACATAGCACTTTGAATTGAACTTTCAATTGAAAATCATGAGTTTTCTATTTGATATCCAATATGGAATTGTTTAAAAAAACTAATTGTTCTTTTCTAAAAGACGTCAGGTTTTTTATGGGACTCAATAAATTTCAATCAAGCAATTAATCCCCCTCTCTCTGTCGTCCTTCATGTCTATGTTTCTTCCTTCCTCGGATAGTACTCTGTATGAATCCATGATTAATGGTAGCAATATGCCTGCTTGCCGTTTTCACCCGGTATGTAGTACGTATATAGGTATATGACTATACCTATATACGCATCTATATACACATGTTCATATGTACGTACGTACATAACTTCATACTTGGAGTAACCTAGAAATCCATACTTGTACCATGAAGGAATGGAGACACCTGAATTGCTGGTAAGATTTTGGTGACATGAGATTGCAGATGAGAGAAAGAGACGAAGGTAGGAAGACAGATGTGCCCGGATGCTTGGTTTCAGACGAGATTGCGTCCTTGAGAAAAGGTATGGAAGACAAACAAAAATTCACAAGTGGTGAATGTCGCCAGCAAAAACCGGAATCCTCCTTCAAGTGTAAATCGAGCCACTAACAAAGATTGAATCCACCATATGTATGTGTTTTGTGGAAAACAAATTTTTATTTTTTCGAATTATAAATCATTTTCTTTTTGTGACACAAAGAATTTTTATTCCACATTAATTTAATTGATAAATGTAATGTGATTAAATCATTAGAAGGTACACGGGAAATAATATACTGTTGAATCTAACTTTGCCCTGAGCTTCTCCCACAATTCGAGCTATAATTACAGATTCGATTTCAAATGGAGTTTGGATTGGATTTCTGTTCTGCTACAGAAATTATCTTCATCTTCGAAATGAAGAATACCATTGTGTATAACCAGCTTATATTCTGTTTCCTTTATGTGTTTTTGTTTCGCCGGGGGTTGAATTAGATTAGTTAGTCGCTCGATTTCACTCTAGTCGAGTTGAATTGAACTCTTCATGCGTTCCATTTTATTAGAAGAATTAATGAAAGGTAGATTTTGAATAACAAAAGAATAGTTAATTCCTTCGTTTCTTGTGTCGATGGAGATTATGATAATCGGTAAATGCAATCAGCGAAAAGACTCCACGAGGATTAATTCAGTTGTAAACTTTCCTCACAATGAAGTTCAATGATATTTTGGGTTCGATTGTTGGTTTGCATACCCTGTTCAATTAATTTGCCACACGCGGACAAGTTTCAATCGAGTATCAATTTTGTATAGAAGATTTGTGAAACTTTGATGAATGCTTTTTTCTCAGGGCAGTTGATACTCACCGATTGTGCGTTGTATATGCACTGATTCGCAGTGGTTGATTTTCCACTGTAATCAGTGAGATTTCAGTGTCTTAAATTTAGAGAGCAATAATCTGAAGGGAAAAACGACGCCTCGATAGGGAAAGATCATTTGGAAGTTGGATTATGAAAAGATGTCCTCAGTGGGATTTGAACCCTGGGTCCTGCGAGTGGGAATAAAAGACTCAATCAAATCAGCGAATTTTTGAGATGATGACAGAGTAGTAAAATCGCCTATCATAGTCATTGTCCCAATGATTATTGAATTTCGTCACAATTTACAACGGAAAATGTAGTTGAGAAAAATTTGAAATGAAGTAAGGTATGAGACCCTATACCCGATCAGGGACTAGAATCCAATCATTTTCATTATTACATGAATTTACGAAGTAATTTAGCTAGAAGTTTCAAATAAAAAAGTTAATTTTTGATCCATTAATTACAAAAAATATTTTGGTTCAAGAGTTTTTGCACAACTAAACCACAAAAACCTAGAATAAAAGGACTGATCGGGTATACGTTCACTGATCGGGTATAAGGTCGCTTACCTTACAATTGGATGCATTTCAATTAAATAAATAAAGTAGAATTTCAAAATAAATTGTTCTACTATCGTTTTCTATGTAAGATTTCACATGAGATTAATGTTTCATCCTTTTTAGCAATTTTTGTAATGCGTCACTACACTAATAAAAAGAATCATTTATATCAAACAAATATTTTGTTGATTTGGAAAAGAAGGTGAACGATTTATCGAGTACAAGCATGTTATATTCCTCTCAAATGTGGTTTTATCAACTATTAAGGAATATAAATCTGAGAAAAGTCTCTGCTGAAAGTTTCCAATCTAAACCGATGAAAAACGATAAATCTTCCAATTGTTCTTGAAGGGGTTTTTGAATACGGGGATTTAGGATTTTATATCATAATTAAACGATAGAGCTCTATCGATTCTTATCGTATTTTACGAGATTCATCATGAAGGGTACGTTATGTTATCGTAAAATTCTTGTGAAAGAAAATACCACTCATTCTGAAATAAATCATTCTTTCTTCGTTAAACAACTGGTATTTTTTTCACATGAATGATATGATGAGAATAACATACATTCTGTTGAATCCTGTGGAACACGATGAGAACCAATTGAGTTGTGAATTCTGTATTCCGAAACCACATTGAGAAAGACAAAGAAAATTTATCGTTTTTCATTTAGAACTTTCGGCAGAGATAAACCATAGTTGAGTGGAGGGAATATTTGTTTTTCCATATCCAACGAAATCATCATTTGACACAAACATTTTAACGATTTCGATCCTGCGCTTCTGTAATCTGTGTCTTCTCCGGTAGAAGTTCTCATCAGAAACGAACAGGATCTCTATTTGTATTTAATTGAATCTGATGTATTTTTTCTCAATTATATTAGATGGCAATGGGGCTTTTCTCTTTTTTTCTTATGGAATTTTAATAGAAGTGTCTCCAAGTATCCTTTGCTAGCAATGTCCCATAGGAAACAATAGATTTTTCCTATCGTTTTGAATGTAGTTCCCGAATCACTAACTTTCGTTTTTCTACCGTAATTGAATATTGAAACTTTTATCATTTTCTTACGGTATTTTATCAGGCAAAAATCTCGTGTTCTCTCCAGACTTCATGAGATTTTATCATAAACGTATTACAGAATACATAATCAATCAATCTGAGAGAAAAATGCAATCATTTTCAGATATCTGCAACATCACTGTGAGAAAAAAAATCTGCCTTGAGTTTCATAAACATATGATGAAACGTTTCACATAACACAATCTATTGATTCTTATGATATGATATTAATTTCAATCAGATGATACTTAATTTTAAGAATCTTCTTCTCAATTCTAATAAGATGGTCGTAAATTCAATAACTAATTTCTGACATTCTGATAGGAAATTTTCAAATTTCAAAACTCGTACTGAATTTAAGAACTTTATTCAATTCAATATGGGAATATTAAATTTCACAAGGAAACTTCCATTCAATCTAAGAATTTTTCTAACAGTGATTTTATACAAAACATTGAAGATAAAACACGATAGAACACATGAAATACGATATATTCCCGATGAAATAAAGTGAGGGACGATAGAGGTTTTATCTTTCAATTACGATAGAGAGACGAGAATTCGCAATTCAGAAACCACATTCAGAACGATGAGAAAGAATCTATTGTTTTCTTCGAGAATTTTTTAGGGGCTATATTTATTAACGATATTCAAATATGAGATACAGTTTTGATCACAATAAATAATAAGATCAATTATATATTATTATTTTCTTGTGCTCAAAACCACATACCAGCTATTGGAAATTACGCATATTTCATAATTGCGTGGGATCACTATTGTCCCTACACTACATCGGTTCAGAAATAACTCATGAAGAGCCCAATTGTGGTCGACAAAACTTATGAATTCATAAGAATGCTTTCTGAATATATCTGCTGCGTGGGTGGCAACGATACGCACCATCAACTTCAAATGCAACATTCAGTGCAATAAAAAAATCTATATGTAAAATGTGATGTAGGGAACAATATACTGGTGATTCAATTTATTCCATCAGCTATTTGATCTATCATTAGAAATACCAGTTTATTGTGCGTTTTATATCCTAAATGATAGAAACTCTTTATGTAAAACATCACATATTCCATAATTGTTTTAATTCACTATTGAGAGCAATATGAGCATCTGTCGTGTATTTCATATTCCGCGTGATAGAACATTTTTATGTAAAATATTACATAGGTAACGATAGAATATTTCATGGTCGTTGTAATTCATCATAGGAAACGATAAGTTTTCTGTATACTTTACTTCATCCATGATAGAAGACGTTTATGGAAAATATTACATAGGCTGCGATAGATTTTTTTATAGTTTGATCTATATAGTTTATAATTGCGTGAATTCATCAAACGAAACGATGTTCTCTCTAACAGTCCATTCAAAAAGTCCGTAGGATGACACATAGAGGGCGTTATTAGCATTTTTTCCATATGATTTTTATTTAGTACCAATCTTCAAACGATACGTGTGTAACTTTGATAGCGATCTGATTATTGATTCGTGAGTTATAGCATTTTGCGTGAAGCAACTTTTGTTATTGAAAAAAAATGGAAAAAAATGAATTTCGAAAAAAAAATACAGTGGGAACCAAACAATGGCTTGATAAACAATTATTCGGACTCTGCTCCATCGAGACAAATGGTAGAGAAGTGGATTGCTGGATTTAAACGTGGTCGTACCAGCACAAATGATGCAGAGCGCATTGGATGCCCAAATGAGGCTGTTATTCCAGAAAACATAAGAGAATTCCGCAAATTGGTTATGAACGATCGCAAATTGAAGGTGCACGAGCTAGCTAACATTGTAAAGATATCAGATGGTAGTATTTTTACCATTTTACATGAACCTTTGGGTATCCGAAAGCTCTGTGCAAAGTGGGTGCCGCGTGAGCTCACAGTCGACCAGAAACAACAACGAATCGATGCTTCAGAGGAGTGTTTGGCGCTGTTAAACCGCAATAAAATCGAATTCTATCGTCGGTATGTGACAATGGATGAAACATGGCTTCACCATTATACACCAGAATCCAAAAGACAGTCAGCTGAGTGGACAACGGTCGACGAATCGAATCCAAAGCGAGCAAAGACGCAACAGTCGGCCGGTAAGGTGATGGCATCTGTATTTTGGGATGCGAAGGGAATAATATTCATCGACTATCTCCGAAAAGGAACCACCGTCAACAGCGACTATGACTGTGCACTTTTGGATCGATTGAAGGCTGAAATCGCAAAGAAACGACCACATTTGTGAAAGAAAAAAGTGTTGTTTTACCAAGACAATGCATCGTGTCACAAATCGATGAAAACGATGGCAAAATTGAATGATTTGGGCTTCGAATTGTTCACCCACCCACCGTATTTTTCAGGTGCAGCCTCCAGCGACTTTTTCCTGTTTTCAGATCCCGAGTGAATGCTTGCTGGAAAGAAATTTAGGTCCAATGATGAAGTAATCGCTGAAACTGAGCCCTTTTTTGAAGAGAAAGAGAAACCGTACTATAAAAGAGGTATCGAAAAGTTGGAAAATCGCTATACTCGTTGTATCGCCCTCAAAGGCAACTATGTTGAATAATAAAGTCGAGTTTTGTCACACTTTTGTAGTATCACTCATCCTACGGACATATTGAATGACCAAGTATCGTGTATTTCACGTTCCTTATGATAGAATATAAATGCAATCTCACATAGACAGAAGGCTCATGATTGTAAATTGCACATAAGGAGCATAATTGTAAGGGGCATAATTTCAAGAAACGATACAAAAAGAAAGAATTTCTATCGTGTTATAACGATCATTACCAAATATGATGGATATAGATTGGAAACGATAGCATTCGTATCCGTTCCAAGATATCCAAACGATAAACACGATAAAAACACGACAGAATAACATACAACTTGAATAATTTCTTATAGTTTCCCATCAGATTTTTTTATCACGGAGGCTAACGTAATCTGTCGATGCATCGCATAATCTCCGTGAAGATGAACGTATTCTTTGTTAACGGCAGAAGTGACTATCGAAATCACTAAAGACGATGAAAAATTGTGAACAAATCATTTTCAGCGTTCAATTCTATTGAAGTGTAGTACTCTAAGGATAGAATAAGGTCAATTCTCTTGATACAACTCCTGAACAGACTAAATGAAAGACAGTGATGGCTTGGACATATACCTCTAGTCAGCTACCATCGTCCCTTGAGAATGCCCAATAGAATTTCTGAACTCCGATGGTTTGGCTCATGCCATCTGAGATATGCCAAGGTATGAATGTTCAGCACTAGGTTTCTCACCCTCTATGACGATGAGAGAATGGAGATGGCATGTGCCTGTATTGTAGCCTCTGTATTGCATGGAGCGAATTGTGATAAACCTTGTAATGTTATATTCGATTCCATGGAAGGTATCCCAAACATATGTACAATGGAAAGTTGATAATATGAACAATTAGTGCAGTATAAAGAGTAAAAGAACATTCATCAAATCTTTATTTTATCGATGTTATATACAAATCTAATTATAATTCTGACTGTTGATGATGATTGCAAAGTACAGTAGTGAGAATACAGTGTAATGACACTGGGGTCTGGGAAATTTAGAATAATTCAAAGTTATTCGAAGAAGGTCCGAGACTTGTCAAGTAGTAATGGATTTTGAATTCCTCTTAATCCCTAGAAATTTTGTTGATTGGAAATTTAAGATTCTTTGGGATTCTTCGAAATCATTCTAAACCTTCCCGCATACCTCTTAATTTCATTTATTTGAATTTCAAAGCTTTTCCTAAATTCTTCTGGATCTCAATGAATTCTTCCAAATTTATTTGGATCTTCGTAAATCTCCCTTAGAATTTCATTTATCTAGATTTCAAAGCTTCCTCAGAATCTGTCTGAATCTCTCAGACTCTTTCATTTATTCAGATTTAAACTGGGTTTCCAAAATTTCTCTAAATCTCTTCGACTCCGTCCGGAACTTCGTGAATTTTTCTGGAATTTTGGACCGCGGATGTTACTCCATGGCCTTCTTTTTGATTTTCTCTCAGTTTCCCTAAATTCGTCTGAATCGCCCTGAAAAGTTCACACCAAGAAAGAAAATGGTACATTAATAGTAACAATTTAGAAAGGACTCAACTAATAATAATGGTTTCACTCACTATTTCATCGTGAACGTAACTAACCCAAATAGTGATTTGGACAATCAATATTGTTATTTGGACTATGAAGTATACTGAGAAAAAGGATCTTCTAGATATTACAACATTTTGCACTAAAGTAGTAGCATAAGTGACATAGTATAATTTCTACAAAACAGTGTAGTAAAAATTAATGCTTAATTATTTGAAAAATCATTTAATTTGGTACAACTTCTCATCATAAAGCTTGAATTTTTACTACACTGTGTTGTAAAAATTATACCACGTCACTTATGCTGCTACTTTAGTACAAAATGTAGTAATATTTAAAACCAAATTTCTCTCCGTGTAGTAAAATTTATCATTAGCCATAGTTGAGCCTTTCCCAACTATTCCAATGGCAATTTCGACTATTTTTTTCTCTGGGTGCAATGCACAATTTTATTCAATTTACCTGTCTTTGAATTTTTCTGAATACTCCCAAATTTCTCCGAAGCTTGAATTTCCAGAGAAATTCAGATAGGTTTTTTCACCAAGGCATGGTCGTGAAAACTTGTGTGTCGTAATGAATCCAAATTGAGCTGATACTAAGCCTCATTTGGAGAGATCATTCAATAAGTCAAATAAACGACAGTGAGCCAGTATTGATGGGCATTGGCTGATTGCAGAATCGATAATCAACCTATTCATTACGGAAAACCTGTTCATC
Organism: Gonatopus flavifemur; assembly: GCA_018340375.1. NCBI lineage: Eukaryota > Metazoa > Arthropoda > Insecta > Hymenoptera > Dryinidae > Gonatopus > Gonatopus flavifemur. The sequence continues at coordinate 22,010,794 of JAFFJZ010000007.1, forward strand.
CTATCGCGTCAAGGTTGCGCGAGAAGGGAGGAAAAATTGAAAGAATCATTTACCAGGTACACGATGATCCAATAAACAGGTTTATAGAATTTTTCCCGAGCACCTTAAGATATCTTGACGGCATCTAAGAAGTTTCTGATGGAATATCACAAGATGTCTCTCAGATTGCTTCAAGATAAACGATGAAAAAATGTTCTCATCATGACCATTCAAAATATCGTCAAAAAAATACCTGTTGTTGGTATAATAAATCGGATTGGCATGAAGAAGATATGTTCTTGTGTTTTGACCTGGAGATATCGTTGCGTGGAACCACATGTATGCTAACCTTCTTTCCTTGAGCATATTGTGTATGGCCATGATAACGAGACTGGAATGTGATGATGACAATATTTTTTTTTCGTGTATCTTGAAAAATGATTCAACAGAGAAGGCAAAAACTGTTCATTGAAAATGGATTGGTTCTACCGAATTTCTCAGAAACTTTAAACCAAGTGGGAAAACTTATTTCTCGTACAAAAATCCAATAGAATCGCGTTAAAAGTTTGACGCAGAATTTCTTGAGCAAAAACTGGTGATCAATCATCACAACAGAATTTTGGATAATGCTTTATACTTTACATCATTCATATTCAAAATAAATCGAATCGATTCCAAATACAAAGCTGCTTACCGTAAAAACCCGTGGATAATACTTGTAGAAATTCGATAAAGTCTCTTTACGTGGAATTTTCTGTATAAGATTTTTCATCGAATTTCAACAAGTCATGGAGGATTCGCCAAAGCTTTTGGAATTCCATGAAAAACGAATAATACCACAAAACTTTTAACAAAACATTCACAAAAATCATTGTTTCTAAAATTCAATGAAGGACTTTCTAGAAATTTTTTTACACGGGGTGTTCCTCAAAAAAGTAAAAATAATGCTCATGATCACCTTTCAACGAGGATTTTAATTAGTTTAATATTATACACTGATTAATTATCAAATCCCCATCACAAGCGTCTCATAATTGAACTGTTCATACAAATCCACTTCAACATCGGATTGAAGTTTTGAGAATTTCAATAAACAATATGATGAACACTGAATGAGAAGCATATTCTATTCATTTAATTGCTTCAGACATCCCTTGATAATCCAAGCAGCGATGTGTAAAGCTTGCTAGAAGGCACTCCGTTGAAATGATTAGTTTTTTCAATTTACTATGAATCAATTTGCATCTCTCGCTCTGTAAGATTCAGAACAGCAATTCAATCATCGTTTATCGAAAACAATGATATTAATGTAGATATCATGTGACGATACATTTAGAAGATTGACGTAAAAATAACACTCGTTAATGAAATTGACACTCAAACTTATAAAGTTAAATTATTTGAATTCCATTGAATTTATTTATCCGTATCAGCGCTCAATACTTTATACACAAATTTATTTGGATACGGATGTAAAAATGAGGAGAATGAAAAAAAAACACCAACAGAGAGTGAGAAAAAGAGAGAGGAAGGGAGAAAGAGAATCGGAAGGTTAATCGGGCTTGTCTTTGTCAGTGGAAGGACACAATATAACAGCTTTCAGCGTATTTTCTCTTCTTTCTCTATTTTTTTTCTTTTCCCTTTTTTCATGAAGCACAACCGTCTCTTGGAGGAGGGTTATTACCTCGTGATTCCCTTGGGAAGAACTAAAAACTCCATCTTTCTAAGAGAGATTCTCTTCTCACGCTTTCCTTTTTCTCCATACTGATTCTTTCTCTTCATCGATTCGGTGTCTCTTTCTGTTCCGATCCACTGTACCATTTTCCTTCTTCCAAAAACCCAAGTTGTAGAAAAGCTGAGCCCGAAAGGGGTTGACAACGCCAGCAGCGATCTAGAATACAGACACACGAAGATTTTTCCCAGATTTTGTGTATTTCACTTGTTCCACTCTTCTTGGAAGTCTCAAAGTGACAAGGCTGGTGAGAAGGGATGTAGAGAATAGACTTTGAAATAGTTTCCCCGCAAGGATGGATATGTTGTTTCAAACGTGTGCACATGCATAATTTCATGTATGATGTTTGTGAATTCCGTTCCCGTTTCGTCATTTGGTTAAGCGATAACGTGATATATCGAAAACAAAACCACTCGATTTCAAAATACTACAATGAATAAATGCATTTTTATAATTTATCAACATTAAGGAGGGAAATACATGTAAACGTACTGTTTTTTGAGAATTTATTCGGAAAAATTGGCTGAGGATCCATCAATGAAATAACGCACATCTTAAAAAAAAACGTTTCAAACTATCTCTATAATTTTTTTGAGACAAAAATATTTCAAAATGGCGGAGCTACAGCTGCTGGAAGTTGGTCCCTTATTTTTGCGCCGTGCACACTGAGAGAAGTGGAATGTAATGATTACCATGTGCAAATAGTAATTAGGGGACAAACTTCGCGGATTTGGTTTCGGATACTATAGAGAATCGTAGCAATGTTCATGCACATGGGAGTGGTTACCATTTACATGAAGATGCATACCAAATAACCTGATTCTGTCATTCAACTATTATTTTCGCATGGTAATGGTTACAGTTCACTTTTCTCAGTGAAGCCTACAGGCCTCAATTTTTTTCTGAAATCTAAAAATCAAAATTCTATCGTTAGAATATGTGAAAACGCACAACTTGACGGAGTCAAAACAAATGAAAATGAAAAATTGAGAATTCAGAAGCGTTTTGAAAAAAATACACTTTTGTTTTCAATCTAAAAATTGAAAAAAGCAATGTAAATGAATTTTATTTCTTGTTTTTCTCTCCGTCAAGTTGTGCGTTTTGATATACTCTAACGATAGAATTTCGGTTTTTTGATTTTAGATAAAAATTGAGACCTGTAGACTGCACGGTGCAAAAACGAGGTACCAACTTGTAGCTCTGCCATTTTGAAATATTTTTGTCTCAAAAAAACTGTAGAAATAGTTTTGAACGTATATTTTGAGGTGTGTTTAATTTCATTATTTTATCTTTAACCAATGAATTGTCATAAATTCTGAAAAAAAAGGTGCATTGGCTTGTATTTTCCCCCTTAATATGTTTCAGATTCCCCTGTCGCTTCAAGTTTTGTATATCAATTTTGTATACCACTGATGCCTCGAGGAATATGAAAGACCCAGTTTCATAAATCGACATTTTAGATCAAGATGTATAAATACACACACGTTTTCTTATATCTTTTAAACTTATTTCTTGAATCAATGCAATTCTCTATACATAGAATTCTTTCCTTCTTCTATAAACATCTGCATATTCGTCTCAGTTGCCATCAATGGAAATTAGTCGGTATAAAATAAATAAGCCAAATTAGCCTAGTCGCCATTCCTCTTTTTGTCACTCCAGTTCCCATTAAAAGTCTATACATAAGTATCGCGTGCATATATACATCCCTATCTCCCTTGTTTTGAGTGTTTCCCTGATACCAGTAGACGAATGGTTGAATATATTTCGTCACGCGATCTTACCTCGCTATACTATAAAACTCCACGACCATTTCGTCCACTCTACGCTTGATTCTAACATCTCTACTCCTTTTCCTTTCTCTTCCTCTTCTTCCCACCTTTATATATATGTATGCATCTTCATTATAAAACGATGATAAAGATTATTAACTATCGAATTGAAATAGCTACACTCCAAGATTATTGAACACTTTATCACAGTACATGGTCGGATGCATCTTTTTGATGTACCGAAGAAAATCCAAGATTTCTCTTTACTTATCCACTTTTCCAATAATTGAAAGGAGAGAGTCCGGGTCCGACAGCTGTAGTAGAAAGCGATGGATTCTCTCAAAGGAGATTCGAAAAAGAGTTGAATTTTTCAATTCTGTTGAAAGTAACAGGAAGATGATTAATCTTATCGATCACAACAATTCATGTCTTGAATACATCTCAAGACATGTTTGAGAGGTATTATGCAATGTTAAAAGGTGTCTTATAGATGTCTAAAACCGTTCTCTAAGATCTAAAATTATTTTCTTTGAGCAAGTTATCTTTTAGATGTATTATAGATATCTTTCAAAAATGGGAATTGCTTTAGACGTCTGAAATATAGCTTCTGGTTTTGTATGAGATATTTGAAACTTGTCTTAAGATATCTTGAAAATATCCCTGGTGAGAATATCAAATTGCCAGTGAAGAGTTCTCTCAAGAAATGTTTTTAAAAAGCGTCAGAAGAATAAAATAGAAGGGATGGGAAGGTATTGGAAACATTTTGAACGACCCTTTGACGATCTCAAAGCGTACGTGTCAGTGTTCCATCGTGGACGGGAAAAATAATTCAGCTGCAGCGATTGAGTGGCTAGGACGGACACGGGCAGTCATGAAATTAGCTCCTGCATTCAACTTTTAGCTGTTGAAGCAAAAAGGTTTGCATTGGTAGCTAATTTATTTTGCTATAGCCACTAAAATTTAGCTGCAAGAGCTGATTTAATGATTTTCCGTGTCCGTGATACACTGTAAAAAAAAAACTGGAAATTTAGTGTGCAACTGGACTGGAAATTTCCAGTGCTAGTACTGGAATATGGATATTCCAGTACATGTACAGAGATTTTGTTGTTACGTTACTGAAAATTTACCAAGCATAACTGAAAATTCAGTCATTGTACTGGAATTTTCAAGTTTGAGATGATGTACTGAAATTTTGCCATGATTTCGCGAAAATTTTACCGGCTCGTACTACAATTTTATAGTTCTTGTGCACCAAAAAAAAATATTCCCTCAAAAAGGACTTGAGAAAAAATTTGGAATTTAGAAAAAATACCTAATCGTTGGTATACTGGAATTATACAGGTTTTTAACTGCAATTCTCAGGTTTTGTGATGGAATTTTCCAGTTACTATGCAATTGAATTATACAGGTTTTGAACTGCAATTTTCAGGTCGTGTGATGGAATTTTCCAGTTGCTATGCAACGGAATTTAATCACTGTTGCACTGAAATTTTCCACTTCTATTGGACTTCGTCATTTCTGGCAGGAAAAATTTCAAGTCTTTATATTAAAAATTTCCTGATTGAGATTTTGAATAATAATTGTAATTGTAGCCAATGAAATTGATATATGAGGTTTTTCCAAGACTTATCCTCTTGTGTTCTAGATATGAAGCATATGTAGTAACCCAAGCTGGCCTTCCAACATGTCGCGCTATAGCTCATCGGTTAGGTCTTAGGTTTCAGTTGGTAGGCAGGTAGAAAAGTGTGGGTTCAAATCCTGTTAGGTAGACATGAGTTTCTGTCCATCCAAATGAACGATCAAAAGTTTCTCAATCATCTTGGAACACAAGGACCCTGCAAAATTACTTTGCGTGAGCAATTTTTTTTCAATTTTCATGGATATTTTCAGCATTAATTTTCCAGTACATGTCCTGGAAAAGTCCAGCTCGTGTACTGAAAAATTCCAGTACCGAGGCTCAGAAAATTTCCAGTTTTGATGCGGGAATTCCATAACGTTTGCACTGAATTTTTGCAGTACAAATGTGCTGAAATTTTCCGGTACATGTACAGGTTAATGACTTCCAGTACATGTACTGGAATTTTCCGGTGAAATTTTTTTACAGTGTAGCCACTCGGCCACTGCAGCTAAATTATTTTTTTTCCTGAATATATACTATATATACTTGGGTGCGTATCCGGGTTTTGCGGCGATTCTTCATCCACGTCAATCCGGAACCTATGTGAGTTTTAGTACTCAATATCGGTCAAAATTTTGGATGAAACCCGGACGAAGAATCACATGAAATCTGGATACACTCATGAACGGAAAATTATTTTCAAAAATTTCCCCATATATAAGCCGAATAAAACCGGATGGAATGTCGATTGTCAGTTGGGAAAAGTTTCACGAACTAATTTCTGCACGATTTCCGGATGAACCTAGATACACGTCCATTTCATGCCTAGCAGTTATTGAGTCTTCAAAAACCTTGGAAACAGAAATCTCCTCTCATATAAAACCCTGATAAACCCATGCACGGAGGAAAATAATGTAGTAAAATGGTATTATTTCGTCAAATGTCGTCACAATTGTCTGACGGTCTCAGAGGCTTTCTTACCGAATGTAGTAAAAATTATTGCAGTTGTAATGTTTTAATCCACAATTTGAGGAGTACTTCTCAAGAGATGAGACCTAATAGTATCAATTCACTGGAAAATGTTGTAATTTTTATTGTATTATTTTTCTCAGTTCGGTTTCTATCTATCTGGTCTTTTCACCAGGTTGATTTCATGATAAGGTAAAATTTCCACGTGTTCTCATTCAGAGAACAATAATTGTCAAAGAACTTTGCAAAAATATCAGCGTACTTGATTTTGAGCACTGGGAACGTTGTACATAGGTTAATTTCTAATTACGAATCATAAAACTTTTTAGAAATGGAAATATTTTTTCTACCTGTTTGAGGGGTTATATCCACCTTATTCTCTAAACAAAAAGCTGTTTTTAATCATTTTTTTTTAGCATTCCTTTATGACAATCATAAACAACCAATACACCAATCGATTGAGCACCTCTTCAAGAGTAAGAAAAACTTTTTTGATTGAAGATTTTTTGCAAAATGGTGGCTGTAAGAGCGTTTTGCTGGAAACTATGGTTTGCAATCGGCAAGCAGCAGAACTCGAAGAGTTTCCATTCGATCAACTTGGAAATTGAACTGTCACTTCATTGTGTGATCATCTAGTTAAGTACACACGATCATAAAATTAAGAATTTTTTTCTCAAACTGGCCAGACCTTGAACAAAACATTCGAATTTTCGAAAAAAAAATCGACTTTGATTATTCATAAAAAAAAATGCTGTCGACCAATCGTAGAAATCGTGTGTACTTCACTAGATAATCACACGATGAAGTTACAGTTCAATTTTCAAGTCGATCGGATGAAAACTCTTCGAGTTCTGCTGCTTGCCGATTTCAAACTATAGTTTCTAGCAAAACTCTCCTACAGCCACCATTTTGCAAAAAATGTTCAATAAAAAAAGGTTTTCCTACTCCTGAAGAGCTGCTCAATCGATTGATGTATTGGTTGTTCATGATTATCATAAAAGAATGCTCAAAAAAACTTATTGAAAAAAGCTTTTTTTTCTTCAGAGAATAAGGCGGATATAACACCTTGAAAATTCCTACGAAAGAAAAAATGAATCAGCTGTGAAGAAGACAGCCATTTTTCAGCTCCTATAACTGAATTTCCGCTGCTGCAATAAAATTTTGTAGCCTTATGAGAGAAAGTGTTGCTAATGTTGTTGAGAAATCAGCAGTTCTGTGGGTGCTAAGTGATGAAATATAATCCAAATTCAAATATCCCGCCATGTTTTGTTATAGAGGGCACTGATTCATGTGTTCATGGTTTGAATTTAGTTGTTACAAATGTATTCAATTCTCTATGATGTTCACTTGTATCGAACGCTATTATTAATTCATAACAACTTCATCTTGTGACTTCATATCTGGGACATGTATTACTTTATATACGTACAATTTTGTTTCACATATTAAAAGATGTAATCACAATATTCTCGTTGAATAATTAAATAATTATTAAATATTATTCCACTGCCTGGATTATCTTCTGACACTAAGATATGTAGTTGTAATAACTGAAGTGTAGCTGATACAGCTAAAAATTCGCACGACAGATCGATTGTTGTAGTTATCAAAATGGTGTCCGCATTTTTATTCTCCATAGCTTGAAATATTCTAATCCTCCATACTAGTATGACTAATCATAAATATTGAAAATAAAATTATTTATTATAAAAATAGATAATATCCTTGAATGATCATCTTGCATTCCTTCTTTACAAAAAATACATCCAATTTTCAATAGATTTCTCTAATATATACATATTGAAAAATTAAAATATGTTGCTTCATATATTTTAAGTTAAAATTGGTCATTTTCAAATTTGTAGGAGGAAATCTACCAAAATATGTCAGAATAATCGTGAAAGCTTGTTACACAGTAAAAAATTGGCAGTGTTAGAAAAAATTCACACCAAATGAGTAGTGTTTCTCCAACACCGATTTTGGGGTGGACTTGTATAGAATCCACGTTGTGTCAATTCTGTGTTAATTCTGACACCGTTTTGAGACCGCTTTTTTTACAGTATACGATTGATTCTTCTGTGTAAAAGGTCTGACTAAAATATGGTGGCATCCTATAGGATGAAAACTTAACTGACATTCAGTCTTTCTCATCGTGTCGGCATTCATTTTCAGTGCTCACTCTTAGTTAAAATATCGCTAATTTTGGTTGCATCTTGAAATGAGCTGATATTCAGGGTGAAAGTACGTTTCACATTTTACTATGTTTTCAAAATATTAATCGAGTTCTGCGTTTTCCTGGGAGTATTGTTAGATTTATCGGAGAATACAAAATCTAAAATGCATGTTACTTTCTCCAAGGAGAATTGAAAAGTGTTCAAACTATTCGTACGAAGAGTCGAATAGCAGCCATAACCAGTAAAGCGTTCTGTAAAGGACGCTTTCAACATCCTTCAGGACGCTTCTGCGGTGTCTCACGCACGTCTCCATTTTCACCAGGAATGTGCGGCTATGTGAAATTCGATTGAATACAGTCCTTGTCGGGAATACTGCAGTCTTTCCCACGGGTGAAAGAAGTTAGAAATGTATACTGAGAGAAAAAAAGCATGAATATCACAATCTTTATCAACAGATTTGAAACATAGCGAATAGTAGAAGATAATTGCTCAACATTAGGTCATTGAATTACTATTTGAATAGGAATTATTTTCGTTCAAATATAAATTCATTGAACCAATGTTGAGCGATTATTTCCTATTATCCGCGATGTCTTCAATCTGCTAATAAAGATTGTCATTTTTACGCTTCTTTTTTCCTCAGCGCGTGCAAATTACAAGTGTAAAGAAAAACATTCTGATAGAATACGGAACGATCAATACTATATTGTTCAAGATTTGCTATCAAATGGTGATGTAATGTTCACCACAAGGGAAAAAATTGGTTGTAATAACTATTTATTGACTTATAAGCGCATATGCACAAAGATGAATTTAATTAGAAAGATTATTATTTGATTCGTTGATTGGAACTATTCGGAAGAGTCAGACAAAGGTTTATAATATGAGTTGTAATCATCGCCAGCTGTGATGGTAAAAATTCAGATTATTTTGTACAGAAAGTACGATAAGCGTTCATAAAAAAGTCTCAGCAAGCTTTAATTCCTACCCTTTGCGAACGTTTTATAAACTCAATTGGACATTGAAAACCATTTCTCAACCCCATTTTTGTGAAAAAGTTTTGGACGCACGCTTTTCTGTGCGTCACGGATTCGATAATCCTTGATATACACTTTGGAACACCAAATTACGTTTTCCAAAAGTTTAATATTCTTCCAATTGATTATGCAAGTACTTTTCTTGCACCCAGCTGCACGCTTCACTTCTACCAAGGTTCATGTAAGATTTATATTATAATCATGACCTTGCTTTTCATGTAATCTTTACAAGACCATGTTTTCCGTGAACTTTTCCACGAATCAGTTGAAAAAAACATCTCTGTTTCTTTCTCAACACAGGTTCCAATGTATTGCATAGGGATTAAATACGTTCGGAGAATTTGCTCAAATACGAGGATGATGATATCTCTAACGAATTTTATTCAAACGTTTTTTTTCTCCTAGAGTAATTTAGATACTGTCTTTCTCTCACGTTACCTATAGTTTTCTTGCTTCCTTTTCACTTCTGAAACGTACATCCACGTCTCTTTTTGTCTTTGCCCTCTTCGATTCACCCTATCCTAATTTTCCCGCCGTTGCGCGCCTCATTCGATTGTGCCTTCCTGCCATTATCCTTCGTAATTCGCTGTTCTGCTTCGGCAATTCATCGGAACGACGATTGTGTTATCCTCTTTCTACGTCACTTCCATCATTAGTGTTATATATATATATGTATTCATTAGCGAGAACTAGCAAGGGAAAAATCACTTCCGATAATCCCGTATCGACATAATACTGCGATGATGTGAATTCCTAAGTTAATTTCAAATAAAAAAATAACTCAGAAGAATGGACTGTTGACAATTCATTGGAATTCCACGTATTTCCATTGGTTCAATATCTATAGCGTCTTGTGAACGAGAATAAAACAAATTCACATGGAACTGAAATTTGAATTTTTTGTTCCTCATAGTGCATGGAAAAAAAAGTAGTCAACTTTACCAGAACTGGGGTTCATTTTACCTAAGACAGCCATAAAATACGGGATTATCAAACTGAATAGTAACTCTTGCCACTTCAGCCAAGTTGGTTATTTGTTTAAGAGTTACCACACATATTTGTGAATGAGGTTCCTGTTTAATGCTTTCTTAATTCTCTGTTCAAGATGAAGTGTATAAAAATATCTAGTAAAATTCATCAATGCCTCTTATATACAATGTTCAAAAAGTATTTAATAAAAAAAAATATGTATATTGAATTAAAAAAAAATTGTAATATTGGAGAATTAAAAATCATTTCACTAATTTACCCCAAAATTTCTGATGATGCTGATCAGCATCATCATTGAATTGGGAAGTAAATTTTGCGCTGACGGGGATTCGAAACTACCTACCTTCCCACCCACCTACCTACGCGACTAAAGCCTAACCTGCTACCGTTTGAGCTACACTATGATACAGTAACGAGGCATCATAGAACTGAAACATAATGATCAACAACACGTGGTCAGAAGTCAGGGCCGGACGTTGAGAATAAATATGGTCCATATTAATTTATTATATTTTCATGAATATTGATTGATTTGGATAGTGATTTCATTGAACGCTGTATCGCTTTTAATACTGGAATTTTTTTTTTTTCATAATTGAATTGAATGGTTTCAAATATTTTGGTTTTCATATTTCTTATACATCTCATATGGGTAATATTACTACATACTTTAAAATTCATATAAATTACTTCAATCCATCGACTCACCCGTATAAAAGTTTCCCCTGTTCATTTCTACAAACTTGCAAAATTTGCATATTGTTTTTTCATGTTTTGAGAAAAGAATAGGGAGAAGGATAAGGAAATTTTGCGAGGACGAGAAAAACTTCCCTAAGGAGCATCCAGATGGCAAAAGTTTCAAAAAATAGATCTCATTGGATTCTTTCGGAACCACAAAATGAATCACTAAAATGTTAGCAGAATGGAGTTTTTGGACAATTCAAATCGCCTTTTGCCATACTATATATTGTATTGTGAAACCGTCATTAGGTCTGAAGAATGTTTCATCTAATGGTATCTATAAAATATATGGGGCATTCCATACCAAATCGGCCACTTTTTTAGGTCACCCTCTCCGATCTTTTTGAAAATTTTTGATGTTTTTGAGACTGATGAGAAACGCTTTCATGAATTTTCTCAATTTTTTTTGACCACCCGTTTCCGAGATATCGATTATTTTCGAAATTCGAGGTTTTTTTTTCAAATGCTCATAACTTCGCGAAAAATACACCAATCGAGCTGGTTTCTCTTTGAATTTTCGTTTTTAACTGTACTTTCAAGAAAAAAATACGTTTTTATTATTCATCAATTCCTTCATTGTGTATTGTGAGATTTAAGCAAAAAAATCGTTTTCTCGGAATGTATGCCCACTTTCTTTTTGTTTGAAAAAATTCTCAAAAAAACTTGGATGAATTTGGAAAATTTTGAGACCCATCCCATCGTGGGCAAACGTTTCGTTCTATTCTTTTTCTTAATTCGGAAAAATGTTTTTTCTCAAATTCAATGGTTTAACTCTATTTTTCTTTAGAGTATACCTGGATATGTGTTTTTTCTCCTATAAAAGGAAAATTGTAACCGATATTCTTAATAATTTACCATTTTTTCATCGATTTATTATTCTGTAATTTTATAAGTTGCAGTTTTTCCGTGACATTAAAATAATTTCACTGTTTCAGATTTATCATAAGTTTTGTCTGCACGGTGGATTGAATTTCACCCACATCTAGTTACATATTCTTAAGTTGACATTCAAGTAACTTGTAAAGATTCCAACCGTTGAAGACGCGTTCACGATGTTTGACCGTTCCTCATTGAAACCGTAATTAGTTTCCGTTGCATCTAGCTCGTGGGATCCAAGGTTCAAGAGGAGGAAACGCGGGTTACAGATTATCAAAAATAAAGATATCGTGTATTTGGAGGGAACATTGATATTTATTCTGAATAAAACACGAGTTAATATTGACGAGAAGAAGTCTCATTATATTTCCAATGCTTATAATTAATTACTGATTAAAGACACGTGGGTTGGATCCAATCAGATTTACAAACCTTGAGAGGCCCAAGACGAGTTACAAGCAATTCGTATATCGTGGGCAGCCTCTGCAAGAAAAATGATGAAAAGTATCTTCGATGAGTACAATCAAAATCTTCGATCGTATCATCTGTTTTTATTAGTGTAAGAAACTCTAGATTAATTCTCTAATTTGATAATGAATATCAATGGTTATGAACAAAGATCTGAAGCCTCCTAGTGCTTGAATACTCACGTAAAAGTGTTTACCTTTAGGAGCGGGGAAGTGATGGCACGCTCTCCAAGCACCCCTATCTATACAAAGACGAACATAATTCTCGCATCGAGAAGTGACGCGAAACACAATCTCAACTAGCGGTTTGTGCACGTACCAACATTTCAGTTAGTACCATCGCTGTCACTGTCACTTTATGGTGAGGTCTAAGGTGCGAACGGAACCCCTCGCAATTCGAACGACGGAGCGTAAGTACAAAGAGACAGACTACTACGTGTATAGAAGAGTTCCGCGCGACCCAACGGCTGGCGCCACTATTACCTCGTCACACATTCTTACGTATCGTTCACCGACGGATGTTGTGGAAGTACGCAATATTTACATGCTGTCAACAGACAGCTTTCCAATTAGTAACTTGTCACGTCAAACGTCAGAAAGAATAAGAAATGCTTATTACTTTGGGGTTTGAGAACGGATGAATTTATTATTATCAATATCATTTATTATCCTTTCTTAGGTTATAAAGATATCTCATAAGTAGTTCTTAGTCAATTTTTTGAATTAATTCATTGAATGGGGAGAAAAACTTCGAAAAGTAGTAAATTCTAAGAGGCAAAGTGTTTGAAAAAGATTTGTAGCAGCTGAATAGACTGATATGAAAATTTTTATTGGTCAAATTGAACCGAAAAATATACCTCGAAAACAAATTGTGAATAAATATCAATGTTCCCTCCAAATACACGATATCTTTATTTTTGATAATCTGTAACCCGCGTTTCCTCCTCTTGAACCTTGGATCCCACGAGCTAGATGCAACGGAAACTAATTACGGTTTCAATGAGGAACGGTCAAACATCGTGAACGCGTCTTCAACGGTTTGAATCGTTACAAGTCACTTGAATGCCAACTTAAGAATATGTAACTAGATGTGGGTGAAATTCAATCCACCGTGCAGACAAAACTTATGATGAATCTGAAACAGTGAAATTATTTTAATGTCACGGAAAAACTTCAACTTATGAAATTACAGAATAATAAATCGATGAAAAAATGGTAAATTATTAAGAATATCGGTTACAATTTTCCTTCGATAGGAGAAAAAACACATATCCAGGTATACTCTAAAGAAAAATAGAGTTAAACCATTGAATTTGAGAAAAAACATTTTTCCGAATTAAGAAAAAGAATAGAACGAAACGTTTGCCCACGATGGGATGGGTCTCAAAATTTTCCAAATTCATCCAAGTTTTTTTGAGAATTTTTTCAAAAAAATCGAAGTGGGCATACATTCCGAGAAAACGATTGTTTTGCTTAAATCTTACAATACACAATGAAGGAATTGATGAATAATAAAAACGTATTTTCTTCTTGAAAGTACAGTTAAAAACGAAAATTTAAAGATAAAACCAGCCCGATTGGTGTATTTTTCGTGAACTTATGAGCATTTGAAAAAAAAAACCTCGAATTTCGAAAAAAATCGATATCTCGGAAACGGGTGGTCAAAAAAAATTGAGAAAATTCATGCAAGCGTTTCTCATCAGTCTCAAAAACATCAAAAATTTTCAAAAAGATCGGAGAGGGTGACCTAAAAAAGTGGCCGATTTGGTATTGAATGCCCCATATATTTAGGTCAATGGAATTTAACTTTGACGAATGAAATGATTTTTCACTCTCTGAAAGACTCTATGCGTCCAAGAATCATTTTCTTCATTGGAATGATATCTAATCAATTCAAAAAATATTTTTTGATCGAACAAAGATCGAATGTGATTAACCGTGTGGCTGTATTCGACTGTCATTTTCGGTTGTATTACGCGAGGTTTGATTTTATATTTCGATTCGTGGATATGGAACAAACGATTGGTAGTGTATACATAAGCATGAAATGTTCTCTACTACAATACAAAATATAAATATATCACCAACTACACTATTTGAAATAATATGATGTTCAAGTGAAACTTACACTGAACAAGATGTATTCAGTGTACAAGAGTTGAGTAGTAAGAAATACTATAGACTTCAGAACTACAGTTCTTGTAAAATTCACTTTCTTCGAAGTTATCCGTGACAAAACAATGTTTACTAAACACCGATTATTCCCGTAACTATACAGATCTATTAAATATATATGGCGAGATAAATGAATTGAGATACTGTCAATATTTTTCATTGCAATAATATTCATATTATTTAATAATCATTCAACATAATTCTATAAAAATATGGTAAGAAATCAGATACTTAAAAATCAAAATAAAATGATAGTAAAAGAAATATCATTTAAATGAGAATAAATTGAATGTAATAGAAATAAAATTCAAACCCCCCATATTACCAATTCCTCCTTCATGATGATTTGATTATCAAATGAAATTATTTTGTTTCATTTTTATTCAATTTTCTTTCTTTAATTCCCTACTGTCACTTAATTTTTTCACTCTCATTTTACTTCATTTTACTTCTGTTGCATTTGTTTCACTGTGTTGTACTTATATTTTATTGCCTCATTCTAATTCCATTCTTTATTCAGAAAATTTAATTCTCCGTAATTCTTTCAAATCTTCCATTATTTCTCCATTGTTCCCCTGACAAAAGAGGAAATTACTTGCTTATGAATCGGATAAAAAGATCGATTTCCGTGAAAATCGACTGAACGAAAATCGATACAAAGAATCGAGAAATCGGTGGGAAAAATCAGTTTTGTGCACATCGAATCGGAATTGTCCATCCCTACTCAGTAATGATAGCAAGGAATGCGACTGCCGTATACTGAAAAAAAAATTCCTCCCAACCAAATAAATAGTTCATTTGCCCTCTCTCCATAAAATATTTCTTAGGAATGATAAAATATTCCATCGAATCAAATAATGGAATGCTTCCCCCAAATAAATTGGTCTTCTAAATAAATAATTCATTCGCCACAAGTAATCAGATTTTGCATTTAATTGAATATTGTATTTCTACGAATAAATGTTTTATGGAGAGAGGACAAATAAATATTTTTTCCAGTGTAGCAAAAATTACATTATTTGGCTATCCGGATATCAACCATAAAACCGGTGCAGTCATAGCTACGATTTCTTATCGTGGTAGCTAATGAACAGCTATAGCAGCAATTATTCTAGCTATAGCAGTGGTGGAACAAGGGAGCTGAAAAAGTGAGTAGCTGCTACAGCTATTCCCTTGTATTTTTGACCCCGTGCCTGTTTTTAATTGTTCCCATTGGCCAATTTCGAGCGTTCTAACAATCCGCTGAATCTCAATGAATTTCAATATTCTGGAGCATAAGAGTTGTTTCTAATCCATTGATTAGGATAAATGACATCCATCATTATACAAAAAAAAAGGGAATTCTGTTTGCAATTACTGAAATTTATAAATCAAGCCAAAAACGTTCGAAAATTGTGAAGAATCCCGAGAAAAGAATGATTTAGATCCACGTAGATCCAACCAAATTTTGCTAGATTTCGACAATTCCAGTTGGATTTCTGCAGATTTATATAAAAACAATTCCACGTTAATGAAATTCAATTCGCAAGCATCAAATGCCAGATAGTTTCCAAGTATAAAGTGTTTCCGGAAAAAAAATTATTCCATAGATATGAATAGATCTGAAGTGACTTGGAAAGCATTTATTTGCCAATTGTTTTTCAGATCTACGTAGATTTACTCCATCAGATCTAAATTAACTTTTCCCAGGATTGCAAAATACATTTGAAAATGGAATGATATTGGGAAACAAAATGATGGTACGTAGCATCGACATCGAATTCAAACGACAATTCACAAATACTATAAATCTTTGTCACAAGTTTCTAGCGCATTAATTGTTTTCTTGATTTGAATGGTTCCGCTTACTATGCAACGTTTTCGCTCTTTCATTCCTTTATATACTTATTCGCCGGTATGTGTTTCGTTTATGTACTCGAATAACTGAATATGTATCAGTTCAAACGCATATATATGTTGATACAGAACATCTTAGTCGACTGAATCAAGGGACAAGAGAGAATATGTAAGGCGGTGGAGAGTATCTGCGTGCGCACGTACACTCACAATTCGTTTTGCAAACAAGATGAGACAGGGTAACAATGATAAATTAGGCTGCCTGCCAAGAACAGCGTGGAACTCGACTTCGCCGAACACTTCTGAGCTTCTTAAACCGGCTTTTCGAGCTCGCTACGATGGCAGCGGTATCGTCAATTAGTTAACGTTTTGGTTGGTACGTAACACGTTGTGACACAGGAGCTAGATATGAATACCGTATTTTATACAATAATTCTCACCAATTTAGATCTCTATTTGGATATGAGATTTAAGGCTCAAAGTTTCTATTGGGGAATTACATCGATGGGTTAATTAACAATGTTCTTGTAGGGTTCGATGAAGAAGTCGGAATTATGATATTTTGACTAAATATGTGTGAATTGGTATTTCTACTTATCGCTGAATCAATAGACTCATCGTGTGAAGAGGGAGAAACTCTTGTTCGAGGAGTTGATTAATTAATACATCAGAATGATTTTTGTAACGTATTTGTTACTCAGAGATATTCTAAAGCAGAGAATAAAGTTCGCCCGTCCACTGTAAAAAATAATCGGAATTATTCTATGCGTAGTAACCGGAAAATTCCGATCATAGGATAGGAAATCAATTTCTGGTACATTTATATGAAATTTATCATGTGTTTAACTGAAAATTTCGGATTATATGGGACTTTTACGACCATTTTCCAGTAAATTTCCCGTTAAATCCGGAAAATTCCCAACGCGTGTTCATGTTAATTACTTCCGAACATTGATGTGAAGTTTTCCATAGAAAATTTTCGCAGTGTACAAATTCCTTTATGAAATTCAATGAGAATTCTATAAAACTATACCTCTATCTTCTTATATACCTACATATGGTGAAAGTTCTCATTGATTTATCAGTTCTATTTTCACTTTCGATACTGTGTGTCAAACTCATGTACGTCACCCCACGATTTTGTAATTTTTCAAATTCCTAAAACTCATTGTCGTTTCGACAAGTTGAGGCGAATGATCATCACTCGCAGGGTTACACCCTTCTTCGAGAAAAGTCTCTTCTACCACGAAATGTACCCATTACCTCGGGGTTGGTCGCTAGAGACTGGTTTACCCGAAAGCCATTCATCCCCTTGTCGCGTACCTCATCGCAGGATTTAAAAAATGCATGGGCTCAGGAAATAGAATTACTGCTTGTGAAACTGATAAAGTTTCCTGCTAGGAAGACCAGAGAGAAATAGAGAACTTATCTGAATTGAATATGTCAATGGGCACAATTCGCCTCTCCACCTCACGAGTGGGAACGTCTCATTTGATTAGGATTGACGGAGTTTTTCTTCTTTCGATGCTTCGAAGTTACTTTTAAAATGTCGTTGATCAATCGATTCCAGTACAAGTTTTCATCATCCGCTCGACCGATCGTTTCAATTTTTGGAGTTCTACTATTGATATTTCGTTTCGCAAGAACATAGGTACGAAGGATTACGAGAGAAAGCAAAAGCATGAAGAAAGAAGAGAGAAAGAGGAGAGACAGAACAAAAGCGAGCGAATGGCAAATAAAGAAGGGAGAAACAGAAGAGTATGAACGTGGTTAATTGGGTCCATAATACACAAGTACTTTCAGTTTGAAATCTAGCAAACCTGAACTTCATAACCTACACTGTAAAGAATGATTGTGGAATTTTCTCCCAAAAAATGGTGGCAGCAAAGTTCCTCCATGCATGGGGAATTTTTCACTTTGCCTTCATTTGTAGAGGATTCACCATCCAAAAAACAAAATAGTTCCTCCAAGTGATGGAAAAATCCCTCATTTTTTATGGAAAACCAATTCCCCCACGATGAGGTGACGAGACTCACCACTCATGTGGAAATGACCAGAGTTGACAAATGGCGCGGTACTGGCAAAGTTATATTTGCCAGACTTCGGCAGAAACAACTGTGCCTATTCAGAATCATTACCGCTTTCCAACTGGTGCCAAATTTTCGCCGGATTTTAGACGGTACTGGCTCACGTGGTCAGACGGTCTTGAGCCAGTATCGAATTATTAATGTTCGGAGAATACCCAGATCGTACAGAAACGGAACCCCGTCAGTACCGAATCAGAGTTGGTTGGATGGTGAAATGCGAAAAAAAGACGATACAACACCAATATCGATGCAACGTTGTTCTAATACGGAATAGATAGTGTGTAGGGATTTCACTGATCTTTCCAATAACACGGTGACTTTGATGAGAGAATACTGCGCCAGTATTGAGCCAGAGTTAGTATTAGCATTCAATATGTTCGATAGATGACAATGTGGCAGTATTGACAGGACTTTGGCTGACTATGAAATCGGTAGTCAACTAACGGTAGAATCACGATCTTGGTAATCCGGTTGTTGTAGTGAGCCGAAGTTTTGCCATAATCAGGCCAGAGTTGGTATGATCATTCAATATGTTTGAGAAATAGTAATGTTCCAGTATTGATGAGACTCTGACTGATTACGAAATTGGTAGTCGACTGACGTTAAATTCACGATTTTGGCAATTCGGCTGTTGTAGTGAGCCGAAATCGCGCCAGCATTGAGCCAGAGTTGTTATGATCATTCAATATGTTTGAAAGACGGCAATGTATCAGTATTGATAGGACTCTGACTGACTACGGAATCGGTGGTCAAACCACATTAAAATCACGATCTCAGCAACTTGGCTGTTGTAGTAAGCCGAAGTCGCGCCAGCATCCGGCCAGAGTTGGTATCATCATTCAATATGTCCGAGAGACAGCAATGTGCCAGCATCGGTAGGACTTTATTCCACTACGGAATCTATGATGAATTGTCTTCAACGGTCCCATCACAATGAATGGCACTTTGAGTGATTCGTCGCCAACTCGGAGATCGGCTGATGTGATAGAGACTCAGTTTCTCACTCGCAGGACCCGGGTTCAATCCTCACTCAGTGAACTTCCAAGAAATCACTTCCAAAGTGCCTTTCCCCTATGACAATAATAGGAACAATGAATTCTTCAGATTTTCAAAGTTCAAATTCAATGTTTTTTTTTTCTTAATTGGAATATGATCACTCCTGGTAACTTCGGTTACCGGTACTGTGCCAGTACTAGGTCGGATTTGAATTTCTACATAGGATGTCAACGTTCCGACTCCTTGTTATTTCTCATCCAACTCTGGCAAAACAACTGATCCTGTTGCAATGCCAGAGTTTCGCCATAGCAGGCTCGAATCAAATATCGCTACCGCCGTGGTGGTGAATGTTATACTGGCTCTTATGTGAAATGGTGTTATCATTTCACCTCCTTTGCCAGTACTGGCAATCCAACTGGCCCCATAATGGTCGCTCTAGATTGCCCAGGACTGGCATCTCCGGCAACAGTAGCGACCCAGTAGCGGCCCGTGTTTCCATTTCCACATGGGCAACAGTGTGAAAAACAACTCCCCACATTTTTCACAGAATACTGGAATAAGCGCTCCTTCAATTCGTTTGATCAGGAACCCAAGTAGCACAAGAACTTCTCAAACATTCTGCGTTTGTTCCGTAATCATGCATGGAATGTGCAAGTGAGACTGTTTTGGATAAATCCAAGAAATATATTCTAAGAATGTGCGTACAACATACTTATCTGAAACAGTCTCATTCGAAGATTCTCAGGATGATCATAAAACATCCTCAGAACTTCCTAAAACCTTCTCAGCATTTCTAACCTGTTGTGCTACTTGGGAAGAGGGAGGAAGAAGGATTCAATATTAGGTAACAAAAGAAAATCATTGTTACCAATTAAATATAAATGTGCTTTGATATTAAAAAATGACATATCATAAAGAATAAGAATGTTGTCATACTTCCGAAGATGTGAGGAATAAGTTGTGGATACGACTTTATATCCATTTTGAATTCACCAGAATTCACACACCACGGAACAGAATGATATTCTGTGAATTCGATTCACTCCGCAACCCCTAGAATCACGAAGTTAACCATGAATTTATGCAGCACTTCAATTTATATTGATGACTTCAGGAAATTAGTATCCACTTCTTTGATCTTATCGAATCAAAACCCTTGGGAGTTCCAAAGGATTCGATTGAATATTGAACGGATATCGCTTGAAGAGAAAAATATACGTATGAATTTTTATGGTTGATGATATGATTCTTGGACCAAAATTCATTAAATACGAATTGATTCGCGCATCGAATATTAGATGGATCTATGTTTTATGTATAAGAACCAACATTTCCAGTTTCATTTCCTTCTGATTCTAGAAGAATTTAATATATTCTTGTTGAGACAGTAATTATCCCTCAGTCTTGATTGTACTTTAATTTAACTCGAGTTGGGAGAAACTATTATGAAACTGATGAGAATTCCAGAATTCAAGCAATTTCGCGGAAAAGGTAATATGGAAATATGGATACGTGCTTTCTGATAAATCAATTCCAGGAAAAATTCCTCTTGCTATGAAGATGAGTTTGACGTAATAATTTCCTTCCGTGAACATTGGCAGCATAATTTATTTCTTTCCTTCCACTTTTCAAGTCGTTTTATATGGAACGTATATCGTATTTCATCGTTACTCTATTTACCATCGAGTTGAGTTTTATTGATACTCCGTTCAAACCGGGAGAACTATAGTTGATTATTACGTCCAACCAGATGTGTCCCCTCAGGATGATATTCGATTGCAACATATCCAATCAGAATTTGCATTCCGTTAAAATTATATCCAATGCGTGGAAAATGAGAATACATATTTGGGAACAACTATCATCTTGACTGATAATATCAATGGGTTTAGACAATGCCATACGAAAATTCCGATTCCAACTTTCTTATCGTAATATTCAATGTTGAAGGGAATTCTAACGTTGAATGGTTCAGATATAAAGTAATAATAATCCCTTTCCAATAAAGTAGTTTGATAAATTGATTGATTTAACCCCCACAAATCTCAACCCTGTTAAATTTTTCTCTAACATATTTTAATGGATGTATCTCTCAACGCTTGTGCGGTACCACAAAATGAAGACGACAGGAACACACGACGTGGTCTTGATGATGTAATTCGCGTTGCGCTTCCTTGCTTTCTCGCGTGCAGAGTCATGAGTTTCGAATGTGTCGCGCGACTGGAATTTAAATTGAAAATTATCAGCGGATGTGATACGACGGAGAACTCATTCCAACTCTAAAACTGCCCTTATCGTGGACATTTTGGATACTCGCGGTCGTACGTTCGTTCTTCTTCTTCTTCTTCTTTGGCTGCTTCTTCTTCTCTTTCTTCTTCTTTCTCCTCCACTTTTTCAATCTCGATAGTCCTGTCTCTATTTCTTTCTCATGTTCTCTCATAGAAACCAACTGGTCCTCGTGCACGACTGCATATAATTTACAACGAATAATCTGATGGAACTACTAGGGCTTATACGATACAATATGTATATAATCTCTGCTAGAAGCACGCTAATGTGCCACGTGCCAGTTGTGTTTATAATAAAGTCGCTTTCAAGATTCGAGTGCGCTTTTTTAGATAAGGCAAGGTTCATGAGACACGTTGGTTCAGGTAAACTGTGATATGAATATGTTATTCCAACGGATTTCTCTTGGGTGAGTTTTAATCAGCGAATAGATTAGGATTCCTGATTCTTCCATTCCATTACTTGGGTCGTAGATAATTTCTTTCATCAACATTTCTCTGATGAGATTTGATTTGAAATTCATTGTAACAACTCTTTGTGTCGTGTTTCACATATATTCTCCAGATTGCCAACCTTTAACCTGGATCACGATAGAAATCAACAGATACGTGACGTTTCTATTCCTGGAAAGGTACAATTTCCATTAGAATTTTACTTGATTGTCTGAAACAACAACTCAAATCAAATGATCAATCTGCTATGAATATTTTATGCTACATCGTATTACTTATAATTGATATCCTATGCAAAGTAAGACGAGAAGCTATGAAAGTTCAGCATATAACGTATCAAATACCTAATTTAATTTTCCACTTAACAGGATTCAGCAAGATCCTGGTTCACCTTGAACATTAATAATATCACCTAATCTACTGGTCCCGTTGAGTCTCGAATCTAAAATCAAGAGAGAAAGGCCAAGCTTGTATATACATACATAAACACATATTATGTACATGTGCGTGTATATTTATATATATATATGTATATGGATATACTCAAATACATTCCTCGAGGTTGAATTTGCGTTGTAGAATCACAAGGGAATCCGAATGAATTACTCGTACTTGTCGAGTTTCGTATCGTCCTTTTGCGAGTCTGAGATCCCTCGTTGTCTCACTTCTCAGAATTCTACAATATTCTCTCTTCTTCCTCTCCTCCGCAGCCTTCGGGGCACATAGTCGTAGAGAGGATTCATTCGTATCTCTGATATTCCGTCTTGCGTGTGTCTACCCACTCTAACATCATCAACCACTCTTTGCCTCTCATATTCCTCTTCATGCTACCCATCATCAACAACACAAGCATCGTTGTCGACGTCGACTACGGTGATTTCCTAATTTATGGTAATTTCCAGAATTTGTCGGGATCTTGGAATCCGCGTATGCAGGGAGAAAGATGAATGAGAGACTAGGAATATCTTCACTCTTCCGTTTTCAAGCGAACGAGATTTGATGTCCCTCCTTGATGATCTTGGAGAGGGATGATCGAAATTTGTCGCTGAATTCTCAACAGCTTCCCTCCTGGGCAAGGAAGCAGGATAAGAAGAATATTTTCTGTCAATTTGTATAGAAAATTACACGAGATCCTTATAGATCCAGGGTACGAATCAAACTTTTTCTCTCAGAATTGACTGAATTTGGAAACATTTTGCATTTGCAGTGAATAGGGTTGGGAGAATGGAAGAAGTTGAAAGCGCTTCGTCGATTTCTGGCGCGTGTCAAGCTCAAAGGAATACGTCACGTTTTGTGACGTAATGCTACTTTCGTGCGTCAGACAGATGGGAACGAGAGAAGAGTGAAGGAGAGAACACGAGAAGGAAAAAGAGCAAAGAGAGATAGAGCTGAGTTGAGCTGAGCATCAAGTTTGGACTTGCATGAAACGGTAGGAAAGATAAATTGCCAAAGCAGTAGACCGGGAATGAGAGGAAAAAAGCTCCGGCCGGAGGGGCAGAGGAGTTGTAAAAGAGGTGCTACGTGAACAGGGCACCAATCGTATGGCCTTGTGAAATTCCGGCACGTTTTAATTGATTCCTTCGGTCGACTCCACGTACAAGTCTATCGGATGTATATATATCTTTCAGTTTCCGTAAAAAGATAGTTTTTACGTGATGCGATAGTATATTGATCTTGATAAATGATTATGCTGTATGAGACTGAGTATATTATAGAGGCAATCTGTTCAATATAATTGATGAAATACATGTATTTCGGACAGCTATTCTTCTTCATATATTTCGAATGTATGGATGAATAAGGGGTGAAAATTAATATTCAAATGTCGATACGATCAAGCAATTATAAATTGAGATCCTTCTGCGTGTGCATAATCCGAACACGAGCCTGTGCAACGATTGAATAAGAGATCGTAAGAATGCAATCATTTCTTGAATAAGTCACGGATATTAATACGAGGGTGGATTGATAAGTTTCCGGCCTGACCAAAAAAAACAACGTTTTTAAGAATTTTTTTTTTTTTATTTCTCAACATAATCTCCTCCAAGGCTGATACATTTCTCATAGCGGTGTTCTAGTCTAGTAATGCCATCTCTATAGACTGATTCGTCAAGCTCCTCAAAATACCCATTTACAGCTTCGATTACTTCTTCATTGTCGGCAAATCTCTTACCGCCAAGCCATTTTTTGAGGTTAGGAAACAGATAATAGTCATTCGGGGCTAGGTCTGGAGAGTAGGGAGGGTGCGGCATTAATTCAAACTTCAGATCGTTGATTTTAGCCATCGCAACGATTGACGTGTGCGCTGGTGCGTTATCGTGATGAAACAAGATTTTTTTCTTCGCCAGATGAGGTCGTTTAATTTTCACTTCGTGGCTCAAACGTTGCAATAAGTCTGCGTAGTATTGACCAGTGATAGTTTTACCCTTTTCAAGGTAATCAATGTATATAATACCTCTTGCATCCCAAAAAACAGTAGCCTTGTTCGCCGAAAAAATTGTTTTTGCCTTCTTTGGAGTTGGTTCCCCTGGTCCAATCCACTGTTTAAACTGTTCTTTGGATTCAGGAGTGTAGTGGTGGACCCAAGTTTCGTCAACGGCTACGAATCGACGCAAAAATTCGCTTGGATTACGCTTATACAACGCCGAATTGGCGGTAGAAATGTTCTTTCGAATCAATTTTTGATCGACTGTTAGCAAACGCGGCACCCATCTTGCACAGAGCTTTTCCATATACAAATGTTGGTGCAAAATATTTTGTACACGTTCATATGACATCTTACAGGTCTCAGCTATCTCACGAACTTTTAATCTGCGATCTTTCAGCACTATTTGATGGATTTTTTCAATCATATCTGGAGTTGTGACCTCAATGGGGCGTCCTGAGCGAGGCTCATCAGAGGTGCTCACACGACCCTTTTTAAACTCGGAAACCCACTGCTTAACGGTTGAATATGATGGGGAGGATGTCCCCAGTGTTGAGTCCATCTCTTCTTTAATTTCCTTCGGCGTTAACCCCTTCAAATAAAAGTATTTGATGACACCACGATTTTCCAGCTTTTCCATTTTTACGAAAAACACAGAGGCGTCTTGGTCAGCGTGCTCTCAAAACTCAACTAACATGGCGATCGGACTGAAACTATAGCTACAAGCTATCTAAGGATGGTACTATAGAACGCCACCTCAAGGTAGGCCTAGTGGCGCCATCTCTTGGTCGAGCCGGAAACTTATCAATCCACCCTCGTAAGAGATTCCAAGGTGTTCGTCTTTGTATCTCATTAAAATTAGGATTTCGAAAAGCTCTTTCAGGGACTATACTTCTGAAAAAATATAAAAATTAGAGAAAAGTGAAACAAAACACATCACTTCTTTCGCCAATCCGTTATTCTAATTGCCCATGTGGAAATAGCCTGAGTTGACAAATGGCACGGTACTGGCCAAGTTGCACTTGCCAGACTTCGGCAGATATAACTGTGCCCATTCAGAATCATTACCGTTTTTCAACTGGCGCCAAATGTTTGCCGGATTTCAGACAGTACTGGCTTGCGCAGTCAGACGGTCTTCAGCCAGTATCGAAGTAATAATCTTCGGAGAATACCCAGACCATACAGAAACAGAACTGTGCCAGTACCGAATCAGAGTTAGTTGGATGGTAAAATGCGAACAAAAGACGATACTGCACCAGTATCGATGCAACGTTGTTCTAATACGGAATAGATAGTGGATAGAAATTTCACTAATCTTTCCGATAACACGGTTACTTTGACAAGACAATACTGCACCAGTACTGAGCCAGAGTTAGTATTAGCATTCAATATGTTCCTTAGACGACAATGTGCCAGTATTGATCAGACTCTGACTGATTACGAAATCGGTAGTCGATTGGCGTAAGAATCACGATTTGAGCAACTTGGCTGTTGTAGTGAACCGAAGTATTGCCAGCATTAGGCCAGAGTTGGTATGATCATTCAATATTTTCGAGAGACAGCAATGTGCCAGCATTGGTAGGACTTTATTCCACTACGGAATCTATGATGAATTGTCTTCAACGGTCCCATCACAATAAATGGCACTTTGAGTGATTCGTTGCCAACTCGGAGATCGGCTGATGTGATAGAGACTAGCTTCCTCACTCGCAGGACCTGGGTTCAATCCTCACTCAGTGAACTTTCAAGGAATCATTTCCAAAGTGCCTTTCTCCGATGACAATAATAGGAACAATGAATTCTTCAGATTTTCAAAGTTCAAATTCAATGTTTTTTTTCTCTTAATTGGAATATGATCACTCCTGGTAACTTCGGTTACCGGTACTGTGCCAGTACTAGGTCGGATTTGAATTTCTACATAGGATGTCATCATTTCGACTCCTTGTCGTTTTTCATCCAGCTCTGGCAAAACAACTGATCCTGTTGCAAGCCAGAGTTCCGCCATAGTTGGCTCGCATTGAAAATCGGTACCAATTTAGTGGTGAATGTTCCTCTGGCCTTTATGTCAAATGATGTTATCATTTCGGCTCCTTTCCAGTACTGTGAATTTAACTGGCCCAATATTGGCAGCTATGGATTTGCCAGTACTGGCAACTCTGGCAGTAGTACTCAGCCAGTAGCGGCGCGTGTTTTCATTTCCGCATGGGTCGATTAACAGAAAAGTGGTTAATTGATGTTGCTGAAGTTTGAATCGTTTATTGAAACCAGTTGATAATCGAATAACGAAATACTCAGATCCAGCCTCAATTGAAGACCCTAAATCTTGCGGTACATTCTTTAAACGATGTTTTCACTTCCAACAAGTCAATTTGAGGTGATGAATAAAGATGAGTTATGATATTTTGTTAGTTTAAATTGTCGTGTCGTTTTTATAAACGATTTAAACTCCTACAACATGGTTAATTATGTCATTCTCCTTTCTGTCAATGAAGATTTCTAAGAAAATGATGAGAATTTTCTCCCTATTATGGAACTTCTTCAACGTAGGATCAATTGACCATGTTATGTTCAATCGTGTTTAGGCGATGTTGAAATTTCTCCATTCTGATGATGGACATGATCTTCAATTACGCGTTCTTAAATTTCATTATCGGTTCTCATTACTTATCAATTTTCCAAGTTGCAGAAGTTCTATAATAGGGAGAAAATTCTCATCAGGTTGTTAGAAATCTTCAATTACATGAAGGAGAATGACACAATGAACCACTTGTTTTGTTAACCCAATTAAAATAACGGATTGTTGGAAAAAGTGGTTCATTTTGTTCCACTTCCCCTTAATTTTTGCAGAAGTATAGTCCCTGAAAGAGCTATTCGAAATGCTAATTTTGATGAGATACAAAGGAGGAGATCTGGGAACCTTCTATTAATATCCATGACATTTTCAAAAAATGATTGCAATGTACTCCTCGCAATGAATAAATTATCAACATTCATTATTCCATGAAGTGGTGAATTGTACTATTTTGCGAAAAAGGTATTTTCTAGGTGTATTCGTGTTTAGTTCATGTTCCTAAGGGAACAGAAACATCTGACGAACGTTTATTCAAATTCCAGGAAACGTACCAACATTAAAACATTTGTTAAACGTTCTTTGTTGCTCTTGCCGCGATCCGAATTAATCCAAGCTCGAAGCATGAGCTCGGCTTGACTCTTGTTTCTTACAGGGACGATCCGCTTGACGATCGACTCGATAGATTCATTGCTCGGATTGGCTCGAAGATTTTCGCGCTAGATCGATGATCCTACGATCAGCGTTCAAAATGAGAGCGAATAAGAGATTTTTGCCTTCAAAAGCTCCTCTGAATTAAACATATTCCTGAAACCCTTAAAGCTTGAGTATAAATGAACACTTTTTCAAAATTTGCATGACTCAGCCAATTATTTAAAAAATTACTATGAAATTTTAGTGATCGAGGGACAAGTAGGAATTTTTAAAAATATATTACTGTGTATTCTATAAGACTTGTAGACGATATCACTTTCAACTGTTTAAAAATTCACTCATTTTCACAGGCTGCACAGTAATGTTTTGAAGAATTTGTACTCGTCCTTCGATCACTGGAATTTTACGGTAATTTTTATAACAAATGTTTTCATTGTGTAACAAAAAATAATGACCCAAAGTAGATTATCTTCTTCAGTACACACGGAAAGAATATTATACTCAAAAGAAATATGGGAACATCCCAAAGAGGGAATA
This sequence comes from Gonatopus flavifemur, assembly GCA_018340375.1. Taxonomy (NCBI): domain Eukaryota; kingdom Metazoa; phylum Arthropoda; class Insecta; order Hymenoptera; family Dryinidae; genus Gonatopus; species Gonatopus flavifemur. The sequence continues at coordinate 22,039,166 of JAFFJZ010000007.1, forward strand.
GACTAGTACATGAGAACAAATTTTGCGATCTCGGTTTCTTCTACACTGAAGAAAAATTGAAAACAGCAGGTGGAACAGCTGATCATGCAAACGCTCGAGGTCGCTGTTTTCCTATCTTGGGGAATCTGTCTACCCAAAGTGGAGAAACGAACATGTCAATTTGTGGAAGTGCTGTACACGGCATTGTTGAGGAGCCGATCCTCCCAATTTTTTTTCCAGTTGACTATGAAAAAGTTTGAAACAAGTAATAATTTTAGCACTCACACATGATCACGGTATTTTGTAGCCCAGTTAGAAATTGAGTTTTCTCCAAATTGGACCATCAGAGGCCCTAACTCGGCCCAGATCGCGCCAACTTGGTCCAAGACAGTGCCTGAGATGCCAAAGAGTCACATTTTCAGCTGGGAGTTGACTTCACGTTCATTTTCATATTTACGCGTTATGTTCCTTCGTTACAATTCTTCTATAGTAACTTTGAACACAATGTTTTCTCCGTGACTATAAATGAATTCATGTAAAATCCCGCGATATACAATGTTACAAAAACTTGACACCGAATTGATGGACTCGTATACACATCGAGATTGTGTAGAGATTATACTCCAATCGTTGTTAATTTCCCAAAGAAAGAGATTGTGCAGTCGACACAAATCGGGAATCAAATTTTACCTCAGAATTGATGGACGCATATACACACTCACCTAACACATCACAGTCTTTGTAACGAGAACGTTGCTGTAACAAGCTGATTGCGAGTAATTTCCTACTCAAGCTTGTAATAATTCAATCAAATGGGTTATAGTACATGAATATTCTGTGGTGACTATATCACAGATGTAGACGCAATATTGTATTAATATAACTGATGTAATGTCACCTGTTATATGCTTGAGTGGGAAATTACTCGCAACCAGCTTGTTTGCAGCGACGTTTTCGTTCAAAGACTGTGATGTGTTGGGTGGGCACCAAAAAGTGATTACGGAAGGCCAAATTTCTAACAGTGTCTATAGAATTGGTAATAATTTAGCTGATGAATATATTGCGAAATTTTACGGAGGATTTGTAATTTTTATACAATATAAAATTGTGAAAAATTACAGGCTTGTGTAAAATTCCACAATGAACACTGACAGCAGTTTAGCGTAGGCACTATACGTAACTATAATTATACGTTACTCACGCGAAATTCCTGCGTTGGATTCGACTCAAGAGCTCCCTACAAACAATCATTACTGGCTTTTCAATGGGCCGCTGATGGTTCGGCAATGCCGTTGAAGAGCCGTCACTGGTACTTTGAAACGCCAGCAGTCGTGTTTGCTGGGCTGCGTCTTGTCTTACGTACACAGAAAAACAACATTCTTGTATCAAGACAATATTGTTTTCATTACATATGAAACATGGATTGTCTCAGTTCAATGCAATTTGCTTTCCCATACAGGAAACCCCGATAATGTAAACACAGCCAATAATAGGCCCATGTATGGCTACCATTAAATGGCCAAAAATGGATTCACATCATTGACACAATTGTGGCCTACCACTGGCTGTTAAGAAAGGCCAGCAATGAAAACAGTCCATAATCAGCCGATGTACGGCTATGGTGAACGGCCAACAATTGATTCCCCGTTACTGGCTGAAATATGATCCATTACTAAGTGAAATGGATTTCAAAGTTGAATGTATTGTATTCGTAATCACTCGTGAAAAAAGTTTGTTTTGGCCTTATTTCTATAACGCTGAATAAATAATTCACATCCATCAAATACGTTTCACATGATCCAAATGAATTCTCATTTATACAGATAATCAATTACTTTCTCATGTAAATAACAAAAAATTTGAAAGAATAAGCAACTGAGTTCAACTGATTTATCGAGAGTGCTTTTGACTCGTATAATTTTACATTGTGGAAATATCGGGCGTGCAAGTCTATTTAGAAAAAAAACATCCATTCCTGATCATGTGGAAACTGGAATAACAAATTTCCCTAAAACAAAAACAAAAAAGTATTTTAGGTCACACTTAACCACTCATTTGAACTAATACTGAACCGATTATTCTGGAACGCAGTCATATCACCATTGGATTTCATTATTATTATGCCCCAGTAATTTGCCATTGATGGCTGACATTCGAACATTATCCCGAAATCTCTGGCCATAAATCGGGATCATTTAGCCCCATTACTGGGCCAATCAATGATTTCATACATGGCCCATTATTTATTACCATCACTGGACCCACGTTATCATCCAGCAATTGACCATTGATGAGCCATTAACGGGCGCCATTAACGGGTGAATAACGCCGTTTGTGGTCCAGTAACGTGCCATTATTGGGCCAATTGATGAACCCTGTATGGGATTGAATCAAACACAGGAAAAAACAAAATTCTTGATTCAAAGCAAATTGCATTGAACTGAGACAATCCGTGTTTCATATATAACGAAAGCAATATTGTCTTGATACAAGAATATTTTTGTTTCTGTGTACGGACCCTGGAGATCAGTGAAATAGCATAGTGATGAGTATCACAGTTTCCACTTCTTTCCCAGTACACATTTAATCCGTTCTTCTCCACTTCCAATAAATTGTGAAAAACTACGTCATTACTCACAAATTCATGACAGAAATTGAATTCCAATTACCTAAACATTTGAGGAATGATATCACTAATGTTGTCGATGAGTAGAATTCAAAGGAGCAGTAGGAAGTTCTGCGACGGCAGAATTTTATTCTGAGTAGAAATTACATGAGTTAACGTTTCGTGTCTACTCTTTGACCTATTTTCAGAACTGAAGAAACTTCAAAGAACACACTTTAGGAGCACTGATGAATATTATCATAATAACAAAGCTCCTACTTTCACTATTTCTTTTTTTCTGATTGGTCATTCCAACCAACAAGACAACGTGATTCGGTGATTCCGTTGGAAAAAGTAACCAAGTGGCAGCCCTGTAATAATGAAAAACTTCAAAAATGACCACGTGAATGATTGAAACATGTCGTTGAGTGCTACAACCTTGCCATAACTATAATAAAGAAGAAAAGCTCGGCTGTGGTTTTTTTCTTCTTTATGATAATATTGTTCAGTGCTTCTAGAGTGTGTTCTTTGAAGCTTTTTTACTTCTGAAGATGGGTCAAAAGGTTGACCAGAAACGCCAACTCATGTAGTTTTTACTTATAATAAAATTCTATCGTCGCTGGACTTCTCGCTGGTAATTTCAGGAATGGTTCAAGTTGATCAGTGATATTGTAAAGATGCTTCAGAATTAAATATCATGATCACAATTTGGAATTCATTTGCGGGTATTTTTAAAATTCTCCTGGTTAAAAAAATCTATAGAATCTGATGACATAAGATTTTATGGGATTTGGTCAGAACATTGTACAAGATTCAATCAAAATCACATTGAAAACTCACTTTCAATAGCTTTAGTGTATCATACCATCATCATCCGTGTACGATAAGATCCGTTCTTGTGTTTGTCCAAAATGTACTTTTAAATGTTTCGCACACATATTTTTCTCCTTGAGAATGCCCGGTATCCGGGTCAAACCTTGGAGCCTTTAGTTACACTCCATCGCTCGAATTTGGACTTTTTTTCCCGTTCATGGCGCAAAGATACGACCCGACTGGAAATTGTCATCAGGTTAACCCAACATATGATGAGGACCTGACAAGGTCATCCGAAATAAGGAATACCTGTTACGGTCCTGATCGGGATTAGGTGTGGATGACTCACGTATGGATGACCTCATTTGGTCCTAGTCAGGATTTCCTCAAATTATCCTGAAAAGGTCGAAGTAGGTTTTCCTCGCTGTATCCGCATCAGGACCTCGTTCGGTCATCCTAAGATCATGGACATAGTTTGATAAACTGAATACAAGAATGTACAGACATGATTTCAGATTGTACACTCTCTAATTAAACAAATTTTCCTTCAATAAGAAGAACATGTTTGAACTATTTTCAACTGTGCCTGTTTTTAAATTCAATCCCTTCATTCCGAACACATTACCTACTTCTGAAAACTGTTGAACAATTTGTTCAATCTATTCTCAATGTGAATTGAAAACTAACTATTTGGGTTTTAATTAGGCGGAACTTATGAAAATTTCACAAGATTTTCCACGTTATGCATACAGCGAAAAAAACTTAGCAAACGTTCAACCATCACCAGCGAAATAAGTATTTCATTTGACTTATCATAATTCTCATAAGGTTGATTTATTGACTATTCAGCATCCTTTTTCTTTCCTACACATCACATCATCTGAGTATTATTCAAAGAGTATATATGAACTGAATGAATATGTGTTTCGTCATAATCAAATATAAGTTTCGAACAGGTACTCTTCTTTCGTTATTTCTTGATTAATACGCATAAAAAAATCTGTTATTGAGTGCAAAATGAATTATTGAATCAGTTATCACTGCTGTAATATGTAAAAAATCATAAGTTGCTGATGTGGTGACAATTAATTCTATTCAAATATACTATAATATCAACAACGACAATATCTATATCAATATTAATTTACATCAGTATTTCTCGGAAAAAACTCAGAAATCCCAATCATTTTGTAATAATAAAGGTCACGAAGAACTCATTCGATCAAAAATATTTCAAGCGAATGTTCAAAATGAAATGCAAAAAACTTGAATTATTCACTTTCAGCTCGACGGATGGTTTTACTTTTCAAATTAAAGAGTACTCTTGAAGTTGAAATTTGTTAATTTCAGAAAAAAGCCTCATTTTCTGAGTTGAATTTGTTGTTAGGGTGATGATAAACTTGTAAGAAGAGTTTGAAAGTTGAGTGGCATCTATATTGATCAGGAAAGTCCAAATCGTGTGGCAAAAGTTAGAAAATCTGTCAACTTAGCTCACGGCGCATGGGCTTTTCTTCACTAAACCAAATGCTGGCAGGAGAAATTCATCAAAATATAGTGGATTCAAAGTGATGTGAAGTAAGAGAGGACCCAAATATTCATTAGATTTTATTCGTTCTTATAAACGTTCTAAAAAATAAGAAAAGACTATAGAAGATCCAAAGTGTCGTCTTCCCATATTTTTGTTCCAATAATGTTGTGTCATGTTCCTACAAATAAATGTTATTATATTTATGAAACAGGTTCAATACCCATGTTTTCTCAACCTAACACTAGTTACTGGTGAAAAGATACGAAAATGCACACTCAAAAATGCAAATCATTGAAACAAAAATATTGAGAGACGATACATTGAGTCATACATAGCCTTACCATATTTATCAACATTTTTATAATAACTAATAAAATTCAGTGCATGTATCTGTCCTCTCTTACTTCACATCACTTTGAATTCACTATATTTTGATGAATTTCTCCTGCCAGCATTTGGTTTAGTAAAGAAAAGCTGATAGAATACCCATGCGCTGTCAGCTAAGTTGACAGATTTTCTAACTTTTGCCACACGATTTGGACTTTCCTGATCAATATAGATTCCACTCAACTTTCAAACTCTTCCTACAAGTTTATTATCACCTTAACAACAAATTCAACTCAGAAGATAAGGCTTTTTTCTCAAATTTGAAAATTTCAACTCCAAGAGTGCTCTTCAATTTGAAAAATAAAACCATCCGACGAGCTGCAAGTGAATAATTCAAGTTTTTTGTTATTCATTTTGAACACTCTTTCGACATATTTTTGATCAAATGAGTTCTTCGTGACTCATATTTCTTACAAAATCAATATGATCTCTGAGTTTTTGCCTAGAAGTGCTGATGTAAGTATTTGAAGAAAATTCATTTTCACTGCATCAACAAATTACGATTTTTTGACACGTTACAACAGCTATGACTGATTTACTTAATCATTTTGCACTTACTAACAGACTTTTTGATACACATTATTTGAGAAATAACCACCACACATTTCACAAAAATAATTCATCCATTTGTTGATCACATAAATTTAACCTCACATCTGTCAACCGAACTGCAATTTTCACACAGGCTCATAGATTAGTTTTGATTTATTTTTGAGGTTTTAGTAAGGAATTCCTCACAAAATCCTAATTAGTCTTTCCTGATGGGGTCCTCATAATAGTGCAGCGTGACATGACTTGTTAGGTCCTGATGAGGTTGCCTTATCAGGACCTGATCTGGATCAAGGTTTACCTGATCTGGTCCATGGGGTAAATTTCTAGTCGGGGAGCACTTCTATATTACACAATATGTATTGACACCACCCTCTCCAATGGAACACGGGGCTACGACGACGGAGCAGTCAAACTCCTCGTCTCTTCGATGTACATATTTTTCTCCTTGAGAATGCCCGGTATCCGGGTGAAACGTTGGAGCCTTTAATTACACTCCATTGCTCGAATTTGGACTTTTTCTTCCCGTTCATGGCGCAAAGATATGAGCACTTCTATATTACACAATATGTATTAACACTTCATAATATTAATTCATCAAATATTATCCTTAATAGCACGAAATTATCTGAACATTTTTGAATCTTCTTGAAAATGGTTCGAACATGTTCCAACGTTCCTAGGACGTTTCAAAAACCTCCGAGTGCTGTTAGGGACAGTATTAACTTATCTTATCATTGCGAAATTTACGATTTCTTTTATTGCGTTCGAATGATTACTTCCCAAGTAATTATTGAATTGTTAAATGTGAAATCGCTTGAATTCACTTTGGAATTTACCATATATTCACAATTCTGAAATACGAAATGTAAAACTACTGAAAAAATCATATGAATCGCATTATTCTAGGAATTCAAATATCATTTCTAGCCTAATGTCGATTTATCAGATGACTTTTTAGTTCACAGACCTACTCTCAGCGTGCGTAATTCTTCATCAGAAGTTTTGGTTCAGATCAGAGTCTGGAGTTTTTTTCCTGGTCATAGAGGGGAAAAATTTTTTTTGAGATAGATGAACAGAAGGAAACAAGAGAGAAAACAGAATAAGGAGAAATATAAACGATGTCATCACTAAAAGGATGAGTCAAATGAAAACAAGGTCGTTTCCGTCCCTCGAGGAGACCGAATGCATATACCTCGTCTGGGCTCTGTTCCCTTTTTCTATTTTCATTTAAATATTCAGCAAGTTGCAACATTGCAAAACATTGCAACTAAAACAATGGCATACCAAAAAAAAAAAGAAAGTACTACGAAAAAGTATCAAAAGTCAGGTGTGGGGGGGGGGGGGACAAACAGAGACAGAAAGCAGATTTTGTATACGAAGGGAAAAGCCAGATACACCACAAATGAACCTAAAGGTACAATATATAGGTGATGTAGGATAGAGAGATAGAGAATTCCTTCGAAAACTTTGAGGAGAAGAGAGACAAAAGAGAGTTGAAGAGTTGCAAGAGGCAATGGAGATTCCAGGAGCAGGGGAAAAGGAGAAAAGAGAAAAGCATGCATCCATGCCTATGAGGAATACATGGAAAATCTTTTCATGCGAATATATGAATCGATATATCGATACGTGTACGAGGTCATAGGGAACAGCGATGAACGTAGCAGCGGCAGCTGTAACGTCAGTCGCATTCCCCATAGACCAATCTTGATAAATATTTACGAGTATAGTACATGTAGTAGGACGGTCGGTTTATGCGCAGTAGCTGAGTACCAACTTCACCGATATGACTCATCTCGTTCTATTCCCTCCATCGCTTTGCAGCGTTTTCTCTGTTTCTTTGTCTTTTTCTCCTCTCCTGTACCGTCATGGAAGCTCTCAACGACGGCCAACTGATGAGCTTTTTAACCTTTTTCCTACACAACTCTCCGCGAAGACCTAATCTAGCCACCAAGACAAATGAGGCGGTCTAAAGTTTGGACTGCCGTGACTTCCCATTATGTTTTTTACGTTCTCCTCTTTATTTATGAAACTCTATTCCTGTTTATGCGAGAATTTATTTACGCAGATTCATCCTCTCCCTCAGAGAAGCGGTTATGGATTATATATTCCATTTCTGTCAACTTTGAATAATGTTTTTCAAATCTATGTTCCAATGATCAAATTTCACGTTCAACAGAATGAAATTACTATGATAATTCCTGGCGAGATATTTCCCCTTCGGATGAATACATGAGGATGGATGTGAAAGTAGTTCAACCTTATTCTTCCTTAAATTTATCACTCTTAGAATATGTTAAGAGAGATAAGCCGCAAGGGAAATGAAAGTCGAGTAATTTCACATTTATTCGAGTATTTGTGAAAAGAGTATGTTTTTAAAGCACAGATTTTCTATGAAAGACAGGTCCCTAGGATCATTCAAACTTCGAGACGCTCTTCATTAATAGATGAGTTCAAATTGCGAAGAATGTATCATAAACATGTTTTTTTTACTTCATGTATATACGTATAATTGAGAAAAAGAAAAAAATAGTTATAGCTCTCGACATTTTCCGGCCATTTTCTGGGCGCCGCGGGAATGATATAAATGAAGGAATAATGAATCGAAAAGAAACACGGAACTCCTTTCAGGTTCTCTGCGGAATGAATCACAAATGCGCGCATGGATATTCGATGCTTGGATTACAGTTCAACCTGAAAAGGACGTGGTGTGTCTTCCTCCGTCCTTTCAATCCCACCCTCATAGAGCGTCAAGATGAAAAACTACCCGGAGGGAGAAATCTGGACCTTCCGTATCAGCGAAGCATGGATCACAAACAGTCAAAAAGACCCCACCCATTTTAAATGGGAACTTTGAACAATCTCAACACGTAGAGTGAACCCAGAAGACCTGTCTTTTTCTTTCTAGAGATTCTGTAAAGTCTAAGATGCATAGGTTTCAAGTTTTCCGCAGGAATAACTCGTCATCGCCTGTCCCTATTAATCAATCAATGACCAAAAAAACACACACTTTGAACTGTATGTTCTGTTAATATGTATGTTAATACACGTATTCAATGTGAATGTCACATTGCATTTACGACTAAACTTGAGTGTAGATATGGATAAGATTTGAATTATACGCACTTTATATACTTTTGACCTTCATATAATTCAGATAATTGAGAGCTTCGAATGGTTTTAAAGGAAGCCAATGATAAATATATCATTGGCAATGTTATTAACATTGTACTAACCTATTATTAATACGTGCACGCGCTAAAATTCAATTTCACTTACATTATCCATGTTTTGATATGTCACTGAAGTTTGAATTGTTCATTGAAACGAATCGATAATCGAATAACAAAATACTCAAACCCAACAACAGTTAAAAACTCAGATGGACTCAGATCTCGCAGCACATTCTTTAAACGATTTTTTCAATTTTGAGGAGTTAATTCGTGAAGATAAATAACGATGATTCATCAGATTTTGTGAGTTTGAAATTTCCTTTCGCTTTTATAAACGATTCAAACTTCTACAACATTGTTTTGATATCATGATTCTTCATAACACTGCAAAAATCAAGTCTCAAATTCAGATCATTTCATGCCTGAATCTGAAACAGAAACAAATTACGCAAAAAAAAAAAAAGAACAATCGGCGACACAATGAAAAGAGTATTGTTTCAAATTGAGATGCGAACAGATTAAGACTTTCCTTTTACAGTGAATGTTCGACATACTGGAGACTTGATTAGGAATTATTTCGGAACTGACATGACGGGAGTTCATTTGGAACAGGTGAACTCGCGCTGCGTGAACTATAGCTCATCGGATTCCAAGATTCATTTGAAGATAGGGGAACGCAAGTCAGACTACTGAATCAAAATAACAGAAATCCATTCGAATGAAACAATTAACATATCGAAGAAGAATATTAGTACATAAGGGATTCTAAAAAACTTGATATAATAAAAAAGAACGGTAATTATGCTTCACACTGTTAGGAATGTCTTTAAACTTAATGTATTTTTCACGTGCATTTGTGAATGAAATTTCCAATTCTTGGTGATTGACATGAGAATTCCTTCACACGCAGCTGAATTTTTAATTTTTACTATTATTGTATCGTACTTTAATATACAGGGTGGGGCATTTAAAGTGTCGCGGGCGTTTTTTCCAAAAATAAAGTGAGATACGAGAAAATTTTTCGGACAAAAGTTGTAGGGTACCGAGGGGGACATCCGATGGTGGCCTTGGCTTCGACCTCAAATCTCATCTTCAAGGGCATTCTGAGATCAACTCTTGTTTTTTAAATAGCATCTCATATTTTTTACTGCAGATTTGGATTCTAGGTCAAAAACCAAGAAACTTTTGTCTGAACCATTTTCCTGAAATCCGCAAAAATGGCGCTCTAATCGATATTGTTCCATACTGAATCTGACATTAGAATAACTCGAAAACGAAGGGTCTTGCAAAAGAATGTTTCGTACAAAAGTTGTCAATACACAACACATTTCAATCGTCTACATTACCACCATTCAGAGCTCACGCGATGTAAACAAACGACAGGGTTCAGTGAAAATTCACGATTTTGAAAGTCAGTTTGTCAGTTACATTTGATTATTACTTGGTTTATGACAAATTGAAAATCATGGATATCCGATACACGGTTCCTGAAAAGATCGATATGATCTACATTTACGGTGAAGTGCATAAGAACCCCAGACAAGCATATGACTTGTATGCAGAACGATTTCCTGAAAGAACAACGCCATCCATTAGGTATTTTCAACGCATTACAAAATTATTCTCAGAAACGGGAAGTGTTACAAGGGAAAAACGACATCGAATGAGAACTGTTAGCGGAGAAAATGCGGAAGTTAATGTACTAGCTGCAGTAGCCAATAATCCACACGTGAGCTCTCGTGAAATTGAACTCCATTCGGGAATTTCTCGAAGAAGTGTTCTTCGAATACTGAAACGTCACAAATTCCATCCGTATCACATTTGTTTGCATCAAGACCTTCACGGTGATGATTTCGAAAATCGTGTACAGTTTTTTCGATGGGGTCTAGCGCAAATGCGCAATAACAACTTCATCAACATATTATTATCTGATGAGTCGACGTTCACCAATCATGGTCAAGTAAATCGACATAATATGCATTACTGGGCGACAGAAAATCCAAGATGGTTACGTCAAGTAGAGCATCAAAGACAATGGGCTGTGAATGTTTGGTGTGGTATTTTTCGATCTCGAGTAATTGGACCGTACTTCATTGCAGATACGCTAAATGGAGAGAAGTACAGACATTTCTTAGATCAAGTACTTCCAACATTACTTGAAGACATACCTATTCAGGAACGATTGAATATGTGGTATCAACACGATGGTTGTCCATCCCATTATGCAGTCACAGCTCGAGAAATATTGGACAGAGATTATCCTGGACGATGGATAGGACGTCGTGGACCAGTTCATTGGCCTGCCCGTTCTCCGGATCTTACTTCTCCAGATTTTTTTTATGGGGATACATAAAAGATACAGTTTATCAACAAGCACCGACTACACCTGAGAATATGCGTCAACGAATCATCAATGCATGCGCGAGCATCAATGAAGATATTTTAGCACGAGTTCGGCAATCTTTTGTAAAACGTTTTGAAATGTGTATTGAAGTCGAAGGCCATCATTTTGAGCATCTACTGCATTAAAATTATCCAAGTGATGTAAACGATTGAAATGTGTTGTGTTTTGTCTGTTATACCCCATCACCTCCGTTTCAGTTCAAGGGGTCCCCCTTGGAATCAGACAACTTTTGTCCGAAACATTCTCCTCCAAGACCCTTCGTTTTCGAGTTATTCTAATGTCAGATTCAGTATGGAACAATATCGATTAGAGCGCCATCTTTGCGGATTTCAGGAAAATGGTTCAGACAAAAGTTTCTTGGTTTTTGACCTAGAATCCAAATCTGCAGTAAAAAATATGAGATGCTATTTAAAAAACAAGAGTTGACCTCAGAATGCCCTTGAAGTTGAGATTTGAGGTCAAAGCCAAGGCCACCATCGGATGTCCCCCTCGATACCCTACAATTTTTGTCCGAAAAATTTTCTCGTATCTCATTTTATTTTTGGAAAAAACGCCCGCGACACTTTAAATGCCCCACCCTGTCTATTTTCGTAACTGAAATTTCAATAAATTCTTCAGTTACGCGAATAAATTTTGCTTCCATTACATGTAATTGACAGTTCGATCAGAAATTGCTAAGTGTGCACAGTTAAACGTTTTCACAATAAATCCTCAGGTTATATAGAATTTAATAAAAACTCTGTAATTAAGAGTTCTGCCAGGAAAAATTTCATATCTCATCTCGTATTATCACTGAGAAATTGCCTGAACTAAAATGTTGTTTATTGCAACAAGGATTTTCAGTTCAAGTCACTATAACTCAGGGTCCAGAATGTTATTTCAAAAAAGTAATTCCCCGCGTGGAAAAAGAAGCTTAGCATCTGCCTGGCAAAGGAGTTTCGCAGGACCACTGCAACACGCATAGGAGCATATAGGGAACAGATACAGGGACGATCTCGGAAAAAGTATGGGAATTGAGATTCTTACATACTTTTTCCATATTTTTACCAGATTGACAAGGTCTTACAGTAATCTCTCAGGAATAAGGGAGAGTCCCAAATCCCATACTTCATTCGAGATCTTTCCTATACCTCTGTTCTATTCTTTTATACGTGTTGCAAAGGTCTTGCGAGACTTCTTCTGCAAGACTTACGCCAGACTATCTTTTTCCATACGGGTCGTTACAGTTACCGTTGCATCATCAAAGAATCAAAGAAGTTACCGGTATCGTTACCATTTTGACAATGTAACGAATCATCGTTACCGTTCCTTTCACGTTATTTGCATTAATTTGAACATGTATTTGGAAAATGTTCATTCAAAATTCGCGGAGAATAACCTAGCTACTTTCAAACCGTATTATAATATTTAGTAAGTGACACCAACAGTTGAAATTATATTTTTTGGAAGATGATCTGGATAAATTCTGTACATATCAGAACACGCATCGAATCATGAAACTCAGTTAAGAAATTGGAAAAATATGATTGGTACGCTTCACTACAGAATTCACTAGAAATTACCAGCAATTACTCACCAAATTATCATAGGTATGATCTGAATCATACACGGAGAAAAAGGAATAGTTGCGGCAACTACTCAAGTAGATGGTGGAAAATCGACTATTCAAGTAGTTGCTGCTACATTATTAATCCCTCTCCATGTATACAGTGCGGAAAAATCCTTCAAGTAATGGGAAAAGTACACCAATACAGAAAAGTTATAAAATTCACATCTTGTGGAGTCAATATTTGGACGATTTTGAAAAATAGTTTGAGCTACCACAATTGTAGTTGATTTCACAACGGGGAATGTAAGATTCATATCAGCTGTAGTAAAAATCGACTTGAATTGTGGTAGCTCGAACGATTTTCGAAATCGTCCAAATATTGATTTCGCAAGGTGTAAATTTTACAACTTCTTTTTTCTCAATGTACTGGCAAATCTGACAACAGTGGATTCAGCCAGTAGCAGCTCGAGTTTCCATAGCCACGTGGGATGTGAGTCAAAGTCTGAAGAAGATATTGTAGTTTTGTGCATTCACGGCTTTCTCTGATGTGATTGCAATGCAAGATTCTATTTACAATGAATACTGTGATATTTAAGATCGTAAACAATCGAATAAAAATTTGACCTAATGATGGTTTTATTATTGTTTCAGGTGAGTGTTCATTATGGTGATGATATACCACGGTAGTATTAATACTGTCTCTGTTACAAGTGAGTAAACAATTCGATTACTTTTTCCTCAGTGTAACGAAAATGGTTATTAGTTACCAATAATTGATAACGACTTTATCGTTATCGTTACTTGCTAAAAAATGTAACGCGTCACTGTACCTCCAAGACACAAATATTTTACGAATCACTGGACTTGTCACGCTCAATTTTATGTACAGCCTTCAAGTAAATTCAAACAAATTCTCATTTATACTTATTAATAAGTCATTCTTCAATAACGATGAGATAGAAATAATTTAAGAAGAATCTATGGTATCCACGGCCAACTTAACTGACATTTGTTCATATATAATAACAGTTTTTTCAAAAGATCACTTTTACTCTGAAAATGTACACCACTGACACTATTTCACTATGTCATATCTGGGGGCAAAATTTCTCAAGCGTACCAGCTCAAAAATGTTTACCTCCTCAATCTTTCGGAAATTTCACTGAAATGTAGTACTAGTTGGTGACTTTTAATCCTATGAAGGATTTTGCTCTGGTACTTCTGGTTATCAAACTACAGGGGTCCAAAATTCACAGATTTCGTTTAATAAGCTCTTTTGAAGATATAATTTCTTAAATTACATTTTTTTATAAAATTGTTTTCGATATAGTTTTTTGTAGCTTTTTTTCTGTTCTTCACAATGGCGTGATCTGTTTTTGTGAGAAAAAATTTTTTCCAACAAATTTAGCGAGTTTAAAGTTATTTTCGCATTTTTTTTTCAATTTCGACAATTTTGAAAATTCTTTAAGCTAGCTCATCTGAAAGCTGGATTCTTCAGCTTTAGAATCGTGTGAGAGAAATTATGGGAAGAAAATTTTATCTGGCATTCGCAACGGTTTGAAGCGCGCGTGTCGCATATTCCTATTAGGTACTGAACGTTCTGATACGGTTCCTCATACCGTTGACGTGGAATTGATGTGAAACGAACTGTTTTTCAATAAAATATGATTTTTGAATCATGCCAATGATTTCATACAATTTTACCGTACCATTATATTATCAAACTTTATCAATAACAGTTTTTGAAATTATGGAACATAATAATGATAATATAATAAAATCAATTTTTTCTTTTCCAACTGTTTGATTGTGTTTGTTTGTAGGCAATTCAATTAATAGATGAAATACAGCATTATTGACACAACATTCCTTGATTCTCAAAAATCTCTGCAACTCAAAGTTTCGTTGATCGTTGTTGTAACCCTTCGCACAAAATCCATCACAAATTCAAATGAATAGATTTCAGAAGTATTTTTCCAAATCTACAACAAAAGTCTTCATAGGATCAAAAGTCACCAACTAGTACTACATTTCAGTGAAATTTCCGAAAGATTGAGGAGGTGAACATTTTTGAGCTGGTACGCTTGAGAAATTTTGCCCCATTGCAAATATTGGGTGTGTAAATATGACCTCGCCCTTTCCTAACACATGTCCCCTGGTGAAAATGAAGCGTACACACAAAACGCGACGGAAGCGCATACGAAGCGAAAAAGGTTTCAATTCCCTCTTCCTGGAGCGTGTGATGCTCGTTTGCTGTAAAGTGATGGAATCATACGTTCCATATACGCTCCATAAGCTTTTGATCCCGTCTTAAACACGCTTCATGTGACGTAACTGTAGGTTACATCAAGCGTGTGCGAATTATATGTATTCTAAGTTCAAATAATGTTTTGAAGCAGGCAATGCCAACGGCGGTCTATAGCTTAGTTGATAAGACCTTCTTACACTATGGTGGAAGTCCCTGGTTCGATTCCCGTCAAGAAGTTTAATTTTTTTTCTTTCGATTGTATACGCTTTGTTTGTTTCAATTCCCGCTTCACATACTCTTCTTACACCTTTCGTTAAGGCTCCGTATACTTTTCATTAACTTTTCTGTTACTTTTCAGCATACGCTTCATTTACTTTTCCTTTCTGCTTTCATTTTCACTAGGGTCGTTGTTGATATTGCTTACGTGTACTAATAGATGACAACACTTGAAGGCTGAGAGTTCAAAAGGGCCTAACCCACATCGAAATAATTTTTCAGGAGGTGATAAAAACGCTCTCATTTTTCCTATTCGTCAAAATCAACAGATTCATGAGTGATTTTACAATTAATTTGACCCATTCTGTCACCCTGTATGAATTTTTTCGGAATTTATGCATTCTTCTTTATTTTGTAAGTACTCCAAGTATTCAGGGGCCTAACCCAAGGGGGTTCGAGAGTTCAAAAGGGCCTAACCCACAAAGTCATGATCTTGATCTTGCCTTGTCGCGCATGTGGTATTAGTTTCACTTTGAACTTGATGCACCATCAGTACAGCGTGTTATTATTGACTTTTATATGTTGAAATAATACTCATTTATGAATACTTCCTAATAATTCGTAATTCTTTTGAAAATAAACATGTTAAGATCTAGTCGAAACATTCGTAGAGAGTTATAATTAGAGGATTTCGAAATCAGAACTCACATTTGCCAACGAAATTACTTTGGGGAGGGTGTTTTTGGTCGCTGATTACAAATTCGTTGTAGAAATTTCCAAATTCAAACTGGCGCATCTAATATGGTGGACCGAAATTGACAAATCATCGGATTTCCTCCAAACTGGTTATTTAAGGGTTTTTGGGGTCGCTGATTACGGATCCGCTATGAAGTTTTCCCAATTCAAAATGGCGGATCCAATATGGTGGCCCGATTTTGGGAAATTTCATCGGATTTCCTTCAAACTCGGTTCCCAGAAGGTTTTGAGGTCGCTTATTACAAATCCGCGGTGAAAATTTACAAATTCCAAATTCTGCATCTAACATGGTGGACCAAAATTAACAATCAAGGATCGCTGATTACGAATCTGCTATAAAAATTTCCAAATTTAAAATGACGAATCCAATATGGTGGGCCGAAATTGAAAATTTCACCGTATTTCCTTCAAACTTGGTTTCTGAAAGGTTTTCAGATCGCTGACTACAAATTTGTTGTCAGAATTCCGAGATTCACAATGGTGGAACCATTGTGATTGACCAAATTTCGAAAATTCATCGGAGTTTCTTCAATCTTTGTATCCATTGGGTTTTGGGGTCGCTGATTACGTATCTATTGTCAAATTTTCCTAATTCAAAATGGTAGATCCAATATGGTAGGCCGAAATTGGAAATTCACCGGATTTCCTTCACACCCAGTACCAGGAGGTTTTGAGGTCGCTGATGACAAATCCCTTGTTGAATTTGTTAATTTTGTTAACGGATTCGTAATCAGCGACCCATAGAACCTCCGGATAACGAGTTCCAAGCGAATCCGAGTAATTTTTAAATTTGTGTCCGCCATGTTAGATGCGCCATTTTGGATTCTGAACCGAGTCAAAATAATATTGAACTATGCTCATCGTACCTGTTCGGCAGGAGAAGCTTTCGCACGTACAACTTTACCTCTGATTGTGGTATACTCTTCCCCTTTGCGACGTGAGTCACGACGCTTTTTGTTCTTTCCACTCATACTCCACTGTTTTATGAGTTTCGCTTATGAATAAAACGCTGAAATGCTCAAAATAACTTGGGCAATGACAACTCGTTTGCAATTCTTAGAATCAATTTGTAGCGGAACAGATATACACATCGAAAGTCGTCAACACTTATACTACTCAGGACATATCGATCAACAGGGTAGGTGAATTTCACAATATCAACAAAAAGCGATCGCCAAGTTGTTGACTGAACACTCAAGTATGCACCACTTTTGATAGATGGCATTCTCAAACAAAGGGTTTCGTGCAAACCTACCCCAAACGATGAAAAACATCGTTTTTCCATAACACTACGTATGGGGTTAGGCCATTTTGAATTTTCAGGCCCACTTGGGTTAGGACCTTAGAAATTTTGACTCTCGATTACAAGAAAACTACGTCGAAATTCAAAGTTTTGATAACACCTCGATATAAAGGCTTAGAATGACAATCCAAAAATGAATTAAAACCAATTCCGAATTTTGTGTGGGTTAAGCCCTTTTGAACTCTCATCATTCACTTGTATTCGATAGTACTTTCTGTCAGCTGTCAAACGCACTACGCGACATTTGGTTTGGGTTGCGAGCAACAAGTTTTTACCTCCTCGAACATGTCGGTTTTCGTTCCAAGTAAACATCATTTGCGGGAAATGTTGTTACACTATTTTGTTGCAAGGAAAAGTGCAGTGGGAACGTATCGTTTGCTCGTGGAGATTTATGGTGAGCATGCTCCATCTGATACACCTTGCAAGGAATGGGTTCGACGATTGCAAAGCAATGATTCTGACACTGAGGACAAAGAATATGGAAAACTACCAAGAAAATTTGAAGATGCTGATTTGGAAGCATTATTGACAGAGGATTCTTGCCAGACTCAAGCAGAACTGGCTGCAGCAGTGAATGTTGAACGACCAAATATTGCGAAGCGTTTGAAAGCAATGGGAATGGTTCAAAAACTCAATCACTGGGTTCCACATGAATTGAAAGAAAGAGACATGGAACATCGAAAAACAATTTGTGAAATGCTACTTCAAAGACAGTAACGAAAAAGGATTTTTGCATCGGATAGTCACAAGAGATGGAAAATGGATATAATATGAGAATCTAAAACGCCAAAAATTTTGGATGAAGCCAGGTAAACCGGGCCCATCACAGCCAAAGAGAAATATTCACTGTGCCAAGGTTATGCTCTGCATTTGATGGGATCAGAGAGATGTTGTATATCATGAGTTGCTCGAACCTTCTCGAAATATTAATACAGAACTTTACCGACGACAACTAATGCATTCAAAGCGAGCCATAAAAGAAAAACGACCGGAATGGGTGAATAGGCACAGTCAATTAATTCTGCAACATGACAATGCCAAATCGCACACCGCACAAGTCGTGGAAAAATATTTAGATGGACATGACTGGGAAGTACTATTCCATCCGCCATATTCGTCTGACATAGCTCTGTCGGATTACCACTTATTTCGGATGATGCGTCAGATTTTACAGGAGAACGGTTCACTTCATACGAAAGTATCAAAATTTGGCTTGATAATTGGATCAGCTCAAAGGATCAGGATTTCTTCAGGCAGGGAATACGTAAATTACCTAAAAGATGGGTGAAGGTTGTAGCTGCAGATGGAGCATACTTTGAATAAACTGTTCTTTAATTTTCTAAACAAGCAAAGCTGTTTTATTTCAACAAAAAAGGGTGGAGTCATATTCACAAACCCAATATAAGCATCAAAATCAAACTGTCTGTATAGCTCAGGTCACTGAAGCGGAAGTACATCGTAAGATTCGCGGGTTCGATTCCCGCAACCTCAAGGATCGAGATAAAGTGAACTTCATAGGAGTGCGAGAGCGATGAAGACAAACAGGGGGTTGAAAGAAAAAGAAGACGTTAGAATGTTTGTGTGAATAAATTCAAGCTTCTTTCAAGACATTTTCATGAATTTTTTAAGACATCTTCAAAAAATCTTGAAGAACTCTTTTAGACCTCTTAATTTCTTCTCAAAGATATCTTTGAGAAGTCTCTGAGAGATTTCTTATGAATCTATTCATGTTGCATAAGACATCTTTTCGAATACGAGAAGATATCTTCTAGAAAATTTTTCAAGACTTCTTCTACTTTTGGAAAATATCTTTCAGAATTCTAAAAGATATTTGGACATTCTCTGATTGGTTCAAAGTGAATTAATCACATTTCGAGATTCTAGATTCTTCACCAAACAGCTGTCTTCTACATGATAATAAAACGCTGGGTCTGACTGGAATATGTGAATGTGATTATGAGACTCTGGCCCAAAACGAAATAAGAGTCGAGTGATGAGTGATGAGTGTTTTCTCCTTCGCGTAGACAGGCGTAGTGCCTGTAGTTGGATCGAGAAAGTAGTCCTCACTCTCGCCCTCCTCATTCTCTGAATATTTTAACCTTACGAAGAAAATAGACCTGACACTCCGCTCCACCAATCCTCAGCTAACTTTATCGAGATTCCAAGTTGGGCCTTATTGGAAACTCTGGTCTTGTTGAAATTTGGATGAAATATTTCCTGAATAACCAAGCAAGTTCCCTAACAGCGGAACGTGTCTCTGGACGTTTTATGGAGTAACGTCCCCTGCGTTCTATGGAGCTTCAATAAACGTTCCAGTGGCACGTTGTGCTGTCTGAGGTTTCTGAACGTCAACAAAACTTTTTTAGTGCTCAAAATTCCAAGCTGACCCACGCAAAGATTTGTTATCAAGCTTTTAATGGTTTTTTTTCACTTTGAATTCGGCAAAAAATTGACAAATTCTTCACCTGATTCTATCCAAAATAACCAAATTGAAACATCCTGTCAAAAGCTGACAAAAATGCCCAGGGGGAAAAAAATCCACTGTGACAGTGAAATCTAATTTTACTGGAGTAACAAATTCTCTGGAGTAACAAAAAAGCAAACTATTTTTATCACAGCAATCTTTTTGGCTTGAAAAATATTTTCAATTTTCAGTATCTTATACAGAATCGCAGACAAATTTTGCTGGAGAAGTTGACATGTTTTGCTGCCACAGCTAAAAAGTCGTTGTCATAGCTAACAAGATTGCTGTGATAGCAAAGAATTCGCTGCCCTAGCAGAAGGTACCCAGCAAAATCAGATTCCGCTGTCTCAGCAAATTTTTTTACTCTATGAATTGCTATCAAATTTTGACAAGTTGAAACCAATCAAGGTCAGACCCGATGAGGTTCTGGCGACGCTGGATAACACAAAGCAGAAATTTTGTCAGTTTTCAACCGCATTCCACATGATAAAAATAATTCAAAGCCTAACAAAAATGTATTCCGGTTCTGCTTGGCGTTTTCAACCGGGTCGGTTTATGAAGAAAAAAATAAATCTGTCGTATCACTCGTTGGAATATCAGATACGAATGAACCATTGAATCATCGGAGTAGTAACTCAAAAGTTTGTTTTTCTATTGCGCTTTGTGGTTTTTTGTCGCCAGTTTTATTTGATCAATTGTTTCTTCCAATCCTTTGAATTTCCGATAGCATTCACAAAGAGCTTTGATTATCTTGCAGGTGTGTGAAAGAACACAGCTCTGAACTGTTGGTACTCGATTCTTTCGAGGGTCATTATCAACCCGATCAATATACGTAAAGTATACTCCGAATATTCCTAAAATATTCCAACGATCTATAAATATTTTCATGCTGCAGGGGATATTTCTTTCTCAAATAAATTCCAGCCTGTAATGAATCATATTCAAATCAACGACAAAAAATCTATTAGAAGTTTTTCGCTTCACTTTTATGGGGATTTGTTACAGAAAATGTGGTACGAATCGGACAGATCTTTAACCGGAATGAAAATGATTTTCATCACTCTAGTAAAAATTAATCATATAAGAACATACATAAAGCATATAGAAACCATATATGGTCATATATGACCATATATAATTCATACGCAATCCATATTGAATCCGTATATGATCATATATGGCCCATACAGAATCCATATTTGACCTTTCGATGCAAGACTTTCCCATACATGTGAAAAAATTCTGTCACATATGAAATATTTTTTGTATATGGATTTTATATGGATTATATATGAGTCATATATGATCATATATGGATCACATATGGATTAAATATGGATTGTATATGATTCTATGCATTTTCATATATCAATCATATATGAATTTTAGATGTATTATGTATGGATTATGTATGGGTCATATATGTTCGTTTCTTACTAGGGAGATCCGGCTAAAATGTGTTAAGGAAAATTCTCCTATCGATATTTGGTGGGATTGTTTAAACCACGAAATCTGAAATCCAAGAAATTTCATCTTGTCTTCGTATTCAGCATACCAAAACCATTCCGAATCACCTCTTAAACCTTGAGATACAGAAAACAATATTGATTTTGTTGTCCTGTGATATCAAGGGGAATCCATCATTGAATTAATTATTGGATTGAAAATCCTTTTTCAGTTTCTAACAGGATCAGATATAAAGTTTACAAGTTTCTAACTACATTTTCTGAGATTCAAATCACTCAGAATCCGGCAGGAATTTTCTGCCAACAATAATACTTTAACAAATATTTCAAACAGAGTTGCACTTATGTAGAAATTACTTTAGTCATGCTCCAGGCTTGAAAATGCCTTGTGATAGCCTAAAGGATAACTAGAATGATTTCTTCACTGACAGAAAAATGATCTGGTCCCAGTAAAAAATCTGGAATAGAAAAGAATAGGAATTTCCTATTTTTTTCAATTCTTTCCAATTCGAATTACCCAAAAAAAGAAGAGATATGAATAGAAAAAAATTGAGATATTTAGATTCCAATATCATGTATGAGTTCCAGTTGCTATTCTGTATTGAATTCTCCTAACAGAAATGAAAATCTCTTATTCAATATCGTAAAGGTAATTCATTGACTATATAGAAGTTGTTATTCTAAATTTTACATTGGAAAAATTGAATTTGAATTCCAGATTTGGAATACGATTTGACTGTAGAATAGGTTAGAATGGAGGTGAATAGAATTTCTGTAAAATCAATTCCATAACTCCAAAATTCGAATTCAAATTCTTGAATCTCAATCCGATATTTTTTGCTGGGGTGAGAACACGCGTAGTTGCAATAACTTGAAATTTGGTGCTATTCACCAGGAAATTTGATCATTGTGACATCCAGAAAAAATGGTTGAAGCCAAAGTTGACTACATTCTTCAGGTTAGAAAAACCAAAATATGTGATCAATTTTTGCTTCAACCATTTTTTTCTGAACGTCATGATCACATTTCTTGATGAATCGAACCAGATTGCGAATTATTCAACCAGATCGTTCTCTTGTCAGTATACTAGACCGGCTGTGCCCAAATTCATAAAACTAAAAACATTGTTGGGTGATCCCATATTCGTATGCAGTTTTTTCCAGCTCAACTGGTATATAAGATTATTCTGACGTTCATACTTGAGGCGTATACACAATTCCTGAGTGTAGAACTCGCAATTGTTATCCGTTGATCTTTGTTGAATTGACTTTTTCCTACTCATAAAATATTATAACGCATACAATTGTACATTGAAAATCCAAGTTGAACAAATATAGGTATTATTCTCAGAATTTTTATAATTCCCAATACAAGAAGAACATGTTTCTCCACGTAAATGTTACATACCTTCTTCCGATTTATGGATTCAAGAAGTATGTTTATTTACTTCCTCGAGTACAGTCAAGTATCAGTCAAGTATTGACAAGAACGAATAACTCACAGACATTATGCTTGAATGTCTCGTATTTACAGTGAATGGTGGATAAGCATTCCCACCAATGTTATCCTATCCCGATGTTTCTAGAACAAGAGAACATGAGGGGTTTGATAATTCAACAAAAGCACACCATATAACAGACGTGGAAGAGCTTTGAGAAACGCTCTCGACTCATAGAAACTGCCCTTTCCTTCTCATGTCTTTATTCGTCTTCAACCTTTTTCGATGATTCAGAGTCTTCATTGAGCCTTACTTCAATTTCATTCGGATGATTTCTCCGGAATTCATTTTTCTGAGGATTAGATAATATGTTTTGGGGGAAATCCAAGTTTTCTTTTAGTGTACGCAAACGTATACACGCACAGAAAAGTTATCTCAAAAAATGACTACACCTTACAGTGAAGTAGGCATAAAATCATATTTTGAGCTTATGTAGGGGAGAAGCATGCAGGTTGAACCGGCATGCAGGTTAGGCCAGGGAGTTTTTTGTATTTTTACCCGTTGGCAACTCTGATTTCATGACGATTGAAGTCGAGTCTTTACCATATGTGAACTTTTCATGTCCATAGAATGCAAAAACAGACACCTCTTATTCCAATTCATTTCATTTCGTACAAGGAGGATAGTGCGATTGATGAAGTTAAATCAATCTATTATGTTTTTTTCGTCATTTCTTCGAATCGCACAAAACATATTTCGATCATATTGTGAAATTAGAATAATGCTCTTGCAATTGCAGAGTTGCATTGAATATGTAGATTGAGCCACCCAAAACATGCAGGTTGGGCCACTAGTTTTTCTTGTCAAATAAGTATTCAAACACCATTTCGATCATCTTTGATGATCAGAATAGTGTTTATATTGGATGTGATCTCAAGGATTTGGCGATTTTTCTATTTTAGAATGGCATGCCGAAGGGAGAGAAAGACAGACCATTGAATCAGTGATTATGATTTCATTGTTAGTGATATTTCATTATTCCGATGTTAAAACTATTTGAAATAAATAAATATCGGCTACAAATTACATACCTGCTGTAGAGAATGCATTTCTCTACCTTTTCAGCAAATTTTCAGAAGTGGCCCAACTTGCATGCTTACTTTTTTTAACAAATTTTTCCCAACTTCAGAAAATTGCTTGTATTCCGCAGTATTTCAAAGCAATCAAGAAGCTTTCTATCACGAAATATAGCTGAAGGTTGTCACTTTTCAGTGGTATATAGATATTGATCAAATAATTTCCTGTTCTGATCTTATAAGTCAAGAAAAAAACACGGTCCAACCTGCATGCCTCTCCCCTATTATATTTTGTCAATGAAATTACAATACTTTCTAGTAAAGAGGGATAGAATTCTGTTATTTATTGATAGAAAGTATAGTAATTTTGATGACAAAATACAATATATAATCCCAAAATGTGATTTTGTTTCTATTTTACTGTAAAGTGTAGTGATTTTTTAGGTAACTTTTCTCTGCGTGTAATAATCTCCATATTTTACGTATCAAACCAACGAGGATCGAAGAGAAAATGGGGAGGTTGACATTTTTATGTTGATTTTTCTTTTCAAATCAGTACGTCAAGGTATCGAGTGATGAGCGAATCGCATGGAATAGGGGTGATTTCTCCGATATAAATCAATTATCTTTTATGCGCAAGCGAAAAATATGTGAGATTCATCGTTTTAATCAATGGAAAAAATGGGAAATACAAAGAACGTATTGAAAAGAATTAATATGCAGCACGAGAGAGGGGTAGAAAGATTCGTTGGTATGAGTGAACAATGAACGCGCATCGAGCATGAAATAAGTAGAATAGAATACATGAAGTCAGACATGTAAATTGAAATTCATAGAATTCAAATTGAGGAGAAAACTAGTTGAATCGTAATCACAATCTGGAGTAATGAGGTGGATGAATCTGCATTGTAAAGTGACAGTTTCAACGAGTTGATGAAATCTCAGGAATACCTCAGATTCGTCAAGCGAAAGAAATGATTAACCCGAGTATTTCATAAATAACTGAATGGGGGATGGTAAGCTCGACGAAATAATTCTCAATGAATCAAATGACATCGGTAATTTCGTTTCAGTTCATCTGATTCAGTCATAGCACATTACTCGATCACAGGATTCAATTGCAGTTGTATGCGTGTATGAAAGTACAGAGTGCAGTTATCTGCCCGCTGCTCGGAGAGAGCTCGATAACGTTTTAAATAACGGCTTCATGGGTTTCTCATCTGCATGCATGCATACATTGATACATATACATGTACCTGTATGAATGCATCCATACATTCTTGCCTACATATATCTCTGAATACGTATAGTAACGGTTGCGATCCTAATTTATCCAATGCGATCATAAAATATTATATACCTAGCTCAATGATATTGCTGTTGTTGTGAATGAGATATCGGAAATCACGGTAAACCAAGAGAATAAATCCTGCATTATTTTCATCTCAACGTCGCTGATACAGTAACTTTCAAACAAATATGCAGTGATCAAGGCTGTTGCGTATTATAGATGCAATTGTTGATATTTCGGATATTGATTTGCATATTTTTCATTTCATAAAATCCACATACGCGTGTTTGAATAATTTTCAACCCGTTGGTGTACTCCAAGTGAAACCTGAAGTGAACTTTTCGATGGACAAAGAGATATCCCAAACGTATACAGTTTATGTGCAGTATATGTATCATCAAATATGTATTTCGTGTGTAGGATACAATACAGAAATATACAGATAATTTTAATATTCTCTGCACCACCAGAACCTTACTTATCAGATTTCTTTTCCTCCGTGTAATAAATAACGGAGGTATCATGACTGGATTATCCTTACCACAAGAATCATCCATCTAATTACATGATGTTTCATCTCATAACTTCTTCATATAAGTTTCATAGATCCCCTATTCACATACACACACAAGACGTATACAAAGGATATAACATCAACGTTGCATGGCACGTGCGAAACGTATAAGTAATATGAGGACCTACAGGACACAGAGGTATACGTCCTTTGCCACGTTTACCTAACCCACCATTCGAAAACTCAGATGATCCTCGCGAGACCTTCTCCTTTTCGTAGCACGTGTTTCTAAAACTATATAAGAAGGAAAAGAAGATATGCGAGGGACAGACCTTACATGAGAAAAGAAAAGGAAAGTAAATCGTCAAAGGAGAGTAAAATAAGAACAAGAATAAGAAAGAGCGGTTTGGAATTCAGAGTACGTGGTAGAGCTCGTTTATGAAATATTCGATGTATCCAGCCGTCTCTCGTTGGAGGAATGAAATTTCAACTGAGCCAAAGTGTTTCCTGAGAGCCATCGTCCCGTGCCCTTTTTCTCCTATACTTTGCGTTCCTGTCCCAGAACAAGCTCTCTTCTAACGTAGAATATCACTATCGGCTCTGCATTACCGATATCGGTATGGGATTATGGATGTAAGAATCACACGTTCAACGTTGGACGTATTGAAAATTCACTGAATTCGTGTACCGATCTCTGGGGTAATCGGACAAAATTTTAATAATATCCAAGTTTCATTTTTCTCACCTTGAGATGAATGTTTTCAAAATCTTGTCATTCATTTTTGGTTTGAATCAAATCGGCGCTGGTGATTGGATCGAACAAATTGATATGTTCTCGAAGTTTGAATCGTTTAAAGACACAAAGCGGAAATTCAAACTCACGAAATGTGATAAATTATCGTTACATATCTTCTCGAATCAATTCTTTACCACTGGAAACATCGTTTAAATAAAGTACTGCAAGATTTTTGGGCTTCGATAGTTGAATATTATGTTAGGGGTTGTCCATAAATTACGTAACGCAAAATTTACACATTTTTATACCCCCCTCCCCCCCTGTAACGCATTAGTAACGCAATACCGAACACCCCCTCAATAATTACGTAACGCTGACCGCAACCCCCCCCCCCCACTCGTTCCAAAACTGAAGAAAATTGAAAACAAATCAATACTTGATAAAAAATTTATTCTAATCTAACTTGCTACAAATAGATTTTATATCGTTTACAGCTCAGTGAATGATAACATGTGAATATAGATTATAAATAAGAATCACTGCTTCATTCATCTTCCCACGGAGTGGACATGTGGTCTTCCAAGTTAATAATTTATATCTGTGTATCATTTCTCTCCTGCGTGGGTATCACAGTATCATGTGTATTAGAATCTGATGCATCTTCATCGATCCATTCTAAATCGCTGTTCTCAATGAGAAGTGCTAAGAGTTCTCGTTGTTGTTTGGCTGCTATACGTAGCGGTCTTTCTTTTGGCATAATTAAATCGTTGTTCTTACTTTTATTGTGACAAACGTATTTCAAATGCACGGACAATTTGGACAATGATGAATGATACAAATTGCATTTTTTACAATTGGTTTTGAACGCTGAGACAGTAAAGATCATAAGGAATAACCTTAAAGGAGTGTGCAATGGTTGGAAGCATAGTTTGAAACATCGATATATTCACGAATAAAGATGGAAAAGTGTAATTTTGGACATTCGGATTTGGGTTCGGGAACTCGGGATATGTAAGACCACTATTTGTCTGAGTGAGAGGTAGAGGTGGAGGAAGGAATCTTTGAGGAATCAACTTGAAGTAATCACTTCTTGGTGGTGTGCAACATGTTGAATCTAAACATTTCACAATTTGAGTAAAATATTGACTCTCGCGAACATGCTTAGAACGCCAAGTCATATCTTTGGATTGCAAATCTCCTTCCAGCATTTCAGATTGATCTGGTGGAATGTATTTTGCTTCAACCGGATGATTGTCAATAACCATATTTGACCAAACATCTGCTAGAATTCTTCCAGCATTTTGAAAATTTTCTTTTTCAAGATCTTCATCAATAGTTTCGCCATTGTTACCCAAATGAGATCTGCATGAATCATGAGGGAGAATTATTCCAGCTAATTCCCGACTCAATGGTGCCATTCTTCGTTCTACCCTGTTGAGAGCACTCCTACCCGGGGCGTTTGTTGCGATGAAAATGGCATCTAAATTGTACTCAAGGAAGTGATGAATTCCAGTGCAAATTACTTTCTCATAACGTGGATTTTCGTCTGGTCCACCATCAACACTAAAAATAAAAACAGGTTTAGTTGGACCTCCTTCGAAAACTTTAGTGAGATCTTTGAATTCTGGCAAATCCAACAATTGGTGTAAGTCTTCAGCATGAGAGAATGCTGTTGATGCGGAATGTTTACCATAACGTATTGCTATATACATTGGTCCGGAATAAGTGATCGCTTTTAAACGATCAAAAGAATGACTTTTTATTACGATTCCGGCGTAAATGGAAGGTATAAGTTTATGTCGAGAAGCAATAACCCAGTCATTATCCGGTAAAACAACTTGATATTCCATGTGCATAAGAAATGGAGCTTATTTATTTGCTGCAGCTAGACCTATAGGCACTCTCGCTTTATCATCCTGACTCAGAAAAAAAACTTGATTCGGGCCAAGTAAAGATGCTAAATCTTCTAAATTCTGAATAGTAGCAGTACAAAATTTGCCGTCCACGTGGTTTGCATGTTTATCATTACGAGCACGAATCAATTTGACCGGGACTGTAGCTACATGTTTTCTGCCTTCGATAGAATTGCTTCTTTTGGGTAACAATCGAATGTATACAGCATTTCTACTGATATTGAATCCTATTTTTTGTAATTCTTCTGTTAATTCGTCTAATGTTTTTACACTTCTGATCATCTCATTTCTTCGTTTTTCTTCAGCAGCGGATCCATGCATAGCGATTTCTATGATTGTTTTTGATAATTCTGGTTGGTTTCTTTCTAATCTTGGTCGTCCTTTCTTCTCACGTAATGACGGAATTTCTACTTTCAGTTCTGGATTTTGTTCCAGAAGTTTTTGCATTCCTATTTTTCTCTTCTGTCTGAACTTCGATTGTCGGCTTTGACCTTGTTCTAGCTCCCTCAGATCTTTTTTTTGCGGTCCAATATTTTTTGCTTCTGCTTTAGTTTGTCCAGTTCTTCATCAGTGAGAAGGTGAAGCGTGTTTTTTTTATATAAGCCCTGCAATTCAGCTTTGATAATTGTGATTTCATTTGTTACTCTCTCGTGAACATGAGCTATGCTGTCATGTTTTTGTACGGCCTTTAAAGAACCTGCATGCTCCGAGTCAGTTGCGATACACTCCGTTTGCATTTCTGGCTGACTTTTTGATTCTGAGTTTGATGTGGAACTAGAAGATTCTGTGGATGTATCTTTTTGTGGTATCTAAAATCAATCAGATAAGAGTAAAATTCATTTTGCTCCTGGAGATGTTCAAAATACTTAGAAGCGTTATTTACGATGAATTAATCAAGTTATCTATTCGTATATAATGGATTTTCCAAAGTTTATTATGAATATCAATGTATTTTCTTCAAATTATTCCGAGTGGAATTTTACTCTGCTGTAGTGAAAATCCTGTGACTCTGGAAGAGTGGAAATTTCTCACTTTGAAAGGGTAGGAAAAAATATTGAGTCCTAAAAAGTGGAATTCAACTTCTTCCTGCAGAGTTCATATTGAGTTCGAACTAAATTCTTCAATATTCAAATACGTGGATAGAAATTGAAGATTACTAGATTTGCCTATCTTACGGAAAATTGAATTAAATCAAATCGAAATAGATTTAGTCAAAAAATCGAACCCCTTCAGAAAACAAACTGTAAATCAATTCAGTTTTAATCACGAATGCAATTCTTTCTTTAAAAATTTGATTTGAATAAAATTGATAAGAAATAGTGTTTTAAAGATAATTCGATATGTTAGTTGCACTTCTAGAGATTATATAAAACTTGACGTATCAAATATATCTATTGAAAATGTATACGCTGTGTAAAATATAACGGTGTTGAGAAGAATCTATCCCGAATTATGTTATTTTAACACAATGTGATATTATTTCAACATAGTACTCATTTAATACGCAATTTACCAAATGTTCTCCAAGAATCCTGTAATAATTCTTGGATTCCGAAAGAATTCCATGTATAGTAAGAACTAAATATAGTTTTATTTCACCAGCAATTGACGTTATTGATTATCAAATTCAGAAGAGTACTTCCTTATAATTTGAAAGGTGTTATATTTGACCCCAAATCTCACAGCATATTTCTGAAAAACATTTGCTGTGTCGCATATAAAAGTGCCGGGAATTTCTCCTAAATCTATCCAAAATTCTTTCCGTGATGTAGTTTTTTTCACTTCTATGAATTTTTCGTGTTTTTATATATCCACGATATGAGCAAAAAGGAATAGAAGTTGCACGATTTCTATGTGAGGATTCATGTATGTTTATTTGAAATTACATTTTCGCGTATAAGTGGAAATTCTTATTCACCACGACATACATTCGTATTCGGGAATCACGAATATTTTATAAAGTGCGTGTTCATGAAGAATCATAAAATTTTCTTCCTGATGGATATTTGTTGCATATTTGTGTCAAAGTGAAATGTACGCTCACCTCAGACTAAAATGACATCAACTTCGCCTTGTTTCGTTGCGCAATTCTTGTCCTCTCTAAAATTTTATCAGATGCAAGCTGAACAAAATTGGTTTCTTTTTTTATCCGATTCCAAACCTCAACAACGTCTTGCTGGATTCTCTTATTTGTTTTGTCAGGATATGCACTTTTATGACATTTGTTCAAGTCATTAAATAACTTCTCTTTATCAACATTTGTTCTCGCCATTATGATATTTGATGGAAATCAATGAACACGTTGAGAAATTTGAAGTGTCAAAACAACAATGAGATCGTCGCGACTACCTAGCGTCGCGTGTGACGGGTATCAAACAGGTGAAGATCGAACGTAGAACAATTGAACGTTGCAAAGTTAGTTTCAGTTTGAAATCAAATTTGGTTCCAATTGTATTCTTACGCACTGATGCTTGTCATATCTCACATGGAATTATAATTTGGGCATTCTCATTTTATCAATATTCAGATATTTTTCAAGGTACTCATATGAATGAGATAATATATAACTCAAAATTTGTAAAACGTTAATAACTACAATGATATGTTCATTAATCGTTGATCTGAAAAGAACCCCACAAACATGATTGCAGGCGTTTTGAAGGACCAGTAACGGCGCTTCACTGGCATCACAGGGCCATGAGCGGCCCATTGAAACGCCAGTAATCATTGTTTGTAGGAATGTCTGTGTAGATTGATGAAATTCGTTGTGAATTCAATATAGAATATGATTATTTTCCAAAAATACCAGCGAAGTTGATCTGCTGCACAGTAGATTCTACTAAAAATCATATTTGTCTGGAATGCCATCTTAAATTACAATCAACGTTGAAGTGTCTCTTCATCCACATGATGTAGATAATCAAAGGAAAAACTTAATGGTAATGCCTATGATATTCGTTTTATACTCAGATGAGTAAGTTCAATGTTTTGGACTATCGATGTTTAACGTACACTGTAAAAAATATTTGTGAATTCCCAAGAAGAAAAATATGCTGAAAAACGTATAGGTTTGTAAATCTCCAAATTATTTGGGAATCTACAAATTTCCTGCAAATTTCCACACAATTCTTGCGAATCTCCGAAAAATATTTGTCAACTGACAAAAATTGTTTGAGATTTTACGAAAATTGTTTGTAAATTTACTAAAAAATGTTATGTAAAAAACTTCCAAAAAAAGGTTTGGAAGTTTTTTACCAAACATTTTTTGGTAAGTTCACAAACATAGTGGGTGAAGTCACAATCAATTTTTGTCAATGGACAAATCTTTTCTGGGAAATCACAAAAATTGTTTGGAAACTCACAGGAAATTTGTGAATTCCCTAACAATTTGGGAATTTACCAATCTTTAAGAAAGATCTTTGTGCTTAGAAATTCATGAATATTTTTCACAGTTTACAGTAATTTTTCATAAGAAAAATCGTGGAACGTTCAGCAGAACATGGTTCCAAACGTTACGTAACGTTAGCTCTGTCCCCCCCTCACCCCTTGATAACGCTGCGTAACGCTTTCAAACCCCCCCCCCTCCCCCCTTCCAGCGTTACGTAATTTATGGACAACCCCTTATTCGATTGTTAATTAGTTTCAATAAACGATTCAAACCTCAGCAACATCAAATTGATATATTCAATCCTGAATTTCAGTATCAAATTAAATGTCTTTTCAAAGATTCAAGGGAAATTTTTAACAACTGTACTGGATAGTTTGAAGAAACATCAACAACTGTAGGATAACTCGATTCCTGAAGAATGAATGAATAATTGTTATTCTACAAACCCTGGTGAGAATCCAAAAGCAAAGGAAGCGGGTATTGGAACACATGAAACGTGAAAATGTTCCAATTCGTTCCTGAATCACGCCTATAGATAACTCTTGGTTACGCTTAGGTGACTCTTAGCTCATGATTTCGTCGCGCTTTAACGCTCCATTTTCACCAAGGAAGGATTACATTATCTCCTTGTCGAAGCTTAATTTGAAAATATTTCTTGTGAACTTGAGGAGTTAATTCTTAATTGGTATCATAGTCCGTGATACCGCTGAAGAAAAAGTTTGAATGCTTCAAATCTTCCATCCAACTGGAATCAGGAACATTGCACACTCATAAATCTCTGTATCCAATGCTTTTCCGTCTCTCTAAAGTGGGAATAATACCGTAAAATGAATAACAACTGAGACATGGGATGGATCATGCACATAAGAATTGTGCACTTATTTATTATGCACATAAAAAAATTGAATTAAATTTGTTCACATATTAATTACAGTTGTTCCTAATACGTTTGATAAATGTGCACTGATAGTCGTGCACAGTGAATTGTACACATGAAAAAAAATGAGAAATATACAATGTAAGATTGTGCACCTTACATTTTGCACCTTCGGGAATATTCAATATTGTTTTTTATGCGCAAGTTTTTGTGAATAAAAATTCTGCGCATGATTACTTGCGCATAAAAAACAATATTGAATATTCCCGAAGGTGCAAAATGTAAGGTGCACAATCTTACATTGTATATTTCTCATTTTTTTTCATGTGTACAATTCACTGTGCACGACTATCAGTGCACATTTATCAAACGTATTAGGAACAACTAAAATTAATATGTGAACAAATTTAATTCAATTTTTTTATGTGCATAATAAATAAGTGCACAATTCTTATGTGCATGATCCATCCCATGTCACAACTGAAGTATTCGAATTCAAAGAATTTCCATAAAAATAACGATATCAACTGAAAGTAAAATTTTTTATTCAATACCTATCTTTCGATCAAAATTGAACAATTTGAAATAAAACTTGATATTTCCACTTTCACATGTTTAATTTCTCTGAGGTTCGTTGGAATTTGTTTAAAAATTGTGTACAACCCTGGTGAGAATGAAACTTATAGGTCATTCCATATCAGATTTACAACTAAAATTTGAATTTTCACAAAAAATTGATACTCATTTTTTTATCTCGATGAAATATTTTTCATTTTCGAATCACGATTTTTTAAACTTTTGAAGTTGACAAAATCGAACATGTTTCAATCTCTGATATTTAAAAACATCTTTGATTTGAAAAAGAATCTTTTCATAACAAAAAATCGTATTTTGTATAAGCTTATGGACTGGATACATAAGATAATTTTGCTTTCCTATTCAGCCTATGTATTTTGCGAATTTCATGAATAAATTGCATTTGCAAGAAAAGGCATGGTCAAAACTGATGTTTTTATGATGTAAATTTTCATCACTCCCCACAGGATACGTGATACATACACTATCTGTATATATATATATATATATATATATATATATATATATATATATGTGTACATTACTCACATAATTGGGTTTGCGAGTTTGGAGAATCAATAAATAGTTCATTATAAAATGAAACTTTTGTTGAACTGTTTTTTCTTATCGACAGGTATAAACATGTTACAATTCGAATTGTTTGACCATACCCATATTTACGTCTGTACTGGAATGAATTGAATCATTCTCACACAAACTCACAGCCGCAAACATGCTATTTAAAAGAATGCAGGAAATATGTGAACTGATGAAGTTATGTTTCTTGACAATCCCCAGCGTGTATGCATTTTGCTACCATTTCGGCTCAGTCTTGGTTCCATGTAAGCAGAATGGGACCCATGTTGACCCAGTGTAGGCCCCATACTACATACATGCTGGGGATGTTTGAAGATGAATTGGTATAAACGTATTTATTGCGCTCGGTACTGCATCGCTCCGTGTGCACGATGCGATGCTCCAAACTTGAAACCGACACGGTTCTGTGTTATGGATCATATCTCAAAAACTGTTGAGCTGCCCACTTTGAAATTTTCACGAGATATTCTGTGGGGAGTGATGAAAATTTACATTGTAAAAACATCAATTTTGAGCTCTTTTTTTTTTTGCAAATTCAATTTCTTGATGTAATTTGTAAAATACATAGGCTAAATAGAAAAACAAAATTATTTTATGTATCCAGTCTATAAGCTCATATAAAATACGATTTTTTGTTATGAGAAGATTCTTTTTCAAATCAAAGAGCTCCTTGAATATCAGTCATTGAAAAATCTTCGATTTTGTCAACTTTCAAAGTTTGAAAAATCGTAATTCGAAAATGAAAGGTATTTCATCGAAATAAAAAAATACGCAGCAATTATTTTCCTCCCAAAAATACGAAAACAAATTTTGGTGGAAATTAAGATCTTAGTTTTACATCTGATATGGAATGATCCGTACACACAAAGCGCGAAGGAAGCACAAACAAAGCGAAAAATGTTCCAATTCCCTCTTCTTGGAGCGTGTGATGTCCGCTTGCTGTGAAGTGATGAAATCATACGTTCCATATACACTTCATGAGATTTCGATCTCATTTCACACACGCTTCATACAAAGGAACAGTAAATTATATTAGGCGTGTGCGAATCACATCTATTCTGACTCCACATAATATCTTCAAACAAACGATCCTAACGATGATCCATGACCCAATAGTGAGACCCCCGTCTGGCATGATGAAAATCCAGTTCGAATTCCGCTAAGGGGTGGAATTTTTCTATTTAGTTTTTTTATGCGCTCCCCTTGTTTCAATTCCCGTTTCATATACTCTTTGCATCCCTTTCATTCAAGCTCCGTATGCTTTTTATTAACGTTCCTGATACGCTCTAGCATAAGCTTATCGTTGACTCTTCCTTCCTGCTTCCATTTTCATTAGGAAATAAAGGAATTTATCCCCAAAATATAAGAATGGATGAATGAAGGAAATAAAATTTGCAATATCAAAGTCTTTTCAACGATTACAACAGTACCCTCTTTGAATGTAATAACATATACATATGTGAAAATATGGTCACAAATCAAACTATCGTCAGTTAATTGCTCATCAATAGCAACATGTCCAGAAACCATTTATCAATGATTCACATGAATAATGAACGAGCCGGCCATGAATGCGTGAAGACCAGGAGCGGGGTATAATATTACATCATTCCTCATCACACTGTATAGAGAACAGATGTATAGAATGAAGAAGCCTTTGTGGGCGAATACTTTCTAATTTCAACATGAATGCTAATTGACAAAGAATATAAAAATCAAGCCTCAATCTAATATTATTCCGAGAAAAAATCTGCTTATCTCAGTCTCAAGAGCCACCACTTGTCAGTAGCAAGAATTTCTCTGGGACACACATTCCGCGGGTGTATACAAATATTATTTTCATCTCGATAGATTCGTAAACGAGCACGAATTCATGTACAACGAGGGTACATGCGTAGGGTAGCGCAGACATCTCACAGGGCCGATGGCGTATCCATACACATATAAAATACCACAAGTAATGATTGCAAACGGGCCGTCCACATAGTCACCAATGTATTTGTACACGCGTTATGTATATACATATATGCGTGTATGCTTACATCTAACCTGCCACGTCACGATAATATCGGCTCGCGCATTATTAACTCGCGGATATATGCGGCCCAGTGGCAATGCCACATCTGCATTACTTGCATCTCACACCATCATCGACACCCCCTCGTACCATATCACATTGTGCTAAACGAGGACGAGAATCTCATGAATATCGAGCGTTTATATAACATGCGCGCTCAAATGCTTGACTGGTATCAACCAACATTTCCAGTTGTTTGGTTGATGGCAAGCGTTGCTTAGAATGGCGACAGAATGGAATCGAATAACGTTTCATTCAAAATATATCCATATAATGTTGTCGTATTTTCATTCGGAAAACATACACACGGACATTACATGGGAGGTATTTTCAATATCCTCGAAATTCCGTATCGCATGAGTTGGAAACCAGTTACACGCTTGGAGTTTCATTAGTAAAGTTGAATTGCTTACAGAGAGTTGTTGAAATTAGATCAACAAGACAATTCGTCTTTTCATCAAGATTTAATTTAATATGATATTAATTGAGATCTGTAGAGTATAATATGATTATGCGAATGAAGGAGTCGAGGAATAACGATGGAGAACATCCATTGATTCGAGAGCCCTTGATGATCGAGATGTGACAAATTTGAAAATACCTACCAAGTCGAAGAATCAAATTCCTTCTTCTTTTGATCAAATATACTATACCGATTCCCAAATATTATTTTCTCCTAGTCATTTTTTTGGATTCACAATGATACTCGCGCTTCGAGCGCAAATAACAAATGAATTTAAAATCATTGAAAACGAGGATACTCTTCATTGCAAAGTATGAAAAATAATAATATGATGGAATGAGAGCGAAATAAAAAAAAATAAAAAAGAAACATTAGAGAGACGTGTTTCTGTGATATTTGTTCAGTCAACAATAAGTCCAGAAATAATAGAATTGGAAGAAAAAGCAACCGAACAAAGAGCTCGCAGTTCTATGAAGTTAAGAAAAAAACACTTTGAGGAAATGTCGAAGCTTGCGAGACGTATCGTAATTTGATGATCAATATTGTATCTTAAACTTCATGTATTGGGAGAACCATTCTGGCTGCTTCTTAAAAATATACCTTCGGAAAAATATGTTTGTACAACCATTTGTTATTCTCTTACAAATATGAATTGAAATTAAATAAAATTAAGTTTCGTCGGAACAAATTCATCGGATTCATGTAAATTTCCTGATATCCGTTTCCATTTCACTTTTGATGTTTTCGAGAGAACTTTGAAGGAATTATATTCTTCAACGGCGCACATAACGTCCCAATTCAATAAACATAAATGTCTCAGAAATATAGTTAAGATATATCTTCACGAAGAAGATATTACCGAAATTGGGATGTTGGTCGGGGATGGATACAAGATGTCTTAAAAACATCTTGATTGAGATGTCTTCGGGATACATCTCAAAGATCTCTTTCAGATATCTTAGAGTTATGAAATGAAGATAGCTTCCGCAAGATACGTGAACAGGGAGGGAAATTTCGGAACTTCGGGAGTACTTTGAGTGGGGAATACTTTTTTTTGACCTCATATTTTACTTTGAAGACATATCTCACACAAAAAAAGTACTCCCCACTTAAAGTACTCTCGGAATAAAAAATTGCCCATCTTTACATCTGAAAGATGCAGCAATTCCATATCTTCACAAAGATATACAGCCCGGCCCAATAAGACCTGCCGCAATAAGAACGCTTATCCTGGAGACAACTTCAAGAAATCTGAGAGTCTGTACAATACTCTTAATTTGAT
Organism: Gonatopus flavifemur; assembly: GCA_018340375.1. Classification (NCBI taxonomy): domain Eukaryota; kingdom Metazoa; phylum Arthropoda; class Insecta; order Hymenoptera; family Dryinidae; genus Gonatopus; species Gonatopus flavifemur. The sequence goes on from JAFFJZ010000007.1 coordinate 22,076,834, forward strand.
GAGGTATCTTTCATGTATCTTAAATACAACTCTACGAAACAATCTCAAGATATCTCAAGATCCATTCAGATATCTCCAAGATATCTTTCTGTTTATTCGGTTCAAACTCGTATATCAAACGCCTGGTCAAGTATTACCAACGGGACACAAATCCATTAGGCAATTAAAATGGCTCAGCAGTATCAAATTTATCATCAAAGAAATCTTAGGAAGTGTAAAATTTAAAGTTTCACACTTGATTGAGAACTTCTAATAGACGAGCAGGACTCACTCGTTTCTCCAAGAGAGGCGTTAAACTCTCGCTAACCTCTGGTGAGGTACTTGCGAAAGTCTAGACAGTACTATAAATTGTACTGCCGGGGTCAAAATGCACGTGGAAAAAGGCAGAGAAGCGAGTGCGCATCTAAGATTGGAACCACACAGTAAAAAGTAAATCTTAATTCCATGATCGACTGATTTTCAGATGAGGCTTAAAATCAGCAATGTTACGATTTCAGGCATAATATGGGATGAAAAAGAGTTATGGCCGTATTGAATTGAATTAAATCGGGCAACGTGCTGATTATCAGCAATGCATCACTGTAAAAAGTCCGACTGAAAGTGGCTGCATCTTACTTGAAAACTTGACTGAAATTCAATCTTTTCCATTGTGTCGGCATTTGTTTTCGATGCTTACTTTCAGCTGAAACAGGGCTAGTTTTGGCTGCATCTTGAAATAAGCCGATATTAAGGTTGGAAGTAAGTTTTACTTTTTACTGTGATATCTTATAGTCAGTCATGTGGAGTTTGATGGATAATTCAGTCAAAAATATCTGAAAATAAGATTTCACTGAAAGAAATTCTTTCATTTTCAGTATTACAATTGGTTATACATACACATATATGAATATGTGTATATAATTGATGACAAGTTCAATTCAATCAAATTATTCCAGGTTCTTTATTAATTATTCAAGGTGTCTAACAAATTCAGTAACGATTTGTAATACCAACTTCGTAAAAGCTTGTTATTGGATTTTCCGAACTGTTAATGGATTTTTTATTTCGACACTTTCACTTCAACATTACAACACAAATTGGAATTAATTCAAACTCCCGGGGGTATTCACATTTGCACTAATTCTCAACTCCCGTGAAATGTTTTCCAAATTTATCTTTGACTTCACACTACACATGCTATCAAATTATATTATTATGAAATGATTTATCACGTCCGTCGATCGAAACGGTACCATGGTGGAGTGGTTAAACGCGAAGGACTAGGACAGGTTATTACAGCAAGAATGTGGGTTCGAAACCCCCGATGAGAGTTGAAAATGTTCAATCTTCAAGAACTACGATCACGATGTAATTGAACAATCAACAAGTGGAGTGAATAAATTCACACAACATAGAAATTTTTTTTTTGCATCCTCCGCATAAACACAAACATATTTCTCATCGTCGATAGGGAACGCGATGTTGAGTAGAACAAAACCAAAAACAATGGACGAACCCATTTATCAGAAACAATTCGCTTTGAGTTTCAGATCAAAATCAGTTTCAATTTCAGTTGAATAGAGATTAATGTAAACTGTATTCTTGTTTGAGTTTGAGAAGGTTCTTCAGTGGCTGGCTCTAAGTCAACCGAGTCTTCTTTTGGTCGCATCTTGAATTCAGCCCATATTCGAACTGAAATCTGCAGGTACTATTCAGAATATTTTTATTATGAAAAGAATCACGTACAAGAGTGAATTACTCGTGGAAGAAGCGAATCATCCGTTTAAAGAGTGAGTCGAGTAGGATCTGCGTGAGTCAGGTACGAATCTGTGCGAGTCAGAATGAATCATATCGAATCGGAGGTCAATGAAAACGAATCAGCCCTGGTAGAAATTTGCCCAGTTTGGCTGGCCACTAGCCAGCTACTAGTCTGTAACTAGCCAGTGACCGACCAGAAACACCCAGTTTCTGGCTACTAGCCAGAAACTGACCAGAAACCATGTAACGCTTTCCACCAGGGAGTGAGAGGATTATCTACACTAACTGCGTGAACGTAGACATGAACGACTGCGCACCTCAAAATCAAGCTCCTCAAGGTCTTTTGAAGTTTTTGCAAAGGATTTTAAAATAATTTTCCAAGAATGATTCTGGAATTTTCTATGATCTTGAGGGTATTTCTCAAAATTTGAAGAATTACTTCAGTTTTCATAGCAATTCAACCTTGTGTCAGGATTTGTAGGCAAACTCTTGGTTGGATTATATTGTTATGTGGCAAAATGTTTCCAGAGTTCTCCAAGAATTTTTCAAGAACTTTTTTCGAATTCTTCGAGAACTTTTGTGGAGTTCTTCAAGAAATCTCTTGGAATCCTTTGAAAACTCTGATAGAATCTTTTAATAACTCTTTTTTTATGCTTAAGGACTTTTTTCGGAATTGTTTACTGAATTCTTCGAGTTCTTTTGGACGAAAAAAAATCCTCCCAGGGATTCATTCTGAACGGGCGGTTCTTCACAAATACATTGCGAATTCATGAAAAGTGCCTTATGAACTCTTGTACCAGGTCTTTGAGAATGCTTTAAGAATTTTTTGGGAGCTGATTGTATTCTTGATGAATTCTTCAAGAACTCTCATGACAGAATCTATAATGAACTCTTTGAAAGGATTTTATTAAGCACTTGCAATAACAAAATTGACAAAGTATCATGAGGGGAATGAAGCGTACACTGTAAAAAATTTCCATGGAAAACTTGACATAAACGTTTGGAAGTAATTAACACATACGTGGGTTAGGAATTTCCCGCATTTCACCAGAAACTTACTGGAAAATGATAGTGAAAATCCTATACAGTTCGGAATTTTCAGTTGAATTGAAGAATTTATATACATGTGCCGGAAATTGCTTTTCTATCCCATGATCGGAATCTTCCGGTTGCTTCGTACAGGAAGATTCTGATTATTTTTTACAGTGTGCATTTGAAATAGTACAAAATGAGTGTGATAATGAAATGACTCATTCCACTGATAGGAATGAAGAATGAGTCGAGGTAGTCGGTGCAAATAAGGAACAAGTCAATGCGAGTCAATGCGAGTCAGAGCGAATCATCCCAAATTATTGAATGCAACTTTACACATAGTAACTGATCACTGGGAATCATGCGAGTCAGGCTCTTCCTTATTTAATGCATTTAACGTAAGAAAATCAAATGGAGTTGTTTGAATCGTGCAATCGGGAAACGAGTATTCTTCAACATTAATTTGACTCTTTTTGACTCGAGAGTGAACGGCCCCTCGACTGAAATTAAGTTTTTCTTTTTACCGTGATAAACATATTCCTAAGTTTTAGGAGAAGATATTCGTCACTTTCCTTCACAAATTGATACAAAAAAGCAGCAAGTTCAACTACACGTTCTGCAAGTATTGCTCCCACTGTCTAAATTTCTTGGAGTGAAAATCCACTCCTGAACAGTGAAAATACTACAAGTCCAACAAGAGTGAGATTCCACTCCTGAAGAGTGAGTTTTCACTCCATAAGAGCGAATTGTCACTCTCTTGGAGTGAGGATTTCACTCTTAAAAGACGGTGGAATTTTACTCTCCAAACCGAGTTAAAACTTCACTCTGTTGGAGTGAGAATTCACTCTTATGGAGTGAAAAGTCACTCTTCAAGAGTCGAATCTCACTCTTCCTAGATTTGCAGTATGTTCACTCTTCGAAAGTGAATTTTTCATTCCAAGAAATTTAGGGAGCAACTACAACGTTAGTTTCGGACACTTTTTCGTCTTCTCTGACTTTATGACGTTCATACTTTTTCCCTTAATTGATACATTTATGAATGCGTGCGAGGATGCGTGCGTGTTACACAATGCAGTGACAAATTTAAGAATACATTTCACAAGAGTATTTCCGTAGATTGAATCCGCGGAATCCGTCCTCGATCGTCGACATCCGGTCAATGTTGAAATATATACCCATATACAAAATCAATTCGTTTTATTCTTGTGACTCGACAGAACTCGTAAAACGTGAAGAGTAATCCATTAGTCGGCTGGTCTGACCGTGTCGAAGTCGTTTATATTTCTCTCTCGTTCAATTCAGATTTTTTACTCTTTTTGGATTTATTCTGTCGTGTTTCCGTTGATCGAGCCGCCGAACGGAACCCGTTACGGTTTATCATCCATCAGTAGGGACGATCGTTAGGGTGAATATATATTTCTCGCCTTCCTATTGAAATTGATTCTCCGATAATTCGGACCTCTCATGGTTTTATTGAAAAGTAGGATGTTTTTTTTCTTCGTTCCAAGTTACGGATCAGTTTTAATCCTGGAATTTTAGTGCAAAATGTAATATCCATGAGAGATGAAAACGATGTTTCGCATCCGTATTCGCTTATATTCGATTTTCTCATTAGATCAATTTAAACATACCGGCATAGCGGTTTCAATGTATTTCTTTTACACTGGGAAAAATTTCACTGTGAAAAGTCCCATCATTGTCAGGAAGTTAAAGATATTCTTAAAATTTAATTGAATGTAGGTTCAATTTTATGGAAGTTTACCGTCATGATAGTACATTATGAGGTTATTATAGTATATTTGCCCGTGATGGTTTTTTTCGTTTTCATAAAATTGAACCTACATTCAGTTAGATTTCAAGAGTATTCTGAACTTGCTGCCAATGATGAGACTTTTCATAGTATAATTTTTCTCAGTGTACTTTCTGAGAGTGAAAGAGTGAGGATCCCACTCGGACAGGAAGATAGGTTCCTCCTTGACTGCTCGAAGAATGAATTTTCATTCCAGCAGAGTTGACAAATCTTGTAATTTGAGTGGAATTCTCACTCTACCAGATCCAGAGATAATATAATAATTTGGCGAAGGAGACCCCTCAAATCCTATAAAGGAATTTGGAGAGAGGTGCTCTCAAAACTCATTATATTAGGTTTTCAAGAGCGTTGTATTTTGAATCTATCCAATGGCTGTTTGAAATCAATTCCTGACCATTTCGTGTCGCCTCATGAAATGAAGATCTAATCTTGCATTCCAACACTGCAATAAGAACCTATCATGGGTGATAAATCAATAACTACTCATATCAGGTGCTTAGAACAATTATTTCCTTTTCAACGCATGCATCGTGAAAAAGTGAAATCCTGTAATCAACAGGAGAAAGCGTGGGTTGTTCTCAGCAGTTTCTATGATGCTATTGCTGTTGAAAATAATTATAATCTTTATGTCGTCAATAATGGAAACGTCCAATGGGAACGTATGAGAAGAACTAAATACTATAATACGTATCAAGAGAAGAAAGTACGCCATTATCGACAAGTGTGAATTTGCCACCCTCGCTCCACTCGTGCAACAAATTCATACCCATTGATGATGGCGTAATTACCTCCCGAGATACTTATACTATTTTTGATGACACTCGCGCGAAAAATTTGTGAAATTCACGTGAGGCAAAGCAAGAAATATAAAAGTGCTCCCTATTAAAAATGCCAGGCAGATCCGGACAAAAAATAGTTGTCAGGCTTTGAAAGGTCTTCACCCCAGGAAATCCGGTCAAAAACTGACACAATTTCGACCTGGATTTGTCCGGAATCACCAAATTGGAATATCCTATCAGAACCTAACAAATTTTTTTTCTGTCAGTTTTTGACAGGATATTCCATGTTCAGTGATTCCAGATGAAACCAGGTGGAAATGTTGTCAGTTTTTAACCGGATCTCCTGGGACAAAAACCGTTCAAAGCCTGACAACTATTTTTTGTCTGGATAGGTCTGGCATTTTCAGCAGGGCAGCGACCGCTGCGTGAAATCAATGGACTGATTACTCTCACAGCAGAATATGAAATTCATCTATATTTTCCCCTCTCTCTACTCCTTTGCCCCCTAATTTGTATTATATGATGCTTGGCCCCGTATTGCAAAAAAGTTATTCATTCACCATCTTTCCATCCTTCTTGAAACCGAGAAATAAAGGCTGTTCACTTTTCTCCCAAGGGAGGGAAAACGTTCGTTTCTCCCGCTCCACAGACATGGTAAGTGGCACTTTCTGCGCGAGTGTGACGGAAAACTTATTTCGTAGTTTACAAGATGACACTTACGACAATCCGTGAAACAAAATTCGAATAAAGAATCTAACAAATATAAAAGCACTTGAGTGACTATCAATTTATCAATTTCAAATCATTGGTTCTCTCCCTAATGTTCAACTGCAAATCGGATCTTCATTTTATAACCTTAGAAGTGTATAGATATTTTTCCACCCCTCATACTGTATACATGGCTCCACGGGACCCGGCTGACGAATGCGCTGTAGTTCTTGACGATGATTGTTGATTCCCTTCAATGGGGCTAAAATCGAAACACCAAACTGTAAGCTACTTACTCAGATGAATGAGAATAGAATCCAATCGCACGTCCGTTTTTCTCCACCCATGTTTGTGATAGAAAAAAACCCGCGCAGTGCAAAACAACATAAATTTGAAAAAACGCTCTTGGTCCACTAGACTCACACGGAGAGAATAATCCATTACTTTTTCATGTAAAATACAATATTTTTTACTGAGCTTCATATCAACGCCAGACCGAGTTTTGATTTCCATGAAGATTTATGTTTCCACACAGTAAAATAGTTCCTCATAAGGATTGTATGTACGCTTTGCAATTCACACAGTAAAAATTCTTGTAATAAAATTCAGAAGTTCATGGATTTTCAGGAAAATTCCATATTCAGTAAATATTGTACTGGGCATTATTATAAATTACTGTGGAGTTTCCTAGAATTAGATGAAAATACTATAATTTTTCTTGTCAATTCCAATCTGGTCTGTGGATAGTGATCTACTACAGTAATTTCAACTGTACTTTTCTTCCCGTGCATGTATACACTTCTGGGGTTACCAATTTTTCCATATCATTGCACGGAAAAAAATGATATAGTTAGGATAACTGAAAACAATTGGCTATTGACGGGTTGGTTGTGAGAACTATTCGTTTAGGCGAGACAACTTTTGTATGGTCACTGAATCTCGATAGATTTGGTTATGGTATTGATATAATATGGTAAGACTTGTTCGGTTATGATAACCAAATGGTTGGTTATAGTAACCAAATTAATTTCGCCATCTCAATGTGGATTCATTTATGAGATTTTCAGCTGTTTTTATAAATTTGATTAGAAATAAAGAAGACATCCCGTAGGAAAAACTTCTTAGACGTGTTCTTAGACTTTTTCTGGGATAAAATCTACACGGAGAAAACTGCAGTTCAGGAATATAGTAATCTTTAATAGAAAATTGGGGAGTATTTCTTAAAATCTGTGAATATTTGTTAAGATCTGAGAGTATTTCTTGAGTTCGTATGTGAGTTACATACCTAATTAAATTATAGTGTAGTTCTGATTGCAATCATTGGAATATTTCTAAACCAACATTATCACCTCACATGAGAAAAGTAAAGCTGGAATATACTTCTTTGTGAATTGAAAATTTGTATTCATGAATATAATTTATGGAAAATGTGAAAGAAAACCTGTCTTTGTATTTTTATACCCTGAGTTCTTTTAAGGAACCTGAATGAATTTGATTTGTAATTGCAAATAGAAAATCAACGTGTTCATGATTATTCCAAAGCAATATTCCTTGATACAAACGTTTCATTGGCTCAACTGCTTGTGCCGTTTGTGGTTTCGGTTTCAACCTAATTTAAACTTCACTCGACACATTTTGTTGAACGTAATAATTATACAAAAACAATCCAAGTCTCAATGTTGGAGTTTAAAGAATTATTTTTCACCAGAAACTATGCATTACGAAGTGTAATATTCAATGAAACGAAATCATCACTTGAGATTCTGATTTTGTTGCGCAATATGTATTACACTGTTAAAAATTTCTTGAAATTTCATGTACTTTTCATGTACATATGTGAATGAAAATTCAATTTTTGTGAACTGAAATAGGAATCCAAATACATGTTATTGAATTTTCAAGTTATTGTGCATGAAAATTGAAATTAATGTACAGGTGATTGAAAAAACTTGGAAAAATTTTATCATTTTAATATCATTATAATTGTAATCAAATCAGGGCTGTACTGGTATCCAACTGGAAATAACCAAAGTGATCCAAGTTGATTTGGATTTGAAAAAAAATCTTAAAATGCTCATATCTCAAGAACTAATCTTCAAAAAACCGGAAATTCTTGCATTATGGCTGCAGAATACGCCCTTGAAATGCAATTTTTCTCACTTGGGTCACCCTGTATACTAACGCTTTGACGAAGTCATCCACGTATCCACTTCAACTATGTATCAGTTAGATCACACGATTTGTTCAGTGTTTCTACATCATAAGTACATCTTGATTCACAAGTTTGAAGAATGAACGCAAGGTGATATAGGCAAAAAAATGCACCCGTCCGCGTAAATGGCCGTGGCTAGAGTAATAGGGCTGTGGCGTCCGGTTCCGACGCCCCGCGTTCAAATCTTGTGAAGGTGATTTTTTTTTTCAACGATCTTGAACATGTGCATGAAATTTAAATAACTGGTTATTGGATTTTCAATACTACTGTACATTATTTTTCATTTACGTGGGTGGAAATTGCTTCCATTACTTGTGATTGAAAATTCAATCAGAAATTTATAACAGTGTATATTATGCACAGCAATCATATACGGTAGTATAGGCGCGTGGTTAGGGTGTTAGGCTCTAGATAGGTAGAATTAGGTAGGTGTAGGCAGGTTCGAATCCCGGTATCGACACGATCAATTTGACTAACACTTCACGATTGTGTCTTCGATCACTGTGAAGTTTCTATAATCAGCCGAAATCACGTTGAAAAATTTTTTCTATTTCAACGTGAATAAATATTTTCACTTTATTTTTTTTCTGATTCATTATTCACCAACATTTATATATGAAAAAAAGCGAAACATTGAGGTTTTGCTGCGGAATCTCATCACCACTCGTTTAGTCACCACAACCAAATGCTCGAGGGTGAATGAATGCTTCTAAAAGCGTTTGGTTTCCACAACCAACCGAAAGTTGTATCTTGAACTAAGTGAGCCTATACTATTCTATTTGGTTCTCACAACCAAGCATTTGGCTGAGCCAAATATAGCCCAACGTATTTGGTTGCAGAAACCAAATTCCAGTGTAGCATAACCATACATTTTTTTCCGTGTGGATACATATTTTCTTTTTAAGCGTTTGCTGGAATAAATTATTCATCACCAAAGGCACAGATTTCGTATTTCATACAGGAAGATTGAATGATAAAGTAACTGATGAGATTCAACGCTCTTCCACATATTTTCCAATCAAATTTCCATTACTTCTGACTCTGACAAAGGTAATAGGAAATGATAGAGCGCCTGAAAAAAACACACCTTTTGCCCCATCACCTACTTTTTTTTATTTTTTCTGAAAGGATTTAAAGGGTCTTTTCCACCAGGGTGAATGAGATGAATAATTTAAATATATGTACATTTTGAGAAGTCAGTAGAATTAGTCCATGAATTCGTTTATATTAGACCATTATTTCAAGTTACGCGAGAATATGTGCAGGAGCTCGGGAAGCACATTTCAACAAACTAATATTGATATGGAAACGAGAGCAAGAAAATGTGAAGAGGAAAAAGAAGCGAGAGAAGAAAAGTGAATAGTGTATTGAAGGAAAACTGTACACGCGATAGTGAAACGGTGAATTCAATTCAACTGGGTGTAAGGAATTGGCAAAATAAAGATGAAAGGAAGTGTGAGAAAAAATACCACTGTGCATCAAAAAGCAGCTGGTAAAATAAGGATAAAAAGAGGTAGCGAATGAATAAAAGGAAAGACACGGAGGTAAAAAAGATAAAGGATTAAGAAGCTTGGAAAACGACGAGAGGGACAATGTTCGGAGTAGACGGGAAGGAATGGAGAGAAAGAACCCTTACTAGTCCCTCGAGGGCTGCGTGGTACTGGTTCACGAGTTACCTGCGTATCTCCCGTCTAGATAGACTGGACTTGAGTACTTTTCGCCGCGAATGTGCGCACATGCGTCGTTAACTCTTAATGTACAGTACGTGAGAACAAGAATTTCAACAGTTTGCAAAACACCACGCTCGTAATGAAGCATATACGAATTTGTGATTGATATTATGTATGAAATCGAAATTTTCCAACTTTTATAAATTTTTAATATATGAGTATTAGCTCCATTTTGCGCCGGACTTGAGTCAAGATGGGTGAGATGGAACCGATACTCAACCGGTATCTGTCTATATGTGTTTATAGTCAGAAAATAAAAAGTTGTTGACAGTTCAAGGAGGAAAAACATTCGCTGTGACATCAATATATTTGCTGTCCCAGCAATCTTGTTGGCTACGATAATGAGCGATTTTTCAACTGTCGGAGCAAAACAAGGCGACTCCTTCAGCGAAATTTGTTCGCCATTCTAAATATAATACTGAACATTTTGGTACAATAGCTCAGTGGAAAAGTTATTGCTTAAGTTAATCTTGTCGTTCTCTCAGCGATCCAATTAGCGGTGAAAGGGAATTTTCAGCTATCTCAGGAATATTTACTATTTTGTATATAATACCCCGATTCGCTGTGTTAGCAAATTTTTTCCATATGGCAGTATTCTGGAAAATGACTTGGTGAAGATAAAGAAGCCCAGTGCATGCATTTTCTTTGAATACAGTAGAACCCCGATTGAGGAAACCTCGATTGAGGCAAGTTTCATCCTTACTCCACTCATTGTGTCGTACGGGAGGGGAGTCATGTGATGTGTTGGTCAGTGCCGTAGTCCACACGATCGTGGACGTTGCATTTGTTTCAATATCAGTTTATAAATATTAGGTTAGGTTATGTTTTTCAATGTAAATACATGCAATTTTCCTCTCAAATACGTGCGAATCATAATATTATTAGTTGTGATGTTCAAATAGGATCATTTTTCGATGGGAAATGATTGTTGAAAAAAAATAGCTGAATTCATACTTATAATCTGTGATAAAAAAATATTACCAAAAAAATATGTGATACCTTTTTTAAAAACTTCGTTTTAGCTAGGTAATCTATAGAATAATTTCTACTAGGATTCCTGAACATATTGCCTGTTGTTTCACATTTAAAACGATTCAAAAAGGTATACCTGCGACTAAAAGCATCAAAAGGTGTAGTTAAGATTATTGTGAAAGAATATTTAATGATATATATGTTGCAAAAAATTATGTTTATAAAAACTGAGAATCATAATATTATTAGTTGTAATGTCGAAATAGGATTATTTTTCGCTGGAAAATGATTGTTAAAAAACATAGCTGGATTCATACTCATCATCTGTGATTCAAAGATATAATGAATGAAGACGATTCCTCAATATTTCTAATTCAAAACCATTATCTAATTCAAAATATGGAAAACGTCATTTGAAGATTTTGTATAATTTGTCGAAAAAACTTTTTGAAAATACGTTCCAGCTTTCATTTTGAATGATATAGATTTTGGAACCCACAAGTTGACACGGCCCTGACAGAAATTCCTCACCATTCTCCTGATTGGTCGATAGGCGTGTCTATGAGAGCCTCGATTGAGGCAAGTTCGGTCCCGTTCACTTGCCTCAATCGAGGTTCTACTGTACTGAGAAAGATGTATCTGCTGATCATTTTCGAATTCATTCTTTAAATTTCGAAAAAACGAGATAAATTTGCTGAGAATTCCGGAATGTTTCCGAGTGATCAGTTGATCTGCTTCTGTGTGAATAATTGTATTCAAAAAAGTCTAAAAACGAATATTCCTATTACAAACAAACCTGCCGAGTCCTAAACATTCACTTTCGGTAATAAAAATTCGATAAACATTTCCCTCTGTGTAGTAATCCATGAATTTGTATGAAATCAATGAGGAAATTTCTATGAAACTGAATAGAAAAAAGATTCTTCATTAATCTCAATGAATACGGTGAAATTTGATACATTTTCACAACTTCATTGACTAGTTTTTGAAAATGAATTTCCCTAGGATAAGAATGAATCTTGTAACTCGACTGGAAGTACAGGGGATTGTCCTTCTGAGTATGGAAATGAATCTGTATTATTCCAAAGCTTTGCATTTCAAATACTGAAATACTAGAATACGATAACAGCAAATTTGGTGAATCAAGGAAATCGCAGCGGCAGTGACTAACATTACCATATGATTTAGAGTCCATAAGAGATGGGAATGATTGTAGGATCAGAATTTATCGTCGCATTATACTTCTCTCAAACGGACGTTACATACAGATCCGTACAAGTAAGGTCAGGTTGAATTATAGATATAATTATGAAATTTCTCCAACTTAGAGGATGATAGAAAATCACAGTTGCTGAGAATAATTTCGCGATCCGAAGTGATAATCCTATTATCTTAGGTGTACTTTTTCAACTCTTACTTTTACTTGATTCGGTGTTCAAGCAAATATATTATGCTTTCACTCATGCAAAAGGAGATGAAGAGAAAAATCCTCCAAACGCAACTTGTAAATTAAAAGTGGAGAATATAAAAAACCAAACAGAAGAGAATCCATATGCGAAGTTCAACCATGTACAACAACATAAGTCTACACTGCAAAGAATAATCGGAATTTCCCTTTACAGGGTGTCCCAGAATTCGCGGACCGGATTTCACAGGTACATTCTGCAGCCAAAATGCAATAACTTCCCGTTTGAAAAAAAATTTTTCAACGCTTAGTTTTCGAGATATAAGCATTTTCAGATTTTTTTCAAATCCAAATCATTCGAAAACACTGTGTGCTACATACTTGAGCTTAACACCATTCGCTGAGTTGGAAAACGGCGGATCTGTGAAAAAAAATTCAACTATTTTATCATTGATAGTTCCGGAGCTACAGCGATTTAAAGTTGCTGAATTCTGATTGGCTGAAAGCTCAAGAATTTCAAATCGCTATAGCTCCAGAACTATCAATGATAAAATAGTTTGATTTTTTTCTAACAGATCCGCCGTTTTCCAACTCAGCGAATGGTATTAAGGTAGTTCTCCGGGAGAATTCAGGATCAAATTAGAAAAATTATTGTCAAGCAGAGCACCAAGGTCGAAGGGATTCGATAATCATATTCGTTGGGACTTATATTCTTATTTATGACAAAAAAAGAACCAACTCGAAGTTTGAATAAACAACCTTGTAACAACAACGCGAAATTTGACATTAATAGTCAAATACATTCCCATAAACAAAAGCGTGTGACAGTGTCATGATGACTCATATAAAAAAATCCCCATGGTAAAGGTTTTTTGAATCTCACAAGGAACAAAATGAGCCCTTATAAGTCATAAACGGATCAAAAATACAAATTTTTTAAGAAAAAAACCATGTCGAATTTCGCGTTCTTGTTACAAGGTTGTTTATTTATACTTCGAGTTGGTTCTTTTTTTGTCATAAATAAGAATATAGGTCCCAACGAATGAGATTATCGAATTCCTTCGACCTTGGTGCTCTGCTTGACAATAATTTTTCCAATTTGATCCTGAATTCTCCTGGAGAACTACCTTAATCCCAAGTATGTAGCATACAGTGCCTTTGAATGATTCAGATTTGAACAAAAATCTAAAAATGCTCATATCTCCAAAACTAAGCGTGAAAAAAATTTTTTTCAAACGGGAAATTATTGCATTTTGGCTGCAGAATACACCTGTAAAATCCGGTCCGCGAGTCCTGGGACAACCTGTATACCCAGCAATCGGAAAATTCCGATCATAGGATGGGAAATCAATTTTCGGTACATGTATATGAAATTTCCCATGAATTTAACTGAAAATTTACGGGACCTTCACTACCATTTTCCAGTAAATCTCCAGCGAAGTACGGAGAATTTCCAACGCATGTGTGTGTTAATTACTTCCGAGCAGAAGTAATAATGTGGAGTCTCCTGAAAATGAGTTCCTGGCATATCAAAGAAATAAGCACAGAGTTTGCATATGAAAGAGTTTTGGGGAGGAGGAGAGGGCTGCTTTCACTTCAACGGGCAGGGAAATCCAAAATCGGGTATTGGTAACGAGAGAGAAGTGCGAGAAAATAGCAGTACGATGAATACACCAAGAAAAAAGTATGCATTGCTGGTATGAAAAATTGGTTTAGTATTACAGTGCCTATTGAAGAATAAATTGCTAGAGGAGCAGAAAAAATGAATGTCATAACTAAATTGTCTTGCTGACGTAACGCCGGTTGAGTGAGGACAATTGCTGTTCCCAAATCTAAATTCAGTACTTCAATTACACAGGTGAACAAAACAAATTTGTTTCTCTGGTCCCCGAGGTCTGGTAACTGATTCTGAGTGCTTGTGGTGTGTTAAATGCGAAACGAATATCAGATTCCTTGGATCAGCGCACTCTCTCTCTCTTATGTTTTATACATAATTTGCATATATAATCTATATAATTGATGAATTTTATACATAAAAAATTATTCAAGACGAGTTAATCCAACGAATCTGATGTTGTTTTCGTGTTCAGTGCCCTCCAAATCAATTCTCAAACCTCAGCCACCAAAATGGCTGTTGACCAGTGTTACCTTATGAACGATATTCAATTTTTGATCTAAAGTTCAATCTTCACAATTTTTTTTCCTGTCCACTTTTCCAGAAATTTACTATCAAATTATTGTAAAATTTCTATAAAATTAGGAATTTTCACATAAATTGAATGTACACTGTTTATACACACACTGGAAATTGGTTTTCATATGATTGGTAGGAAATTCCCGGTTGCTAGATATACAATACACTGGAAAGAGCTCTGGCTAAATTTCCTATGAGACAGAAAAAGAGATCTTTCGTGGAATGCAAGATGGCCGGGGTTGTTTTTTTTCAATACACACCGAGATAAATGGACCATTGGCATGCAAAAATGATAGTCAGATGACAGGATCGTTAGATTGATGACTATGTGAAAACGGTGTTGCTTTATTCACTTTTGTGAGTATACTAAATATGGAGAATGATTCCAACTGTCCCATGGCATGCCATGGCTGAACGAATAAGGCACAAACTTTCAGTCATGATGGTTCATCCCGCGTGAGGGTTCGATTCTCTGACTCTCAGTTACCTTTTTCCTTAGCGGTAACGACGTGTATGGGAAAATTACGGTTGGTGCTTCAACTGAAGTCACTCCGGGAACGATTTCGACGAAGTATAGAGAGATAACGGTTGATAACTCACAGAGAATTCCTCAGCGAAGGAGAGAAGTATTTTTTCAAGTTACAAATAGAAAAATATATTATAGACAACTATTTTTCTTCAGTCAAAGTGAGAAGGAAATATGATGAATCCAAACAATCGAATTCTGTGGCTACAACTTTGAAGGGTTGATTGAATTCAGTTTGCTCAATTATTTTCCAAAGTTTGAATGAGAATATATTTCTGGTTACCACAACTATAGAAATATATTTGATGTGAAATCAAATTTCACTAAGAAATTTAGTGAATTTTTTATTCTGGCGACTGAAAATTTTTCTTAGTGTATTTTTTCATTCATTTTGAGGTAACATTTACGACTAGTGTTAGGATTTGTGTCATATAAGATTGAGAACTCGTTCGCGAATATGGTGATTCCACCAAAACGAATGCACGTATTGATATCAGCCACATAAAGAATAAACAGCCAGGGACCCAAAATCGTACCTCGAGGGATCTCGGAGGTAATCAATCGTCAGTCAGAAATCCCATCAATTGTCCTAACAGTCTGGACTCTATCAGGAAGATAAGACCATAACCAATGTAGAACTGAGCGGAAAATTTGCAAATGAGACAGCTTGGAGGTCAAAAGAGAGTGATCAACTGTATGAAATGCCTGTAAGCTGAATACTGTAAGCTTGCGACTGTCAATAGCTTCAGAGAACAGAGAGGAGAGGGATACATTTCAATTTCTGTTCTCACTGCGTTTTTGATCTTGCATTGTGATAAACGCAAAAAACATTGATCTTATAATAAGAGTATTCCTCTCCATTTGAGAGAATTAATCTCTGTAGTGAAAGAATTTTTACTTGTTCGATTCCCATTTGTTCAAAATACTCTCACCCATACAGCACGTGCCACTGGGACGTTTATAGAAGGTTTATGAAACGTAGGAGAGGTTTTCGGAACGTTCAGAACACGTCCCAGACACAGATTTTGCTGTTGTGGCAATCTTAGGGGCATATATTTTCAATTGAAGGAGAAAACAAAAATGGAATACTTTTTCTGATTGAGAGGGATTTTTCCTCTCATTTCCAGATTTCTTTTTTTTGGGGTGTAGAATATTGTAAACCTTTTGTTTTGTAATGTGAACATTTATATGTAAAGGAAGAAGAATTTTGTAACCATTCCATGTTGCGGTTTCCTATATTTTCAAAAGAAATGAATTACCTTCTTTGTTAGTATTTTCAAATCAAACTTGTGTTACAGAGTCACGTTTTCTCAGTCAAAACAATGTACACGATCAAATCATATAATTCATCTACTTCGTCCAGTGAGTACAGTTCAGAACACTTGCGAAGTCATAAAAGTTGTCTGAAAGGTGATAGAAAGAATCCAATGCTTATAACAAACACACAACCAGAAAATTTTATTACTGGAAAATTTCAATATTTGACTGAAAATGTATTTCAGCGCATTGACATAAATCGCCAAGTACCGAGGTCTAGTGTTTTTTTCCATGTAGTTGTTAATGTTCTGTACGAGAATGTATAAAATCTGAAAGAGTGGAAAAATCTATACTTTCACTCTGTGAAGTCCCAAAAGTGAGATTTCTCTGCCTTTTTCGCGTGAAAAATGCAATAAAAAATTTGAGTAGTAGGGAAACTCTAATCTTAAATCGTGAACATTCACCCTAAATGAGAGGAACTTTCATCTCACAAATTTATAAGCTCACTCCTGGCTGATTAACGAGTGGAATTTCATTTTAAAACCTTTGAAGAGTACATCAATTAGGAATAATCTTGAATATTCCTGATCCTTCTAATTATTGTCAGATCACGACGTTTCGTGTATGAAATAATTCTAGATGAATACAAGGATTACAAACGGAGTCCCTAAAATTTTGGCACGCGTCTTCATCTTCTGCAAAAGAGTAAAAGGTTAAGAAGGGAGATATGATGAGCTGGCGGTAAAATGCGTGGTAGAGGAACATCTAGAAGACGAGAACGAGAAGAGAAAGAGAAGAACGAACGAAGATTAACGGAGAAGACGAGGGCATTGCGCGGAAGAAAATATACTGTTCCCAAGGGTACTCACTCGCGTGTGCTCTGAACTTCATGTATCTTCCTTCGCATATTTAGGTGTACTGACACATAAGCACCGTGAAATACCACTACCACCGCGATCAACGAACCTCGCTCGCGTGCAAAGTATCTAGGGCCAAGTACGAACAGTAGGAAAATTCATTGTATAGAGACTTATATATTTGTACGCTTAGAAGGACATGCACATACTTTTACGCGTACCATATACATTGTAGTAACACATACAAACGTAGAGCACGTAGACATTCGTGGAAGCTGAAAGGATGGTGTACTAGATTGAGTAGGAAAAAAGAGAGTCCTAAAAAATATGAATATGAATGAGATGGTGCCGAGAACAGTTGCCACGGTAGGCTGGTGAGTAAAGAGATGCTCCAACATCCGTCATACGTCTAACGTTACTGTGGGGAGTAGAACCGTACACGTATATGGTTTTTGGTTTTCTCTAGAGATGCGAACCCCTCTTTACAAAGAACGTTGCATCAAGGAAAATCCCATAAGAATCCAACGAGGTTTCTTTTCAGAATTTCGGACACGAAATTCGGCTTTGCCAAATTCTGGAAGAGGATCAGATATATTTTCTTTTTCCTCCTTTTCCCTCTCATGCCTTACCTTCCTTGACGGAACGAGAACCTCCACAGGCTCCTTTGCCTCACACGCGACCTCCTTGACGAAGAACGGACATCGATCTTGGCAAATGTCGTAAACTCGGCAAGATTGCGATATCAATTTGTGGCTCAATTTCTCTTCTCGTCTTTTCCGCTCGAAAATGTAGCAAGATTCTGTAATAGAGGATACAAAACTCACATAATTTATACACCTACAACTGACTCAATTGAATGAAAATAAACATAAAAATATGAAGCTTGGAAATTGACCTAATAAATATTCTGAAATGAGATTCAAAATATATAAGAATGTGAAAGAATTGCTTCTGAAAATTGAGAAAATATGATTGTAATTTTTTACTGTCACTTTTATCTGAATTCTCAGGATACTTTTCGGAATTCAGTTGAAGTTTCTTCTTAAAATTCAGTCAAATTCGTCTGAGAATTCAGAAGGAAGTGGCTGTAACAAATTACAGTCAATTTTCTGGATTTTTCAGAACGAATTTCTTTTCAGTGAAGTGTAAATTAAACAAGAAGGTGTATTACAATAAGAAAAATTCAGCAGTGTCATCTCATCAGCCAAAATTTTCACAGTGATATCGATTACACCCATCAAATTGCAGTATCATATCATTCTCCATAAAGCTCCCGAAATAAACTAACATCGTTGAATGGTCAGGAATTGTCAATTCAATAGCTATCATAGGTGTTTTTTCCCCTTGATCTTCCCAGAAATTGCACTCTTATTTGTCTTATACTTGTCTTCGTATCAAAAAATTACGATGATTTTTTGAGACTTTAAATGATTATTCAGTTTATTTCATGTATATAAATGACGCTCATTCAACATCATAAAACTCAGAAATGTTACACTCTTTTCAACCTTTCATAATCTTGAACTAAATACCGAATCAAGTAATGACAATTATGTTAATACTCGCCACAATTGTTCCTGGACGCAGACAAGTAGAATTCTCTTCGGAGTATGTAAACCATCATTCACTCTTGAGACACTTATTATTGTATTTTCTCTTTATTTATTTATTTTTTTTTCAATGCACATCGCACTTAGCAACCGTGAAATACGAGTAATACGATAACGACACTCATGAGGTTCGTGTTTTCCTTTCATAAAGTTTATTCTTTTCTTCTCGTTCATTCTAACGACTCCACCCCAATATTCATAGTACTACGGGAGCGTAGTCCCTGAGGTACCAGTGACCTGCCGACAATTATTATTAGCCATTGTCCCGAGGAAGACCCTGGAGACGACGCAACGTCTGTTGAACCTTAGTTTCGCGAAGCGCACTCATTTCATCCTCTATGATATTCCCCTTGATAGTTGTGGCAGGGAGAATGACCCGATGGCGTCGACTGTGGCGGGAAAAGATTGATGCATAGGTAAAAACAAGTGCGAAGTGACGAAGAATCCGGATATAAAGACGTTCGATTACCAATTAAAATGAATTCCTTCAAGAATTATTGTACCAAACGATTCACGAATATCGGGTGTATACCTTTGGGAGTGGCACATCGATGAACCATTCACACACACGAGGCAGTTTTAAGGTAAATGATGTAGATTATTCTGATTTATTACACTGCCTTATTGTGATCGCTTACCGATTCTAATTATTCCGTAACTTTGTGAAATATCAAAGTTGTAGAGTGAGCTTAGCTGAATTTGGATTGTGAACTTAAGAACCGTTCGTACTCATTTTTTTTTATGCAGCAATCTTGTTCGAATAATTAAATGAATAGTATAAAAATATAAGTTTCCAGCATTTATGTGTATTTTCCTTCCTTCTATACTGAAAGAATTTCGTTGTAAAAATTACCGTGAAATGCCAGTAATTAAAGGACAAGTGAGAATTTTTCAAAAAATGAACGTGTAGCCTGTAAAAATGATGTTGCTGAAGTTTGAATCGTTTATTGAAACCAATTGATAATCGAATAACGAAATACTCAGATCCAGCCTCAATCGAAGACCCTAAATCTTGCAGTACATTCTTTAAACGATGTTTTCACTCCCAACAAGTTAATTTGAGGTGATGAATAACGATGAGTTATCATATTTCGTTAGTTTAAATTGTTGTGTCGTTTTTATAAACGATTCAAACTTCTACAACATTAGAAATGGGTGAGTTTTCAAACAGTTGGAAATGATATTTTTTATAAGTTTTACAAAATGCATAGTAATATTAAAAAAAAATTCCTACTTGTCCCTTGATCACTGAAATTTCACGGTAATTTTTCAAATAAAATTCTTTAAGTGTACGATGTGAAATCTCCCGGGTATACCAGGTCATTCAATATGTCCGTAGGATGAGTAAGGCAAAAACAGAAGTTTGACAAAACTCGATGTTATTATTCAACATAGTTGCCTTCGAGGGCGATACAATGAATATAGCGATTTTCCAACTTTTCGATACCTTATTTATAGTACGATTTCTCTTTCTATTCAAAATAGGCCTCAGTTTCAGTGATGACTTCATCATTGGAGTTGAATTCCTTTCCAGCAAACATTCTCTTGAGATCTGAAAACAGGAAAAAGTCGCTGGGGGCTGAATCTGGAGAATACGGTTGGTGGGTAAGCAATTCTAAGCCCAATTCATTCAATTTTGCCATCATTTTCATCGATTTGTGACGCGGTGCATTGTCTTAGTGAAACAACACTTCTTTCTTCCGCAAATTTCAGCCTTCAATCGATCCAAAAGTGCACAGTAATAGTCGCTGTCAACGGTGGTTCCTTTTTGGAGGTATTCGATGAATATTACTCGCTTCGCATCCCAAAATACAGACGCCATCACCTTACCGGCCGACTGTTGCGTCTTTGCTCGCTTTGGATTCGATTCGTCGACTGCTGTCCACTCAGCTTACTGTCTTTTGGATTCTCGTGTGTAATGGTGAAGCCTTGTTTCATCCATTGTCACATATCGACGTTAGAATTCGATTTTATTGCAGTTTAACAGCGCCAAACACTCCTCTGAAACATCAATTCGTTGTTGTTTGTGGTCGACTGTGAGCTCACGCGGCACCCACTTCGCACAGAGCTTTCGCATACCCAAATGTTCGTGTAAAATGGTAAAAACACTACCATCTGATATATTTACAATGTTAGCTAGCTTGTGCACCTTCAATTTGCGATCGTTAATAATAAATTTGTGGAATTTTGTTATGTTTTCTGGAATAACAGCCTCATTCAGGCGTCCACTGCGCTCTGCATCATTTGTGCT
Organism: Gonatopus flavifemur; assembly: GCA_018340375.1. Taxonomy (NCBI): domain Eukaryota; kingdom Metazoa; phylum Arthropoda; class Insecta; order Hymenoptera; family Dryinidae; genus Gonatopus; species Gonatopus flavifemur. The sequence goes on from JAFFJZ010000007.1 coordinate 22,097,914, forward strand.
GGTACAACCACGTTTAAATTCAGCAATCCACTTCTCTACCATTTGTCCCGATGGAGCAGAGTCCGGATGTTTATCAAGCCATTGTTTGGTTTCCACTGTATTTTTTTCATCAAAAAGGAATGCTTTATCAAAACTCGAAATTCATTTTTTTTCTATTTTTTTTTCAATAACAAAAGTTGCTTCACACAAAATGCTATAACTCACAAATCAATAATCAGATTGCTATCAAAATTACACACGTATCGTTTGAAGGTTCGCACTGAATAAAAATCATACGGAAAAAAATTCTAGTAATGCCATCTATGTGTCATCCTACGGACTTTTTGCATGGATTGTTAAATGTAAATCGGCCCATTCTAGGCCCTGGTCAGACAGGTCTGAGCCCGGACAGGGCCCAAGATGCATCACTTCTCAATCGGGGAAATTTCTACCCGGGCTGTTATAAAACTTATGATAAAGCGAATTTTCTCTTCGAATTCTTAATTTTTCGATTCCGGAATATGTTTGAAAACGAGAAAGAAAATGATTAAGCCCGTTACGAATAGATTTGTGAGTTAGGAGGAAAGGAATAAAGATTCGATTGAAGAAAAACAAAACTACAACCCTCGATTCGGCTGATCATTGTTCATACGAGCACAAGTGAAATGAAACGGAATTCCATCATACATGAAGCATGAAGAACATTTCGTGATCGTTTTGAAATAAGCTATTCCTCCAGGTTTACATATGACACAAGCACGTTCCTTTATTTCACGGTCGAGTGCTCATCTCGTTGCATAAGAACGGGATCGCTAGAATAAATGTGTATTATATGAACAAGGGCATTGAATCTGTATGTGCCCACTTTCCGTTATATATGATACGACGATATGAAGATTCCACCAATATGCGCAATCGCAAGACTTCCGTGGATTTATAGAAATCTTTCTATTATGCTTATAAAACCGATATGGATACGAAGAATTCATTATCCAACGGATAAACTCTAATCCTATAATGCAATGATGTTCCTCTTCACCAGTGAGATTATCCGGAAATTCCCTTGTTTGTACAATGAGATCTTTATATTCGGAGATATTTGATATTCGAATTGCATCCTATCAATGGTTTCCACTTTGCTCATCGTAGAGAATGCATTCAAAGTGAAATTCCTTATTTTTCAAAACTGTGAACGTATATTGCAAACATAACGATAAAAAACACGGAGAAGAAAAATTTGCTGATCCAGTGAATTGAGGTATTATATATAGAATAGCGAATCGTTTTGCTACCTTAGCTTGAAATTTGCTGTCACAGCTCACTGGATTGCTGAGGAAGGAGCATGGTCAACTATAACAACAAATTCTCCGTTGGACTAGCAAAGATTTTAGTGTTATATACGAAATAACAAACAAATTTTGTTCGGGGAGGCGAGATTTTTTGCTACCACAGCTAAAAATCGCTATCATCGCCAACAAGATTGTTGCATTAACAAATTTTTTTGCTGGACCAGCAAAATTAGATTTCGCTGCACAGTTGGAAATTTTGTGTTCAATTCAACACATTTCATATGCCCCAAACGGTCCATACAAATTTTTGTGTCGATTGAACATAATGTGTTTGTGTTGGCTAGTAACTGAAGCTTGATGTAAATAATATGGCACAAGAGGATACTGATCAAGTTTCAATTGGAATTCCCGATCGTGTAAATTCAACACATAAGTACTGTCAAATGAAATTCGAAATAAGTACTGAATTAACAGTTGACAAGTGTGATTCGTGGATTTTTTTACTCAAATTAAATGTGCACATCGCACTTTCTTACGTTGAAACAATGCATAAAAAATAAATTGAAACAAAAAGTAATTCAACGAGAATTGAACACAGATAGTCGGGACCAGTCGTTGAAACTCCATCACTCAAGCCATTGCTGGTCGCCTGAATAGGGGTCCTTCCTTTGGGTATATCAACTTGCACTCGATCTTAAAATCTCTGTATCTAGAGAACTAACTCACATTAGAATGAAAGCCAAAACCAAAATGGATGAAGTAAATGAATGGTTATTCCGACGAGTCCCAAAGTTACATGTATGTTACATGGAACTTTCATAAAAAAGTAGCTCACACTACTGGCAATCTCCCCTTGGTAGTTAAGGATAACACAATTTTTATATTGAATCTTGAGTTCAATAAAATTTACGTCATTTCGACACTTTTCTCCACTCCTGTGGAGGATTCCACATCATAACCCAGTTGGGACTTGATTACACAAGAGTGTCTGTAGAAGTTACACATATTCAACAGAAAATTCATGACACACAGATTTTTCAACACATTTACACAAAATTTCTAACTGTATGTCCCAGCGAATTTTTTTGGTCATTCTCCATGAATGAATGATTTGAAACGCTTGTGTGATACCAAAATAATACATTAATATATGATTTGAGAAATCATACCGATGATAAATGAAATTAAAAAACAAAGAGACAAATTTTTCTACGATTTGTCAAAATTTTACAGTACCAATCGATAGCACTGAATTTTTAGGCTTTATTATACTGGACCCCTCTCAACAAATATTTCATCACATTATAAACCCGCATGGAAGAATTCAATGAGACGTTACACGTATATTTGTTAGGATTCTATTCCCCACCTATACAAAAGAAGGTGGAAAAGCGAGGACACCGTTGATCACACAACCAAGCCCTGAGGGAATATTCCCTTCGTACGAAAAGTTAGCAAAACACAGTTGGACGATTTTGATACCTATATTTATGCAATTTTAGAATTTATCTTATGACCAATAGAAAAACGTTCATACTCTTCCGTTGTTCACAACAATTCTCAGTACTTCGCATTGAAGTAAAAACAATGTTGAAATTCTAACCAAGGAGACCAAGTTTAATTTTTCAACAGGGGAATTATGTGTGCAAACGACACGTTCTCGCAGCCGTCTCATCACGTTGTCTAACACGCGATAATGAGAACTCTTTTTACTCATTCTTTCTGTTTGTGTTTTTCATGGAGGAATCTGAATATTCAACCTGCACTTGCTGTTACTCCTTTATCTTCTCAAAGTTTTTGTTTCACCCGATTTAAAGGACGAACAATCTTTGAATCATGATCATTCATGATGATTCATATTTTTACATAAAATACCAAGTAGAGCATTCCACGTCAAACCAATCAAACATCCAATCTCGTTCTTTTTTCAATTCAAAATGAGGGCACCAAGGACTGCACGGAGAAAAAAATTTGTTGACGCAGCAAATCAAGGTATTGCACACAGAGAACAGCAGATTTTGTAGCTAATATAGCCAAAAACTTGCTACTACAGCTAAATGGATTGCTGAGGTAGCAACGTGATTAACTAAAGCAGCAAATTTTCCGCTAGACTCCCAAAACTTCCAGCTTGGTAAAAAGATCGCAGTCACAACCAAAAAGATTGCTATGATATCGAAGTTCACGAATCTGAACCATACGAAATTTTAACTGGAAATACACATGAAAATCGAATGATTCTTCTCATCCCCAACGGATTTGAACTACATAAAATTCCAAACATAAAGTTCTCAACTGTACAACAGAACTGTCTCTAATTATTCTACTACTTTGTTAAACATTTCGATTAGATTTGGACAAAAAGGAAAGAAAAACTGCATTAAAAAAGAATTCAATTATATTGAATTTTCCTCTGGTTTTATCCAACCTCGTACGACTTTTTTTCACAGAGCAGATGAGTTTGATCTGATCTCGCTTTTGAAATAAAAGAAATTGACTCTGTTTTTGTTCTTTCCCAAACTGCGGATAGGATATTCTATACCATGCTGATTTCGAATCATTTCACTTTGATTCAGATTTGTGTAGCAATCAACGTACAATTATTTTTGTACTTCGAAATTGTTGTAGTGCAAATATGTGCGTAATACCGAGGAATCTGTAGAATATTCATAAAAACTTTATTGAACCTTTTATATAACTAAATCTTTGTAAGCAGACTCCAACAAATTTCCAGTTGATCTTATCACATGGGAGTTTGTAAACTTCATGCACATTTACTGGGATTTCCCAGTAAATTCTCTTCACAGAGTAATTCATACAATTTTTTTTCAAACCATGAGAGGTGTAAGACTTGATGAAAATCAGACACTCTCGTAAATGGTAGGGGATGAATAAACATTGAAATAAGAGCATGAACGAAATAAATTGAGAATCCTCTCTTTTTTTATGTAGGTTGAGAAGTGTTTGAGAATGAAGACTGATTTTGAATGCGCAGCGTGAATAAAATTTCATCTAAACATAAATTGTAACGTACTTACAGATAGAAATCATATATACGACTCACGTGTACTTTATAGAATCACGCCAAATGATGTCGCATCCATACCTTTTTTTACAACTTTTTCCTGCTGTTTCTTTCGTGTTTTTTTTCCTCCAATCGAACACCCGTATGGTGTGGTCACACCACTACCGCCACGCTCTTTTCCATAGGATTCCCATATTAAAAAACAATCTTCCCGGTTGTAGAACCGACAAAAAATATTAGGAAACTACACTTATGGAAAGCACCTGCTACCCAGTTCCAAATAAATCATCGAGATATGAGTTCGAGTTTTACTCACTGTTTGCTTCTCCCTTGCTCTTTCTTCGCTTACCAATATTCATTCTTCTCTTTGTTTCCCTTAATATCTTTCCAAGGTTGAATTATGGAACAGGAGAATTCTACTTTCTCCTTTTTCTATAAAAAGTAAGTTCGTATGTAGCGATAATGAAAAGTTGTAATGCCCTTATATCTCGGGGGTTGGATTTCTTGTGATCCCTGTTAACCACTTCCGTACAATTCTAATAACGCTTGAGAGTCGTGTCACCGATGAGAAATTCATCATTGTCGTACGTTCCGTCCAAATTACATGACATCAAATGATCGTAACACGACGTGCCTGAGTGAGAAAAAAGAGAAGAAAAGAGGGTTACAAATAATGAATCACCGATCGGCCGAATGAGTCGAACATCACTCGAATGAATATCAGAATAAAAATGGGATATTTATGACTGCGAAGAACGAAATTTCCCCTTCGAGATAACAACTTCAGGTCTGGGGGAGAAGCAATTGAATATTAAATGTCTCATTCCGATTATGTGATTCAATGTCTTTTTCGTTTTCATATATATACATAAATCTGAGAAACCTAAATTCGAAAGTGGATTTAGGACCGTATATTTATTTTTTGGTTTGTTTAAATGTCTTTTCATAAGGAGAAGTATTTTTAATCTTACGTCAAACAAAGCTCACCGACTTTAAATATTATTTTATCATAAATAAAAGTAGGATTTATTTCATATCATCGTTATAATTCCATATAAGACGGTGATTCATCATTGAAATTGAATTCCAGTTGAATTCATTGTGTTTTATCTCAGAGAAAAAGGTCCCAGTATGTACTACGATTTTTCTCGCTGAGAAAATATGTGTTTGAATGAAAAAAACTCAATAAATGCATCAAGTTTTGAGAATGATTGTTTTATTCATATTTTTTTAGTAAAATACTGATATAAAATGTTTTCCTCAAAAGCACCTAGAAGGAATTATTCAAATATCCTTGCACTTTCCAATTTCTGTAACAATATATGACAGAAATCTTTTGTATTTACCTTGGAAAATTGAGGGCAAAACCTCTTTTCAGGACAATCAGGACGACTGCCCCGAATACGTACCGTACTGTATCTGATAAAATACAGGAGCCAAAAATTCTAATGCAACAGATTTATCCTATTTGGTGGGGTGCAGATTAAGAAAATTTCCATTCTCTTCTACGAACAGTCGTTATCTTATGGTCGTAAAAGGGTTAATGACAAACGAAGTAATTTCAAAGTGAGCACCAGAGGTTGGAGCTTTGGAAGCAGAGTTGATTTAGAGGTTTAGAGGTGTAGTTCCAATGACCGATCATTATTAGTTTATTACTGGTGGTATTTTTTCCCTAGTTCCGGTCGCCATAGCGACCAATCGAAATACTGAAAAGTAGTCTTGAATCAGGTTAGAAGCTCTCAAATATGCCCATCTTTCTTCTTCTAAAACTCTTACCTTACTCTTCTGATTCTCACTCTCTTCATCATTGTAGACTTGTGCTTTAGTTTCGCGCTTGCGAGGACATGAAAGGAAGTCAGACTGTGGGCAATGTGGAATGCCTGTCATGCTCGCCTTTCCTTTTCTACGTGCTCTTTGTGTTCGTTTTTATCTATGTATTACTTTATGTCTTTTCAACGATCGAACATAGCCAATTTCCACATCTTCTTCTATTCAAGTCAATCATCAAGTCACTATTGGTCGTAATGTGTTACGATTGATGAAACATACTGTGTGAGCGTCGTCGCGGTGTGCAACAAATGTACGTATCACTTGAGTAATGGCTTTCCTCCAGTGAATAGGTGGATGGCTGAGGAGAATACTTTCAAGAACAATAGTCATCCCTGCAAACACATTGTGGCGTGTCTATGCATTGCTTACGTCAGTATGAAATGTCTACGCAACATTTAAAATCGATGAAATCGCGCAATGTGCCATTTTCATTGTATAATTAAGAAAGAGGAGGAAATGGTTTCAGCCTCGAAAATTCTCTTATTATTTCCCAGTTGCCACCGAAATGATGTCAATCACAGAATAATAAGTTAAAGGAAAAAGATAAAAGGAAAATCAAATTCTGGAACAGTTAACGTTCGGACATCAATGCCTGATGTTTACGGAAAATCAAATTTTAAGTTCTGCTACCCACTGAGCACTTCCATTAGAACTTTGTATTAACATTGCAGCGATATTGATGCGATCTTGAAAGTACTTGTCTTTCAATGTACAAATGCAATATTACAAAAGTAACTTGCGAAAATATTGTTGAAATATCACCTGACAACGTAACATTGTTGCAATTTATTTGTAATTGGATGTTGTAATATTACTGTTGGAATTCTCATAACAGGTACTTTCAAGATCGCATCAACATCGATGCAATGTTAATGCAAGGTTCTAACGGAAATGCTCAGTGGCTATACATCTGTTATCGATACATCGCTGGTCAATGAGTCGCGCATTAACAGTTGATGTGAATGAAATGAGCCAGTAGTGTTTCCATGGTTATCAATTTCATTTCTTCACGTACATCAACTGTTGATGTCCAAACGTTGACTGTTCTAGAATTTTATCTTCAACGTACGGAATGAATCACAAACCGCGTATGAATGTTCGGGACGAACCTCCCTCCGTTCTTTAAAGGGATATCAGCGTACCATCCGAATAAAGAATTTGTTTGCAAGATTTCTTCAAACTGAACTTATGAAACAGTCTGAAATTTTCAGTTTATAATTTTACAAATAGGTCAGAATTCGGGTTATACTTTGAAAATTGTTCTACATCGCTAGTAGGAATGCTCTAGTCATTGACAAGTTTGGTAACGCTCAACTAGCCAAACACTAGACGCCTGCAAGTGTCTCTTAGGGTTCTGGTGAGGTACTCGCAAATGTCTAGTTCTTGGCTACACGAAGAAAATGAATTGAGGAATGATTACCCAAAGTTGAGTTAGTAAGCGTTACAAAACTCGTCAATGACTAGACAACTCGTGATTTCTACTTGTGATAGCCTGAATTTCAAATTGCGAAAACAGTTTTTTTGTCTTGAAATGCATCATTACTGAAGACGAGACTTGGATTTATGCATACGACCCTGAAACCACCGACCAATCCAGCGAATATTCTGCAAAAAGTGAAGCAAGACCGAAAAGACCACGGCGAAGTCGATCGAAAATCAAGGTTATGTTGACAGTTTTCTTTGATTATCATGATGTGGTGCACTAAGAATTTTTTCCGCCGGGCCAAACTGTCAACAAAGAATATTATTCGAGCGTTATGCGCACGGAGAGAAAAAATTTGCTGACGCAGCAAATCGAGGTATTATATATAGAATAGCAAAATTTTTGGCTGACCTAGCTAAAAATTTGCTATAACAGCAATCGTGTTAGCTACGACAGCAATTTTTTAGCTGTGGCAGCAAAAAATGTTTCCAGTATTATATACAGAATAGCAAACAAATTTTGTTGGGATAGCAAACATTTTTTGCTGCCACAGCTAAAAATTCGCTGTCGCAGCTAACAAGATTGCTGGAACGGCAAATAGTTTGCTGTCACAGCAAAAAATTTGCTGCTCTGACAAAAGGAATCCAGGAAAAGTAGATTTCGCTGCCACAGCAAATTCCTTTTTCTCCGTGCGTCGTTTGCGTGAAGCTATTCGTCTGAAACGGCCGAAATTATTGGCGAACAACTCTCGGTTCCTTCATCACGATAATGCACCGGCTCACACTGCATTGGTTCTTCGCGACTTTTCTGCCAAAAACTCGGTTCATATCCTTCCGCAACCACTGCATTTGCCTGATTGGGCTCCGTGCGGCTTCTAGCTATTCAGAAAACTCAAAAGGCCAATTCGGGGACGCCGTTTTGACACGATTGAGGAGATAAAAACCGAATCGAAGAAGGTCTTGAAGGCTATACCGAAAAAATACTATTCTGACTGTTTCGAGGACTGGAAAAAGCATTGGCAAAAGTGCGTTTTATCGGATGGGGAATTTTGAAGGAGATGGAATTGATTTGGGAGAATAAATGAAGAATTCACATTTTATAAGAAAATTCACCTTACTTCTTGATCACAATAGTGCACATAAAAAGAAGTAAAGTGGAGTATGAAAGAAAACTAAGCATCGTGTTATATCTTAATGAATTGACTGCAATTCATTGAGATAAGGGATGTAAAATGTAGAGAACCGGATCTATATTTCAAGGAGCCCGGAGTCTTGGACTTATACGACAAAAATAGAAAAACTTATAATTATACTAGAAAATCACAAGGTTCTTTGAATGTATTCAATTCTCATCAAGCTGATGAGAAGGGGAGATAAAGGGTTATTGAGGGAAGTTCGCAGGCTTTTATATACTACATACAGGAGAGAGACGATATGAAAAGAATGTGGAAAAGTAGTAATTATCTTCATCTTGGAAGAAAAGGATAAAATAAATTCTAATCGGGGAGAAGATGTACTTGGAATTATGTTCTCCTTATCACAAATTCATGTAAAATTCATGTCTATCCAATAACGAGTTTGTGTTCTACGAACAGTCTCAGAACAAATTCTGAATCTTGAAGAGATCGACGACTGAGACAAGAGACTTCATTATCCACAAATTATTCATGAAGAAATGTTCAATCATTACAAACCGAATCAAAACCAATATCTAGTAGTCTTTTATAGATTTGATTGGATGAGAGAATTAAGAATGTTGAAAAATTTGATTTTTTCGTGTAGGAATTCTCTTTCACGTATGAATACTTCATTTTTTTCCAATCTATTCATTATACAGTTCATACTCGTATACATGTAACGTACAATGCATGGTGCCTTGATAATGGTCTATCATGAACAGTGAAAAAGAAAAGTGAAGACAGTAACAATACTTGGTCCTCTACAGACGATACAATAGTGATTGTTGACGCGGTCATACAATGCCCTCAATGGCTTTAGATGTTCTAAGAATGGCACAGTAGATTATAACGAGCTATCGTTCTTCCACTTTATACTTTACAGATCCATCCATCTGTCTTCTATATCATCCTTCGATCCTCGTGCGCCTTCGGCTGATCACCTATCGTCTTGATCGGATCAGTCAGTTCTCTTTTGCTTTCTTCATTTTCTTTCTTTTTCCTGTTTCATTCATCGATTTTGTTCCACATCGCACTTGCTTCCAGCTACACCAGTCTCATCTCCAGCATTTCCAGCGGTTTTCTTTGAACTATGATTCTGATAAATATGACTTTGACATCTCTTAAAATTTTACGATATCTCAGAACAATGGCATTTCGCAATTTATCTATCAATGATTTTATTTTGAATTGTGTAATTGATGAAATTAAGTATTCAACACGTAATATATGACGCAGAATTAACGGAAGACCGTTTGTGGTAATTCAAGTATCGTATATGCTTTGACAAACTTGAAATTGCATACAAACGTTCATTCAGAGATAATGAGTTAATTTAATTCGTTTGCAACATTGTAGAGAAGATAACGTTGTATCAACAACCCCCGAGACGTTCTTTGGATGTTTTCAAACCTTTCATCCAGTAAATTGAAGGGCTACAAAGTGGTTTCGTGGAGTTCAAACTTAATATGTTTTGATAAAATTGTTGGAATTGTGAAAATATGCTGAGATGAACTATGTTTCATGAACGGGGAAGTATCCAACGATGTTCTTCGATTAATAGCCAGCAAGTATTATATCTCCCGGTTTTATTCAACGCAAGAGTCACAATATGCAGAAGTTATAAAGAATTCTGAAATCCGACACAGAGGAAAACGTTCCATCATCCTGATTCATCATTCAATGTCGGAGATGTTATTCGTAATATGGAAACATAAGTATTTCTGAATATAACACTGCATTTTTTATTCATGCATCTTCTGCTCCTATTATTATCGTTATATCGATCTTCCCCGATGAACCTACTACGACGAATACGTTTTTCGCGTGAGAAGGAGTCATCAAAATTGCATTTCGCGAAAAAAGGAAAAATTACTGAATTGGTGATTATTTTTAGTATCATTTCTCTAGGAGAATTCAAGTGACTACTAGTGATAGTCCATTCATTTTTTCCAATCATATTAATGTTACATCATCTTTTGACTTGTGAATTATTCCATCACCTCCTCTTTTACGGAGAACGTACATGCTTCGATTAGCATATATGTTATTTTCTCTGAATCTCATCAATGCGTACCAAAGTTTTATCATGTTTTTGCAGTATTGCCATGAGAAGTTTAGTGACTTTGAAAATAACTTGTCTACCACAATTTGGAATGAAATTCGGGACACGGACAATTTCAAAGGATAATTAACTGCAACTGCCATCAAATATATACTTGAATTTAGTTAGAATGACCACAATTTGTTCCAAATGGTAATAGAAATTGTACCTGTTTCAGAATTTACCGCAAATTTTTTTCCGTGAATCATGAGAAGAAACCGATATGAAAATCAAATAATGCGCGCAACGAGTAGAGAGTACCAAGAACTTGTGTCGTAGTAAACTACAATGTTTGCGGAACCTCTAAAATCAATTGCGGCAGTTTGAATTAGTCTTATATGAAAACAAAATCTGGGAAGAAAAAATAGCAAGCAGTCGCTCAGAAAACCTCACAAAAATAGAGTTTAAATAGGAAAATGAGGATTCTATAATTGATTGCAAATTTGATTGGAAAGGGAATAATCAAGTGCAAGAGGGAGTATTTCGAAGGGATAATGTTTCAGAGTGATTTGAAGAAAAATCAAGTAATAAGATCGTAAGTCATAAATAAAAATGATCTGGAGAAAGGAAAGGAACACATGATGGATGGAGATGAATTGAGTGATTAAGGAGAAGTGAAATGAAGATTAGGAGAAGGAGAAGAGGGAGAATATCAGAAAGAGCGATGACATTGATTATCAAACGAATGCCTCGTAAATGTGAAAGAAGTTGTTGGAAACAAATAGACGGTGATAATAGAAAGAACTAGCTCCAATATTGAAACGGAAGAATAATAATAATTCAGAAATGGGATAAGAAAACACAGGTGGATGATTAATACCAGGTGTGTAAGTATGAAACCGGAATTTTTGTACAGAAAAAACACGTTTATTGTAATGATATGATACAAAGTAACTTATTCAAAGTATTGTCCGTCGCTATCTATACATTTTGTCCATCTTTCTGGCAATTTGTGGATTCCGCGCCAAAAGAACTGTTGCTCTTTTGAGGCAAACCAGTCATCGAGCCATTTTCGTACATCTTCGTAAGAAGTAAAGCGCTGCTCAGCAAGTGCGTGTCCCATCGATGCGAACAAGTAGTAATCGGATGGGGCAAGGTCCGGTGAGTAAGGCGCGTGCTGAAGAATCTCCCAACGGAACGACTCTATCGTTTCCTGGACCTGTTTTGCTTTGTGTGCTGGTGCATTGTCATGCAGCAAAATCACCTTGTGTCGTCTTTGCTGGTATTCTGATCGTTTTTCACGCAAAACTCGATCCAAATCGATCATTTGTTGTCGGTAGCGTTGAGTATTGACAGTTTCCCCAGGTTTCAGTAGCTTGTAGTAGATTACGCCCTTCTGATCCCACCAAACACACAGCATTGTCTTTCGTCCGTAGCGGTTTGGTCTTGCCGTCGATGTTGATGGTTCACCCGGAGTAACCCATGACTTTTTGCGCTTAGGATTCTCGAAATATATCCACTTTTCATCGCCAGTCACAATTCGATGGAGAAATGACTTTCTTTGGAATCTGGCGAGCAGCATTTCGCATGATGTTTTGCGGTTTTCCTGCTGTCTTTCGTTGAGTTCATGTGCAACCCATTTGCCCACCTTTTGTATCCTTCCCATGGCTTTCAACCGAAGGGAGATGGCTTCTCGGGTCACCTTTAACCGATCCGCCAGTTGTTGTTGCGTTTGAGCGTCGTCTTCGTCCAACAAGGCTTACAGGTCAGCGTCTTCAAACTTTTCCGGTGGTCTTCCACGTTCTTCGTTCCTGACGTCAGAATCGCCACTTTTGAACCGTTTGAACCACTCGAAACACTGTGTTTTACCGAGAACATGCTCACCAAACGCCTCCACCAGCATTCGATACGATTCGGCTGCGGTTTTCTTCAGATGAAAACAGAAAAGTAGTGCTGTCCGCAAATTGTAATTTGTTGGCACAAAACTCGACATGTTTATCTCTAATAAACTAATGCTACTGAATGAAACTCGTGTTATTGTGAGTTGGAAATTTTTGTTGGATATCAATACAATAACAAGACACCGTTGACGTGATGTGTCTGTAACTGCATCGACATCTAGTGCCACCTGTGGGCAAATTCCGATTTCATACTTACACACCTGGTACATCAATGAACACGTCTATGGTATTTCACAAATTTTTCATTTATGTTACACGATTCAAAAGTTTACGTTACCAATTGGATTCAGATGATTTCATGTTTCAGATTTCTATCATTTCAGTATGAAACGCATGCTCTGTAATTTTCATGATATACAATTTCATTATAGAAATACTCTCATATTACATACAAATGATGATACCCGGATAAAATATTACATTTTTAATTATTTCAGAGGACATGGACAAAAGATTATTTCAATGCGATACGAGAAATCGATATCCGTACATTCATAAACGTTGTAATATTTACTTTTTCGTCGTCACAATCGACTCTACGATGTGACATCGTCAAATGCATCAAGGGACAAAAGTATCTTTTGACGATTCGATGTTACATTTTCTCATGTACACTTTTATAATTTTTCATCGATGCAGGGTTTTCATGGTCTCATACATTCATTCATTTTCAAGAACATTTGCAAAGGAGCCTATTCTGTGTTCTCCATAAAACAATCAATGGAAATCGATTTTTATGGTACATCATCAACTTGAATATTTTTCTTCGTGTGTTTCATTGCAACGTTTATCATTGATGAATATTGAAATATAAATATTCTCGTGCCATTAGATTGAGTAACGGATATACATTTTCATGTCACGTGAATTCTCTTAACTAGTTTGTAAACTCGTCACCTCGAAATCCCCCATCTGGCATATTTTCACAGAAACTGATTCGGTAATCATGTGCTTGGAAACGGTACTTCAGAAATTGTTGGAGGTTTCTTCATCCAGCCAGCTCCATGGCTGGGGGGTTAACACGCAAACTTTCAAACATGGATGTCCGACAGGCTTGGGGGTTCGAATCCCTGACTGATCAATCCGCCTTTCTCCCTAACGGTAATGCCGCGAATGGGAAAATGGCGGTTGGTGCGTTAACCAAAGTTTATCTCGAAAGCGGCTACCAGCGTAATAGGGAAATGACGGTTGATGAAAAAAACAACGAAACAAAGTTTCTTTATCCTCATATCACTGACATTATGATAACAAATTGCTTATCGGTTTAATGAAACTTGTTCTCAGAATAATTCTGATTACACCGATTTCGCGTAATTACAATAATGTCACAATGTAATTTACGCAATCGTCATTTTGCTTCCTCGTTAGAGGAAAGCTTTGTGATCGTTTTGAGGGACCAAAGATTTTTTTGTCTCCAAACTTAAAATTTCCTCTACCAAAATGTTCCTCAGAGCTCAGGGAGTAATTCTGGTTCCGTGTCTGTCTGTCTGTGTGTCTGTGGGGATGTGAACTATTCTGCGACCGCGCATATCTTCCGTTCCTATTATCCGATCGCCATGAAATTTTTATCACAGTTGGAACCCGAGCTGATAGTGGTCCCATATACGTTTAAACCTGGTCCTTACAGAAGAACGGCAGGGGTGAAGAAAAATGTTATGAAAAAATCATGATTTCGCGACCGCGTATATTTCCGATTCCTATTATCCGATTGCAATGAAACTTATACCACGCTGAGAAAAGTGAACTGTAACCATTACCATGCGGAAATAGTAGTTGAATGACAGAATCAGGTTATTTGGTATCCATCTTCATGTAAATGGTAACCATTCCCACGTGCATGAACATGGTGATGAACCGATAGTGGTCTCATATGAGTTTTATCCTAAACGATTGAAAACTGTGGAAAATTTTTGTTTCGCGATTCACATTATTCGACAATCTTTTGAAAGCATCCCTTCCCATGTCTGTATCATCGGGGGGTTAATTGTATGGTGTGAATTTCAAACAAATCGGAATTGAAGGAAGAAAGTGGTAAGCACTGAGCTTCGAAACAAAATTTGAAAATTTCATAAACATCGTTATCATGCGGATAACTTCCGTTCCTATCATCCAATTTTCATGAAATTTTTCACCACAGCTTTATGCAGTGTGGATCGCAGTCCTATATAAATTTCAACCTGGTTCTCTAAGAAAAACGGGAGAGGGAAAGAAAACATGTTATTGAAAATTGTGATTTTGCGACCGAGCATGTCTTCGCTTCTTGTTATCCGGTTGGAATGAAATTTTTATCACGTTCCAATTGTGATTCGATAGTGTTCCCACCCGAGTTCCATCCCAATGGGTTGAAAACTGGGGAAAATTTGCTTTTGCGATCCGCGTTATTTGACAATATTTTGAAAACATGTTTTCCCTATGTTCCTATCATCCAAATGCCATGTAATCTCTAGCATATCCAATCTCGAAGGCATTTGTTGTACGGTATAAATTTCAAGCAAATCGGAAGCGAAGGAAGGACAGGGTGAGCATCAAAGCTTTGAAACAGTATTTGAACATCTCGAAAATACCACTATCATGCAGATATCTTTTGTTTTTATCATTCGATTGTTATGAAATTTTTACCACAGTTTCATGTGGTGTCGATAGTGGGCCCATATCAGTTTTATCCTGATCGTTACAGAAAAAAAAACGGGACAGGGAAAGGAAACATGTTATCGATCTTTGATTTTGCGATCGAGTGTGTCTTCGCTCCTTGTTATTCGATTGGTATGAAGTTCCTACCACGTTCTAATTGTAATTTTATAGTGTGCCCACGTGAGTTTCATCCCAATCGGTTGAAAACTGTATTTTTATATGGGATGTTATCAAAACCTGTAATTTTGAGACAAGGGCATGTTTTCGCTTCCTGTTATCCAATTGCAATGAAATTTATACCACGGTTCAGTTATGATCCCATAGTGGTCCCATATATGCTTGATCACAATCGGTTGAGAAATGTGAAAACAGAGTCTTTAGCAATCTGCATTGTTTGACGATATATTTTTAAAAGTTTCATCACCATTGGTTGACCAGGAACAAAGAAGCCGTGTCCCAATTGGCAGAGTTTTTCTCAGTCCAATATGATCTCATGATTTATGATTTTGAATCATTAGACAGACGTTCTAATTTGCTTTGCATTGTACCATCAGATTCATGAGTTTTGAAAACAAATTTATCCTGTCGATTGAAAAACTACTCTGGTAATATAAATTGGTACCCTGCTTTCCGTTTCTGTTCCATTTCCTTATTTCAAAAGAGTTTTCCTTGCTGAACAAATCCTTGTGAAATATGAATACTATACGGAAAAAAAAGAATAGTTGCAGCAACTACTCAAATAGTCGATTTTCGACCATCTACTTAAGTAGTTGCTGCAACTATTTCTTTTTTTCTGTGTACATAGGGAAATTTTTTATGATGAGTAGGATGTAGGATATTTGTGATAAAAATTTCATATCATGCGGATAATAAGAACGGAAGATGTACGCGGAAAGACCGGGTCTATTAATATTTAGAAGAATGACTGTCAATTTAGGGAAAACGAGGATCGCTGAAAAATATTCGTAGTGAGTCTATTAAAAATTTGTAGTCGATGTATTAACAATTGACAGTTTCACTGCGAAAAATACCAATGAAACTATCAACTGTTAATATTTTGACTACGAATTTTTGGTAGACTCACTACGGATATTTTTCAGCGATCCTCTTTTTCCCTAAATTGACAGTCATTTTTCCAAACGTTGACAAATCCTTCCTAAATATTAATAGACCCGATCTTTCCGTGTACGCGTTCGTAAAAATACCGGGTTTTTTTCGTCTTCGACATTTTTGTCCCATCCATTGCGTTTTTCCCTTCAATTGAATCAGTCTGGATCTTAGGGAAAGGGAAAGTGATTTGGTAACATTCCGTGTTTGATTGTAAATAACTTCCGTGAATGATTGAATCGGGACCGTTTACCTCATTTAGTATATGGTTCCACACGTTTTTAACAATTGTATAGAACACCAAGGTTCCAAGTTTGATCTGAATCAAAATATTCATAGTTGAGTGAATTTGTATTTGAGGTAGGTAAATTGGTGATAATGGAGGTAATTTGATCATAGTGGTAGGTTAATTTGATGTTATAGAGAGAACCACTGTTTGGTGAGTAATAATTCTCAAAAACCTTGAAACGCATACATTTAAAGCCACATATGAATATCTTTGCTATTTTTTGTCGTCAAATGTAGCAAAACATCCAAATAAGGATTAGTATACAAATTAGTTTGTGCATAGATGGAATTTATTGATGAACGTTGAATTTATGGAACATTTATGAAGACTCTCCATTCTCAGTACAACAAATCTTACACGTATATACATCTTCATTCATTGAAAGGAATTAATTCCATTAAGATAAAAAAAAATTTACAAAAAAAATCAGTGATCATTATAGAAGTTTCGAAATCATTCTGAAAAACCTCAAATTTCTTGCTCTGTTCATAAGGATATACCAACTCATACGTGACTATGAAGAATAACTTATCATGATAAAAGAATTCGTTCAAGTCTGCTCTTTCGTATGGCATAAAGAGTTTTCCCAATATAAGTGTCATTTACTTCTCATAAATCAGAGCATACTAACTCACCAGTCAGAGGTTGTTTTCAGAAGCACTATTCGATGTACGACACAAATTTTATTATGCCACCAACCAGAACGATGTTGATCATTATTGTTTATAACCAATAGATAGAAACATGATTCCACTATCATTTGGTGCATTAATGGCACCATGGCATGGCGGATGGTATTGTTTGTAATTAACATTCAAACTATGACAAATATACCTATATCACCAAATTTCATTCCTTTACCCTACATGCGACCAATATCAACTCAATCCATAACTCTGATAAAAAATTAGGGTTGGTAGCGTTCTTGGAATTCTAAAATTCCTTGAGTTGTCCAGAAAATGAAAATCGGTCCATTCAAGTGACTGTCTGGGCCAAGCCTGAATCAATCAGCTAGACAAATGTTTGGTATCCAAAATAAATCACAAAGCTTCCCTTTAACGAGAAAACACAAATCCTCATAGCGTTGCTACTTATGCTCATAGAAATCATAGATAATCGTACGATTCTGATGAAAACATAATCGACGTTAACTGGTAATTCTGGTATATTATGCATTTCCATTAGCAACATGATCAGACCTTTAATTTCGATATATGTCCCGTTGCATTGCGAGAATGTGATTAATTATGGGACACGTGAAAAGCATGTCCAACTATTGCATAAAATACATAAGTAATGAGGATGCATAGAGGAATGAGAACACAAGAATGTGAAGCGAGACGTTGTGAACAATAATGATGATATCAGAATATACAATGTTGCATCAAAGATATTATACTCCTCATTGAATAGACGATTCCGAACGAGATGACTTCATTCGTAACATTCCCACGATGATAGGAATTCTAAATCTTTGAATGTTATCTTCAATCATCTGTGCGCTTTTAACACTCCCTCAAGTTGAAACCAATGATTAAGTTCCAATTCAAATTCTTTGAAGATTTATTCATTTTTCATCTTGATATGAGATCTGGGAAATTCAGAAAGGGCGGTGCAGTATGTTTTTGATCATTTTTCCTCAAATCAGGGAGTATGATTGGAAAACGTGGAAATGGAATTCTGTTATAACAATCTCGGAACATGATATATTGTTCTTGGAATTGAAATATCTCATAGAATCGAATCTCGGTATAATTTTTCTTCTAGAAATAATTGTTTCATGATGTGAAAAAACAACAATGAAATAAAACGACAGTAAGGGATTGAATTGAGGTTATAACAGGATTATTTTGGTTGGTGATGAGGTATGCAAAGATTCGACTTAACAAGAATTTCAATCTATACTCCCACTGAAACAAAAACGTCGTGAGTAGAGTGATTGTAACAGTCTGAATAAAACTAAAAAGTTCCGAGTACCTCATAAATGTCTGAAGATTCGCGTATTGATGTGCAACGGTTATTTTTATGGGATATTCGAATTGACTCCGCTTTGTTTCTTAGATTTACCGCATTAGGAATCAAACGATTTTGGTTGGATTTGAAATTCTTAACAACTCTTGCAATTCAGTCCAACCTTTGACTGGTGTGGCATAGTTTAGAAAATAATCCAAAAAAGATGATACCTTATCAAACGGTTTATTGAAGGGTCATCTGGAAACGATAGAATACGAGTAACAAAGATCTATTGAGCTCGATGAAGGATTATGTGACTTAGAATATGTTTTTTATGTTGCAGGTACGTTTTTTGAGGCACAGCGTGCTCTTATTAAATGCTATCATTATGTGAGTATGATGGAGTTGATGCAGTTAGTAGCTCTGAAAATTCAAGTGAATTTCTTAAATATTCTATAGTACACTGAGGAAGAGAAGTGATTGAGAAACAATAATATTTCATCCACTGGAATAAAATCTCTAAAATATTTCTTCGAATCAATTAAATATCATTCCATCGAATGGAATGGTTTTCGATCGTATGGAGGATTCTATCAGGCGTGGACAAACCATTTCATCCATTTTAACGAAATTTCATTGATCTGAAGAAATATTTTCTAGATACCACACGTACACTGAAGAAAAAATTTCGTCGCAAATCAATCATATTTTGTGGTTAAGGGTTTTCTTTAAAACAAATGAATACCATAATCATATTAACGAATGTACTGCCAAATTGACTAGTTAAGCGTTATAAAACTTGTCAATCACTAGAGCATTTCTACTAGGGTTGCTGAAAGAGCAACATTTTTGCTGTATTAGCAAACTTCTTTCTAATTCAGCGAAAGGATTTGCCATACCAGCAAAGCAAATTTTGTTCTCTCAGTGCATTAGATGAAGTATTATTTTGTTTCAATACTTGTTTCTCTTTGTGCATTGTTTTCAAAAGACTGTAAATTCTCATCTGAGTTTTCCTTTCATTATACCATGTGTTCTTCATAAATTCCTTACCCGGGAAAAAAAATTCCATATATGGACCCATATATGGATTCATATATGCATTCATATATGAGCATACCCAAGTAACACAAGAAGTTCTAAGAATGTGCTCGAACAGTCTAAGAAGGTGCTGGACCATTCTTAGAATGTTCGAGCACATTCTCAGAACTTCTTGTGTTACTTGGGTATATGGATTTTTCCTATATATGCTCATATATGGTCATATATGAAAGTGGGGAATCTATCAGCATTGATCTCACTTCTCTCTCCTTTGGTTTTTCATCACGTTCAAATTTAAAGAGTGAATTATACAATCATTAAACACGGCAGGTACATACGGCATTGGATCACACTGAGAAAAAAGATTCCACATTTATTACAATCAAATTAGGTTTGTTAACTATTAACAAATCTCATTTGACCAGAAGATGATTTATTTCTAATTAATATCCCTTCCTTGTCACAAATAAACTCTTCTCTCAGTGCGCAGAAATTTGAACCACACAAATGAAATACATGAAGCTGAAACTAACAGCCGATTGTTGTAACTCTTGATTAAACCTTGTTGAGGCTTCCTTAATATTAGGAATCGGTTAAGTAGCATTCCAGTAAACGTTCCAGATGCTTGAATCCTTAATAAACGTTGAGTGTGAAAGGTTATGACAATCGGCTGCTAGCTCTACGGCTGCCAGTTCCAGCTCCATACGAAATTCGACCTGCAAAAACAATATTCGTCTTTAAACGCAGTCCTAAAAACATACATGGAGAAAAAAAGTTATAAAGTATTAACAAGTAGAAAAATGATTGTCAATTTAGGGAAAAAGAGCATCGCTGAAGAATGTTTCTAGTGGATTCCCCCAAAATTCCTAACGAAAGTACTATACATGTTGATCACTTCATTGTTATCTTCCATTTTGCAACTATCAGCTTTAGGTAAATTTACTACGAATATTTCTTAGCAGTACTCTTCTTCCCCAAATTGTCAGTGGTTTTTCTGAAGATCAATAAACTCCGTGATAATAAACTCAACATATGCTATCAAGATAATTCCAAATCTTAACTCAATTCCCTTTTTCATACTTTTACAATAAACTCATGACTTTTGACGAACTACACAATAAGTTCGGTGAATGACTCCACTTTCTCTGTATAAAATATTCTGTTATTATTCTCGAAATGTTGCAAGAATGATGCTGCATCCCGTCGAGGACTCTTTTGTGGACCTAAACAAAGGGGGAAACTCTATTGACGGAGTTTGCAATTTTCCGCAACATAGAGCGTGACACAAACCATGACTCCGAAAAAGAAAGGAAATAGGTAAAAAGTGAAGGAAGGAGAACAGAAAAACTTTCAATTCACAATACACGCATATTTGGTGATGCAATACATAACCATGTTAGATTATCCTGAGAAAAAATGAGACTTCGACCCTTTTCGTATTCTCGTTCTCCACCCTGCCCCCTTTCTTACTTTCTGTCTTCTGCACCCAATATGCGGAGTTCGCAATCCTTCTTTTGTACTTTTGTACCGTAGAATATATCGATTCCATACATTCGGAATTTCGCTGTAACAGAATCAACAAAAATTGGCAAAAAATCCGATGTCTGCGTGTACGTCTTATTTACTTTCGCGAATCGAAGTTGCTGTTGGTGAATCGATCATAGCTTTCCGAATTCCAATATTTGGAATAAAAGTGCAGAAACGATGATTCCGCAACACAGTTCGTATCATATATTTCCTTAGTTAATTAAATACAAGATTTTACAGAATTTAGGAAACAATTCCATTGCAAGTGTTAGGAACTACGTTTTTCATAAGTGTTGATGAGTTTGATTATTGTCATTCACTGTTGCGAAGTGTGTATCAAATTTCATCAATCAATGGAATTCAATGGATGTTTAATTCTAACAGAGGTATAATAAAAGATCACTCCAAGTGCACAATAAGGGTTTTTCAATGTTCCTTCAAAATGAATTCCATAACAATATTACATAAACTTTATTTCTTTCCTCAAGAAATCTAATTTAATCTTCTGAAAAAATGAGTCAAATATGTGTCTCAATATTACGTACAAAAATATTCATATTCATAAAAATGATGCTGTAATAACGTGAAAACACACAGAATATGATACGTTACATAATTGGATACATTTTCTTATCTTCGGAAACATATTTCGCTCAGTGAGGTTTACTATAGCCTGCTATCCGTTCAAGCACGAAATGAATCTTTGAACTGTACGATTTCGTGTTATGTGTCATTTATTGTGTCGAATGTTTGAACCGAAGGGATGGATACCGATAAAACGAGATCAAAGAAGATTGTAAGAAGACGATTGTGAGAAACGACATTTGTCGCGTAGATCCATCATGCCCACGTGAATTTTCAGCGTCGATAGTCATGTGATGGAATGTGGTCGAAGAATAACCAGATTAGGAATTGGAATCGAGTGTCTGGTATCCGTGATCCTCCAAAGCGACGAGAAAAATCTCTCCACAAAAGATCGCTCTAAGGCAAGAGGAATTATGTAGCTCTGTATCGAATTCTCTAAAGATAATAATTCCAATTTCAAACCTCAACAGGTATCATTGATGGATCCACCAATGGTATCGTGGAGTGACAATAATTTTGAATGGACTGAATAAAATATGAGAATTTAAAATGACGTTGTATTGAACCAAGTTGTATTGAACTCATATTTGTATGATAGTTACAAATTTCTGAGAGGATTGAAAAGTGGGTCATAAATTTTTCAGTTGATCATAGAAATTACAATGTATCTTGTAATGCGAATCTTTGTAAATACATTGAAATACTATATTTATAAACAATACTTTGAACTTAGAGAAAGTTGTTCTCACTAGAATCATAGTTTCACTAATTAGATTGAGAAATTTATGTTAGAGTTGTAATTGCAATCGAAATGACTTTCAGATTGTTACTGATCCTCGTATTATGTTATTCTGTTCTTCTTTGTATGACCCCAGTGCATGGATCGATCGCACCCATTTATTTTTATTCTTACTGCTCGAATGTAATTGCTCATTCATATATGAAAGCCATTTTCATGATCGGTCATGTGAATGAGGGCAAAGCTCTATCCTGTAGTAAGATTTCTTAAATTTGTTCAATAATCCACTTAAAAATGTACTGTTTCTATCGTTAATATTTGCGAAATGAGTGATTCTATCTCATATCAGTCTTATGAATATCGAATTTCAACATTGAAAAAAAGTTTGATGTATTCATGAAGATAACATTGAACTATACGATTCGTATATAAGATATTTTTCACATCATCATCTATCATATTCTGTTAATTTCTACGAATACATTCGAGATAATCAAAGACCCACGATTTACCGTGATGGAATATTCGAGTACCTCTTCATTGTCTCGGATATTTGAAAAAGAATTATTCAACCCTCAATTCCTTCAAGGTTCTACTCTGTTCATTGATTTACAATTCATTCCGGGTTAAATCACATTGTTTCGACGTTTCATATGCGATCGTTGAGATTTGCATTGCGATATATGAGTTTTTATCCGTTCCGTTCATTATTCATTTGCACGAACGCGGATAGAATGCAACTTCATTTTCATAATTCCATTGCCACCAAATGATTCCGTTATTATGCTCACAATCACACAGAAGGAGTAATAATATCCATGTACACGCGTATACTCCATCGTTGCTACAAAGTCAATCATAAGTTGATAATCCTGTTTGATCGATTGATTAATTTTCAGAGTCGCAGAGAATCGATGCCATTGAATCAAATTATGATGTTGAAGATTCCATTTTTTTTCTCCTCCATGCAATGCTTTGAATCTGTCAATGTGATATTCAACGTGGAGAAATCATTGAAATAATTTGTCATTGATTTATCGTTCCGTTATCCAAAGGACGAGATTTCGCTCGTATGAATTCAACACTAGTTTTCATACAAATTCAATAAACATTCTACAGAATCGTGTCAACTTTGGAATCAATTTTTACGTTCAGACAAAAACAATTCTATTATTCCGTATCTATTATAAGGTTAATATAACGACAGGAGGTATTGATCATCCGATGAGGGTAATTATGTTGTGAATTGAAGCAATTGTCGCCAATGTTCCGAAAATATTAACAATTATTACCACAATGGCGACTAATAACTCAACTTATATGTTTCAAATTCTCATTTAAATGCACATTTTTCTCTGCTATATAGGATTTGCTAACCGCGTAAGTCAATTGATACAAAAATTAACGAGTTAGTGTTACGTATTCGAAGATTCAAAGTGGAAACCACTTTTTCAAACAAACGAATCCAGCGTATCAATTTATTTTTTCGATCTGTAACGTAATCTCTTGAATCATTCATACGATCGAATTTAGAATTCTATTCATTTCTTTTTTGGGAGAAAGGAAAGAAAGAAGAACAACAGTAAGAATGGATAGGGTAATTTCAGTTACAGCAACAGCCGGCTTTCTGTCCACAACGACTCACGGTGACAGGCGACGATGTCCTTCTGGGACGAACACTATGGACAATGCTTGAACTCAATGGTCACCCCATCAAGAGTAACAACCATCGAGCAGGCGAGTGGCTGTCCCTAGAGTTTCGTATCCTGATCTCCCTCAACACCATTTTCTATTCTACCCTTCTGCTCCTTCAACAACTTATAATGTTTCATGGGTTCTTCTACCGTTCAACTGTTTCCTATTACACGCAAGATCTTATTCTTCGATATTATTGATTCATCTGTTCCCTCCGTCGGGCATGATTTTCATATGATATTTGATATTGTAAAAGGTGAAAGCGCAGACAAAATTAATACCCGTAAATATGTGGGTTCCACGTGAATATAAATAGTATTGGTAGGAGATGAGGTGAATTAAATTCCTCATACCTGACCAATTCTCTCTCTCTCTCTCTCTACTTTCACGAAAAGAGGAATTCAATTGATTCGCGATAAATTTTCCGTGAGAGTAATGAAATTAATAAATCACATTCATAGCTTTTCGTATTGGAGTGTTGAATGCTGTGTGTACGAAACAAATTAATGGTCGACCAAGTGTCCAATAAGTGGACTACTGAACTTGTATAATCGGGAATGAAAACTTTTATTGAGTGCTATCGATTGCAGATAGCACTGAATGCACGAATTAACCATGACTCGTGCGAATTATTTTCCAAAGTTTCACCCAAATGATTTTTTCTCAACCTACCGACCATTTGCATTGGACATTTAAGGGGAAGAGGGTTCGATTCTGTTTATTTTTATCCGAACCACTATGTTTTCAAAATCCAAAAACTTTGAGGATAAAATACCAATGTGTTTGGTCAAAACCAACATATGATAATCCAAAATATCTGAGATTTATTTCAAGTTCCCGCAAAGAGTGGATATCGATGACATTTTTTATGTTGAGAAATATAGATTGGAAAACTCGAAAATGAAATCATTGCAAAAAATTGAAGGATAAGACCGATTATTCTCTGAATTTCTCTCTAATTGATGAGGAATTTGAAATATATTTTTGAGTTACATCATATCGTAGGTCAGAAAAATCATTAAATCCGTAATGGTACGTTAAATGCCTGTATTTTGTCATTGCTATTGTAACACACGAATATACTGTACGTTCTAACCAAATGTAGTATCGAAAATGGATACCCTAGATCCTAAAGATTCACATCTTCTTATTTTCTTTCACGAGTTGACAACAACTTGGAAAAACATCTCAATCTTCTCCGTGAATATTACATTACACTTTCGTAATTTCTCGATGAAGATGATGAAAGTTCTACGAGTTAATCATTTCAAAATACCTCAAAGATGCTGGTATTGATTCATCTGAGAACTCATGGAGGAAAGAAGAAGCAGATTATTCTCATTAATTACACATGAATTCGAATGTACGGTTCCGTGAAAGAACCTTTGAACAAACGCGCATTTGCATTTCAAGTGGGGATAAGGGGAAGATCAATTGAAATGAAGCGGTAGTTTCAAAGATCGTCTTTTCTTCGCAATCAAAAAACGTATTTCAAGCTGTTTTATAAACATCGGACAAATCAGAAACACGTTTGGACATTCAAGACGACTCCTCGTGTATGAAATTTCCTCTTTCGCTAGGGATTAACAGACAAATATGGGAATGAAAGTTTTCCAAATTCTGATTTTCAGGATTTTCTAAAGCTCTATGAAGACTTTCGAGTGATTTTCGATTTTTCTTCCAATGAAAAGACAAATCCTCCTTTGAACTCAATCGAGTGCTGTTTCGGACGAGACGGAGACTGGTTTAGGTATCGACCTCGAGATCGAGATGAGACGAACCATCATTTTTCGAGACCGAGACGATACCTGTCAAGCCGAGAGTTTCGACGATACCGAGAATTCTGGTGAAACGTAAAATGTATTGTCGGGACCGAGACGATATACTGATTTTGTTCAGAAAAAAGCGAGAACAAGACGAAATTATAAGTTCCGAGACTAAACCGAAACCGAGAAACAATCAGTCTTGGCGAGACATCAGAAACCTGAATTAATGATCTATCCAAGTACTCAAAACTAAGTTCTTGAAAATTTCAGAATAAAGAGTAATCAAAATATATACCAACTGAATGAATTCTCATTGGAATTTGTCTCGGGGCTCATGAGAGATTGAATCTGATTCTGATTGAAAGGAAGGAAGCTTTTATTTATTTCGTGAATTTCTCATGAACCCAACACCGAGCCTAGCTTGGTTGTTAACATTGGCACCAAACTAGATTAATGTCTGGGATGATAACAATGTTCAATGCTTGACATCCAAGCTTGGTTCAATGTTAAAATTCAATATTGGTTCTATGCTTGTAACCAATATTGTTACCATTATTGATATACAATACCAATTTGAGCTAAATGAGTAGGTTAGATTTTTCACTGGCGTCCAAGTTTGATTGAACATTCAGATGTGAGTGATTGACCAAACTTGGTGACAGGTTCGAGTCGATGCTAGTCATCACCGGGTGTAGCTTGATGGGTAACAATGTTATCAAGCTAGGTCAATGTTTGGGATGATAATAACGTTCTCTGCTGAGCATTCAGCTTTCATATACAGGGTGTCCCATTTTAATTTTTGAATGCAAATATCTCAAAAACATGCATCCTCAACCAAAAGTACTTCATACCAAAGTTGTTATACAAAGAGGGGGCCACAAAACTACGATATCAGTTTCATCATAGATGGCGTTATGATCGATTAAAATGGGGTCAACATCATTTTTTCAAACGGAAACCCCCACTTTTCATTCCATATCTTGATTCTCCGCAAAAAACTGAGTAACTTTTGCTTGAAACGTTTTTCTAAATTTTTGAAGATGGCGCCACAATTGATGAAGAATAAAGTTTATGAAACAATATGCGGATATCTTGAGGAATGCATCCAAGAGCCGAAATATCTCATTCGAATGTTGTTGTGAAGAGAGGGGACGACACAATGGCGATATCAGTTCCATAGTAGATGGCGCTGTGGTCGGTAAAAATGAGGTCAACTTCAATTTTTCAAATGGAAACTCCTACTTTTTATCCCATATCATGATTCTACGCGAAAAAATGAGGAATTTTTGTTTGAAACATTTTTCCTAAATTCTTGAAGATGGAAACGGCGGGCCACGTATCGGCCAAGGCTAGGCTAACCAAACTTGGCATACCAAGCTGGGGAGTTGATCAAATTCAAATTCGTTGGTGGGCTTCGTATTGACATTGGTTGTATTCAAATCCACGACGAGGTTGAATCAATGTCAATTCGATTCGGTCAGGAGGTGCGTGTTTTCAATACACTAAGCGAAACCGAATCTTTACTACCCGATATCGGGATCCCAGCTCTCGGTGCTTGAAATTTCGTTCCTTGCATTGGAATTGAAAAACTACCGCTGAATGTGTCAGCCATATATACAGGGTGAGGCATTTAAAGTGTCGCGGGCGTTTTTTCCAAAAATAAAGTGAGATACGAGAAAATTTTTCGGACAAAAGTTGTAGGGTACCGAGGGGGACATCCGATGGTGGCCTTGGCTTTGACCTCAAATCTCATCTTCAAGGGCATTCTGAGGTCAACTCTTGTTTTTTAAATTGCATCTCATATTTTTTACTGCGGATTTGGATTCTAGGTCAAAAACCAAGAAACTTTTGTCTGAACCATTTTCCTGAAATCCGCAAAAATGGCGCTCTAATCGATATTGTTCCATTTTGAATCTGACATTCGAATAACTCGAAAACGAAGGGTCTTGCAAAAGAATGTTTCGTACAAAAGTTGTCAATACACAAGACATTTCAATCGTCTACATTACCACCATTCAGAGCTCACGCGATGTAAACAAACGACGGGGTTCAGTGAAAATTCACGATTTTGAAAGTCAGTTTGTCAGTTACATTTGATTATTACTTGGTTTATGACAAATTGAAAATCATGGATATCCGATACACGGTTTCTGAAAAGATCGATATGATCTACATTTACGGTGAAGTGCATGAGAACCCCAGACAAGCATATGACTTGTATGCAGAACGATTTCCTGAAAGAACAACGCCATCCATTAGGTATTTTCAACGCATTACAAAATTATTCTCAGAAACGGGAAGTGTTACAAGGGAAAAACGACATCGAATGAGAACTGTTAGCGGAGAAAATGCGGAAGTTAATGTACTAGCTGCAGTAGCCAATAGTCCACACGTGAGCTCTCGTGAAATTGAACTCCATTCGGGAATTTCTCGAAGAAGTGTTCTTCGAATACTGAAACGTCACGAATTCCATCCGTATCACATTTGTTTGCATCAAGACCTTCACGGTGATGATTTCGAAAATCGTGTACAGTTTTGTCGATGGGGTCTAGCGCAAATGCACAATCACAACTTCATCAACATATTATTTTCTGATGAGTCGACGTTCACCAATCATGGTCAAGTAAATCGACATAATATGCATTACTGGGCGACAGAAAATCCAAGATGGTTACGTCAAGTAGAGCATCAAAGACAATGGGCTGTGAATGTTTGGTGTGGTATTTTTCGATCTCGAGTAATTGGACCGTACTTCATTGCAGATACGCTAAATGGAGAGACGTACAGACATTTCTTAGATCAAGTACTTCCAACATTACTTGAAGACATACCTATTCAGGAACGATTGGATATGTGGTATCAACACGATGGTTGTCCATCCCATTATGCAGTCACAGCTCGAGAAATATTGGACAGAGATTATCCTGGACGATGGATAGGACGTCGTGGACCAGTTCATTGGCCTGCCCGTTCTCCGGATCTTACTTCTCCAGATTTTTTTTTATGGGGATACATAGAAGATACAATTTATCAACAAGCACCGACTACACCTGAGAATATGCGTCAACGAATCATCAATGCATGCGCGAGCATCAATGAAGATATTTTAGCACGAGTTCAGCAATCTTTTGTAAAACGTTTTGAAATGTGTATTGAAGTCGAAGGCCATCATTTTGAGCATCTACTGCATTAAAATTATCCAAGTGATGTAGACGATTGAAATGTGTTGTGTTTTGTCTGTTATACCCCATCACCTCCGTTTCAGTTCAAGGGGTCCCCCTTGGAATCAGACAACTTTTGTCCGAAACATTCTCCTCCAAGACCCTTCGTTTTCGAGTTATTCTAATGTCAGATTCAGTATGGAACAATATTGATTAGAGCGCCATCTTTGCGGATTTCAGGAAAATGGTTCAGACAAAAGTTTCTTGGTTTTTGACCTAGAATCCAAATCTGCAGTAAAAAATATGAGATGCTATTTAAAAAACAAGAGTTGACCTCAGAATGCCCTTCAAGATGAGATTTGAGGTCAAAGCCAAGGCCACCATCGGACGTCCCCCTCGATACCCTACAATTTTTGTCCGAAAAATTTTCTCGTATCTCATTTTATTTTTGGAAAAAACGCCCGCGACACTTTAAATGCCTCACCCTGTATATATATATATCTTGTATGGAATGACACATAATAATTGGAATCAATTATCACTCGATAGAGGTGGACTCGAGACTCTTGAGCAAAATTCAAGAATAATAAATATCATTCAATCAGCATTGGCCCCATCCTGCCAATACGGGCCCAAGACTGGGCCAGAGTTCATACACGCTAGGAATTTTACGATCTTTGAAGACAAAGCTGCATATCAAGTCAAGTGTGGGCATGGAATAGTTGAAAGCAACACGTCTGAGAGGATGAAATTGATTGCATTCAGGGCATAACATAATTTTTCTCCACTCCAGACCAAGACGAGACGAGACCTTTTTCGAGACTGCAACGGTTTTGAATAAATCTTAGAGTGCAGAATCTAAAAAATTTTTAATGAAAATTCTCTTCCATTTCGTCCTTTGAATAATTGTACATTGACGCAACGAATCTTGCATCGGAACTGGTAGAATTAAGTTTTGTCACGATCATAAAATTCCTTCCTCCTTGATATATTGATCAGCCGAAAATTTGAATTTTGTCCCCGGTATAGACATTCGACGAACATTTCTATTCGCATTATTCTTTTCACGGATAATTGAAAGTCGTTGTTATATGCTCAACAATCGACCTCTTATAATTTTTCACCCTCAAATACTCCCCTTTCTTTAGGCCTTTCCCTTTAGATCAGAATCATAATACGTATGCAACCGCCTGACATTGGTCCGATGGAGTATATTGATAATACATTCCAATTATCATGTCGAACGATCGCTAACTGTAACTAAACGGAGGGCATAGTATTAACATCAATAGAGGGTCTTTCTGTATGTAATTGGTGTGAAATCAACTTAAACGTACGTTCAGATTTGATCGCTTTTGTTATTGTTCGCAAGTGGGTATGTACACGAACACGCATCGCGTACACGTTGAGAGTTCACACCAAGCGAAGTAGGGTGCAGACGGTGGTTTTCTGAGTAGCTGCTTATAATATCACTATCAAATACGGACGGAGTTGGACTAGGGTACAACCTCTTTTTTTTCTCTTATTTCCTATCGACCTCATTTCACGACCGTCACCCGATCTTTTATTACAATGACGCGATTATACAGACTCTCCTAAGCAGTATTTCAAAAAGATTATGTAGAATGGAATATAAAATTCTTGTTTTTTAATTGGATTTGATGAATTTTTTCATTCTGAAGCACGATATCGCTTCTGTACCAGACCAACGGTTTCAAATCAGTACGAGGATGAAGTTCAGGAATTTTTTATGAAGATGAGTCTCAAGTATCTTCGATCCCGTATGAAAGGAAACATTTTTTCCCTCTCGTGTATGTATAATATAATTAATGAATTAAATCACAAAATGTATATAAGACAGGGTTCAGACGGAACTGGAATTCCGGGAAATTCGGGAGAACTCAGGGAAATAAAGATTGGACTCAAAACACCGGGAATTCTCAGGGAAATTATCAAAAATTCCCAAAAACCTGGAAGTCTCAGGGAAATCACTAGAATTTTTTCAAAATAAAAATTTTTTCATTTATTCTATTTTTCATTCTCTACAACATATTTTCTTGATTTTTAATCGTGGAATCTTAGAAATTATACACTGAGGAAAAAATGTTTAGGGACACATTCATGATCCGACGACTTCTGGAAATTAGAATTTCACTCAGGGAAATCACACAGGGAAAACTCAGGGAAATTGATTGAACAAAACTTGTCTGAACCCTGTAAGAGTGAGGTGATAAATTATACTTAAGGAACGACTTTTATGAGTACTTTATATTTCATATTTCACATAAAATGTGTATGAAACGTGTACACGTGTCATGTATAGTTTGATCTTCTATGAACGAGAAGAATAAATAATCAACACATACTCAGCATGACCTATACGTGTAAAATCCATATCAAGGTCGCTGTACGTCCCTTTTGCATGGATCAATGACAAAAAAACACAACAATCGATGTAATGTAGCCGGTATCTGATTTGATTTGATTTCAATATAAAAATAAGACATCACGTACCGTATGAAAAACTTGGAATCCATATGAAAGACACAGATGAGTGATATAAATTTTCTAAATGCATACAACATGGATGACCAGGAGTTTCCCAAGACAAATGTAAGTGATTTCAAACGTGCATGTACCTTGTCATCCGAAGCGATGATAAGTATGGAACGTTATCATATCCTTGAACGGCATGAAACCGAACGCCTTCGACCTGTGAGACATGCAATGGCATTCTTCTGCGTGACTGATGGGTTTGAATTTCTTTACAAGCATTGGCTCTGGAATTGTTTTTGTCTTTCACATGGTGGAATTACCGTCTGATTATGCGAAACACGTCACGAGAGGAATCCAAATGAAATATCTTTCATCGAAAAAGCCTCTGATAGACATAGAACTGTTAACATATTTAATATTTCACAAATACACGCTTAAACGATGTCCTTGAAACGACACGACAAGGACTCTGTATCCAATTTTATCCCTTTTTCTCGAACAAAAAGCAGAAGTTTCATCTTTTCAATTGATTTAAACTCTTCTGTATCAGAAAAACTATAATTTACGAAATTTTCCAGGTATTTGTTCGTCTGAGAAATGTATAAAAAAAATTAATAAATGTGATAGCTGAAACGTATTTCTTGGTAACATAACGTCATCAAGACATTTCGTGAAAATTCAATATATATCATATCTAAACTGAGAGGTCTTAGGGTTGTATGGGAAGGATTGAATTATGGGAGAAAGTTTTGTTGTTTCTAAAAGATGAGGAGATGATCAATACGATATATTACATCAAAACGGTATACTATTCCTCACTCTGAACGATGGATTCAATAATCTTTCGAGGAACCGATGTAAGATAGGGGAGATATATAACGTCGAATACAGTTAACTTCCCATGTGGAAAATTTTTCAAAATTCAATATAATTTGTATATAATTCAATATAGTTTATATAAAAATTCTATATAATTATATAAAAATTATATATAATTTTGAGAATATTTCCACGCGGGTTTGTATATTCCCAAAGTATTGTTCGTTAGAAATGAAATGAAGTTTGTAATCACAGCCTTTATGACCTCAGAAATCACTCGCCTTGCGAATTTAACGTTCATCTATCGAATATTATTCTCACTCTGTGAATCCGAATCAGTGAAAAATACTGAGAATCAGTGAATGATTCAACCAGTGGCAGACTTAGCACTGATTCACCAGTGGGTTTCCCATGATTCTCAGTACTTATCACTGATTCGGATTTAGAGAGCAACTTGATACCAACTACATTGTAAAAGAAATACTTCCAAAATTGCCAAAGGAAGTTTGGTAATTTTTTACACGAACTTTCTTCGGAAATTATCGTGAAACAGTTTGTAAATATCCAAAAAGGTTCATGATTTCACAAAGATTTTCGAAACTTTCCAAACTTTTGTTTGTAAATTCCCACGCATTTTTGTTGAGAATTCGACAACTTTTTTTATAGTGTATATTAGACTGCGTCACAAGAAAATAATTTCTTTTGTTTCCAAGAAAATGCATCTAAAAAGTTTCTTTGATTGGCAAAAGAGAATCTCCCAAAATTTCAACTCGATATCTTAAAAATTGAGCTGGCGCACGGGGGAGGTCCCCTTTTCCATTCAAAATATATTGAAAAAAAACGTTACCCGGTAATTTCAATATTAATGGTCGGAAAAAATTTTTTTTCAAATTTCCGTCTCCACCATCTTGTAGAGAATTAAATTCTCTACAAAAACGTATATCCCATATTTTGCTCAAGCTCATAGAGAAAAAGTTACAGGATGTTGAAAAAGCAGAGTAAGTTACAGGATGTTGACAAAGCAGAAAAAGTGAACCCATTTAACATACATTGAAAAACAATGTTTTCCGGTAATTTCAGTATAAATGGTCGAAAAAAAATTTGTTTTCAAATTTCCGTCTCATCAGGATGTTGAAAAAGCGGAAGAAGTGGAGAATTATGAAAATTCCTCAGATGGGCCACTCAAATTCAATGAAATTTATTTTTGGTCGCTAATACATTTTTTCAATAGTATATTTGACATAACTTACATGATGCCAGATGGATGTTGTAAAAAAAATTTGTTGTTAACAATATGAACAATGAAATTTCTTCGTCACTTTTTATTCATTTATTTATTACGGGTGATCTAATTGAACGAGTCTGATTGGCAATTTTTTTTTTCTCAATTGTATATTTGTTAGGAATAAAAGTAGTACCCTGGTAGAAATTTGCCCAGTTTAGCTGGCCACTGGCCAGCTACTAGTCGGTAACTAGCCAGTGACCGACCAGAAACACCCAGTTTCTGGCTACTAGCTGCTAACCAGAAACTGACCAGAAACCATGTAACGCTTTCCACCAGGGTATATTTAGTTTTTTCTCAAATCAAAATATGATGGACACATTTATTTATCAATTTGTTATAAACAATTTGTAAATAATTAACTGAAATGAATTGTTGTGCGTTGACAAAAATCACCAATGATCTGTGTTTGAAGACGATTCGAATGCTGGATCGAACGTCGGAATCGGTCAATTAGATCGCCCGTAATAAATAAATGAATAAAAAATGACGAAGAAATTTCATTGTTTATATTGTTGACAAAGAATTTTTTTTCACAAAATCCATCTGGCATCATGTAAGTTATGCCAAATACTATTGAAAACCCGTATCGGCGACCAAAAATAAATTTCATTGAATTTGAGTGACCCATCTGAGGAATTTTCATAATTTTTCACTTTTTCCGCTTTTTTAACATCCTGTAACTTTTTCCCTATGAGTTTGAGCGAAATATGGGATAGACGTTTTTGTAAAGAATTCAATTCTCTACAAGATAGTGGAGACGGAAATTTGAAAAAAAATTTTTTTCGACCATTAATATTGAAATTACCGGGTAACGTTTTTTGTCAATATATTTTAAATGGAAAAGGGTCCCCCCCGTGCGCCAGCTCAATTTTCAAGATATCGAGTTGAAATTTTGGGAGATTCTCTTTTGCTAATCAAAGAAACTTTTTAGATGCATTTACTCGAAAACAAAAGAAATTTGTTTTTTGTGACGCAGTCTAGTGTATATACGTCAGTATTGGAAATGATGTTCTATCAGGAATTAATTGCATGACTATTATGAGGATCATTGAATGCAATCCACATGATTTGGATAATCAGATTCGATTAATAAAATCATATAGGGACTGTATTGGATTTGCTTAACGTTCCCTTTTCGGTATATTATACACTATGGGTACTATAGTTTGCGAGGATGCCCTAATATCACAATGAGTTTGAACAATAATTGCTGTGTCGTGAAGCGATATCTAGAATCATTTGCACGTGAGAACCATCCTCAGGATATCGATCCATATTACTGATAACCAAGAGTCTCAAAATATAATCATTGTATTGCCCCTGGCTTCTATTTATGTTCAAAGAATTACGAATATTCAATTAATTCTGATCATTGGATGTCTTGCTGATATTTTGAATATTAAGTCACTCGTGAATTCTCATGCCGTAAATTTTCTAGTTCATTTTATAAAGTAACATCTATCATTTAATCTCTAAAATGACTTGAATCATCTTTGACGATTTTCTTCAATGAAATCTCATGGACTATTGGATATAGAGGGATACCAAAATTGGACATTATTCTCAAAGATTTGATAAATCATAATCTTCAATGTAATCCAATAATTCATTGGATATTGGATCAGAGACTAATACCGAAGGGAACTGTTTATCCGGATCACTGGCAACCTGTATGGTACAGATAGAATTTCGAAATAATAAAAAAACTCGTAATTCTGATGTCATTGTGTCTAGCAAAATGAATTTCAACCTAATTATGAGATTTTGTATTGAATTTTATGAGCTATTCTCTAAAATTTTTATAGTGAGATTCCACTCCTTACACTGAAAAAAGAAGCTGGGTAACTAAGGTTTGTGAATTATAATTAAGGATAGAGATGGGCGATCCCGATTCAATTTGCACAAAATCGATTTTTGCCTCCGATTTTTCAATTGTCTGTATTGATTTTTGTGTTTTCACGGAAATTGGTATTTTTGTTTCGATTTTTTATTCGATTCATGAGCCAGGAATTTCTTCATTTCTCAGAGAAACAACGGAGAAAAAATGAAAGATTTCGATTCTTATGAGAACATTTTTCTATAATTACGGTAAATTGAATTTGGAAAATAAAAAATCAAATAAGAATAGAGCAACAAAATAATAATACAACACAGTAAAGCAAATAATATGAAAGTAAAATAAAGTGAAATGAGAATTAAAGTGAAGAAGTAAAAGAATAAATGAGATGAAAATGAAAAAAATAGTTTTACTGGATCATTAAATTATCAGTGAGGAGGAATTGGTATTGTGAAGAGTTTGGATTTTATTTCTATTACATCTAATCCATTTCTATTCATTCTGATATCTCTTTCATCACCATTTTATTTATATTTCTGATGATCTGATTTTTGAACGTACTCTTATAGGATTATGAAGAATGATCATTGAGTATAGATAGTATTGCACTGAAAAATGTTAATAGTCCCGAGTGGGAAAATTTCCAAAATTATATATAATTTTTATATAATTCAATATAATTTATATATAATTCAGATATAATTCGATATAAATTTTATACAATTTTGAAAATTTTCCCACTCGGGGTACTTCAATTTATCAGAGAGATTTGATGAATAATTAATGATGCAAGATGAGCTCAACTTATTTTATGATGATAAGTATTGTATATTTCATGAATTTTTAAAAACAATTGAGAAAGTCTCAGAAGAACTGGATTCAGATCGAAATATAGATCACACAGGGTAACAAAAACAATGTTTTTTTTCTGTTTTCTGAGGTTTAGGAAGTGATTCGGAGTAGTGTTGGTGTGCTGAATACGAAAACTAATCAATTAGTTCAATATTTATAATGTTTATATATAATTTTCATACAATTTTTATATAATTGATGAATTTTATACATGAAACCTTATGAAAAAACAAACTAATTCAAGAAATCTGACTTTATTTCCATATTCAGCACATCATACTAACTGATGTTGATCAGTGTTATGAATGAGATTTGATTGAATTATATAGAATTCAAGTTATGGATAAGAATTACAAAGAATTCTTCTATGAAAAGGATTGGTAAGTTAAAGCATTGAATTGTTCGATTTTAATATGTAATCTAAAATATGTACACATTGTCAGTCAATTCAGTTGAAATTAATGGATTACGTCGTAACAAAGTGACAATACTGGAAAGCGTTATTAGAATTATATTCAAAATTGAATGGATAATTTTTTTAATCAAATTTTCATCATTCATTTCCAGTTTTTGAGGTGCAATGTGAGAAAAAAATGAGTGGAAAGTAAGACAGGATTAAAAATCGTATCGTATGGAAATAATAATAAAACCTTTAGAGATTTTGATTCAATGTACCCCTTGTATCACGAATTGAATTATTGAATTCAATTCCTCGAAATAAAATGAGGTCATCATGAATATGATTCAGTGTTGAGAAATCATTCAAAATTCATACTTGATATAATGAAATGTAACTAAAATTTGTTGATATCTAGTCTTTTGTTTGTTCGATAAATATATCGAATTCGGAAAGTTGTAAGTTCGAAATTGTAATTTGAACATGATTTTTTATATTTCAAGGGATGATTTTGGAGATAAATTTAACATTTGATCGAATGGAATTGATTGAGATAGAATTAAGAATCATTTATTTGAAAAAGGATGTAATAATTCGAATGATTTTACTAAAAGTTTTTTAATAACTGCACTCTTCGATAAAAATATTGATATAAATGAGAATCATCAATGGCAATATGAGTAATAACGTTTAATGAAAATGAATTTCTCACAAAGAATGAAATTCATACATTGGACACATTGTTATTATCCACCTGTTTATCAAAAATAAAGAATCTTTTCCGGTCCATGAATTGAAATTTAAATAACTGCAGTCAATTGACTGTACAAAGATAGCATAATTATTTGTTTTCAATTGGGAAATAGTTCGAATGAAACACAGAAAAAAGTCGCATTAATTTGACTATCCGCTCACATAAAAGCAATTGGAATCAAATTCACATTAGTAACAATGTTATATGTACATTGTTTCTCGAGTGAATGGGAGTAGTGTCAATATGATAATCATAATATTTCGTTTCATTCATTCATTTATTCAAGAGGAAGATTCAGTTGGTCTGAATACAAAATGGAACATACTAGAAATTTGATTTTCCTCATTTTCAATGCAAATCGATTTGTTTGTTACGATGTATGAGAAAAATCGCATCGAATATTCACCATTTTACGATCCTCAAAAATCCATGTTTTTCTTCAGATCGCATATCTCCATTTGAGGCTCTTAGTTGTGAATCTGTTATCTTTTCCTCAATGTAGGCAGTCAGAAGTGAAAATGTCAATTTTTTTAGTGAGATTTTCACTCCTTTAGGGTAAAAGTCTATGGTTTGAATTTAGAATTTCAGAACCATTTTGATTATTCACAATTAAAGAGTGGAATTCTACTCGAAACAGATGAAAATACGATTCAAACCGGTCAAGTTCAATTATAAGATTCAGTAAAGTGGAACCACCGATTTCCCACTCTTCAAGTTTCAGAGAATAAAATCATTCATTGATGGACCCTAGTAGAAATGCTCTAGTCATTGACAAGTTTGGTAACGCTCAACTAGCCCAACACTAGACGCTTGTAAGTGCTCCGTAGGGTTCTGGTGAGGTACTTGCAAGTGCCTAGTATTTGGCTAGTTAAGTGTTCTCATCATCATGAAGTAATCAGTCTTATGACTGGTTTGATGAAATCCTCCAACCTTGTCTATTATCCGCTAACCGCTTAATTTCTGCATATCTACGACAACCCTTATCTTGTATAATTTGCTTCATATCACTTAATCTAGGTCTACCTCTTCGAGTTTTACCATTCATTTTGCCTTCCAATATTGTTTTCAATAAGCTATCATGCCTTAATGTGTGCCCTATCTGATTACTTCTTCTTTTCACGACCTGTCTCAAAAGACTTCTTTTGTCATTTACCTTCTCAAGTACTTCTCCATTTTTCACTTTCTCTATTCATTTTATTCTAAGCATCCTTCTATAACACTACATTTCAAAAGCTTCGAGTCTTCGTTGGTCCGTTTTTCCAATTGTCCAAGTTTCGCAACCATATAATGCTGTCCTCCAAACGTAACTCTTCAAGAATTTCTTCCTTACTGCTACGCCAATATTCTTCGAACATAGTAACTGTTTCTTTTGGTGGAAAGCCTGTTTTCCTTGTGCTATTCTTGCTCTCATATCTCTTTCGCTTTCACCGTTTTCTGTTATTATGCTTTCTAGATATTTAAATTCTTTGACTTGCTGATTTGTCTCTGCATCTATTTTGACTTCCGTTCTTCTTGATGTTTTCGCTGTTGTACGAATCATGAATGATGATGATGATGATGAATGTGTCCACTTCATTCAGCTCTACCCGAGATAATTGCGCTTGCAATAAGCTGTATTCACAATAAAAATGATTTGATATAAAATTTCCACGTTATTCGATTAAATTGCAGAAAATGGCCCGATAATGTTCGAATGAAAGCAATATGTGTGATATGAAATGGATAGTAATTATAATGGAATGAAATCCAGTGATGATTGTTCCTTCATAATGAAACAATCTTCGGTAAGTGCTCAAGCGATAGTTAACAAGAGACGCAGAAGCATTTGGAATCCCAGTACGTGCAAGCGAAATGTTGAAACATAACCGAATTATATTATCTCAGTAAACTCGACTGATAGCATTTTGGAGGTCCATTCAACACATTCTTGAACCATTATTGGACCATAAACTCTCTGTGATCAGTGCCTGTACAGATTTTATGACATACGCATTTGATACGCTCACCTAGAATTCAATTCAAGAGTAAATTTCGATTTATCAGAATAGAAAGGGTACCTAGAATGAGCGTTCAACTATGATGGAATTACTAGCTAATATGAAACAGTTTGGCAATGCTCGGTTCGAAACTTGTGAAATTTCCATTAAAATCGAAGGAAATGTCGTCTGTACTCAATCATAATTGAAATATTTATACCGCTTATACTTCTCTACGTTGAATTCTGATTGGAATTAAATATATCCACTATCGCGTATGTGCCCTCAATCTCATTTCCTAGCTTTCTGTTTCTCAATTTTCTCGTATACATTCAAGTTCAATCTTCACTCGCGTATTGTAAATGAGTGTGGAATTCGTGAGAAAATCCAAGTGTACAATCTACGGTCCGATTTGAATCCGAATAGATTTCGATTCCGTCATCACTCCGTAAAGTACTTAATACGAAAAGAGTAGACATTTTTTCACCAATGTTTAAACGTTTGACACACTCAGCGTCGTTGAATTTTTCAAGTATTTCCAAGCACGGATGATGGGGAAAATATCAACAAATCACTAACGAAAATAAAATTTGTTGATCAAATGTGTAATCCTGTTCAACTTAAGCACTTGGTGGATTTTTATTGTATGAGAAGGAAATTTCAAAGAGTTCGAATCAAGGTTAATTGAATCGAGGATTTGTAAAAATCTGAAGGAACTTGTTTCGCAAATGATTATAAGTTTTTTTCATCTTCAACTTCGCGGACTGAGATTGAGATACAGTTGATATTAATTCAGAGTTCAACGTTGTTGCAAGAACAAAGGTTGTAAAACGACGATTACTCGGTCTCTCCAGCGTCATAACTCAGGATGTTCAAATCAAAGTTCGAAACTACTTTGCCGCTAACCAGCACATAAGAAAATTCAATTAAGTTCAAAATCACGAATGTCAAATATTGTACTATACAAAGCATGCCAAATGATTTAGGGAAATTATCGAAGGAATGAATGGGTATCAGACCTGGGAAATTATATTGCGGAATATTGAATCGATCGATAGAATTAAAGCATGGACCATTGTTTCTTCGAAGGAAAAAACAGGAGTGATGAAGGGTGCCTAAGGTTTCGTTTATAGTACTGGGTCAAAAATGTTTTTATACTTTTACAAATGCATTCACATGACAGAGAATAACCTCACCAACAATTCATGACTGAATTCAACCATTATCGCGATTGTTGATTGATGTTCATGTTAGATCATTGTGATGTGAGGGAAAGCTAAATTCATCATATCATACTATATAATATGGTTGAAACCTCATCAAGGCTCTTTGATGAACTGTATTTGATGAGATTGGGTCGTCATGGTTTTGATCTGGCCATAAAATTGGAGTTAAAATATGAGCAAAGATGTCAACAAATCAATCAACAGATATTTTGGATGCAAATAACATGGTTCATTGAACAATAATGTGGATAAACTTTGGATGATGGGAAGCTTTTCTATGAATGTTAGTAATGAGGCCAATTGTCGATCTTCTGTTCTGATGGTACTTCAAATCAAGGAAAACATCATGAGGGTTCCACAATATACGAGCCTTATGTATCAAAAATCCACTTCAATTTCTATTTGCGAAGACCGATTTCCGTAATAAGTGACATTGAACCACCTACCGCGTCAATGCAGTATTATACTTTTGTCGGTTGAGAATAATCCTCGCAAATGTCTCTACCTCAGCGGGTATCTTACGAGAGAGGTAATGATGTCAAAAAGAATCGGTTCTCTTGAAAACAAAAATTTGGCTATCATAAATATTTATAAAAAATTAAATTCTTGAACAAAATTCTCTTCAATCGACAAATAAATTCAATTTATTCAAAATCAAGCAATGATTGACAAACATCAGGAAACTCACTCCATTATTGCTTGATTTTGAATCAATCAAATTTATTTGTTAATTTGAAGGAATTTCAATTAAGAATCAAGGCACGCGGTAGCGTCTTGACGCCAAGTACACGGAGAAAAAATCTTGAAAAAGAAGCATTTTAAATGAGAAAGCAGGAGCCGTGCGCTACCGTGTATCTATACACGTAAACTGGGTTTTTACCGACCGAGAAAAACCTCAATGCACAATAACTTACTACACACTGTATTTCACGAAAAATTAATTGAACTTCCATGATATCACTCAAATATGCACTTTCGATTAAGCATACTTTGAACTCGATCCGTTCATGCGATAATGAAATTTTTGCATCAGATGCACTTGACTGACCAATTGACGAATGATTACGTAGAGTGTTCAGGATAAACTAGACGAAAATTGAACACATACGAAAGTATTCTGATTTTAGAAATTGTTGTAGAATGACTACAGGTCAACCTGACTGATATGACTGAAGATACAATTTATTCTAAATGTTTTTTTCCAAAGTTCTATTTCTCCAGATGCTCCATTTGAGCCGGATTACATTTCTATTCTTACAAATTCTTATTTTTATCAAATGATTCAATTCTCGAATATCATGAATATTAAATATCTTTATTTTCATATATTTTGATATTCACAGATCATTATTCTTGAATGTGCGTTGCGAATGAGAATAATCTTATTCAACCGCCCATTTTCCTCCTTATTTCAACATATATTTAATAATGAGGATTTGTGAGAGTGGAAATATGTGAGAATAGATATTTATCAACAGTGATATGCAAGAAAGAATTATCTGCAAATTGAGATGATTGAGAATACAGATCTCTAATGAAAAATGTTGAATTGAAAATAGAGTATTTGAGAGGAAGAATATTTCGGAGTATTATATATGTTATGAATGATATTATAATGACGGATATTTTTTTTGAATGACTGATGATCAACCTGTTTGATGGAGCTGGAGACAGAATTGATTCTAAAATATTCTCTCCAAAATTCTGAACTCTCCAGTTGTTTCATTCAAGCTGAATTGTATTACCATTCTTACGAACTTCTATCTTTACTTTTAATTATGTTTGTTTTCAAATAACTCTATTCTTTAATATCATCAACGTGAAATATTTTCATCTTCCCATATTTTCACTTCTGCAGGTCTGTATTCCCAAATATGTGTCGAAAATGGGAAAAAATTTCATTGAACAGCAATTTTTTTCCTTTATATGTACCAAAAAATGAAGACTTGTTATATTACATTCAACAATGAAGACCTGTTAGAGTACAAATTTGTAGAAATAGATATTTATAATCAGATATGACATTGAAGAGAAGAACTTTATAAAAATAGACAAAAATGAAAATACGAATATTTTATGAAAAACCAAGTACTTGAAAGTAAACTATTTCGGAATATCATATATGTTATAAATGAGTTTGAAATCATAAAAATTATTGTAGAATAACTATCAGTAGCCTGACTCGTGTGACTGAAGATATGATTTATTCTAAAATGATATCTGCAAAAGTTTTATCTCTCCTGTTGTTACGTTCAAGCTGAATGATATTTCTATTCTCACAAACCTCTATTTTTTTGTACAATCATACTTGTTTCTTTGTTTTTGATTCGTTGTGCTCAAATCACAGATAACATGGAGTTTATAAAGAATCCTCAAAAAACTTTATTTCAAATCCAAGGTTCTCAAAACCTTACTCCCCTAGTAAAAATGAATCATATAAGAACATACATGGAGCATACAGAAACCATACATGGTCATATATGACCATATATAATTCATACGCAATCCATATTGAATCCGTATATGATCATATATGGCCCATACAGAAT
Source organism: Gonatopus flavifemur (assembly GCA_018340375.1). Lineage (NCBI taxonomy): Eukaryota > Metazoa > Arthropoda > Insecta > Hymenoptera > Dryinidae > Gonatopus > Gonatopus flavifemur. Next base: position 22,141,318 of record JAFFJZ010000007.1, read on the forward strand.
CCATATTTGACCTTTCGGTGCAAGACTTTCCCATAAATGTGAAAAAATTCTGTCACATATGAAATATTTTTCGTATATGGATTTTATATGGATTATATATGAGTCATATATGATCATATATGGATCACATATGGATTAAATATGGATTGTATATGATTCTATGCTTTTTCATATATGAATCATACATGAATTTTATATGTATTATGTATGGATTATGTATGGATCATATATGTTCGTTTTTTACTAAGGTCAAGAACTAATCAATGAATTCTATGCTACCTGGGGTATCATCCCATATAGTACACGAGTTCCCGTAAAGAGTTCCCGTTATGCTAATCGATATGTATTCGTTATAAATATCTTGAATTCAAAATGAACTATTAATGAACAACTTAATTTTCAGAAAGAACTCATATCGAGATTTCATAATGAATTGTCCGGGCATTATCTATCTGGGTGTGTTTCATAATTCCATTTCTGAAGTCCATAAAGGGAAAAGTCCATTTCTAAAAGAATTCGCAATGAAATATGTTCATACTTTTGGATCTTCTCTACGATTGGCTGGGACCGATTAATCCAAGATTTAGAACTTGACGATGGAAAGGTAGACAATGAATTGTTCAAAATTTTGAGCTGCTCTGAACGCTCCGAGCTGCTTTCAGCGTCAACTTATCGGTCAACTGACATTTAGTTTTCAGAATCCTTCACATGTATACTTGTTTAAGGAAATTCACTTTCCTTTCCTTCTTTTTTCCATTTTCAATTGCAACAATCTATTGCTGTCCAACGATGAGATAAATAATGAGACCCCAAGTGGTTTTTCATATCACAGGAATAATCTAAGGACATTCTCTTCATTGCTATGGTTCTTATCAAACTCGACATGAGTATTTAATTTTTATTCGTTTTCAATTGAAGGCATATTCAGAAAATGCAGTGAAATCCCAATCAAAAAACTAAAAAAAAGTGAAAAAATAACGCCAAGCACATGGAAATGCGATCAATATCTACAAAAACAAATCTATAAATCCATTCCCAACAGAAATTTCATTACATTTGAACTTTCGATGCAATACAACAGGATATGCCCCATCTGAAAAAAAAGAGTACATTTGGTTATCCAAATGGTATGTAAACGATTTTTTGTATATTGTGACTTCATTTTTCTTCAATCCTATTCAAAATGATTTATGATCTTTGAAGAACATCATTGTATTAAAAATGAATATGAAGTGGAGTGGAAGAAAAATTAGGTTCAATCATTTGGCATACCTACTAGAAAGAACTCTGACTTATTTTGAACGAAACGTGTTGGTCATTCCTGAACAGATTTGAAATTGTCTATGCGAAACACTTGGCGTGGCCAATAAAGATTTTATGATAAAAGTGTTGGATAATAAGAGCTCAAAATTTCCCACCAGCTAGGTCAAGTTTTTCGTGAGGACATGAATTTCAAAACTGTTCAGAAAAATCCAACACGTTGGGTTCAAAATACGTCAGAGTTCGTTCTAGTAGGTATGCGAAATGATTGAACCTAATTTTTTTTCCACTCCACTTTATATTGATTTTTAATACAATGATGTTTTTCAAAGATCATAAATCACTTTGAATACAATTGAAAAAAATTGAAGTTACAATATACAAAAAATCGTTGCTTGGCGTCATTTCTTTACTTCTTTGGAGTTTTTTTATTGGAATTTAATTTAATTGTTAACTGAGGAAAATTTTAATTAAGAATTAAATTCGAATTGTTAATTGTGTTCTTCGTCACATATTCAATTTACAACCTTGAGTAGTAATAACTTTCAGGAAATGATTCTTTTGTGAAATCATATACACGAAACAAATTTTAGTTTAGCTGTTGGGCCTGAAAATTTTAGTGCAAGACAAACTCAACTAAAAATATAATTGTCCCCACTGAATATAGTTATAGTCCCTTCGACCGACAATTTTTGTTGCAACAAACAATATTTTAGTTCAGGCGATTTAAATTTTCTGCTGGATGTCGTTTTTAGTTACTACAAGTAAAGAGTTTTCTCAATGTATTGTAATCATTTTCAAACATTCTCAAACATGGATTACACATTTTCAAATAGGATCATGACTATGAGAAACGCTAAAGAGAGTTATTGATTTCGTCCACGTGAGCATGTTCCCACTCTTTCAATTCCTTGGAGTAAAAAATTCACTCTCGAAGGGTGAAAATACTGCAAGTCTAGGGAGAGTGAGATTGCACTCTTGAAGAGTAAATTCCGACTCCATACGAGTGAATTCTCACTCCAAAAGAGTGAAGTTTCTACTCGGTTTGAACGGTTAAATTTCACCTTCTTCGAAGAGTGAAAATTCATTCTCATGGAATGGAATCTCACACTTGTTGCACCTGCAGTATTTTCGGCCTTTACGGGTGGATTTTCACTCCAAGAAATTCAGAGAGCACCTAGCACATCACAATGGTTGTCACAAGAATGTTGAATGCAATGAGGTTTTAATTTGTCATTTCATACTCAAAGGTACAACAAAGTGACATTACCTGTGTTACATACATGTTATGTTGCATCTACACCGAGAAAACTGTTTGGTTAAAACAACAAAACATTTTGGTTGATATGTGAACAACAAAAAACTTTTGTTCCTTCAACCAAATTTTTGTGCTTTCAACAAAATTATTTTGTTCCTAAATGTGTTAACAAAAATATTTTTTGTCCAATCTCAAATGTTTTGTTGCAACAACAAAAATTTGGTTAGCATAACTAAAGTTTTTGGTTGTTCAGATTTCAACAAAACTTTTTTTTCGGAGTACAAAAAAATTCTTCGATGTGGATGTAACGTTATATTTATGTAACAGTTATAATGTAACTTGTTACATCTTTGAGCGTGGGATTACAATTAGCAATTCCATTACACTCAACATTCTCGTAACAAAAATTGTGATGTGTTGGATGGATCGTTGCTATCGCGATTGCTTTCAATTATTTTCAAATATTATTGTTTGTACTTCTCAATACATTTTGATTGGTCTTTTGTATGAGAATGAAGCAAAAAATGAAGTAAAAAAAGTCATTCATTGAGAAAACCTAATTTGACTCATTGAAATTGGATATCTGCTCAGATTTCAGTTTATTGGGATATTGTTCTCTCAAAATATAACTCTCCCCCTCTAAAAACCTGCCCTCTATTTTCTTCAACTCAATTTGATTTCGTCATATGATTTTTTCGGAAAATTTTGTTTTCACCATGTTTGGTAATTTTTATTGGAATAAAAAATTTAACTCTTATTTTTCAAGGCGTGATAATGATGATTCATTGAGAAAGAACACTCAAACATGTCTCGTGAATTTTTTCATGTTTTTTTTTCACAGCTGCAATAGCAAAGACGAAAACGATCCCTGTTCAGTCAAATATGCCGAAAAACACCCTGGCCACTGAAGGTTGAGAACACTAAATAAATTTGTGATGAAGCGTGAAATCAATGCGACATTTTCCCTTTCAGCGAATGATGCAATTGTCAAAGTATATTGTCATTTTTGCCAAAGTGGAAATCGATTCCAAATTCCACAAAGAATCCATGTTCTCAATAACATACCCCCAATTCGCATCACCCTGTATAGTCAAAGAGCGTGATAAATCAATAATCTCATTCTGTATGAATTCTATTTCCATTACAGAATCCATAAATCCACAGAATGTAGATTCGTGATTATTTCATGCATATTGATTATTTGTAACATTGAGGAATCATTACCCTGGTAAAAATGCAACGTCGCACAGATAATCTGAATCTGTCCCATTCTTCACAATCTTCAGGCTGTTTGCACATTATAGCACGCTTCATGTTTGCCACGGTAGCATGTAACATGATTGGGTATCAATCCAATCATATTATAAATAAACCTTCGGAGAAATTGATTCTTTTTGTCGGGTCAGTGATTGACCATTAATATACAAAGTCTAGCTGCATATTGTGCCAAAGTTTGATCAACAATGGCATGCATTTTTTAACTATTCGAATTGGAAATTCAGTACGGTTTTGACTTGATATGATCTTGGAACACGAATAAGAGTCTTCCATCATTTCCTAATGGTGCTGTGGTACAACTTGTGCTCGATTTCTAACCAATATTGTTTAAGTATAATTCGCCAATCATTGACTGTCAGTCTTGCCCCATTCTAAATCCGATCGTAAAAACCAGCAAAACATAGGAATTTCTACATAAGAATCGATTCAGGTTTACATTCATGTGATTATGAGAATATAACAAATACAACGCTAGACAGAATCCTCGTTCTTTCGCTAGTCTAAACATGACACATTCAGTATACAATATGATAATTCAGAATAAGGTGAGAAAACTACATAAATTCAAATGAATTCATCGTCAAGTCCATCGTTGGAAATTCCCGAGCGTTTCAAGTATCAATCGGAAAAGTCAATTTAATTTCACAATTTTAAAAGTCGTTTTTTCATGAATTCACCAAGTACTTGCAAAAGTATTCGATATGGGTTCGAGAGGAAACTTCCACGGAAAAAGCTGCATTTTTCTTACACCTTGTTATTCTGGTGTGATGGAATTTCATTTTAATTTTCTCAAGTCAAATATTCATGAATACTTCTTCAAAGTTAAATTCCAATCAGAATATCTTGTGTGAAAAAGTTTGCTTTCAAATAATCTCGGATTCAGATTAAAATTAAAACGGCGGATCCAATTTGAAAATCAATGCATAAAACGAGCTGTGGAATTATTGAAGAGGGTTTTCCGAAACCCATACTCTCAAGTAGTAAAAAATGTATAAAATCGATCTGGAAGGAATAAATGATCAGCCAACTTCAGGTATTATCATTGGAATTCATTTGAGGAAGATTTTATCTCATGCAATCGTTTTCACCTCGTTGGAAAAGTTGTTTATTTTATAATAATTTGAAATTTGGAACATTTTCTTCGTATATGTATGATTCTAATGCTGATATTCATGTTTTTTTTTTCACCAAACGTTGTTGGAAACGACAAACAAACAGTATGCGATGTCCAGGAAATGTGTCTTATATATCAGAATAATAATGAATTTCCTCATACCTTGGATATTCAAAATTCATGAATCATTTATTAGAAAATCAAGAATCAGTGCAATATATTGGAAAGCCTGTGCTATATTCGAAGAAGATATTTTATCCAAGAGATATCAATTTTCTTATTAGGCACTCATCGGTATACGTAGTATATCCAACACGGAGTGCCTATTGCACCCGCTATCGTACTCTCTGACCGTATCTTCTGAAATATTTGAGTAATCCAATTCTGAGTTGGATAGTTTTTCATTTCATTGAATACTGATTGATGATCTGTGGGGTTGCCTGTCTATCTGTCTGTCTGAGTTCGGGACAACTCTGGACCGGGTGGACCAAATTGGTTGAAATTTATAGGGAACCTTTCTCGAACCCCTTCCGAGAGACCATTCAATTTTTATCAAAATCGAACAAGTCCTCCTATTTTTTTTTATTTTTCACAGAAAAAATAATTTAGCTGCAGCAGATAAGTAGCTAGCACGGACACGGACAGCCATTAAATTAGCTCCCGCAGCTAAATTTAATAGCTGTCCGTGTCCGTGCTAGGTACTTAGCTGCTGCAGCTAAATTATTTTTTCCGTGTTCTCTCGAAAAATCGGTGATCTCGGAGAAAATTTTCTCCGCTGTATACATATATATATATATATATAAGTCATTTTCTCCGCAGTCTTTGAATATTCTTTATTTTGGCTTGAATCGATGGATTATTATGAAACTTGGGTTATAGGAGTTTTTGAGGCTGAGGAATCTCAATCTAACGTCAAAAAACAAAGCGGAGCCCTCTGGTTTTCTTTCTCAAATCATTTCAAATCATTCCGTGACACAAATTCGTTTGATCTAGTTTGAAGAAACGCATTTATTTCAACGATTATAATTGTTTGGAGTATTGTTTATTATGAAGTTCTAGCAATTTATTCAAGAAGGGAGACAACGAATATATATAATAATATATATCATAGAGAATTCTCGAGATATTTTTTGTTTCTACGAAACGAGAGGGGCAACCGCACTTATGTAAAGTCGTGAGGGAGATTTTTCAAAATTATATATAATTTATACATAATTACGTATAACTTATATATCTATTTTCAAGAATTGTTCAACTCGGGAATTTATGTGATAGAATTACAATTATCGAATGAATATTAAGTTGAGGAGGATAATACGTGTATATCATTAAGTAACGTGGAAGCAGGCAAACCAGTCACAGGAAGTGTTGGAAAAATGAAGAGAGAATAAGAAAGATGATGGCGGGTCTGTTGAGAGAAACCGATTTGATCGTGAGCTTGGAGGCGGGATAACGCAGGAATCATTTGTCTAGATTAAGTCCTAGAGATCCTTAATACCTACCACCTCTCTTCTGTTTTTCTGTATCTATAGATATCTATTCTCCATTCTTGTTCTATCACACTCGCCCCGATTTCTCTTTGTCTCCTCGACACCCCCGGTAGATACGTGGATATTTCCCATTACTGAGTTTACCATCATTCTCTCAACAAATGCTCACACTAACATTATACACATGCACATACAGTAGACTCAAATGGAAAAGGATATCTCATCAAAATATAGGAGATACACTGTGAAAAATGTGGGGAGTTTTCCTTCACATTGTTAGTGGATTTCATCCCCTCATCGTGGGGGAATTGTTTTTCGATCAAAAATTATGGATTCTTCCACCATTTTGAGGATTCATTCTGTTTTTTGACTGGTGAATCTGCCACAAATAAAGAAAAAGTTCGCCAAATTATGGTGAAGAATTTCCCACCTATGGAGGAACTTTGCTACTATCATGTTTTGGGGGAAAACTCCACAATCATGTTTTACAGTGTAGAAACCTCATTAAAATATCACCAAAATTATTTTACAAATTCACAAAAAATGTCGGTTACGATTCATTTGATCATAATTACTTGTCAAATTCGGATGGTCTGATCCAAGAATAGGGCCTTATATGGTCCAACTTTCAGAAGGTTTTCCTATCAGAACAGAATTTTTGAAACGAAAAAAGTGTCAAAATTGCCATTCACAACTTGAAATCCTGTTTCTAAACTACAATCACTGATATGAGTTCATGAAGAGAAAAAATTTTCTCATCTTCTCTTGAATTGCTCAAAGTGTTTTGGCATAAATCTTCAAAAGCGAATATTGATAATCGTGTTGATAGATTCTGATAGACAAATTAAACTTGCATGAAAGTTGTTAGCCCTGTAAATAAAAGTTTTCCAAAAGTTTAATCAAAGATCCACCCGATGCACTTTTTTTGCCACAAAATACTCGGAATTCTCAGGGATGATTCTTCGATACATTCTTGTGAATTAAATTCCGAGTATTTCGTTGCAAAAACAACCGTACTTGGATGAGAACACTCGTATCTTCTTCATTCTATATTATTCCTCGCTTATTGAAACATAAAAAATCCAAAGATTCAAAATCTTGAGGAATTTATTTAATGAACATGCGATATAAAATCAGAGAATCGAATACACAATGTTGAATAATTTATATCAACGATTCACGGAACAAATATATTGAATAGAATAGTTTTGTCTATTTACTTATACTTATCTACTCCGTCGATTTATATATCAGATGTTACATACGGCTGCAGTTACATCCATTATCGATTTGGAAAGCCACGTTTATTGCGAAGTTTCCGCTGTCAAAAACAGGAAAAGTATTTCGCTCACCTCCGTTGACAGGATTCCTTGAAATTCACTCACCACAGGAATGTTTGCGAGAAGTATTCATTGATGGTTGAAGGGAAAATCTCACGCTAAAGTGTCATGTGGATTATACATCAGTTATATCGATGTTTTTGCATCACGTGTGTGAAAACAAACTTGAAAAATCTATCGTACGATCTATTCAGCAAATATAATGTAATCGATAAGACGTTTATATCTGTAGAAATGCTCCGTCCCAGGTGAAAATTGACGATTGGCACTAGGATGGCGCAACACTGACAAAGATTGGCCGAGCCTTGGCGGTTAGCAAGGTGCAAGCTTGAAATGATAACATCGTTACAGGCTCCATTGATGTATTCTGCCAATCACGGACCAACATTGGTACGGTTATGGCAGTCAAATCAGCCATCATTGGCAACCCATGAAAAAATTTGTCGTTCGATTTAAATCCAAGATTGGATCATGCTTGTACTCATTACGAACCAAGACTGATAGACGAATTTTTTTATGGTCTGCCAATGGTCAGATGTTTTATGTATTTAAAGGAGGTACCATCATTTATTACACATAAATGATATTGACTGCTAAATTTGAGTCAATACTATAATAGTACTGAATCAATATTCAGCCAAAATTGATTCAACGTTGCGACAATCCCGCGACAACGTTGAGCCAATGTTGTGCCGATGTTCAACTCTATGTTGAACGATTGCAAAAATGTAATAAAAATTCAGAGTCATATATTTCCGACATCGATTGCTTCCCCTCTACACATTTTAAGAAGTACAGCCCGAACCTGAAATATTTTATGCAACCAGGGCCAGAGAATCTCTGTATACATTGAAACGAAGAAACTTATTTGATTAATCCAATACAAGATGTGTTTATAAGTTTAATATAACTCAATGATTACTGGTTACCTTACAAATCAATTACATCAAGTATAATTCAAATTCTGATGTCCACGAGTCCATGGGTCTGCACAGCTAAAATCTCTCCTTCGATGAAGGACCTATGATGAAGACAACAATTTTCAAATCAGAAGGTTATATGATGCTTATATATCAACCGCATAGTTCGTTGAGCGCTTGCGAGAAACGAACCGAGCGTTGGAAACAATATCGAAGGGTGGCGCTTTGACATTGGACGCGGGAATTTTTGTATGGTGACGTATAATTGAGGATCGTGGCTAGCCTGAGCCAAGCTTTGACCAGGCTTGGCACTGCATTGGGTACTCATTTCTTCTGAACGTTGTCAACGTTTGGATTAATATTCAGCCGTGCTATGAAATTGTTCGTATGAAGTTAATTTCTTTTGTCCAAACGATATTGAGACAACGATGAACCATGATTGGCACAATCTTGAGCCAATGATGGATTGATCATTGGAAATTATGATTCCCAACATTGGTGCAACATTGTGCCACTTGTCAGTCAACGTTGGCTCGATATAGATTTCCAAGCCTTGGATGTCAGCATTGCGCCTATCTATTTTCCATCGTCAGTATTGGCGCAAGCAAGAAATTTTCACGTGGGGTGATTTCACGTAAAACAGAAATATCGATACAGTTTCCGTTCTCTGTTTAATATAATTGAATTCCATTACAAAATAATATGACATTTCGAACTTTGACTTCTATTGAATTGCATTAACTTGTGAGTGATGTTGAAATCGAAATGTCTATTCTCAGTTGAAAATTGCAACAAATATTCACACAAGTTTATTTATATCCAACAATTTCGTCAACCAACATTGCAGTAGGTAGTGCAAATAAGGTCAAGTTCTTCGCCTTGCGCAAATGCTTTGATGCACTTTTTGCCTGAAGGACCATTTTTGATTACTGAAAAAGGAAAAGAATAGGGCCACCAATTTGTAGTCTCTGTTATATTGCTCCTCGTCTCTTCTCTATATTTTAATCTCGATGCGCTCTTTAAACATGTGCAGTCCGCGACGCAGAAATTACAGGAGTGTTATTTACGATGCTACTGCACAGCATTTTTCCCTTTATTCAAATAAAACAACCGCAGTTTCAAAAAATATATGTTTGGATTTTTCATTTCCATATTTTAACGAAAATATATACTTAGATTTTGTCAATCTCTAGTCATTTTTTCATTCGATGAGACGAAAGAATAACTTTCGTTTCCTCTACTAAATCTTTTTATTCATCCACATTATATTCCTTAACCTACACGTGTCCCATTTACCACGTAGAGTACACGAAGATGCAACGGTGATTGTCCTGGGCGAAAAGAATTTCTTTCATCATCGAAGAATGTAGTACTTAAGCTTTGCTTCTCTGGAATTCCCGACATAGTGTGAAAAAGGGGAGTATGCCTCCCTTATATAATCCCATCATTCATTTTTACCTTTCATAACATCTATGGTCATCAAATTCCAATCTAATCAATAATTAGATCCTCTTCACGGATTTTGGAATTCGTTTCAGTTGAATACAATCATATGGTAAGGGAGTGTACGGTAGTGTGGGACGCACGGTAGTGCGGGACACCCGTTTGTTTTTTGACAGAGTGCAAATATGGCGACACCGACTACTGTCAAACTGCTCTTGTGACATGAGCTAGTTTTTGAGCTAACACTGAAGCGAATAGTCGCATTGATTCTATTGCGCCCAAACATCGTGTTTGAAAATTAGAAAAAAAGTTTTTTTCCAAGTTCTTGTGAGTGCTATAATTTCAATGAAATCTAGTGGAAAAGGTAAATGTAATGCATGTATGGGAAGTGTTTTCATTATATTTTATGATGAAATATGAATTCAAGCCAAAATATGCACACCTCAATTTTTTTCTGTAATGATACAAATGGCTGTCATTCCCTGGTGCGGGACACCGTTTGTACGGTAGTGTGGGACACCATTGTAATATTAATCGATTGTGTTTTATTCAATAGAAGTGGTTTAAAAGTGAACTATCCGTCTTGGTAATTGCCTCCCCCAGTAAATTACGCTCCAAAAGAAGTAAGTATATAAATTAAGTACATTTAAAGTGCGCTGTCATGACTACCAGCTACTTTACATGTAAACATTGCGCTTCTGACAGTGATGAAGAAGACGACGAATAAGATGGTCCAAATGCCATTTTCTGTTGTTGTTTTTGCCATTGAAGGTTTTTTAAATAAATGCAATTTGATTTTCTTCACATTTTTGGTGTTCTCACTTCATATTTTGCCAATTTTGGTGGATTTTTTAAAGTGTCCCACACTACCGTACAAATTTGTTTCTGTGCAAAAATCGATGTTGCACAAAAATGGCTATAAAATTTTTCTACTCAACTCAATCAATGTAGTTACTTCAGCGAAAAGTAAGTTGAGCCTCCTAGCTTTTCAATGATCTACATAAGTCTCTATAAAATGGACTTGATCAAAAATTATAGGGCAAAACCAAAAGCCGTCCCACACTACCGTACACTCCCTTAATATGAGTACCTATATTGAAAAACTTTTCATGTTTTATAATTGTTATTTTCGCAATTCAATGATCAATCGTTCATCTGGAACGTTCCAAGAAGCTGAGCTCTACCACATTTTCAACGAACCGTTTAACCTGCACCTAATTTGAGTGCTCAATGGAACATCTTTGTGCCGTTCGACTTTTCGTACCTTATATCGCATTATACGATAGATTCAATGTTTGGGCATATGGATATAAGAAATATCGGATACTCGCGTGACAATATAGATTTGAGTATAAAACTTGTCAGCGAGCTATGATTTTATCGATCGCCATTCCACAACACTTGGCTGATTCACTGCCGTTGGTTTGTATTCTGATGTATTCCAGAACTTTGCGTGCAGATGTCATCCTTCAATGGAAACGCTATCAGAACTATGTGCATGTCACACGTTCGAATGGAGAAAAAGATGTCAAATATTGATTTGAATAATTCCTGGCTGATATGAATATTATATAAGAATCCTTTCCCAAAATTTTACTTTATATGGGAAAATAGTTCGCGTGAAGATAATTTCAATGAATGAACGCGAGCACTCCGATGAAAAATATTCGACCCATTGATAAAAAAATAAAACATAGGTTGCTAAGTCAATAACAGCCTCGAGAAACTCAATTCAATTCGAAATTTCATTATTTCATTTCCTTCGCATGAAATACAATCGTCCACCGGCTTACCTCTCTTGCGATTCAATTGAAAAGCCTGAAAAATAGTAGACTACTTTGATTCTTTCCATATCGTGCAACAAATCAGAGCATGTACGTATGTGAATAAGTAAGAGCTTGAAAGAGGTTTATTGTCCATTCTGCGAATTCAGAGAAACAAAAAAATATAATAGAGTAAATAGCGAGGGGAAAATATGTGGAAATACGATAGAGAAGCTGGTCAAAATTTTTCAGATGTGCTTGTGCGTGTGTCGTAACAAAGCGAAAACAACCTGAATAAACATTCAGCAACCGGGAGAGGTTTCATGCATCTATGCATGCGCATGTGTGCGGATATAAAACTTGCGCTACCTGAAATGTCCATATTTCAGCAATCCAAGATATACTAGATCGATTTTCGTGTATCGCGTCATCCGCAGAACGAGAATTCAGTCACATATAATATTTGCTGGTCGATATAGAAATTTCGAAGAATATGTACTTCGATGTTCGATCTTGTTTTTACCCACATTTGCGCTCGAAACTTGGTGATGTTTTTCAAATCATAAACTCGATTGAATTTGAAAATTTGAATAATTTTATATGATCCAAGTTACCTTCGATTCGTGTAAATTGACTCAAATGATAATATCACAACTTTCTTGATAACCTGGAAACATATTCCTATTGAAAGATGAACCAGTTTATAGATATGAAGACGATATCGAGTCTTCACGGCAAAATCTTGGCAAATATCTTCTGCTTTGCATAAACTAGAATTTCATAATAATCACTTAATATCCATTAACTGTAACTTCCGCAACGTCTACCGAACGAATTCAATCGATTTCTATGCTGCCGCATTAGGGAAGGTAGTCGAGGATATTAATATCACTTAACTCAATCTTATTCGAGAGAAATGAGAGAATTGAGTCAACGTTGGTAAGAAGGAAGACTTGGAAGAATAATGTCATCATATATCTTAATATCTGAATCGATTGGAATATATTTTTCATCACAATTCTCAAATTATAATAACGAAAGTTTATATTTATCGCATTCTCAGAATAGCGAAACAATGAGTGGCTAGAGAGACACGGAATGTAAATAGCAAAGTATGTTACTCTTTCTGGATGTTTGAATTCAACTGCAGGAGGGATGTAGAGCAGACAGAAATGTATTCTTATTATTTTTATTCCACGTATTACAGCGCAGGGTTGTTCTGAAATTATTCTGCCTGTCTTGAAACGAAAGAAGCCTGAGAAATGATTCTTTCAGTACTTCTCGGAGGCTCTTGAATGGAATATTCATTTTCCGACAAGACGGTACTTTCCATGAGTCTCGACAGACGCAAAGTGGTTGAGTACGTAATGGTACTACAACAATGAGCATTGAATAAATAATAAGACATCAAACGATGCTTGAAACGAACTACATTTATTAAATTCTTTCTCTCTCTCGCTTCTTTCTCACTAACAACTTCTCGATATCAAAAGGATTGAATTTCTCTCTTGTTTGAAATTTTAGGACGGAAATAGAATAACAGAGAAGAAGTGAATGGTAACAGGTGGCATACGAATTATAGTCCTTATTTATGAATCAAATATAGTCTTGTTTGCTCGAGGAATTCCATAATGGTATAGGATTTGAAGGGAAAGAAAATCTCACAAAATGTAAGTATCCAGGATAAATTAGATTTGCTTGCCATGAAAATAAACCTGAGATATGTATGAATGGATGATGAAAGTAACGAGGCGTAGTTAATTTCATTCGGAAAGATAAACATGAATTGTTGGGGAACGCTTTTTTCTTCAAGAGTCGTCACCGAAAGTCGAGTTTGTCCACGAAACGCAATCAAGGAGTTGATTTCAGTTTTATTTCGTTTCTATTTCGAGATGCATATGATTTACTTTTAGTTATAAAGTACTTAGGTTTATTAGCCAAGCATTCAATTCATTCTTCTTACTTGCAGTCTCGATACATCTTTGATTCTATAATTTATCTTGAGAAAATTTGTAAACTACGAATAAGTTATCTTTTCGTTTCATCGATGTAAGAGATGTTCAAAATTTTATTTCTTTCATTCTACCATCATTGTTCTCCGGCATTTAATGATTTCTCATAACTCAACTGTTACACGTTTGAACAAGGGAAGCAGAACATCAGGATGAGAACGGTGATCACTCAACATATATCTTCAGAAAAGACAAAATAAGAAAGCCATTAAAGGAGGGAAGAAGGGAAAACAAGAAAGCCATTAACCGCAATTGCGAACTCTAAAAATCGGAAATTTCTACCGTTTTTCTTATATTTCGTATAGGAATGAGAAAAATATCATTGAGGAAAATAAAAATAACGTTCTCTTTTCCCTCGTGAATATTCTCACGTGATAAATTTCATTAATTTCCTCGTCCGCATAATTTTCTTGAAGGACTACATCAAACGGGAAATGGTGAAACGTGGACCGCACGTGATCATAGGATCAAAAGTTTGAAGTTCGTCAAGAAAGTGGAGAACGTTGTTGAATTTTCGTCCACATTTTCGTTTTGAATACGCTCGTATCGCGTACGAATACGCGGAAGGAAATAAAAAAGTAGCCAACCGCACAATGGTCTGGTTAAACGAGAGTTTATTGTCTTCCCTGAAGTCAGCACTCACACTCGTCTCCATAAACGTACAGAAATGAGGAATTCAACCTCGACGATTTTGCGAGTTGCTTTTTATAGAGCTTAAATGTTATCCAGTGCTATTTCTGGTTCAACGAAAGCAGCAAAAGCGGGCGCACTACTTTATCCATGTATCAACGAAGCCGCATAATATGTTCCGCGAATAAATAAAAACTAATACGTAACTTTTCGAGGTCCCGTTGATGTTGGAATCACTGTTGGAGTACATGAGGAAAAATATGAGGAAAAAAAGCACCTTTCCACCGTGAGCTCCGATATTATTTTTTCAACTTTTCGACCATTCATCCTGATACCTGTCATGGATGGTGTTTTATCATTTGTTCCATTTGTTTTTTTCACTTACACCAAAATATTCGCTCGCGTTCGATAGTACTTCAAACTGTGGACATACATTCATATCAGAATGAAATATAACAAAGCGAATTTATACGATAACTTAGTTGTATGATTATATATGATAACGGTAGCTACGTGGGGTTGTATTAGATTCAATTATATTCATGATTTTTGAACTCCCGGGAATTGTATCAACTCGGGGATATTCTTCTTTGGAGAGAGAGAAAATTATAGTTTGCTAATACCTTAATTGGTATCGCGGTCTGTTATACCGTTGAGGGAAAAATTTGATTACCTCGAATCTTCCATCTAACTGGATTTAAGAATATTTTACGCTTATAAATTTCTGTATTTAGTATATCTCTGTTTCTCTGAAGTAGAAATAATACCGTGAGATGAAAAATAATTGAAGTATCCAAATTCGAAAAATTTTCACAAAAATAACGATACCAACTAAAGGTTGAAAATAGGGGTACACGAGACCAGATTCTCTACGATACTTTGAAAGTCTCGTCTCGGTATCGAGAAATACTATCAGATGCGAATATCGTCTCGGTATCTTTGGACACGGTATCGGTATCGTCTCGTCAGTATCGGTATCGCCTAATATATTCACTCAGAGAAAAATCTGGTCGGCACAACCACAACACGTAGTTGATTTTTGCCTTGACCTTCTTATGTAGTTGCTGCAACTACATTGATGTGATTTTGTCTTGTTTTCCTCTTCATCATGACCAAATTTCACGTCACTGCAACCGTAAATCTTTGACCATGCGAACATAGTTCCTGTAACCACGTTGCTTTTTTCTCAGTTTATTTCTGATGAAAGTGACAGTACTCCACCATTATACTCTGAATATCAGTGTAGCAGTATCAGCTGGTCAAATGAACAGCACAACTTTGTTCAGTTGATCAGAAAGACATATAAAACCGATATTTCAGAGTACGGGAGCAAAGTTTTGGAATACAAGCCTAGTTATATATATCCCAGTAAAAATGGAAAGTACAGGATACATTGCAAGTATGGGAATAGGCCAAATCCCATACTTTTGATCACGGAGTAATCAATCCTATACTTCCATTTTTACTAGGGTAATCACTTTATTCAGTAGTAGGGTCTCCATCTCAGCGAGGAACTCTGAAATTTCTCCAGAATAGTATACAATTTCGAGAAATTTTCAAGTTGAAAGTGAATTCTCTAATAGGACCATTTCATCAGAGTTCATTGGGGGATACCAGCGTATCATCCGAATAAACATCTCATTGTAAGATTTCTCCGAACAGAATTTATGAAAACCCTGGTGAAAACGAAGCGGATGGAGTTACGCGGAAGATTAACCCTCAGCTGCCACACTGGGGTCAGACTGACCCCAACATGATTCAATCTTGAATTACCATCAAGAAACTCAATAATTCGAACTCTTCGCGCAATCCTGCGCCACTTTAGAGTTTCTTCACTTTACTCCACCCTAGCGTGACATGATTGTCCATGTTTCATATAATTCTTTTCCATGATACAGTGATAATTTCATTTAAAAGCGAAAATATACCTATCGATCGATGAAAAGAAGCGATGCATGTGTGCTACGCACATAATTTTTTCACAAATTCGAAATTAATTTTCCTTTAGGGAAATCATTTGACTGAAAATGAGAATAGTTTTAGTACTCTCTAAAATTTCTCCAAGATATATTTACGCATAGCTTGGCTTTGGTGTACATTTACAGTTGGGGTCATAATCGACCCCAGTGTGGCAGCTATGTTACACTGGCGAAGTGTGGCAGCTAAGGGTTAAACGGAACAGTATCTAAGCGCAAAAGGAGCGGAAATTGAAAGGTTTTTACGCTCCATCTGTTTCAACATTTTTTACCAGGGACAGTCTGAAATTTCCAAGAAATAATATATGATACTCTATGTATTGCGCTATCGAAGATTATTCTTCGAAAATTGTAGGCTGTTCCATAGATTCATTACAGAGAAGTCTCACAGACAGAATGTTTTTTAAGTTGGTATACGGAGAAAAATGCCGCTCGAAAATACAAGAGTTCTTGTTATTCCTCTTAGTGAACTAGAAACACGAATATAATATTTGTGATATGAATTTTCACATGGAAATACAGAAGATTACGAATATCGTAGGAAAAGTTATAGGTAGGATTGAAGTTTTAAACGCTGGACGTTAAATTTTATAAAGCATATAGTAAAATTCAGTTATTCATTCGTAATCGCCCTCATTTTCATGTGAAACTCCATTTCACAAACCTTCCTGTTTCTGGTTTAGCAAGCAAAAAGAGAAAAAGTAGTATATTTTTTTCTCCGTGTATCTCCTTAAGACTTATGTTGAAGTTGTCCTAACAACTGACCATATTCATATGATATTACTGGAATATTATCCACAATTTTGTTGGCGTATTATTGTGTACAGCGAATTAATGTTCAAATGATCTATTATTTTCGTATTAATACGAATTAATTGAAGTTTGAATTCAATATGAACACGGAGAGAAAAAATTTGCTGACGCGGCCAATCGAGGTATTACATATAGAATAGCAAAATTTTTTGCTGACCTAGCTAAAAATTTGCCATAACAGCAATTGTGTTAGCTACGACAGCAATTCTTTAGCTGTGGCAGCACAAATTTTCAGTATGATATATAGAGTAGCAAACAAATTTTGCTGGGATAGCAAACATTTTTTGCTGCCATAGCTAAAAATTCGCTGTCGCAGCTAACAAGATTGCTGGAACAACAAATAGTTTGCTGTCACAGCAAAACATTTGCTGCTCTGGCAAAAGGAACCCAGCAAAAGTAGATTTCGCTGCCACAGCGAATTCCTTTTTCTCCGTGAATGTATAATCAATTTTTCTATCAGTCTTGACATCCGGAACGCTGTGTTTTTCCATTGAAAATTCCTCTGAATATCTATGAACATCTTTGAAAAACGATGAACAGTTCTGAAAAACTGCACTGAAAGTCTCTGAGATTTTTAGAGATTCCCAGTGAAATTTTTCCACCAGGCAATTTTCAAAATGAGACCATATAGATATATTACAATTCGAGAGAGACATACGGCTCTTTTTGAAGAGAAATTTTGTCATATGTATCATTTTGAAGTACTCCTTTTCTATTATTTCCACATTGAAAAAATCAACACTATTGATGATATGTTCGAATATTAGATCTTTAATCTTTATTCTCAATCTCGTGTCAATTCCAAAACGATACCGATATTAGTCTCATGCTTCTGTGCATCCTCAGCATCGACGATATTCTCGAGTATCGAATATCCGGTCTCGGTATCGTCTCGACTCCAAATACAACAGTATCGTCTCGATTCTCGTGCACCCCTAGTTAAAGGAAGCATGGGATAAAAATTTATTGTCAATTGTTAAGAAACACATTTCGTTTTCATTACAAACGAATATACTCACAAAACGTAAGTATACCGTGTTGAATGGAAAGGAAAGCACTTTCAATACAAGAAAATATTAGACCGTCCGCATTGAGAATGTCATACTAGTAGTCAGTCTTCTACTCCAGAGAATATAACTGGAAATGAGAGCAACAACAATTTGAGGTCCATATATAATCATTAGTACCGTGTGCCAAAGAACATGTTCAAAAATTCATGACATTTTAAAATAATTCCGATAACTATTTATGGAATGTAAACCTCATATTTGTACATTTCAAATACTTCTCTCTAAAAATCAAATAAATCTTCACTTGAGTGAATGTGCTGGATTCAAAACTCCAAATCAGTAATATTGTCATTCCGATGTCGCAAAAAGATGTAGCATAGTTCTCACTGACAATCCGCAAAAAAGTTACAACAGAACATCAAAATTCAATAATACTTCCTCATTATTTCTCCAAATTTTTTGGGAACGAAGGAAAAATCCTTCGATACTGAGGGGGATTCGATGAACTTTTAGTCAGAATTTCATATCTTGTGATCAAAAGTTTGAGATGTCGATCTCAATACCTCACAAATAACAATTCTGAGAAAAACAGCAATCAAACTGTACCTCTCTCAACAGTCCTCATTAAGGACTTATGGAAGATATACGGAGAGAAAAGTTATCTGAAAAATTACTACGCTTTACAGTAAAGTAGGGACAAAATCACATCTTGGGGTTATGTATGATATTTTGTCATTAAAATTACCATACTTTCTATCAATAAATAACAGAATTCTGTCACTCTTTAGTAGAAAGTATAGTAATTTTAATGACAAAATATCATACATAACCCCAAAATCTGATTTTGTCCCTACTTTACTGTAAAGTGTAGTAATTTTCAAGGTAACTTTTCTCTGCGTGTATAGTATAATATAATCAATACTGTGGACATTGCCCGTTCCTAATAAACGAAATACATCATTTCAAATATTCATGAACACAGTAAACAGCACGGAAAAATGAATTTTCAAATCTTAATAAGAACAAGTAAACACCATTTGAGATTTTACAAGGCCATATCCTCCTAATATTCATCGAGTAATCAAATTCGGATTCCATTTTCAAAACTGAGAATACTTTCAGAAATATTAAATGTAACAGGGTTCATACAGAAACGATAAATGATCCAAGAACGGAAACGAATCGAAAGAAATGACCGTATGCGATCCTCCATCCGTAAATCCTACCACCTTTCAATTTCCTGTGGAGACTTTTTCTCTTCGCCTCAAACTTTCCTTCTGCTCTTCTTGTGCTTTTCTCGTGGTATATCACTATCACCATCAACCGCTATTCACATTTATATGTACCGAAAAAATAAAATTCCCAAACGCTGACTGCTGTTAACACTGACAATCTCAATGTAATACCGAAAGTAATATCGGAGATACATTACATACATATGCGTGACGAACGTTTCGTGCTGTGTACGGACGCGTATCAACACATAAACATGTCAAGTTGTCATTTTGGATGAACATTTTTATTGATTCCCAACAGATCCGTTGAGACCGATCGTTCGGCAAATTAGAGCAACATCATTTGAAAACTTAGCATTGACAATCAAATGTAATGGGAAGATTATTTTTTATGAATTTTGTTTTGTGTCATTAGCTATATGTGAATGAAAATCATCGTTCGACGAAAGAAAACGTTTTCCATTTGATTTTGATCACGATAGTAAAATTCTTGACATATAAAATGACGAAAATATGGAATACATCTGTTTCCCTCTAATGGAGGGCTCTGAATGAACAGAGCCCTTTCGTTTAATCATCATGATCGTGTGCCCAACTTCGCGTGTACAGTCGTTGAAGGAAACCATCGATCTGGTCAACGATAAAAGTTACTATCGTCCTAACTACCGCTTTTTTTCATATATACACTCAAAAAGTTGAACGGATCGTGAACTTCGCATGATCATTGATTCACGTACCGACAAAAACTTGAAAGCTCACGTGGAGATTTTTGACGTTCACGTATCGCTCATCACGCAGTACTCACGCAATATAATTATTCTCAATGCTCTGGGTTTCAATTTTCCCCTTCACCGTTGGTCAAATGGGAGACGCCTTGATTAATGAACTCACTCAACACATGGAATGAACTTGCTTGAATTATTCATAAGTTCAATGATACGAACATATCATTTGTTTTATTACGTGCATACGGACAAGAATATGACATTTGGAATCATTAAACGAATAATTCAACTTGGACACGTTAAACATACATCCTATAATTGTTAGCGAATTGACTTGAGAGCGGTTTGTTGATCATTTATCGAATATTATACATTGATTGGCACATTCATAGAACATTTTCTATTGCAACAACTAAAATCACAGAAACAGCGATCATTTTATATTACATCTTCTCCTGCTCTGTATCTTTTGTTATTCATCAAAAATTTGAATTCCAACAATGCCGAAACACGAGGGTTCCACAAGTTTCACAAAATTTGCAATATTCTGGGAATATGGTGATGAGAAGTGTAATGAAAGGAAGCGTGTCTACGAAATATCTATGAAAGTTCCAAGTAAAACTGCCCAGGTAACAATTGACTATGGGCGACTTCGAGCGCTGCGAGGCTCAACAAGATGGGTTGAGCCAAGGTTACCAGGCATAACCCCACTTTGAAATGATAACCTCATTCGAGTCTCAGTCCAATAGTTTGTGCAATTAAAAAAGGTTGTGTAACACGCCGATGGTTACTGTTATTTTTTATTGTTGTAATTAAAAATAGAATGAAACATCCATTCTGTAATTTCCATATAAACGAAATAAATGTCGGAGAATCCTGAGAAATTTAACATATAATTTTTCTGATCAGTTTAAATTGGTGAATGACGCAAATCCGGTGGTCCAGCCCTTGAAATAATCACGTCCTGAAACAGATGAAGAATCCTTTCTGTTATGCAATCTTCAGGGGAGACTCACATATACAATTAATGCTTGAGAGTTATATCAATTTGCTGTTTGAGAAAGGAGTTTCATCCTGAGCCAGACTATGGCTCAAGTTGAATCAAGCTACCGCCCAAATTTGGCGATGTCATTACCCTATAATTGAACCACCTTATTGCCTAAGCTGGGCCAAGTCACTACCCATGATTTTTGCAACATAAAAATCCCCAGTTAACCAAGGTTGTCTAATGCTTAGGGCAGTATCCCACCATGCACCAAAGATCTTACTGTGGAATCAGTGCTTTTCTGCAAGCAATATTAGTTGGAAGGTGGACCAGGCGTGCTGTATCTTATGATGAACGCTGGATCAAGGAAGTTGATTCATTGATCACCCATATTGTCACAATATTTAGACCGTTGTCAACTACACGCAGAGAAATATATTTCAAAAAGTCTTATAAATTATTCCTATAATAGTCCTATGATTACCATGAAGTAATCAGTCTTATTACTGGTTTGATGAAATCCTCCAACCCTGTTTAATCTCCGCTAAACGCTTAATTTCTACATATCTACGACAACCCTCATCTTGTATAATTTGCTTCACATAGCTTAATCTATAGGTCTACCTTTGCGGGTTTTACTATTCATTTTTCCTTCCAATACTGTTCTCAATAAACTATCATGTCTCGTTGTGTGTCCTATCAGATTACTTCTCCTTTTCACGACCTGTTTCAAAAGACATCTTTTTTCATTCACCTTCTCAAGTACTTCTTCATTTTCTACTTTCTCTATCCACTTTATTCTAAGCATCCTTCTATAACACCACATTTTAGAAGCTTCGAGTCTTCGTTGGTCCGTTTTTCCAATTGTCCAAGTTTCGCAACCATATAATGCTGTGTTCCAAACGTAACTCTTCAAGAATTTCTTCCTTACTGCTACGCCAATATTCTTCGAACATAGTGACTGTTTCTTTTGGTGGAAAGCCTGTTTCCCTTGTGCTATTCTTGCTCTTATATCTCTTTCACTTTCAACATTTTTTGTAATCATGCTTTCTAGAAATCTGAATTCTTTGACTTGCTGAATTGTCTCTGCATCTATTTCGATTTTTGTTGTTCTTGATGTTTTAGCTGTTGTAGAAGTCAGTCTGTGATGGATAAAATCATTGACCTAGATATAGCGTGGAAAGTACCATAATTTCTTGTAGAAATAGATCTTATTATGGTACTTTTAGAAGTAAATTCAGGTGAATAACTTTATCCGTCCAAGACTGGCGTTGGTCCTCAATGAATGATGGGACTTGTCAACACATTTGTTTTCTCCGTGCACCTTTGCCTCCGCGTAAATTTCCCAGCCTCGCACCCAGTTATATTCTATCGTCAGCATTGTCAAGACCTGAAGAATTTTATATGAGATGGTATACATATTCATAGAATTCATACAAGAACGGCATATACCGAACACCTTTAGAATGTTCTTCAGCACATTCCACCCTGCACCCTTTGTACTACTTGAAAATATCTGAACTTCACTGCGGGATGAACAAATTTCTAATCTCAGTAATCGCAAACCGATAACTCAAAAAAAAAAAATAATCCCCCCAGTGTTTTGTATTTCAATCACTTTCAAATTCGAATGAATCGATTTCGTATCAGTTACAATCTACCGAGAAAAACATTTCCGATGTACCGTGATGTATTTATACTATACATCATTTCTACTATATGTTGCAATGATTTCAGGTGATCGAAAAAGTGGAAATGGAGGAAAAGTAAAGAGAGCAGTAAAAAGACGAATAAACGCAATCTCGTCTTGAAAACGAGTAGAATTAGATTACCTAAAAGAAAACGGGGAAGCAAGATATTGGCTTCAAAGAAAAGAGCATTGAGTCGATGTTGCAAAAGAAGAAGTAAAAGATTGAGACAGAGATCAAAGAGAGAAGAGGGTGGATTTGAAGTGATACGTTGACGGAAGATTAATCATCATATAATAAACTCAAAGTTATTTGATAATTTCTTCCCCTTCATATTTCATTCAGATTATATCATTTCATTATCGGGTAGAATTTAATTTCTGAGAGACAGTTACATTCTCAATTACATCCTGGGTGATGGCAATTTGGAGGAAATAAATATTGTCGTAAGCAATTCACCAGAAATGCTAGATAATTTCCAAGAGGTTTCAAGATGTGAGATGTTGAACAGAAAAAGACATCAAACAAAATAATTATGAAAGTAAAACTAAAAGTCGGTTTATGTGGAGATTTTATTATTTCATTGAGTCAAATATATACGAGAGGAAATAAAATAGAAATTACTGTGACAAAATTTAATGCTCAGTAATTTATTCCACCCTTCCACATTCAGAAAGACATAACACGTTTGTCTCGGTATTCAAATTATACTCTTCGCGTGGTTCTATGAACGTAGCCATTGTTCTCCGGAGCTGATGGGATTATTAATTGACGCTTATTGAAACGAAATTACTCCTCCCTCGCAAATTGAATCTCACCGTTAGAAAAGGACAACAACAGATAAACAAAAGAATTAGAAATTATTAAGATAAAATTTGATATTTTTTCAAGCGTTTTTTAATTGTTTCTTTTCTATTCGAATATGAAAAACGAAGTTGAAAAGTGCGTACTAATTTTATCAAAGTTCATGAAACCCTGCACAATAGCACAAATGCTCAGATGCACAGAGCTGAAAAGTTGCCATGCAAGTACCTGAAGATTGTACTGAGGAAGATGTGGATGGAAATGAAGATGATGAGATCAGAGAGAATACTGATTCAATACTGTTTCGATGCAGACGACTTGCGTATAATACATCATTATTCATTAAATGACATGATTTTGAGCGAAATACGACCATAAGAATGACACTGGAAATCGGATTCATATTTTTTAATCTATAACACGTGTAATATCAGAAATGTATGTAGGGTAGACTGAGGCGAATCGGATCACTTTTTTTCAATGAATGAAAATTATATCAGAAGGAGAGTTTTTTCAGTGGGTCTGTGGATGAATTCCAATTGTATATATCTTTGACTTGAGATCTATGCAAAAGGAGAATATTCAAATTCACCGTTCTTTGTTTCACAACGAAATAAACATAAGATGACAAATATCCGATTCACCTCAAAATCGGTGGCGAAGAGGATCATTAATAAAAATGGAACGTATATTGATGCGAAACGAATTTACAATTTGAAACTCTTTTTCGAACCCTAAATACGTTTGATAAATGAAAGAATTTTATTCCACGCACTTGCGGCAAATCAACGGTCCTGTGCAGAGTTGCCAGCAAAAAGCCGCCAACTGATCCAGTGATTGGCTTTTTCTTATATAACTGACCAATCATATTTGCGATTCTCAAAGAAATTACCAATCAACGAGAAATTGGCGGTTTTTTGCTGGCGACTCTGGTCCTGTGTGACTTTTCTTGCCGGGACATTTTTGACAAGACCATTCTTTACATCCACTGCCCTGAATCCAGTCTTCGTTGGGTGGATGTACGGATTTTTCAGAGCAAAATATACCAGCACCAGTCTGCTGATGCACAATTGTTGCCTCTGAGTCTCATATAACTTAGAACAAACTCATAATTCAAATCCTGATCCGAATCACCCCACACGGAGAGGATCAAATAACACTCACTGCTATGTAAACATCGAAATAAGCTGCATTTTTTCAGCATAGCATTGGAGACCGTTTTTTGTATCAATCTTTGATCGATTGAATCTTAATAACCTCCACGTAAATCATAATGATCAGAATGTTACATAGTATCGAATCCAACATCATGATAACTATATTCTGTAACAAATTTCAGGCTATATCGTATTCATAACAACCCCAATTTACATATGACAATTGATCTGAAGATGCGTAGTTGTGGAAAGCCCTGTAAAAATGTAGTGGATGGGATGTATATCGTAATAAGTACGATGTTGCAATACCAACTTCATGCGGCACAATTAACACATCAGTGTGTATGATCGAAAAATGTTTGAGACAAATGAACTCGCAAAATATTCACGAAACGACGATACACCGGTATATTCCTAAAAAAAGGTGGTTTGAGAAAGAATTACGATTCAGCACATCAAATAACTGTTCCACATTTATTATTAGATTAATCGCACTCTGAATACAAATTGACTTTTTTGCATCATGCACATGAACTGAGAACAGAAATTATAAAAATCCTAACTTTGAAATAACAAAATCTTTGTTGCGTTTCATTTTACAATCATTAGAAATCAGTGGAATATTCTGATTTATATTTAAGACAAACTTATTAGAGATGTAATTTATTGACGTATATTTATAAATTTATTTCAATATTCTTTGAAACATACGCCAAATTTTTCCAGATTCTTATCTGAAGGTCATTATGTAACATCGTAAACATTACGATTTAATTCCATTCACGAGTAGATTTTTTCATCATACTAATCAATATGTTTCATTGTTCATGACACTAGGACGTCCATCGGTTTCTACACCTCTGTTCACATGATACAAAATACTGCAGTATGAAAATAGCAATTAATTTTTGAATTCAGTCCTATGTAAAATCGGAAACATTAGGATTTAATTCTCTCCGTGCATATACTATTTGAGAGAAATCATTCATCTGCTCATGAAGGACGTGATAATATTGTCTGAATAATTTACTCATCTAATTCAGTACATCACGAACTGTGCATATGAATCGAATTCCCTAGCAGAAATGAGCACCGAATCAACGTTGTTCCGAGCTTAGATGTCTCGGAACAACGTTGATCCAGTGTTGATTTCTACTAGGGTTGGCATGATTTTCAACATATCTTGTCAATGAAAATTTCAAGAATCGCGATAGCGTTTTTACATCAGCCATAAAATTCTCTTCTATGCACACGATGCTACAACGGGTCATGTTATCCTGTTTTTCCAGTAATTGGTGAGATTATGTAAGCACTTACACGTTAAAGGAGTGTAATTGATAATAAAAATGATCGACAAGAGCGAATTTGCTTATTTTGATCCGATTTACCCTGTAATCCGATTCGCCTCGGTCTACCCTAATATCAAGAATGTATGTATGTGATTTTTCATAAATCATAGCACACGTATTTTTTCAGGATCTTATACCCGGAGTATGCTGTTCTTGAAATTTAAACAAAGATCCCACCCATGTTTTCAAAAATTTCGAATAAGAACGAGTTCTTGACTCGTGAAGAGAAGTACAACAATGTTTAGGCTTCTCTTCTATCTGCATAATCGGTAGTAATGATGCTACTTGAGGTTCCCATCGCAATTCTATATCATCCGAAGGATTGAACAGGGAAGTGATGAATATTTGTCACTACGTACGATTATGAACATAATATCTTCGCTCTGTTCCCACTTTGTATTAATCATCCTTTTCTTTCGAAGCTAGAGAATTCTCTCATCTGCCCACTGAAGGAACAGTACCTCGGATAGCTTTTCAGTTAAAATGCTGAGGAAAAATATCTACTGTAAAAGCAAAGTGTTCATACTTGAAAAAGAAAACCAGAAGCATTTTCCAAGAAGCTATTTTCTACATCGCTTTAATGACACATCCACGTTATTTCTCCGCGGTCTAATCTTTCGCGTTTTTCTCATTCTTATTAGACTGGCAATATTGAACGAAGTTGTCTCCACTTATCCGTAAATTATACCTGGATTGAAATGTCTGGCGTTGAGGGTGGAAAAATGTTGGATAATTGTTTCAGTGCTGGGACTTCCACAGATGAGATTCATAATATCAATAAGAAACCAGAAAAGTGTTTGAAATATCGAACATTGTATTCCCACGTAGAAATGCGATTTGTAAATTCAATTTCATTTTGGTTCACCTTGAATCACTCAGGTATTGAATACCGAGGAAAAGAAATATGCTTCTTCGAGGTATGGAAATACGCTAGACGTTACAAAAGAATTCCCAGCAACTTTTGTATTCTGTATCAGCTCATGCATGTAGAGAATTCTGGGTATAATATGCAGATGTCGAGGTTCTGATTATACCAAATACCATGCATAACGCGCATCTCTCGGTATCACACGAGCTTCACCCCTATTAATTCAAAGACCTGAACCATCTAGTCTCAACTTGGTTATGATACACTTATACTGCAAAATTCTTCGAAGATATTCATTTTCAAAAAGAAAATAATATGAGGTGATATAGTTAGTAGGGGAAATTAGAAACTCGGGGAAGCTCATAATTGAAAAGACAAAAGATCACATTTAGGGATTTTATTGGTGATGAAATTGAAAATATTTTTCCGTATGCATTGATATGCAATTCATTTTTGTTATATTAACCCTTAAACCATAACCCTACTCAAAATCACGTCAACTGTAACCCCCGGTCTAACAGACCGCTATCACCTTCTTCTAGATATTCAAAGTTGTTAGAAGTGAAGAAAACATTATTCAGATCATTAGAAATGTCTACGAGGTAGGATAGTGAGCTTATGTACAGAACTTAGTGAGCAGTTCTGTGCAGAGTAGGAATGAAATGTCAAACAATTTAACCAAAAAAGTTCGAATTACGAGCAAATACAATTTTGATAAGGTCTGTGAGACCGGGGTTACGATTAGAGGGTTAATAAAATAAGACTTCAACGAAACGACTCCAATTTCTCACGGCCTCGTAGATGAACATGAAATTGCACTGAATTCTATAACCTGGTAGACAGCCGATCTCATTGAATGAGATTTGGAAATTGATTCAGAGTGATTTTGATGCACTCTGAGTGAGCGTCGGTAAATCCTTCAAAGGGGGGGGGGGGGAGCTAACGTTTATTCGGCGACAAAGGGCCCAATTTTTTTAAACGCCAAAGATAATACAAATTTATTTAATTAATAGTCGCATTATAATACAATATATGAAGAATATTCCCTGAATTTTTCAAACAAAAATTTGATAATTGACTCGATGGTAGCAAATCTCAGAGGCACCCGGTGAAGCTGGTGTACAGTTTGAATCAAAATATACTCGATCGATTCTTTTGTCATTCAGTATACTACGTCCTTACATAAATTACCAGGTAATCCTAGGAGCTTTTTGCTCAATTTTTCAATTTTTTGTGACACTTAGAAGTGAAAACACCGATTTTTGCTCCCAAAAATGGGCCTATTTGTTGTTGTAAAATCAATAATTATCAAAAACAGAGCTCCTAGGGTTACCTGGTCATTCATGTGAGGGGGTAGTACACTAAATACCGAACAAAATCGGTGGAGTAGATTTTGATTCAAAGTGTACACCGGCTTTTCATCGAGGCGCCTCTGAAGATTTATTACCATCGAGTCAATTATCAATATTTTTGTTCGAAAAATTCAGGAAATACCCTTCATATATTATGTTATGATGTCACTATTCATCAAATGAATTTGTCTTACCTGTAGCGTTTAAAAAAAATTCCTAAAATTGGGCCTGTTTTTCTCGCCGAATGAACGTACCCCCCCCCCCCCCCTCCCCTTGAGAAGTGTAGAGTTCAAATGAAGTTCTTGAAGAATCCTTCGTAAACTATATGTTATCTGTATGATTTTCAAATTGGTCCAATTTTTATCATTCATTATGAATAATGTACATAAAAAATTATGGAAAATAGACCCAAGCCACAGGTAACACAGGAGAAAATTTGTATCCCTTTTTTGTGTAATTGCGAATTTTTTGTTTCGTATCTTCCGTTCCCATACAACTCAGTAGTTCACAAATGCTTCTCATTCGCTAATTATTAGCCCAATAAGAACAGCATGTCCAAATGATATTGACTTCACATCAAAATGATGTTATTTCGACGTGATTTCAACTGAAAGTTGGTCAAAGTGACGTCAACATGACCTCATTCCAACTGAGTTGTTCTCATAGGGAGATTTTCGAAGTTAAGAGTCGCAGATCATTCACAAAGAAAATAATACAATATATTGTTCAGATGAATAAAAATGCATGGGAAACATTATCAAATAATCGTAATATTGAAGAAGTTTAATTACATACACGGAGAGAAAAAATTCTGAAGTTATTATATTATCATTTCAAAGTGATTCAAAGTTTTATAGTATTTATCAATCAATAACGAGTTATTGGTCAATTTTCGATCATTCTCAAACCAAAATAATTGTCCAATAATTGCCAAATTATCGGTCACATTATTTCACAGCTGATGGCAGCACCTATGCCCATGCCATTGACCAATGATTGCCCTGCAATTGGGAAATCCAATGGTCTACTGAAATTGATCAATTATTGGTCGCCAATGCGGATACAAAAATGGACAATCATTGATCAATCCCACCCAATCTCATTGGGTAATAATTGACCAGTTATTTATCAGCTTTGGTTAGCTGGGTTCTAGATGTTTAAAGTTGTTAGAAATAGAAAGAACATTTCTTCGATCATTATGAATGTCTACGGAGTAGGATAGCGGGTTTATGTACAGAAATTAGTGAACAATTTTATGCAGAATAGGAATAAAATGTCACGCAAATTAAACAAAAACGTTCGAATTATGAGCAAATACAGTTTTGATAGCGGTCTGTGAGACCGGGGTTACGGTTAGAGGGTTAAGAATATTCGATACAGTACGTTTTACGGATGTTGTGAGAATATCCTCAGAATATTCTGTGTTACATGGGATACAGCACCGGGAGGTACTATCAACATCCCTGTAACGTCTTCTGAAACATTGGAATGTTCTGAAAATGTTTCGGGACATTCATAAAACATCACATGTATGTAACAAGGATGTACGAATGTCCGGTGTAGTCTTATTTAGGTTTCCACGGAACATTTATGAGACATTTAAAATGAGAATTTGCTAATGATCAAACTTGTGCCAAATCTTTTGATATTCTTCATTTCGAGGAGATGCAGATGAACTGCGGCGTAGCCTGCATCGATAGATTTGATGAATTCGCCTCATCTTTGAAAAATGTCCAAAAATGTGTCCAATTGTACACAAATTGTATACAGTTTTGGACATTTTTTCCACTTGGGGCATCTCTTCAATACATTGCATGTAGTGAAATTTTGTTTCGCGGCAATTTTGAGGTTATGTGGATTTCAATATATTGACTTGATTCTTGATGATTCTGCCAATAGTTTTGAATTTCTGGAATTGAATATTTTCAAGTATTCAGTACAAAACATATTTTCATGGTTGTTTGTTCCTTTTTTCCCTGAAAAAACTATAAATATAAATTTATATAGGTTAAAGATAATATATCCAGATAACATTCCCTGCGCGAAAAACTTGAGACCGTCATGCACGCGGGATTTTGCGTGTGATTTGCGTACAATCCCCCCAAGATCCATACGGTCGCTCACAAACCGCGTTTCGACGACCTAGTGCATATTTTGCGCAATTTCTTCCCGAATTCATTCTCACATCGCTTGCAGAAGTCTGTGGATTGAGGGTGATTTTCTGAGAGTGAGATGATTGGATACTGCGTGAATATTTTGCGCGCAAGTTGCGAGCAGTGGTGAGAAAATCGTTGAATGGAAAATATACATACTAGAGTGTCCGCAAATTTACTCCCAGAATGCAGTTATTGAGATAATGTATGAAAAAGACAGAAATAACAGAGATACAATTGCAAATGATCAGTATGCATCAAGGTTATTCGAAATTTATCTTTTGTTGGAGAACAGGATATCTTAAGGATTGTTCAAAAAACAATTATTGTTTCAACAATTTGTCAAAAATTACCCTGGTGAAAATGAAGCGTATACACAAAGCGAGAAGGAAACGTATACGAAGCGAAAAACGTTTCAACTCTCTCTTTCTGGAGCATATGATACTCGTTTGCTGGAAAGTCATCAAATCATACGTTCTGTTCACGTTTCATAAACTTCCGATCCCGTTTCGCATATGCTTCATGTAACGTAATGTTAGGTTATATGGAGCGTATGCGAGTCATACCTATTCTGACTTCAAAAAACATCTTTCAGCAATCGAGGTCGACGACGATCTATAACTCCGAATCGGTATTTAATCCGAGTTCATCTGGATTCTATCTGAAAAAAATAGTTCCGTATATTGTTCTATTCTAGTGCACCTTGGGAACTGCGAAGCAAGAAGAGGATGTGTATCCGGATTCATTTGGGAAGGAGTCACCGGGATTTATCTATAATTCTCAATCGGTAACCCATTCTGAGTGATCTGAGTTCTATCAGGAAATGTCAAGAATTCAATGGGATGCACTGAAAAATAGATCTGTTGGAGTAACTATTTAACTTGTGAGCGGATATGAACCCATTTTGTTCCGTTAGAATTACAATTTCCTCCATTGATTTGAGTAATTTGGAAAATCAATTCCCAACTAACATTCAGACATCTTAAAGATATCTTTAAGAAGTCTCAATGCGTTTGTAAGAAGTCTTAAAAAACGTTCTAAAAGATACCGAAACGAATCCTAAAAGATGTCTTATGAAACACGTATAGAATTCGAAAAGATGTCTTGAAGAGTTCTTAAAGATGTCTTGAAGAGTTCTTAAAGATGTCTTGAAGAGTTCTTAAAGATGTCTTGGAGAATTCATAAAAACGTCTTGGAAGACTCTTGAATTTGTTCACAAAAAAAATTCTTAACCTTTTCTTTTTCCTTTCCCTCCTGTTTCTTCAACTGCTCTCGCGTTCCGATAAAGTTTACCTGATTTCGACCCTTGTTGTTACGGGAATCGAACCCATTCACTTGACGATATATTTACGCCTCAGTCACTTGAGCTATACGTACAACATGGTAGAGACCCCCATAATTGGCAATATGACATAATGAAATATGTCAGCGGTGTCCAGTTTCAAAGTGAAAATGATCTTTTGAACAAACTGTTATCACATGAATAAATATCAAAAGAGTTGAATGTAATTACAAATAGGAAAGATGAATAAATTTAGTGAAACATATTTAGAAATCAATTCTGTGTTCTAGTAGTCGTTAATATTTCGTGAATACCGCAGATTCTTCCTAAAGTATTTCTGACGAATTGTTGTGAAGTGGATATTCGGTAATTTTATTGTGCACGTCATAAGGCGACAAAATCGTACTTTTTACAAACTTTCAAATTTCTTGATATCTCAATGATTGATTCAAGCTTTTAATTCATGGATATGGAATCACCTCATTTGCAATACGATTGTAATAACAGGTACATTCAAAGTTTCATTCTGTGTTATTCATGATCATGTGCTCATATAACCTCAAAGCTGCTGAAAAATTTATGTTCTTAAACGTGTCTTAATCAAGACATCTTTCCGAAATCTCCTCAAGACTTCTAAAAGATATCTTCAAGAACTCTTCAATAACGTTCTTGAACGCCTCTGAATCAAGACATCTTTTAGAAATCTTTTACAAGATGTCTTTCCAACACTTCTAAGAGATATCTTTAAGAACTCTTCAAGAAAGTTCTTAAAGATCTCTCAATTAAGTATTCTTTTAGATATCTTCAAGAATTGAAATGTTAGTTGGGTTATTTTCATTTGATTAAATCAATCTAAAAATTTGTCATTCCAACGAATGAAAATGGGTCCATATGCGATTACAACTTAAGTGATTATTTCAACTAATCTTCTCTTACTTGTGGTTATATAATAAACAGCTTGGAATAAGTATTTTGTGATTATCTAGAAGATCTGTTGATGTGACAGTCTTACACTCTCACTTGTAGGATCCGGGTTAAATCCTCGGTGACCTAACTCTCAAGAATCTATTGTAAATGGGGAAGCTTCATAAACAGAAATGTTATTTTCGATACAATAACATAGATTGCAAATTTTGAGATGGGTTCCAAATGAGACCAGCATACACTGAAAGAAAGTAACAATAATTGTTACCCAACAAAAATATTACACAGGGACCCAACCATGTTTTTAGGGAATTCAACTATTTCTTCAGTTACATGAAAATTTGAAAGATTCATGAAAATTAATTTTGTTCACTGAAAACCCAATTTCTTGGACTTGAAGAAAATTTCTTTGCCCTCATTCTGATAAATCTTGTTTCCGATGGGAAAAATAATTCATTTGATTGGGAAAATCCTTCATTGACTTGAAACCACGTCCTTCAAATTCAAGAGGGAATATATTTCTGTTTCAGTTTGAGAACTTTCCGTTTGAATCTGATGAAAACTTTTTCCATTTGACTGAATTTTTTTCCATTGAAAGAGAGATTCATCAGAATGAGGGCAAAGAGAATTTTTTTTCAATCTAAGAAATTGAGTTCTCACTGTTGTTACGAGATATCGAAAAAATCAGATCAAAAAGTGTACCATTCTACCATTCTGAAAAATCAATGTTTTCCTTCAGATCAGAATTTTCAATTCACATCTTCCAATGCGGTGGATAAAATGTCTGTTAAGAGGTAACTTCTTCTTCCAAGACTAGTGGTGGTTTCTTTATATTCTGTTTCTGTTACCCAAAACCTTGGGTGAGCTTCCCGAGCAATCACGATCTAGTGTTTTGATGAAGAAGCTGCCACTTCAGGGGAGTATTCATAAGATGCGGATTCGTGACGTATCGTTCGTTCATCGTTTGTTTGTAAAACAACAATATCGTCATGCACGGTGTTTACCGGACTCGTCACAAATTACATTGCATAACCGGTATATTCAGTCGAATGAATTCAACGTATCGCTTTCAATTCCTAATGAGTTTTATATCATCACTGAGAATATAAATATACAAATGAAATCAATTTTAATTATTTGAAAACATTAATAGAAAATCACAAGTGTAGATTGAATCAGAATTATCCTGCTTCAATTGATATCCAACTCACGCTGGGATTTTCCACTTTCTTCAATACATTTGCATTCCTTGCTTCGTGATCCATACGTTGTACTCCTCGCTCTCTATATTTTTCTTGCTTCATTTGATGTGCAACTCTCCCATTCATTATTCCATCAACTCTTACTCCTAGCATACTTTTATAACATCAAACTTGGATTGTGGCGATTCTCTTTGCATTCTTCACCGCCGTTGTTAACGCCCATTTGTTATATACTGTTGTATTCCACATATATGCTTGAATACCTCTCTCTCTCTCTCTCTCTCTCCCTTTCACCTAACAATCAATATCGTTGGAACACGGAAATTATTTTATTTCAATTCAGAGAATTTTCGTTTTTCGTGTTCTCAGTTTATTCTTGAAATTACTTTCTTGGAAATCTTCATACAAATTGGTCAAATATAGGATAGTATCTTTGAAATATGAAAATAAGTATACCTTGAAAACTGATGGAATTTAAAGAGCATCTATTCTCATTTCAGATGAATCTACATTCTGCGTGCATTTTACAAGTGTTCATTCGATAAGATAAAGTGATTACAACTTATTACAGTGAATCTCTTATCGATTGTATGAGAAATAATATAAAATATCAATCCCCTGAAAAGATAGTTCCTATTCATTGTAGTGAATTTGATGTGCCAAATTCATAACATTGAATTAATCTGGATTGATATTTGTTCAACGTCGATCTCGAACAATCGCAGAATCCATCAATAATATTAACTTCATAAGCTCCGTTCGGGTACAGCGTGGGATGATAAATTATTTCAAAGTTCAAAACTGTCTCAACAATTTCAATGATAGATACGAGGGGTTCTTTGATAACTAGATCATAATGAAATGCGCTTTTTGTTCTTTCGCAACCTCCTACTTTATGCTGCAACCCTGATGTATCATTTATTCCTGCATAGAACGTTGAATAACGATTGTTCACCAAAATCTGCAATTGTCACATATGACTGGCACGAGAATTATGCGGAAGTGAATTTATGCTCGCGTTTGTGTGTTGAGAAATGTTTGTAAAGGGACGTAGTCCGCTTTGAAAATTAAACGGGTTATGCACAACGGTAAAAGTTTCAACGGTACAGATACAACTCTAGCGACGTATAAAATATGACAGTAAAAAGAACGAATTCCTCCGTTTATACAAAGTAATGGTATGTGACATCTGAATTCCTTTCTTTCTATCGCTCATTTGGAAATACAATGACATTTGCTCGGTATAATTTGCTAGATCAAATACAAACTTTGAATCAAACTTCCGACATCATTATTTCATATCGCGATGAATGTTTCTTCTGCGGTTAAATTTAATATGAGTTCATTGATTTCCCCGAGAAAGATTGATAAGAAATAATTTTATACTTCAAAAAACATCCAAATCTATACATTCATTTTTCCAATTTTTTTTTTGAACGTATTTTAACGGTACACACAGGTGTCATGAATACCATGAAAGTTTAGCTTGGAAATTGTGCACTTGAATCTATTTTTATAACAAAAAAGCAGGAAATAGAGAAAATTCAACAATTCCTCTAAGGAAAGGGACGTAAATTTCATTTTTCACTAACCACCTGAATAAACTTGTAAGAAGAATTCACAGAGTTTTTATCCAACTGATCGATTATTCATGTCTCATATTTCACACATGTATGGAAATGTTTTTGTCTGCAATCTACATGACTCGAAGACTCAAATGGTTCATGCCTTATGATTTGGGTATACTACGATTACACATCCTCCATCTGGACGTTATTCACTTCGATTAATCAGCACGGAGCTGCGTCTTGATTGCTGGGCCAAAACCTACACACGAACACGAACACAAGTACGTAGAATCCCTTTACATACGCCTTCATAAACGTGACGGTGCAAAAGCGTTCGCAGGAACAATCTTGCCAAAGAGAAACATGAGAGCAAAGTCTAGGGATTGTTGGATTCAGGAAAGGAACCACTTTAGTCTATGTGATTTCTCGATTTACTGATCATCAACACGGTGACTGAGGGTATTCAAAGGTATCGATGATTTGGTATTTTGGATCCGTTTTTACACTATATCACTACGAGCTTTGAATGACGTTAGCATGGCGTTGAAGTAGAAGAGGTTTACGTGGATTGTACATGAATTTTGAACAAGAACTCAAGCATACATTTTTTGTGAATGACTGAAAATCGAATTCACACACTCAATTCATAGGTGGAGGCAGATTAACAGACACTCTCCGTATAAAACAAGTCGATTTTGATTTGCGTATTGGAATGCGATGAAACGATGAGTTAGATTTATTGAAATTCTTTTTATTCTCCAACCGATCTATATAGCCATTGCTAGAAATTTGGAATTCATCTCATCTAGATGTTATTTATAGTTTTCATATAGTAATTGGAAAGTGTTTGAGTTGTGGACGAAATTATTTCTATATCAGAAAACCTTTGCGAGCTAGAAAATGAGAGAATTGTTGACCCAATTCACTCTTTATTGCAGAAATTTTGCGGAAAAAAGGAAGAACAATCGCGTTGATTGTTTGAATAAACGTTTTTCGATCGTTGAACGGAAGTATTTATTACGGCGAAGCATTCTTCCAGGAAAGCCGAGTGATTAATCTCAGGATATATCCATATTGCAATAAAGAATCTATTGTTTCTTGAAAATTCGCGGAGCTTATATCTTCAAAATGCAGTCATATCCCATCAACGAATTCTGTAACAATACCCGTAGTGAGGGATCTCACGCATTCACCCTCTCCCTCAAGATTTAGAGACATAAAAACACATGACATTATTCTTCGACGGAAGATGTAGTAATTTTCATAAAACACCTGAATATCTTCATATTGTAGTTATTTCCTCAATTCGTTATAATGTGAAGTCATTCATTTTATAGAGTTCTTTTTCATGTGAGTTCGCATACGTTCCAGGATCTCATTAATAAGGGAGACGCATACAAATTGGCTTCTCCAGGCGTGTGAAAAAATATGTCGGTTTTATTATCAATCTATATGAGAGAACGTTCCCTTCCACATTTTTATTCTACGATCATAAACATCTCCATAAGAGTTTCCAGTCTTTGAGCAAACAATTTCCCTGTTTCTCATCTTCCCTTCGTCAACGACGAGAAATTCACATCTAGGGGCGAGCGACGGTATAAGCGGCGACTCTGAACGCGGCTGCTTTTGCAACTCACCTACCCACTACAGGGACGAAAACATCATTCCACTCCTGCGAAGTTTGGGCAAAGACCTTCCATTTCTTCAGTCACCGACCGAACATTGACATCTTGTCCCTATGGTCGTTCTCAAATGTAGGAGCTTATGAATGAAGATTGTGACGGGAAAAAACGTAACTGAAAAAGAGTGAAAGGGAAAGATAGAAAGAAGACGAAAAGAACGGCTAAGGAAAGCTTAGAAGGAGATAGGTATCGGTAAACAAAAAATGATGGGGAAAGAAGATGTCTTATTTTTGAAAGCTCATCTTCTTATGGATGAATTTTGGAATTAAATGTTGGGTATGGTAATTAATTGAGTACACTATGAACAATAATTGTGAACTTTTTCTCCATAAAATAGTAGCAGTGAAATTCCTCCACAGGTGGTGAATTCTTCATCATAATTTGGTGGACTTTTCCTTCATTTTTCAATGTTCTTGAAGTTTTTAAATTCAAACTCACAAAATATGATAAATCATTGTTGTTTATCTTTCCGAATTAACTCCTCGCAACTGAAAATATCATTCAAAAGATAATATGAAGTATACTGCAAGAATTGGAGTCTTTAACAGTCGAGTATTTCGTTATTCGATCACCAATTCATTTCAATGAACGACTCAAACTTCAACAACATATTTTTGAAAGATCAAACACCCAAAAAACTAAGTAATTCTCCAAAGTTGTGGAAAAATCCCCGATTTTTGATGAAAAAAAAAAACAATTCCCCCGCAATGAAAGGATGAAATCTACCAACAGTGTGAAAAAGAAACTTCCCATATTTTTTACAGTGACGTTGTGAATTTGAATCGGTAGAGTTCAATTGATTCTCAGTACTTTTCATTGTTGTATGAATGTATGAATTTATGTTATGTTACAACTTTATAAAATATCGGATTCTCAAAACTCGTGGATATAGGATGGATTTAATTTTGATATGATTAAAAATATTCCTAGACATCCATGACTGGCCTTGTTCGAGAAACTTGTACAAACGAGAGCATAAATCCCACACCCACCTTCGAAGGCTTGAGATTATTTGAGAATTTTGTGCTGGATTCCTTGATGGAATAACTTCTATAGTTACGAACGGAGTTCGCAAGATCAGTATGACTATGTCGGCTGGAGTGAAAATGAAAATTAATGCAGAGTCGAAAAGCGTAAGGAAGTGAATAAGTAGAGGAAAGAGAAGTAAAGAATCCGGTTTTCAGCAACGCGATAAGAAGAGAGAGCCAACGAAGATTTTCTGCGATTGTGCGATATTATGGAACTGGGCGGGTGATTACTTAACGTTTTGCTGAGGTGAGTCGTTTCCCTCGTATTCGCTGTAGTATTTTCCCAATCACGTGGTGCAATATTCAGTCTTCAAAAGCCCGTGATTGTCGATGTTGTTCATGCCACCGTGTTTTCCGAGCAGAATTGGAGAATACTTGCGGAGAAGGAAAGAGAACAGAATCCTTCAAACAGAGAAATCACCTTGAACCTAAGAGGTGAGGGTATAATTCGAGTTGAAAAAATTAAACCCATGTTGTATAGATTTATCATCACTTACTTTCCCTCTTTTACTTCCATTGGGAAAAATTCTACAATTCTTTTCTCTCTACTTTCTCCAACTTGATACATGTAAACAGGAATTTATGTATTGTCTTTTTGGAAATCGAAGATTGTTAAATTTGAACTAGCATTTCGTACATCGGAAGAAAGATATTTTAAAATGAGGGCTATTTCTTAACTTTCAAGTCGATTGGTTCTAAAACGGGTGGTGATGTCGTTACAATATTCTGAAATGTTCTGGAGAAGTTGGTAGTGTATGAATATTAGCTAAGATTTTAGAAATAATGTTGAACAGGAAAATGAAGTTTGAATATTATAAATTGATGTGTATCCTCAAACATAAAACCACCCTTCCTCATTTCCTTCATACGTTCGTTTTTCTTGGACGAGCGTGGGGGCTGGACAAAACGCAATGAAATTGGTTACATTTTCTTCAATCTCATTTTATCTCCCGCGATGGAACGAAGTAGCGATTCGAACCCGCATCTTTTGTCGTGATAAAGCATACGTAGCAATATCTATAAGCCGTTGGCATCAAAACCACTTCGAACGTTCTCCCCAAATACATCAGTTGGAATTCTAATTTCAAACTTATGATTACTTCTAATCACGAACTCATGATTCAAAGTAATGGCCGTCGCTAGCCACTACTTTTTCCCATCTTTTCGACAATTGTCGGATCCCACCTCGGAAAAACGATGCACCTTTTGAGGCGATCCACGAATCGATCCATTCTTTAACTTCTTCATAAGAATGAAAATGCTGATCACTCAAGCCGTGTGCCATCGATCGAAATGAATGATAGTGGGAAGGAGCAATGTCTGGGGAGTACGACAGATGGGGTAAGACTTCTCATTTTAGTGTTTCCAAATATGCCTTGAGCGGTTTTGAGACATATGGCCAAGCATTATCATGTTGGAGGTGTAATGTATATAGTTATAAAACATATAGATTGACATATATTCGCGAAGAATCAACTAAGTCTCGCCTGACATGTAGTGAGAAGAGAGTGGGAGTAGGATGTGTGGAAAGGGACGACGAGCTCTTTCTCAAAAGGCAGAGAGTTTCCGGAAGTCATAGAGAATGGATCGATCGATAATCAAGTACTCTATCTAATAATGAAATTATATATGTATATGTATGTATCAAAAGAATCATACACGCGTGAGTTTCGCCACTTCAATCCACTGACGTATATAGAGGATCTGGGCTTTTTTATATACGAGATAATTATTTTGATAAACAAATTTATATAAGACTTTCGTAGGCGCTCTCTCTCTCTCTCACCCTTACTGTTTGACTGAAATGATTATTGAAACGTCGCTGTATTTCTAGTATTAATCATAAAATTATATACAATTTCATGTTTTTCGGTCAACCGATCCTTCTTTGGGCTAAGCGATCCGGCCTGTGGATCAAGAAAAGACTTTGAATCAATTTCACATTGTAAATCGGTTTCAATATTAGATAATGACTAACAATTCAACTCAATTGCACTTTTGAATTATTTCACATGTATCAGTTGTCCATTTGATCTCATAATATTTAAATCATTTTCTAATCATATGTTTTATTTCAAATAGGTGTGAACGTAACCAAAGGTTTTGCTCCCTGAAGTTGCGTTACAGAGGGTAACTTTATCGTGTCTTTTTTGGTACTGTGGCCGTGTCTCCTTCAATGCTCAGATCAAACTTATGCACTGCATTCGGTATCGATCCTCTGTAATGGTTTCACTCGGTTTCAATAGCTCATAATACACGACACCGAGCTGATCCCACCAAATGCAGAGCATAACCATGGCACCATGAATATTTGGTTTAGCCGTCGCCGTGAGGACATGTCCAGACATTAGCCACGATTTTCTGCGCTTGGAATTATCGTAGTGGACCCATTTTTCGTCACCGGTCACAATGCGGTGTGAAAACCCCTTTCGATTCTGTCTTTTAAGCAGCT
This sequence comes from Gonatopus flavifemur, assembly GCA_018340375.1. Taxonomy (NCBI): domain Eukaryota; kingdom Metazoa; phylum Arthropoda; class Insecta; order Hymenoptera; family Dryinidae; genus Gonatopus; species Gonatopus flavifemur. The sequence continues at coordinate 22,182,079 of JAFFJZ010000007.1, forward strand.
GTTCGCGAGTAGAGAAACGTCGTTCAGCATCTGTTGGCTTCAATTCGTACGGGACCCAATTCCCCTGTTTCTGAATCATTCCCATGGCTCTGAGGCGTTTCGAAATGATTTGTTGAGTTACTCCCAATGATTCTACCAATTCTTCTTGCGTTTGGCACGAGTCTTCAACAAGTAATGCCTCCAATTCGGAATCTTCAAAAATTTTTTCTCTTCACCGCCATGTCGGTCCTCGACATTAAAATCACCCTTCTTGAAACGTTGAAACCATTCACGACACGTTTTTTTCACTCAAAGTAGCCTCACCGTAAGTACTTGGGAGCTTTCGATAAGTCTCAGCCGCAGTTTTCTTCAGTTGGGAGCAGAAAATCAGAACTTCCTACAAATGACGAGAATTCGGCTCAAAAACTGATATCTCCGATCGAGTAAAAATTTATGGTGTAATCAAAAATTCACTAATATGACGATTTTGTTACTTTGACACATGTCCAACCTTACTGTGTGACATTCATTACCTAACCTATTTCGACCGCCATCTACCGACGCAACCATGTATTGTAAACGGCGGAAGCAAAGTTGTACACCTAATAGTAAAATCTTCAACAGCTTTTTTCATGGTATAATTCAAAGAATGTTCATGATTCATCGTAGACGTCTAAAGACAATCCTAGTTGGCGTTAGTGGTATATGCACCAAGAGAAAAATAGAGTTGCATTTGAGTTCAACTTCACGTTTGTGGTTGCAGTAGCTGTATTATTGATTAAAATTGCTACGGAAAATATTTCTTGTAATGGAGCTGAGCTCAAATTCATCTAAGTTCAAGGGTGGTGCGCAGAGTCAGATCTGAGACTAGATCCAGTCCCTGCCCGTAAGTTTATACATTACGTAGACCAGTCCCAGTCTCAGACCTGACTCTGCATGCCCCCCCTTAGAGATATCTTCGATCGAGTAAAAATTTATGGTGTAATCAAAAATTCACTAATATGATGATTTCGTTACGTTGACACATGTCCAACCTTACTGTGTGACATTCATTACCTAACCTATTCCGACCGCCACCTACCGACGCAACCATGTATTGTAAACGGCGGAAGCAAAGTTGTACACCTAACAATAGTCACGAATTTGGTATCCTCAACATGCGTGATGAACATTACATTAAAAATTATCGACGAATCCCTTGAATGAGAATAATTGAAATGTCTTGCATAAAAATCTTCAGGCGCCATCAATGCTAACGATGGAAGATAATTGGGTGGAAGGGTGACAGGCAAGGGTGGTCAACAATGGTCTAAATGTTGTACCAATTTCGGTGGTCAATGAATGAACTTCGCTGATCCATCATTCATCATAGGATATGTCATGCCTGGCCCACCTTTCAACCGATATTGCCTGCAAAACAAAAACTAATTTCACACCAGGATCTTTGGTGCATGGTGGGATACTGCCCTACCCAATAAACACACACACGTTATTTCAACGTTGAAAGAACGTTAGACTGTCAAACGGACGTCAGTCGTTGATTTCATAACGTTGATTTTTAGTTGAAATTTGATAGGGAAATAGACGACCTGGAATTAGGTTTTAATGACGTGTAATTTAAACTAATATTCAAAAATAACCATCAAACGACGTCCTCAACAAACGTGTTTTGGACGGGTTTGAATCACGCGTTTAAAACGTGTTCATAACACCTTGTGTTTACCCAGGAGAATAGTTTACTTGAATATAAACCTACTACACATTTCATTGCATTCAATGAAATTTTACTCGATTCAAGTAAATTTTATTTGGAATTAATAAAAGTTTATTTGAATGGAATACATTTTTTATTTGATTCAACTAAAACTCTAGTAGGTTCATATTTAAGTAGAAATTTAATTGATTCAAACAAAGTTTAATCAATTTAAATAAATCCAAATATAAATTTCTCTGGGTGTAGAACCATCATTAGGACACGTCAATATTTGACGTCTTTTAAACGATGTTCAAACCGTTGATATGACGTTACATTTTATGGTTGAAAAACACGTAATCTGCCGCGACATTTTTACGTTGAATCAACGCAAGAATATTACTGAATCACAACGTATGGTTATTGACTGTTTTTGACGTTTTTAAAACGTGCGTGTGTTTACTGGGTAAGTATTAGGCAACCCTGGATGACAGGGAATTTTCATGTTACAATAAGAATGGGTGGTAGCTTAGCTAAGCTTAAGCAATAACTTGGCTCAGCTATGAGGTAATGGTTTTGCCAAATTTGGGCGGTAGTTTGATTCAACTTGAACCTAGCCTGACTCAAGATAGAACTCTCTTCTGAGCATTGAATGAATATATGTTAGTCTTCTTTGAAGATTCCATGACAGAAAGAATTCTTCATCTGTTCCAAAACGTGCCTATCTCAACACCAGAGCCATTACCGTGAGATGAGCGCAGCACTGTCTCAAGATTGCGATAGCATTGGCTCATTTCTGACAAATAAATTTTTGTATGGTTTGCCATTCATGGCATATGTTACTAACAACCTTTTCCCCAGTGTTGGGTCTTCATTGTAGAAACTATCTGCTGAGGTTCAAATAATGTTACCATTTCAGAGTCGCACAAGGCTCGGTCCATCTCGGTGAACCTTGCGGAAACCCAACGCCCATGATCAATTCTTACCTGTGGTCATATACATGTACAAGACAAATTACACTATTTCATATCACATTCCATACTTCCAAGGCATTACAAATACTATTGAAAAATAGAAAAATTAATTGTTATACTGCAATGAAGCGTTTTGATTCAGAATCAGATGTTTGCATTCACTTTTCTATTCTGTTTCACCATTTCGCATACTTTACAGTAACACTCGCGCAAGAAGGCTTACAGAGAAATTATTCATGTGACTAATTATACGACCGAGAGTGCACTTAAGTTGCGATTAAGTTTAGCCTACACCTGCCGTCGTACTATGCAGTATTTCACGATGCAAGTGACTTTCCGGAGATATGTGCATACATCCTATATGTGTATTCGCACATAAATATTCATTATCATACCCATGCCGATTTTGCATATTTCATTCTTGAAAAGGAATTGAAAGACTAGACCGAGTTTCAACGTTCTGATATCGGGTTGAATGATTGAATACATTTAAATATTCTCCTTTCATCTTTGCTGTTCGAGGATTAGTTGTTTCGTAAAGAGATACGGTTCAAAGTATACTTTTCACAGTCTTTTACAGAATGAAAGCGTGAATCATTACTTTGCTACATTTTTTCCCGAATCGGAATTCTATTCTCGCGCGTACCTAGCAAAAGAGAAAAACGAACAATATCGGATATGAATAAAAGATAAATCAGAGAGATTAAAGACTTGATTTCACCAGGAAATCGTTATTAAAAATTCTTAATCGATTCTTTTGGTCCCGAATCGAACGAAGTATCCTTCTCTCTTTTATACGTTGAGGTAGTTAAATACGTATCCTGCGACAAGAAAACGATGCGATGGTATATTGCTTGACTCGGTCTACTTCAGGTGTACCGTGGATAAAGAATCGATCAAGGAAGAAATGTTCCTTGGTAACAGTTTTCTAGGAAAATGAAATTTCTTATGCTTTTGATATCTTTTATGACGGACGCATGATTAATTTCTTTACATGTTTTGATAGTGCTTGCCAAATATTCATGAATTAAAATAAATAATCAATCAAGAGTGAGTTGACATGAACCCGAATGATTGGAAACTCCAATTATTGAATATGAAATGAAATCTCATCGTAATCATCCGTCAATTATGGAATTGAGAAGTTCAAACGCGCATTCGTTTAGTCCACACCATATTCTTCATATATGATAACAAATTTGAGAGTATTTATAAAATACAAACGTATGTTACGATCATGCCTGCGAGAAGTCGGTCCAACGTTTCGCATATTTATTATTCTCCACTGTTTTTCTTTTCTCTCGTTTATATCATCTCGCTTGATGTCCAACTTTCTTCTTTTGTCATTCTCTTTTGTTCGCAATCAAGCTTGGTGCCTTCTTCGTGTTCATTGCTTTTATTTTCCCCCTTCTGTTCTACTCTTTCATTTTCTATCTTTCACCGCTTCCATCTCAGTGGGGATGTGGTTTCATATAGTGTAGTGATAATACATTGAAGGTAGTAGCAAAAGTGTTGTCCTGAGAGCGACCCAGTTTCAATTTTTTTTCTCTTTTCTGGTTTCTTTATACCATCTGCAACCTGAATTCGTGATATTCGTGCCAGTAGCAGCTACTAGGTAGTCAACGATAGTCACATTTTACGTTGACTCATTTTTTCATGAACTATTTTCTTCGTTCCTTTTTATGCCTGTCGGCTCAAGAGCTTGTACACAGCTTTGAGCAATCGTTAAAAGGCGTATCCATTTGTACTGGCCTCTCTGTGTGTATGTACGAGGATACGTATGTAGATACGCGGGTGTATTTCAGTCAGGAAAATCGAGGGAGATAAGAGATAGACTCTTACCACTTTTCTGAACAATGATCGTCACTGAACCTTGGCCACGAGTTTTCGATTTCGCTGTTGCATGTTAGGAATGGAAATTGATCAATTCTGAAAGCACTTTATAGAATAATGATGCAATTGCATTGAAACGCGAAAGACATTGTATTGTGACACAATTCTTTTTGTACCCTGGAAATCCCATTCCTATTGTTTCTATACAATCTTTAAATTCGAAATTTCATCTCGAAGCTATCTTTCGAATTTAATGCTTCAATCACATTTTTTGTACTCAGTTCGGTTTAGTCATTTTTCGTCGAAGGTGGGAGCATTAAATTACGAAAAATACGTATAAGACACCCCCTTTCCATACGGACATTATACGAAAGCTTCATCAAAAATATTCTATGGAATTTTGATCAAATTTCAAGAACATTCATCTTTTTATCGAATTTCTTGATATTCTTATCAAACTTTTATCAACTTTTTATTGAATTTTGATGTAATGAATGAATTCTCTTACGATCTGATTTGATCTGGTCCGGTCTGGTTCAAAAATTCTCATTGAACTAATGTTCATCTATCTGGGCTTACACGTTGGAGGCACCAGGATTATCTAATATCGTTAGCCTTGAGATGGAAATGGAAAACGAGCGGTCTTCTTCGCCTTCCGCGTCCTTTCTTGGAAAGTAATCCCATAATCCGGACGCGGCGTTTTCGCAAGGGCGACATTACTCCTGGTTTTCAGGGATCTGCTCCTCTTTCTCATTCCATTCTTTTGTTTTTCTTTTCTTTTTCACTCTTTTCCTCCATCGTTTGTTTTATTTCCGTCGAAGGATAGTGAGAAAGGAAAAGGCTGTTCCGCTTCATGGCGGAATATTACAGTTAAAGCCGCCTCTTTACTCTTCTTTTCGTTCCTTCTCTTTCTCTACCTTTCTCTCCTTTTTTCCTCCGAGGTATACCAACATTACTCGAAAGACCTTTGAAAAATTGCACTGCAACCTTTCCTTTCTCTTTCTTTGTTCTCACAGTATTTCTCGATGGTACATGCGACACCGGTGGCTTGACACTGATTTTTCCGACGACTTTTCGGCCTTCAACCAGCTCGTCGTGGCATGAACAACTACGCTCATCAAAATTTCATTGTTGTTTACGAAACCTCTCATTTCTCCTCCCTTCATTTTCTCTGGTAATGCTTGGGAGGAAAGTTACATTCCTCGCAACCACTCAAGATAACTGGAATCGTGAAAAATGAATATTTTTATTTTGAATTCGTGTGTAGCATATCTTTCTTTTGGATATCGAATTACGATTATTCGATCTTCAACGCTGGTAATCGATGTTTACGATAAATTAGTTTTTACCGAATCGTAATATTGGAATCGTTTTCTTCGGATCTATTTTGAAAATTTCATGAAAAAGCAATCAATATATTCATCTTTTCTATAGAATATTCATCGGGATTAATGATTTCCTTAATTTTGAGAATACATTCCCAGCCATCACAAGTGATTTTCATGTCTAGTTATAGAATGGTTGTTAACTATTCGTGTAAGGAGTCTTAATTTATTTAATACACTATAATATAGTATATTCATAGTATCCGAAATTCATTCGATCGACGTTTGATTGCCGTTCCATCGAATATTCAGGTTAATGTATTTGTATATAAACGAAGCTGAGGGGTAAGAATTAAATTTTTGATGCATCAAAACGTTCGACTTCTTGTATCAACTTTGAATAAATATTTGAGACCACTTCAAGAACCCTGGCTTTTCGATCAACTTATATATATATTCGAATTCATCGATATTGAATGGAAATTTGTTCTGCAAAGATTTATGTACCCTATGCAACATAAGACTAATTTTAGAATTGATATACATTAGTCTACTTTCATCTCAGAATACTAAAGTTTCGAACATCGGTGAAGCTTCGATTACTTATGTGAATGGATTTTGTAATTGAAAATACACGATGAAAGGCGAAAGAAGAGATATCGTGTGTATCTTCTAACACACAAATGCGAAACTATTTACCAATGCAATAACGAAATTCCTTGCCGGCAGTTCTACTCTATCTATTCCTTCGCATTTCTCTTTTTTTTCCCATCTGTGTTTGTTGTTCACCTTCCCTATTAATTCTTCCTTGTTACATTTCCTGTCGCCCACAACAGACACTGTGTGTTTCATTCGATAACCCTTCGATGTAGTTTTACACTTTTTATAAAAGTTATTTCGATGAAATGAACACTTTCGTCAAACTGATGGATTTGTTTTCACATTTGTTCACGATAAATTCAGAAAATATTCGTGTGATTCGAATTACTTCATTGATGATTGATATATAAAATGAACTGCTGTTCCTATAATACATCATAAAATTGTATGATTCTTGAAAATCGTGTATAGGAATATATTTATGGGATATATTAATATGAACATGCTTCGTCATCACTGTGATTAAGAAGTGGATCAACATTTGCTTTTAGTTCTTCGAAACGAATTTGGAAAATGCTATAATAAGCTTTGTGAAGACAGAGAGAATGAACATAATGGAAGAATCTGTAAGCAAACCGACTCTGCTTCTAAAACTTGCTTGTTCTCGACTTACCTAGTCCATGTTGAATTCTACTAAAGTCTCTCAACTTTGAGCTGAAACGTTACTGCATCCAAGTTATTTTCCGTGATCCTTAGGAACGATTCTAGTGATAGTTCCAACTTATTTTCGGTGGTTGCATGTGGTTTCTTTGATAAGAAACTGTAAGTTCATACATATTAGGTGTTGGAATTAATTCGTAGCGTTATACAAAAGCTGGCGTAGGTAGTACAGTATTCCGTTGATACCTACAATATTCTATTCACCGTGAAAAAGCTATTATTGGACGTCATTTGTTTTACATAACCTCATTTTGAATCGTAAATAACAGCACTCCATAACTTATTGAACATGTCAAAATTTATACCGAATTAAGTGTTTTTGCGGGGAGTCCTACTTCATTACTTCAATATGAACAAAAGTGCTGCTGAAGCCCATCGTATTTTAGTGGAAGTGTATGGTGAACATAGTCTAGCTGAGCAAACGTGTCGAAAATGGTTCCACGTTTCAAAGCTGGTGATTTCGACTTGGATGATAAGGACCGACCTGGCCAGCCAAAAAAATTTGAAGATACTGATTTGGAGACGTTGCTGAATGAAGACTCATGTCAAACCATTCAAGAATTGTCAACATCATTGGGAGTTGACTCATCAAGGGTGGGAAAACGTCTGAAGAGTTTGAGCATGATCCAGAAGGAAGGACGTTGGATCCCATATGAATTGAAACCAAGGGACATTGAAAGGCGTTTTTTGACGTGTGAACTGCTGCTTCAACGGCAGGAAAGAAAAGGTTTCTTGCATAGAATTGTTACTGGCGATGAGAAATGGATCCATTACGACAATCCGAAGCGCAGGAAGTCATGGGTTAAGCCCTGCCAACCACCACAATCAGTGGCAAAGCCAAATATCCATGGGTCTACGCTCCTGCTCTGTATTTGGTGGGGTCAGGTGGGTGTGATTTATAATGAATTGCTGAAACCGAATGAAACCATAACTGGGGATCGTTGTCGACTAAAATTGATGCGCTCAGGCCGCGCATTGAAAGAAAAACGACCGAAATACTCCAAAAAACTCGACAAAGTCATTTTGCTGCACGACCATGCTCGTCCACACGTCGCAAAACCGGTGAAAACATACCTCGAAACACTTGCATAGGAAGTTCTATCCCACCCGCCGTATTCTCCAGATATTGCGCCATCTGATTACCATTTGTTCCGTTTGATGGCTCATAGCTTGTCTGAGCAGAAATTCACTTCTTACAAAGATTGCCAAAAATGGGTCGATTCGTGGATTGCATCCACAGATGATGCGTTCTTCCGACACGGTATTCATTCCTTGCCCGAAAGATGGTCAAAAGTAGTCGAAAGCGATGGACAATACTTTGATTAATGTATTCTTTGATTTTCATTTGAAATAAATAATTTTTTTTCATTAAAAAAACGCTACGAATTAATTCCAATTCCTAATACATTCTCGTAACATACATGTTACGATAACTCTACACTATTAAAAATTTGTGATTGGATTTTCAAAACAAAAATATTGATCAAAAGATAATACCACTTTGAAATTTTCAGAGAATCAAAATTTTCTTCGGCTTAAAATACTCTTTGTGGGCATAGAAATTATATGTTGTAATTAAAAATCGATATCTGAAGTGAAGGGGCAATTATCGGAGCATGAAAGTAGAGGCACGCACAAGCGCGTAAATGAAAACTTGATGAACTGAAAAAATGTTATATTTGAATTTATTTGGAGTGCGTGAACTTTGTTTGAACCAATTGAATTTCGAGTTAAATATGAACGACTAGAGTTTTAGTTTGATTATATGAAGAATTTATTTCATCCAAATAAGTTTTTATTCATTTCAAATGAAATTTACTTGAATCAAGTGAAATTTTATTGGATGCAATGAAATGTCTAGTAGGTTCATATTCGAGTCAACCATTCTCTGCTAGTATTTGTGTTCTTTTATTAAAAATTACGTATTAGGTGTACAAATAAGTTTCCGCGGTTTTTTATAAAAAATTAGGAATTTATTGTAAAGGAAAAGTACATTACGTTTTATTCAAAGTATTTTCCATCATTTGCCACTACTTTTCCCCATCTTTCTGGCAACATTCGGATACCCCGTCGAAAAAACTCTTCATCTTTTGACGCTATCCACAAATCTACCCAATTTTTGGTGTCTTCATATGATGTGAAGCGCTGCTCAGACAGACCATGTGCCATCAACCGGAACAGGTGATAATCAGAAGGGGCTAAGTCTGGTGAATACGGCGGGTGGGGTAAAACTTCCCAGTTGAGTGTTTCCAAGTATGTTTTTACCGGCGCCGCAACATGTGGACGAGCATTATCGTGTGAAAGAATAATTTTGTCGTGTCTGGAGTAGTAATGGGCGCGTTTTTCCTTAAGTGCCCGACTTAATCTCATCAATTGTGTTCGGTAGAGAGCTCCAGTAATGGTTTCGCTTGGTTTCAGCAATTCATAATACACGACACCAAGCTGATCCCACCAAATACACAGCATGAGTTTTTTTCCATGAATATTCGGCTTAGCTGTCGATGTTGATGGTTCGCCGGGCTTAACCCATGACTTTCTCTTCTTTGGATTATCGTAGTGAATCCATTTTTCGTCACCAGTGACTATACGATGCAAAAAACTCTTTTTTTTATTCCTGGCAAGCAGCATTTCACTCATGCATAATCGGCGTTCAACGTCTCTCGGCTTTAGTTCATATGGAACCCAATTTCCTTGTTTTTGCATCATTCCTAACGATTTTAAACGATGTGAAATTGCTTGTTGAGTCACTTGTAGAGTAAGTGCAAGTTCTTTTTGCGTTTGGGGCGAATCTTCCTCCAATAGTACTTCTAATTCCATGTCTTCGTACACTTTCGGCCTTCCTCTGCGTTCTTTGTCTTTAACGTCAAACTCACCGTTCTTAAACTTTTGAAACCATTCCTGACAACTTCTCTCACTTAAAGCAGCTTCACCATATGCTTCTAGAAGCAATCGATGCGCCTCAGCTGCAGATTTTTTCACATTAAAGAAGTAAATCAAAAGTTCCCGCAAATGATGCTTATTCGGAATAAAACTTGACATTTTTGCACGAAAAAAATTACGTGATGCTGATACGGAATCACTAGTACTTTAAGGTTATGGTGTTGCCAGATGACTAAACTTGGGATATTACGTTTTACATCTGACAATTTCTCCATAACCTTCTGGTGGGGCCATCTTTTGACAAACCGCGGAAACTTATTTGTACACCTAATAACAAAATTTAGAATGAGAAAACTACAGTTTCCTTCAAATCGATGCTATTTTATAAAAAATGCATTTTTTACAAATTCCCACGTATTTCACTAGCTTTTTGGCAACAGGAACTAATTATTTCTGGTCTGTCGTTCGTGCACAGTAGGAAATTTTGTGTATTTTTAACATACGTGCATGTCCCAAACGGTCCACTCAAAATTTGTGTTAAATATTGGCATGGAGGGTGTGATGAATTAACACAAAAGTGTGGAATTTACATTGAAAATTTGTCAATTTGACACTCATCTGTGTTCTTCACCGCGAATTTCAAGTGGACCGTTTCTGACACCAAATTTTTGACTGTGTGAAGAAGAATCTATATTAGTTTCATTGTGCTTATCTTCAATGTTTACAGAGTTATAGGCTCAAGAACAAGGGAAACCAGCACTATTCTATGTTCAATCATTTGTACAGAGTTGCTCCAGGCTGGGGCAACTTGTCTATGACGTGATTACAGTGTAAGGGACTCCAGAGGAGATGAACTCACAGTTTCATCGTTTGTACGTTTATGACTTTGGAGTCATGGACTTAAGAACATGAAAACAGGACATTCTCTTATATTCAAAAATTCATACAGGATTTCTCCAGAATGGAAAAACTTCTTTTTTCTGAATTGAAAATATTCCACCCAAGTAGGAATTACTCTAGCCAATCTCGAGGGCATTACAAAGCCTCACCAAGCACTTATTTGAGACTTGCAAGGCGTAGTAATGGCTTTTCCCGATCAGTTTCATTTCATGTACCTCTCTTATTTGGAATTTATACACTCGGAGACATTGAAAACGATTTTTGGTTGCATTCAAGTATCTGTCGGAGATTGCTCCAGACTGACAGACAGATTCTAGAGAAGCTTGCCTGTCAATTTTATTTGGATCACTTCTAAGTTTGGGAATAGTAAGGTTGGAAACATAAGGAACCTGGCGACACGTACGATGAAACTACTGAGTGTGCTCTTGAAAAGTTTTTTGATCTGAAATCAGGTCATAGACAAGTTGCCCCAATCTGGGGTGACCCTCCACGAGATATCAAATGTAGTGAAAAGTGCAGTCTTCATGTTTCCATGCCTATAACTGTCAAACCCTGGAGAAGAACCATGTAACCAATATACCGAATCTCCTCTAGAGTCCCTTGAACTGTTCTCAATTCATAGAAAACTTGCTCCAGGGTGGAATAAACCTGTAAGAATTTTTGAATATAATAAGATGTTCGTTTCCCATGTTCTTGAGTCCTTAAATCTCAAACCAAAAAGCTAAACATGATGAGATTGATCGAAAATCTTCTCCAAAGTTTCAAAAACTGCAAACTTCACCCTCCTGAGGAATCTTATTAGAATACGCTGGGATATTCATTTATAGACACTTGTTTGCATATAACCCCGCTCCTTTTCAGTTATCTGAAATAGTACATTATGCTACGAGGGAGGGAAATGAGTGATTTTCACCGAGGGTGGTGTTTGTCGTGTGCAAAATCACACGAGTTGAGAATCATTTCCCTCCCGGGGGACATACAATACTTTTTATCCGATTTCCTTAAAGCAGTGAATGTCCTCATATGTATACAGGGTGTTCCATTTGAAGTGATATAGTCAAATATCTCGGAAACTAGTGGAGATGGAAGAAAATGTCCCAGATAAAAAGTTTAGGCTTCCAAGGGGGAAGCATAATGCTGACCTTGAAAAATCCCTCAGAGGTCATTTTTTTTTCTTTTTATTGCAATACACGGGTTAGCACCCTCTGATATAAAAAGTAAATACAGAGTCGATACAAGACAGCGTCCAAAGACGCATAGAATACAATTACAATATGGTCATGCATTAACCGACAGTTTAAACCGATTCAAGGAAACACCAAACAATTCCATCGACCGATCGAAATTATTTGCTAATTCACAAATGCGAGAAATCGGATCATAATTTCCAAATCTAGATTTAAATTATACAGGTCTAAATAAAAGCGCTCTCCTAACTGGTCTACCGGGGATGTTAAAATTAACTTTACTCAGCAATGACTCGCAATCAAGAAAACCATTAATCAATTTAAAAAGAAATAGAAGATCATTCATTTGTCTCCGCTCTTCGAGGGTAGTTATATTCATTCTGTGAAGAATTCTGGAGTAATCATGGTCAGAATATCTCATAGGGCAGGACATGATCGATCGCATCCGCACTGTTTGTGCCAACATACCGCGATCAGTGTTCCTAAAGACGGTTACAAATTTTCGGCGGAGACTGGGATTATGTATCCAGATGAGGGGGTAACTTCGAGCAATTATTGTAACACATCGAGTACTCCTCACGTGAGAGGCAAGAGGACTCACAATAATCAAGCACTGCGGAGGGAACAGAGAACTACCACGTCCACGTCGTTGTTTCTGGGTAGCGCTAAGAGTCGTTCATCAATAACTTCGACGGTTCATACCTTGCACCCCAATAGGCGGAAAGGGGTCCGTGACCAATGTTTCGTGAAGAGTTTGGAACCAGCTTTCCCATGCCATGATAAAAAATGGGGGTCCCATTTAAAAAAACCATCTTAACCCCTAAATGATCTTCAAAATGACCTCTGAGGGATTTTTCAAGTTCAGCATCATACTTCCCCCTTGGAACCCTAAACTTTTTATCTGGAACATTTTCTTCCATGTCCACTAGTTTCCGAGATATTTGACTATATCACTTCAAATGGACCACCCTGCATAATGAATTCAGCGCTATTCCTCAAGCGTTCATTACTCCCTCTATTCCGTCCTGAGGAAGTAATGAAAATGTACTGCGCAAGCGCATTCGACTACGCACGCGCACTCATACTTGGTTAGGAAAGGTTAGGAATACGTAGTTTCACTCCCGGATTATAGGTACGAAATACGACTATTTCAGCGGAGTTGGGAAAAAAATCCTCTTTGGTACCGTTTTTTCTGTTCCAAGACCTTCTCAAATCAGCCGTCATTAATTAAAATCGGTCGAGATTAAGGATAAGGCATTCCGTCAAATGTCCATAACTGCTGTATTCTCAAGGTACAAACAAAATGGTCCGAGGTACAATCAGATATTAATGAAGCTCTCTCAGATGCCATTAAAAAAAACTTCTTCAAATTTCCTCGGCTAATTCCATACCCCAAGAGGACAAGAACTTTCAGAAATGTTCAAGGAACGTTCGTGAACGTCCAAAAACATTCAATGAACGTTCCTGAAGGTTCGGGTTCTCTTGGGGTATAAGTATACATGTTTAGTTCGTCGTTTATTCCCCGATTATTCAATAAACAACATTGAGCGGTTATCGCAGTGCGCAGAATGAATATTCAACATTTGTTCCATCATTGTTGTTCCAATGACTCTCAAACCTGGCTGTTCGTGTATTCATTCTGTGGTTCTTCTCACCAGGGTCAAATTAAGAGCAGGTGCCTCTCCTAACCATCGGAACGCATAGTAGAAAAAAGGTCATCAAATTTGAAAATTTACATCGACGGATAAATGAAATTTTCTTTTCATATTTCAAATATCGCATGATACTTGAGTGCCGCTCTCCTAAAACATACCGCACGAGACTGCGACCCAAGCAGCCTGGGCATAAATACGGCTCTGATTCTCACATCTGCTTTCGAAATGAATGAAGAGTGATGTCTGAGTCAGTTCTTATGCGGAAAAACTCCTGTTCGACAAGGTTTCATATGATCTTTCTTCATTTACAGAATATATACTGATATCCCTCTTCTCTCCAACACATTGTATATTTGAGGAATCATTTTATACTGTCAGTTCTTAATTCGTTGGTGCGATTGTCTACAACGTCGTGTGTGTCACAAATGTATGTAAGCATCAGGGTTCGAAACGAAATTATCGTAAAGTTCGTTCAATGGTGAATTTTCGTAAAACTGCAGATGTGATTAGCTAATCCAAGAGAGTAGACTAATCAGTGCCGTGTACGATGATTCTATTACAACCACTGGTGAGGATCGCTCCCGATAGGTAACGAGCATTCTCACCTTCAGTCATCGATAACTTCCTTTAAAGGTTAGTTCCACCGATATTGAATGAACAAAGGGACGTTATTCCAACGTTGGAAAAGTGTTACACTGTTGGATGAATGTTACTCGTGAATTTCATAACGTTGATTTTTGATGACAGTTCAATCCGATTCCTGAAGAGTTGCGAGAACGCTCATTTTTATTTATAATAAACCAATATTCCATCAGGAGAGTTCTCACAGGGCATGTAATTTTTCACGAGGATCAACTTATTCTTGAACAATCATTTTCTCTCTAAATTCCTTGGAGTGAAGAATCCACTCTCAAACATTCAAAATACTGCAAGTCCAAAAAGAGTGAAATTCCACTTCAAAGTGGAAACTCACTTTCAGGGTGGAATCTTTATTCCCTTCGAAGAGTGAATCCTTCTATATAAGAGTGAAATGCTCACTCAAATAGAGGGAAAATCCATTCTTACCGAGTGAATATTCCCTCGAATAGAGGAGAAATCCATTCTTATCGAGTGAATATTCACTCTTATGGAGTGGATTCTTACTCTTATCGGACTTGTAGTATTTTCACTCCAAGAGATTTAGAGAATTCATACACTCTTCCAAAGAAAATATGAGAGAAATAAATATTCTACCATAAAATTATAATCCTCATTGAGAATTCCTTGCCTTTCAATCTACATTTCTACTCGTCAATACGTTACAACCATGAAATAAAACACTCATGCAGCAAAGTTTTGAAGAAGCTACATGTTACCTGGATTATTCTCAGTTATCTTTCAAATACTTTGTACAAAGCTCAATGATTTCAAGAGTCCTTACAAATGATATTTTAATGACTATGGGACAAGTTGGGGAATAGTTTCAAGAGTTATGACACGTCTTCATTTTGTACCAATTTGCAAAAGGGATGGAAGCATTTTTGTTTTGTCTTTTCAACCAATTTTCTCCCTTTCACAATGTTATATTGTCACAATGGAATCCTTGGAGACCAATTTTATATGACGGAAAGACGGACATTGAATTATGGAGGAAGAAGAACGACCGTTTCGTTCTAGAAATGATGAGAGGAATTTGGAAAGGTTCGTTAGTGAGATGGAAGAAAAAGTTCAAATTATTGGTGGGTAGAAATAAAATGTGCCTGAAGATCGGAATCTATGTATCTATGTATTCAAACGAATAGAGACGAATCGAAAAAATATTATGAAAAAAGAGACTATGAAGGTTGTATCGATTAGTTTATATTCCTGTTTTCTTTTATTTCACTCCGAGTATATGACTGTATCGCCGGATAAAAAATACAATGAACATCAAACATTTTTCAGAAGAAAGTAACTGTAAAATTCTTAGTCAACAATTTTCATGAATTTCGCGCAATTGTAGTCGCATTATACAATGAATAAGAATAACAACAAGGTCTCGTATTTATTCCCTGATGACAATTTTTCTCATGAATCCTCCATGAACTTGGGCATGAAAAATTCACGTGAGAAATGTAAGAAAATTGTCGGTGAACTCGGAAGACTTTAAATGATATTTTGAAGATGAGAATTTTCATTCCTCACAAAATTCTTCTCATCAAAATGTACAATAATATCATACTTTAAGTCAGTGAGAATTAAAAATCAAGAAGAATAGGGAACATAAGAAAGCACAATAATGGGAGGATAGGGAGAAAAGAAACAATGGAAAACGCATATACAAGTAAGACTGGAAGAAAAAGACAACAGAGAAGAATAAAAGAGAGCCTTGTGCGAGAATTATCATACTGAGGATTTTCATTACTACGAAGTAAATATTTAATATACCGTTCCACCCACACCCTTGTATGCAGGCTTATGTAGTCCAGAATATTCTTGGAATAGTTTGATGAGATGCAAATTCCTAGAGTATTCTTAAGTAGAGAATATTCAAAGAATATTCCAAATATTCATGAACCAAATCAATGATAAAGTTGCAAACTGCGGTTTGTTGGATTTAATCACAACTCATGTCATGTCTACTTTAAACGTTAACAATTCTCATCATTAATCGAACGATCGAACTCCAATGTAAATTTCTGTGAGTTGAATTCGATTCCGTTCACCACTCATCATAAACAAAAAACTCTTTGAAGGAGAAAACTTCTCGGTACGAATAGAAAACGAAATTTCAAATGGATAATTCAAAAGCCGTGGAAGAAGGAAGGTGGGAATCCAAGGAAATAAAGAGACTTGAAAAGATAACGTCCTCGAGTGCCAAGAATACTGATAAGAATGATATGAACTTAGAAAGTGATGTTGGATCTTTCATCCGTTTTAAGTTTCGAACGAATGAGAAAAGGAAAGATACGTCAGAAACGGCAAAAGTCGAAGAATGAGACGATGAAAATGATCATTTTTCAGAACTCTAGAGGAGAGCTTATCGGTGAACCGTCGTCGTCTGCCGCGCCAAGTTCAAGGGGTTAGAATGTACGTCTTTCAAGGAGATTCTGATATGTATCAGCCGATGAAGGGACACATTTCAGCCTGTACTGTTACCAACACATACGAGTTCCCCAATTCAACATTCTCACTTTCTCTCTATTGACACTATCACCTCCCAACTCGTTCTTAGACGTGTTTCTATATCTATGGGCTTAGAATTGAAAAGCAACTTCTTCACGGATTTCCAAAGGAATATAAGAATCAGTTGTTCTAAGATTCTAAAAATCACACGGATTATTTGAGACTATAAGTAAATTATGTGAATGATTTTCTATTCAATTAACCATAAGATCATAAAATATTAAAAATTAAATTGAATATTCGTCATGAAGATTTTGATGTTTTTATACAATTAAATGTATGATAATAAAAAATTTGACGTGAATATATACCCAACATTCTTCTCCGCTCATTAACGTCTTCGATAAATAAATTCACCTTGAACATTCATCAAGTACTTGAATTCATGTATTTGAAGTCAACGTACCGAGAGAACATTTCGACAAGCAGTATCATAATAATCTATGCTGAACGATGAAAATTATTCAACACAGTTTTTTTTGTTACATTAAGCAGCAATTGTGAGACCTAAGTAGAACGATTTCCTCCCTCAGTGATAATTTCCCTCGAGAAAGTTGCAGGTGAAGGGAGAGTACTAGGAAACGCCGATCTTCCCTCTTTGACGAAAACGACGACGATGGTCGATCTTATTTACGTAGTCGCGGCGGCGAATAATTAGCAAGACAAACGGGCAAAATTACTCGGCCGCTGACAGGGAATAAATCAGGCGCTTTTCGCTCCGTGAAAATGTTGTAGATGGTCGGATGAAAAAGGGAATCTGAAGGGAAGTGAGACCCGAACGGAAAGCAAGAGATGAAGAAAATGACGAAGGAGAAGGAAGGAAAGATCAAGAAGAAAAGCAAGAAGAAGAAGAAGAACCGGAACAAGAACAAGAAGGAAAGGATCGAGAAGTGGAGCTCGGGAATGAAAGAGGGTATCTAATGAAATAAGGGTTGTTAATGAGAGGCCAAGAATATACGACATGTACCACTTTTCGCCCATCCCTCGAGACAGCATTGATAAATTCCAGTCACTTTTCCTTTCGACTTCAACGAAGTATTTCTTCCACTCATTTTTGGTACACAAAAATCATCATAATGGTGTTGTCCTCCAATTCTATGCCTCAAAGATTATAATCAATTTTGTACCATTCAGGATATACCTGATGAAAATATCTTATACCGTAGTCCTTTGTCTACTTCATGTGCATTTACATTCACATCAAAAGGGTTTACATTGTGTTTTATCGAACAATAACTCATTCTCCCAATTGCAAAATCAAATTACATCCACTACAAAATCACATGATTTCTGTAGGAAATTTTCAGATCAAAAGCTGTACAAAAGCATGTGAGATATCAACTCTGAATACGTTCGACGCGAAGCTCGTGTGGTGTAGTTCGAACTTGATTTGCATGACATTTTCAACCGTTTTACAACAGCATTTCAAAACTATGAAGATTCTGTATTGAATGAATCATTTCCTCTTCCATTTCCGGGATTGCTGACTGAAATTGACCAATGAAATTGATAATATTCCCAAAATGTGGAGAACAATTATTTCACATTCAACTCGTACGGTTTAGTAACCGAATCTCAAAATTCATATTCTACTTCCTAGATTGAACGTTTTTTTTGTGAATTTCGCTTTCTCAGAGAAGTGGAAACGAAATTTTCATTTGGTAGTTTATTCATATATCAGTACATACCAAGAAATCCCATAAGTTTTGTAATCAAATTGACGTAAGTTTGAAATCGTAGTTGGGAGATGCCTTTTCCATCATTCTACGTTTATTGCAACAAACAAATGTGTAGGGAGCATTTATTCATTCCTTCTTACCGATGAGTCGCGCGGGGCTATTGTATCACAGTAAATATTGTGATTTATAGATCCTGAGGGGATACTGAGCAAGGTTCATCGAGAACCCATTATGTTTCTGTGGATTTATAGACCTATCTGAAAAACAGGAGGGAGGGAGAGGGAGAAAAACACGGAGAAAGGGGAAAACTTGTGCTTGTATATAAATGTGAATGGTATTCGTCAAGAGTAACTTGCTCCATTTGACTGTCCCTCGATCTTTTACTGAAAGAATTTCACTTTAAAACTGATCGTGAAGAAACGCGATAGGTGGAGTTCCAAAAACTCAATTTTTCCTCTGTACATTTGTGGAAATCACTCGAAAACTTTTGATTTTACACAATGCATAGGAATTCTTCGCAGAAATATTGACTTCCATGCAGGAATTCCTCAATTCCTCTAGTACTGACGGTAGAAGATATAAAGGTGCAATGCAGACCAATTTTGGGAATCATAATTCCAATGGATTAATGCATTATCTGTTCAAGGTTGAGCCAATCTTGGTTCCCAATATTGTCAGAATAAAAAAAAATACTTTATGCAAAGAATTTTACGGGGAATGAGTATCCGTTGTATAGGGGTGCGCGAGACTCGAGACGATACTGTGGTATTTGGAGTCGAGACGATACCGAGACCGAATATTCCGAGCAGGAAATAATAGATCATTTGAACATTTATTCAGCTGTACACAATAATATCCCACGAAAATTGTAGATAATATTCCAGTAATATCATATGGATATCATCAGTTGTTAGGACCAATTTAACATAGGTCTTAAGGAGATACACGGAAAAAGGAATATCCTATTACTTTTTCTTCTTTGGCTTGCTAAACCAGAAACAGGAAGGATTGTAAAATGGATTTTTACATAAAAATCAGGGCGATTACGAAACAATAACTGAATTTTACTATATGTTTTATAAAATTTAACGTCCAGCGTTTAAAACTTCAATCCTACCTATGACTTTTCCTACGATATTTTTAATCTTCCGTATTTCCATGTGAAAATCCATATCACAAATATTATATTCGTGTTTCTAGTTCACTAAGAGAAATAACAAGAATTCTTATATTTTCGAGAGGCATTTTTCTCCGTATACCAGCGTAAGAAACATTTTGTCTGTGAGACTTCTCTGTAACGAATTTATGGAACAGTCTACAATTTTCAAAGAATAATCTTAGATAGCGCAATGTACGATGTGTGTTCAAAAAGTAAGGTGACTTTGTATTTTTAAGAAAAAATATTTATTTATTTATCAATATTTATGTTGTCCCCTTCAAAGTAATCCCCCTCAGATACAATACACTTATGCCAACGGTTTTTCCAATCCTCAAAGCACTTCTCATAAGCACTTTTCGGTATAGCCTTGAGCTCTTCCAGCGATGCAGTCTTTATCTCTTCAATCGTTGCAAATCTCCGTCCTTTCATAGGTCTCTCTAGTTTTGGGAACAAGAAAAAGTCACATGGGGCCAAATCCGGTGAATATGGTGGCTGTGGCATGATTGTGGTGTTGTTTTTGGCCAAAAAATCTCTCACAAGCAAAGATGAGTGAGCAGGGGCATTATCGTGATGCAAAAGCCATGAATTATTTTTCCACAATTCTGGACGTTTTCTTCGTATTGCTTCTCGCAAACGGCGCATAACTTCAAGATAATACTGTTTATTGACCGTACGACCATATGGTAAGAACTCCTGATGCACCACGCCATAGTAATCGAAGAAAACAGTGAGCAAAACTTTGACATTTGATCGAACTTGGCGTGCTTTTTTCGGTCTTGGCTCATCTGGGGTCTTCCATTGGGACGATTGGACTTTGGTTTCGACATCATAACCATATACCCATGATTCGTCACCAGTTATGACCCTTTTGAGTAAATCTGGGTCGTCGTTGACGTCATTCAACAGTTCTTGAGCGATGCTCATGCGACGGTTCTTTTGGTCAAAATTTAGCAATTTCGGAACAAACTTCGCTGACACACGTCTCATGCCCAAAACGTTAGAAAAAATTTCATGGCACGAGCCAAGCGATAAACCAACATCCTCAGCAACTTCTCTGATAGTGATTCGACGATTTTCCAGAACAATTTTCTTCACTGCTTGAACGTTTTCATCAGTTGTTGACGTGCTTGGGCGTCCAGAGCGAGGCTCGTCATTCGCATCTTCCCGGCCATCTTGGAAGAGTTTGTACCACTTGTAAAGATTTTTTTTACTCAGAACAGTTTCACCGTATGCTACTGTCAACATTTTAAGCGTTTCGGAGCACTTTATTTTATTTTTCACACAAAATTTGATGCAAATCCTTTGATCCATATTTTTCGATAGCAAGAAATCACCGAGCACGCAAAACACTTATAACCTTTACGCCTCCCACAACCAAACAAAGAATGCTATACAATTGAAACTTGGTACAGATGTTCGGGAAGAGTATGTCAACATAACAAAACAAAAAAATCGATAATAGAAAGTACGTTGCCCGCGAAATTTGAAAAGTCACCTTACTTTTTGAACACACCTCGTATAGAGTATCAAATATTATTTCTTGAAAATTTCAGACTGTCCCTGGTGAAAAATGTTGAAACAGATGAGGCGTAAAAACCTTTCAATTCCTGTTTCTTTTGCGCTTAGATACTGTTCCGTTAACTCTTCCGCGTTGCTCCATCCGCTTCATTTTCACCAGGGGATTTCACAAATTCTGTTCGGAGAAATCCTACAATAAGATGTTTATTCGGATGATACGCTGGTATCCCCTAATGAACTCTGATGAAATGTTTCTATTAGAGAATTCACTTTCAACTTGAAAATTTCTCGAAATTGTATACTATTCTGGAGAAATTTCAGAGTTCCTCGCTGAGATGGAGACCCTACTGCTGAATAAAATGATTATATATAACTAGGCTTGTATTCTAAAACTTTGCCCCCGTACTCTGAAATATTGGTTCTCTATGTCCTTCTGATCAACTGAACAAAGCTGTACTGTTCATTTGACCAGCTGATACTGCTACACTGATATTCAGAGTATAATGGTGGGGTATTGGTACTTCCATCAGAAATAATTAGGCGATACGGATACCAACGAGACGATACCGAGACGATACTCGCATTTGATAGTATTTCTCGATAACGAGACGAGACGTTAAAACTATCGTCGAGAATCTCGTCTCGTGCACCCCTACCGCTGTAGCACCAAGCCCGACTATAGTTTGACTCAGACTACGCACGGTCCTCAATCCAACGTCTTCATACAACAGTTCCAACGTCCAATGTCATATTTTTTCGAACGAAACAAAATCATGTTGAAAATATGTACAATAAATATTTGTGAAATTTGAACGTTCAAAGAATCTTCATTTAACGTTTGTGAATGTTCCAGATGTTAGTTCTTTGGTAAATTATTCCTAAGAACAGGGTCTTAAGGATTAATATCAATTTGTGGTAAAAAAAAGTTTTTGTGATTTTCTAAGACCTACCACGAACGAAAGAAACATTTTAGAAACTATGGGATTTCGAGCACATGAAAGTATCAGTCTTTGAGTACCCAAAACCCATACTCTTATACTCTTACAATACAAAATCGTGGCGTATCATCGCATTCGGGAAAAGTCTGTTAGTCCGCATGGGCGTACCGCTACAAGTCACAATTTTGATTTTAGAACAAAAAACCGAAAGTTTTCTTAAAATGTAGTTCAAAATGAAGTAAACGACGTGGGGTTTTTGTGATAAGCTGAATTTCACAGATTTTATGAGCGATTTTCGATCGATGTGAGGAAAAAAAAATCGAGAACAAAACTCCAAATTTTTTTTCTAATCAATTTTTCGCAAAAATCCTACGACGTCCACTTCATAAACTTTTTGGGTTTTTGTTCTACAATCAAAATCGTGACCTGTAGCGGTACACCCATGTGAATCAACAAACTTTTCTTGAGTATGCTGATATGCCGCAATTTTGTATGGTGGGAATATAATAAAATGTGTTCCTGGTACTGGATACAAAACCCAATATTTTCAAAACTTTTCCACCGTCCATGGTGGGTCTTAGAAAATGATGAAAAATTTGTTTGTCACAAGGTGATATTACCCCTCAATATTCCATAAGGCCTGGCCTTTGATTTGCACAGCTGCTGCCCTGGTGAATTACATTCTGTACGCATTTAACGACGCATAATAGCACTTTGTATACATTCGGATGAACCTTGCATTGCACTTTAATACTTCATTTTCTTCATGGTGGTACCGTAATTTTTGCGTGAAGTATCATCATTTGTTTGTTTTGTTGTTCAGTAGAACGGTTTGATTCATTACTTCTTGCAATTCCTTGTCAAAATTTCAATGCGACAGTTACAAATAACAATAACAACAAAATAATACCATGATATTATTCGCAGGATTCAGTATTTGGATATAACGCGTCCGTTTTATTTTGCAAAATAACAGGTCGTCAGCAAACTTAATGGTGACATCTGTGGGACGAGGTATGGTAAACCATAATTAATTTGAAGTGTAATAAACCCGAAGTCAGTAATCCCGAAAAATAATCGTTCGTTGCTAGTCGCATACGAATGAAACAAAGTATGACTGATCCTTTTTCGGAATGACTCCCGTTCGGGTTTACAGACTTCGGAGCTATTGCACCAGAACTGCCAGATGAGCATTGCCGTTGAGGGGGAGTGTACTCCCACTATTAGGAGAGAAGAGAAAAATACCTCATCAGGAGAGAACAAACCTATGCGAACAGACGCTGCTTCAAGGCGTGAGGCGTGAAGGTCTGCCTCAAAATGGTAGTTTCTACTCCGTACATGCGAAGCGCTGCATCATTAACACTTGCCCGCCGTTAGAAGTACTCTTCTCCCAGCGATGCCAATCTCCAGATTTTTCAGGTTGCCTTATTGGAAATTCCATTCAAAGGTGTCTTATGATTCGTCGATCCATGGGAAAAAATCCGTAGTTTGCATCGCCGTCTTCTCCAGAGATATCGGGAGCGTGAGCATTGAATGCTTTGGCACTCTGCCTTCTGAGATTGACCGCTCAGACTGGTAAGAGAGGTCCTCCATCAAGGTGCAACGGTTTCTTGTGCATGAAAGCCTCCGCAATAACCATAGCGTTGGCAGGGTGTGGAGTCCGGAGATTTTTTTCTCTTTTAATGAATCATCATCATTTCGTTCAACTTGAATTTGTAATTAACCGATGCCGTTAGGATTCCCAACTAGTTGGAAATTTTCTAGTTCCAACAAGTTTAGTAAATTCTTTTTTATTATATTTGAACCATTGATTTTATGATAAAAATTGTTAATTACAGTTTATTCGATAGTTATTGAAAATATGTGACCTGGATTCCTCTTTCTAATTCAAGATCCTGGGCATCCAACGAGTGCAGGACACGTAAAGGGACTGTATTGCAGTGGTATTATCAAATACCGACGCCTTAATAGATTTTGGAACGTCATACTGAATATAAAAAGAGTGCTTTCTTCAATCCATAACATTTTTATTTCATCAAAAGAATTCCCATAAAATTTACACAAAAGTAACATATTGTCCTGATAAAAATCATTATCAGTTATTGCAGGGATTGCCATAATAATTAAACGTATCGTTGTAATAACGAAACAAATAGTCACGATAACCATCTATTCCATTACCACACCGATTCAGTTCTGTGAATTCAGCAATTAGTATTCTTATTGCCAATATCTGCTTTGATCATACTTTGGATCGTTACAATAACCACCACAGTTAAGGTAAAGGAAAAATTTTAACTAGGCCATCATTCGTATTTTTATCACAGCATATAAATCAGATAAACCGTCTCCTCGGATCGTCTTTGAAGAAGAAAAGACTTTCTTAATTGAAGACGAAGACAATTGCTGTTATTTTTTTTTCTTTCTTTTCCAATCGTTGAAATTTCTTTCATCCTTCTGGATGTTGCTATATATCTCGTACATCTGTCTCACTGCTCCTCAAATTAAAATTCCCATCTTATTGTAGATTCGTATTGTCGAAAGCAGCAACAAAAATTATCTTCGATAATCGATACATGACAGGAGAAAAAGATGATGTAATTATTATGTTGTCATTTTCAACTCCGAAACAAGAATGATACCACGAATGGGAAGAGAATTAAAACTTCAGGATGGAAAAATTGTAAAAACATCTCGTCGTGAATAATCTGCAGATTGAAATTCGAAGATTCGTTATTTGAAATATGAAGATATATCATATCATCGTTTCAATATGATGTGTAAATTTCATATTTGACCCCACGCCGTCTCACTTTGGATATTTTGAATGGAATTGAGACACTCTTCCCGTTATGTATCACACAGACAATGAAACATCTTCCACGTAGCGACACGTAATGAAGAAGTACCTTGTTAATTAAAGACGGGCATGATGTCTGCGTTTCATGGACGTTACTTTCAAGAGGCTGAGTTAATACATTTTCGTCATCTTCGTCCTCTTTGTCTCTTGAAACAACTTCCGTCAAACTTACGAGTAATGAAGGCAATTCTCTTTTGATTTATTAAGGATTTCTCGGATTTTTTGGTTCATCTGAAAGACAATTCATGTAATTTTCAATACCAAAGTTTGACCATGTGAATCTTTTTCTCTCAATATTTATAATCACGGATGATGAATCCTGAGAGATATATGAAGGCGTAAGGGATGGAGAGAGAGAAAGAATACTGATTAAGATTCACAGAAATGTCGAATATAAGTGGAATCGTTATGAGAAAAAAGTTGATAAAAACAGTCGAAGAGGAAGATGATCCCCATTCGGGAGAATATTTGTACGCTGTATGTAAGATTCATGTATGTAAGAAGGGAATACTTGGTTTCTCATGGGATTGTCTGGTGAATTTTTTTGCTTCTTCTGCTGCGTCTTTTTCTTCTTCTTTTCCTTCTTCTTCTCTTCACTTACGGTACAAGTTTCATGCCGGTTCAATATTTCTCTTGGTATATTATCATTAGGGGTTATTTGGTCGACCTTATGCGACCTTTTTCCATGAGATTCGACCGTTTTCGTAGTTTTAGAAAAACAGGGTTTTCTTCTTTATGTCTCATAAAAGAACACGTATGGGGACTCAGAAATGGTCATTTCTGATCGTCGTAGCCATATCATGCCACGTGCTGCGCTTCTACATAAAAGGTCTTCGTCATAAGACATGGAAAGTATGCCTCGAGCACCCCTTACAACAGCTGTAGTTTTTCTGGCATCCTGATATTATCCGATGGAGGAGAAGAGAGTACGAAGATCAATGTCGATTTTATTAACCATAATTTGAAAAATTCTCGTAAGCGTTTTTCATTTCATTCCATTGTAGAGTTGTTCGAGAATTTTTCAGACGGTGAAAAGCGATGAATAAAAATATCTGGAATATCTCATGTATGTCGCGACAAATATGCTCTCTTGGCGAAATTATTTGTATCTCCGTAATGTCCTGAATTTCAATGAAAAGAGTCAATTCGAATCCAGCGTTGTGTTTGAAATGAATCTTTGATAACTGAAAGATGTTGGTTTCATGTATGTTATAGGTGTCAAATGAAATTCAAACCAGAGGCACTTACATAGCGAATCATGAAAACAGATTTTTAATCCATGAATGTGGTGAAAGAAAATATATTCGACCACATCCCAAAAATAAATTATCTTACCCTTTGAAATATAATTATGAAACTTTACTCGTGGCAGGAAAACATCTTCTTAAATGGGAAACTCTTCGCCCACTTTTTTAAGGACTTCTCGAAGAGAACACCGTGGTTTACTGTCTCAAGCTTACGCGTATGGTGAAATATATCAATCTTCTACTATCTGTTTCTAATTATCTTCCTCTAATTTTTGGAAATAATCCTTTCATATGAGTAGAAGTAATTAAATATAACAATAATCCCGTCACTGATGACTTTCCGCCTCACAAATGGAATGCATTTTTACCGCGTACGTTGATATCGTTCACTTCTCCCGCTGAACTCATCATCCCGTGTCATTCGCGTAGTATAACGTGCAGAGGAATGGAACAATACGAATTCATGCCTATGAATTTGTACTGTTGAATTGTATTTTGTTTTCATCTACACTCACGTTATCGTGACTTGTCTTGTTAATCAAACGATTCCATCATAGAATAATTGTTCCACGCACCACAGAGGTATTAGTGAGATCCGAAATAAATATGGAACTGCAAGTTTCTGGTATGTCACATGTAATGTCCAACATCACGCAGGTGTAATCGGCTTGTTTTCAGGAAAAAATAACATCATACGAAACAGGAGCCGATCCGTAGTTTGTTAATAAACATTGATTATTCCCCATAAAAAATTTCCGAAAGGTTTTCTAAAGAATGTGAAATTGATATTCAATGTCAAATCCTTCCACCAAATTCTATAATGTGTTCATAAGTTGTATGAAATTGATTAATTTCATGAAAGCAAGGATGAATATTCAGAGAAAGTTACGTTTCTGGAATAAATAATTTTCAAGAACTGATAATCATTGGATAGTGCTCTCTTCTCGAAAATATCATTGTATTCCACAACGTCAATAAGGAATTATCATTGGTCTGCATAAGTTGAATAACTATTCCTCCATTGCATACAACAGATGTTATCGAGTGGTGCCTCAACAATTTTTATCGAGATCAATCCTGTTCTTGATACAGAGAGGAATCTTCCAGACCATAAGGAGAATCATTACCATTCTTTATGATTCCAACTCGAGTATCTCGTTACTATCTATGAAGGTTCCGACAATTCAAGTTGAATTGATTGAATCTCTGAATCGCTGTAGAATGAGGAAATTAAAATAATTTGAAGTCTCGTATCTCGAATAGAACGACTAGAGAACTCAAACTTCGTATTCTATGCAAATGAAGGGAACAACTTGG
Organism: Gonatopus flavifemur; assembly: GCA_018340375.1. Lineage (NCBI taxonomy): Eukaryota > Metazoa > Arthropoda > Insecta > Hymenoptera > Dryinidae > Gonatopus > Gonatopus flavifemur. The sequence continues at coordinate 22,209,687 of JAFFJZ010000007.1, forward strand.
AGCATATGGAAGAAAATTGCATTTTTTCACTATTTTTCTTACGAGAAATATATATATAAACGCGCTCACTACTCATATATAACTAAGTATATGAGTATCTTCTGCAATTTACAAATTATCTCTTTGACTGGAATGATCTATGATCACTCAAGGCTATGTATTCTTTTTCCCAGAATACAAAATAATATGATGAATTATAATTAGAAATTAGGGAGTCAGTATTATCAACGTGAGTTTCAATATCTCTCAACCAATTGCATTATGTACTACCATCATCGTTGCATACGTTACGAATTACTTACATGCATATGAGCACCTATACAGTGGTTTATCGATTCAGCAAATTACAGAGAACGTAAGCACGGAAGCATTGAGGACATTCAAAATCCACAGTATTGGCATGTTTTCCAAACCCACGGAGATTCTAGATAAAAGTTTGATATCATAATCCAATGACATTCATAGTTGAATTATGAATTAGATTTTCATCTAAGTGACTCCTCACGTTCATCAGTACTGTAGAAATAACATATAAGATATTTTCGTTTTATGGAAGTTTTTAATATAATATGAAATTAGTTCAATGCTACGATTTCTCAAACTGCAAGATGATGCATTAATTAAATGATTTTATACCGTCCCGATGTAGTTCATGCGAACTACGGTTTCCGTGTTTCATTATCATTCCACGATCTTAAGATATCTCATAATCCAACAAATCTGGAGCTATGAAGAACATTTCTCGATGGCACGATTTTCCATTGGGTGAGAAAGAAAAAGAAACAAAATGTTCAACTCGAAACTTGAAACTGATATTGGATTCTTCTCAATGAAACTTTGACAATCTGATAGTCCTTACGTTATCGAGAATCCATAAGAATCGCAAAAGAGATCCAGAGATGACACCAGGTTGGGACTATTAAACAAAAAGAAAGGAAAGAACAAAAGAGGTTACAGGAGAAAATGAGAAGTAGTTTATAGGATGGAAAGTAATACGGAAAGAGTAAGAAAAGAAGATATGGACAGTGGACTAACCGAGTCAGAACAAAAGAAGGAAGAAATGAGTGGTGAGAATGGAAACAGAAGGGTTCGTCCAATACTCTAAAAGAAAACACGTGGTATTATTTGAGGGATGTAGTTTGTTGAAGCTGAACGAAGTTCAAAGAGTTAGCTTTTTGATGAAGGACGAAAGGATTGATTTCGGTTATTGAAAGTATTTGGAATAGAATCAAATATATCGGTTCTTACATTCAGATGTTTTTATGTTCTTTTTTTTTATACTACTTGTGGTATAATGAATGATATATGATGATGAATTCGTTCTTCTCAGGCTTGATACCTCTAGCAGTTATGTAAAATATTTAGATACACAAAATATACGTCCTATCCGCCCGGAGGATTCTTATGTTAAAATTCACCCTTGTCCAACTACCTTCATAGTCGCGTACATTCGTCGCAACGCCTTGAGCGTTGCTTCCTTCCATTATACATTCCTTACTATTGTTATGTTGCACCACTTCGTACCATGCCCACCCTGTACCGCAGAAAGTGCTTCTGAAACTGGTAATTTCAATGAATTACTACTAATGCTCTAGCCTCCATTACTAGTATCATTCAACTCATTCTCTTGTTCCTTATTTGAACACTTTCACGCTCGCTATCTGTTTTCACAGTACACCAAAACTCACACCATGAAAACTACCAATGTTGTATCAGAGATGATGGGTTTTTTCCTGCTATTTTACATAGCGCATTATGTAAAAGTGAATGAGACGAGTTCTGTATCCAATGATAACACGTTACGGATCCGCATGGTTTCACATGAATATGAATGTAGGTTATTTTGTGCTCTCGCGTGGTTACGTGAATTGAAGTGTTTTTGCTCATAACTGCAATGGTGTTGAATTTATGCGTTTATACGTGTTTGTGCAGGGTACTCCAGAGCCGACATAACAGTTGTTGTTTTTTTTACATGGTACTGAAAAAAGATGTTCATTTCGGTGGAATTTTGTAGAATGTTATTGGGTTTTCGAATCAAAATTAATGTTACATTCTTATACCTTCATCGCCCGTATTTCTGTAACTTAGTCGTTTCAATTGTTTGAATTTCAACGTTGGGAATGAATCAATCTTTATAAAATCATCGATACTGTTATCCTCGAATTCGAATTGAATTGACGATATTTTTTCCAACCAAATGACATTCCTTCTAATTCCTCTCAACTCACATGAGGATTGATATACGAGGAAATAGTTCGACTGATATTCACGACAGTCATAATATCTCATTTGTCCTGTTGAGGAAACAAAACTCACTCACGCTGAAATACAAATTCATTTCGTATCATAATGAAAAATGTTATATTATGAAAATAAATTACTGCTTGAAACGCAGAGAAAATACCTAGAGCATTAACGATAATGCGATTGGAATGGAAAGAAGCCGAAATAGCAAACCTAAACGAAAGCTCGAAAATGAAAAAAAAGGCGGAAATAAATATAACGAGTTTGTAAGCAGTATCTGGAAAATATTATTCCTCTCGTAACCTGCGGTAAAGGACCGAGTGTATGGGGATTCACTGGCATAGAATTTCACTTCAACGAAATGAAATTCTATAAAAATCATTGCAATCTCACGGTAAAAGAGGAAAGAGTTTCGAGTTTTAGTCGAAATCCCTTAGACGACAAAATTAATTAATGTCCAACGTATACCGTCATCACTTTTCTCTCCCTCCTTTTCACATTCTTCTTTTATCCTTTTCATTCCAATTTCATTACCTTTTGTTTTCCATACTCATGAAATCCGTAATAATACGTGTCGATGAGAAATATTTTCACCATTCATGAAAATAATACCTAGTGCACGTATATTACGCGCAATTACCCATTGAATAATTATTGGTCGGGGCGTGGGTGTAAATCAACGTTGACTTCAAAACGCATCGTTCGATTTTATTTGGGATCATAACTTGATTTGAAATGATTGGAATGAATCTTCCGAATTCATGACAAGTGAGAAAATTTAGTGTATATTTGTTTTCATGGGAAATTAATTCAAACCACTGAACTGAATGACTGTTGATTTTAGAAATTAATTGCGAATAATGAAAGAATAAAAGTTGGGGATGAAAACTGTAGTGAAGACAACTCCAAATTAGGGACAACAGGAAAAGTCAGGGAGAGTAGGATACACTGAGAAAAATTTCTACCATTGAAATACTTGGCGACCCCCAAGTTACGCACAACAATTGTAGTGGAATGAATCTTCAGTGGAATCGCATGTGGGTAGCGATGCGAAGCGAATTACATCTCATGAGGTCCAGTTGTATGAAACAATTGTGTATCCTCGGAAAAGGAAATGATAAAAAAAGATTGAAAGGGTCAAAAACTACAGAGAACGAGATAGACTTTGGATCCTTCTAACTCTTCCAATCGGTTCCTACAGTTGCCTCTTTTCAGGGTATAAAATGTGATCAATAATCATAAATTTGACTACTCAATTTTCAAAGGATTAAGTTTGTCATCACTTTTTTTACACTAAATCAAGTGTATTTGGAAATACGTCTTGTTGGTTGGTGTTTTTTAGTCTCATTTGCGAATTTTATGCATATCCACACGCAGAGAGAAGTTACCGAAAAAATTACTACACTTTACAGTAAAGTAGGAACAAAATCACATTCTGGGGTTATGTATTATATTTTGTCATTAAAATTACTATACTTTCTATCAATGAATAACAGTATTCTATCACTCTTCACTAGGAAGTATAGTAATTTTAATGGCAAAATATAATACATAACCCGAAAATGTGATTTTGTCCCTACTTTACTGTGGAGTGTAATAATTTTTTAGGTAACTTTTCTCTGCGTGCATGAAACGTTTAAATATCCTTGTACAGTAAACATCATCAGAATCACATTGAAATTGAATCTAGAACGATTTCTATCACCTACTATTATTTCAAAAGCTCATTCAATTTCTCAAAGTTGAATAAAATGTTGATTGTACGAGATGGAGTTCCTATAGAAGTTATTTACGTGGGAAAAGTAGAGGATGCATTAATTCGAGTAACGATTTCTTTTTACAGTCTATGAAATGTTATTGAACATTTATTGAATTCATTTGTCAATAGTCTGGGTAAACGATAGATCACATACAGCTGGAATCATCAAACATGTAGAACGAACGATGAGACTAAATCTTCCTTACATTCTATGTATACATCTCAACCCATCTTCAGCACTCTCACTCTTTCCCTCTTATATCTCTCATCCTCGTATTTCCCTCAGTTTTCCCTTCACAACGATTCTCTCGATTCGACCGCAACGTGCCACGAATCTTCTCCACCTTCTTCTCGATCACTTTCTCTCCCCCCCTTGCATTTTATCTCCACGCTCTTACTTTCTCGAACACGTATGCCTTTTTCTCACACCATTGTACGATCCTCTTGGCGATTTACTATCGACCATAGTTTCCGAGCTACTATACTTTTTCTTTTTCCCTCGACATTCAGTTTCCGTAGAATCTTCTCTCCGCTCAATGTCGCAATTTCAAACTTGCCATTTTTGATTTATATGACTGCAAAAAACCTGTGCGTGTTGCCACGTTTTACGCCGTTCCCTTGAATACACGTACGTGATCTAGATGAACGGATCAAGCGTCAGATCCTTTCACAATTAGATTTGCACTTTGATAGGTTGTTCTTTGGTAGTACAGAAAGTGAATTGCGAGGGAGGGTTATTATAAGAATTCATCTAAAAACTACTCTGATATCGTCCAAATCCGTCTTCTGTGACCACTTGGGAACTGTAGTCTTGTAATTAATACCACACGTTCCTTTCGAGTGACTATTTCGCGTTGTCGAACAAGAGGAAGAATTTTGGAAAGCGGAATAGAACTATACAAATAAGATGAGATAGAACGGGATGTAGAACTTAATGTTGGGTGAATGTCCTGTACGCGTTGGAAACATCTTATCCCGAGGGGAGTGAAGGATATTGGTGTGAACAAGAGTACTAATCTAACGTTTCCCTCCCCCACCTCACATCGCAACGCCACGCAACACTGATACCGTCTTTACTCGTAATCCTTTCGCCCTGTGAACGAGGGTGAGGTATGGAGCTTATACATCCTGTTAAACCACATTCAGACATTGTCTGTGGAGTGTCGGTAAAATTATCACTACGAATTAACACCATCTCACCTCGTGCGGTCCAATGACTACTTCCGACATATTCTGCATACGTTGTTCACATGTCAACTTGACAATTGCATCAAATGTATTCTCTTTGAATGATAAGCAAATTTCTTGCACCATATGAGACTGTGCCATTAAACTCTATATAACTGCTGCTACGAGCTTCTTCTCTTCATAATCAAATTCAATTACATTAGGTGTACAACTTCGCTTCCCCCGTTTTTTTTCAAAATTTGAGGCTTTATTCTCATAAAGTGGATACATACTTATGATTCAAAGTACTGGCCGTCGGTAGTCACCACTTTTCCCCATCTTTTTGGCAATTGTCGGATCCCATCTCGGAAAAACGATGTATCTTGTGAGGCGATCCACTAATCGATCCATTCTTTAACTTCTTCATAAGAATGAAAGTGCTGATCACTCAGGCCGTGTACCATTGATTGAAATGAATAGTAGTCGGGAGGAGCAATGTCTGGAGAGTACGGCGGATGGGGTATGACTTCCCATTTTAGTGTTTCCAAATGTGTCTTGACCGGTTTTGAAACATATGACCGAGCATTATCATGTCGAAGGATAACTTTATCGTGTTATTCTCGGTACTGTGGCCGTATCTCCTTCAATGCTCAGATCAAACGTATGCACTGCATTCGGTATCGATCCTCTGTAATGGTTTCACTTGGTTTCAATAGCTCATAATACACGACACCAAGCTGATCCCACCAAATGCAGAGCATAACCATGGCACCATGAATATTTGGTTTAGCCGTCACCGTGAGGACATGTCCAGACATTAGCCAAGATTTTCTGCGCTTGGAATTATCGTAGTGGACCCATTTTTCGTCACCGGTCACAATGCGGTGTGAAAACCCCTTTCGATTCTGTCTTTTAAGCAGCTGTTCGCGAGGAGAGAAATGTCGTTCAGCATCTGTTGGCTTCGATTCGTACGGGACCCAATTCCCCTGTTTCTGAATCATTCCCATGGCTCTGAGGCGTTTCGAAATGATTTGTTGAGTTACTCCCAATGATTCTACCAATTCTTCTTGCGTTTGGCACGAGTCTTCATCGAGTAATGCCTCCAATTCGGAATCTTCAAAAATTTTTTCTCTTCACCGCCATGTCGGTCCTCGACATTGAAATCACCCTTCTTGAAACGTTGAAACCATTCACGACACGTTTTTTCACTCAAAGCAGCCTCACCGTAAGTACTTGGGAGCTTTCGATAAGCCTCAGCCGCAGTTTTCTTCAGTTGGAAGCAGAAAATCAGAACTTCCCGCAAATGACGAGAATTCGGCTCAAAAACTGATATCTTCGATCGAGTAACAATTTATGGTGTAATCAAAAATTCACTAACATGACGATGTTGTTACTTTGACACATGTCCAACCTTACTGTGTGACATTCATTACCTAACCTATTTCGACCGCCATCTACCGACGCAACCATGTATTGTAAACGGCGGAAGCAAAGTTGTACACCTAATAGTAAAATCTTCAACAGCTTTTTTCATGGTATAATTCAAAGAATGTTCATAATTCATCGTAGACGTCTAAAGACAATTCTAGTTGGCGTTAGTTTTATATGCACCAAGAGAAAAATAGAGTTGCATTTGAGTTCAACTTCACGTTTGTAGTTGCAGTAGGTGTATTATTGATTAAAATTGCTACGGAAAATTTTTCTTGCAATGGAGCTGAGCTCAAATTCATCTAAGTTCAAGGGTGGTGCGCAGAGTCAGATCTGAGACTAGATCCAGTCCCTGCCCGTAAGCTTATACATTACGTAGACCAGTCCCAGTCTCAGACCTGACTCTGCATGCCCCCCTAAGAGTCAATTACGCAATATTCTACTTATTGCAATCATTCAATAATTCAACTATTCTCAATTTCATTTACCGATTTCGATACAAAATACTCGATATCAGTTATCAATGATTAAAAAATCAAGACCAGCAGAAAAAGCGCGCGTTTGCAAGTATTCAGTAGAATAAACTGAATATGGCCAGACAAGTACATTCAAAAGTAAATATTGATATATGGAAAATCCCTATTACATAGTTGATTGTGTCTACAAAAAATAGAGAGAATTATCGAATTTTACATTTGCTCCATTCCATCCAATTCCATAAAGTGAAACAATAATGGATTGGAAACAGAATATTACAACAATATTGCACAAGAATGTCGCTGCAGTAATTAAATGTAGTAATGATATTACAGCAGTATTTCTGTGATTCAATGCATTGTTTTATACACATTTTGATGATGTTAGTTCGATAGATATCGATGGATGACATATCAATACGGGAATTGATCGACGATTCATTTTACACCTCTTATATAGAACGATTTTCATCCATCTCACAATGGACGTAACTGAAACAAATATTCGATTAGCTAACGAACCTTGTGTGCTTAATGTATTCTACAATGGTGGATGATGGTTTACACAATTCCCTCGCTACGATCTTTGTCAGTTTTATTTTATTCTCTCTTCGTTCTAGTTGTGGATACACTGAAAACAATTTCGACAAAGACTGCTTTCCTATTGTTCCGTTGCGTCGATTCTTCCCGGTGCATAGGTTTTTCGATTAAAATAGAGACAACACGGGAAAATTGGTGTTTTTGAATCATAAACCATAAGGGGCATGATGATCGGAAAAAGTACAGAATCTCTTGATCATTCCCATCGTGCACTTGTGAATCTACGATAACAATCGTTGAATCAACAAGAGATAATATTTGTACGATGAACTTGATATAATTTTTCAAAAATACAGCATTTAAATCCCACTTGGAATGAACCGCTCAATACCCTCATTCAACTCATTATTTCCCACGAACGATGCAAAAATGATACGATTCCAATCATTAGATAAAATACCTGCGTACGATAATCGAGTAGCGCCTCTCCCGATCATTGAGTATTCGAGGAGAAGCATATTGTTCCAACTAATGTCCTTGAGTGGGACTTAACCTGGATCTTCCAGACATGTGTGCATTTCGTGTATATTTCTGCTCATATGGATGTGTTGTTCGTGTATACACTGGTATAACCTTCCGTGATCGATGATCGATAACTGGTACAGCCATCCATCCTCCCAAAAGCGGCATTTGTACATCCACATATCACGGAACCATAGCTTGTGCACGGTAATTGCTTTGTACAAGAGGAAGAGACTAAATGAGAGAAAGGGCAGACTTGATTGGAGAGGGATAGAGTTTGATGGAAGTATAGAGAAGCGAGTGGGAAGGAACAAAGAGAAGATGAGAATGATAGAATCAGGAAGGTAGATAGATGGAAGGGTGAGAAAGACGATTGTCATCGTTATGGTAATATTCCCAGTCATATGAACATATGTGCCTCAATCATCATCTCGTATACTCAACTCCCTGAGGCGTGTAATTTGTCAGATATCACCTATAACGACTATTGTCGACTAAACTGCGAATCATAATGTCCGTTGATATCTCTTCAGGATCTAATTCATATATCTCTGAATGCACAGGATGACCAATAAACCTGAAGAATCGGTCACTATTCTTTCGAATCAAGAGACTCTCGGAACCTTTGGAATGAATTTGAACAAATGTGCATTCGGTCTAACTAAATTCATCGAGGAATGAATAAGATTCCATCCTGGAAGAGATAAATTCTGGATTGTGATATAGCTCCCATTGAATCCTGTCAATACTTTCTCTCAAGGTGATACCAGCGACCCCTGAAGATGCAACCAGACCCATTGGTTGGAAAAGAACACAGCCAAAAATTATTCTGACAAATTACTCGAAAACAAAAGAATGAAATAAAAATATCGCTCTGTACAGGCCTTCTTTAATCAATCAAGGTGGTCTGTACAGAGCGATGTTCTCCTTTCACTGCTTTATTTTCGAATAATTTGTCAGAAAGGATTTGGCTCGGGTTACATCGTCAGGGGCCGCTGGTATCCCCTTAACCACTCCACGTGCATACTTTGCTAGCACTATATTATTTCATCTTTTATGTGTGGGATCATTGAGTATCGTATGAATGGGAAGATATTTGTATGTTTGTATCGAAATACAAAGTCACCGTTGAAGATAGAAAAAGAGAAAATACAGATTCAGGGCCTGAGTTCCAGCTTCAAGTGTACCGCTCATATAAATCCGCCCAAATCCCAACACTCTGACGATTTGTCCATTTCTCGTGTTGATACATACACGAGATACTTCGAGTGATCTCTCCGTGAATGCACAGTAGCACTTCAAAATTCCAAATCCGCTGCACATCCACGTCTCTAATTGATGCGATCAACTCGAGGGTTCTCCAAGCCTTCACAAGATGTTATACAACTTCAACCAATCATTGACATTGAAATCATCAATTCAACAATCCGAATTTTTCCATCATTCGTAGAAGTTTGCATCCACACTCAATAAACAAATGAATAAGATCCTAATCTCATTCACTTTCCCTATATTTCATACGCATAAGTATAATTATCCACAGAAATGCGATGATAATACCAATAGAAGGAACGAAAAAAGAGGAAAGAAAGCATACGCGAAAAGGAAATTGTGGAATGATAGTGGTGGAAAAGTATCGACGCGTATGGATCCATGCGGAAATGGGAATCCCTCTCACCCCTTTCGTTCATCTACTATAATATCAAATCCAGAAATATCAGGATATTTGAAACGGGCAAAAGTTGGAAGCAGAGGCAAGACTTCCGATTGCGTGGGAGCTCTCCAGGTTGGAAGGATAAGATAGTTTTTACATAAGTAAATATATGTTCATCTGTCCATCCATTAGGGCCCTCGTGTGTTTATTCATTTATTTTCTTTCGCTTTCAAAGAATGAGGATATAAGCATAAGAAAACAGGGTGAGAGGAACTATTTGGTATCAGGGCTTCAAAGTCTTTCACTCCGTTTATTTATCCTCACGAATTTCCTCACGTGAAAGATGCTCTTCCTTTGACATTTTACACGCTCTTTCATCATTTAGCACTTTTCACAACTCTCTTATTCATGGTTTTTCACCTACTATATTGATGATTTCGTGTGTATACTCACAGCCCTGGTCGAACATTGTATGCGTATACGTGTATAAACATGTATAGGTACGTATATGCACTAACACGCGTATCTTCTTATAGGAAGTATTTTCGCCCTCGATTTCGCATTTGCGAGATATGTGCTATTCACGTCAGGATTATTGCTCCTTTCCCCCATTCCTCCACCGATGGCCCGTCTCTTTGCTTCTGTCTGGTTGCTCCTCCCTTTCTCCCTGACCTGAATCTTTTGCTGCGATCCGTACACAAACCTATATCATAGGTTCTTTTTCCTCACACTCGGTTGGTTGCACGTCTAAAAATCCTCAACGCATAAGAACGACAGGTTCAATCCTTCTCATCGAATATCCGCAGGCAGTCATTCAAGGACGAGTCGAGTTCTAGGAAATCGAGGGATGGTCGCGGAGGAGGGAGACGAATGAGGTGAATACCGGTATAGAGGAGCAAGAAGAACATGGCACGGAGAATGAAATCCTCCGTCTTCGAATGTGTATCACATGAGTATAATGGAAGCCTACCATCTGCCTTCGACTTCCTTTAACTCCCCTTAGTCGAACGAAGCAACCCTTTTTTTCTCAACCCGAGGGCATTCTTTTGTGACATCACATAGAGAAGCTGTCATCATAACAAGTAGTTGCATCAAGATCGTGCCCGGCATTCAGTTCAGAAACAAAACCCGCTTCAGATTCTTTTTTATTCTCTTGTCGCGATAGGTAAGTACGGCTCTTCTATTTTGATGAGTTAGGATATTCATTTTGTTATATACCTACGAGGTGTTGAAATTTCTAACTTTTTGAAAATAATATATCGTTACACTTAGCAGAATTAGATACAGTTTCTGAGGATTTAAATGATCTACAAAGAAAAATTGATCCAAGTTTCGAACCTAAATTCCTTTCCAGCAAGCATTTTCTCGAGATCTGAAGACAGGAAAAAGTCGCTGGGGGCTGAATCTGAAGAATACGGTGGGTGCACGGAGAAAATGGTTTGACGAAAGATTACTCAAAGTTGAGTAAAACGGGGACATATTGGCATTTCGGTGAGGTTTCAAATTCGGTTGACTTCGTTTTACGCGACAACAGATGAAAATTCATACGAATGTTCCTTTACAATACTCAACTTGTGAAGATAATGAGAACATTCGAATGAATTTTCATCTGCAGTCGAGTAAAACGGAGTCAATGGAATTTGAAACCTCACCGAAATGCCACTATGCCCCCGTTTTACTCAACTTTGAGTAATCTTCCGTCAAATAATTTTCTCCGTGTGGGTGAGCAATTCGAAGCCTAATTCATTCAATTTCGCCATCGTTTCCATCGATTTGTGACACGGTGCATTGTTTTGGTAAAACAACACTTTTTTCTTTCGCAAATGTGGCCGTCTCTTTGCGATTTCAGCCATCAATCTATCCAAAAGTGCACAGTAATAGTCGCTGTCGATGGTGGTTCCTCTTTGGAGATAGTCGATGAATATTATTCCCTTCGCATCCCAAAATACAAACGCCATCACCTTACCGGTCGAATGTTGCGTCTTTGCTCGCTTTGTATTCCATTCGTCGACTGCTGTCCACTCAGCTGACTGCCTTTTGGATTCTCGTGTGTAGTGGTGAAACCATGTTTCATTCATTGTCACATATCGACGATAGAATTCAATTTTTTTGCGGTTTAACAGCGCCAAACATTCCTCTAAAGCATCAATTCATTGTTGTTTTTGGTCGACTGTGAGCTCACGCGGCACCCACTTTGCACAGAGCTTTTGCATACCCAAATGTTCGTGTGAAATGGTAAAAACACTACCATCTGATATCTTTACAATGTTAGCTAGCTCGTGCACCTTTAATTTGCGATCTTTTATAACCAATTTGTGGATTTTTTTTATGCTTTCTGGAATAACAGCCTTATTTGGGCGTCCACTGCGCTCTGCATTATTTGTGCTGGTACGACCACGTTTGAATTCAGGAATCCACTTCTCTACCATTTGTCTCAATGGAGCAGAGTTCGGATATTGTTTATCAAGCCATTGTTTGGTTTCCACTGTATTTTTTTCATCAAAAAGCAATACTTTATGAAAAATTGGAAATTCATTTTTTTCGATTTTTTTCTTTCAATAACAAAAGTTGCTTTATACAAAATACTATAACTCACGAATCAACAGTCAGATTGCTATCGAAATCATACACAGACATTGTAAGAATACACAGTCCAATTAGTTGCAAGAGATTCACTGTGAGAAATGATTATGGAACTTTCCCCCAAAAATGGTGGTAGCAAAGTTCCTCTATAGATGGGGAATTCTTTACCATAATTTGGTGGACTTTTCCTTCATTTATGAAGGATTCAACGTCAAAAAAACAAAATCATTTCTTGAAGTGGTGGAAGAATTCCTCACTTTTGATGGAAAAACAATTCCCACACGATGAAGGGACGAAATCCGCCAACAATGTAAAGAGTTACACCGTTGTCAAGATTTCTGAAACGGATGAATACTTCTTTTTTCCTCCATATGCATAAATTCATATTATTCTGAGTTACACATACGAAACAGAAGTAACTCCATAATAATAATATCGAATGCATTATCATCATTCCTATCTTCTCTCAATGCATGAAATGATCAAATAAAATTCTCTATTAAATCAATATTTCCCATATTCTTTTGATATTGGAATCAATGTAGAATATACAGAGAGTGAAGTATGTGATGTCTTATATCATTAACTTTCTTCAAACTTTCATCGTATTTCCAGCTCCCGTAAAGTGCATCAAAAGTATGAATTGAATTGATAAAACAGCGACTTTCCTCCACTCGGTATCAGTGGTGAAATAATTAGAACTTCCAAGCTCACATTTTATTAGGAATGATTGTTCAAACCTCCCAACATTGAATTACATTGTCTTATATAATTCCATTGTAGACCGAACGAACGATTCTCCCTCGAAAATATGATGGAGAGTTTTTTTAATTCCAATCATATCGAAATTCAATGGATAAAATTGAATGAATGAGATTTGTTACCTCAGCTTCACTTATCACGGCGTGTATGAACAAATTCGTCAAGATATCATGATTTCATAGAATTTCGATTCAATTTCGTTAAAGGATCTCCCTGTGATTTCAATAAAAATCGTATAAACTTTCTATTGAATTCCCATGTTATAGATGAATTTCCCGACAGTTCGAGCATTTGCCCTCTTCAATTAAAAGGCAATGTTCTCTGTCATCATCATTATTCCTTATATGTTTCATAAAATGAATGTAACGTAGCTTCAAACCTGAACTGCGACGAATTCGAATCAGTTTTTCGGAATCTGATTAGAAATTCTCAACAGGATATTTCGATTTCCAAGTAAAACATAGGGTCCTAAAGCTTTGAACAATATTTCTTCTTTCGAGGTCGTCTGAGACATTTTTTGTTGTTGCTTGGAAAAAGTTTCCTTAAGCTTTGGACTGCTTAGATTTGATATGAAGCATTGAACTCCTAATCAAGAATACCACAATGAAGGTGACGAGTTCGTTGTATCAATGTTTATTCAAATATCTTGATTGTTGAATCCGTAATTCGGAAGTTGATCATATATCTTCACGAAACTCGTATACATGGGGAAAAGCGGATGAACGGTCCTTACTTGAACGAAAATTCACCTCCATTTATCAGAGAAGCTTCAACCGATAAATTGATTTCGAAAAGGGGAAAGGCAAAAACACAACCTGGAATAGTTTTGGTTTCCTGAAAGAACAAGCTGCAACGTTTGCGAAATGTCGGCGGTGCAACGACAACAGACACGATTACGATCAGAAAGCTCGAACTCTTATATCAGGACGAAACCATTGGAAAACACGTAGCGAGCAATTGTTCAAACGTTTAAATCGTTCAAACTAGGGAGGTAGCTGTCTCGATTGTACTGATTATCAAAACCAGAGAATCAACAATTAGTCAACTTTTCACTACCTTCACTTTAGTGCGGTATAATTTCCTCAATAGAATCAATCTATCACTCGAATTGAGAGAAATACCACGATTTTACTGCAGTATAATTGAATAAGAATATCGTTTCTAATTCTGGTCTTTCACTTGTCGCTTCATTCTAGGTATGTACTGATTCTCTTTTGTACATCATTGTGGTACAGTCTTTTTTCCTTTCGTTTTATTCACCTTCTTTTCATCCCAAGCCCTTGAGAATTTTCCTATTGTTCTTCTGGCCTCCTATCCATCTCTCTTTCCTTAAAGTGGCAGTGGTGACCCAGGTCAGTCGTAACTATTTCCTTTGTGATGTTTCTTTTCCCCAGACTAACTGCAGAACATCTTTTTGTCTTTTGTCATTCTTCTGATCATCTACTTCGTCTAATTTCGTTCATCCATTCATTCATCGTTCTTCCCTCTACGTTGCACAAGAAAAAGTATATATCTCGCCCCAGAGAATACCTAAGCGTGACCGTCTGATGTTCTGATCACACATGGACAACGTAACATCATAACCGGGTAGGAATAATCGATATGTCGAAGATTTTGGTTAAATCTGACTGAGAGTCTGGTGTCAAGCTTGCGAAGGTATTCGATCAAATTGGGAAAGATCTGTCAGAAGTTGCTCTACGAATTATCCAGTTCAGGAGTCGTCCGTATTCGAGGAAGAGCTTGTTAAGAGTATGAACGAGTGCAAAACCACATACTTTGCCAGGTTATAACTCTTCGAAGTTGATCCAATATATTCGCAAGCTCAATGTCAGACTTTGGGCCTGGTTTCCCTAATACACGGAGAAAATATTTCATTGAATATTACAGTATACCACCGGATCGGGGCGCCATATCGGTTTCCTCGAGAAAAATTACTGTGTGATTGTATGGGATCACACAGTATTTTTTTCTCGAAGAAACCGATATGGCGTCCGATGCGGTGGTACACTGTAATATCTGATGAAATATTTTCTTTATGTAAAAATGAAGCATGCCATGATGTACAAAAAGGGTAGAGATAATGGGAAATGAGACAGATTTGCAGTGTCTGCACGATTTTCGCATACTTTCAAAACCCAGATAAATATTGACTATGTGCGTTAGGCTGCCACAAGGCTCAACAAGATGGGTGGAGCTTAAATTACCAGGCATAGTGCGACTCTGAATTGATAACATCATTTAAACCTCAGCCCAATGGTTTCTACGATGAAGACCCAACATTGGAAAAAGGTTATCATGATAGCACATGCCATCAATGGCAAACCATACCAAAATTTGTTTGTCCGGCAAGAATTGAGGTTGTCACAATCTTGTGACATTGTGATGCCCATCTTATGTCAATAGTCACATTTATTTTTTCTTGCCATTAAAGATCAAGTAAAACATCCATTCTATCATTTCGATATGAACGAAACAAATGTCGAAGAATCCCGAAAAGTTTGACATATCCTTTTTCCGATCAGTTTAAATTGATCAATGATGCCAATCCGGTGGTTCTGGCGTTGAAGTAGGCGTCCCTGCATGGCAGCATGCGGTTGGCAGCCTTTGAACAGTTTATGTACTAGAAAATCCGGTCAAAAACTGACAAAATTTCCCATTGGTTGGAGCCATAAGAAAATTCCCTGGTAGAAATACCGTTTACTGTGAAACATTCATTATATTTCGAACATGTATCACAATTAATGAAATTATTATACATAATTCAACCTAACATAAACAAGATATACTGAATGTTTCATAATGAAGGCCACAGGCCACAGATATATGAGATGGATACATGAAAAGGTGTTATATTTTACAACGCAATTGGATAGTTGTATATTAGTGTTATACGATTAATAAACATATACATAAGCCATTAAAAAAGCCCATGAAAAGAGAATAAGTCAAAGAATAATTCAGATTTTCAAAGTATTTTAGTGAGAGTATATGAATCTGAAAGGAACTCTCACAATACAAGGAGACTGTGATCAAAATATTCCATTGAATGACATGTTTTCAATGAAATGTAGATACTTAGAATAAAATGTTTTGTTTGAAACGTTCTTGGGTATCTGAAAAGACAAAACACTTTGAACTATGTATCAGAATAAATGTTTCATGATTCAGAAGTGTAAAATTACTGGGGTTTTGTGAAAATTGTTTGTATAACTTAATAAATCACAAAAAACAAACTCTTCTATGAAAAATCAACCCAAAGAACTGAAATGATTTTCAGTATAGTACATCCAGTACTGAAATATCAATTTGAAAAGCTTTCGTAAGATTTAATTCAAAATAGTTTTATGAAATTGAAAGAGATCTACAATTGCAATTTCCATAAATAAAATCAACATTAAGGTTCATATATACAGTTCAAACAACCTAAATATGATCTTCTACAAGGATATGTGGTATCGATCAACTATATCCAATTTTGTTCATCGATCCATGGCATCGATCAACTGTATCCAATATTGTTCATCGATACATGGTATTTATCAACTATATCCAGTATTGTTTATTGTTACAGGGTATACTTACTATTGTTCATAAATACATGGTATCACACACAGTGACTAATGAGGTATGAGTCATGAGGTATTGGCTAATGACACCTAGGATTATCAATTATTGGTATCATATAGAACTAAAGGTATTCCAGATCAGTACCATCACTTTTAATAAGAAAATTCCATAAGTTTCCAAGAGAATGAAATAATTATCCTGAAAGTAAACAAAAGTTTAGATGAATATTCAAAACCAAGCATTGCAAGACATAGAAAATCTGAGCATCGATTTAATATGAATAAGCTGGGATATTTTACTCTAAGACAGGTGATATTTTAATTCACAAATAGGTGAAGTATAATTCACTCTCTACTTACGAGTGATACTTTTTATTCTAGTTTGAAAAGTGGAGAGATTCACTCTACTAAAGTGATCTTGTCACTCTTGGAGAGTGAAAGTGCTAATGCATTTTACATTGAGAGTGGAAATTTCACTCTTAGAAATTTAGGGGATATACTGTAGTAATAACTACAACTCTTCACTTAGAATATAGATGCAATTACGAGAAATTACCTCTCGAGTCTTGAAATGAATAAAAAGTTATTTGCACTTATGAATCATGCCAATATTGTTGTTCAATCCCTACTCATTTTTAAAGTTAATCCATCAAAAATGTCGTCTTTTCTGATAAAAAGTGCAAGGAACATTTTATTCAATCCAAGATTGAAAAGCTCATGTGTCTTCATTCAATTTATACCTGGAGTGAATACTTGTAATTATCAGCAGAGAAGATTTTGCTCTATTATTATTAATTAGTTCAGATTATCAAATACTGATGAGTAACTCATTAGTTTGTCCCAATCAATGCTAGTTGGATCCAACTTATCAGTTATTGACTAGCCCCTTGCTAGTTTTTCCTAATTAGTTCTTCCTTCTTAGTGCCTCATCGGTCATAGGGAAGAACTTGTAACATTTCTACCAGGATTGGTCTTGGAGGGTGTGAGTTTCAGTTTCGATCATTTCTACCCCTTCCAACGTTATCTTCTCTCCTGATACTTCTTGTTTGTTGATCGCCCATATTGGTGCAATATTTAGACCATTGTCAATCACTGTTACTCCTATGCAGATTGCTCAGCCTTGACTGTCAGCTTTGTACCCAGCCATATTTTATCGTCAGCACTGGTGGAACCTGACGATTTTTATACAGAACGTTTCATTTTTACTAGGATTCTTTGAGGTCGTTGTAATCACAATTTTTTCCACGCCAGTATATTTGTGTTTATCAAATTTCACTCGATCCAACCAATATGAGCATTCGATACCCATAGTACGAGGAAAATTCGAAAAACAACGCCCTCAAAAAATATAAGATTCGAAAATATGCAATTATTCATCTCATCCGTTCCAAGATTCAATTATTTATTCATTTCAAATATCGAACACAGAGGAAAACTTTCTATATTTGTATAATTCCTCCTGAAGATTTCCTCTCCACATAATATTCCATGAAATTCTTATTTTTTCATGAATTATGCTTCATACTTTCCTGTAATAAGTTCTTGTTGAAGAAGGAGAGGAATCTTGTTGGATCTCATCGTAGAATGCCGGTGGATATTTCATGAATACAGCTCCTATACACATTCATGAACAAGAAAGCCGAGTGAAATTGGAATTGAAGTACATCTGTAGAGTTGGACACACTCGTTTACAGATATACGTTGGTCGAACGAACAATTCAGAATGAAAACCAAGAGACGGAAATCCTTCAAAGTTGAAGGTAGCAGGTACTCTTAGTCCATCGATCTACCCCGTGGATATATCGTGGAAAATGTTTGAGAAAAAGAAATCTGAGTTTTCGGTGTATAATTTTCAAGTTACGCGCACACTGAACCCATATAAGGCCCTACAAACCTCCTTGATTAGCTCCCTTTGAGATATGAAAAATTTCAGTCAATCAATCTAGAATTACCCTAAAGTTATTGGATCTCTCTACCTAAAATATTCAAAGTTGGCCTTCTGGACAAGGCCTGGTTAATGGTCAGTTCCTCGAGGTTTTGACATTTTTAAATCTTTGAAAAACTCCAAATATCTTATAAACGAGGCGATTTATATCTTTCATTCGACATTTGAAATGTCCATATGTAATTAAAATAATTACAACACCGGATATTGATAGACTTCCATATTCTATAACAGGAAAAACTGAGGTGGTAGTAGGCAAATGAACACGAATCTACTATGTGGAATAACATAATTCATAGAATATTACAAATTAATTGTTCATTACAATCTTGAATATCGAATTCACAATTTGTTTTCAAAATAAGTGAATTGATAAGGATCATCTATGAAATACGTTCGGTTTCCAATATGTCTTTCTTTGTCAAACCTCGCTGACGTCACGTTGATGCGGCAAAGATATGAACAAAGAAAAGCGAACGTATTTACAGATAACCCCTAACTTATTGTATATACAGTTTTTTTTTCACGTAGAAGCACCTTTCTAGTGGAAATCATTTTTGGCTCTCCTTCACTCCTTACTTGGCGCTATCGAGGAAGACTAGGTGTATTCCTGGCCCTGATATAGGCCAATGAACTGCCTAATATGATTTTTACCAAGGTTACCATACAATGATATTGCAAATCGGTCTCTTCTTAGCGACACTTTCGTTCAGGAATATATATATTACTGGATAGGTTGAATGAAAATATGTTATTGTGGGCTTCAACAGAATATTCAACAATTTTTTGTTTTCTTTTAATAACAATATGTTATTCTCTGATTATTTTGGTCCTTATTGCGCTTACATTTGAAAATTCTTTTACTGAGAATATGTTATTATCTGATTGTTTCAGCCTTAATTAAGTTTACATTTTTCAATTATCATTCTAATGCAGATAATTTTTTTCAAAAACGAATGGAAAGCCAAACAGACTGGAGTCTCTCTTATATTTATTGAGTGGCAGTCTAGCTGTAAACGGTTCATAAATGAGGGTCCGGATGCAAAAACTCGCCGAGCGTATATTTTCAGTTCACTTTTCATCATGATCTGGTATTCCACCAAATGGCTACTGGATTCATATCGATTGTGAATCATACGAAAATTATACTAACAGAATAATGGAAATTTTGGTATGATCTGATTCGCTAGGGAGATACGGCTTTTGGAAAATTCGGCGAGTTTTTGCATCCGGACCCTCAAATATGGATGCAGATGTAAAAAAATGCGCTGTCAACGGAAAAAACAATACAGTAATGATTACTTTGCCACAGCACTTGTTCTTTTCGGCACGGTAAACGTCACTGTGCTGACAGAAATTACTGTGTAACGTACTGGGAAAAACGAGTGCTGTAGCAGAATAACCATTGCTGTCCTATTTTCTCCATGTACAAAAATTTGATACAATAATAGGATTTGGATGGATCTAGAAATTAGTTCCGAGATTTTAAAAGACAAAACGGAATTGAATTCTTCAAAATAAGGGGAAATAAAGGAATTTTTCTTTGTGAAATTATAAAAATCGATACCAATTTGGGATATACTTCTGTAGATTTAAAATTTGCATCTTCATCTTTTTATCTCCGTTGCGATAATAATTTTCCAATTTTATTTCTCTTGATATGTTTATTAGCTGAATTTAACTAAAGGCTGTGAGAATATACGCTGGTGAATCTTGACCGATTTTATTCACATCCAATAGATCGTGGGGGAGCTTTTGTTCTTCGTCATTCGAGCATTCATGATACCCGGCAGTCACGAACAGAACTTCCCTCCCTCTTCCTTTTCGCTTTTGATGGAGTGACGGGAAAGGACAGGGTATTTTCAAAACGCCCCTGATTCATAACAACGATGCTCGTAGTAACTTTAACCCACCGAATGAGAGGTATAGTAATTTCATGAACACACAACGTTTTAAATTCTCTTGAAAATTGACGAAAGCTCAGAATCTTGGGAATTTCATTGAAATTATATAATATCAGAGTATCGATTACTTTTTTCTATTCTTCCCAAACTTCTGCTTTTTGTATTCTTTTCCCCTCTGAATCAATATTTATAAATCGATCTTGCCTTCCATTTTATTTGCCATTTTTTACATAAATTTAGCGCACACCGAAACTTATTACATATTTCAATACCCAAGTACCACATCACGTACCGGTGAACACCCACATAGATTAGATCCAAGGAATCTTTGTCAGACCTTCATGAGAGGTGTATCGAATATTCATTCCTGGTGAATACTCGAAGGAACTTTATAAGATATTCAACAACTTGCCAGTGCATCTAATACGCAACTAATTTGGATGTTCGATAGAACTTCTTCGTCCTTGCAGGGGCACTTCTATTTGTTGACGATAACTTACAATTGGACAAATGAATCCTTTCAAACGTCAAGAAGATTTCTAGATGAAAATTCATGAAAATTGAATAACCATAGTTTGAATATCATTTCATAAACCGAAGGAAAGTGGAACCTGAGAGCGAAAGAGGAAATGGAGGAAGGCAGATTTGAAACAACGAGTGCTTCGATAAAACAAACAGTAGCCTCTTGGAAAGACAAAGAGGTAACCTTGATTGATTTCCCCTATCTCTCCTTCATTCCTGAGAAATTCATCGATTCCCTTCAACAAATGGCAGCAGTGCATCGTTGTTGTTCAAGAACACAGCACAACGTGAAGGATGCACTTAAAGCTTGGAACAAGACGACTGGAGATTTGAGCTATGTTGGACGATGTAGATATCTTTACACACGTACATTCCCCTATTCATTGGATCGTTTAATTCAAAACGAAGTGGATCGATTATTCTCCGAGACAAACGAAGAATATTTTTCTTGGCGATGTGTTTCAATCTTCAGATATTTTCATATATTAATGAGAAATTCTCGATGTTTTCACTTAGAGTCCTCAGAGAAGATAATTTTATCATTCAGTTTTCATTCCTCTGAGTTGATTTTTCCGCGATGCATGCACACAACTCATAATGATGTATAAATTTCGCATGAATCATCTTCTCCCTATATGTAATTCATGTAGATATATTTCCGTACCTGGGTTTGAAGTAGCTAATATCACATGTGCAGGGGTAATAAATTTTTCAGATCAAGGGTAACTGGGTGTTTGCTAAGAAATAATTCATCACTCATTTTCTGGAAAATTCCCATAGATTCTTATCAGAATATTATGGTAGATATTTTTCAGAGTAGAAGATTTCAAAAATTAATCTTCTGTGTATGCTTATAATGTAGGATAGATGGAATGATGTATTATACAAATATGAATTCACAGCCCATAATTCTCCCTGCTTCATGGATCTATGATTAATCATTAATCATATAATCATTTAGACAAGATTTTTTTTCCATCGTAAACGGCTTTCCAGTTGAACTGCACGAATAATGGGAAAAAGAATACATTGTAGAGAAGAAAGAAATGTACGAAAAGAAGAGAAGAG
Organism: Gonatopus flavifemur; assembly: GCA_018340375.1. Taxonomy (NCBI): domain Eukaryota; kingdom Metazoa; phylum Arthropoda; class Insecta; order Hymenoptera; family Dryinidae; genus Gonatopus; species Gonatopus flavifemur. The sequence goes on from JAFFJZ010000007.1 coordinate 22,231,827, forward strand.
GAGAGAAAACGAAGAAAGAACATCATGTCAAAATGATACTTCGAACACATGCTACGCGTTCTCCTGTATAACTCGGTAACGTCTTATGAAACCTGGCTCTTGGCCATGGCTCATAAATCCAGTACCGCACCTCAACAGTTGTGATTTTGACTGTTACCATTGGAAGAGAGAAACTTGATATTCGATACCTTGCATGGAATGGAAGTCATTTGGATTCCAATAAAAATTATTTTCTCATTCTCTAACAGTATTCATCTATATACAGGGTGTTTCATAATTCACTGGAAATACTTCAGAGGCGTTATTCTGCAGCCGAAATGTAATAATTTCCTGTTTGGAAAACATTTTTTGGAGGCTTCGTTTTTGAGCTATGAGTATTTTCAGATTTGTTTTCGAATCCAAATAACTCGAAAGCATTATGTTCTGCATTCTTGAGCTCAACGCCATTCTCCAAGTTGAAAAACGCCGGATCTCTGAGAAAAAACTTCAACTATCTTATCATTCTTTGTTTCGGAGCTATAGTAGTTCAAAGTTGCTGAATTTTGATTAGCTGGAAGCCAGAAAATTTCAAATCTAGTGTTGCCGCGATATTATCGTCGAAATTCAGAAATAATCGATTATCTTAATTTTGACAGGTTTTCATGGAACTTTCAACGCGTAGATCTTCGACTGTGAACGAAATGAAACGGGATAATGGATCATCTTGGTCTTTTAAACAAAATAAATCAAAATATTCTCACACTATCGTAACGATAAATGGAAGCATATCCTGGTTTATTTTGGGTACAAGTCTGGGATCATTCATTATTCCGTTTCATCATGAGCATAATCGAAGATTCGTGGATTATATATTCCATAGGAACGTGTAAGAATTGAGATAATCGATTATTCCTCAATTATCGACGATAATATCGCGGCAACACTATTCACATCGCTGTAGCTCTGAAACAAAGAATGATAGGATAGTTGATTTTTTTCCCAGAGAACCGGCGTTTGCCAACTTAGAAAATGGTGTTAAGCTCAAGAATGTAGAATATAATGCTTTTGAATTATTCGAATTTGAAAAAAAATCTAAAAATGCTCATAGCTCAAAAACTAAGCCTTCAAAAAAATTTTTCCAAACGGAAAATCATTGCTCTTTGGATGAAGAATGATGACTCTGAAGGGTTTTCAGCGAATTATGAAACACCCGGTATATATATATATATATAAATATCATGATAATCTTGCAATGGCAATGTGAATAAGTTTAGACGAAATACTGTGATAAAATGAACGACAAGACGCAGTGCTTCATCATAGAAAAATCAGAATAATATACTGAGATCTATGAAAGCCAAGTCACAACTTCTCAAATACATTGAATTTATTGTAGCATTCTCAATGAAATTTTATACGAATATCAGAGTAACGCTGCTGTATTAGAACTGAAATTTTCATCGTATGTATTTTGAATAATGAGACGTTTCAGATGAAATTTGTATCAAAGTACAATTAACAATCGAATTTCAATGAATCATTTTTCTTATCGTGAGTTTTTCATTTCAAATGCAATCATCACATCACTCTTGAAACCAATTGAATTTCAAATCTATGAAAAGTATGACATTGTCGAGTCCCTAATTCCTCTGAAAAATCGAAGCGAAAGTTATTCAACGCTACCTTGGAATGTTGATAAAGAATATTCAATTTTGAAGAATAAAATTTGACTTTGACGAGTATGAAATTGGAGAAGAAAATTGACGAACTCGATCAATTTCGATTATCCAAAACCGAAATATGATTCCAACAGATTTTTTATGAACGATGCCGGTGATAGCTTATGGTGGTAACTGACCATCGGAAAACAGAAATGGATTCAACCTGATCCAATTCACAATCCAATTGAGTATAGACAGCTCATGTGAACTTCCCGCAAGAGGTATGAGTAAAGTTTCCTGTAACCATAATATAACACGATTCCTATCAAAAGCGCAGAGAATTCGAAGCACGTTTGTAATCGAATTCGGAAGAACTTTTAACGAGACAATAATGCCATCTGTCAAAACCATATATTGGAATGATTGAATGTTCGATGTGAACCAGGATTCCCTTTTAGATGCTTAACTTGCATGTATGAGAGTAGTCAAATAATTTTGTGATAACTGTTCCCTCTAAGAGATTTGATTTAGACTCAATACATTATTAGATTGTTCTGAACGAAACATTTTTGTACGATCGAAGAATTAGATGATTCAATTCAAGTCAAATGAGAAATATATTTTATATAATGTTAAGGATATAGATTGACGATGGAATTTACCTTCAGAAGTGCGTGGGATTATTCTCAGAATTAATTCTACGGTTCAGTTACATCAATTAAATTCATTGTGGAAAACAATCAACACCCTAGCGTGTATGAACTCTGGCCCACTCTGGGCCAATCTTGAGCTCATATTGACAGGATGGGGCCCATGCTACATGCTAGGGCAGTTATCAAATCTGAATAACAATGAATTAGTTATGTAATTGTTTCAAACAAGTCAAATTCGATAGCAATAACTATCTTCTGAGAAATAATGAAGAACTCTAAAAATCTCTAGAGAAATCTACCCTAACATGCACGTACGATGAGGCCCTACGTCGGGCCAGAATGGACCCCAAACTGCCGATACGGGCCCCAGACTGGCCGCAAGCGGAGTCAAAATGTATATACGCTAAAATGAGCAAAAACTTTACTTACATTTATTTGGAATAATTAACAAATACGCGGATGAAAAGATTCATATAACAAATTACTCATTCATTTCTTACATTCATGGATTGAAATTTTTCGTTACTTTCAAAATCAATGAGGACAATACGAATCAACATTCAATCAACATACCCAGTATTTTTTTATATGATTTTATATATTTTCGAGAAAATAGCTATCGGAGAGAAGAGTATTCATTCACTGATCAAGTCATCCTACAAATCACGGAGGTAAAATGGATTGTTTGCGTGATGTGTAAAAACAAAAGTCATGCTATCGAACAGCAATGACAACATCTGGTGTTCTCCTAGTAAATTACAAAGCGTAGAATTTATATCCCCTCTGTAACTAAAACTCTATGAACTGCAATGGTCGGGATTTCTACTACTTTCTGCGCTACTCACTTCTATTTTTACTATGCCAGGACACACCTGTCGTCTAATTGTTCGGGAGATCAATTTTAATCCGTGGATTTTGCTTTCTACACTTCTATCGTCTGTTCATTGTCACCAGGATACGAATGGTACTGACCAACTGTACGTAGGAACATTATTGCACTGTATGAAGGATGATATGTCTATTAGAATATTTTATTTGAATACAAAAAATATGTACCACTAAATATTTTCATGTGTTTCAGAATTTTTCCAAAGAATTCTTTGGAAACGTTGGTCAGATTATGCTCTTTGTGTGCCCAGAAATATGTTTGGTGAAAGAAAATGAAAGCACCATTTCAAAATCGTTATATAATTTTCCCTCGCCATCGATCAAATATCTGTTGCCTGGTGTATTTTTGTTCTTGGATTCGAATTCGCAATGGGATCCAATTGACACAGTAAATATGGCTCTGTCTATTCATAATAAACTGTTACACAATGAAATACATAACAGTATTGTTCACTTATACTAGTTATCTGAAGTATAGAGACATCGGTGCGGCTGTCACAGCTGAACGGATCGTTCTAGGAACAACACTCATTGCTATGACAGCACTCTGTATCGTTTCAGAACGATGAAAGTTTCGCCACTGCAGTTATCTGTCTCAACCATACTTCAGATAGTTTTCGACGAATGTATGAGAGTAGAATGAAAATACTTACTTTCCGCTCTAGAGACGAAAATGCTTGCGTTCGTTTCCCTGCAGTGGAAAATATCTAGTTCAGACACATATTTTCAATCGGCTTTGGAATATTCACAAACATTCATTTTCAGAATCATCTTTTCAGACCTCATCAGATCGGAACGGATCTGTTTTTTGACTCATAAGATCCCTAGTAGAAACGCTCCAGTAATTGACAAGTTTTGTAACGCTCAACTAGCCAAAATCTAGAAGCTTGTAAGTACTTCGTGAGTTTCTGATGAGGTACTTGCAAGTGTCTGATTTCTGGCTAGTTGAGCGTTACAAAACTCGTCAACCACTCAACATTCCTACTTAGGCTTGAACTGAATCTATTCAGGTCTCAATAGATCTTAAAGATTGCATTTAATCTCAATTGTTCGTTTAATCATTAACAAATGCTTCCTTGTTAGAGAGGAGCTTTGTGATCGTTTCGGGAGTCAAAAGATTTTTTTTCTCCAAAACGAAAATCTCTTATACCAAAATGTTTCTTAGAGCTCGGGGAACAATGTTGGTTCCGTGTCTGTCTGTCTGTTAAATATCCGTCCGTATATGTCAACAAATTTGCGAACCCAAATATCTCCCGTTCTACTCATTCGATCGTAATGAAATTTTTATCACAGTTGTGAACCGAGGTGATAGTGGTCCCATATAAATTTCATCCCAATCGGTTGAGAGATGTGACAAAAAAGATTTTAGCAATCCGCATTGTTTGCCGATATTTTTTTCAACACAAACGAGGAAGCCTTGTGCCAATTGGCAGAGTTTGCTTTTCATTTGCTCCTATGTATATGAGTTCAAATTTGGACATGCACATTAACGAGTAAAAGCAAAAATCGCAGTATCTTTATAGATCTGACCAAAAATTAGATCTGGTCAGATCTGATTTACCATTTGTTGAAAACTTAAAATATATGTGAACAATATGGATTTTCCTTACACGCGTAGAAGAATAGTACATAACAATACTTTACCAAAGGAAGAAAATGGGCAAGTTCCATCGAGTGTGAAGTTTGTCCTCCCCGAGCTGAAGGCAAGTAACAATGCGAAAGAGAAACAATCAATGATGTCATAGAGTCATAGAGACTTTTTATAGATTTTCATAAAATATCGAAAGGAAGTTTGCGAAATGTTTGCGGATGCGCGATTTGCTTTACGTTTCCGAACGAAAAATCGAAGAAAACCTCTAAGGAAGTCTTATTTTTTTCGCAGTGCTCAACAATCAAGGTGACATTAAATTTCATATTCACTTGTGAGTTTATTTCTCCGTTCATGAGAATATTTACTATTATGTATAAAGAATGAGTGAAATCAATAAAAACCAATCTTCGTATCATCTTTTCATCAAAGATGATGCAGTGACTAATTTGCATCAATATTTGCATCAATAAATTTGGATAAATCATTAGTCGGGCGTTTACCTTTAATAAAGCTTGAAGGTATACGATATTGTAATGGAGGAAGAATCAGTCTACAATGAATTCAAACGAGCACGCCAAATGCTATTAACAAAATATAAACAGAGGTATTTTTGAATGAGGTTGAAGATAATTGTTTATAGAGATTTTCTCCTCGTTAACCCAAGCAATTAGATTAAGATCCGCGTCTTAGCCAAACACAACCACAAGATTACCGCGAGAGAGTTGCCTTTACTTGAGAAATTACTAACAGTGGTGGTTTCCCCTCATCTTCCGCATCACATGACTCCAGAGAGTTGTTACTTTAAGGAGTCATGTCATCAGTGGTATCGCGAGGTACATGGATTTCGACTGAAATTGGCGAATAAAGCAGTCTTACACTAATGATTGAATGTTTCAATTCAGAGGAAACCCAGAACTCATCAATAATTTGGTATTCATCAATTCTGCTAGGTGTCAATGATTTAAAATCTCACTGCAGTTCCATATAAGGCGTCTTTGGAATACTCGCTATCATATTCTATTCTAAAAATTATCTTACGACTTCTGAAATTGATCATTCTTTCAATGTACGCATCATCAAAATAACGCTATCGTTTCACGCAACTTTTTTGTGCTTTACTCCCTTGATAAAATCTTTAAATTACCTGTTTAATCAGGTTGAACAGTTTAAATTTGTGACACTCAAAAGTCCCAATAATTAACAAATATATTGAACATTATGTATCAACGTTAGACGTTTTGGTAGAGAACGAGAAGCAAATGAGATGATTTACAATGTATGGATTCGAAATTAACTGATTGAATGGAAAATTTAACAATGTTCATGGAAAGTATTTTTTCTGGTACATGCACGGAAAAAAATATCTCACTGTGGTACCTAGGAATTCGCTGTGGTAGCTACTACATGTAATTAACATTTTGATAGCGAAAAAAATAGCTACAAGAGCTAGATTTTAGCTTCTATAGTAATAAGTTTCGTTGCCACGGCTAAGAAATAGCTACCACAGCTAATTTCTAGCAATCCAAATGTCAACCACATCATTTCCCTCCGTGTGGATTTATTCAGTGTGGGAACACTAGAGGAGAGATAAAGCACAACTCCTAGGGATCATCATAATGTTTAACAAACAGAAATGGACCCTATGGCCAATCAAAATGAATGGAGTATTGAAGAATTAGGAAACGTTCAATAGCGTGTTCAACGTTGACTCTTCCACTTCTTTGTAAAATCATTTTGAACGATGATTCAAGCAATGGAAACCTCCGTTGACATTCATCAGTATTAGTTTTCACTAATTATCTCACGGAATGTGAAATGTAACGATCCATCATTGTTCGATTTATTACAATGATAAATTCCATATTTCCGACAATCACGAATTTATACAATATACCATCCTCCACAATCTATTGAGTGAAATATTCGCTAGCTCATTAGCGATCACATGGAAACTGATTGTGAATGTATTATTCGGATTAAAAAGAAATATCGAAAAGTGGGTCAATGATTACTGAACTCCCACACTAAATTTACATCCATGCCGAAGATCTTTGCACAAAAATACTATCCTTTATATACAATAACGATATTCGCTACGGCACTGTGATCTCATAGTTCTTCGTAAATGACGTTCTTTATCTTCCTCATGAAGATATATCAGGTTACATTCCAGCACAATGAAAATGTGATGAAAATTCAAATCCTTGAAAGAAACTTTTTCTTGTGAAATTCATTCGGTTAGCAAGAAGGTGAACTATGAAAATCTCCACGCTGTGAACTAGAAAGCAAAGTAAGTCTTCGCAATATTAATAAAAACAAAAACAAGAGAAAAATAACACAAATAGTTAATTTGGATTCTGGGTATACAGGTCATATCTCCACCAGATCGTTGTATATTAATTGACCTGACACAGATATATCATAGATGAATATGTCAATCATTCGCATACACCGATGTTCATTAATGTGAAATATCGTGTATACAAAACAATTGAGAAGCATATAGATTTATGCATCCAGTTTCACGATACAGTGCATGCATCGCATAATGGCAATCATGAAATTCGCATACTGGCATTTTCAAATCTTGAAAATCAAAATTCACTGAATAAGAGAAAATTCCGATTCCTCTCAAAAGCCTACAACCATTACCCTCGTTTTTTTCTATTGACGTCTGTCCTCTTTTTGTGACAGTGCAATGCAGATATCAAACTGCCTTACTAAAGCTTTGTGTAGAACACATATATGCATTGTGAATTCCTCTTATTACGACCTGGAAAGAGAGGAGAGTGCCACGATGTACGAGAAAAATAGAAATTTTCCATTCTAAAACCTTGGTATATAATTATCAGATTTTTATGTCCGCGGTAGAATCTGTACAGCGTGACCGGTTCTGGGATTCCGTACCTAGACTCTGTCTGACATTCAATCGAACTTCTTCGATTGTTTCACCAAGGTACGTACAAAGTGACCTTGGGAGAGTGCATTGATGCACTTCATAGAAATGGTGCGTGGAAAATTATTATGAAATCACAGTGACGAGAGGAAAATGAATACACGAAGAAAAAGGAATAGTGATAATCACTAAGCGAATAGTGAAATATAGGCAGACCATACTGCGCAATCAAAATAACTAAACGGGTCAAACGAAATGACGATACGCTTAGTTGAACCAACGATGCGTTCAGTTAGAATAACGATGCGATTGGAAGTGGTGACCAAATGTTCGGTCCATCCATATTTTACTATACCAGTTTTCTCCGTGTAAATTTTCGTAAACTACAGTGCTATCGGTGGAGTTTATTCCTTCCAATCATTTGCAAATTCACAAATTCCTACTAATTTTTAAGATCATTTATTCTTGAAGTAAACTACAAAAACATCGGTAAATTCACCGTGAAACTCTTTCGCAATTCAGACAGCAATTGACCCGAAGCGAAACTCGGGAAAATTATCAGGATTTTAATACATCAGCTAAAATATGTGGCGAATATATCAATTTTCCGGTAACTCTTCTGAAAAATATCATTCCAGATAGCAATTCAACTTTGGTACAATTTTGTCATGCAAGCTTGTGACAAGGTTGACATAAACTTCCTAGTTAATAAACACCAAGGGTACAAGCTTACAACACCCTTGAAGCAGAGTTGTAACAACCTCACACTGAGAAGGTTGTCAATAGTCTGACAAGCTTGTGACAAGCTTATATGTTATCTGGGATAAATCCATCGAGTTGAAAGAAAAACTAGAAATTCGCCGGAATTCGGTTTTGGTTACGGTTTTCGGCAATTTCCGCTAAATTTTGATCGGAATGTATCGGGAAGCGACTATTTCAATCAGTAAATTCATTGTATTTGTTGGTAAAATTGGCAAATTTCCTCAGTTTTTCTCCGAATTTGGAATGACCGATTTCCTTTACAGTGTGAATGAAATATAATACTCATTCCCATCCTACGATCAATCCCCGAAAATGGAGATTCGTGAAATTCTATATCAGATAAACACCTTTGATGGAATGATTTCAACTTCACTAAACAATATCACTTCAGTTTTCTCGATCCATACACTTCAAACTTGACTCTCTTGTCTTTCAAATACATCTCTTTAACTCACGTTGTCACGAAACGTGGAAGTGTGGATTCGAGTTGAGTAGAGAAGCGAACGAATTGAGGGTAGCTTGCGTAAGCGGCAGGGTACTATTTGTATTTGATGTTGGAGTGAGACTGAACGTGGATAGAGACGAAAGGCATAAAGAGAATCAAGAGTACCAAAGGGTCCAAAGTACCACAAGATCTCATCCAAGTATGTACAAGTTGTAAGTACCTGAAGATATATAGTTTCTTGTACACATATTTCATATGAAATGCTTCTTCCTATCTTTAACCCGCACATCTTTGTACTATTCTTCAACCACACAAATATGCCACGTGAAAACCCTAATGCTTGGCTGGAATTATTTACACGGTGAGAGACTATTTTTGTCACTTCAGCCTAGACGATCCACTTGAAATATGAGCATGAATGAGAATGATACTTCTCTTATGATAATCCTTTTGTGAATACCACACTCTGAGTAAGATATACACGCAAATAAAAATACAAAACATGTGCTTGGAAGATGAATTGTTGATTGTTCTGTCCTCAGTCAGCGAAAGGAAGTAAGTTACCATGTAATGGGGATTCTTATCATTAGGTAATTAGGTAACAAAAGGAGAACAAAATTGAGAGATCGTTTACGTCGATTCCTCGTCATTCAAGAGAGATATTTTTTCATACAGTCAAGTATAAAATCCTTCCGATTTTTCTTAGCGTGTTATTTTATGAATAAATTCTGTCTCTGTCTGGGAACTGGCATGAGATATGATCAAGCAAAGGTGTTGCATGCACAACAAGAGCAGGAGAAGATGAGAGAAAGAGATGGAAATGGACAGAAAGGAGGAGAGTAAACACTGGGAATGCGTTTCCTTGGTAGTAATTCTATTCGTAGGTTGAGTACGTGGTGATAACGTCGTGGTAAGCTGCAACGCCTCTGTTTGTTTACTGCGATCATTGCCCCGAGCAGGGTCCTGCTACAGTACAAGAAGGAGGCGTATACCTCGTATCGCAGTTATAGCAGCAGCTGCAGTTGTACCTTTGGTGGTCCGATTTCAACTCTGGATCTGTATAATAATCTAAGTCTGCAGTCGTGGCGACCTTTATGCATAGCGAACGTGAGGTCAGAGAACAAGATAGAATCACCTTTATAATATCATATTTGTGCTCGAATATTACAGAAGCAGAAAATTCATAGATAAATGCGTTCCTTCTATCCGCAGTGAACGGAATCCCGAGGAAGATAAAGTTATACATTAATCTTCCAAGCACAGCGAAACCAGATATTTCATTTCCATGTATTTGAAATTTTGACCTCTCTCAAAAAAAGTCATACATATTGTGTGTTATTGGATTGCATTTATATAACATCGCGAGAAAATCCTCGTCTCATTGTTTCTCAACTGCATAAAGATGAATAACTCTTCCGCTCTCTATTATTGTCACTGAATGATAATGTATAATCTAAGTTCGCACTTTCTTAACAGCAAAATGTGCTTCTCAGACGGTTGTTAAGAGAAAATCGCTGTGGAAGGAAAATCTAATTTTGCTGGAGCAGCAAATTTTTAGCTATAACAACGATAAATGTTTGTTCCTTCCCACTCAGAGGAATTCGAATCATGTCAATGTTCAGGGTCGGTGGAGCAGTTTTTACTGGTGTGCCGAGTGTCTGGGGGGGGGGGGGGATAGGTTTCGGAAGTTTAAAAAAATGGACCTAGTCACAAAAAATCGTTGCAAAGAATTGTACGTGCCGAATTCGGCAGACCACAAAAATTGATGTGCTGAGTATTCGACCGTACTCTCAGAAAAAAAAATGTTGCTGAAACAGCAAACCTTGAAAATTTGCTTTGCCGGATTAGCGAAAAGTTTGCTACTACAGCAAAAATGTTCCTCTTTCAACAAGCGCTTGCCATCCAGCAATCCGGAATTGTAGATATACAGACGGCTGGAATATTTTGCTGAATCAGCAAATATCTTGCTGAAATAGCAAAATTTTTGCCCTAACAGCAACCGTTTTGCTAATTTAGCAGAGCAGATTTTTCGGAATCGCTGTTTCAGCAAGAATTTTTCTCTGCGTGTAGGGTCGACCTTCCGCAGGCCCCGCCAATGTTGACAACAAACGGATCATTGTCCCAGTATTGTTTCCCTAGCATGCACGGATTTCATACAGAATACATACACCGAGAGAAAAAGCATACTGCAGAAGTATCGACGCACTAAAGTTTCTAATGCATTTGTCATAACGTGCTTCCAAGTCCAGTGATGCCAGCATTTGGTCGACCGACTCGATTTACCCTCTCCATCACACCTATCTGTATAGAAATCTCACCCACACAATCAACCTCCGACAAAAGAAATTAGATTGTATGGAGCGTGATGGAGGGGGTAAAACTCGTCGACCGGCCGAATGCTGGCATCACTGCTCCCAACGCTCGGTACCCATGCTTAGAAAGCATGTGACACATACCCAGAAAGCATGGTCTCGTGCGTTAACCGCATGAGTGCCGAGCGTTAAAAGTACGTTGTAACAAATGCGATAGAAGCATTGAAGTGTGTCATGCTTCTAAAGCATGCTTTTTCTCTCGGTGTAGGAATGAAGTACTACCCTGTACTATTAACCAGTCCTGAGAGCTTGATGTTGGCTAGGTACTGATTTGATACGGCCATTGCGCTAATTACAAATAATAAAAAGCCTAATCAGCGACTCCTAAATATGAGATTCAAAGAAGGTAATTGGAATATTAAATATCCAAGGTGTTTCAGAAAACATACTCGACCTCTCAAGAACGAATTATTGACGCCAAACCAAGAAACATTCCCTCCCGGTGAAAAGCTGTGAAATCCTCAGTTTCAAAGCCGACTCAAATCCATCAAGTATATGCTTATCGATCATTAGAGTAGCTGATGTGCTCGTTATCTCAATAGTCAACTCATTTGTGACTTACATGCTGAGCATTTCCTGATGTCTTGTCGAAGGGAAAAATTCCTACACTGAAAAAAAGGTATGGCTCTCACAGCTCTACTATTTATGTGTTCTTCCTGTCGGGAGGTATAAGGATGCCAGTATAGCTCCCACAGCCGAACGCGTCGCTATCATAGCAATCTGTTGGCTGTGGGAACTATACTGGCATCTTTATACCTCCTGACAGCAAGAACACACAAATAGTAGAGCTGTGAGAGCCATACCTTTTTTTCAGTGTAGAGTTTGTCTTGAGAATCCGCCTTTGGAAAGTTGGAACAGTTCACTGTGACACTGTGCACGGACAGTTATAATGATGGAGATATAATTTTCACAAATTTGATTTAGAATAAAAAAACAATGAATTAGTTCTTCAAACAGATTACATAAGTATGATTGGTAGCAGAATTTGAAAGTATATTTGAGTTTTAAGATCAAGATAAATAGTAGATTTGAAGATTAATGTAGAAATAAGAAAATTGATTCCATATAAGTACGATTTATCAATCATGATGCTCAGCGGAGCATACTTAGTGAATTGATTAACTTTTTATGATTAATTGTTCGTTTGAATAAAAAATTACGAGTTATGTCACTGGTACCGAGATGGGATAAACGGAGGCGTGCGAGCGGCAGAGCTCAGTTTATGACAATGCATGATGAAGTAAACATCTCTGATCCAATGACATAATCGATGTGTTATGAAAAGGAAGGTGTTAATTCAGAATAAACAAGATATTCATCCACAAAATATATACATATTGAGTTTGTCTCAGTTTCTTACTTTCCTATCCAACTCTGAATTGTGAGAAGTACCAGATATTACGAGAAGAAAAGGAATTGAAGGGAATAATACGTTCGAGAAGGCTGAGAGATCGTGAAGTGTGGTTGTTTCTTCTAAAATATAACCTGGCGACCGGCAATCTATCTTCGGAGGTGTTGATTATTCGCAGTATCGTTGGATCGAAGGTTTGAAATCAAAGTTTATCTCAACGGACCTGCAAGTACTGTACAAAATTATTCGTAAGTAATTTTGCATATAACGGTACCACTACAATACTCTTTAAATGTATATCACCATCGCCCATAACCCGATTATATACACCAAAAATCAAAATGAGGAATGACATTACAAAACAAGAATAACACGACCAATCGATAGGGCTGTGCCTGTACTGCACGAAAAAAAATCATTAGCTATCATTTGAATAGCTGAAAGTTAGCTACGGGAGCTAGTTTTTAGTTGTCACAGCTACTCAAACAGCAAATGTAGCTGTCGTAGTGAGAAGTCAACAGCTAAATTAATTGGTTATCCACATATGAACCAAAAAACCTGTGCAGTTACAGCTACGATTTCCTACTGTGGTAGCTAAAAGATAGCTACAGCTGCGATTATTTTAGCTACAGCGATGAATAAAGGATGCTAAACAAGTGAGTAACACAGCTATTCCTTTTCTGTCCGTGTGAAAGCCGTTACCGATTATCAGCACCGAACCAGTACCAAGGAACCATGACAAAAACCCGTTATAATTCCGGACAAATACCGATATTGCCTCAGTATAGAATGCTTGTACTCTGCTTGTATCAACCCGTACTGGTGCAGTACCGCGCCTGATGTAGAATTCTGATTGGATTCAGCAAAATTTGTTTGCTATTCTATATATAAAACTGAAAATTTTGCTAGTTCGACGAAAAGCTTGCTGCTCTAGCTAATAATTTTACTCTCTCAGCAATCATTATAGCTGTGGCAACGAATCCCAGTTATCTTTATCAGTTATCTTTAATGGTAATTGATTAATGTGTTTTATGACTCCAATCATAGCTTTTGAAAGTGAAACCAATTGATATTTGATATAAATATTCTCTGTGAATAAATCTGATTATATCGTCAGATGCCTTCCATAACTTTATAGTAAAATGATGTTTGAATTACTTTTCTCTCCAATTCACCATCAAAGCGAAGAATTCCTATCAGAGATTTTCAAAGCTCATTCTACGATGAAGCAGTCTACTTTGATTACACAGAAATGGAGTTGAACAATATTGTTTATTGAGGCTCAAACTTTGTGATGATAATTATCATTGACATAACCGTGGAGTGTCGTCTTTTCATAAACGTCATCATGTAATTGAATACTATTCGGATTTTGAGATTCATTTGAATGGTGCCACATTATCAAAAATCATATCGTTATTATGTTATGAACGTTATAACGTAGGGGGGACTTTTTTCCCCGTCCTGTTCTCTCCATGGAAACTCAAGTATTGACTGATCACTTGGAAACAGTGAAAACCTCTTCAAGAGAAAGTGAATTCCTGTGATGTGGTATTTCCTGCAATACAAGAACTGAAAATTTAAAAGCCATACGTTTGCCCTGCTTTTGAGTGTTTGGATTCACAATATTCTCATTATTCTTCTCTGTGGGTGACAGTTTTGCCATTACGTCATGAATGTTTCAGAGAACCGACATGGTCACTTTTGCGATTTTAAAATTCAATTAATTTTCATTAAATTTTTTCAATGAAAAAATTTCAAATATATTTCCAAAAAAAGTAAGCTAAAATGAATACAAATTTCCTTTTATAAAACTGCTAATGTCTTTCGCGTGAAACATATTCATCAATCACTCTTTTCAATACATTTGAATTATTTTTGGATCTCATTACAGCAATTCATCCAGAATATCCATCGTATGTATCACATGAAAGAGAAGTACTTGCGAAGTGGGTATCGATTGGCTGGCATTAGAGTCATAGTAACTTACGTTTCCGCTCGTATATTACCCACTGTGAAGAGGGGAACGTTAGCCAAATCGTGCCATTTGCATATGAGTTTTCGAATGTCTTCTATTTGAGGTTCTTGCGTACTCTCTGAGAACAGAAGGAGGGAATGCTTGGCGTTGTGGAAGATGAATGAAGGATCATAATATGGAAAATCGATCCATCGTTTAAGTGAGACGTTGTAACAACTACTTCGATCGCTGTAACATCAAATTATTTGCTATCATAGCAAATCTTGTTAATTACGACAGTGATTTTCTAGCTGTGTTTGCTCCTCCAGCAAAATTTGTTCGCGATTCTGTATATAAGACCAAAAATTTCGCTAGTTTGTCGAAAAATTTGCTGCTTTAATTGATCTTGTTGCTCTCCCAACAATCCAGTTGAGTATGGCAGCGAATTTCAGCTATGTTAGCAAAAAGATTTGGTATTCTCCATACAATATTTTGATTTGCTGTATCAGCAAATTTTTTTCTCTCTCATAACAAGGTATGCTTTGATAAACTTACCATACTTGGCGCCAAGCTTGAGTCAATGCTAGTCAACACCGGGCCTAACTTGGTTACTAACATTGACACCAAACTAGATTAATATCTGGGATAATAACAATGTTCAATGCTTGGCATCCAAGCTTGGTTCAATATTAAAATTTAATATTGGTTCTATGCTTGCAATCGATATTGTTACTATTATCGATATACAATATTAATTTGAGCTAAATGAGTAGGGTAGATTTTCCACTGGCGTCCAAGTTTGATGGAACATTCACATGTGAGTATGATTGACCAAACTTGGTGACAGGTTCGATTCAATGCTAGTCATCACCGGACGTAGCTTGATGGCCAACAATGTTACCAAGCTAATAAGCCAAGTTGTTACCAATGCTAGTTATCACCGGGTGTAGCTTGAGTACCAACAATGTTATCAAGCTAGGTCAATGTTGAGGATGATAATAACGTTCTCTGCTGAGCATTCAGCTTCCATATATATCGGAAATCCCACACGGCAAAATAGGCTTGGTCCTAGGATTGATGTTCAAGACGCTATCAAGGTTTGGTGAGCTGTGACGGACCAAGCATTGGTCAAGGCTTGGTTGACAGAAATTGAATCAAACACGACAAAATATTCTTGGTCCTAACATTGGTGTCCAAGACTCTATCAACGCTTAGTCAACTATAGCGGGCCACGCATCGGCTAAGGTTGGGCTAACCAGACTTGGCATACCAAGCTCGACGCCGATCATGGTGCAATTGTCAGCCTTGGCGTTACGGGCATGTAACGGTACGAATGTGTAATAGGACATTCGTACGGTTAAAACACCGCGCGATAGTTGAAAGAACATAAATTGATTTGAAATTAGGAAATTAATAATTGAATTATGAAAAAAGAAATACGTATCATTCGGTAATCGATTAAAAGAATTGATATATACACAATATCGATAGCTGAGAAGGAAACGAAAAGTCGTCGAACGGACGCGTTATGAAAAAATGTAAACGTAGTCGGCACATGAACGACATATGTATTGATGCACCTACACTTGTAACTAGTGTAGTGGCAATGATATATGTAATGGTGTTCAGTTGATGAAAACCATGAAAAGAGAATAGAGAATCACGTGCGAATGCGACGAACTAGACGGATTTCAATGAATCGCGTCAAAATAATGAATTGCAACATTGAATTTGAAGAGCCATTTAATTTTACAAATGAAATTGAGAATAATTTCCCTATTATAAGACCAACATTAAATTCGAATTCAAATTAGAATCAAATTAACGCGGTGAAGGAAGAGATCGATCGTACGAACGATAATCAAATGGTAAGAGAGTTCGATAAAATGATTCGACAGAGGAGTGAAGCGCTCATGATTCAAAATAAACTTTTTACAATATAAATATAGGTCAAAAGTGATGAAAAGGTGAACTTGATACATCTCTGCTCTGGCACGAATAGCTATGAGTTACGATTCGTCTATAACGAATCTTCTCATTCAAGAGGCTTATCCTCACAGTTCATTTTCCTTTCCTTTCAGCGAGAAGTGTTTATGAGTCCTTCTCGCGCTTATTGCGAGCGGGATATACTGAACACTATCATAGTCACATTAACATAATACACACACTTAGGTATTGACTCCGTGCTTATCGCAAGTTATGTTATTCGATGTGTACGTAAGTAGTAGGAGATGTTTCATGTTCCCTTTTGCGTAGTGTTATACAGTTTTTAGTACTGGTATAAATCCGTATGGTGAAGTCGAATTCTTTGTTAACGTGTCATAGACTATGCAGAACAAATCTCCACCCTCGGAGGAAGAAGAGCGACATTATACTACAAGATTTGTATAGTTTCTTGTAATGAACTCTTCTTCCAATATTATACACGCTTTGCTCATTTCAATCAGCCTCAAAAGGTTCCACATCCCTCTCGATCATTAACTTTTGGGTCACTTCGATTTTCATTCGGGGTGTTACCTTTCCGAAAACAATCTCTCACGTTTACGAGAGGGTAAGTATTGAATTATATAGAAAGGAATGTCTCCCCAGTACACGAGATTAGTGTTGAAACGAAATCATCTGGAAAATCATTGAGAATTGAAATGAATAATCAATCGGAATTCTTATAAGAAATTATTTATCATAAAGAAAAGCACATGACAAGCCTGGATGTAAAACAAATGAACTATGTAAATATTTCTACCCCATTTCTATGATAAAATCTTGCAAATTTGAAGTGATAAATGTGCACATTGGAATATTCACCGCAAGAATTCAATAACGCCTGGTTTCAACATTGAGTTGTAGAGATTTTTTTTTTAATTTCAAAAACTCGGAACGAAATTTTTGTGCAGCTCTCATAAAATTCTCTTCACTAACAAATTTTCATGAAACAGCAGGTGAAAAGATTGATAATCTCATTATAAAATCTCTTATTGATTTTTTTAAAGACGACTTGATGGTATGAAATGAAAAAAAAATAAGCTTAGGGAAAGTTTTGAGAATATGGTTGATGTTTATGTCAGAGGAGGAACTTTGAAACCATTCTCTTGTTCGTAAGTATTCAATGAAAGAGTTGTAACTGCATAGTATTGCGGTGATTGATGATAGCAGGGATCTTTCTATCCTATAGTAGGAGGAAAATATCCGCAAAATAAAAAATATTGAATATATAATGCCAACCTGGAGTTTTATCCGTACAAACCGAAGAGAATCAACTATGAAATATTTTAAGACAAAGCAGCAGGAGAAGAAGTTTGCGTTCAATTCATAATGAGCGGGAGATCGAAATACCAAACGATTCACAGGAAAAGCAGATGGACGTGACAAGTACGTGGCTGTACATGAATTTGTTTCCATCTTTCTACAATGACCAGGGCTCTGAATTTCCTCCCTCTTCATTAATGCATATCGATTACAATGTGCATTGGTAATGATGATGATAAATGATTATATGAATAAAATGATGATCTATATTTAAAATCATGTATGGTTAGAATGTTTTTTCATTTTGCAAATGGTTTGAACTTTGGTATATATCAACAAATGTTTTGGTAGAACAGTGGAGTTGATTGATGCATTCACTCGGTTTCTAATATTTCATAATTGATGTACAATGATCACATGGAGAAAAAATTCCTTGGGACAATGGTATCTGATTTTACTGGATATCTTTTGCTGAAACGGTGAAGTTTTCACTGTAAAAGCAATCTACTGACCACTAAAGCAACAAACAGTTTCAATTCCTCCAGCCAAATTTGTTTGCTGTTTCAGTTGATCATGTTGCTCTCTCAGCGACCTACGTAACTATGGCAACGATTTTTCAGCTAGTTTAGGAACAAGATTTGCTATTCTACACTAAGAAAAAGGATTAGTGAACTGAACGAAAACGTAGTTTACTCAACTACGCCAGGAGGTTGAATACGTTCAACCAACTCTGGAGGTTGCATTGAATCATTTCCCAGGTTGGCCGACTCTGTTGAGTCAACTACGTAAATGATTGGGACAATGAAAAATAGTTTCCGTCAAGTATCCATATACATTCGACACAAAATAACGAAGCATTGATCGCCTGCGAGGTTGACTCAACTACGTGAGATTTTGAATGAAACTTCTTCTGTGATTTGTTGACGTTGACACACATATTGGTTCATAAAATGAAGTGATATGTTTGAGACAATGAAAGGTGGCGTATTTGAATCTACAATTTCCAAGTCATTTCAACTAAAAATTCGTTGATTCATTCATAAATTCTTCAACTACGCGTGGTGGTTAATGGCACTTTTATTTTTTTCTCAGTGTATATATCTCTGTATTTGCTGCGTAGGCAAATTTTTTTCGTTGTGCAATTATTGATGATAATGATTTGGGAATCAAGTACACGTATGAATGGTTGCAAATTTTCGTAATACACGCACTGTAAAAAATATTTGGAATTTCTTCATATTTGTGTAAAGGAAATCTCACATACTTGTATGGGAAAAATGAATTTCCTCAGATGGAAAGGTATTTTCACATAAAAATACATGAAACTTATTGTATTTATAGGATGTTTACTGTAAATTTATATAATTTTTCCGAATATTTATGGGAAATTCCCTATCTATGTAGGTGTTAATGACCCTTCATATGTACGTGAACTTTCCAAAAAAAGTTTTGCGGAGTGGGGAAGGAAGATTTCAATGTTTTAAGGGGGGAAACCAGTTTAGGAGGCCGATATTTTGGTGTTTTTGGTGAATTTTTCCAACAGAAAAGGAATAATCAGAATTTGTTTCAATTTGGAGGATTTTATTAGTAATTTGGAGTACACGTAGTACTTTTTTCGAGTTAATAAACGGCCGCCATCCAAGTTTACTGCTGGTGGGAAATCTGGAAGTCATAATTTTTATTTGAAATCATCACAATTTTTTTTTACGTCAGAAACTTGTTTTCTGAGAATATGAACTGAACTTTTAACACAAAAATTGGAAATTGCATATTTTTGAGATGTTTGAATGAAATGTCATGTTTTTATACTATGTTTTTCACCTTTTTTTGCATTTAAAAACGAATTTTGAATGATAATATCATTCCAGAGTTCAGTTCATATAGATTGTAATCGAATAAAGAATATTCACACAAATTTTCAGAACAATTGAACGGAAACTTGTCAAGCTAGAATTCCCACCATTTGAAAAAAAGTAGTTTCGAGAAAAACGCATTTGAAAAAAAGTACGAAAAACGAGAAATTCAGGGTACTAATAAATGATATGAACTGCTCACCGGTTAATCAGTTATTCCAGCACCATATAGCAACCCTTCTTTTTCTTCAAACGCATCATTCCGGGCTTGCATCTCCTCTTGACGAGCTTGCCGAGCTTCCTCGGTCTCCAACGCGCGTTGGAGAACGCCAACGGGTGTTCACTTTGGTGCTCATGACATCGGAACGAATCGGAATTTTGTTTTGAAACTTTCGCAACATATTCATGAATATTTTTAAAATTTATGAAAAGAAAAAACAGTCGATTTTTCCAATCGTCTAAACTGGTTTTCCCCCTTAACAAATCCACCTGCGCTCAATAGACTGAATAACCTCACGATGACAACTCACTGTATTAACAAATGAATTCGTTGTGTTCACGAATTAATACGTCACAATTATTAGTTCTCCGCTAGTTTTGCGAAGTTTGATTCGATAAAAAATGAATTGCCGTTCGTTTCAGCAAATTTGCTTGTTATTGATATAATAGGAAGCAAATATCGCTAGAACAGCGAAATTCTCGAAATTCCAACGAGTTTTTTCCTCCGTAATGAAATGCAACGATGGAATTCGCAATTTGTCCCTTCACTTAATGGATACTCACTCTGTTGAAGGACACTGGCATTCTCCGATACCGTAAGCCTGAAAAATTCATGTTTATAATGCATTTCTACTGTCAACGTACAGACAAATTTCTCTTGTACCGAAGCTTTCTGTATTTCATATAAAATTTTATGTTTTTCACTTCAACATTCCAATAAAGATGCCACAATTTCCCAATACGTGTACTGAAATTTTGATGGCTTTCACGTCATTTTTCTGCATGAATGTATAGATTAATTGCTCTCGGTGAATTTTCTTGACAGGGCATGTCAAACATGGAGAATGCGCGTTGAAAAGGAAGAGAAACTATGGAACTTATCCATAAATTTGAAATGGTGCCTGAGTGATGCATTTTTTTTTTAAATCAATCATGCATCGGAATAATGAAATTTCATTCGCACGACGTTTGCTAGACGAGCAATTGACATGTACTTGACGTGCGCAAAGTGAACATTTTGTCATCGGTTAGAGCGTGCTTCACCTCTACACATTGTATACTTGATGCTCGATGAGAGGATATCATAGATTTTCGCTTGGTGAAGTTCAACGATCTCGTACTAGCACCAACACCAATGATCATGCCGTAGAGTTGAGATCGACACTCAATCAGGCAAGTTCGAAGACGTACTTTCTGAACTATCGACGTACCAAGACGATAATTCTCTTCAGGGACGGTACCGGTTCTCTGCGTTCCTGTCTTTGGAAAATTAATTACCCCCTGTCGATGGCTTTTCATTCTATTTCTCCCTGCCCTCCGCGTTTCTTCTTACTTCCTTCCTCAGTGTTTCCTTTTTGCTCGTACTTATTGGGAAAAAAAAGAAGACAGAGTCGAGAGAAAGGGGAAATAGAATCTAGGAACGAGAAAAAAGAAGAATATCGCTGAATCACTAACGATAATGAAGGAAAGCGAATCTCATTAGGAATTATCATGTGAATGATTTGTCCAGAATCCAGTTGATATGCACAGAGGTAACGAGAATGACACATGACAAGTTGAAAGAGACAAACATCTTGGTATCATTTTGATGAACCTAAAACCAGAGAGCTCATCTCCGAAATTCCATTGCTGAATCAAATTGATTCGGTCTTCGTGAAGTTTATGAGTGAAATGTCAAGTTATATTTTTCTGAGGGTATCCGTTACAACATCTTGTCAGAATTCTCTGCGAGGACAAGAAGCAAATTATTCTATTTCCATGCATCAAAAGTAACTAAATTTTTCTTGGAAGACATTTTTGAACAATGCAGTGCATGGATTAATTGAGTCACACTCGGTTACACAAAGAAGGGATTCTCGCTTGCAAGTATTGGGTTGAGCTATTCGTTCACGGTATCAGGGTGTAAATCTCTCATTCTTTTCGTTATTTGATTTCTCCTTTGGGATTTTCTACCGCAATCACCAAAGTATTTCTCCATTCTTGTCACGCATTGAGGCAGATCTAGCTGTACCGCAATGTTTCCTCCTCTATTACCTAAGGCAAAAGTCCTTAGCGGAGTTTTCAGCTGATATAAAAAGAGCAAGAATCTTGCAAAAGTGTAAGCTTGAGAAAGATGCGAGGAAGATAGTTACGACTTGGAGCTCAAAAGTTTACAATCCATCCAGTCCGTTGCTGAGGATTGTGAGGAAGATTATGCGATACATTGAATACTCCCGAATTCTTTGTATTTTCCAGTACGTAAGAGTCATTATATGAATTTTATCATATCCAAAAAGTTTGTTCAATATGATAATTCACACAGGGTTTTCAGTCACCTTAAAATATTAGGATCGTAGAGCTTTATTCACTCTCATTTATACGGTTGTATTAAAACCCCATTGTCGGGAATTTAAAATTTGAATAATTCCTCTTACTACATTTATCCATGCGATTAAACGTGATGAGTGGGCCAAGTGATTCCAAACTCCTTCCCAAATAACAATCAATTTTAGATACTAGTGGCATTTGAATGGAAAAATAACTCAAAGCAAACTCGAGTTGATGATTTAGTTGTTTGGTATTCCTCTTCCCATACAGAGATTTACCATTGGCGCTAGCATGACGCAATGCAGATGAAGCATGGCTGAGGCTTGGCAATCAAGCATGGCGCAACACTGAAATGATAACATCATTTTATGATTTATCGATGTGTTTTTCCAATAAGGCGCCATGATTGGTGCAGAAATGGCGATGAAATAGACCATCATTGGCAAACAATAGAAACATTTGTTTATCAATGTTGCGCTAGTGATAAAACTGTAAAAAATAATTCACCCAAAAATATATAAAAAGTATGCGCATTTCACAATTTCCAATATATGTTATTTGGTATCTTATTGTGTTTTCCTGATTTATCTGTAAACAACTCGGTGTTTTTTGTCGCTAAAGTTTGTCATGAGAAATATACACAATGTGGATTGGCGGTAGGAGCCCTCTGGTGTAACCTGTAACAGAGAACGATTGACTGTTCTTCCAGAGAATTATTTGAGTCTTATATATTCCTTGTATACATCTTTCACTACTCGCGAAAAACATTCGATCGGTAACTTAGCTAGCAATTCAGTCATCAAAAGTTAAAATTGAGGAGCATGCCAATATTGAGCCATGCTATCACCAATGACCGGCGTTACATTGAAAACTAATTTTTATCCAGACTAGACCAAAGTTTGTGGCAATATTTGGCCACGTTTCAAATGATCCTCACTTTCAATAGAATCTATCGTCCGGTCAATGTTGGACCAAGGATGAGCCTAGCAAGTGCCAAGCCTGGCGGAATTGTGAATCAATGGTAGGCTGACAACCGAAATTCATTGAACACCGATATTGGTGCAAGATTATATTTATTCTTAATTAACATAGAATATTTATAGATTGCCAAGTCTTGCCTGTCAACGTTGCGTCAAGCTATATTCTATTGTCAGCATTGGCGGAACCTAAAAATTTTTATGTGGGTTTTTATGAAGCCATAGATGTTTTTCAACCATCAAGTCTGTATAATGAGAATTCGTCAAAAACTGCCAGTAGGCTTCCAATGTTTTTGATCATAGAAAAATCTTGTCTCAAATCACTCTGAGGAATGTATCAAGTTAATTTGAATATCCACTACAGGCTTTCATACTATTTGTAAAAAATTCTATATTTCACAATCTTATGTTTCCATTCTCAGGTACAAAAGAGAACAATTGAATAACGATGGCTCTAACTTCCGTGGAAAAAAAACTCAACCCAAGTAGAAATATTCTACTAAATCCTATTACGAATGGCAAAAGTTCCGATTGCATTTTATTGAAACCTATTCATTTTCCCATTCTTCAATGAGATTTCAAAGATTATTTGTAACAGGGACCATCTTTTCCATCCAAAACACCGTGTTCTTATACAAATTCCGTCCACTGTACTTTGAACCCCTTGAGCTAGTTGGGATTGCGGAATCGATCGCACAGAGACGAATTTTCCTGTTGAATAACATTACAGAAATCTCAGTTGTGACCTAGATTTTTGAAGGAATGGAAATGAAAACTACACTCGAGAAAAATGTTTGCAGTATTAACAAATATGTAAGATTCATTATGTCTCCTGTAACAACCATCAGTTCTAAATTGATCAACTGAATAAGAAACAGTTGAGAAATTTACATACACAATGCATTTTTTCAATAAAGCTGCTCGCTCTCTTCCTTCAATGCAAGGCAGAAACTGTCCGAATAAGGAAGGGGGTGAGTAATCTTATTGAGAGATCGCACTGTAATATATTTTATTTGCATATAGATTTGATCATATTGCACGATTGCAATAGACCACATGACTTTATATAATGATCACAATTTTTCAAATCGACTCCCATTCATCGTCCACCATCATCATTATTCGAACTGGTCAATCGCACAGCAAATGAAGTGGAAACGCGCCTGAATTGACTTTCCATATTCCGATTTATTCCGTGCACTACTTTTTCATCAAAGAAGACATCACGACTCGAATAAGATAGTTCACTCATTCGAGACGAGAATTAATGGACGAAAGTATTATATCTTCGGAACTTTGTATTTGATGAGTGAGGAATAACATGGAGAGCAGCTTTAACTAACGTAGATAAGACAACGAATTGCATTCTTTAGAATTTTAATTCCACCGCTTCCATCTCGCCTCGAGAACCCATAACTCGTCTTTTTTGACGACATCGTTTGTCCAATAAGGGTAGACAATAAAATATAGAGACGGTGACGAGGAGGACCGTGCCGTACTTTAATTGAGAATTGCCCTGGCCGTGTCATTCGCTCACTGAATATTCCTATATCTATCTCTGTCTATCTTGAGAGCTTCTCTTGTTCTGTCTCTTTTTTCTTTTCTTCTCGCAAATTGCTCAACTTTCCTCATTTTCTTTGATCTGTTTCATCTTTTTTCATCCTCTGTTCCAATTCATTTTTGATATAAAGCATTCATATTTCCTTCATGAAGAATCTCTTTTCGTGAACACTTTTCCGGCACATTGCAGTTTTTTGTCTCGCTATTTGTGTATTTACATTCCCAAGCGAAGAGAAAATCTATCGAAAATTCATCACCAGATTAATACAAATGTATAATTAAAACCCTTCAATCGTAGCAAAAGGATTTCGAAGAATTATTTCTTAATTAGAATTGTATTTTGTAGTAAGATTAATTCAGTATCATCATTCATCATTTGAGATATGAAACGAATCGCTTCTTGTATTATGTATAACGAGGGCAACAAATTTATGAATTCAAGCGAATTTTTTTTTAATCAAGAATTATACGAGAACACATTAAATTTTTACTTCATTTCACCACTTCACAATCCCACTTGACATTTCCATTCAAGACTCTCTGTACCTGTTTCACACTCCTCTACTTCATGTTTTGCATTTCATATTGCATACTTCATATATTTCAAACTCCACTTCTCACACTTGACATTTCAAACTTTTTTATCCATCTTCTCTATTTCCCACTTGATACCCTCATCGTAAGCTTAGAATTCGCGCTTAATTTTTCATGTTCAAGCAAAACTGTAGCTATCGAAATCCTTAACTTTCAATTCCCTACATCACACTTTCATCCAAGCATTCAACAGCGTCGATTCTATTTACCAGATTTTAGGAATCTCTGATGTCTTGGTAGTGACTTAGGATGTGCACTGGAACGGTCTGGTGGCCTTACGGGCATTCGCCTTGAGGGGCTTGAGTTTTAGTTGAAGTGAATCTCCACCCGTTTTCTGGCTCTTCTGGGGCTCCTTGCTTCAGGCTTTAGATTCTGAAATTACCCCGATAAGACAACCTGGCCAGCCCGTTCCTGGATTTGCAAAAACAAAGAAACAAAATAAAAATATCACAACGTCGTTGAGAAATATGATGTTGAATTTTTCGACGCACGTGAAGCAATAAACCATACACAATTAAACCAAATAAGATAAGACTTTGGTGACATGTTCACTATCGATAAAGGTCAAATAATCTGTGAACTGGCAGTAGCGAGTTGCAGGAGTTCCTGTGCCAAGTGCATTGATCAGAATTCCAAGATATAAAGTTGAGATTGGTTCTTTGGTTATCGGTTCATCGGCAGGGGAGATGAGTATAATACTCTCTAACTGAACGGGCTGTTCTTGATTGATCAGATTGTCTAGATCTTTCCAGACTGAAGTGTGATCCAAGTGCTTGATATCCATACTTTATTTATAATTCATTCATACATAACTTCAGAAGAGTTTGATCTTTCCTTCCCAGTTTCTCATGTTTTGATTCGTGTAATCTCTTTGTATAGTAGCCAAGGAAAGGCAAGAAGGTATCGGGGGTGGGAGTGACTTCTTATTTTTTGTCATTCGCAGAGAAAAGTGATTCTCAGTCTATTCTACGAATCAATTATGATTCCTTGAATGTATAGAAAAGTTACATGATTTCATAAATAGACTAATTGAACGCAAAAAGTCAAATTCTTGACTTTCAGTTCTGTAGATATCGTATTTCGCTGCTTTCTTTTCAATTCTTGTCATAAATTGTATCCACTTTTGCTTGGGTTCAGTTTTAAC
This sequence comes from Gonatopus flavifemur, assembly GCA_018340375.1. Lineage (NCBI taxonomy): Eukaryota > Metazoa > Arthropoda > Insecta > Hymenoptera > Dryinidae > Gonatopus > Gonatopus flavifemur. Next base: position 22,258,282 of record JAFFJZ010000007.1, read on the forward strand.
TTTTCACCCAAAACACATTTCTGTAACAAGAATTTCGGTGTCACCTTGTTCTTTTTGAAATTCATCTGCACAGAATACAAACCTGTATAATACCTTCCTACTACTATTTGAAATCGATTATGTCAGTCTTTACCGACGTCATTGATTGTTGTTGGGTTAGGGACTCACAGAGAAGTAGAAGAAAAGCTGAGGAATCAAGATCAAAACGATGAGTTCAGTGCCGCTCTTCCTCAGATTTTCTGGATCAAGAGTGAACAAATATTGAATAATCTGCGAATTTCAGAGGTACTGCAAGAAAATATGAATGGCAAAAAATCGGTTATATTAAAGCCGTCGTTGAATAAATCACATAGATGCAAAACTGCACGAATATACAGATGGAAAAGGAACAAGAAGGGAGAAAATTGAAGTGAGAGAGAGAGAGAGAAAGAGGGTACCATGGATTAGGAGCCTAGGAGAAATGAGACCAATCTTCATATATAACGATAGTAGAATCCTCACTTGTCTTGCTCCTGCACATCAAGTATCTTCATAGCCCAAAGATTCGGAGTCCCTCGTCAAACGACGCGTGTATAATCTTCAGTGGCTAGATTGATGATTAGGATTGATGGGAAAGGTCAGTGACCTCCCAACTAACACTGTGCCAAATTGAAATAGTTTCCTCAGGATGTTCCTCACTATATTTCCGAATCATATAATCTCCTAATAACACAGGATATCCATAAGATTTTGCTATCAAAGCACTTTTATAAAATCTCATATAGCACTCTGATGCATGATAAAGTAATAGGCATTTTTCATCATCATTCTTGTTACTAAACAACACCATTCCAAAGAATTTGATAGATTTGGATTCTAATGGATGTTTCACAAAGAACACAAACGGAGAAAAAAATTAGCTTCTACAGCAAATCAAGGTTTTTAATATAGAATAGCAAATCTTTTTTGCTGACTCAGCCAAAAATTTACAGACACAAGCAATTGGATTGCTGAGAGAACAAAGCGGTTGATTGAAATAGCAGCTTCTCACTCGGGTTAATGCATCAGGAAGTTTTTACTTCCTGTGTAATAATACGAATCTGTACACGGAGAAAAGAATTCGCTGAAGCAGCAAATCTTTTTGACAACTCGGCTAAAAATCAGACCCGTAGCGTGGAATTTTTGCGTCCCTATATATGCCATGGTATCCAGACAGCGATGGATTTGTCAAAGGATTTTCCAAAAACTGTCTGAATATGGGAAAGAAAGAATTAAAGGATTTGATTTTCTGATTTCGCACCCCTGGCGTAGGCCCCGTGGCCCTGTTTTGGTTATGGTGCTGCTAAAAACTCGCTGCCACAATTATAACTGGATTGCGGGGAGAGCGATAAAATTAACTGAATCGACAAATTTTGCGCTGCACTAGCAAAATTTTCAATATTATATACAGGGTAGCAAACAAACCTCTGAAATTTCAGAAATTTTCAGTGAAATTTTTCCACCAGGCAAGATTATGTCTCACACAAAAAAATGGAATAAAAATACTGATACGGATTGTTAATTACAATTCTTCTTTTTCTGAACCATGAAGTTGATATTTTTCCATCGACGACGAGATACTGCAACGCTCGAACAGCTTTTCGTTTTCATTCTTGATGTTGTCACGCACTGCCTCTTCTTCATCCATTCCATGTCAATGATTGTTCAAGATGATCCGTAATCTCCGTAATACTTGTGCATTCTTAACGACGCATTAACCCGCATTTGCTCCGCTGTATTCTTGCATTGCATTATTCACAATTCAAGTGTGTAAACTACTTCTCGTTCGACAATTATATTATTGGATTCACGATTCCTTTCTATACCATTTCATTTCACATTTGAGTTGTAACATTTTTTTTCTCACGTTTAACATTCGTCAATCTCATCCGGAATGGAATGTACAGAGTCATCTATTCCTATCCAGTTCCGTTTAGCATTCAATCTACTATTCAAGAAAACATCTTATGCTCGCGCTTCTTCATCTTTACCGAGCACCACAATGTCACATCATTTTGAATTTGAAATACTCGCTTCAACGTTGAATTTCATTTTGCCGTTTGAAATTCTCCATTAGTCAGTTTCATTCATCTTGTATGTACCGGAGTTTCTAATGATATGCCGTTTCGAGATTCTGCCCCCGCGTTTCTCAGCTTGATTACAGTTATTTCGATTAATCTTCTGGGAATTTTTATCTACGTGGATTTCTGTTATCAGTATAACGTATGATAAGAGAGCTGTGGCAGTTCTTTGACGTCCACATGGCTAAAACTTGAAAAAAAGAATTCAAAAAAATGCAAAACGTCAAAATAGAAACGTGAATTCTTACTTTGCAGGGTTCTCCACTTTCATGTGATCTAAAAAAAAAACAGTTACACTGGGAGAAACAACTGGTGAAATTCACGTATTATTGAGTAAATATATGGATAATTCAAAATATAGTTTGATCTATCATGATTTTAGTTGATTTTACACCAGCGAATGTGAAATGTAACACAGCTGATGTACATCTTAGGGGGCGTCCATTAATTACGTGAGGGGTTCAAGAAGGGGAGGGGATCAAGCTAGATCTTTCCACATCTTGATTGGCGGAGAGGGGGATCTTAGCGAATGCCAAGTAGTTCTCTTTTAGCAGAAAACGGTGTAGAATTGCGTGGAATTATTTTGAAAAATTTGATTCCATCACTGTGATTTCAAATTACGTTTCTTAAATACACTGAGAAAAAAAAATTGTGAACTCAAAGACGGTTCATTTCTCTCAACTACATCGTGGGTTTGAATATCGCGAACCTCATCGAATAATTTCGTCAACTACATCATATGCTTGTGAAGACTATTTTCCATCGACCACAGATGTAGTTGACAGAACTGAATGGTAATTTGATCAAATAAATTATTCATTCGACTCAAAAATGATATTCATTACAATCAATTTCGTTAGAAATTTCGTTGGATTCAATAATTATTTCAATCCACTTTGATAGGAGAATCCATTGGAGGTTATAAGATGTTTGATGCAGGCTATTTTATTTCAAACCATTAATATATCTAGTAAAAAAATGTGTGAAATCAAAAAGGTCATCTTCATTCGCGTTACTGTTCAATCTCTTGAATCCTTTGATATCTTACCATGATGATACGGATGAGTGTACATATTAGATCTTATTTGAGGGGAATCGAACCTACCTATCTTGATTTCTCCTGACCTATCTGAGACACTAGCGCCCTAACCGTTTCTCTACAGCGCGCTTCGCATTTTGTACATTCAGAAGTTGTTATTGTACTACATAACCTGTGTTCTACCATCACTGATCAGGTGACTTTCAAATAACCATTTTTCTATCACAACTAAGAATACGTTCAATCAATTTTCTCCCCTAATTGTTTCAACTCTACGAAATGGATTAATTTAACTACAGCCATCAATTCAGTGAATTACCTTCATGTTGAAACAAAATAAACGTTGATGGTAGTATAACAGTGTGATGTGGTTGACTGAAAGACATGAACTCAATGTTATGTGATTGCCTCAAAGAAATTATGTTTACTTCAAATATGATTCCTTCGTGGTAACTCTATACTGTGCAACTACACGATTACGGTGAGATCACTTCATTGTTTTTCTCAGTGTACTAGTCTTTACTAGTCTCGAATAAAAGTAACAGAACAAATTTTGTTTTTATTGTTTTCTAATAATCCAAAGCATTCACACCCAAAACACAAATTCTGAAAAATCTCACGTGAGATTGAGGGAGGGGGAGGGAGTTGCGGAAAATGTTACGAAATCTCACCAGGGGAGGAGGAAGGGGTAAAAAAATCCTCAAAAATGCCTCACGTAACACGGTGCTACACTGGTCAGGCACTTTTCGAATGACCTAGTGTAGGTTGTTGGTCTGGTCGAATACAACACAAAACCCTGTTTGAAAAATTGTTTACAACCTCAAATTTTCAAGTTATGGTCAAAAAACTGATTTTTGGGAATTTTGTACATTTGAAAATTTCGAACTCGGCCATTTTTTGACCAATTTCAAAATTCCAAACGGGGTCTGAAAGGAGAATGTTGGCACTTTCGAGACATATACAGGGCGTCCCATTTGAAACAGGACAGCTGAATAACTCTTCAGGGAATGGAGGGGGAAAAAATTGTTCAGATAAAAGTTGTAGGGTTCGAAGGGGGCCATAAGATGGTGACCTTGAATTTGACCTTGAGGTCAATTTTGAGCATAATTGATGGTCAAAGTATGTTTTTTCAAATGTAAAACCCTACGTTCGACCTCAGAAATGGAAAGAGCGGAAAATTTTACGTCCGAATATGTTAACATATCAGGTCATTTAGAGGTCATTTGAAGGTCAAAAAACCATTTTCTATGGATTTTCACGGAAAAGCCTCAAACGAGTTGTTTCTGTGACCAAAGTTATCAAAGTTAAAGTGAAACCCCACGTTTCGACCTTGAATTCGACCTTGAGAACGATAATGAATGCCAAATTTGAAACAATAATTAAAAAATTATTTATTTTTCCAGTTCGTCGTTTTATAATTACAGATGGCACAAATCCGTTGACGGGTAAGACACACTTATTGCAGGAGATGTTCGAATTGACCGCCATTTACTTCAATACATAACTCCAGCCGGCGTCGAAAGTTTCCAAGAACAGACTGAAAAACTTCTGCACGAATATTCGCAATTGCGTATCTGATGCGTTGTTGTAGATCCACAGGTGTTGTTGGTCGGTTGGTATAAACGACATTTTTTACGTAACCCCACAAATAAAAATCTAGAGGGGTGAGATCAGGAGATCTTGCCGGCCACAGTACAAATCCACCTCGACCAATCCAACGATTGGGGAAAAGGATATTTAGATAATCCCTCACACATCGAGCAAAGTGTGGTGGTGCACCGTCTTGCTGATACCACATCCTCTGCCTAGTTGCTAATGTCACATCTTCCATGAGAACTGGTAATTCATTCTGTAAAAACTGTGGATAATTAGGACCGTTAACAGTTCCATCAAAAAAATACGGCCCAATAACTTAATTGTCTAGAATTCCACACCAAACATTTATACTCCACCGATGCTGATGATCAACTTGTTGAGTCCAATGCGGGTTTTGCGCTGACCAATAGTGGCTATTGTGACGATTTAACAAGCCAGTACTTTGAAACGTTGATTCATCACTGAAAAGAACATATCGAAATAAATCGGGCGCTTCGTTCAACCTCTGTAAAGCCCAATGGCAAAAGTTAACCCGATTCTGCATATCTTGTTGAGATAATTCTTGGGTCAGTGTGATGTGGTACGGATGATATTGAGCAGCTTGTAGAATTCTGTGTGCCGTACTGCGTGGAATACCCAAATCGCGTTCAATATCACGTAAACTAACATGAGGATTCATGTGTATTATTGCTAAAACAGCAACGCATCGAGGGTCGTTAAAGTTGAAACCTTGATTGTTTCGGCGTTGACCAATCCTTCCTTGTCGACAATTTCTTTCAACTTGGCGAATGACTTCTGGAGAAGGATGATGCTGCCGATCTCCAAACCGCTCTCTGTACAATCGTGACGCTCTTTGATACACTCCGCGACACTCACCCAAGATCATCCAAATATCAACACATTCGTTAGGTGAATGAACCATTTTGAACCCGCACTTACACCGTAAACGATGAAAACTTCTTAATGATCATTTTCGTACTGATATGAAGAATAAACTCTGAAGGTTAGTTCTGTTTACTTTCAATTCAAGGTCGAAACGTGGGGTTTCACTTTAACTTTAATAACTTTGTTCAGAGAAACAACTCGTTTGAGGCTTTTCCGTGAAAATCCATAGAAAATGGTTTTTTGACCTTCAAATGACCTCTAAATGACCTAATATGTTAACATATTCGGACGTAAAATTTTCCGCTCTTTCCATTTCTGAGGTCGAACGTAGGGTTTTCCATTTGAAAAAACATACTTTGACCATCAATTATGCTCAAAATTGACCTCAAGGTCAAATTCAAGGTCACCATCTTATGGCCCCCTTCAAACCCTACAACTTTTATTTGAACAATTTTTTTCCCCCTCCATTCCCTGAAGAGTTATTCAGCTGTCCTGTTTCAAATGGGACGCCCTGTATATGGTTTTGAGTAATCAATAGAACTTAGTGGAAATTTTTCCTCAAGAATTTGAAATTTTCACCTGTTTCTTTCATTTTTTCTATTTCAAAAGCATTTTTTTGCGACTATACTTCGAGAACCAATGATTTATCATACATGGTATTGAAGTGTGTTCAATTCTGTGTGAAATCAGTCGTTGTTCATTGAAATCGATCAAGCATTGTCGGAGTTATACAATTTTTCCCAAAAAAGGAAATTTCGATCTCATACTCTGACAATTCTTGATCGATTTCAATTAACAATGACTTATTCCACACAGAATTGAACCCACTTCCATATCATGTATGATAAACCATTGGTTCTTGAAGTATAGTCGCAAAAAAATGCTTTTGAGATAGAAAAAATGAAAAAAAAAGGTGAAAATTTCAAATTCTTGACGAAAAATTTCCACTAAGTTCTATTGATTACTCAAAACCATATATATGTCTCGAAAGTGCCAACATTCTCCTTTCAGACCCCGTTTGGAATTTTGAAAGTGGTCAAAAAATGGCCGAGTTCGAAATTTTCAAATGTACAAAATCCCCAAAAATCAGTTTTTTGACCATAACTTGAAAATTTGAGGGTGTAAACAATTTTTCAAACATGGTTTTGTGTTGTATTCGACCAGACCAACAACCTACATCAAGTTATATGAGAAGTGTCTTTAATTTTTTCTTCTTTGTAGCACTATAATTAATAATGGACGCCCCCTTACATCAACAACATTGAAAAGAATGTACCTAACGGCAAAAACTACGTTGTAAAAAATGTGGGAAGTTTTTCTTCACACTGTTGGTGGATTTTGTCCCCTTATCGTGGGGGAATTGTTTTTCCATAAAAAATGAGGGATTTCTCCACCACTTTGAGGAATTATTTTGTTTTCTGGTTGTTGAATCCTTCACAAATGAGGGAAAATTGCATCAACTTATGATGAGGGATTTCCCACTTGTGAAGGAACTTTGCTGCCACTATTCTTTAGAGGGGAATTCCACAATTCCACATTTTTGAGAGTGTAAAATTTTGTTGTCCCATCTGCATTTTAGCTAGCATGGATAAAAATCTAGTTGTCTGAAGTATATGAATAAAACAATCTATCCAAAGCAAATAAAATATTCAAATGTGCCAGATAACATTAATTTAATCCAACTGAATTTTCATTTAGAATTATTAAATTTCCCAGTTGCCTAATATTCAATTGAACCCATTTTCCTCAGCGAAAATATAAATTTTACAACTTCTTTCTTCTCGATGTAGATTGTTCAAACAACAATTTTGATAGAAAAAGAATTCTCTCATGTCTCCTGGTCCAACAAAAATTGATATTTCCATTCTGCAGAATGGTAGTTGGAAATCTGATCACGATTCATAATCGTCATCATTCAAATCCAGTTTCAATGCTGTGTTTCAATGATCCCTCACCTCCGATTGATCCATGTCATTTTCGATCGGCAATGTACATTCTGTGCTACAAAAATGCTTTATACCACCACTTCGAGTATCTTTCTATGGAGTAATTAATTATGCATGCGCACACAATTCAACCCCTCGTCTGCTATTCGTTCATTATTTCGTACTCGTGTACGTGGACGTGTGCCCATGTGTACATGTATACATAATGGAACAGGCACAATCTCAATGCATGAACGTTCATTAATCTGTCACGGAAAGATAATCTTTACACCAGTTTCAAATCATGGTAATTAGGCAATGGATAGTAACATTGTGAGAGCATCCAACAATCATGAAACGAGTGAATTAATCATTTAAAGATAGTGAATGACTGAGTTCAAATAACATTTTGTTCGAGTTTTGTAAGGTATGTGCTATAATAATGTGTGTGCGTCTACACTGTGAAAAATGATTGTGGAATTTTTCCCCAAAAAATGGTGGCAGCAAAGTCCCTCCACAGGTGGGGAATTAATCACCATAATTTGGTGGAATTTTTCTTCATTTGTGGAGGATTCAACACCCAAAAAACAAAATAATTCCACAAAGTGGTGGAAAAATCCCTCATTTTTTATGGAAGAATGATTCCCCCACGATAAGGGAACGAAATTCACCAACAGCGTGAAGAAAAACTCCCCACAATTTTTACACTTCATTCAGAGACGATAACGCCAATCTCTCGTCAGGAAGTAATACATTTTTCCAGCGGCAAAAGAATATCTTGGAGAAAATGAAATAATTTATCCCCTCCCATCAATGGAACGCCGAATGGAACACTATTTTGAGGATTAGTCGTGATGAAATCTTCGGGAATGGGGATTTCCGGTTCTACCATTACTTTTCATTCGAGGTCATTTTATCTTGCGGAACGAGAAACATCTCGTTTGACGAAAACATTCAATTACAATTATGATCATGGCAATAGCGGATAGTAATTTCCCCTGTGTGAATAACTTTCAGAGCAGGGTCGGGCCAGCACTGGACAGATATTCATGTTCACCAGGGGTATCCAAAATTGTGCTATTTCAAATTCTAATCGTGGTGCGAATATTTCCCTTAATCAATTTTATCAACTGAATTTTTGTTTCACCGTACTGATTTTTGAGTTAAAAATAGTTGGGTTTATTTCCATGTGTGTTTTCTATTATATCGATGCACACAGTTGAAATTCTTGAAGTATCGAATGATTGTGGTGCCATATAAACAGCATCAGTACTGTGCATCAGAATAACCTCTGCTTCTGATGTTATAATATATGATTTTTCATGCTGAGTTTTCCGATATTCATACTTTCCATTCGCATTAGAATTAGATGAAAAAGATCTTGAACTACATTGATTCCCGTTTTATTACCCAACCCGGGAAAAAATGAATTACACTGTGAAAAATGTGGAGAGTTTTTCTTCACCCTGTTGGTGAATTTCATCCCCTCATCGTGGGGGAATCATTTTTCCATTAAAAATGAGGAATTTTTCCACCACTTTAAGGAATTATTCTGTTTTTTTGGGTGTTGAATCCTCTAGAATTAAGGAAAAGTCCATCAAATTAAGGGGAAAAATTCCACATTTATGGAGGCACTTTGCTTCCACCATTTTTTGGGGAGAAATTCCACAATTATCTCTTACAGTGTAGATTTAGAGAGATCAAATTAGGTCTAATGAGATCTCTTTACATCAAAAGATGGAATGCGGTAGATATGCGGAAATCTAAATGATGTATCTGTTTGGGTAACAATAGATCTACGTGGATCTGGATGAAAAAAGATGTGAACTGACCTAGATCAATTTGAATCTGAATAGATCAATTCAGATCTTAACGAATCTATTTAGATCTACAGAGATCTGAATACGAAAGGAGCTTTCATTTGTGCTGAGATCTGCGTAGATCTATCAACATCTATTCTGATCCAAAAAGATCTACCGCATTCCATGTTTTAATCTAAAAAGATTTGAATTCCAAATATTATTACTGACTTCAACATTTAACTCTATTGTAACGAACATCATATGCACATGTACAAAAAATTCACCCTTCTCTGATCTTCTTCTTCCTATTTATATTACGATCTCTGATGGCAAGATAAAATTCAGTAGAATGACATACATAGAAAAAACCTTGTATTTCTGTCAATGACACAAACCACGATTGGCTAGAAGGCGTACAGGTATTGTACTGCACACGTAGGAAATGAGCGAGTAGCTGAAGAATCAAAGCAGGACTCCGGAGCTTCAAGCAAAGTTTTGTGGCTTCTTGACACTGTCTGACCCGCGGATTATCGGCTTAACCGACTACTACACTCTGGTCGGTTGGGTGATTCGAGTGTGTGGAAAAGGGTAGAACGCGAGAGAGGCTTGAACACTCGAGCGTAGTCGGTAACAGTGATTCCTGGTATCTTCTAATTCAAACCACATCATTTAATTCAATGTTATTCTGCAGTTTTACTTTTGTGTGTTTCACTTAAAAGGAATCAATGCAATTCAAGTAGAATATATTTGATGAGAATAAAATGAGAATAAATTGGAAGAACAATTCTTCCCTGGAGAATAAGTATTTACCAAACGCTATCAATATATAAATTTGAGGTGAGTGATTTTTATTGAAATGAAATACCCCACCACCCTAGTAGAAATCAACACCGGATCAACGTTTTTCCGAGGCATCTGAGCTCGAAACAACGTTCAGTCGGTGCTAATTTCTGCTAGGGCATATTTAATGAGTTCCAATCAACATTCAGTCACCTATCCAACATGTTTATTCACTCTCATGGAAATATTTGCTTTTTTAGTTTCCATAATCAACAACCACATTTTAAATCACAATTATAAAATATCAGAATCTAAATATGGATTCATCGCACAGAAGTAATTATATAAAATTCATGACTACATATGTTTTTCAACTTTGCATATTACATGATAACGATTCAGTCGAAATGTCGATGAATTGATGTCACCATGATCGAGTTGTAGTTAAAATACTATCATTTTGACAAGTCATCTTCATCGGAAATGGATTAAAGAAGTGGAATTATTACGTCATTCAAAATATGGGATACTAAGCATGGATTGTGCATAAAAATATTTGTATAGATTTGATGTAAAATTTTATGTAAATTATGTAAAATTATTAAGTAAAACATTTTATTAACATGAATTGGATCCAATGAATTATCGAATAATGAACATTCATGTAATTGAAATTCGAACATGAAAACATTTCAAACAGAGTTTTTTTTTTATAAAATCGATGATAATAAAAAATGTATGAATCGTGGAATCGTAATTAATAGGGTGATATGAACTGAGCTCACTTCGAATATTCAAACACTTCAATAATATTGGAGAGCTATTTCGGAAGCTATGTTATACATAAAAGAAAAGTTGATTCCAACGCGTTCCCAAGGGTCATTTTGATGCACAATATAGTAGGCAAAGTATATGTTATATAAAAATCATCGAATACCTCCAGAATATAAAATTTTATGTGCTGACATACAAAGAATATACCCAGAAGGATACATGATATAGATAAATAATTCGTGTGAATAAATAACGATGCGCAATATGAATAGTACAAATTATCAACAACGGACATCAGTGGAGTAAATATGCTTCAATCGCGAAATCAGTGGAATAAAATAAATATAGTCCGGCGTATGAATTTCAATTCATCCTTTTAGATTGATGAAGAAACAGTGTTGTACGATTATCACAGCCTGCAGGAATACAGGTTTTGCTTATTTTTAATATAAATCTCAAATGCAATCAATTATTTTGTCGAATTTGTTATAATGAACGTTTCATATCAATTTGCTTGAAAAACAAAGCACACGGGGTTCACAGTTCCTTTATTCTTCACTTGAACGGTAAAAAGTACGGTATGACAGCGACGCTGAAAATGTTAGTAGGATGTTCAGTTCGGATTGTGGTGCCCAGGCAGAAATATTCCATTGAATCCTATTACGAATGATAAAATTTCTGTTTGAATATCATTGAATCCCATTAAAACCTATTCATTTTCCCATTCGTCAATGAAATCTTATAGATTATTTGTACCAGGGTGTTAAGGAGATACGAGCGGCGTGGCACTAGCCAAATTTTCCGAAACACACCATTTAAGAATGTTTTATGCCAACATAGGCATTTTTGCGTAGCTTATTGTCGCGGAAAAATTGTCTAAGGTGCCATGGCTCCCCAAACAGCACCGAAAGTTCTCAAAACGTTTTAAAAACGTATCCATAGTCCCACAGATGTTGGTTCCCAAAAGTATATTTTCTAAACATCTTGAGAACATTCATCCAATGTGCTGGGAAACACGTTTTGGGGACATTGTTCACAAATGCTAGGGTACGTTTCCAGAATGTTCTCGAAACTTTATATGAAAACTAAGTATTTTATTCTAACCTATATAAATTTATATTTATAGTTTTACCAGGGACGAAAGTATCAAACAACTATGAAAGTATGTTTTGTATTGAATATTTGGGAAGATTTCATTTCAGAAGTTCAAAACTATTGGCAGAATATGAATCATCAACAATTAAGTCAATATATTAAGATTCACATAACCTCAAAATTGACGCGAAACAAAATCTCATTATATACAATGTATTAACAAAATGCAAATGTAATTTATTGAATCTATCGATAGAGGCCCCACCGCAGTTCATTTACATCGGCTCCAAATGAAGAATATTGAAAGATTTGGCACAAGTTTGAACATTAACAAATTCTCATGTTCAATGTCTCATAAACATTCCATGAAAACCTAAATAAAACTATACCAGACATTCGTACATCCCTGGTATATACATGCGATGTTTCCTGAACGTCCCGAAACATTTTCAGAACATTCCAATGTTTCAGAAGACGTTCCAAGGATATTGATAGAACCTCCCGGTGCTGTATGGGTCATATCACGTTGGGAAAAAAACTCAACGTGACACAGTTGGATGTTAAATTCGGCATCATTGGGGTTGGACTTTATTTCCCACCGCTGATTTCCTCCCGTGTACTTGATATATTTAAACTACATTGTGAAAATTATGCGGAGCTTTTTCTCATTTCAGTGATGGATTCCAGTCCACAATCGTGAAGGAATTGCTTTTTCATTAAAAAAATTAGGGACTCTTCTGCTATTTTGAGAGATTATTATTCTGCCTTTTAGGTGTTAAATTGCCCACAAATTTTGGGAGAACCCAATCAAAAAAATCCGAATAATGCCAATGCTGACGACAGATGCAATACAGTGCCAGTATTGGGTGTTCGACACTTGGCCAACACGTACGGGATCAGTACTGGATACATAGAAATACAGTACTATGCCTGTGCTGTTGAACCAATACTGAGAGCTCAATGTCGGCCAGATACTGATCCAGTACAGGCACTGCACTGATTGCGAATAATAGTATCAATACTCAATCCTCAGTACTGAAAAGCGTTATCATCCCAAACAAATGTCAGTACCCTGCTAGTCTTGGGAAGTACTGGTGCAGTACTGCGCCTGTTATGAATTTCTGGTTAGGAAGTCCACCAAATCCGGGTGAAAAGTTTCCTATTCATGGTGGAACTTCGTTCTTACGACTACTTGGTGGAACATTATGAAATCATTTTTTACAGTGTATGACATTGAACTTTCTGTTCGCAAGGTCGAATTTGTGCTCTACACAGTAGAAAGTCAAACTTACTTCCAACCTTAATATCGGCTTATTCTAAGATGCAGCCAAAACTAGCCCTATTTCAGCTGAAAGTAAAACAAATCTCAACACAATGGAAAAGACTGAATTTCAGTCAAGTTTCCAAGTGAGATACAGCCACTTTCAGTCAGACTTTTCACAGTGTACCAAAGAGAGTCTTACCTACTACCACATTTTAAGAAAATTTAATTAATCCTTCAATCTATACCGTCAGTTACTCTTTCTTATCCGTGACAACACTGTAAAAAAAAACTGGAAATCTACTGTGCAACTGGACTGGAAATTTCCAGTGCTAGTACTGGAATATGGATATTCCAGTACATGTACAGAGATTTTGTTGTTACGTTACTGAAAATTTACCAAGCATAACTGAAAATTCAGTCATTGTACTGGAATTTTCAAGTTTGAGATGATGTACTGAAATTTTGCCATGATTTCGCGAAAATTTTACCGGCTCGTACTACAATTTTATAGTTCTTGTGCACCAAAAAAAAAATATTCCCTCAAAAAGGACTTGAGAAAAAATTTGGAATTTAGAAAAAAAAACCTAATCGTTGGTATACTGGAATTATACAGGTTTTTAACTGCAATTCTCAGGTTTTGTGATGGAATTTTCCAGTTACTATGCAATTGAATTATACAGGTTTTGAACTGCAATTTTCAGGTCGTGTGATGGAATTTTCCAGTTGCTATGCAACGGAATTTAATCACTGTTGCACTGAAATTTTCCACTTCTATTGGACTTCGTCATTTCTGGCAGGAAAAATTTCAAGTCTTTATATTAAAAATTTCCTGATTGAGATTTTGAATAATAATTGTAATTGTAGCCAATGAAATTGATATATGAGGTTTTTCCAAGACTTATCCTCTTGTGTTCTAGATATGAAGCATATGTAGTAACCCAAGCTGGCCTTCTAACATGTCGCGCTATAGCTCATCGGTTAGGTCTTAGGTTTCAGTTGGTAGGCAGGTAGAAAAGTGTGGGTTCAAATCCTGTTAGGTCGACATGAGTTTCTGTCCATCCAAATGAACGATCAAAAGTTTCTCAATCATCTTGGAACACAAGGACCCTGCAAAATCACTTTGCGTGAAATTTTTTTTCAATTTCTATGGATATTTTCAGCATTAATTTTCCAGTACATGTCCTGGAAAAGTCCAGCTCGTGTACTGAAAAATTCCAGTACCGAGACTCAGAAAATTTCCAGTTTTGATGCGGGAATTCCATAACGTTTGCACTGAATTTTTGCAGTACAAATGTGCTGAAATTTTCCGGTACATGTACAGGTTAATGACTTCCAGTACATGTACTGGAATTTTCCGGTGAAATTTGTTTACAGTGAATATTGGTTCCTGCCCTGTTTGTTCCTTTCCGATTCATTCCAACTTCACACAAGATCCTGATCAAACTTTATTCCATTTTTGAAAAATATTCAATCGCAGATTCATCTTCACGACCAAGAAAATGAATTTTTTCCTTCCCTGCTTCATCCCTCAAAGAAATTTCATATTCATAATGGATTTTTACTACATATTTTTCCCAAGAGAATATCTACCTTCGTGTACGTCTACTGGATGCATTCGAGTGTTCGAATACGTCCCTTGGATGTTCTAGGAGGTTTACGTACATTCTCTCGGGATTATACTTTTTGTGTTTTATATATGCATGCAGTTTTATGATTCTCCTGTCATGTGAAAGTAATTCTCAATTATTACTCATACGCGTCTTGCAAGCCTTCCTTACAAAGTGAGTGTGTATAGCCAATATTTGTTCAGAATAGCATCATTATCTGAGATTGTGGACCAATTTGGCGTTGAGAACGGTTAAGCAGCGATAATCAAAGCGAGGGAGGGATAAGTACGGTATCGGTCAACCTATGAGAGGTGACCGTGTCGCTCGAGTAGAAACAACAATTCGAAAGTCTCGTTGCGAATTCCTACTGTCTCGTTATTCTACTCGAGAGTTTCCTTAGAAAGTGGAAGATTACTTGATGCTCAAGAGAATACCAGCGGTGTGACATAAGCTAATTTTTCCAGTGAGATTTTGCGGCAGGTAGGCAATATAATTGATTTATTTTGTAGATATTTGCATTTGATTCAAGCATTATTTTTTAATAATCTCATCTAAAAAAGAAAAGAGTATTTTTCTTTTTCTGAACATTTCAGAGATTCATACTGCACCAAAAACCCCAAATCTTCCAAAATCTTGAAATACATCCGGTATTAGAAATCGTGAATGGAGAATGCTCTGTTTATTCCTGATTGTGAGGCGGTAGCCAAATATTCATCCGTTAGAATACGAAAGGCAGCTGTTTTCGGTCGATTTCGAGTACCGATATTGCACGAAGTTTTATTCGGAAGCAAGCAGTATTTTCTTCATTGTCTTAGATCCTTCCCAGGTTTCGTTAGGGTGTGAGATGGAGATAGAATCGTATGGATGGAATCGAAGGAAGGGAAAAAGGGACACGAAATCCTTTCAAGTTGAACTTTAATTCGAGCACCGCGATGTGTGTGATTCATCCCGGACAGAATCTGATAAGAATTTCTTCTTTCTTTTCAATCAATTATTCTTTCATTTGTATAATTTCTATGATTATCAGGAAATGACAAAAGGGCGTTGGAGTTTGGGGTCGATTCCTATTTTCTCTCAATTATAAAAAAAAATCCATGTACGTACAATATATATAGATATATATTCCCTGTATATTATCTCAGTGCCTTTGGGTATAACATTGTGTAAGACCAACGCGAAGCGGTAACAGAAACCGCTACAACGGCAATGGTAGCGACAAGAACGACGACGGTGAAATACACTTCTTGCTTCCCTTCAAGAGTCATAATACGCCAGTGACAGCCCAGGGGAAATTTAGCAAACGCTGTAGAAAACGCTGTTTCATACGCTTATATGTCGTACACGCGAGAGTAAATTGTGAGTAGGTCAGGTGGTAACAACAACGTTGGTGAGTGAGAAAGGCTATATACATACGTGGAGGCATTTGTGTATAAAGTAGCTGAGTAACGCTGCTAACCGCTACGTGAGAATTAAGATGGAAAAAATGCACGAACTTAATGAATTTGATGAACGTGATTGAGGGTACGGAATATTTTACGGTACATGGAATTAATCAGAAGATACTAATAAAACGTGAATGGTGTTGAAAACTGAAAAAAATCACTGATTATTCAAATTCAAAAATAAAATTGAATTATTGATGAGATGATACAAATGAGAGGAAAAGAAGCACATTAATCACTGTAGAAAATTTTCTGAAAATTCAGACTGTTTCTGTAATTTTTTACAGCAACAGGTCTGGATCATCAGAGAGTTCTTCCGAATACATCTGCAAATTCAGAAAAACTTTCTGATAATTCAGTTCTGTCGCTGTAAAAAATTACAGAAACGGTCTGAATTTTCAGAAAATTTTTTACAACGATTGAAGATAAATCTGTATGCTATTTTAGAGTTTGAATTTATAAATCTATACGAATTAATTGTACCAATCGACACGGATGTCCTGATGAAATTATTATACGCTCGTATAATTCGAGCGATTTCCTGAAAAAATAAAATAATCGCATAGAGTATTTTGGGGACTAAGATATGCTTGAAAAAAATGAATCTCATGCTCACGAAAATAATCTGTGCAAGTAGAAATGGAATAACTGTTATACGAGTATAAATTTCTTTCTTTCCTGCAGTAATTCATATGAAATCTGAAAATGTCACGTTCAGAAAGCATGTGCACAAAAAAAATTCATCCGCATTCGGATTAATAAACAATTCAATGCATTCACTTGGGTTTATAAATTTTTAATGAAAAATAGTCGTTTGATTGGTCGGTTTTTGGTTGAGCTAAATGGTAGATTTTTTTAATTAACCCTTTCAGTGCGTACATGGGTGATTTTTGTCCAGATGATTTCTTTCGAGACCAATTTCCCGGTACATTCTTGATTTCTAAACCATACAAGATCTGATTGTTGCCTAATTCTCAGTACATAAGTTTATTTTACACACTTGATAGTTTGTTCATGAATTTTGGCAGATTTATGAACCACTTCTACTGCCTGGAATAATGGCTAGAAATGAATGACCCATGTGTATCATTTGATGAGGTAATATTTTGTAGTGTGCACGAAAAGGATTATATAATTGACTCCCTGAATTTCTCAAAAGTTTACTCTCCTTATAGAATTTATGCCAACAAATTTAGAGAGTACATCTATTTTCACCCTTTCGGTTGGTTTATTCCCACGAGAATGAATATTTCGCAATTCTAATCTGAAATGAATTCACCTTGCCATTACTCATTTATTCACTACTGATTGTCGATTCATTGGAAAATTCAATTTGATTCCCCAATGAATCAACATCCTAATATTCGTGATGAATCTTGGTGGCTGTAGGCGGCCGACCGTGGGCAACACGTTTTCTATAGAACCTCCTTGCAACCCATTCAATTTTCTTCTTACTTCCCTCAACAAGCTCCTTGCTTTCTTTCATCACAGTACCTTTAGAATTTCCGAAATATGATAGCGAAAGGGTGAACCTCCCTTCGGGACACAAAGCCTTGCCGCTGGTCGCCCGCATCGTTCCTTTTCTTCCTTTCTTTTCAACGCAGACTCCTGTGTTAGCATCTAGGCAGCAATTGCCTTAGGACCATGGTAAGCTAAAGACTGCATTTCGTATTCCCTCTTGCGAAACTAGAAAAACCCCTGTGATGACAACGACAAAGTTGTGTGAAAATTCCACTTCGAAATTCAGAGAGACACAACATATCAAACGCCCTCCGCTTATATCCGAGAAAAGGAAAATGATTTTTCCCTATCACGTCGAAAGGGGAAGAAATAACCATCTCAATGAAAATTTTACAACATAGAGATTAACAAATATTTAATATTGGATTGGATGAAAAATGAAGAATGGGGAGGTAGATCAAAGAGATCTGGTAATTCTGTTGTTAGAGAAAAAATATATAATATATGAAAATGTGAGCATTTGAGATCAGTTGATATTTTTCACATTTCTCATCACTGATACACTTTGAATTATGCAATCGAATTTCTTATAAAAATGTGAAACAATTAATATAATGTCACCGTTTAAATATACTTTGACCTCTTAGTTACAGCTCATACTTTTCTAATTTTCACCCTTCCTTAGCATTTATATTTATTTCCGACGAATTGATATTCATCTCTCAATATATGAAAAATGATTTACTAATCAATACATCCATATTCTTGGTACGACCTGGAAACTTTTTCAACTGCTCTTTTTCAGAATATTTGAACAATACCTACTGTTGAAAAAATCTGTACAAAACTTCACCACACAGATACGAAGTTTTTCACGTATCATTGTTACAAAATTTAGGATCAATTTTGAAACAAAATTTCATATCAAAGCATGTTACGAAATTTAATATCGTTTTTGATACAAGAATTCGTATTGTTTTTAATAGTGTCTATTATCATAATTTTGAAAGTACTCGTGTGGAAATCAATCCTGGGCATCCTAAGGTAGGCCCTAGCCCCGTTGGGGTATATCTTAGGCATCCAATACAAGGTTACCCACGGCTCATGTGGGCCCCAGTTGGGGTTGCCAGTATATTCTCGGAATATTTCAATCCAGTTATGCCCACCCACAGCCCATGTAAGCCCCGAGTTGGCTACCAGTGTTTCGCCTGGATATTTGATACCATTACGGACCCTAGATTGAAAAGCGTAACATCCCTGGTAAGAATAATTCTAGGCCCTCCTTCGCCCCTTATCTGGTGCTATCGAGGCAGACTAGGCGTATCCTTGGCCCTAATATGGACCAGTGAACTGCCTGATATGATTTCTACCAGGGATTCCCAGTTAGGGCCACTTTCCAAGTAGGAATTATAAACCTGGCCCAGGTCTGAGCCCGGGAGAAATTTCCACACGGGTACTCACACTGAGACAACTGTTTAGTTGTCGTGATTGAAAATTTGATGAAACACAATATCAAATAAAAAATGTTGTTATCGCAACAAAATATTAGTTTCTTCAAGTAAAAATTTTGGTTAAAAATACAATATTCCGGTGGATGTAACTTAAATTTTCCATTCGATGTCCTTTTCGCTTACTGCAACTACACAATCTTCTTTGTGTATATGATTCATGGTTTACATAAATGAGATTGTAATTTTGAAAACTTATATCATATATGGGTTAATATGCCTATGGAATTAGCGAATCAAAGACCGGATTGTTTTATCGCTGTATAATAATATCCAATGATAATATTTGCTACCGCATATTCAATAATGTCTCGCAGTACCTCATTATTTTATTATTGCATAATATTGTTCGTGACTAATAATTGAGAGAATTTCGTGAAGTATCATAACGATTTATTGATTTGTTTTAATTGATTCATATAATTCGATGAAGCTACAAACAGCGGCTAAATGGGAACATCTATCGTAATATGAGAATTATGTTTTGAAGGATTCAATTCGATTTGATACACGGATTATGGGATATTCCGTATTCTGGTTTTGTGTATAGCTTTTCTGATATGATCGTTGCATTAATGATCAGAGACAAAGAACATAGAGTGAAGGATAACATTATCATGAACAATATTGATTGTGGTTTAATGAAATTTAGGTAGGTAGAAATGCTGTTGATCATTCACACAACATCGATACTCCAGAATTCTTATTACTGCTGCTTTTCCGTTTATCCACACATCTTTTTTCCAAGTTGTGGACTTTCAAAAATTCAACTATTTCAATCATTTATAGTTATCCATGTTTCAATAGCCTCAACTAAAAAAATATGAGTTTTAAAAAGAGATTAGGAAAAAATCAATACGTTTTCATGGATAATCGGATGTTATGGGGAACAAATATTTACAATACAATATGTTCCAAGATGTTTACATTCGCAAACAAAATTCCATTTTCCATAACTTTGTAATTGGAACCTTTGATGAAACACTTTCAGAAAGAAAATCGTCCTAGAATTTGTTCGATGATGAATCTTCAAAAAATCGTTCGTTGAGTCAAAATTGCCATGGGAAAAGTCATTAGATGCGTACTACAACCAGCTGATACACACGTAGCGCATGGAATTTTGGAGAAAAGGGCCGAATTCAATAGTCTAATATAGGATATAATCTGTGCCATACATTTTTCAGATAAGGAACCGGAACGATCGGTCACATTTGGACCGTATCTGTTCAGGCGTTACATTTTGTATACGAGCCGGATCCGGCAACCCTGACTAGGACCGTATTTATAATTTGGCAAACAGGACGAGGACCGCAATGTAGCCGTAACAAATTTCCGCTCGGGTAACTGAATGTAGGTTCAATTTTGTAAAAAACGAAAATACCATCACGAGCAAGCATACTTCCATAAAATCGAACCTACATTCAGTTATATTCCAAGAGTATCCTGAACTTACAATGATCGGACTTTTTACAGTAAAATTTTCCTCAATGTATATGAAAATATGTTTCAAAGCTTGGAAGGAGAAATCTTTGGTCTGTTCGCAAGTTTGTAAACATTCATATTCACAAAGAAAATCATTTGATGAATTTCGAAGAGCCCGTGAAGAGTGAAAAACCTGAAAATTGATGAGGAGACCATTTTCTCATTTATCGGTGAATTGAGCCTCGCAAAGTTCAGAGTTGTTTCCAGTGTCCTCATAGTCATTCGTCTGATGCAAAGTACTTAATGAACAGCGATTCCTTTGTGTACTATATTATGGATATAAAAAGTATGTGAGAATACTCTACATCAAACTTTATAATAAATTATTTGATTTCCTTTGAAATTTGGTATAGAATGTTCTCATGGATTATAGTTACTCACTGCACTGCCAAATGCAGTTAGGAACGCGTGAAAATTTAACGAGACTCAAGTACGAGGAAAAAGGAATGAACAAACAAATGTGCATGCACATTAACCACTGAATTCCCATCTTATTCCATCAACGCAGTAGAAAAAATTCTCCTGCAAGAGGTCTGTTTGAGGCATAAGAACATCTGATCTTTCACGAATTCACTTTGTTCCGCTGCAGTCCGTTTTTTTTCTCCTACCCCGATTCCATTTCATCAATTTCTATGGATTTCACTTCATCGTATCAAGTTCACCGTACGTTTCCAACTTTATCTTCCTTTATTCTTTTTTTTTTGCTCTATTCTCTCCTCTTTCCCATCGTAGATTAATTCGTTTCACAATCGCTAATGGAATGACTTTTAGAAGTTCCTAAACAACGTTCACATAACAGCATTTTATTTACGCAACGTCATTCATGGTTGGAGAATTTTGTATAAGAATGATTGTCAAATTTGTCTTGAATGTCGTTCAAGATTATATTGGAATTTTATTGACATTACATTTCTTTGGTAAATAAAACGTGATTCTATATTCGATTCGATATCGAACGAATGTATTTCAAACTACATGAGCATCTATTTGAAAGTATTTCTATAAAATCCCAGTATTCCTCCAATTTTGAATTGAGAACCCGAGAATGAATTCTGATTTGGAGACGTAATTTTATGATTGCAAAGTTGCTGGTATTTGATACATTATTATCACGAAATTGTCTTCGTGTATATGCAGTATTGGATATTCAACGACAGTGCATCGCCAAAGAAATATTTAAACCTTAGCTAGTAGCCAATTCCATTATATATTTACGAGTCACGTTGTGTACAGGTGGCGACTATCCGATCAGTATTTCGTGTTGCAGGGCCACCCCTCGCCGCCAGGGCAGTACTTCAGGGCACAGCTGAACTACCTTGTGACATCCGTCCACCACGCCACAATGATTCTGCTATCCTGGTCGTTTGGTATAAAGGTGATACCACGCCCATTTACAGGTAAGTGGCTCTTCCTTTCTTTTTTGCTAGTTTTAAACCTTTTCTTATCCTCCTACGTCGTTTCGTTCCATGTTCTCCCTTGTCTTCCCGCCACCGAAGGGTGGATCGAGTCAACCCCTTTTAAACATCGAAGGCATAAAAAGCCACCACGCGTTACACGTACAACGTGACTGATCCTCGTAAATGCTACACATAAGATAAGCTCGACGAAGAAGAAAAGACTTTACATGTGTATGCATACCACACACAAATGTATATTCATGTTCGTAGGTTGAAATCTTTGCTCACATGACTATACGTTGACTTGCGTGAGTACACATCTTCTGCACATATGTAAACATGTAGGTAAACGTGAATTTACCGATGTGTATTCATCGCATGACGTGTCTGATGTATGCAGTACCAAATGCGGCATGGTTATGCGCACGTGCATGTATACACTCATATACGTTCAGGGTTGAAACTTTATCGCACACGTATGAGTTCAGCGTATCGTGGTAATTGAAAGTATTTTCGAAAATTATTCCTCGAGAATTCCCTTGTGCAATCCAAAATGAGCATGTTGAGTTTATCCCAGTAGAATGGAGTTTTGAATTTCTGGGGAATGAACGGAGCGTGGAACATATGAATAAAAACCACTTGAAGAGAGTCTCTCGAGTAACGAAATCTGAGACGTACACAAGAATACTCGAATATTATTCGAATTGAGTTTACTTGATCCATGTGTACGTAAGTGTTCACAGTGGTGCAAACGGTATTTGAATTATGTATGTGCGCATTCAAGTGTGGAGATGATTGTGTGAATCATGAACCTGAATATATTCTGATATTTGACAATCATGTATTCTTAGGGAAAGAGAATAGGAGGGAAGACAATATAATTCGATATTCTATTACGTCTTCCTGAATTCTATCGATTGCGGCCAGCAGTCACTATCATCCGCCAGTGTGTTAATTGTTCGTGTGAAATTTTAATTCCTTGTACGAAGTTTTCGTTTCTAAATTATCAAATTCATTCCAGAAATAGATAAATTGAAGACGATTTTTATTGCAATAACCAGAACCGTGACAAATACACGAAATCATTTAGTAACATGGAAATTCGATTCAATTCTCTCTTGAGTCTGCGGAAAATGGTGATCGATGGAAGGGATTCGATTTGGTTTCAATGAGCGTAGGTTTTTTTATCGAAATCGATTTTCATAAAGTTGGATATATTGGAGCAAAATTTTGTGACACACTGAGAGAAATTTAAATAGTCACATTCATTATTTGAGGACAACCATCCACATCCAGTATTCACAATTGTATAAATATTTATGGTAACTTGTGTATAGTAATGAAAACTATTTACATACACTGAGAGAAGAGTTTATTTATATTTAATGAAGCTTACTTTGGATACGGCGAAATAAATATTTTTTCCACGTAAACTTGGCTTAATAACTATAAATGAAGTTTATTACCTGTTAAAAAACCTCATATGACCTTTTCTAACTGTTGATAAACCTTATCTAAGGATAATGAGTCATGTTTTTATGTAATAAATATATATTTCGCCGTATCCAAAACAAATTTATTAAATACAAATAAACTCTTCTCTCAGTGTAGGTGAATTAAGAGGATACCAAAGTTACCATCGGAGCACGTTTGTCTTGCACTGAAATACTCGAAACTGGACTCATAAAAAGATCTGAAATTTCCAGGGATGATTCTTTGAGACCTAATCTAGATCTGTACAGAGCCCAAATTTTGAATTTCGAAAAAAAAATTTTTTTTCCAAGTTTCGAGTCCAGTTTCGAGTATTTTAGTGCAAGAAAACGTGCTCCGATGGTAACACTGGTATGCTCTTAACTATAAGAAGAGTTGGAAAAATTCTAACTGAATAGTTATCCCCTCACATAGTTGCCATGATCATAGATTTCTCTGAGTGCAATGACCATTATTTCTGTGCATATAACCCATACAGCACCCGGATATTCATTATATAGATGTCCATTGAATACCCAAGATATTTGGGATATCTATTGAATTTCTGATGGATGCCATATCCAAAGCAGGCCCGGATCTAGAGCATTCTCGTGGGGGTACAAAGATGGAATTTCCCCCCCCCCCCCCACCCTTCGTCTCTTCAGAATAATAGGAAATTTGATGAAACTCACACATTACTATTTTATGATGTTCAAAATGTGTAATATAGAGATAGGCGATTTAAAGGAAGAAACCGATTTGTTCATCAGAATCATAGAACTATAAATTAAAAAAAAAATGATTTTGAGAAACAATATTCCTTGAAAATGAAAAACACTCACACTTTTGAAATTTTTTATTCTCTGTCCGACTCAATTGAAGTTCTTAAAAATTGTAACTTTTGGAAATTTTAATTCCATATCACACTTACACGTACACTCGAAATTGATTTCCAATATGATTGTTAGAGTATTTATGCTTACTGCATACACTGTAAAAGAATTTCATGTAGTCCATAATATATCATTGGTAGTATACAGAACATTATTGTGACTTCTCACAATGTTATATTGCATACAATCACAATTTTTTGTGAAATCACATCATAAATCATTGGGGGAAATGACAAATTCCTTATAAAATTCCACAATATATCATTGGCTAACATATTACCAATGCTATATTGTGTAATTCTCATATAATTCTTTTACAGTGAACATAAAACTATAATTATTTTTCACATTGGGTTTGAAATGGAAAATCTCGATTGATACTCGTTGTGCCGCCCCCCTGATATTGCCGCCCGGGGCAAGATGTCCTGTTTGCCCCTGCCCCCTCCCCTTGATCCGGGCCTGATCCAAAGGTGCGGTATGGGTACTTTATAAACTGGAATTCAAATGGTATCAGAATCTCTACTCTTTGGTGATCCAAATTAACGCCATGTCTTTGATGTACCACCGAAATATGAAAATTGATGATGAAAAACGCATCTTGAATTGTTTTGAGAATTTTCAGAACAGATCCAGAGGTCGCTAAGGTCGTGGGAAGGTAAGAATTAGAATGGACATGACATTGGTTTTGTTTTCTTTTTCATATCATGCGGGAATATTTTTTTGTTGAATTCTAAGGAACCCGTACAGCACACCTCCGTGGCCTCCACGGAGAACAAAGGTGGATCCTCCACGTAAGCAACGTGGAGGCTACGTAGCAGTTAGGTGGAAAACACGTAGAGTCTGCATAGAAGCGCCGGAGAAATGTCCGCCCTACACGGAAAAAAATGATATAGTTAGGATAACTAAAAACAATTGGCTATTGACGGGTTGGTTGTGAGAACTATTCGTTTAGACGAGACAACTTTTGTATGGTCACTACATCTCGATAGATTTGGTTATGGTGTTGATATAATATGGTAAGATTTGTTCGGTTATGATAACCAAATGGTTGGTTATAGTAACCAAATTAATTTCGTCATCTCAATGTGGATTCATTTATGAGATTTTCAGCTGTTTTTATCAATTTGATTAGAAATAAAGAAGACATCCCGTAGGAAAAACTTCCTAGACGTTTTCTTAGACTTTTTCTGGGATAAAATCTACACGGAGAGAAATGCAGTTTGGGAATATAGTAATCTTTAATAGAAAATTGGAGAGTATTTCTTAAAATCTGTGAATATTTGTTAAGATTTGAGAGTATTTCTTGAGTTCGTATGTGAGTTACATACCCAATTAAATTATAGTGTAGTTCTGATTGCAATCATTGGAATATTCTAATTTGATTTTGAATATTTCTAAACCAACATTATCACCTTACATGGGAAAAGTAAAGCTGGAATATACTTCTTTGCCAATCAAAAATTTGTATTCATGAATATAATTTATGGAAAATGTGGAAGAAAACCTGTCTTTGTATTTTTATACCCTGAGTTTTTTGAAGGAACCTGAATGAATTTGATTTGTAATTGCACATAGAAAATCAACGTGTTCATAATTATTCCAAAGCAATATTCCTTGATACAAACGTTTTCTTGGCGCAACTGTTTGTGCCGTTTGTGGTTTCGGTTTCAACCTAATTGAAACTTCATTTGACACATTTTGTTGAACGTAATAATTATACAAAAACGATCCAAGTCTCAATGTTGGAGTTTAAAGAATTATTTTTCACCAGAAACTATGCATTACGAAGTGTAATATTCAATGAAACGAAATCATCACTTGAGATTCTGATTTTTTTGCGCAGCATGTATTATATTATGCATAGCAAGCAATCATAAACGGCAGTATAGGCGCGTGGTTAGGGTGTTAGGCTCCAGATTGGAGAATTAGGTGAGCGTAGGCAGGTTCGAATCCCGGTATCGACACGATCAATTTGATCAACACTTCACGATTGTGTCTTCGATCACTGTGAAATTTCTATCATCAGCCGAAATCACGTTGGAAAATTTTTTTTATTTCAACGTGAACAAATATTTTCACTTCATTTTTTTTCTGATTCCTTATTCACCAACATTTATATATGAAAAAAAGCGAAACATTGAGGTTTTGCTGCGGAATCTCATCACCACTCGCTTAGTCGTCACAACCAAAAGCTCGAGGGTGAATGAATGCCTCTAAAAGTGTTTGGTTTCCATAACCAACTGAAAGTTGTATCTTGAACTAAGTGAGCGTATACTATTTTATTTGGTTCTCACAACCAAGCATTTGGCTGAGCCAAATATAGCCCAACGTATTGGGTTGCAGAAACCAAATTCCAGTGTACCATAACCATACATTTTTTTCCGTGTATGCAACGTTGCCACAGCGTGGAACGAAGGTGGTAGGAACGTGGTGGCGAGGTGGAACGAAAGTGGAGGCAACGGAGAAGCGAGGTGGAACAAAGGTGGACGCAACGGAGAGGCGATGTGGACGCATTGTAATATTCGGAAAGGTGGCGCTGCATGCGTCTATTCGGATAGGTGGCATCAACGTTGCTCCTGCGTGGTATTGATACATCGTACCACCTCGCCTCCACGTCGCCACCACGAAGATACGACGTAGAAACACACGCACTGCAACGTGGTGTACACGTGGAGTGAATTTTTACAGCTAGGTTTTGACGCGCAAAATTTGAATGTTTGCAAGATTTTCAAAATTTCAAGACTATGCGAATGATTAATTTATTTTTAGTTTGGGAAAGAATGAAAACATACTGGATCTCAAGGAAGGTAAGTTGACAACAATATATATTATTTTTGTGAATCAAATGAGAATGTTCTTCACATTGTGCTGCGAAGAGGCAGATTGAATAAAAAAATGCACAATTCGTCCGAATTTTTATTATATATATATTATATATAAAATACACTGGCAACAGTTTTTGGATTGTTCTTACATTATCTAATGATTTATTATAAAAATTCAACGTCAAACATGATACCTGAATTTCCAAAAAGAAAACTAACCAATGACAATGATTGTTCCATTGGAAGCAAAAAGAGAAAATTGAATCAATAATCGAAATTCCAACCTTCATAATTTAACCAAAACCTAGCTGTAAAAATTCACTCCACGTGTACACCACGTTGCAGTGCGTGTGTTTCTACGTCGTATCTTCGTGGTGGCGACGTGGAGGCGAGGTGGTACGATGTATCAATACCACGCAGGAGCAACGTTGATGACACCTATCCGAATAGACGCATGCAGCGCCACCTTTCCGAATATTACAATGCGTCCACGTCGCCTCTCCGTTGCGTCCACCTTTGTTCCACCTCGCTTCTCCGTTGCCTCCACTTTCGTTCCACCTCGCCACCACGTTCCTACCACCTTCGTTCCACGCTGTGGCAACGTTGCATAGGGCGGACATTTCTCCGGCGCCTCTATGCAGACTCTACGTGTTTTCCACCTAACGGGTACGTAGCCTCCACGTTGCTTACGTGGAGGATCCACCTTTGTTCTCCGTGGAGGCCACGGAGGTGTGCTGTACGGGTAATATTAACAGTTGAAACAAATTCGTCAAATATAACATATTTGTATGTCCAAAACGGTCCACATTGAATAAAAATGTTGAGTTGACATATCCCATGTGAATACCTTTCTCAGCACACTTCAGATGTCTTTTGTAAATACAAACCAGTGACTCTCATTGTATGTTAAACTACACGATTCCAAATGTTAATCCTACATAAATTAGAAACAATGACTTACTTCAAGTTCATGTCATGAGAACATCATAAAAAATGTTGGAACGTAGTTTTAACACATGAGGTACATATAATTTACGTTGGTGCGTTGGTAACCGTATGTCGAATTGACAGATTTTTCGTGTAATATGCAAGTAACGCATCAAGTGTGTTTAATATGAAAATTACTTCAATTTGACACTTTTTCTCTCGACCACATTCATTTGTTAGGGTAGAATTACACAGGTGAATGTGTTGTTTTTGACATCAATCCGTTTACATATATCGTTTTTAACATTTACACAAATTATTCCCAACTATGTACAGCTGGATTGTTGGACTATATCTCCTTAATCCCATACCCTTTAACCCCTCTAATATCTGTTCATCAAATACTATTATTTTATCAAGGGAAGAAATTTATATCACACGGAACCATCATAGAATATTAAATAATAAAATTATCAATAGAACTGATGGATTATTATTAACAAATATTCGAGGTCTATATGTAACGTTACTTCAATTATTCGCATGTTTAGAAGCTCCATTCTTTATAACTGATGCAATATATGGTTCAATTATTTCATGGCGACAGGATTCCATGGTCATCATCTAATTATTGGAAGATTATTTTTAATTGCCTATTTAATTCGTATGATACATTTACAATTGTCCAAAATACATCATTTCGTTCATCGAGCAGTTATATGATATCAACACGTTGATGACATAATATTAATGATCCTCATAATTGAAATGGTATAATAATTACATATAATTTTCAATTATAACATTTATCTTACGAAGAATACCCACATTGATTTGACCATTTTCTATAATAATTTTTCTTCTAATTATCAATACGAAGTGTTGTACTTTACCAAATATAAAACCCCGTTTGAATGTGGGTTCACAGCCATAACATCCCCCGCTCACCATTTTCTTTGCCATTTTTCATTATCAGATTTATTTTTTTTATCTTTGATATTCAAATTTCAATCATCCCTTCATTTATTCACTCGTGATTCTCATAAGTGAACTCGAAATAATTGAATTATTTATTTCTAAAAATATTCGTATTGAAATTAAACCCCCAGAGATAGCTAAAATGAATAAATAAAGTATTGAAGTATCTATATTTCAACCTCCAAGTATATTGAATTAAAACTTTTATAATTGTAAGATCCAAAAAAAACAAGTATCATCAAACATTCGAACTTTTCGGTTCAAAAAATTCCAATTCGGTTAGTGTTTGAACCTTGATTCGTCCAACCTTAGAAGGAATGATAATGAAAAAATCCGAGTTCTCCTGTATTTTTTTTTTATGAGCAAAAAATGTCCTTTTACTTACGTATTATAACTCTGTCTCTTAGAAAATGAATAAAATTACAGATTACCGACAACGTAAACTTTTTTAAACCCTTTGCGGTGCCACCTCTGATCGAAAAATCCCATGCATTGCGACTAGACGTGCAGAATTCCAACTGGAACTTCAATTCCACTTCAATCGCGATGAATAGAAATTTTTAATCAGGGATGTCACTGAAAGAGTTGAAAGAATTCTCTGTTCCTGAAGTCATAATCTTTGAACAGTCTTTCCCAGAATCAGAGTTCTCATGTATACATGGGTGGAAAATGATTTATTCAGATTTTTTATTGATTTTTCCTAGTCAGTTTTGTCCATGAAAACTACCTGAAAAATTCGGATCTCTTGATGAAATTGATGCGTGATGCTGAAAATTCCGTTTTTGTCATCATTATAGCAATTGTGGTGCTATCCAAGTAGGGTGTTAAAACATTTGGATAGAGGGAAATAAGTTTACGCTGGGGAACTGACCCTTATGAACAAACCCGATATCGGAATTTCATCGTTAAATCATCAGTTGTATTGATACTATCCGAAATCTATTGTGTTGTCTCATTATCGTACAAGTCCGATAAAAATACGATATTTACGATAATGATCCAATGTAAACCCGATATAGATATCTATCGAGAAATCATCGGGTTACTGGTTTGGTTTTGTATCGGATAATTATCGTAATCATCGTATTTTTATCGGACTTGTCTGATAATGAAACAACACGATAGATTTCAGATAGTATCAATACAACTGATGATTGAATGATGAAATCCCGATATCGAGTTTTTTCATGAGGGGATATCGCGATGGAAACGGTTTGCGTAGTCTCACATACAATATCTTTTTGAACTTTCTTAATTTTTACTTCTCCAAAAAGTTCAGCAAATCAAGGTTTAAACACCAACTAAGTCGGAATTTTTCAGATAAAAAAATCATGCATATATTCCAATGATCCAGCTATGATATTCCATAGAATTCAACACGAGAATTTTCTTACATTATATGAAAAAAAAAATCAGCTTCATAATCATTCCAAATTTTACCTTCTCGCAACGTCACTGACCCCCAGATATCTTGCTAATAAAATTCTGAAATAAATTCAGGATGCGTTTTTTGTCATGAACTTCCACAATCCGATAGCGCACCAAAGTAACAAAAATTAGGACCACCCTAATCTCCACTCATCGGAATAACACACAAACAGTTCGTTCTTCTCAACTTCGAGCGGTTATCATCCGTTTCCACAGATCATCAAGATTCCTCAGGTATTTTAAACAAAAAACGCCCCTTTGAGGATAACATGAATACATCCTGAATCAATATTGATTAAACTTTAATCATGGTAAGAGTTGACAAGCTATCGCTACACACCAATCATTGTACACTTTGATCTCAGTCCGATGAATATGGATTAATTTCATGCTTGTTTTTGTTTCCCGATTATATATTTCCCTAGGAAATTTTAATAGCTTTTTGTTCATTTAAGTGATAGGGGATTTGTTACCACTTCAATAGTTGATAATCCATTCAATTCCATTGTGTTGATTGAGAATTTAGATTACAACGTATCAATGAATCAGTGCGAGAAACATTATTTCGATTGTACTTATACCGTGAGCGACCCGCAGCTACACGGAGAGCAACGTGGTGTCAAATATTACTAAATTCTGTACTAAAATAGCAGCATAAGTAACATAGTATAATTTTTACAACATAGTGTAGTAAAAATTGAGGGGATACTAACGGCGTGGCAGCAGCCAAAATGTTTCTTCCGAATTATTTGAAAGTGGTGCAATAAAACCAACCAATTTTCATTTACCTGCCTGGTATCTGTGTCAATATAGGTCTCTCAATGAAAATCAATCAATTTTATTGTGAAACTTTTAAATAATTTGGAAGAAACATTTCGGCTGCTGCTACGCCGCCAGTATCCCCTAACGCTCTATTAGGTGTACAAATAAGTTTCCGCGGTTTTTTATAAAAAATTAGGAATTTATTGTAAAGGAAAAGTACATTACGTTTTATTCAAAGTATTTTCCATCATTTGCCACTACTTTTCCCCATCTTTCTGGCAACATTCGGATACCCCGTCGAAAAAACTCTTCATCTTTTGACGCTATCCACAAATCTACCCAATTTTTGGTGTCTTCATATGATGTGAAGCGCTGCTCAGATAGACCATGTGCCATCGACCGGAACAGGTGATAATCAGAAGGGGCTAAGTCTGGTGAATACGGCGGGTCGGGTAAAACTTCCCAGTTGAGTGTTTCCAAGTATGTTTTTACCGGCGCCGCAACATGTGGACGAGCATTATCGTGTAAAAAAATAATTTTGTCGTGTCTGGAGTAGTAATGGGCGCGTTTTTCCTTAAGTGCCCGACTCAATCTCATCGATTGTGTTCGGTAGAGAGCTCCAGTAATGGTTTCGCTTGGTTTCAGCAATTCATAATACACGACACTAAGCTGATCCCACCAAATACACAGCATGAGTTTTTTTCCATGAATATTCGGCTTAGCTGTCGATGTTGATGGTTCGCCGGGCTTAACCCATGACTTTCTCTTCTTTGGATTATCGTAGTGAATCCATTTTTCGTCACCAGTGACTATACGATGCAAAAAACTCTTTTTTTTATTCCTGGCAAGCAGCATTTCACTCATGCATAATCGGCGTTCAACGTCTCTCGGCTTTAGTTCATATGGAACCCAATTTCCTTGTTTTTGAATCATTCCTAACGATTTTAAACGATGTGAAATTGCTTGTTGAGTCACTTGTAGAGTAAGTGCAAGTTCTGTTTGCGTTTGGGACGAATCTTCCTCCAATAGTACTTCTAATTCCATGTCTTCGTACACTTTCGGCCTTCCACTGCGTTCTTTGTCTTTAACGTCAAACTCACCGTTCTTAAACTTTTGAAACCATTCCTGACAACTTCTCTCACTTAAAGCAGCTTCACCATATGCTTTTAGAAGCAATCGATGCGCCTCAGCTGCAGATTTTTTCACATTAAAGAAGTAAATCAAAAGTTCCCGCAAATGATGCTTATTCGGAATAAAACTTGACATTTTTGCACGAAAAAAATTACGTGATGCTGATACGGAATCACTAGTACTTTAAGGTTATGGTGTTGCCAGATGACTAAACTTGGGATATTACGTTTTACATCTGACAATTTCTCCATAACCTTCTGGTGGGGCCATCTTTTGACAAACCGCGGAAACTTATTTGTACACCTAATATAATTTGAAAAATCGTTTAATTTGGCGCAACTTTACATCATGAAGCATGAATTTTTATTACACTGAGTTGTGAAAATTATAGTATGTCACTTATGCTGCTATTTTAGTACAAAATTTAGTAATATTTAGAACGTTTTTTTCTCCGTGTGAGTGTTGAAGAAAATATTATTTATTCTATTGAAAAATTAAAAAATAATACGTTCAATTAAAATTATTGCTGTCAATCCATTGTCCAATCTGATTCAGTGAAGATTCATCAAAATATAAGACCCTCAACACACCCCTGACTGAAATCTACGCACATTTCGTTTAGTATATCAAAAACATATTCTTTTCGCGATAACAATATTCGCAAGTTTAATCTCGCAAAAACCTTCAGAATATAGTATTTATTTAGTACTATTTTTCTAGCTGCGGTTCTTGTGATACTTATAATCAGTACCACACTACGATGCTAGTTTGCAAGAACAATGTTTAGTTTGAAAGCCTCGCATAGGAAAACGTCAGAGGAACGCGCATAGGAAAACGTCAGAGGAACGAGCATAGGAGTTATACACCTCCTGTTCATTGCTTCTGCACGATTTTTCTCCTTCATCTACTTGTTCTTTCCACTGAGTTTTTCATTCCCATCACTCTCTCACTTTCTCTTGAATTATCTCCCTTTCTTCCTTTCCCTTTCTCACTTCTCTTATTCACTTCTTTTTCTCTCTTCTTGTTTTTCCTTGTTGTTCCACTGAGCGGTTTCTCGCTTACGTTGCTGCTTGCTTGCTTGCTTGGCTCACCATTGGGACCGACTCTCGACTGTTTTTCACGTAATTAGAAGCGAGATAATTTATTTAACAACGCCCGACCAGCGCAATGGGGCAGAATGCACGTTCTTGGTCGCAAAACTTTTATTGTTTCGAGAGTCTCCCTCGGGCCAAAAGAGAAGAAAGAGAAATGCAAGAAAACTAGATTGCAGAGTTCTTGCTATGAAAGCATATATATATATATACATATATGTATATATACATTTTGTCGTACGTGTGCATATGTTTATAAAATAGATGGGGGTAGTAGGTGAGTTTCACGGAGCGTAGTAGCACCCCTTTTCTGTCTACTCGTTCCTCTCTCCCAAAGGTTAGTTGCACGAGAGAAGGAATGGTGAGCAGAGGTAGAATGGCAGGCAGAGCTTATAGTCAGGGCTAGGAGTGATTACCGCCGGTATGCGACGTGGATTACGTCGTGTGCTTGTGGTGTGCGAGAATTCTCCGTTCCCTTCCTCTTCACCTATTTTCATTCTTCCTCTTTCGTTCTGTATGCGAAAATACATGCAATGCATGGCTTCCTCGTGGTTCATGACCGACCAAATGAGGTACTTTCCTACTTCGCGAAATCACGATATCTACGATGCGAATCGAAACAAAGTTGAATGGCGTGTAAATTAAGACTTTCAAGTGTATCATTGTATGCGTGTTCGTGAGAAATTATTCATAAATGGAAAGATTTCAGTTCCGATTACGAAGGTAGTAAATAGTTCTAAACGTTCAATTGTGAATAATTGATGTAACAATCTTCATAAATCAGAACCGTTCAAATGATATGGATTATGTGTTTTGATCTTATTATCGTGATATCTCAATTCCCCCGAAGTTCTTGTTGGGGAATTCGATGAATAATTTTTTTTAATGAATAATGTCGTATTGACCCTGGTAGAAATTTGTCTGGGCGTCCCATTCGCCATCCACTGTGACAAGTCATCAGAAAATAATAATCCACGAATGCATGACATTAGATTCAGTGGCGACATCTACCTTCAACACCGTTGAACCGCTCACGAAACATCAGGCCACTATGATTGGCTGACCGTAGTAGAAAGAGAGAGACCTACAATGAGCGCGAGCGAACACTGCCTCAAGGCAGCGACGTGTAAGTCGGCCCTAAAATATTAGTTTCTACTTCTTTCCGTGCGGAGTACCGCGGCAACGGTCTCGCGCTCAGTGGGAAATAACCCGAGCCGGGTATAGATAGGGGTGCCTGGAGGTCGTAGAGTCACTTTTTCGCCAGTGATGCCAGCATTCGGCCGGCTGACGAGTTTTACCCCCTCCATCACGCTCCATACAATTTAATTTCTTTTGTCGGAGGTTTGATTGTGTGTGTGAGATGTCTATTTTCCATACAGGGTTATGGAGAGGGTGAATCGAGTCGGTTGACCAAATGCTGGCATCACTGTTCTTTGCATGCACAATAGCATAAGGTGAGAACACCTAGAAGAAGCCAGGATCGCTTGCGATCCTCTTCCGAAAGTCCAGGCAGTGATGCCAGGAAAAACGGTGCGGATCGAAAAATCAGCCCCCCCCCCCATTGTTCTCACAATGACACGTTCGTATACGTGTGACTCACATATATACGGAAGTGTCATCGTGTGCACGGTAGAGGGGCTGATTTTTCAGCTCATACCGTCTTTCCTGGCATCACTGAGTCCTCAGTCCAGGTTACTTTTCCCAGGCAAAACAGCTGTTGTCACGGCTCCTTCACAAATCAATCAGCTGGTGTTACGGCTATTGCTAATTAGTTGGGACCACGGAGTCTGGGCAGGGTGAACCGTCCCATCCTGTGGAGGGTTGAGTAGGGTAAGGGACGGAACGGGTGAACCTTCCGGAGATTGAAACTGATTAGGGGAGTGGCGGAATGGGCGAACCTTCCGAAGCATTGGGGGACACGAGTTAGATAGGTAGCCAATGACTGTCACGCACCCATAAAATTAATTGCCTATTCCGTGAGTTCGCAAATAACCCTCGCGTATCTGAAAGAATCGCTCAATCCCGTTGGAGTAATAATCGAATATTATTCCGTTAAAATGACCGTTGTTTGCGTTTCACGATTGGGCCATTCATATCACTTTCCGTTATTCCTTAGCTTATTAACTAATTACGATGTTCTTAAAGGATATAATTATTTTATGTAGAATTATAATTTCATCTTCGTCTATTACCCTCGGTGGTACATAGTCAACCGTATTATTGGTCTGCAACCATTTTCCGTCTTATCTTAAGCCGCTATAGGCTTTTCTACTATCACTTTTGTAACAGTTCTTCGATCCAGTTCATTGTTCTTTCATAATAAATCCTTTCTTTGTTTTTCACTCTATTTCTGACTTATAAATTCAATAGTCTGTGACCCGCGTTCCCCCACTCCTGAACCCTGGGACCGGCGAGCAAGAGGCATAGGAAGGGGCTAATTATTGATTCAATTGGGGTCGATTGAACTCGTCAACGCGTAACTTAAAACGAAACGTCACACCACGCACTAGACGGGAACCACGTGGGGGCAACTGAATAGTACACTCCAGCCAATTTGACTCGAGTGCCCACACATTTAGTTCGTTTATGTAGATTTTTCATGCGTCAACTGATCGTACAGTAACATTGAAAGTCCATCAACACGGTCAGAGGGATGAAGAGAAGCCCCAACGTTTCAATTTGTCACACGGAGAAAATTTTGTAGTATACATTGCATAAAAAATGTGTTCAATATTACTATGTTTTTGTAAAGTTGGACCATACTGACATTACGAGGAATATTGCGATGATAATGATTTAAATTACGATAGATTATAGTAAAATTGGAAACCCTAGTAAAAAACGAACATATATGACCCATACATAATCCATACATAATACATATAAAATTCATATATGATTCATATATGAAAATGCATAGAATCATATACAATCCATATTTAATCCATATGTGATCCATATATGATCATATATGACTCATATATAATCCATATAACATCCATATACGAAAAATATTTCATATGTGACAGAATTTTTTCACATGTATGGGAAAGTTTTGCATCGAGAGGTCATATATGGATTCTGTATGGGCCATATATGATCATATACGGATTCAATATGGATTGCGTATGAATTATATATGGTCATATATGACTATATATGGATATATATGGTTTCTATATGCTTTATGTATGTTTTTATATGATTCATTTTCACTAGGGAACAAAACAAAGAAAGGTTACAATGTCTCAATCGTAAAAAGGGATGCAGGCAAAGCATTTCTGAATAAACGTTCAGTGATTTTAGTCAGAGTGTCAGTATAGTCCAGGGTTACAAAATAATTGTAGTAATCTATACTACAAAATTCTCTCCGTGTACTCGGGATCATTTTATGGAAATAAACTCAAAAGCAATGTTCTTGACTGGAGATTACATGTCAAAATACATTGTTACCTTATTCATAGGTGTGATTTCACAGAAAACACTTGATTTCACATTTCTGATCACCAATTTGAACAAAACTCTAGCAATTCTGTGGGACATCTGGATGGGCACAGGCTAGAAAATGCGTTAAAAAACTAAGTAAAAACCAACCTAACATCTGGGAAAACTAGCTGGGACCCTTCTAATTCCCAATCATAATTTCTACTAGGGGAATTCCAGTTCAATTCGAAATAACGAAAATAGAATGGACGTTTGTTGGCATCAGGATTCAAATAACTCAGACCTTGTAATCTCGGAAATGAAAATAAGAAAAGAGATTTGGAATTGCCATACTTCGTGATGCGAATTCATCGTTTCAAATGATTAATGGACTATTTCGAAATCTAGGTAATCGATGGAATTGCACGCATTGTAACATTTTCGCATCTTTGTACTCGTAACTGTGAATAAAAAAACTGCCTTCATGATTTCTAGTCTGAAGTTGAGAGATAGGAATGATTGGATCTTGTTCCATTCCACGTCAAAGAATTGACATACCATAAGAATTGTTATCGAATCTCAGTACAGATATTATCTTTCAATTCTTACAGATTTCAATTATATATTTTGATCGATTATCAGAGAAGATAGACTTTGAATTTCAGTTTAATTCTGTTCGGATTGTAGCAGAAACTTAGTGATCAATACGTTCAAACATTTTGATCGTATCTCTCAGACCTTAATCCTTTTCTGTTATCATACCTCATCGTGCTCGAAGTTCCAAATTCTTTACTTTTAATGCTTCTCAATCTCTTCTTTTTCATCCCCATCACTTTTGTTCTCCCCTTCTCTATGGCTTCTCTTTTCCATTGTTTTTACTTTTCTTATCTGTTATAAGTCGTTACAATCTTTCGATGTGTGCATGCACAGTAATATCGATTCAATAATGATCTTTGCTGACGAAAAATTCGAGATAAATACAATTTCTTTGAAAACTCCGGTGGAAGTTCCGTTTCAGTGTTATGAATTCTCATCGATGAATGAGAGATGGAATGTATTTGAGACAACCTCGTCATAGGAATTATTTAAAATAGTGTCTCCTTGAGAGAATTCTTAATATTTTAATCACGATAAAAAAACCATTTTCTTCATCCTCTTTCTCATGCAATCACGAGCAGCGGAGAATGGATAAACAAACTGCAACTGTATGTCGATCATAGATTTCATTCAACTGGAAAACAGGCTTTCATCCACTTTCGTCTTTTTCTCCATCGAAACATTTTCCGATTCCTCGTCGACTACGGAGCACTTTCTTCATAAATATGCATCGAGATGTATAATATGAGCTCAATGGGAATAGGGAGAGTGTTGTTGAGAGGAGGATGCAGAGAATGGCGAGGGGAAAAAGGGAACGTGCATTAGTATGAAATGCTTTGAAAGAGAGGAAAAAGAAAAACGACAAATGCTGATAATTTTGTTTACCATGTAAATCATTTCGGAAGGGATTATGATTTCAACGAATATCATGGATGACTCTCATTATCTACCAACTTTTTCATATACAATAACCACATTTTATGTTAGAAAGTTCGAAATTCTCTGGTGAATTTTCTATTACTATATCTATCATCGAATATAATTATTCTAAAAAATGAGCAACATTTTAGAAATAATAGGACTCCCGGAATGAGAATTTCACTTATGCTATTGAATTGTGAGCTTCTTCCAGTTTCCATCTATCATTCTAACCAATACCAATTCAGTATCATCATTCAATCAGCAGGATGCTAGTCGAGTATTCACGAGTCGAATACAAAACGTACGTCCGACTATCTGAAACATATTCGCTAAAGTCTTTCTTCATGACGCCGAAGTAATTTCAACTTGTTCTGAATACCAAAAGTACGGAACAGTCTTACGAAGTACCAAGGTGAACTGTGTGACTTTCAATGGCCAAAGTTTGCCACGTGCTTTGCAGGTTGCATTAGTGCCTCATGGCAAGTACATACGTATACCTATGCAATAAATATATCTTCATCCAAGACAGTATATTCTGATATGGCAATAGTCAACAGTAGTTTCTTGTTAGACAAATCACCAGCGGTATAACTTATAAAATACAGCGAAGATAGTTTGATCAACTAGATTCTATAAACTATCACACCGCCCATAATATTTCAGTGCAATGCCTCATTTGGTAGAAACGTTGTTTATAGAATTGAATGTGATTGGTTGATTTTTCGAATCTTGTCATATAATGGGCATTACACTGAGAAATTGTTCAAAAATTCAAATTGTGCTGTGAAAAGTCCCATCATTGTCAGCAAATTCAAGATACTCTTGAAATCTACTCAAATGTAGGTTCAATTTCATGAAAACAAAACAGCCATCACGGGCAAACATAATATAATAACCTAATAATATACTCCCCGGTGAAAATTAAGCGTGCTGAGAAGAGTTATCAAAGGATTGTTGGAGGGTGCTATAAGAATAATCAAAGGGTCAATAAAAAGTAGTAGAAGCGTTTTGAAAGTGTCATTTGGCGGGTGTAGAACGTGTATAAAAGCGTTCTATTCAATCCATAGGGAATAATAATGAAGAGACGTAAACGACCTAGAAGCTTGCTTGCACGTGTTCCCAGACAGCACAAATGATCATTTTTAATTCACAAAAACTTCTGAAAGAACTTCTTAAACAGTCCCCGTTATGACAGTAAAAATGAATTCAATATGAGCTCAATGAATTCAAAATGCATACATGTTGAATGCCTGAATAGTTCTTTATGAATTCGTGACATGAATTCTTTCTGAAGATTAAGTTATTCATCAAGAATTCATTTTGAATTCAAACCATTCATAATGAATTCATGTTTACTGTCATAACGGGAGCTTTTTGCGGGGAGTTTTGTGCTGTACGGGTTTTCAATATTCAAGAAAACGTGCCCCGGCCTGTTTTAGAAGCGTAATAACATGTTTGATTTCTCATCTGACTTCTCAAAAAAAATGACCCAATTTTATAAAGAAATTGGAGGAACTCCAATGCATAATGTTTAGTATGAATATCAAAAGATGTAATGTGTGAAGAGAGAGATTATATAAGAATGATATAATCTATATAATTGATATTCTTCAGGGCTGAAAGAATATTTATGAAAACTATTCTTCTTCTCCGAACACTTTATTATAGGATGGCTGATAAGATAACCAGGATGGATGAGCACGTGTTCATATCAAAATCACTAGATATTTTCGAAGTCCACAATTTATTATTTTAGGACAAAGTCATTGACATATCCTCTCCCCATTACAGCTTGAATTATTTTTCATAATTATTTAATTATATTTTTGTCGCAGACAACAGGATTATCAAAATATAACCGGATTTCGATTTCCAACAACACGATGCCGATCTAGCGAATTATACGCGCATACACCAACACGCACAAGATTTTCACAAAAAGACAATATTCATTATTATAATTTCAATATACATTTATACAATAATAAAGCGAGCACAATCATTAAATACTCGAACATCCAATGAAGATGATACATTTATTATCGCGACCACGTTTTACTATCGCCATCTTGGCTACGCACACATACCGATCTATAAATTTCCAAAGACCGCTTGGCACACTACCCGTACAGCACAACCACCGATCCTCCACCTAGGACTTCGGTGGACCAGAGGTGGAGAATTGGTGGAGGAATGGGAGCCGTGGAAATAAGGGAGAAATAAGGGAGAGTCTCCGTTGAGGCAACGGAGAGGCAACGGAGAAATGTCCGCCCCCTGTATTTTCGATATAATTCTTATTGGTGCATTTACGTAACCAAATCTGAATGTATGAATTCACGAATTCAAGTTTTACTGAAAATACAGGGGGCGGACATTTCTCCGTCGCCTCTCCGTTGCCTCAACGGAGACTCTCCCTTATTTCTCCCTTATTTCCACGGCTCCCATTTCTCCACCAATCCTCCACCTCTAGTCCACCGAAGTCTTAGGTGGAGGATCGGTGGTTGTGCTGTACGGGTAGTGTACATCACGGATTCTCACGACATACTCTCAGTTCTTCTTCCCCGTCGCGAGCGGGGTACCTAACCTTATCGGCTATCCACACAGCCCTTAGGCTCGTTATACAATTATTTTTCGCAACACGCTTTTAACGTGCCCTTATATTCCCCCTGGTGAAAATGGGAGCGAGAAGAAAGAGTAAACGAAGCGTATGCTGAAGGGTAACAGAAACGATAATGGAAAGTATACGAAGCTTGAATGGAAAGGATACAAAGAGTATATGAAACGGGAATTGAAACAAAGAAAGCGGGAAAAATTCAAGAAATCTAAACAAAAAAATTGAACCCTGTGGTGAGAATCGAACCGGTGACTTTCACTATGGTAGGGTCTTATCCACTGAGCCATGGATTGACTTCAGGTGTTGAGAGATGTCATTTAAAGTCAGAATAGGTATGACTCGCATACACTTCATATAACCTACTATTACGTTACGTGAAGCGTATGCGAAACGGGATCGGAAGTTTATGAAACGTATACAGAACGTATGATTTGATTACTTTCCAGCGAGCGGGTATCATACGCTCCAGAAAGAGGGAGTTGAAACGTTTTTCGCTTCGT
This sequence comes from Gonatopus flavifemur, assembly GCA_018340375.1. Taxonomy (NCBI): domain Eukaryota; kingdom Metazoa; phylum Arthropoda; class Insecta; order Hymenoptera; family Dryinidae; genus Gonatopus; species Gonatopus flavifemur. Next base: position 22,299,998 of record JAFFJZ010000007.1, read on the forward strand.
TTACGTTTCCTTCTCGCTTTGTGTATACGCTTCATTTTCACCAGGGCCGAAATTCCTACAATATATACTGCGAAACTGAGTACAGTGAGAAGAATAACCTCCAAAATCGATCAATAATACTGAAAAATTATCAGTCCTTGGTTTTCATTCGAGAACACATCAAAAACGATTTGAAATGTTTTATAAATTCAAAATTTTGCATGAAATGAAAACTATTATCCAAACTCACAAATCAATCCTCCATGTTCACTCACAATCCCAATCTTACATGTAATAATTACATGTACAAAACAATTTAATTATCTTTAGCATCTCAAAGATAAGAAGTGTTTTACAGTTCGATGATTCAGTAGAATTATGATTTAGGAATTTATATATTCTTAATTCTATCTTGACTATGAATAAAACTCTTTAGCTAAACAACTGGTATGAGAGGTATGGAATAACCTCAAAATAATATAACTTTATGTCATCTAAAACAATTGCACAAAAAAATCCTATAAGCGTCTTGGAAACGTCAGAAAACAGTTACTAAAGATTTGCAGGAGATTGTCCAGTGAAAAGGGTGTGTTGGAAGTTCAATGAAAAATCATAGCACGCTTGTAGAAATTTGACACAGAGTCATTTGGCGGCTAAAACTTTTCGCAAACGCTCCTGTCACTTTATTGCGCGCTTTTACGTTGTTTCAAGCACGTTCCATTTTTACCAAGGCTATCATGACAGTAAACTCCCATAAGATTGAACCTACATTCAGTTAGATTTCAAAAGTATCCGGAACTTGCTCACAATAATGGGACTTTGTACAGTAGAATTTTTCTCAGTGTATATGATACGCTAAGAGCAAGAATGCACTACCCTGTCCGAAAAGTCCCATAGATTCCCATGGATTCCCATAGGTACTGTGACAATAACCGCATAGAAACCGATCAGCTATTTTATTCCTATCAGAATTAATCAGGTTTTGCCGATCATGCTGATAGAAACCCATGGAACATCAGATTCCACTTAGAATCTCATAGAAACCCTTGGGTCCTGTGACAATAACCGCACAGAAACCGATAGGATATCATTGATTCCATTAGGATTTCGCCTATCGGTTTCTATTGGTTTTTTCGCACAGGGTACACTTGTTGTCAAGCAAAAACAGGACAAGAACTGTCGAAAGCAAGAATGGAACGTCAAAAGTTCCGAGCAAAAGCGATACACCCCAGCAAACACTGTGGTCAGGTTCTTCGAAGGACCAACATTGGCAGTGCCGGTGAAATGCTGGCATTGGTGAATATGTATTGGGCCTTCACAGGATGTGCAATGACACTCGATACATTGTTCTTCACCGAAGGGCCAGTAATGGCATCACGTTCATTTCTGATGCCAGGAAATTACGGCAGAGTTGTAATGACCCGATATGTTGCCAATAATGGCTCCCTGGATTATCGTACTGCCATCTGTTGCGATTCTTATGAACTTTGTTGTTGTTGGTTTTATAACAGATGATCAAACCCATCCCATTAAATTAATATTTTATGAGAATTCTTCATTCATTCGAGAATGAATTTCTATATTTTACATTGAAAATAAAATCATACCTAATATCGCGTATCGAGTGAATCATGCAGGTTTTATTTTATTGGAATATATTGTGAGGTTATGTGAATAAACAAAGTGATTAGTTTACGTGATTCACTATTCAATAACAACACATGAGAACATTTCATCAAACTTTGAGTAGTATAGACGTCTTTACCCGACAAAAAACTTGTTCGTGATGAAGATATTCTTTCCAACATTTGATTCAGTGTAAAAGTAGGAATGAATCAGTGAGTGGCATTGAACTATATAACATACTGGAAAGAGCACTGGCGAAATTTCCTATAGGATGGAAAAAGAGATCTTTCGTCAGTGTGAAACGCAAGATGAAATAGCGTTGTTTCTTTTCAATACATGCATCTTGAAAAGTGATGATGAGTGTAAAGGGTATCAGCTTCTTTTTCTCGCAAAGTGTACTCGACTGTCTCTCTTTGACGAAAAATTTTTGAATGGTGCTCATTCCAGTATATTATACAGTTAAATGGTGTGTGGTTTCAAGTACCGTATATTTATGATCAGGATATATTTTCAATAATTTTTCATTCACTACAACGCCAATTAGTGTTCCAACGAGAACGAAGGACTGGCAGCAGCGCGTCAACGACTTCTGAACGTGATCACGAATGTGCAGCATTCCCAGGAGCGGTAGAAGTTTGGATGGGTGACCGTGGACACAAAGAATTTCTCAGGATTCTTTCACGATGGATTACAACGACATGTTTGAGGATCAGAAAATCATTGCGGATGAATACCATTCATCCAATAAATGTTTTTTATTCATTTTATAGTCTTCAATAAATTCATCGTTTTTGATTCTTGTTCAAACTAATATCGAATTCACAATGAATTCGTGTCTTGACATTCATATTCAATCAGTGGATGAAGTTTGGTGATTCAATGAAGGCATACGGTGTTGGTTGAATGTTATGTGGCCGAATGCTGACCGGTGGGACATATACGCGCTGGACCATCAAAGGCTGCCAATGGAGGACCATCAAAGCTATTGCTGGCATTTATTGGAGACCTAGTACAGGGCCATCAGTACAGTGTTTGCTGGGACCTATTTATAATTCGGAACAAAAGAGCAACCACAGAAATTTCCGGGCAAAAATGAAACACTGAAGACTGCTCGAGCAATTATAGGTGTATCGCTTTTGCTCGGAACTTTTGACGTTCCATTCTTGCTCTCGAATGTTCCTGTCTTGTTTTTGCTTGACAACAATTTGAGCGTCACTTTTGCTCTTAGCGTATCATATGAGAACGTATCAGGGAGAGATGAAGGTGATAATTACATAATTACCAGAGTTCGCGGGGGCTGTTAGTACTGGAAAATCCAAAGCTATCAAAGTTACCGAAACGGGCAAGGTCAAAAAATAGTAATATCATTTCATATAACGGTTAGTGTAACATTTACAATCGCATCAATTTTGCTGATTCATAATTGTGAATCAAGGTACATCAAGGTTGAAATGCCTCGTCCAAACAATATTGATTCAATAATACTGACCTAAACAGCCCAATAAACACATACACGTTATCTCAACGTTGAAAGAACGTTAGACTGTCAAACGAACGTCAGTCGTTGATTTCATAACGTTGATTTTTAGTTGAAATTTGATAGGGAGATAGACGACCAGGAAGTACGTTTGGATGACGTGTAATTCAAACTAATATTCAAAAAATAACCATCAAACGACGTCCTCGAAAAACGTGTTTTGAACGGGTTTGAATCGCGCGTTTAAAATGTGTTTATAACACCTTGTATTTGAACTTCAATTGAAAATATTCTGCTAAAAATGTCGAACGAACCCGAACAATGGTTAAAATTTCAACAAAGAGCAAGATAGTAAATAGTGTAGCATACTTTCCAAATTCTGTCATACTCAGAAATACTATTGTTCTCGATATTGAATGAAAAGTTTTCAAAAAAAAATTTGTTGGATTCAATTCACGTTTTAGAACCATCATTAGGACACGTCAATATTTGACGTCTTTTAAACGCTGTTCAAACCGTTGATATGACGTTATTTTATGGTTAAAAAACACTTGATCTGCCGCGACATTTTTACGTTGAATCAACGCAAGAATATCACTAATTCACAACGTGTGGTTATTGACTGTTTTTGACGTTTTTAAAACGTGTGTGTGTTTACTGGGAGTTAATGCCAATTGAAAAACAATGATGACCCGGAATGGAAACAATTGTTTCTGACGAGGTCTGGTAAATGCAACCTTGCTAGTACAATTCCCACACGGGGAAGCAAAGGGTGAAAAATCCAAAGTGAAAATTTAGAAGTTTGAAAAATTCTTTATTTATTTATAATAATTATGATAAAATTCAAAGATCGAGTTGAATTTTCAAAGAAACAAGCGAGTCATATCTGTTTCAGATAGAGAACTCGATAACAAGGGAAGAAAAATGATTTTCGAGTCAACAATCACGGAACTTTGATTGTTCATCAAATTGGAATTGATTAAATTCCATCACAACGCTGATGAAAGATGAAACCTAACCACGTATGAAACACCTCGTGAAGCGATATTGAACAGCATCTTGCGATATTCGCTTATGTTTGTTATTTTCCCTGTCTTTGTTGTAACTACGCGTATACGTTCTCTCTTCTGCTCTTCTTTCGCCTTAATTCACATAGAGACATGCAGGAAAAATAGCACGAGAAAACGTTTAAAAAGCGTAAACAAACCCAACTTATGGCATGTTACCGAGCAAGTTCTTACAAAATTTCATTTCATTGGATCTCTTCTCTTGCAACCCTCCATATGCGAAGGGAAAAGAAAACGATGAATATAAATGGATCAAACATTTTTCATGTTTTTTTTTTCGGTGACAGGATTCATTTTTCATCCCACTCCCTACAAACAGTGGATTTCATAATTCTGAATAACATCTCCATAGAATTTATAACGATTCACCTTATGGAGAGCATATGAAAGGTACTGTTTTAAAAATTTGTTGATCCAAGAATTATAAAGGTTCGTCAAGATTATTCAAAATGCGATATGAGCACTGGTTTATACGACAACAGTCCTCGTTTGGAGTATAAATTAAATTTGAAGTGAATCAAGCTTTACGTGCGTAACAATTTCAGTTGGAGAGTGAATAAGTCACATCGTAAAATTACGCTTGTGATTCTACTAGTGATGCACTTTTTCGACATTGAAAATTCCTCAAGATACTACGGATAATTTATTCATTCAATCATGAACGAGTATTATTCTGCACAATAAACATAAATTCCACTCTAAAGTTCAATAAAAATTTGCTAGATACTTATAATCAAAATAGAATACTAAATTAAAACAAGGCGCATGGTGAACAACTTCTCATGTGGGTAATGATAAGGTGGAAAACAACCCCAGCTTGTCCCAGGATTGGCAATGCTCCAGGAACGAATTAGAACTACACGAGAAAAAGAAATTCGCTGCACGGAGAAAAAAGAACAGCGAATGATTACTAGAAATACGAAGGATCACTGCTAAAAAGGGTTAGCAAATCGGTGACAACTGAACTTTTCTATCCACAGTTCCTTATGGGGGGAGTGGTAATAGTTCCTATCTTCAGATGAAGATCACTGCTAATTCATTTAGTTTCTATTACAATATGAACTGAACAAACATACTTCCTATTCCCACGGACGGAAAAAGGGACGGAAAGCGAATTGCGGTACCAACACTTTTCAAGTATGCCAAGTTTTATCTGGTTTCATCCAACAGTCACTAAAAATTTTTAAAATCTATTGGTGCCGCAATTCGCTTTCCGTCACTTTTTCCGTCCATGGGACGCTAGCCTCAGTGTATGCTCAAAAGTTCGGCAAAACAATGAGCCCGAACTTAGCCTGATTTTATCATTCCCAAGCGTCACAAATTTGGTCAAGAAAAGTTTCGGTAATTCCTGTGCCAGGTTGGGTCCATGATCAGGCTGATTGTCTCCGCATACAAGAGTCAATATTGGTGACATTTAGAACAAAACTATTGTCTTAGTGAGTACGATGTAATAGAGAATTCTGCTAATGAATATTCTATAATTCTGTTCCAATACAATTAATGGAGAAATAATGTACCAACTCTATTGAGAATTGTAATTAACCGATGAATAAATCGGAAAGGAGAATAGTTAGAATGACAGCATAAAAAATTTTTAATAAAAATTCTAAGGCAATACCGTGGAAGACGACCATTGATTGACAATGATCTGTACTCGATTTTATGAACATAATACTATTATAACAACGACGGAATGGTATAACAATCAATGCTTGTCATTAAGTCGTGTAAATGGTTTGCATTCTGACGTGACTTGGAGTCCTCATCACGTTTATTCAATAGCCCTTTGAAACGTTGCTCTCACCGCGATGCCTATTACTGGAAGCTCGTCATATGTACCGACTAGCTGTCAATCTGTTCATGTATGCTTCCTCTCTTTCGTTTCATCTCTATTTCTACATGTATAGGAAAAAAGTCGCTCCAGTTCGACGGATTTTGATTGAATTTCCCTTGGTAGGAGGCCTTTGATGAAATCCTCTGGTTAGACAGGTCACGCGCTTCTACTCATATTGGCGGTGGTTGTAAAAAGTCAATCGCAATTGAAATTCCCTTCGAATACCACAGATGCAAATTCTCGTTGAATGATAAAATGTATAATCATGAGAGTAATGAACAAAATTCGAGACAATATGTGCTCGTTGGTGAACTCTTGTGGCTTTCACGATCCAGCGTTCTTGATGAAAAATCCAATTATTTTTGTACGTCACGGTGAGGAAAAGATGGAAATTTCTCCAATATTTATCAGGACATCAACTTTTCGAGGATTTATTTTTGAATCAGTTTCCGACGATAAGCGCTTGCAATCTGATTTATCATTTCATTGTGCGATGGAATGAATAACGAATGCGATGATGAGGAATCAATGTGTTTTAAGAGAGAATTTGGTTTCAATTTCCGGTGAAGGTGATGGGTAAATATTGTGGGTATGTTTCATCCAACTGTTTGTTTTTCCTGCTTTTTCATTGGGGATTCATTGATAATTGAGCCCCCGGATCGAAAAACTCGCCCAGCGCTCGAACACCTAGAAAAGTATTGTCCAAGCCGTAACGTCACACACCAAAATTAAAAATTGGAATTTCGAAAATTGAAAAATACTGGGTAATAGTTCTTAAAAAAAACCCAATGCAAGTATCCGTTTACGATTTTTTTCTATCATTGATAGTTTTCGAGATAAAAAATAAAAACTACTTATTCCCGACTAGAAATTTACCCCATGGACCAGATCAGGTAAACCTTGATCCAGATCAGGTCCTGATAAGGCAACCTCATCAGGACCTAACAAGTCATGTCACGCTGCACTATTATGAGGACCCCATCAGGAAAGACTAATTAGGATTTTGTGAGGAATTCCTTACTAAAACCTCAAAAATAAATCAAAACTAATCTATGAGCCTGTGTGAAAATTGCAGTTCGGTTGACAGATGTGAGGTTAAATTTATGTGATCAACAAATGGATGAATTATTTTTCTGAAATGTGTGGTGGTTATTTCTTGAATAATGTGTATCATAAAGTCTGTTAGTAAGTGCAAAATGATTAAGTAAATCAGTCATAGCTGTTGTAACGTGTCAAAAAATCGTAATTTGTTGATGCAGTGAAAATGAATTTTCTTCAAATACTTACATCAGCACTTCTAGGCAAAAACTCAGAGATCATATTAATTTTGTAAGAAATATGAGTCACGAAGAACTCATTTGATCAAAAATATGTCAAAAGAATGTTCAAAATGAATAACAAAAAACTTGAATTATTCACTTGCAGCTCGTCGGATGGTTTTATTTTTCAAATTGAAGAGCACTCTTGGAGTTGAAATTTTCAAATTTGAGAAAAAAGCCTTATCTTCTGAGTTGAATTTGTTGTTAGGGTGATAATAGACTTGTAGGAAGAGTTTAAAAGTTGAGTGGAATCTATATTGATCAGGAAAGTCCAAATCGTGTGGCAAAAGTTAGAAAATCTGTCAACTTAGCTGACAGCGCATGGGTATTCTATCAGCTTTTCTTTACTAAACCAAATGCTGGCAGGAGAAATTCATCAAAACATAGTGAATTCAAAGTGATGTGAAGTAAGAGAGGACAGATACATGCATTGAATTTTATTAGTTATGATAAAAATGTTGATAAATATGGTAAGGCTATGTATGACTCAATGTATCGTCTCTCAATATTTTTGTTTCAATGATTTGCATTTTTGAGTGTGCATTTTCGTATCTTTTCACCAGTAACTAGTGTTAGGTTGAGAAAACATGCGTATTGAACCTGTTTCATAAATATAATAACATTTATTTGTAGGAACATGACACAACATTATTGGAACAAAAATATGGGAAGACGACACTTTGTATCTTCTATAGTCTTTTCTTATTTTTTAGAACGTTTATAAGAACGAATAAAATCTAATGAATATTTCGGTCCTCTCTTACTTCACATCACTTTGAATCCACTATATTTTGATGAATTTCTCCTGCCAGCATTTGGTTTAGTGAAGAAAAGCCCATGCGCCGTGAGCTAAGTTGACAGATTTTCTAACTTTTGCCACACGATTTGGACTTTCCTGATCAATATAGATTCCACTCAACTTTCAAACTCTTCTCACAAGTTTATCATCACCCTAACAACAAATTCAACTCAGAAAATGAGGCTTTTTTCTGAAATTAACAAATTTCAACTTCAAGAGTACTCTTTAATTTGAAAAGTAAAACCATCCGTCGAGCTGAAAGTGAATAATTCAAGTTTTTTGCATTTCATTTTGAACATTCGCTTGAAATATTTTTGATCGAATGAGTTCTTCATGACCTTTATTATTACAAAATGATTGGGATTTATGAGTTTTTTCCGAGAAATACTGATGTAAATTAATATTGATATAGATATTGTCGTTGTTGATATTATCGTATATTTGAATAGAATTAATTGTCACCACATCAGCAACTTATGATTTTTTACATATTACAGCAATGATAACTGATTCAATAATTCATTTTGCACTCAATAACAGATTTTTTTATGCGTATTAATCAAGAAATAACGAAAGAAGAGTACTTGTTCGAAACTTATATTTGATTATGACGAAACACATATTCATTCAGTTCATATATACTCTTTGAATAATACTCAGATGATGTGATGTGTAGGAAAGAAAAATGATGCTGAATAGTCAATAAATCAACCTTATGAGAATTGTGATAAGTTAAATGAAATACTTATTTCGCTGGTGATGGTTGAACGTTTGCTAAGTTTTTCTCGCTGTATGCATAACGTGGAAAATCTTGTGAAATTTTCATAAGTTCCGCCTAATTAAAACCCAAATAGTTAGTTTTCAATTCACATTGAGAATAGATTGAACAAATTGTTCAACAGTTTTCAGAAGTAGGTAATGTGTTCGGAATGAAGGGATTGAATTTAAAAACAGGCACAGTTGAAAATCGTTCAAACATGTTCTTCTTATCGAAGGAAAATTTGTTTAATCAAAGAGTGTACAATCTGAAATCAAGTCTGTACATTCTTGTATTCAGTTTATCAAACTATGTCCATGATCTTAGGATGACCGAACGAGGTCCTGATGCGGATACAGCGAGGAAAACCTACTTCGACCTTTTCAGGATAATTTGAGGAAATCCTGACTAGGACCAAATGAGGTCATCCATACGTGAGTCATCCACACCTAATCCCGATCAGGACCGTAACGGGTATTCCTTATTTCGGATGACCTTGTCAGGTCCTCATCATATGTTGGGTTAACCTGATGACAATTTCCAGTCGGGTTTTTGCGTAACCAAAATCAATGTTTTTCAACATTAAACTCTTTGTAACTCAGTCATTTTTCGATGTATCGTAATAATTCTTACAGATTTTGATTCTTAAGACTTCTCCAAAGACGAAGACGTTGGAAGGAATTGTAAAAATTAATAACAGTAGAAGAGTAAAGTGATTTAGAGAGTTTATTAGAGTCTTCATTATAGGGAACAAGAATTGAGCCCCCGGATCGAAAAACTCGCCCAGCGCTCGAACACCTAAGTGTTCCTACGAGACCCCACGTAGGGAAAATAGCGTTCGTTGGATTTCTCAACCCGTGGTTTATGTTTTCTGGGTCAGAGAATTTGAATATCGAATTTGAGTATCTTCATTCATCACTAAAGACAGCAAGTCGGTTCAATTGATGAAGACAATTTCTTTTCACGATTATGAAAATGCTTTTTTTTGTTTGGTTTCATCAAAATTCATTTGGAAATTCATCAAAAATTTCTATCGCGCGCTCATACAAAACTCGCTGTATTTTGCAAACTAATGATTCAATCGATCTGAAACTTCCCAAAAAGTTTGCCCATACACTGCCGAACAACTTTGTTACTGGAAGTTTGTTGTAGCTCGTACTTCCTTCCACCACTTTTTCAATACGAAGCATGGAAAATATACTTTTCACTTCGGATTAAAAAATTAATTATTTGTTATTAACTTTTACAATTTTTTCCAACGTCGTCGTCTTCGGAGAAGTCTTAAGCATCAAAATCTGCAAGAATTATTACGATACATCGAAAAATGACTGAGTTACAACGAGTTTAATGTTGAAAAACATTGATTTTGGTTACGCAAAAATAAGTGGTTTTCATTTTTTATCCCGAAAACTATCGATCATAGAAAAAAATCGTGAACGGATACTTGCATTGATTTTTTGAGACCTATCACCCAGTATTTTTCAATTTTCGAAATTCCAACTTTTAATTTTGGTGTGTGACGTCACGGCTTGGACAATAATTTTTTAGGTGTTCGAGCGCTGGGCGAGTTTTTCGATCCGGGGGCTCAATTCTTGTTCCCTATAATGAAGACTTTAATAAACTCTCTAAATCACTCTACTCTACTCACTTCTCTAAGTCACTTCAAGAGATTTCAAGGGTAAAAGATTTTCTTTCCTTCCTTGCAAATTTGCACTGAGAGAAAAAAATTTGCTCTGGTGATATGATAAATCCTCTCGCTCAATCAGCAAAAGGTTGCTTTTATAGTAAAAATCTCACTCTTTTAGCAATTCTCGGCTTCGTAGGTTTTCAGGCTGCTAGAAAATTTTCTAAATTCTTCAGCATAGCAGATTTTCAAAAATCATTGTTTCAATAAGAATTATTCTCTACGTGTGCCAAATATGAAGAAGGAAGTGGTTCTGTAGCAATTCTTTCAAGAATATTTTATATTGATATCCGAATCGGCCGAAGAAACCTCATTTAGTTGAAGAAAACTAATTCGAGTTTATGGATCATAATTCTCGCGAATCATTAGAATATCATACAATACCAATACTTTGTACAAACAAAAGTACATTTGATATCACATAAAACTGCAAGATGAAGACTGAAAATTCTCAAGACTCAATTGAATTTAAGATACAGAATTCATTAGATGATTTTATTGTACGAGTTTACAAAATTAGATTTCGTTTGTCTTTTACCGAGTGCTTTTCGAGCGCATGTCGCTTTGCTACTTGTCTGTGGGAAACCTTCGTATAATATGTAAATGGCACATCCCAATTCTGCTTCGAACAGGTGTTGATTCGTACACCACTATCTGTGTTGTCCACGTTGTCGATGAAACATTTATTGTAAAGAGACACACATGCTCTTTTATCAACAATTCAGTTGTAGGTTTCCTTGCTCTCGATTTTTAGAACCTTTGATACTGAAGAATTCCAGATTGATTTTACCTCAATGCACAGTTTTAGTCTTTCTCTTGACGAGTTCTTCAATTGATTAATTTTTGTGAGAAATCTATCTCAGTTTACTTCAATTTTCAAAAACCAGAACCATCCAAAAGGGAGGGAGGAGTCAGTGTTCGTTCTTATACAGCGAATATTCATTCTCTAGAAACCAAAATATTTCACGATAATTCAATTTATTAACTCATATAGAAATTGATCCTTTGAATTTCCGAGGCTTCATAATATGTGTGCATAACATGCATACCGAAAGAATATTTTACGCCACAAGGGTTCACATCTTAAATTTATACGCGATTTATAATTCATGTATCACACAAATTCATATACTGGAATTTATCGGTGATATATTGACTATACAATGCCGTTAGATGAACACACCCAACTACACACATCATTTTCCACGTGATGCTGCCTGCCTAATACAACGCAATTTGCGAGGTTCTCTACACTATGACCTATATGGTTAGCGGGTATTACCCGTTGACACGCAGCTCCTATTATGGGACCCCTCATCTCCCTACCTTCTTCCTCTTCTTGTATAGATTGACTCCTGCCCTCATTCTCTGATCCCAATTTTCCAGCACGATACATTCCTAAAATTACACGTATGTGAAATACGGAGCTCTGAGAGATGACGATTATTAAAGAAAATGTGTTCATATTTCCAAAGTTTTTTTCCTCTGACTGGTGAATTTCCAATATTATCTTTGAGGAGAATATTGCAATTCTACCATCCATCTCTTTGTGAATTTCAACTTCCATGGGAAGGAAGTATATGAATTACATACAAATTCGTACGTATATAATGTGTATAGATTCATGCAATCCGTATGTAATTTTAATAAATCAAAGGGGAACGTCTACACTGTGAAAAAGGTTTATTTATAGTTAACAAACGTATATTTGCTTATAAGAAAATACATATTTATTTCACGCAAACCTATCATAATTCTGGCAAATATGTTTCATTAACTATTAACAAACGTTTATTTCTATTAAATATCACTTGTTTATTATCAATAGAATATATTTGAATCAAACGAATACTTATTTCCCCATAAGCAAATATACGTTTGTTAACCACCCAAGCGTGTATTGCCTATAATGACAATGGGCCCCAGGCTGGGTCCATCCTCTTTAATCCAGTCTTGGGGAATGACGATGAGGCCCATGTTGGCTCAATCTTGGCCCTGTTATGTTTTCCCATACAATTATGGTTGGTAGAAAATGGAAAAAATGAATCTTAGTGCGGGCACATTTGAACTTGGCCCCAATTTGGCCCAGCGTTCGGCCAAGATTGGGGTGAATTTATATCCCGAGCATGTGTGTACAATCCTCAGCGTGTAAGAATTTTGGTCCCACTCTGGCCCAGTCTTGGGCCCATATTGGCAGGATAGGGCCCATTCTGGCCCGAGGTGGGCCCCATGGTATATATACATGCTAGGGATTTTCCAGTTCCAAAACAAAAAGGAAGGGGCAGTATTGATTGCCGAGTCTGGGTTCATGCTGGGCCCGTGATGTTACCAATTCTTGGGCAAAGCAATACGGCCAAGCTGGGAACGATGTTATCATCCTAGGGTTGGTCCCACGTTGGGTGGCATGGGCACCCACCCTGGGCATAGATTGGGCCCGCCATCAATACACACTTGGGCATAAATAAACATTCATCTTGGTGTAATTTGTGAATTCTATTCACTATGTTTGTGGATTGTGCAAATTTCACAGTGCGAAAAATAGATTAGGAAGTGAAAAGTTAGAAAGTTCATGCATTAATCGATATTTTCGAATCTGTACCAGGGACTGCTCAGTTTTGTGACTGATTTATGAAGCTGTCTGTCTTACACGCCAACAAATTCTCTGGCTTGCATAAATCACATTCATCTGATCCTCACGTTAAAGAAAACTTGGAGTGATGCGCAAGGGAGAGCAAAATTAAACCAAGGTATATAAATATTCCAAAAACGATACTGAAACCTTCAGTGTATTCGTATTCTTTTACCGCATGTACAAATAAAAAAATACCTAGGATTAGGTTGCAGTGCATTAGAACGCTGTCACGTTCAACAAACAAGCGTTCAACGCTTAAAACTTGTCTGAAAATGTTGGATAAAATGTCTTTTGGATATTGAATAGATACCTTTCAGTGCATTGTTCGGAAGATATCTAAGAAACTTTTAATGCAACATCTTCCATCATGTTTTTTGAGGAGTTGTTTCATACAAAATGCAAAAAATTATCATTATGACATTGAGATCAATAATAATCGGAAGGAGGTGTGAAGCGAGGAAAACAGGAAGCGGTGAGATGCGGATAAAATAGGATTCATCATCACACGTTAGTTCAGAATTTAAATCCAACTAATCCTGCAAGGAGGAACCAATAACATCATACTGACCCGAAAATTTGAATTTCAAATGACGTAATGAATGGCTCACGTTGAAGCTATCAATGTTACGCTGACGCAAAAATTCGAATGTCCAATACCATCACCGCCCGTGTGGAAATTTTTCCGGGCGTCCTGTATGGAATATAGGCCTCGTATTGGGTGTCTGAACTTAGGATTGCCTAGCTTTAGTCACTCAGGGGTCTAGTCGGGTTGCTGATATTCAGTCTGATTTTTCTAACTCAGTCTTGAATAATAATCATTGTGAACAGATCTTCACATAATTGAAAGTTTCGAAGAATGAACTAAATTAAAATGCTCATTTTCTTATGATCTAAGAGAATGACGCGAGAATTCACTGTGCTTCAATTGGTTTCAACCAAATTCGCATTAGTGCAGGGACTACGTAAGTGACAATGGGAGCAATAAAAGGAACGCCACGAACTATCTCAAAGAAAAATATAACTATCTCACACAGATATTTGGGTCTTCATCCATGGTTGCCACAATCTGAGAATTCCAACGGAATTGATGAATCACACATTTGCGTTGCATGGAATAAACAATAAGATGCATCAGATTTCCAGGTTGTGGCATCCCTGATCATCACAACGACTTCTAATACAACTACGTATAAAAAAGTATCGCGAATCCTTATAAAATCATAAATTTGTAGATTATTTGAGAATCCACAAATTTTTTATAAATTTCCAAACATTTTTGAAGACTCCCCAAAGAATATTTTTCAACTGACGAAAAATTGTTTCTGTGAACGAAAGATGTCACCAAAATTTTCTGAGAATTTCCGAAAAAACGTTTGGTAAAGAACTTTTAAACTTCTTTGGAAGTGCATTTTGCTGTATAATTCATGAAATTCTGCAAAACTGTTGACTACTACACAGTGGAAAGGTTTGTACATTTTCACCACACGTGTGTGTCCCAAACGATCCACACACAATTGATCCCAAATAGAAAAACAGGCTATGAATATTTTGTGAACTAACGTGCCGTATTGCCGTAAACATACTATCATGAAGTTCGCTCAGCTTGCGATAATGCATAGAATGTGAACATGATGTTTTCACTATGGTGTTATCATCTCGGTCTGCCACCAATAACAATGCTTTATACGGAAACACCTTGACCATATCATACGAACATTAATTCGCGTGCATGTCACTCTTAAGCTGCTATTGGAATGTTGATTTTTTACTACATTGAAGTTTTCTGCTCTTCATACTGAGACTCAACTATGAATAGTTAGCTGATTAATGGTTACAATAACTATTTCAGTGTAAACGTAACTAATTGGATTAATAAGTTCTACCATCAACATTCTTATTCAGACTATAAAGTATTGAAACCTATTATAACTCATAATGGAGTCTTTTCCCAACTATCTTAATGGTATTTCCAACTGCTTTTTTCTGCGAGTGCAAATTCCCAGAAAAGTACAAATTCTTGTACAAATGCGAAATGAGTGCTATCGGAAAAGTTTCTACCCGTGCAGAAATTTCTCCCGGGCTCAGACCTGGACTAGGTTTATAATCCCTACTTGACAAGTGGCCCCGATTTGGAATGTTACGCTTTTCAATCTACGCTCCATAATGGTATCAAATATCCAGACAGAACAATGGTAGCCCACTCGAGGCCTATATGGGCTGTGGGTGGACATACGTGGATTAAAATATTCCAGGAATATACTGGCAACCCCAACTGGGGCCCACATGGGCCGTCAGTGGGCAACCTTGTATTGGATGCCCAAGATATACACCTACGGGGCCAGGGCCTACTTTAGGATGCGCAGGATTGATTTTCACATGGGTAAAGAGAAGGCAGCGGTTATAGAGGTACTCGCAATTTGAGCCATTTTCGATCTCCTCCTCCATTCCGAGTTTCCGGATGAGAGCAAAAATCTTTTTTTTTACAAAATATTGGGTGTGTGAATATGACTCCACCCTTTCCTAACACATGTCGTTGTTGATATTGCTCACGTGTACTAATAGATGACAACACTTGTATTCGATAGTACTTTTTGTCAGCTGTCAAACGCACTACGCGACATTTGGTTTGGGTTGTGAGCAACAAGTTTTTACCTCCTTGAACATGTCGGTTTTCGTTCCAAGTAAACATCATTTGCGGGAAGTGCTGTTACACTATTTTATTGCGAAGTAAAGTGCAGCGGAAACGTATCGTTCGCTTGTGGAGATTTATGGTGAGCATGCTCCATCTGATACACCTTGCAAGGAATGGGTTCGACGATTTCAAAATAATGATTTTGACACTGAGGACAAAGAATATGGAAAACTACCGAGAAAATTTGAAGATGCTGATTTGGAAGCATTATTGACAGAGGATTCTTGCCTGGCTGCAGCAGTGACTGTTGAACGATCAAGTGTTGCGAAGCGTTTGAAAGCAATGGGAATAGTTCAAAAACTCAATCACTGGGTTCCACATGAATTGAGAGAAAGAGACATGGAACGTCGGAAAACAATTTGTGAAATGCTACTTCAAAGACAATAACGAAGAGGATTTTTGCATCGAATAGTCACAGGAGATGAAAAATGGATATACTATGAGAATCTGAAACGCCAAAAATTTTGGGTGAAGCCAGGTAAACGGGGCCCATTACAGCCAAAGAGAAATATTCACTGTGCCAAGGGTATGCTCTGCATTTGGTGGGATCAGAGAGATTTTGTATATTATGAGTTGCTCGAACCTTCTTAAACTATTAATAGAGAACTTTACCGACGACAACTAATGCATTCAAAGCGAGTCATAGAAGAAAAACGACCGGAATGGGTGAATAGGCACACTCAATTCATTCTACAACATGACAATGCCAAACCGCAGACCGCACAAGTCATGGAAAAATATTTAGATGGACAGAACTGGGAAGTACTATTCCACCCGCCATATTCGCCAGACATAGCTCTGTCGGATTACCACTCATTCCGGACGATGCAGTCAGATGTTACAGGAGAACGGTTCACTTCATACGACAGTATCAAAATTTGGCTTGATAATTGGATCAGCTCAAAAGATCAGGATTTCTTCAGGCAGGGAATACGTAAATTACCTGAAAGATGGGCGAAGGTTGTAGCTGCAGATGGAGCATACTTTGAATAAACTGTTCTTTAATTCTCTAAACAAGCAAATGTGTTTTATTCCAACAAAAAAGGGCGGAGTCATATTCACAACCCCAATATGAGAATTTCAAATCTCATACTTTATAAATAGACTTTTGCAAATCTGTTCCAAGTAAATCCAATATCTCTGCCAGTTTCATCTCAGGCTTCATAATTCTTCGAGATCGTTGTCATACCAAATTTTCCTACGCAGGCAACAAACTCAATCAGACTTCTCTTTCATTCAACATCAGATTCATTTATTTATTTCATGCTCATTTTATAAATACATCACGCATATTATAGTCAAAGAAAACGTTCGACGGTGAAGTACACTGCACTCTAGTAACGCGGAAAGATTTTCGAGATAGCCCATTTATAATGATTCACACTCGATAAATATAAAATTTGCTCTCCTTACTTCTGCCAGAGAAATGTTCGTCCGGTTACTCTTGACTCAATGAATGTGCGAAAATGGAAAAGCAAAGGCGGATGAAAACAAGACAAGCAAGGGAGATCAATGGTAATACACAGACCAAGTCCAACGCCTGAGGGCAATGGGCATCAGTGGGTAAGAATGGCAGAGTAGGAAGAGGTGGATATGGTTGAGGTGGGTATGCCGTGCACCAGGTAGCTCATAATGAAAGCAATGTGTCTTCATTTAGTCTGTTGTAGTTTCGTACGCGACGCCATTACTATGGTATATACAGGAAGGTATGCGTACATATATACATGTATAATAGGAGGTAACGCGCCGTCTCTACTCATACCCCACTTGCGAATTTAACGGTAGAGGTTGTTGGTCGGCTGAGGTAAGGTGGCATGGTTGGCATGCTTGACGTAGATAGCAGGTACGTACATTGTAAGAGGAAGAATAGGAGTATGAATACAGTATACAGTCTGGGAAATATACTACATAGGAGTATGTACATGTGTACATGGCATGTAAGAATGGCTGGTTAGTAGAAAAAGGGACAATACTCCTTGTCTCTACGCTGTACGCCTTGTTTCTAATGGCTGGTAGTGGTCTCTCGACTGCTGTCGTCGGTACAACAAACATTTTCCACCCGTACCAAATCAGCCGTATATTTGAACACTACGCTGTTCCGTGAGATTTTCTTTGAGTTCATCTTTACCCTTAAGGAAGATAGAAGAACGTTACAATTCTCATGTTGGTGAAGTTTGGACCGTTTATTGAAACGAATTAGTAATCGAATAACAAAATACTGAGTTCTCACGCGCCCAAAATTTCGCAGTACATACTTTAGGCGATATTTTCAGTTCTGAGGAATCAATTTGAGCAGACAACTAACGATCATCCATCAGATTTTGACAGTTTGAATTTTCATTTCGTTTCTGTAAACGATTCAAACTTCAGGAACATCAATTCTCTCCCAAAGGGTGGAGAATTCTTGCACAGAACTCACAACCATCGAATAATCACCTTCACATCATTTCAAATCATTTTAATATATCATTATTATCATCAAGGAATATCTCATCACAGTTTTGTGAACGGGGATTTTGTTTCGAGCAAATACTATTTTGTTATCCACGATGATTTTCCATAATACTGTACATTTATCTCACGTGAATTCATTTCATGATCCGCTGGAAATTTGTTTTGAAAATCAAAACAAGAAAGTGCAGCTTGCACAGATTTCATAACTATCTGTTTTTTTTTATTTCAAGATTAGTTTCAAGCAGACAGTTTTCAACTACATCAACTCTTGTTCTTCTAATAATTTGATTAATATACCATACTCATCAACTCTTGCTCGGCACATTCATTAATTTGAATTTTCATTCTAGGCATTGTCATTACTTCTCGCCATGTCATGTTTAGTTGTCAAAGACTTCTGGCGGTGAAAAGTTTTTTTCTTTACTAAAACTCAGTTCCATCATTGCGAAGTGATGGCTTTACACAAAACCACACGTATACACGAGACTAGTGGTATACGACTAAAGCGATGGAGACGTTTCAAAATGAGAGTGAGAGCGAGAGTGTTAGGTTGGTGGGTAAAAAGACTTTCCTGTGAATGGAACGGATTGAGAAAAAGAGAAGAAGGAAGAAAAGTAAAGACTCCTTCATTCGAAGCATTCGTTTTCCTCCACTTGCTAACATTCAAACCTTCTTGCTCTCTCTCTCTCTCTCTACCGTACCTCCAACACCCATCCTCTATGATCCTACGATTTTCTCTGGGCGTACAAGCACAGACCTTCTAGTATACGAAAGACCACAGCAAGTTCTTACCCTGGCACACGCTCTCCTGAACCACGAGTTAATTACCAGTTACCACATCAGAAAACAACATGATACAACAGGAAGAGAGGAGATTGGAAGAAGTTCCAAATGTACAAGAATGGAGAGAGATTCTATATATAAATTATACGAATGTGCAAGAACGACCAAATTAAGGATGATTAGGGAATGCTATTATTATAATATTTATATTCAATATATAAAATAAAGAATAATATTCAACTTAGAATGATAAACTGTGAATTTCGTGCATCCCTCCGAAACAAATAATTATCAACGATTTCAAACTAAAGCAATACTCATTGACATGTGAGAGAAGAGAGAGAAAAGCTCGCTATTAGAGAATCTCGTATTGAATTCAAGTACTACGCATTATTCCAAACAATGAATGAGAGTATAGCATGGTTCACGTGAGCGATTCGATAAGGTTATTCCCTGCTTCAGAAAGTCTTTACATCCTAATTTTAATTCAATTTCTTGTTAGATGAAGCTTTCATCGAAGTCTTCAATTATGCAATGAATTCATTGACATGTAATGAACCATAGTATGTTCGTGATCACCATTCATTCATATTGGAAAACTCCATTTCATTCGCTCATGTTTGAGAGTTGATGATATTTGGGGCTGTCGAGAGATCTTTTGTGATTCAAGTATGTTCAGCGGGTAAGAAAATTCTGATTAAAGAATCTTTTGTTCGAAGATTCGCAGACTTTTTTGTTCTGAAAATTTTTTTTATTGAGAAGATATTCATTAGAACCAAGTGAGCAAGTATTCGGTCGTTTGAGAAATATCTAATCAATATTAATTCTTTCACTTTTCTTGTTGATCAGAATTTGTTATGAGTTGCGCACATTCCACTTAAAATGAACAGACGTTCGAAGGGAGTGAACAAGTTGAATCAAAGGCTTCGAAAGAGACTGATGAAAGTTTCTTTGCAGAATCAGATGAAGATAAATGTCAGCTGGTATGAATAAAAGTCTAGTTGACGTTTGAGATATGAATGAAACGATTCATTCAAGGGAACTAAAAGATTCAGCTATTTCCCTGGCAAATGCGATCATACTTTGATCATACAGAAATTATTCGGTATGCTTGTGAATTTTCCATACCTCAATTATACTCGAATGATACTGTTACCAAAATCAGACTTGATTTATACCAAAAATATAACGGAATTTGATACGCTCCCGGTAATAATTGAGTATGGAAAATTCATGCCAAATTTATACCGAATTTGTACGGAATCAATAACAAATGATTGAAAATATTGCGATATATTTTAAGTATACAAATTTCACAAGCATATGGTATGTTTTCAGTTCACTTTTGATCACGATTTGGTATTTTACTGAATTACCACGGACTTATACTGATTATATGCCATACGAAAATGATACTTACAGAATACTGAAAATTTTGGTACGATCAGATTCGCTAGGATTGGTTCAACTGAATTTTTATTCAAATTGATCGATTTCTCTAGTTGTCTAACATTCAATTCAATGCAAAACCAAAACTGTACAGATCTCTCATTGTGATTTTATTAAAATGTACTGCATATTCAATCAGATTGAACTTAAATTTGATGGAGATTCAATTGAAATCATCCAATTCATGGAAATGTGCACTGTTTTCAATTTGTGTCTATTATTTTTGTATGTGGTTGCGTTGTTGAGCAAATTCTCCATAATACCTGTTCTGAATCAGCGAGAATTGCGAGGATCTGAATTTAACTCACATCAGAATAATGATCGTGCTTGGACAATCAATTTTCCATTAATCAACGTGTTGTTCATCCGGTATGGATATGGTTGATTGCCAGAGTGGCATTTCTTTTCTTGTAACTTGTTGCAGACAGGATATGGAATTTTAGTTTGTTTTCAATCTAAATTGGGATTCATTCAACCAAGTTCGTATTATATTTAAATCAGAGCGATCAATGGTACTGTTTTGTGGTTCAGAGTTGTAGAAACGAATTTCTATGAAGATGTGCATCTCGTAAAATCGAGTGGAAAAACACTGGACCTCTTTCTTGTTAATAATACGTATTGTGAATCAATAATGATATTCCATCCATTCATCGGACCAATCGCAATATGAAGTTTGAATACTTCCTATACACTGTGAAAAAATTCCTTCTGGAAATCCAGAAAATGTGTCTGTGTTTTTACAGCCACTTTTTTCCTGAATTTTCAAATAAATTTTACTGAATTTTGAGGGAGTTCAACTAAATTTCGGAACGTTTCTTGGGAATTCAGTCAAGTGTCTTAACATTCAGCAAAATTCTTCTGAGAATTCAAAATAAAATGACTAAAAAATTTGCTGTCAGATTTTTTGGATTCTCAGAAGGAATTTATTCACAGTGTATGATTCTATAGCAGATTATGACAATAAAAATATTTTCCATGGGCTCACCAAATGTATTCAGAATCAGTGTAGAATATTGACTTCTATGATACTTGAAACAAATGAGAAAACATTGAATAGGGGAGAGTACTCTCTAAATTTTTTGGAGTCAAAATCCACTCCCGAAGAGTGAAAATCTTGCAAGTCCAATAAGAGTGAGATTCCATTCCTGAAGAGTGAGTTTCCACTCCATCAGAGTGAAATTTCGCTCTCTCGGAGTGAGGATTTCACTCTTTAAACCGAGCTAAAACTTCACTCTGTTGGAGTGAGAATCTATTCTTATGGAGTGAAAAGTCAGTCTTTAGGAGTGAAATGTCACTCCTCCTGGACTTGCAGTATTTTCACTCTCCGAGAGTGAATTTTTCACCCCAAGGAATTTAGAGAGTAGCCTGAGTCGGATCCTCTTCTTTTCATTCCATTAAACTCTGCAATGTTGACCGATCACCATGTATTATATGCCGTTGAAAAGACTCTTCAATTCCCCAAAGTTTCCCTAAAAAACTTTTGAAATATTCCTCATCAGTTCTGAGTTATCGCTAGAAATGGGAAATGGTGATAAACAGTCTGAATGGAAACAGTGGTTCCAACTCGGGCTGCCTACTTTTTTAGCTTTTTGCAAATTTCAAACTCTTTAAAATATGTGGACCTGTTTTGTTTTCAATTATTCTCAAAATAAGCAATTTATGATAAAGAAAAGAAAATTTTATTGTACATTTTGGTTACGTTCCCCCATACGACAAATAAGACAAGTTATCTTCGGAAAAGTGGAAGAACTGACAGTCGAAAAGAAAAAAGTGGTAAGGAAAATTATCCTGAACCCGATGACTCATGATATAAAACAGGAACACTGATACTGCAGCCGATGGTCTGTCTGTGTTTGTGCTCAGGTGATTTTCGGTATCTGTACATTCTTGTCTTTCCGTCACATGTCTCTTTTTTTTAATTTTTCAGAGTTGTTACATGCTGCTTCTTTTGGATTCCATTGCTATTGTACACATCGTATCATCATCAGTCAGAATGGAGTTCTGGCCTCGTCAAGTGGCGGTTTTACATCGTGTAGTTTGAGAGAATACCTGAATCGATTGAGGTCTTTGTTCAAAGGAAATTTTGATGTTTGTGCATTAATAGTATCAATGGGTGGAGCATCGTCGACTACTGTGCCTTTAGATTGAAACATTTGCGTTTTGAAATTTTTACATCCGTGAAAACATGGGGGTCCGAGTTCAAACACAGCATCTCTTTGAGTTTTGAATCGAATATCTCGAAACTTACAAAATCAATCACCGGAATGGATATATCCTCAGACAGTAATGAACACTGATCTGAAAATATTCACTACTTCATCCGAATGGACAATAAAGCACACAATTTCAACGGCTGTGTTGAAAATACAAAATTTTTCGCAGCCCCTTCACAAATGATGTATCCCGCGATACATCGGGTGAGTTGGAAGTCTTCAAAAAACTTAAGGCGGTCCGACTTTGAACATGGTTCGAGGTAGACTACTATCCCCTAATTATGAATTACACTGTTGAAAAAAAATTTGTGAATTCTATACGCAACACTGAGAGCAATTAACACATACTGTGGTGTATTACATTCACCATAGGTTTTATGAAAATTCAAACCAATTTTGGTAGGAAAACCATTTCAAGATAATATTCTGTTTCAACTTCAATAAAAGTGTGGGAGATTCAATACAACAATATTTATGGTGATTGCTTTCAAACTTTTGTATTGAAATAAAAACAAATATTCCTCACAGTGTACAACATAAGCATCATGAAAAAACCTGGACTAAGAATAGGAGGAATTCTATACTCATTTCAAAGCTTCTTCTCTACTTCTCTTTGATTTCTCGTTCCCCTCGAGTTGTCCCATTAGAAGATTCATAAAACGTTCATCCTTGAAAACAGAATGAATTCAAATATGACACTCTAATTCAATATTTCACGTACTAAAAAACGAAAAACACAGATTATAATTTTTTTGGTGCATTTTCCTGCGTATGTGTTGTATCGTCAGATAACAAACTGATATCCACAGTGAGAGGAAGTATTACCCACACAGCACAGGAAGTTCTCTGTATGTTTCGAAAACGTACTCTTGGTACCGCGTGTTTTGGTCTCCATGGAATAGATTTTCCAAACGTTTGAAGTATCTTCCCTTTTGATGCTTCAGATTGAGTTCTGAGGACGTTCTTTTTATCTACTACGGGATGTTCTCGCCATGTCTTCCAAACGTCCTTTCATGAAAACTACCCTTCAAATACACAAAATTATACGGTGGACATGAATGGAACTAAACGGGACATTTGCATGTCCCTGGGACATACATGTGACGTTCTTAGAACATCCTGAGACGTTATTTGCACGTTCCCTTTGTAACCAAGTACGTTTTCGGAACTTTCAAAAAACCTCCGGGTGCTGTATGGGTAGTCATCGATACCTAAGAAAAATGGTTAAGAAGGAACCCACCCAGGTAGCACAAGCACGTTCTGAGAATGTTCTAAGAATATACGTTGATGATATTCGAATATTCTATGGAGATTCTTATTACGTGCGAATATATTCTACGCACATTCTCAGAATGTTTGAATGAGACTGTTTCAAATATTCTCAGAATATTATACCATGAATATTGTGGGAATATTATAAGAAAATGCTGTGAAAATAGAAATTCCTGCCAATATAACTTCTGTATGTAACCGAAAACTAATTCACAATCAATTTTTCCACTCATTAAACCTCTGTAATCATAGATTCTTAGCAATATTATGGATTCACATGGATGGGTGAGATACTTATGATCGCAACAAGCAATCATGATATATACGATATTTCTTAATATTTTATCACACTTTTGATGATTATTTTTCACGCATGACGCTCTCAAAACATTCGGGATATTAAAATGCACATTTATAAATTTCTCATTCCCCAAGTACGAATTGAAATAATATATTATCCAAGGGTCTGTCGCCTGCAGGCGACATGTCAACAACATTATCCGCCATTACTGAATTCATGTCATTGAGATGCTTGCGCATGCGCTGCTCATTAATCCACCTACAAACTTTGTACGCATATTGTACCAACGTTCCCAGAATATTCGAAACAGTCCCATTCGAATGTTCTGAGAATCTTCTATGAATATTTACGAAGCTTCTACGCTCTTTGTAAGAATATTCGATACAGTACGTTTTACGGATGTCGTGAGAATATACTCAGAATATTCTGTGTTACATGGGCAACTAATTATTTTTGGTAATCACAACTAAATATGAATTAAGCATCAACAAACTTTTTATTTTTGTAATGATGACTAAGTGTATCCTTTACCATAAGAATTGTTAGCCATTACTAATAGATGCTGGTTATTTTGATTATTCCATATCGATTGAACATACAATCAGTAATTCATACCCATAACCAGAAAGAATTTCTGAAGGAAACATTTTTTCGAAACTTGCTTAATGAGTCACAATTGTCATGATGATGATGATGAATCGATAGGAAAGGAAACATAAGTAAAACTCTTATTATTGTTTTTGCAAAAGCTAAATCCAGGTATCGCATCTTTGGAAATGAGCTTTCATTGAACATCAATGAAGTGAGATCCGTTTCCATTATGCCATCAAACTCTTCGAACGAAATATATTTGTACTTTGAGTAAAAAGGAGCATCGTCCTAAATTATTATTTATGTGATATTTGCATCACTGATATGATTGATTGTTTGGAATTGAGTTATGCGAATAACATAACATCGAAAAACTCAGAGATTAGTATTTTTCGTTTCAAGGTTATGTTTTCAGGTTATGCACATCTCGTATCGCTGCATGTTGATTTCAAAAGAGGAATTTTGTCTCAACTGGAATGATGGTTCTTATCTTTATTCCTGAAAAGTACTTTTTGATACTCGAAGTTCATAATCACAATTCATCATTAATTATCATTAACAATGAATATATCCAACTCAGTTAATTTCCAATAGTTCTGAAAGCTTTGTGTTGACAAACTTCATTGTTAACGATGACAAACAATTTGATTACATATGGGGGAAGGGTGGCATGAAAGAGCCAGGTTTTGCAAGAGTCGTTTTCATTTGCACGGTGGTTTTTGAATAAATCGAGCAGGTATTGACATTTTACAATAGTAACCCTAGCTAGATGTCGCCCACAAACATTTGACAGTTCACTAAAGGTAAACAGTGCCGTCACGACTCTTTGAAGATTTCGTTTTCAAAAAGTGAGTATTTTATAATTTGTTTCTAACGTTTATACACACAAATCTAATGGTTATATAAATATACTATGATTTTATAAATATATTAGGCTTTATAATGACATATGTATTTTGCCGACAAATCTTCAACTCTATACTAACTCTCGAGGTTATGTTTTTTGCGAAGATATGTTTTGAAAGAGCCAGGCTGCAGTGTAATGAAAGAGCCAGCTTTTTCATTAAGTTCAAGAGGACATGTTTATTGATTATTCAAATAATTGGATAATTTAATTGAATATTTGATCAAAGTAGTTCTTTTTTACTGTAGATAACAATGGCATCTGAATCAGCGAAACCAAAGGAGCGTAAAAGACCTGCAGCTTCAACAATAGAGGAAGCTGTTACTGATGTGGTCGAGAGAGGGCAGTCTATAAATGAATCTGCCCTCCTCTTTAACGTATCAAGAACTCACTTGGCTAGAATAGTTGAGAAAGTAAAGTCCTCTGATGAGTCATCATACGAACATAACCCTAATATAGGTAGAGTATTCTTACTGTGGAACAAGAAGTTATGCGCGCAGATTATTTGAAAACTGCATCCGAAATGTGTGATGGACTTACAAGACAGCAAACCAAAAGACTAGAATTTGATTATGCAAAACCGAATTCTATCTGTCCAAGTAAATGGGAGGACTCTCAAAGTGCTAGTGAAGATTGGCTGAAAGGATTTATGAATCGTCACGAAGAATTATCACTCAGAAAACCTGAAAGTACTTCACTTTCCAGAGCAACTAGTTTTAATGAAACTATGTGAGAGAGTTTTTTGAGAAGCTTACTAATGTTCTCACAAGATTTAATTTTCCGGTGCACATGATATTTAATGCAAATGAAACAGGCTGCAGCACTGTGACCAATCCTCCTAAGGTTATTGCTGAAGAAGTATCAAAACAAGTCGGACAAGTAACATCAGGTGAACGAGGAACTTTGGTTACAACTTTTTTTTTTATCAATGCTGCTGGTACTTTTTTACCACTAATTTTTCTCTTCCCGCGAGTGAACTAATATGTTAATTAATGGTCCACCAGGAGCTCTTGGACTGGCAAATATTTCTGGATGGATAAATGAAGAATGTTTCATGAAAGCTCTCGAACATTTTGTAGTACATGTGAAGCCTTCCAAAGAAAATCCGGCATTGATCGTTATGGATAATCACAGCTCACATGTTAACCTCAAAGTAGTTCAATTTACTAGAAAAAAATTGTCACTTTTCCACCACATTGTAGCCATAAATTACAACCCCTTGATGTTACAGTATATGGCCCCTTCAAGACTAGATATAGAGTTGCCATGAATGAGTGAATGTTATCAAATTCTGGTAAAACAGTGACCATTCATCAAGTTGGGCAGTTTGTAAAAGATGCGTATCTATCAGCTTTTACTCCTCACAATATCACACAAGGCTTTCTCAAAACAGGCATTCACCCCTTGAACTCAAATATATTCAAAGATGAAGATTTCCTATCATCATTTGTAACTGATAGATCTGAACCATCTGCAGAAGTCGATGGTGATGAAGAAAATAATAATAGCAACGTGGATGAAACAAAAGAGAATTTGCCTCGTACGCCTTCACCTCTAATTTCTGGAACTTCCAAGAAACAAATTGTTTTACAGGATAATTTAGGACCTCCTTCAGCTTTGCCTGCTTCAATAGTTTCAATTGCAAGCACATCAGAGCATCAAGTTATATCACCACAAATGATTAGACCATTTTCAAAGGCCGGTCCCAGGAAAAATACGCATTGTAAGAGTCGGAGAATGTCATCTGCTATTATAACCGATACTCCTGAAAAAATCAAGATAGAAGAGAAGGACGTGAATGCAAAGCAGAAGAAGGAAAATGACTAAAAAACAATCTATAGAAGCACTCACTAGAAAACCTGAAATAAACCACGATACAGACTCAAATACATCAAATTCTGATGATAACACAACTTTGTCGCGAGTAAAAAAGAAGACATCAATTGAGGGTGAAAATCAAAGTGGACGAGAACAGGATAATAATTGTATAGTGTGTAAAGAGAACTATAGTAACAGCAGTTAAGAATGGTATCAATGCAAAGTTTGTAGCGGTTGGGCACACGAATCCTGTGACGTGAAAGGGAAATTACACTATTTTTGCCAAAAATGTTTTGGAGTTTTTTGAATTCTTTATCTCCGTTTTTAATTGTTAATTATTCTATTTTCATCAATATTATATTAGTTTATGTGAAGTACAGTTAGCATTACATGAGTTCCTTTAAAGATACCTAGGCATTTTGCAAAGACTCAAACGGCTAAGTGTATGAGTTCCTTAGATTTAAGTGAATATTTTATCCAGAGTTTCCATTATACAAAGCGATTTATAATTATATAAGATATAAAATTATATCTTGAGATTGTTAATAAATCATATCTTTGTTAATTTGGAATTCTAGTCCTGTACGAAAAAAACTGGCTCTTTCATAACTTTGGGTGGCTCTTTCAAGGCCTATGTGTTATGAAAGAGCCGAATTTCATTATTTTCATAAATCATTACAAATCTAAAAATATCGTTTATTTTCGAAAATATGCCATGTCATTACTCACATGAATGAATAAACAGTTACCAACTACACTGATTTTTTCATTTACTTATTTACTTTAATATTATTTGTCCCTTCTTTCAAAACCGGCTCTTCCATGCCACCCGTCTCCTGCCTATATTTTTGGTACTAATGACCATAAAACAATTGTTCGGTCCATTTGGTAAAATTAACCAATTTTATTTCCCTCGGTGCACGATGATTGTCTGAATGACTCTGTTTCGGTGCATGAAGAAGGATAACCTACTAAAATTTCCACAATTCCATCTCATAATCGTTCGGAGGAAGTTCGTAACAAAACATAATACGCTATGGGTAGCAAAAGGAAACGAAATTCTAACATAAAATTTTCTTCAGATTGTATCAGAGAAAATATGTACGGAATGAATTTAAACCTTCGTGCTTGATTAAATTCCATACCTTCCACATTGTACGTTTCCATACAAAGATTTAAATTTAATCTTCAGTCACAATCTGTGAAACCTTATTCGAGATTCATTCATCATTCGAAGTGAAAAAGACTTGATATTCACGAATACTTTTGAATAATCTCGCTATTCAAACTACAGCAGCATTCCGTATAGCGAGTAAGGGAGGAGTGAAGAATGAATCATTCATGTTCCAGAAAGTCTGAACGATCCATATGCTCATATCAATACATTGGTTTATATGTGCGCGTGAATTAAAGATTCGTCCGAAAGAAAGAGACAGTTAGTCGCAACAATCGGTTTGATGACAACCAAACGACGGTTAACTCAACTGAGAATATTTATCCAGTTGAGGTATTTGATATTTCCTCTGCTCGTACGTTGTTGCACGCAAAAAGAAGTGAATTCGCTGTGTGTAGCTACAGCTAAAATAATCAACAGCGTGAATTCGTGGCTGTGACAGTGAAGTTTTGGTGGATAATATTTGGATAGCGGAAAAATTTATGTGTGATATTTTACTGTAACGGCTGACATTTCTCATTGGTACAGCTAGCTTCGACATCTTGAAAAGAAATTCCGTAACTAATTTTCAACCATCCAAATATTAACTAATTTTTTTTCGTGTGATAAAATTGGAATCCAAGTAGAAAATGAAACTGTAGATATCTTCTTGAAAAGAAGTCATATACAAATCGGAATCGTATTGAAATTTTTGTTGAAGAGTAACCAAATATCAATTTGGTCGTGTAAACAGTGAATTAAGTTTTAGTTTGGAAAGACAATCAACATGATCCATAAAAATCTGGACAAAATTATTGGAATATCACTTCGAATACACCTATTTATGTCCCAGTATGATTTTTCATTCATGTGATCAACAATTGAAGGCCCGGATGCAATAAGGGGACCAACGCTCGAAAACACGGAAAACTATTGTCCAAGCCATGACGTCACACGTCAAAATCCAAAGTCGAAATTTCGAAAATTGAAAAATCCTGGTTGATGGGGCTTGAAAAATGAATATGAGTATCTGTTGACCATTTTTTTCTAGAATCGATAGTTTTCGAGGAAAAAAATAGAAACTTCCTATTTTTTCGCACCAAGAATCAATGTTTTTCAATATTAAACTCGTTCTAACTCTGTCGTTTTTCGATGCATTGGAATGAACCTTGCGAATTTCGATTCGTAAGACTTTTCCGAAGACAAAAATATCGTGAAAGTTTGTGAAAATTAGGAACAAGTGAATAAATTTTTAATTCGAAGTGGAAATCACGTTTTCCATGCTTTGCTTCAAAAAAGGTGTTGGGGGAAGTATGAGCTACAAAAAACTTTCAGCGACAAAGTTGTTCGCTAGTATATGGACAAACTTTGTGGAAATTTTTAGACCGATTGGACTACTAGTTCGTAAAATACGGCGATTTATTCATTAAAGCGGAACGAAAACTTTTTATGATTTTGCGTCGTTTACAGGTTAAGTATTGAAATGCGTAGGAAAAAATGTATTCACTGGATTTCTCATCGTGAATTCATGTTTCTTGAGTCGGAGAATACAAATATCGAAGAATTTTTGTGAAAATCGTTATTAATTTTTTTATTATAAACAATTTGATTACAAAATAGATAAATGAACAATTGGATGACGAATTTCACAAAAATTCTTCGATATTTGGATTATCCGACCTAAAAAACATGAACCCACGATGAGAAATCCGATGAATACATTTTTTCCCACGAATTTCAATACTTAATCTGTAAACGACGCAAAAGCATGAAAAGTTTTCGTTCCGCTTGAATAAACAAACCACTGTATTTTACGAACTAATAGTCCAATCGATCTAAAAATTTCCACAAAGTTTGTCCATATACTAGCGAACAACTTTGTCGCTGGAAGTCTTTTGTAGCTCATACTCCCCCCGACACTTTTTTGAAGCAAAGCATGGAAAACGTGATTTTCACTTCGAATTAAAACTTTATTCACTTGTTCTCGATTTTTACAAACTTTCACGATATTGTTGTCTTCGGAAAAGTCCTACGAATCGAAATTCGCAAGGTTCATTCCGATGCATCGAAAAATGACCGAGTAAGAACGAGTTTAATATTGAAAAACATTGATTCTTGGTGCGAAAAAATAGGAAGTTTCTATTTTTTTTCTCGGAAACTATCGATCCTAGAAAAAAAATGGTAAACAGATACTTATATCCATTTTCCAAGCCCTATCACCCAGTATTTTTCAATTTTCGGAATTACAACTTTTGATTTTGGCTTGTGACGTCATGGCTTGGACAATAGTTTTCCGTGTTCTCGAGCGGTAGTCCCCTTATTACATCCGGGCCTTCTAATTCATCTAAACTACCGTACCTGCAATATCGTTTGTATCGACACCAGGAGATAGTTGGTATTCCCATGCAACACATATCCATCGATTTCGAGTCAAAATTACATCACCTCGACTTCAAATTAGTGATGACCTAACATGACCTAAACTACACTGCAATTCGACGTTTGCAATGAATGTTTAAATTGGATTACTCAGAATCATGTTTACATCCGCCGCATGAACAAAATGTTGTGAAATTAACAGGTAATACCTTTCAATCAGTATTTCTATAAATTGATCCAAAGTTTGGTATGTTGATTATCCGTGTAACACTTTGAGTTGACCTCTTGAAACATATATTTCTCACTGTTTATTCCTTCAATCAAGGTTTCAGTATTTCTATGATTCATAATTATTGTAGTGAATAGCAAACAATGTAATCAAATTTTTTTCAAAACTGCAACAACGCTATGAGAACAAATTGATCAAAACAACCTCATTTTTTCTGCCTCTATCTATCCTCACGGAAAAAAATGAAATAGCTGTGGCAGCTCCTCACTTTTTTAGCACCCATTTTCTCACTGATATAGCTGAAATAATTGCAGCTGTAGCATGCGACGAACTCGCTCAAATCCACGTCCAGTAACGAGTTCGTCTAAGTAGCATTAATCTGAAAGACACTTCGAGCGAGTGATGACATGTTGTAAACAAACCCTGTCATCCATCTTGGATATAGGCTATACGCACCGCGCATGTGTGTGGTGAATCCGTAAGAAGTATCGAAGATCGATGCGAGTGCGATACTCGAGCGGGAGTGTTTCGCCGCGTAACCGATAGGCGGCAGACGAGTTGCGCGCGGCAGCGAAAACCTCAATCAGGGAATAAAAGGGGGTGCTGAAGCGAGAACCAGCACTCTTCTATCTCGATCAAGCCTGCTCGGACAGGGAGATCAAAAAGGTGAGAGAGACCGCTCCACCGAGATCAGAGATAGAAAGCAGTCGGGTCGTGTGCTTGCACACGATTCCTTAGCTAGGTTGCCTAAGGAACGGGGGGCAGTAGCTGGCAATTAACCGCTGCTGGAGAGTCAAAAAGGGTTAGGGCAATTTCTGGACGAAGACGGTAATTGTCCTCTTCGGGCCATATGGGCACTCTCTCACGGCCACCAAGGGTTAGATAGAGCCACATTCTGACGGCTTCTCCCATTGGGTCAACCTCTCACGGCTCCATGGGACATAGGAAACAACATCAGTTTTAGTCCAACCAATCGGGAACTTTTTATTAGAGCCTGCCCTTAGGTTGAGATAATTTCGACCAATCACGACCCGCGATTCCGCGCATGCAGAATAATCCTCAGGATTATTACTTTTCACGTCAGGAACAGACCCACGGGGGTCCCTTTCACTCGGAACCGTCCATTCACGCGTCACTTTCCGTTGGATCCATCCAAAATAACGGTATAATTGGGTACTACGACTGACCGACTTAGACTTTCCGTGTGCACACGAAGTAGGGTTATATAGTCCGGACTGATAAGTTCACTTTCCGTTAGATCCTCTTGTCGCGATCTATTTATAGCTTCTGCGCAAGCTCTTAACGTTTAACATCTCTTTAAGTCTATTTTAAGGTTTTCCCCCAATCAGTGACTTGTTACAGGTAACTAACCCGAATCGTAATTATTGCCACTTTATTCCGTTTATAATAAAAATTTGTTCAAAAATTTGAATTGACTTGAATTGTCTATCTCTTAATAATCTGTGACACGCGTTCCTCAACCCATCGAACCCTGGGTTCCGACGAGCCAGAGGCATTAACTGGGGGCTAACTGGTCAAGTTAGAGATAATTAACATTCATCAACGCGAGTAATGGTTTGAAACGTCACAAGCTATTTGTCAGTTAGCTCCCGTAGGTAATTTTTAGCTATTCAAATAATAGCTAATTATTTTTTTCCTTGGTGTTGAGGAAACGTAAAAATGCCGTCTTATTGATGGTCAATTGACGTGGAGAAATGGTCGATATAAAAGTCTTTGGGAACAGTATATTTTGGGGACAGCGGCCCTGGGGACAAATGAATTGGAAAAAGTGACCCCCCACCTATAAATTTTCAGGGTTTTTCAGATATCTTCTTGAACTCCCTTCGCCCCGAACGAGAAGTTCTTGATGACACCTTGTGAGAGGAAACTTTCATAGCATTATAAAAACTCAATGATGTAATATGCCATACATATTTCATTAATATTCCAATTTAAAATTCTGAATCCGGTAATATCGTTCAGTTCTACAGTGAATATATATTATCACTGCACTCTCTTCCACCATTTATCTAAGTAATAGCCGAATGGCGTGTACCACTCAAAGAGCAAATTTATGCGTTGTCTTGATTTCTCTATGATGCGTGTGTATTTGTGCTTCGATTTAGTATTTACTCGATCAGTCTGTAGGTGCGAGCGATATCACATTCATTCGCGATTATAATTTTAGAATAACTATCGTAAATAGTTAATTTCCCAATATTCTGATTCAGACACACGGGAAAAAATAATTAGCTATCATTCGGGTAGCTAAAAATTAGCTGCCGGAGCTAATCACAACTACTCATTTAGTGGTAGCATCAAGAAATGTAGCTGCTGCAACGAAAATTCAACAGCTAAATTATTTGGCCATCCAAATATCAACCACAAAACCTGTGCGGTTACAGCTACGATTTCCTACTGCGGCAGCTAAAAAATAACTACAGCTGCAATTATTCCAGCTATAGGAACGGAAAAAGGGTGCTAAAAAAATAAGTAGCAGCCACAGCTTCTTCCTTTTTTTCCGTGCATAGATGTGTATGAGCCCGTGTGGAGAAATTGTCAGAATTACATATAATTTATGTATAAACTATCTTGATAGATAATTATTTATTGTGAGAATTGATCAAAATACGATATTGAAGATTTGATTGAGAGTGCCCATGTGGAAAAAGTGTCCAAAAATGTATACAATAGTACACAAATTGTATACAATTGTATACAAACTGTGTACAATTGTATACATTTTTGAACATCTTTTCCACATGGGTGATATTGATATTGATATCAATATTGATATTGTTCTATCGTAGAAGAATCTAACAATAACAATTCGCCATGTGAACCAACTATATCGATGTGTTTACGTACTGACTCGTTATAATTATCAATCCTTCGCTAGTCTCGCAGAGTTTGATTCACTGAAAAATGGATTACCGTTCATTTTTGCAAACTTTCTTGTTGTCCATATAATAACAAGTGATTTCCATTAGAATCTTGTTATCTCAGCCAATTTTTTCCTCCGTATAACATCCATGGGAGCTATTTCATAACTATCACAACTACTCATTCTGTGGTGAGAGCTAAAAATGTAGGTGTCGTAGCGAAAACTCCACGGCTGAATTATTTAGTTATCCAAATACCAACCATTAAACTTGTGTTGTCACGGCTACGATTTTCTACTGTAGTATAGTTAATGAATAGCTATAGCTACAATGGTTTTAGCTATAGCAGTGGGAGAAAAGAGCTAAAAGAATGAGTAGATCCACAGATATTTCATTCTTTACGTGTAGTTGCCATGCTTCCCGTTATTCAACAGAATTCAAATTCTCGATGCAATTCAAATAGATGGTACTGAATACCTTAATGTCAAGACTCACCAATTCCTGAAACCTTCTCCCTTCTCTTATATTTTTTTTCGTTGCAATATTAGGCAAATGATGATAATAGTATTGCAACTTTAATGGGGTACAAGATTGAATGGATATGAGTATAGAAAGTCCTGCTCATCATTTCATGATGATTACCAACAGATATGTCTATAATGACGCGCACCAAATTCCAACCGACAAGGGACGCAGCCCGCGATGTAATTAACCGCAATGGCGTATGACAGTAGCGACCACGTCTCGATGTGGGCGTCTAACCACTAATCCGTTATATCTCTATCCCTTGTTTACATCGGAAATCGTTAAGCGTGACACCAAAATCCTTTCAAATGACAACGTTTAGAAGGTTACGTATCCATCACAATCTATATTCCTCATGTTAGGGAGCTGTGAGCGTGAAAATACATCTACACGCGACAATCCCATTAACTTGCGTAAATTTTTATTAACCAATCCTCCGAATCGAATATTATTTACAATCTTGAGATGAACGTAGTTTCCTTCAAAAGTACAACTTGGATTGATGATTCGATTGGACAGAGAAGAATACTGAGGAAAACGAAGAGAAATTATCGATAAAATCATTTCGATTGCATTGATCTCAAAAATGACTATCGACAATTCGAAGATTTTTCGTAAAAAATGTATAAAATGCTCATGCCCCAAAGAAAGCAATGTAAACACAATCGATAACACAAAACAACGATGAAAATTTTTACCTGAGGTTCCTGAGGTTTCAAAACTAATTCCAAGTGATTCTGATGCGATGAGTACGAAAACAATGTTAGATTTCTTGCAATAGTTCAATTTTTGCCTTTTTTTATACATTATTGTTATATATAATCTGAGAGATTGATAAATTTTGTGTATTAGATGCATGCATTGAAAATAACGGATACGATACTCGCTTCATGTATCACGCACACATGTAGTTTTCGTTTTTTTCACCCATCGCATATCATAGTGTGTAACCCTAATGTTCCAGTTATCGTATCGAACATATTCGATCCAAAATGTCGAATTTCGTTCCAAGGAAACAGCATTTGCAAGGAGCTCTAATTTCCATGTGTAATCAGAAGAAAACTGTCGCGAAAAATTATACAGGAAGTTTACTCAGAGTACGTTCCAGCCGTTAGAACATATGGGAGGTAGTTTATGCGCTTCAGAGATGATGATTTCAATGTGGGAAACGAAAAAAAGTGAGAAAATTCGGAGATCAAATATCGGAACCATTACTCGATCAGGATTCGTGTCGAACTTGAGAAGAACTTGCAGGATCGTTAAATGTTGGCAATCAAACATTTCTAGTAGTGATCGGCGATATTTGGAAATATCGATATTTTTTATAGAATTTTTGTCGAGTTTATATTGAATTTGATCAAAAATCAATAAAAACTTTATACAAATTTTATATAAAATATCGATATCGTGAAATATCGCCGATCACTAATTTCTAGGCGTTCAAAAGCTCTTGAGGTGATTCAAGAGCGGAGGAATGTCCTATACGAAGTGAAACTGAGAGACATCAAAAGGTGATTTTTGATTTGTGAGTAGCTCAGTGAACGACAGAAAAGGAGAGGGTTTCTGCATCGAAAAACCATCCCATGTGGGAAAAATGTCTAAAAATGTATACAATTGTATACAGTTTTTGTCATTTTTTCCACATGGGATGGGTTCATCGATGGTTTCACTCACCGCGGCGATAAGAAATGGATTTACTACGATAAACATAAACACAGAGAATACTATTCTCGACCTAGAAGATCATTGCCATCGGCATCGACATCAAGACTAGAGCGAAATATTCATGGTTCTAAGGCGATACTTTGTATTTGATGGGATTTAAAAGGTACACTGTAAAAACTTTCATCGGAAAATTCCTATATATTTATGTGAAGTAATTAATACATACGTGCGTTAGGAATTTTCCCAACTTGTCCGGGAATGCACTGTGAAATGTTGGGAGAAGTCCCACAAAGTTTGGAATTTTCAGAAAATTGTATGGGAAATTTCATATAAATGTACCGGAAATTGATTTTTCACTCAGTGATTGGAATTTTCCGGTTGATGTACACAGGAAAATTCCGATTATTTGTTACAGTGTATTCTATATTATGAGTTACTAAAACCTGGGGTCTGATGGTGATGAGTCTAAGCCGTGCATTGAAAGAAAAACGGTCACAATATCAGCGAAGACAGGAAAAAGTAATTCTCCATCATGACCATGTTCAACCGGATGTTGCTATACCCATGTAAAAATTTAGCAATTCTGCCAATGTTGACTACGGTCAAAAGCTTGGGCCAGGCGTGACAGCCAAGCGTAGCGGATTCATATCGGGCGAATGTTGATTGACACTAGTGATAATATCGTGCCTTCGTCGACAATACAAGGATGAAAAGTGATGAAACAGTGTTGGCGCAAGTTTGTATCAGCATTGGTTCAAGACTGAACCAACATTGGTTTTACAGCAAAAGTTTTATATCGGCCAATCATGGCAAAACGGTTGAATAAGGTTTACGCCAACATTGTCGACTTGTCACCACCGTTGCCCCAGGCAAACTTTTCGTCGAAATTGAGGATCGTTAATTGCTTAAACGATGTTATCATTTTAGTCCTCAGTCAGGCTTTCTCACCAAGGCTAAGCCAATGCTCGTCAGGGCTGGGTCAGCCTTGCGCCATTGGTGAATTTTTAGATCGGTAGCTGTCTAAAAGTATTTAGAAATGCTTCAATGAAATGTTCTACCTCACCCGTGGCATTCTCCTGACATTTCCTTGTGAAAATATTTCGCTGGAAATCACTTCAATTTTCAGAGGTTTTCAGTTGAGAGTTTCTCAGAGCATTTCAAAGGTGTTCATAGGTTCTCAGAGAATCTTAGCGATCTTCAGGAAAATTCAGAGTTTTTCAGAGATATTCATAGGTATTCAGAACAATTTTCTGTAAAAAAACGTGTCCGATAAGTGAGAGTTTTACAGAATTTTTCAGAGAATTTCAGAGTTTTTCAAGATTTTTCAGAGTCTCAAAAAACTTTCATGAGTTCTCAGGGTTTTTCAGATCCTTGTGGGTTTTTTCAGTGTTTTTCAGAGTATTTCAGTGCAGGGCATATTTTAAGGAAATTTAAGGACTAACCCGAACAGTTGACACTCGATTTCTTACAAAAAAGGGAAAACATTTGTGTGACAAGTATTTCTTTGATTATTTGATACTTCCTCAATTTTACTTTTGGCTTGAGTCTTATTTTTTCAAAATTTATATCACTACTTAACTCACTATACTCCTTGATATGAGGCGGATGATCATTCTGCAACAGGGCAATATTGGATACTCGATTTGAAGTAAGGAAAAGGAGGAGGAAAACATTTCACTAAAAATTGGGTAATTTTTCAAGAACTAACCGTTTTTAGGTTTCAGAACTAATCGTTTTCTTTTAGAACTCACTTTTTGGCGAGAACCAACCATTATAATATGTCCTGTTCCAGTGAAATTCAGAGAAATTTTCAGAGATTTTCAGAGAAACTTTTTCCACCAGGGTCGTGCCGCCTGATTTATACTTGTTCCGATGCAGCAAACTGCAATGATTTGGCCAGCGCATGCTTCATTTTTTGTGACAATATCAACATTTGGCTCAATTCATGAATCGCTTCGAACAAAGACCATATGGAATTCTTCCCATATGGAATCAGTAAATTAGCAGACAAATGGGGGAAAATAATAGTTTCCAATGAATGATATTTTGAATAATATATTTCTCTATTTGGTTTGAATGAAGAAGTGTTTCTTTCGCTTGGACAAAGCTAATTTCAGCAATCTGAGATCATTCTCGTGTTCAGGATATCATAATCACTTAGAATTAGTGCCACAACCTCAAGAATCAGAACAGCGGCTGACTAGTGTAACCCAGACAGCACCGTAAGTTCTCAAAATGTTTTGGAAACGTGTCAGTTGTTTCGCAACCTATGATTGCAACAACTACATTTTCAAAACATTTTCAACTTCTACACTGTCAAAATATGTATTTAATTCATGAGGATTCCCCATTCCGTCGGTAACCTATGCTAACCTCCAAATCATCCATTTTCAAAGTTTGACATATGACAATCCATCAAACGACAGTAACACCACATTGTTTCTCACGTAATCAAGTAATTCTCACTCAACAGCATAAATAACTACGAAAATACACGTACTGAGAGAGTGACGTAAAGATATTAGAATGCGTTTTGGAGTCGAACTTTTCTTCACTAAATCCAGCACTTCATAAACTTATACATGAGGAGGTTAGTTTCAAAACGTATTTTGTCACATTAATATCATTTTTCAAGAAGGCCGAAAAACTGATATTATTTGAACTTGATTTGTTACTAACCCTGGTTTTTCACGTTAGATTTCAATGGGACAAAAATTTTTTTTGGAGCAAACACTTTAGCACATGGTAGGAATGACCAAGACGTAATCAGTGATACCAATAACTCACTCTTTGATTTTTTGTGACAAAACACGTTTTGAAAGTTACTTCCTCACATGTAATTCATTACACGCAAGATTGTTTCACTCCCGCATATTTGATTCAGGATCTGTTTGAAATAAAAACCTTACAAAACGTTTCTGAAACATTTGTAACGAAGTACGTTTTGTGAATGTTTACAAAACGTCCCAGTACTGTTTGGGAATGGACCGATGGACTCTAAATTTCTTGCAGTGAAAAATTCACCCTTGAAAAGTGAAGATACTGCAAGTCCAATAAGAGTGAGTTTTCCTTCCATCAGAGTGAATTTTCACTCTATAAGAGTGGAATTTCAACTCGCTTTAAAGAGTGAAAATCCACCCTTCTGCAAGAGTGGAATTCCCACTCCATGAGAATGGAAATTCACCTCCATGAAGTGGAGACTCACATTTTAGGAGTGGAATCTCACTCTTATTGGACTTGCAGTATTTTCACTTTTTACCGGTGGATTTTCACTCCAAGAAATTCAGGGAGGATGCCCACGTAAAACGCCGGAATTGACAGATCACCTAGATCTAGCTAAGTCTTATTCATCAAAACAATTTGAAAAACATTGGCTTCAGCAAAAACAATTGTTTGTATTCAAGATGATGACAGTTTTTTCACTGTTACCAACTGCTCGATAGATTTCAAACATATTGATCCGCATGGACAAACAGTCTTAGGCCAGTAATGAATCAATACTGTTTGAACAAGGTTTGAATGTCAGTGTTCTTATATAATACTGAGACAGTTGTAAATATTATACCAGCCCTTACATAAAAGGATGTCACTACGACTTTTTGCTCGGATTATTAGTTTTGGTAGTTTTGGATTTGCCAGTCCTGTAAATAATTCTGGCAATTCTCCGTGATTGTGAGGTTGGCATATCAAATACGGGCATTGCTTCAAAAAGTTATAGTTCCAGTAGCATTCACCATAGTTCTATAGTTCTTGATGATTTAGAGCAATAGTTCCATTCATGTTAACGAAAAAAATGGATTTTGAAAAAATGCAGTGCCAAGTTCTACATTGGTATAGTAGGATTCCAGTAGGGGAAGGTTGAAACTATTGGAATATTTGAGTTCTGGGACGTTGGACACGCGAGAGAGTTCGAAATAAAGAATTCTAATGAATGGAAGCGATAGAATAATTTTTTTTTCGTGTTTATGCGGATGGAAGGCCAAGTTCCACCTTCATATCACAGCATTCCAGCAAGGAAAGGTTTGAATGGCTGAAACCTTCGAGTTCTGGGATGATAGCCACTCGGGGAAGTTGAAAGTGGGGAGTTCCAATGCCTAAAATAAGTAAAATTATTTTTTTCCAGAATTTATTCGAATGATATGCTAGATTCCATCGGAATCTCTCAGCATTGCGAGAGGAGTTTGGGGCGGCGATCAATATTTGCGAGTTATGGGATGATGTGCACGCAGGGAAGGTGTGAATGCAGAGTTCCAATGTTGAGGAACGATGCTTCCAATATTACTTTCAGGATATACGAAGCATTGACATCACGCAGAATTGCGAGAAATTTTGTGACGTGAAGAGTCAGAATTTTGGTACAGCACAACAGCTGTCGAAGCTTGGGGTCGAAATCTAATTCTGGGATCCGCCGGCTTTCTGTCTGTCGGTCTGTCAGCCTGGCTGCCTAATCGTCAGCTGCCTGGATGACTGATTTCGAGTGGTTCTGACCAGCATCCCACGGAATTCGAGTGGTTGAATACAGGATCTCATCGATCCGGGATCGTACGGGATTTCGGAAGATTCCGAACAGCATTTCAAACGAGAGTTTTGATCAGCTTTGCACAGAATTTGAATAGTTCTGACCGGCGATGCACTGATTCTGAATAGTTCGGATCAGCATTGCGCAGAATTCGAGTAGTTCTGACCAGCATTGCGTGAAATTTGAAGGGTTCTGATCAGCATTGCGCGTTGTTCGAATAGTTCGGACCAGCATTGTATTGCTCCTGAATAGTCTGATCAGCATTGTGCGTAATTCGAGGTGCTCTGACCAGCATTGCGTGAAATCTGGAAAGTTCTGATCAGTATTGTGCGTAATTCGAGGAATTCGAGGAGCGATACTGATCAGAATTATTCATATTCCCCACAATGCTGGTCGGAACTACTGGAATTACCCGCAATGCTGATCAGAACTCTTTGAATTCGACGAAATGCTGGTTAAAAATACTCGGGTTACGCGCAATGCTGATCAGAACTCTTTCAATTCCACGCAGTGCTGGTCAAAACCACTTGAATTACGTGCAATTCTGATCAGAACTTCCTCGATTCCGCGGAATGCTGGGCAGAACTACTTGCATTAGGGGGAATGCTGATCAAAACAGTCCGACAATCCAACGCAATGCTCGGCAGAAATGCTCGAATTGCGCGCAATGCTGGTCAGAACTTCTCGAATTGCGCGCAATGCTGTCAGCCAGGCTGACCGACCGACAGACAGAAAGCCGGCGGATCCAGAATTAAATTTCGACCCCAAGCTACGACAGCTGTTGTGCTGTAACAAAATTCTGACTCTTCACGTCACAAAATTTCTCGCAATTCCGCGTGATGTCAATGCTTCCTGAAAGCAATATTGGAAGTATCGTTCCTCAACATTGGAACTCTGCATTTACACCTCCCCCACGTGTACATCCTCCCAGAACTCAAAGATTTCAATGGTTTCAACCTTTCCCTACTGGAATGCTACTATTCCAATGTAGAACTTGGCATTGCATTTTTTCAAAATCCATTTTTTTCGTTAATATGAATGGAACTATTGCTCTAAATCTTCAAGAACTACAGAACTATGGTGAATGCTACTGGAACTATAACTTCCTGAAGCAATGTCAGCATTCGATATGCCATCCTCACAATCATCAATTCTCCCCGTGGGTGGTTGTAATTGAATTGCCAACTATGAATTTCTTGTCATTGGCACAAGTATGATTCATCACTGGTGAACAATAGAAATGGGGATTCTTCAACAGAATAGATTCTTTTTCCGTACAAAACATGTTCAGTTTCCATATACATATTTGTATAAAAATTTTGATAAAAGTCGACAGAAGTTCTATAAAGAATAATCAATTTTCCCCAAATTTCTCATCAATGGAGTCCACCAATAAAGCTATCTGATTATCAGTATGGCTATGCTGAATAGCCAATGATTGATTCTCCGTCACCGACTGAAGAATGGACCATCACTGGCTGAAAATTATCTTGGAATTAAATATTTTGTATTGATAATGGTCCTCAAACACAGAACACTTGATCAAACACAACTAGCAAAAACAAATCACACAGCAATAAAAGAATAACAAATCTTCATTCCGATGGTCCAGTAGTTGAACATGATTTCAAAATTGCATCTGAATAAAAATTTTATTACTTGAACTGTTGCTCGATACGAAAAACCATTCATATCTGACTTTCCAAAAATTGAAACGACGTATTGACACGTGGTTCAGTAATTCGCTGATGGGTCACGTTCAAACACCATAAACTCTGTTCCAAAGTATCCAAAATCATTTCAGGGCTAATGATTGGTTCCATACGTGGCGAATTATTCCCCGTTATTGCTGGATCCACATTATCATCTATCAATGAATCATTAATCAGCGTCATTTAGGTGCAATTAATGACGTTTACGGTCTAATGATGCGTGATTATCGGGTTGATTTATGCAACCTGGAAGGAGTGTTTGAAAATATTTCTTCAAATTTTGAAAGAGGAAAAATATAATTAACTTCCATCCTCATTTATATTCTTCTTATAACCCGCACGCTATTGAATGCCCAAAGAGATTCAAATATGTTGTTAAATGACTTATAGACATGCGGATTCTAATTTATGTCTTATGAGGCACATGCCTAAGGATCCCTGTCGACATAATTTTCCGACGTGCCGAATATGTGCGAGGGAAACCTTTTACCCTTTCCTTCCTTAGATATAATTCAGTGTAATAAAGAAAGGAAGCAATGATTAAACGACGTCGTTCCTTGATGGAAGTTTCGTTAAACCGAGCGTTATTCAGGCTGGATTATAAATTCCTGTTTTATACTCATACGAATGGCACGAGGCTGTAAAATTCGTAATGACTTTTAAGAATATCACCTAATAATAAGAAAGCGAGCATCCGTTGATCTAACTCGTAAATCGGACAATACGAGCTGAAGATTAAAGTGTCTTCATCCTCTTCGAGTGTGCTCATTAAGAAAACACGCGATGAAGGTCAATATCGTGTTATAAAATTTATGATAATACTCGATGCAAAAATAATATGCGTGTGACATACGATGAAACATTTATCATTGATATATCATCGCGCCAGAAATTACGAAAGCTTTTCAAATCCCGTCTTGCTTGTAAGAAATTAATGAAGTTTCTGATTGATTTTGACTGAATAAGTGGGTCATCTATTATGATTTGAGAACTGCCATTTTGTCAGGGTAAATTATATTTTTCGATAACAACACTCGCAACTCTGTTCCGTTATCTCAGGATTTACTATGTTCTTCATTTTGTTAATTATTGTATCTCTGTGGAATTGGAGAAGTTTATTTGAAAAAGCTTTTCGAAAAATAAATAAATTCGTATAACAACGCATGTCGGAGTGGTTTCGGTTTGAAAAAAATGTTTGTAGCCACGGTACTGAGAGGTACAATGTTTCTAAATTCCGTAGAGGTAAGCATTCGAATTATCAGTATTGTAACCACTCATTTCGATTCCAATGTGCTTTCAGTATATGCAGTAACACATTCTTGAGTTGAATATACAGAGAGTGAACTTCAGATATGTTGAATGAGGAATTACGAATAGCACACCACGTAGAGCACGATCAGTTTACATCAACATAACGATGATGATCTTGCGATAAAGCAATTCGAATGTTATTTGTATCGTATAAACCATGTACGTCGGAAGGATATTAACTCCGGAATTCCAATTATTTTATGTAAAGCGCTAACTAGAAATTCTAAATCACGGTGCACATTCTGTAGAAATTTGGATACATATTTGAATAATTGATCTTCAACCTTATCTTTAAATTTTTATCTAC
Organism: Gonatopus flavifemur; assembly: GCA_018340375.1. Lineage (NCBI taxonomy): Eukaryota > Metazoa > Arthropoda > Insecta > Hymenoptera > Dryinidae > Gonatopus > Gonatopus flavifemur. Next base: position 22,344,331 of record JAFFJZ010000007.1, read on the forward strand.
GATATTAGTATGAAATTTAGAGGGATTACACCATATTTCGAAGTAAGTTAAGCCAACCTCTCAAACTTCCTTCGATTGGAGAAGTTGAAGTATTCCATTCATAAATTATTCTATCGTTGGGGATTTCAAAATCTCCAAGTCACGATTTCTTTTCGAAATAAAGAATTTTTTCTACCTGGGGAATAACTTGTGTGTAATAAGAAATATTTGTAGACAATTGTGAATATATTCCGGGAACCACGAATTTCGAGTGACATCACAATTGTACCTAAAGTACATTTAATACAATTAGCATGTAATTACAATTATTTTTCTCCTCTGGTTATTTATGTATGCGTGAGTTTCGATACCTTTTTCCAGCATATACGGTTGACGCAATTATCATCGATTATTCCACGCCATAAAACTGAATTTTATACGCGATTTATTACACGATTACACGAGATATTCTATCCGTTGGAACGAAATTTCTAATTTGATCGAATATGTATCGAGCGCATATGTAAAAGAGGATAATTAAGTTGAAATGATAAATCATCTGTAGTGCCAGAAGGTACAAATCAATGTTTCTTTTTACATCATAAATTAAGTTTCTTCGACTTTTTATTCAACGTGCTATTGTCCCAATGGAGAAGAGAATCATCAATATTCAGGCGATGGTGAATGATATATCATTTGAGCTAATTTATCTTCTCGGCGTATAGCAGTGAAGTTGAAGTTACAACAATTTCATACTCACCCGCTATCTATTTATGTGAGAGGAGAGAAGGGAGATACATTAAGAAAAGGGAAAGAGCTCGATAACACATTCTGTACTTTCAGCGAAATTAAATTGAACGTGGGACTTGGGGATGAACAATCCAATGGAGCTGAGAATAAGTGAATCTTGCTTCACATTTTTAAATTCCCTGCAAGACCGGAGAAGGGAGGATGAAAGCAGCATTTTCAATTTAAATCACTCGGGTCCTCTCCGTGATAATTTATACGGCCATATGAAATTCCCTTATCTTGAATTGTCTCCGAATATTTGATAAATGCTTTCAAATCATCCACATTGCTCATTGTGTGAGAAACATCAATTTTGTGAATTAGTCCAGGTAAGTGGGAACGGGGTTTGTATTCACAATAGTCAGCTCGATGAGAGTACGAGGGATTAAAAACGGTTTCGATATGAACTGGTAAATTTGAACAACCACATGGAGAAAAAGTTGAATGCTGTTATTTTGATAGCTAGAAATTAAATATTATTAGGTATTAGGTGTACAACTTTGCTTCCACCGTTTTTTCTCAAAATTTGAGGCTTTATTCTCAAAAAGTGAACACATATTCATGATTCAAAGTACTGGCCGTCGCCACCCACTAATTTTCCCTATCTTTTTGGCAATTGTCGGATCCCATCTCGGAAAAACGATGCATCTTCTGAGGCGATCCACGAATCGCTCCATTCTCTAACTTCTCCATAAGAATGAAAATGCTGATCACTCAGGCCGTGTGCCATCGATCGAAATGAAGGGTAGTTAGAAGGAGCAATGTCTGGAGAGTATGGCAGATGGGGTAAGACTTCCCATTTCAGTGTTTCCGAATATGTCTTGACCGGTTTTGAGACATGTGGCCGAGCATTATCATGTTGGAGGATAACTTTATCGTGTCTTTCTGGGTACTGTGGCCGTTTCTTCTCCAATGCTTGGCTCAAACGCACCAACTGCGTTCGATATCGATCCCCTGTAATGGTTTCACTCGGTTTCAATAGCTCATAATACACGATACCGAGCTGATCCCACCAAATGCAGAGCATCACTTTGGCACCATGAATATTTGGTTTAGCCGCCGCCGTGGGGACATGTCCGGGAATTCCCCAAGATTTTCTGCGCTTGGGATTATCGTAGTGGACCCATTTTTCGTCGCCGATCACAATGCGGTGTGAAAAACCCCTTTCGATTCTGTCTTTGAAGCAGCTGTTCGCAAGTGAAGAAACGTCGTTCACCATCTCTCGGCTTCAATTCGTACGGAACCCAATTCCCCTGTTTCTGAATCATTCTCATGGCTCTGAGGCGTTTCGAAATGGTTTGTTGAGTTACTCCCGATGATTCTGCCAATTCTTCTTGCGTTTGGCACGAGTCTCCATCAAGTAATGCCTCCAATTCGGAGTCTTCAAAAATTTTCTCTCTTCTACCGCCTTGTCGGTCCTCGACATAAAAATCACCCTTCTTGAAACGTTGAAACTATTCACGACACGTTCTTTCACTCAAAGCAGCTCCACCGTAAGTACTTGAGAGCATTCGATGAGCCTCAGCCGCAGTTTTCTTCAAATGAAAGCAGAAAATCAGAACTTCCCGCAAATGACGAGAATCCGGCTCAAAAACTGACATCTTCGATCAAGTGAAAATTTATGATGTAATAAAAAATTCACTAATATGACGATGTTGTTATGTTGACACATGTCCAATCTTACTGTATGACATTCATTACCTCACCTATTCCAACCGCCACCTACCGACGCAACCATGTATTGTAAACGGCGGAAGCAAAGTTGTACAACTAATAGTTGAAATTCAAATATCAAATACATCGAGTAGCTACGTCAGCGAATTCTTTTTTTCCGTGCAATTTGAATTCCAGTTGATTCAGCCCTACTGATTTCGAGTTGTCATAATATCAAGGTTCTATGTAGGTCCCGGTATTGAGATTGCAATACTGTTTACAATGACAATTAACACATGGGGTAAAAAGTCCCGGGCCTAACAAAGAAAACACGTCTTATTTGTTCAAAATCAGCTTTATTCATCAACGTAATCTCCATCAAGAACAACGCAATCGTTCCAGCGCCGCTCTAACATTGCAATACCACTTTTGTAGAACGATTCATCTTTTGCCTCAAAATAGGCTTCAGTTTCAGCGATAACTTCTTCATTCGAGCGAAATTTCTTACCAGGGAGCATTTTTTTTAGGTCTGCGAACAGCCAGTAGTCGCTGGGAGCCTAATCTGGCGAATACGGTGGATATGGAAGCAATCCGAAGTTCAATTCATGTAGTTTTGCCATTGTTTTGATTGACTCGTGATATGGTGCGTTGTCTTGAAGAAATGAAATTATTTTCTTTGTCACACTGAGAAAAATCACATAGTTGCTGTAACTAAATGCTAGCCATGGCAGCAAAATAATTTATTCATATATCAGACAGCTAGACTTTTATTCAAATCAACGCATTTTGTTGAGTTAATTGAATTTAGTTGGATTGAGTAAAACTTTCACTTCTCACAAGTAAATATTTTGACGTTGTGCTAACCAAATATTCCAAGTGAATCAAAATTATTTCAAAGTTATTATTATCAAAGTTATTTCAACTAAATTATTTAGTCGATAAACATGATTGTACTGAAATATTGTTGGTTCCCGAGTAAAAATTTTCATTTCGGGTTCGCTAAACAGGACTGGTGCGGGCGTGTTGCATTTTTCTGCGGTACTGTTGCGGATGTGATGTGCCCGCACTGAATCTGCAACAGTACCGCACAAAAATGCAACACGTCTGCACCAGTCCCGTTTGGCGAACTGAAATTATCATTTTTACTCGGGTTATTGAAGATGAAATATATACCAGGAATCACTAAACAACCTTGTTAGAAATGACTCCAGTGATTTTCTAGGTTATTACAAGGCCTTGCTAGGCTCTGAAAGTCCCTCGCAAGGGCATCGTGAGGTCTTGCAAGGCCTGGAGAATACCTAGAATGATTTCTGCTCAGGATATTTAGTCAAGAAAGATTCTGAAAAATTCTTTGCATTTCCACTTGCTCCAAATGTCAGCACAATTTCACTGCATAAAAAAAAGATTTTGTACGAATATTCTTCAGACAAAACGTTCCAAAAACCTTTGAACCAATGAAACTGAAAACTTTTGCTATGGAGTAATCTATTCTTCCAAAAATAAAATCTGAAATTCCGTATCGCCGTTGCACGCGATTGCAGGCGTGTCGTTGAAAAATGGACATGGGTGGAAATGCCGGTGAAACAATTGAAAATGATGAAATGGTAGTCAGCGCATGCGTAATCAGATTCTATTTGCTGAGGAACTTGAATTGTTAGTTGTCACAAATAAATTACTTATGCTACTATGAACTGAATTTTTTTATTTACAATGGATAGATGTCAAATCATTGCTTTTGCTACCGCAAACAAATTTTTATTTATATCAAATAAAGATTCATTCAAATCAACTAAAAGATTATTAAGTAGAGTATTTTTGCTCACGCAATTAAGCGATTTCTCTCAGTGCATATGTGGTCGTTTCTTTGCAATTTCGGCCTTCAAACGCTCCAATAATGCGATATAATATTCCCTGTTTATGGTTTTCCCCTCCTCAAGATAGTTGATGAATATTACATCACGCACGTCCCAAAATACCGAGGCCATAACCTTTGCAGTGGATTGTTGTGCTTTTGGGCGCTTTGGACGAGGTTCACCAGTGGCTGTCCACTTAATTGACGATTGTTTTGATTCCGGAGTAAAGTGATGGATTTATGTTTCATTTATTGTAACATATCGACGCAAAAATTCCAGCTTGTTACATTTAAACATGGCCAAACACTGCTCAGTCATGCACTGCTGGTCATGGCAAACACATGCCATCTATGTGTTAAGCCCGGGGCTTTTCAGCCCATGTGTTAATATGCACAGGAAGAAATGATGCGGTTGATGTTCAGATAGCTAAAAATTAGCTATGGTAGCTATTTTTCAGCTGTTGCAAGGAAAGCAATTGCTATAGGAGCTGAAATCTAACTTTTGTAGCAATGTTTCCGCCGACCAAATATCAAATACTCGAAATAGCTACCACAGCCAATTAATTTTTTTCCCAGTGGACGTTAATTAAAAAAACTTTTTGCCATAAGGCATTTTTGATTGGCACGGCCAATGATGGTGGTTGGAGAGGAAATCAAAATTACGATAGACGAGTTGGTTCAATCACAATGAACGGGTTTTCACCATGTCCGAATGAAGTTTTACAAGCTAGCTCTTGTAATTACACTGTTCGAAAAATCTGCCTGAAACTTCATAATATTATCAAGTTTTTTACATAATCATTTTATTAAATTTCATAATAAAATAATTCTTACTGTTAAGAATTTTTTTCTAAATGTTGATAATTTTTTTCCTAAATTGTAATGATATATTTGTGAAATTTAATATTCAATTGTTACATTTCAGAAAGAAATTTTGAAATTTCATCATCAATATTGAATTTAAGAACTATTATTGAATTCAATATGGAAACATGGTATTTCATCAAGAATTTCGTATCAAATTTAAGAATTTTTCTAACTGTGTATAGCTAACACGCAATCACAGCTTTGTTCTAATACTTCTCCACCCACATACCACCGAATATCAGTACATATATTTTCATTCCATCAAGAAGATGGAGAACATCGGTATTCCGGAGTATGAAAATAAAGTATCGGGACACAGCTGTGCAATTGAAATCAGTAATAATTCAATAACTTTTGTAGTTTCTTCTGACGAAATCTGGGAAATCATTCGCGGCCAGTACTGGATCGTTTATACATCTTCAGCAATTTTCAAATATAAAGAACGTTTCATCAATCATTTTTTGAAGCAAAATTGGAGTATTATCGATAAAACATCAGCCATACATCTACAATTCGAATAGTCATCGATCGGATGTTACATTCAATTGAGAGGAAAAGAAAAGAGTGAATTTTGACTGTAAAATCGCATGTGAGTTTTTCGTTGGATTATTCTTGAAGCAAACGTGAATGAATTTGTTCAGTTCAAAAACATTGAAAAATCAATTCATCACATCGAACGAAAAGCGAATTGTCTTCGCTCATCGTAACCTATCATTCTCTTTTTCTATTTATCCTATTTACACTTCGTACTATGTATCATCACCATGGCTCGCTGTACGGTGTACAATCACGTCTACACATTGAACTCAATTTTCGAACAACCTGCGTTCAACCGTGCTAGCATTACACGCGGCTACCACTTGGATTCCTCTTCTTTTTCTCTGCTCATTCTCTTTCCTCTTTTCTGTCTTCTTCTCTCTCCTGATATATATATATATATATATATATATATATATATATATACACGTGGGTCTATGTATCCCTTCTGTAAAATCACTCACTCTATCTCTTTCTCTTTCGTAATATCGATGAACTAGAGGCTCTACATTCGCGTTGCCAGAACACCGAAAGAGCATCGAATTTACGGAGGTACCGCGACTATGTATCGGCCCCTGTTACTAGATTCGATCACAGAGAGGATTGAAAGAGAGTGGAGAAAGGACGGTAGATGGGATGGGCTTTCATAGTACACAAGCCCATAGTGTATTACGAGCTAGGTACACTCGCCAATTCCATTTCATGCAGTGTGTACTACATTCCCTCTCTTTCACTTCACTGTAATGTTTCAATCACGTACTGTACTGGTATCATCGTACGTTCACTTACACTGCCAAGGAAGTGTGCATTATTTGAGAGTAATAAAAGATTCTCACCCGCGGTTCAGCGCACAAAGAAATTCAAGAACTCTGTTGTCTTGTGACAGAGATTGTGCATAAATTTTATATATTCTTGGATTCTTAGAACCGCAAAGTGGATCTCAGCCAAAATCTGTCTCAAAATTCGAGGTTGACCATGCAAAGAAAAAGACACTCAGAAAGATACGAAGTGGCAAGATATTATTTTATAATCATTAACATTTCATTCACAATCCGTTCAAGCACTAGGACTTCAAACTATTCCGTTGTTCTACAAATAAACCCATTCTGCATTGATCAACCTGTGAATATTTTATCAGTCGAGAATCGTGAGATTCAATTAATCGTAGGTATTTGGCGATAGAAAAGATTCCAAGAGAATCCAGAGACGGAGATACCCCACCTAATCGATCAAATTTCATTACGTGAAGAGAGGAAGTGACACAAAGTGTAAAAAAAAATGATACGAATTCATATATTCCAAGCTATCAACTACACATACAATTACGTATTACGAACCATTAAACTTGCCAACTGGCGAGCATCGTTTGCCAGAACCCGGTTGGTCTCTTTTCTCGGTTGAATCGCTTTGCTTGCTAGTCTCCACCATATGCGGGTATACAACAACGACACCAGTGAGAGTATACTTCCGGTTGCATCCAACATGTACACATAAATGCATTTGTATTATACATGTACCCGTGTTTGAGCAAGCTAGAGAAGTTACCAAACGTAGGAGTTATAGCTGTATACAGCGACGACGACTTTTGGGGTATGAGGTAGGGAACCATGGAGGTGAAGTAACAGCGTGGGAAAGGCAGAATTTCTCTCCTCGGTTTCAAGCGCTTGTAGTGTATACAGATATAATACTAATCGTTTTCACATTACACTCTCGCACTTCCTTCGTTACGTGGAGAGAAAATTATTGCTGTTCCCGTTAAATTTTAGCCACTTGGAAATTGATATGAGTATCACAAATCGTAACTAATTCGATACAGGAATTTGATATCGAGTACCGTGAGTTGAAATAATTCAAATTGTTTCGAGCCAGGCTTTGTATTTCAACTTGAGTTCATGGGATTTCAAACATGCGTGATTAAAGCACAGTTATGATGTTTCAAGACACAACGAAATTCAATATAGTTGGGAGTATAGTTATCGTTTCAGTACCATTACCGTCGGATTGTTCACGTGTGACGTTCAGTAAAGTTCCTCGATTAAAGTTTCACATTTTTCTCAGAGAATGTGGAAAGCGATGAGCTTCGTGAGCTTGAAAACCCATCTGTCAAGCGAATAGTTTAGTCTCGTTTAATACGTACAATAAAGGACTTATTGAATTCATATGAGCGCGAATACCGTGTACTCGATTAGCTTCTATTTTAATGTAGCATTGATCATCGGTTAGTGAAATAACATCCTCTTTTATGGTCTATTATACATTATCTACTGTCATTTTAATCGATATTGAATCTGGGTAATTTCAGATGATTAAGGATATACTCATTATGGAAGTGTTGTAATTGTTCATGTAACATTTAAAAGTTCATGATATCCATTTAACCATTGATTCAAAAATTTTTCGTACTGCATCTCATGTTGAGAGGAAATACAATCTCTCATACAATCTATTGAATGAATAAATAAATCATAAATCAAAAGTACTGACACGGTTGTGAATGATATACTAGCCCTTGTGTTAAAATAATGATGTGACACTAAGAAAACAATTCTTGGAATCGATGAGATGGATTTCATTTATTCCCAATTTATTCCATTGAATGCGTGTCTTTTTGATTCTATAATCATTTTATAACCACCAAAAATTCGTCGCATTTATATCAACGAATTCACCTCATTGAAATTTATTTTCTGAAATCAGAAAATCATTCTATTGACTGAATGAATAATTAATTTTGCTGATACCATATTTTATCCAAATTATAATTCTCATGTGGTGAATTCTAACGTGGAAATTTATGGAATAATCCTTCAAGTTTCATGACGTAAAGTCCCCTATGGGAATTGAGCATAATTATACTTGAAATATGAATTTCTTAACGATTATAGATCCGTCGTAATAATTCATTTCTTCATCGGAATAATTATTCGCTGCGAGTGAAAATATTATATGTCATAAAATGAATAGGTGAACCAAAAAAACTGTAACCTATCGAATTTATGGGTTGAAATGAATCTATATACCAAGAAAAAAATTCCCCCGTTCAGAGAATTTTCAGCTCAATTCTAAAGAGTGTTGCTGGGGATTTGAAATTTCCCCATTTAAATAACACGTAAAAATATTTTTTGCATCAAACATGCTATAACGTTTGAACCGGTCGAGATAAAATATTTTTCTAAAGCAGATTCTTCTAGGGCATCGAATTCTCTAAAAAATCACGCCAGGAAGGATGTTTAAAAGTAAAAAATTCGTATATTTATGGGCCATTAAAGTAAAAAAAAAAGCAAGGACTTTCATGGCCCGTAAATACACAAATTCTTAATTAAAAAAATCAACTCAGAATTTTATCTCGAATGGTTGAAAAGTTATAGCATTTCCAATGGAAAACAATTGTGGTACGTGTTATTGAAATGGGAAATTCCAAGTGCCTACAGACACCTTTTAAAATTGAGATAAAAATTCCGCTAAACGGGGGAATTTTTTTCTCAGTATTTGGATCCCTTCTAAGCCATCAATTCAATAGGTTAGTTTCTTTGGCTTACCCTAATGGACATGGCTTACAAATGATGAACTTTTTCCATCGTCACAAAGAAACGCGAGATCAGGCTCATGAAGTGGTTATTATATTTGAAAACATATAGATTATAGGACCAAAAATACTGTCCTGAAATATATACCATTTAGCTGTGAATTGTTATTTGGAGAACCAGTCCTCCATTTCAAACTTCAAAATAATTGTCTCAATGTAAGGGATTTCATGGAACAGATTTAATACTAATAATGATAATTCGGATGGTTTTCAAATCAATGAAATCAGGCTTTATAATTCATGATTTGAGAATTTCAATGAAAAAAAAATATTTTTTCCAACGAATACATTTTACTTACTCATAATATGATAATTGATTGATCCAAAACCAGAAAATGGTTGGATCGAGTGTCTTGAAATTAATGAATCAGCTCATTTGAAATAATGATCATCGAATTCATTTTGATTTCTTATTCTCTTCAAATTAATGAAGGAAGTCAATACAATTGGGATTAATGAAATTTTTTCCAGTGCCTTTTGCAATAGAAGGTTTCATTGAGTCCATAAAATCGCAATAGATTAATGGAATTGATCCATTAGAATAAACTCCTACAAATTGCGATTAGTCCTCAAAAGATGACAGTACTTTCTCAAAAACTACTTCTCAAGCTTACACTCTTTGAAATTTCGTTAACAATTGATCAATTGTTTCTATCTTAAATCGTTTGTATCCCTAAAAACGATATAACTCATCCTAAAAGCACTGCTAATGAATGATTCATTGAATAATAAGTACAAAAATGTTCATACGAAATAGTACATCCACCATAATCCTGAAGCCCCATAACACAGACTCAAACTGAGAATGACATTGTAAAATGTTCGAAAAACATCACATTCAATTTGAGATATGCAATACTGTAAAAACAATATTCCCCTGTTTCCAACATGCAGCAAGTATTATGCATTCACATATGCGACGATAAAATAACGATCCAGACAGTCTGAGACCTAGTTTACAAACTATTACACGATGACATTAATATTCAGTTGGCTCTTATCTGTCAGCGTGATGAGAAAATGCATAATTTGGTCCTGTTCGTGATAGTAGTGGCTGCTAGTGAGGTCTCAAGGCTGACAAGTCTTCCACCCTTATCTCTATGTAACGTCTCTTCCTCTTGATTCCCTAAAGCCAAACTTCTCTCTCTCTCTCTCTCTCTTTCTGTTTCCACCTCTTTTACCGCACTTTTGGCTGTTTGGTGAGACTGGCAGTCCTACGCGACAAGTATTTGAAATGAGTGCCGAATTAATTACAAACAGGAGAAGTCTCAGTGTAGCTTCGAACAAATAAGATGTATTTGCGAAACCTTCAAAAGGCGAGAAAAGAATCAAACAAACCTGGATATTCTTGACTTCTAATAATAATTGGATTTCGCCTCTGGTTGGGGAATGAATTGATGCATTCGTTGATAGATTGACATTCTGTTTATTCTGCCTTTTCATTCTTCACTTGACTCAAATTCTTCGAATAATCACATCGATCATCGAAATAGGTCAAAGGAGCAAGTATGAGAATGCAATAAATGCTGTTTGATGGATTCTATTCCTCTTATATAATTTCATTCTCAAGATTCAATCACATCGAATGAATGCTTCGAATCATTTCTTGTTCAAACAATAAATTGATGTGCTCATGATATCATGAATCTTCTTTTTCTTCTGTGATTATGAACACTCTCTCTACAGAGAGAAATGTATAATGAAAATTGGTGTAGCTATAAATTAAATGATAAAGATTATTGAATAGATTGGGCGTGTACAATATTGACATTCATCTCCATTATATTTGTAATAAGTCTTATGATATATATAATTTACTGCCATCCCTATTTTGATTATACATCCCTCTCTGTGTACCAGAAGGGAGTGGTATTTGTATGCAACTATAATTTTTGACTAGTACTTTTAAACTGAGGTTACCGAAAGTGTTTCGGATTAATAAAGAACATATAAAATTTTATGAGCGTATCATCATTTGTCCGTACTCCACTTTACCATCATTCAGAGTTATTGGAATAACGATTGGAGAGTATTATCACAAATTGACAAATTATAACATCGAGGGATGATTTAGAACAGCCTCATGCAATCCATCAATTAATCCTGTGACACTACCCAAATTTATACTGGTAATCAGTCTTCCCTTGTAATGACACCTGAGTCATCTAAATTGACAATTCACTGGCATTTAACAGAGAAAGCTGGTTGAACAGAATAAAAATGAACATGCTCCACAACGAAAGTGAGCACCAAATATGATTTTTTGTCGTGAAACCAAGAAATGACGTTCACACGCCCCATCGAGAACAAACTATTATATTCACAACATCCCCAGAATGAGACCCAATCAAATTGACCTTTGTATTCAAGTCTGATAAGCCAAATGCAGACGAGTTTCCAATAATCAGTCTCTTCCGTTATAAAATAAACGAAAGGATCAATGCAGAGATCATTACTCTTGTCTGGCCACACACGTCATTTTCTACTCACAAAACCTACTTCCATGAACCTTGATATAATAGACTCTGTTTCATAGAATTGGGATTTTATTGTTGAACTAACTTTTACTTTATATACAATTAACCCTTTCTAACCTGACGTCCATTCCAATGAACATAGAATTTAGCGAATTATCAAAATCATTCCTCAAATCAGAGCAGTTTGAAACCCATGATATCACCAAGATAAAGGTGTCAATTGACGATAAGAAAATTATTCAAAATCATATTGTCAGTACGGCTTTTTTTGTAAACGGAACTAATGTGATGAAAATTTCGAAATTTTTGATACCGCAATTTCCATTATTTGAACGAAATTTACTGATTCTACAGGATGCAGTTTGAATATTCAGAAAAATATGTTCAACTTCAAAGAGGTTTTGAGTACCAAAAAGTGTTTTTCATATTCCAAAGTATTTTAATACACAGCTACACGGAGAAAAATGCACTTGAAAATTTGAGCAATTATCATTATGTATTTGAGTTGAAAATACTATATTTGGATGCTAATGTTGAAACAGGATTGGTATTAATGAATAACTGTTAAATCGGGAAGAGAAGAATTAATTCATGTGCTGAATATATTTCGTAATACTGAATACATAACATTTAAAGATTTGGATAGTAAATTATCGAATTCGTGTAGGATGTGAAGATGAGCTCTTGTAGTACGAAAAGATAAACTGATGAAGGAAATTCGCAAACGTTGGAACAAAAATTACTAACCATAGATAGTAAAAATGAATACCGTTTATAAAATTACAGAATTCAAATGATCACATTCCAATACTGATGTTATATCAAAAATTGTCAGAACTGATTAAAAAGTTTCCTATAGTATGGCATGAATTTCAATAATATGTTTTTCATCAATAATTGACATTAGGATGAATAGAAAATAGTCATCAGCTCAATTTATTTCAACATTGCGGGAGTGATTTCGGTTTATCTTTAAGAATCCGTGCATACATTCGCTGGAATTGAGCCACAAAAGTAGATTACAAACCTGAAGGAAATGATTTCAAAACCACTCATAATTTACCTGTGAAGAACGGTTTTCAGTAGAGATAAATTGAAACTTCATTTTCATCTATGGTATTGATTTTTCGCAGATGAAGTGTAAGAATTCTTGAAGTTATTTTCTTCAGGAGTGTTATGTAGTTTTGTGACTCAATTGTAGCATATTTATACTTAGATTCTTGAAGATTAATCGAAGTTAGACTCGCAACGTTGAAATGGATTGACTTGATGACCGCCCATACAGAGCCACATTATTCAGTAATATGTCAGAAACGTCTCTGATGCTAAAGCAGTCATGAAAACTTTTGTGGAAAGTATTTGAAAACTTTCTCAAATATTTCTTTGTTCACATTTATAAGAAAGATATTTATATTACATCACTGAAAAATCTGGTGCTGTATGGGTGCATTATTTACTTACTTCGATTCGATTCCATCTGATATCAATCATCAGTATAGGATATAGTTAAAATCAGATGGAAATAGAAAATCTTTCTTCATGAATTGCAATAATGTTTTTCGATTTTTCAAATAAAACAATATTCTATTTCTTCTTGATTTTTTTTTATTATTAAGAATGTCTTTTATACAAATCATCTCGAAACAGATTTTTAGTAATAATAGTAGTATTAAAAGTCGTAGTAAATAATAGTGGTAACAATATCAGGAGTTTGATAAATGAAAAAAAACATACGATTTTGTTCGATTCCAGGATCGCTATGACCATTCACTCTTTGGTATATGTAAAACACACGTAACAAATGATGATAATGATTTGAGACTAATTTATGGTTTATCTAAGTGTACGAGAATAGAAATAATACGAGCTCCGCGATGCCAGCCAAATAATTTCTGACAAACTATTCGAAAATGAATCAATGCAACAAAAATATCGTTCAGTACATCCTATCTTTATCCATGAAAAAAAAAACGCTGTACAGAACGATATTTCCATTATATTCTTTTATTTCTGAATCATTTATCAAAAACGATTTGTCTAGCCTCACTGCATGGGTATTCTCTTCCAGCGGAACGAAATCCTGGTTGAAATGAACACAAAGAAACTTTTTAGTTGGCTGAGATAAAATTTGTTTAGGATAAAAAAAAAATTTAATTGTCTGCAAGAAAATCTTAATTTTTGTGAAGCAAATTTGATCCCATACAAATTATATTCCAGCAAATCAAAAAGTTCCTTCGCGTTCATCTCCATCAGATTTTTGTTGCACTATAAATCAGAAGTAAAATCCAATTCAAATGATTTTTCTTCAAGATTCCCTACCCACAGCTCATACAAGTTATAGCCACCTTTTTGCTACATATTCTGAACCATTGCCGAGACGTGTTTTATAAGTAATGTAACAAGTGCGAATTTGTGGCCAAAATAAACATTCTAAATGACTTTGTGCTGCAAACACTTATGTTACTTGTGACCGCGCTGATCTACGCGCCTTCCTATTCGATCGACTGACCTATGAACAAAATCGAAACAGTGATGCCGAAAAGTGACTCATGCAACGGAATTATCCCCTCTACGGAGTCATCGTACAACACGCACCGTAAAACTATATACATGACATATATAGTTATAGCGTGCATGTTAGTCACAAGTTACTAAACGGTTTGGAGTATATGCGGACCATCTGAGAATTTTTGAAAATGATTGTTAAAAATTTCTTGAGCACATAGAAAACTTTCAATCTTTCATAGTTCTTTTTTGGATTATGAAAGTCCAAGAAATATATTTTAGGTATCGTATAATGCATAATTTTAATTGTATATTCTTAATAACCTCCCCGTGGATGATTGCGGATCTTCCAGGGGGATATTCATGATACCTGGTCTTGATATCCTTTGACTGGTTCATCAAACCAGTCGTAAGACTAATCACTTCATGATGATGATGATGATTTTTAATAAAAAGAAATTCCCACTCAAAGAAAAATAAAATGCCGGTTATGTTCGGTTTAGATTTATAAGATAAATATGACTATACGTATAGGATTATTTGTTTGAAAATTATTTATCCGCGATATACATATTTGTATAATGAAATTCTTAAGTCCAACATTGACACTGTTTTATTCCAACTGAATTGCTAAATTAAAAAGATATGGAATGCCATTGGGAAAATTCAGTAAATAGACGCAGAAATTCTGATATGAAGGCCATAAAGTTCCATATCCAGTCGAAAAGTTTTACAAAGCTCATAGGAAAATTCAATTTCCCCTATTATGATTGACTTTCATTGGTAAATGTTTTTTTTTTATTAAAATTAATAACGAATACATTGAAATGAGAAGAAGTATTTTTTTTTCTATTGAACGGGATTGTATTTTTTTCCCACATATATGAATAATTTCTGAAAACAGTAGGTGTTATTTATTGAGCGCTCCAAGGATTTCATCATTTCAGTGCAGGAGAAATTATTATTCCGTATAGTAAAATGTGTTTTTGATACATATCGCTAAGTCTTTTGACATTAAATGAAAAATTACTATCCTATCATCACAAAAGAAAGAATTGCATGAAGATAAATCGAACATGATAGCTTTTTTTGAAATGATTCATCACAATAAATAATAGCTCACAAAAATTACTAAACTGGATTGTATAAAATATATGGAGAAAGTATTTATTAATGAACAATATCATTCTTTGGGAGTTTATTTTAATTATTGATAATTTTCCAACCCTCGTTTTCTCCGTGTATATTATGCAACAGCATCATGGGTCCATTACAATAGACACTGAGTGCCTGTTGGCAAAATTCATCTACAGCAAGATAACAAGTTTACATTCAATTCCGTTCAAGAAATTCTATATATGGACCCATATACGGATTCATATATGGTCATATATGAAAGTGGGGAATCTATCAGCATTGATTTCACTTCTTTCTCCTTTGGTTTTTCATCATGTTCCATAAAAAATTGTGACATTTTTTGTCCATATATGGATGTATATGATAATGTATGATTGAATATGATCACATATGGCCATGTACAGTCTCATTCGTACATGATCATATATGGCCAAAATCCATATATGCTCATATATGATCTCATATATGTTTATATATGTTCATATGTATTTCATATATGTTCATATATGATTTATATACACTCGTGTACAACCATATATGAATTATTTTTTGCCGGGCACTGAAAAAAAGCTGGTAACAGTTGTGAAATATATTCTTAAAATACGACTAATCGAATATCCAATAACACTCATGAAATAATTGATGACAATTACTACATTTCATGTACGTGTTGATAACGATCAAGTATTTCATGAATTTATGAAAATCATTGATATTTGTTCAATGTTATCGAATATTTGATTTGTCATATTTGAGGATATATATTTGATAAATGTTACATCCGGTGGATTCAATCTGTTTCCTGCAAATTCCATCAACTCAAGAATACCCACAATTAAATCCCGATTGATACTTGAATTCGAAACTTTTGAACGATCTCATCGATCTACATGAATCATTTCTCAACTGTTTAGGAGTTTGGAATTCAATTTTTATCAAAAATTCGTGAATTATAGCATAGTTTTCCACAACTCATCAAAAGTAACAGGGAATGGATTGAATGCACCCACATCCTTTCTTTCAGTGAAGATGGACAACATTCTCACGGTTGGCCGACGTATAAAAATGACTAGAAATTAATAATCATGTTCCAATGGGTTTCAAGATGAAAATCCGTTACAAGGAAGTTGTAACTCTCTTATAACATTGGAGTTTTCAGTGGTATCGCTGCAGGATGTCAAGCCTCGGAGAATTCTAATGGAATCAATCAGTCATAAAATCAGGTTGAAGGAAATCACCAATGAAAGAAACAGAAAATTCCGGAACTGGGCACCCTGCACTGATACTACTCTGCATGCGGAGCCGATATGCCACGTAGATTGGAGTTGAGAATAGAAAAAAAATATAAGCTGATACTCTGTCTTGTTTCTAAACACTCATCAACAGCCTGTATTGATAATTAATGAATGTTCCTTCTGGAAAATTACGTATTTCGTTGAAATTCTTTGTAATGTTCGTTCAATATATCAAATCATTGAAATTTAATGAAGATTCATTACGAATAGTGATATACAAATATTTTTAATTTTTCTTCCTATGTTCTAGTCATAGACACTTTGTGTCCATTAGAATGGACATATCAGTAATTTTTAAGCTACGTTACTAAAAATTCTGTAAAAATTCAGAGTTTATACTAGGAGCTATAGAAACTATTGCCTATTGAAAAAAAAGTTTTTATCATTATCAGAATTAAGCCAGGTCAGAAAGGGTTAATATAGACTCCATCTTGAAATGAATCCAATGTTCAAGTTTAAAAACATCTATAATCGTTCAATTCATTACAATTTCATGAGAGGAGAAAAATCAGTAGATACTGCTGTGCAAATAATTCAAAGATAATAACCTGCACTTGAATCATAACTATACGATTAATCAATCGGATATTCTGAGTGGGAGACAGTTGAAATTGAGCGGTCGTTGTCGTTATCAACTTGCAACAGAATTAGAGATAGAAGAGGCGGCACAATTCGATCAGAATGCAAATTCGTCTTAAATTTCGGTCGTTAACGACAGAGGTTTGCCTGCAGCACCGTTTCTTACGTGTGCACGGAAGATTCAAAAGGACAACGACGATGACGACGACGACGACGACAACGAGGACGAAGACCAGGACGGTGAAGTTAACTTGAACGACAACGCTACCTTGTACTATAGTACCACTCTTAGCTAGACCGAAAGTTCACACGTCGAAATACGTGTGACTCATACGTATGGATATACACAAGCCTCAGTGCAAACGAATTATGCATACACGTACATACGAATATATGTGGACATGCGTGTATGTGCCAGCGGATGTTCGGTTGCAAAATAAAGGAGAATGGGGAGGATAGAGTTAGTATCTTCTCTGTCTGTAGCTCTGGTTTCCAGCATGGGCGTTTAATGAATATGCAAATCGTTCGACTCACGGAGCTCACTTATTCGAAGAGGCGAAACCAGTCGGTAGGTAGGTAGGTAGGTAGGTAGGTACGTACGTAGATAGGTACGTACATAAGTACGGAGAAGGATAGAGCGTGTGAGTGTATTGGTAGAGCTAGCGAAATTCCCAACGCCATCCTCTTATCCATGGTGTAAACGGCATAGGAACACGAAATTATCGTACATTAGATTTGCAAAACTGTACACGTTTGGTGTTTTATAATCGGTGGCATGCCGTCTGAAATTCTCTATTCACCTCTTGGTTTGGCATTAATTCTTACCCATGTGAACCAAAAAAGCAATGCCCTGAATTAGGATTTTTTATATATTTGAAAAAGGTTTATAAGTATTCATTTATTCAATCGATTCATTTCTTCTCATATTCAATCGAATCTTAGTATATTTGAAACAATTGTCCAATATTTCAAAATCTATTGAAAGCGTATGATTACTCTGAATTCACTGAATTCAACTAAATTTCCGGGAATTCGAAAATGATTTCTAGTAACACGTCAGGCTGTTGGATAAATGAGAAACAATAATTCAGTATAATAAGACAGAATAAACCTATTAAATTCAATGAACAATGCATTCCATCTATCCACAATATAGGTATATTTTTATTCATCAAGGAAACATAAATTGATCGGAGAAATTCGCATTCAAAACTTCCTTGTGCGTGAATTTGTATATGTATATCACACAACCTGCACGCAAGTTCGGATACTGAAATGTTATAACAGCGAGCAAGTAATTACTCCCTCACTTTCTCCTTCCCACCGTACACTTTAGGAGTTGACGCTCAAGTTACCACAGAAATTCAAATGGATACGAACGCCAGGAAATTGCTGCAGATTTATCGTTTGATTCTAGGAGACCTGTCGATAGCTGGAAATCCATCCATAATGCACGAGAAATTGAATTTTTGTGCACGTGATGATGATTCACGATCAACATGGTGAAAGATAAAGAATAAGTTTCGATAATAGATCTAATTAAATATTTGAAGCGTTTTCCGAAAAATTCCTTCTAGAATCCTAATTCTATCCACGTATATCGTTGTATATTGAATTTGAGATTGAATATTGATTAATTATCGAATAATACTGAACTATTTGTTCCAGCTACGACATGAGGGGGAAGCATTCCGAGAAAGCGTCTCACTGGAAAGATAAAGAACATCTCAACGATCGTGCATACTTCAAAACGACCACAGAGCCAGCCATGTTAAATATCAACCACATCGAAGAAAGGGATGAAGGAGAATACAGATGCCGAGTGGATTTCACCAAGAGCCCCACACGGAATTCAAGAATCTACTTAACAGTTATAGGTCAGTATATGATGGCTATACTATGCTTGTTGCAAACCTATTTCTCAGTTCTTCTTGGCATTGACTTTCTCGTTTACATAGCGGGTCGAATAGAAATAGGATAGTGTTATTTCTCAACATTGCTGCTGCCGCTATTCTATTCCACTCGTTATAGTTGCTACGGACCAGTCAGTTCTACCTATTAACCAACCCAAATTGAAATTCATGCCGAGAATTCAGTACTTCAAGTTGGATTGTACAATTAATTGAAGTTAGAGAATTGTCCAATGCACGGATATCAACTTTCTATATGATACGTATACATGCTTTTCACGTGGAAAAAGTAACCCTAGTTTGAATCTAAAGGGAACAAATGTTCAAACAACTCTAAGAACAATTTCTCGAACGTTCAGATATTCGTTTGACTTTCGTGAAACGTGTTCAAGCATTTTATCAATAACGATTGATAACAGATAAAATAAATGGAATTGATCTGAGAATTTTCAATTTGTATTAAATTCATAAATAAAAAACTTCGTACGATATACTATTATATCGCGATAGTAAACTATTTTGTTTTATCATTTGATGTAACTTCCACTCTCCTTTGAAGCTGTGTAAACAATCTAGCGCTTTATATTCCGAAACGACCTCGTTTGAACAACTCATAATCAATTGGAATCGCAAATTTTGATCACGACAATGATAAAACGAACAAACAAAATCTCTTCCAGCATCGTTGATATCGGTGAGACATTTGATTCTGAAGTAATGAACATAGGAATGCACATCTCGTCCTGCGAGAGAAAGTTTCCACAGCCTGTAGGGACTGGGTTTTAAACTAAAAGATCAGGTTAAGCTGGAAAACACATATAAAATGAGCCGAATGAACGGAATAGGAACAAATGAACGAACCTGAAAACACGTACGGGCAAGATATGTTTTACCTTTTTCTTTCTTCCTTAAAAGCTATTCTCTGCAAAACCATAACAATCCACCCACCTATCCTGCCAGTTCAAACAATTGGTTGCCACAATACTGGTAGTAATAATCCCAAACCCTCACATGCTCTAAATTCACACACTGGTTCAGATTTTCCCTTTTGTTACTCTCGTTGTTATTATTATTATCATTATTATTATTCTTCCTTCATCCGAAGCAGTAACCGGTAGCAAGGTTCATTCGCAATTAAAGATTATGACATTCGAGCGATGTAATTTCAACCACTGTAAGTACATATAAATGAATCAACATCGTATTAATATGAAATTGAAGTAATTTTTCCTTTCAATTCTCTTTTATTCGTTATTCGTATATTGTTACATGATGTGGATATTGTATTTTCTCAGCTTTTGGTGAGGGATATTTTCATTGGGCACTCATCGGTATACGTAGTGTACCCAGCACGGAGTGCCTATTGCACCCGCTGTCTCGCCTTGTGACCGTATCTTTTGGAATATTTGAGTAATGCAATTGAGAGTTGGGTCGTTTTCCATTCCATGCAATTCTGATTGATAATCCGTGTGGTTGTCTGTGAGTCTGTCTGTATTGGAGATATCTCGTGATCAACTGGACCGAATCGATTGAAATATATAGGGGGCCTTTTTCGAACCCTTCCCGAGGGCCCATTCAATTTTTATTACAATCGGATGAGTCCTATTTCTTCAACTATTTTTTTCCTTGAAAACAGGGGATCTCTGAAAAAATTTTGTCTGCACGTTTTGTCTGAACGTTCAGAGAACGTACATGCTCTCACAGAAGACATCCAAATAAAATCCCAGGACGTTCTAAAAACTTCGCATGTACGTCCCAAGGACATACAAACAGGGACTGTAACGTCATTCACTTTCGTTACTCATTCTGTATAAAAAATATATAATAATATATATATTGTACAAAAATTATATATTTATTATATATATATTTTATATATAATGAGTAACGAAAGTGAATAACGTTATAGTCTCTGCATACAAATGTTTTGTGTAGTGTTTCGGTCTCGTCTCGTCTCATCGAGATTGACCCGGTCTCGATCTTGGTCTCGAGGCGAGATTCTCGGTCGCGACTGGCGTCTCATCTCGTGACGGTCTCGTCGCGAATCACTAGTTCTGTGATGTTCAATTTATGTCCACGATGCGACGTTCTGGAAATGTGTTCAATAAAGATGACAATGACGTTCTGCGTTACTGCGTATATATTTGTAAAAGTTAGTTTTCATGGAAGTACGTTTGGGAAACGTAACGAGAACATCCCGTAGTAGATGAAAAAGACTTACTGGAAAGGTATCCAGGTGCATCAAGAATGAACGTTCTCTGAACGTATTCAAACTTACTCCCCAGAGTCAAAGCGTGCAGAACTAAGGTTATGTTTCTAAAACGTCCAGAGGACTTTCAATGCTATCTGGGCCCTATTTCTCCGCAGTGTTTGAATATTTATTACCCTGAGGGTTGCATGAATGGATTTTCATGAAACATCGGTTCTAGAAGTTTCCGGAGATGCTGAATCCGAATCTGAAGTCATCATCCGAATTCAAGATGGCGGATCCAAGATGGTGGACGTGAATCCAGTCATTTTCGCATTTATGCAAGAATTCATATGGGACACACGGAGAAAAATGCAACTCGAAAGAATAGTAATCTTCAATAGAAAATTGTAGAATATTTCTTAAAATCTGAGAATCTTTCTTAAAATCTAAGAATTTTTCCTCAAGTTCGGAATAAACATAAAACGATTCAGATTTCTCTTGAATATTGCTCGGAAAACAATGGAAAATTATCAATGCTTAACATATCATAAAAACAAATATGAAGTTCCCAAAAGTCGCGCATGAAATTTTACAAAGTAAATAACAAAATTCTGTAATTTGAAAATAAGGTTCCAAAATTTTGTTATTTACTTTGTGAAATTTCATGCGCGACTTTTGGAAACTTCATATTTGTTTTTATGATTTGTTAAGTATTGATAATTTTTCATTGTTTTCCGAGCAATATTCAAGAGGAATCTGAATCGTTTTATGTTTATTCCGAACTTGAGGAAAAATTCTTAGATTTTAAGAAATATTCTACAATTTTCTATTGAATATTACTATCCTTCCGAGCTGCATTTCTCTCCGTGCATGAGTTCGAAGGGTTTTCAAAGTTGCTGGAACCGATTCTGGAGTGAAAACTCGAATTCACGATGGCGGACGTGAATTCAGTCATTTTCGCGTTTATGCACAGACCTGAGGGAAGAAATTACATCCAATGAGATGCGAGTAGATCTCATCAGATCTAAATTCTGGCAAAAATCTCTAAAAATCTGTTCATATCTACTTGCATCTGAACATCTCAACTTGGGCAACAATCTCTGGAGTTTTTTTATATTCAATCACCCTCAAAGATTCCAATTTCGCAAGGAATCCAAGAAAATATAGACAAATTCAAAAAGATTTCTGAAGATCTCTGGAAATCTCCGTAGATCTTCTTTACGCCAAAATTTAGATGTGAAGAGATCTACATATATCTCAAGAGATCTACCTAGATCTCAGTAGATCTAACACATGGGCTGAAAAGTCCCGGGCCTAACAAAGAAAACACGTCTTTTTTGTTCAAAATCAGCTTTATTCATCAACGTAATCTCCATCAAGAACAACGCAATCATTCCAGCGCCGCTCTAACATTGCAATACCACTTTTGTAGAACGATTCATCTCTTGCCTCAAAATAGGCTTCAGTTTCAGCGATAACCTCTTCATTCGAGCGAAATTTCTTACCGGCGAGCATTTTTTTTGGATCTGCGAACAGCCAGTAGTCGCTGGGAGCCAAATCTGGTGAATACGGTGGATGTGGAAGCAATTCGAAGTTCAATTCATGTAGTTTTTTGCCATTGATTTAATTGACTTGTGACATGGTGCGTTGTCTTGATGAAATAAGATTTTTTTCTCCGCCATATGCGGTCGTTTCTTCGCAATTTCGGCTTTCACACGCTCCAATAATGCGATATAATATTCGCTGTTGATAGTATTTCCCTTCTCAAGATAGTCGATGAATATCACACCACGCATATCCCAAAATATCGAGGCCATAACCTTTCCAGTCGATTATTGTGCTTTCGGGCGCTTTGGACGAGGTTCACCAGTGGCTGTCCACTCAGATGACGATCGTTTTGATTCCGGAGTGAAGTAATAGATCCATGTCTCATCCATTGTAACAAATCGATGCAAAAATTCCGGCTTGTTACGTTTAAACATGGCCAAACACTGCTCAGAAGCATCAACGCGTTCTTGTTTTTGGTCAACAGTGAGCTAACGCGGCACCCACTTTGAACAGAGCTTTCTCATAATTGAATGCTCATGCAATATGGAGCTAACACGCAACTTCACTTTTTGATCATTCAAAACGATTTTGTGGATTTCATCGATGTTTTCTGGCGTTACCGCCTTATTTGGACGTCCGCCGCGTTCTGCATCATCGGTGTCTCTACGACCACGTTTGAAGTCAGCGAACCAAGTTTCATTATAGTTTCTGATGGAGCGGAGTCTCCATACCACTTTCCAAGCCATTGCTTCGCTTGAACGGTATTTTTTCCCATCAAGAAGCAGTGTAAAATTGAGACACGAAATTGTTTTTGATCCATCGTTTTAAAAATAACCAAAGTAGCGTCACTCTTAGTACAATAACTCAGAAACTAATGAATAGAATATCATGAAATTTTGACAGCTGTGTTTTGAAGGTTAGCACTAACTGAAAAACAGGTGAATGCAGTAAAATTCGCGCCATCTATATGCTAGGCCCAGGACTTTTCAGCCCATTCCTAGTAGAAATTCGATCAGGCATTCCCTATTTTTAATAAGGTCCTGATCAGGTTAGAATCCGGAAGCCGTGAATGAGGAAAACTCTCTGAGGTCCTTACAAGGGACTCATCTGATTTTCTCAATAGGTTTCAAATAGGGTGGTAACGCAGGGTTAAAATAGGGTTCGGATGAGATTTCCATAAAATCGAGCGAAATGGGGAAAACCGTAACGAAACCCGATGAGGACCTGGTAGGAAATCAGGTATGCCTCGTCAGACCCTGGTATTTCCCCATCCAAAATTTCTACTAGGGATGTGTCAATCTTTTTGTCGCGGGGAATCATATGAAACATGGGGTCTGGGAGGTTTTTGAGGGCGCTGAATCCGAATCTGAAGTCAAAATCCGAACACAAGATGGTGAATCTAAGATGGTGAAAGTAAATGTAGCGATTTCCGCATTTATGATTAGATTTATATAAGACATGGGTTCTACGGGTGCGGAAGGGTGCTAAATCCAAAACCGCAGTGAAATCTTGGATTCGTGATAACGGGTTGAAGATGGTGGACGTAAATTCAGTTATTTTCCCATTTATAGCAGATTCATATGTAACATGGGTTCTAGGGGTTTTCTAGGGTGCTTGGAATCGAAATTTCCTGGAAAAAAGTTTTTTTCATGGCTCAAGGAAGACTTTCAATTCCATATTTGTTTGTCTGTCACGCAAAAGGATTGTCTGTCAACAAACCGTGGACGCCCATATCTTCCTTTCTACTCAATCGAGTTCTATGAAAATAATACCCGATTTGTAAGTTGTGTGGACAGTTATTCCGTTTGAGTTCCAGCCAAATTGATACGAAACAATTGGATGGAAAGGGAAGAAATTATGAAAAACTGATGATTTTTTTCCAAACGCGCATACCTCATCTTCTGATTCATAACATGAACGAAGAAGCCATGCACTGAACAACAGAATATTTTCCATTCCGTTTATTCTGATTCTCAATTAAATCGCGTTCAGAAATGAACAAAGGGTCTTATAGGGTCTTTCTGGTTGAGGTTTTTAAGAGAATAATTTCTCTTTATAGTGAGAACAGGGTTCCTTGTCTAAATATCACAAACAAAAATAACACGTCAAAATAACACGCGCCCAAACAACACAGGTCAACATAACACACGTCAAAATAACGTACGTCAAAGTGAAACTAAAGAAATGAGTTTCTGAAAACTGCGTATGTTTTAATGTTGCGAAAACATGAATTGGATCATGTCGATTATCGCTCATTTCCTTATGTATACAGCGTATGCCACCTCCATACGCCACGTGCCACCCTCCATATTCCACCGAATACCTAATAAAATATGACTTCATGAAATATAATATTCATATTAAATATTGACGACAATTTTTTCATAGTTGGGCCCCCCCCCCCCCCGAATCCCCCTCGGCCAGGGGCTTCGCCCCTGGGCCCTCCCAGGGGCTCCGCCCTTGGACCCCTGTTCCTACTACTAGTATGCGTAGGGCAAAGCCCGCTCACGCATAGCCACATCGGGGTATCCACACTTCTTTTTATACTTTTGTTTTTTGTTGTCATTTTTGATAACATAATCGAAAATCAAACTGTTATTCTATTGTCGTTTTTTTTTAATTTTAGGTTTTTCTTGAAAATATTCTCACACAGTGTTATTTTCTACTGTGTTATTTTTGTGCTGTGATGTTTTTTGTGTTATTTTGTACAAAATATAACACTTACCGTGGATATTTAGACGTGCCACCGAGAACAGATATAACGTTTCAAAAATTTCTGGGTATGTTAATTGAAGATCAAATATTACAAGAAAAATGTTCATTAGATTTAAAAATTCTTTCCTCTCGACACGCGGATTTTTTCAAATAAAACGCCTAAAAATGGCGGTGGCTATGATTTTGGGTCACTGGATGATCTGAGAAAATGAAAAATTATTCCTTGTTGAAGTGGCTATGGCATGAACTAGAATTGTTTTGATGCGTCAAAAGTTTTCCGATTTTCATCCGATTGCCTAAATTCAAAACCCGTTTTTTGCGCAGAATGGCCGCTATTTTGTTATTATTTTGATTTAAAAAAATATCCTAGTTCACGCGATACCCTGTTCAAGAAGAAACAATTCGCCCTCGTTGAGTTTTTTTCAGATCATCTAGTCACCCAAAATAATGCCCGCCATCATTATTTGATGTTTTTTTTCATAAAATCGGTATGTCAGAAAAAATTTTTTCGTCATATTTGATTTTCAATAAACGTACTTACGAATTTTCAAAACGATATATCTATTCCTCCTTTCGAAAAAACACGTTGAAACAAAATTTTTTTCTGAAAACCTCAACCAGGAAGACCCCTTCAATCCCAGACTGCACATCGGGTTAGCATAACCCGGTGAGTATTTGAAACATGCGGGGTTTGAAAAAAGTCAGAGTTCATTCATATTTGAAAGGGGAAATTTGAGTGTGAATTGCTGAATTAATATTACTTCAATAACAAGTGGAAAAAAGCAATTTGATGTCAAATTTCGTGTGTGAAAATACCCACACAGCACTTTTGAGCTTCAGATATTTTGAGGAATTGCTCAGAAAATTCTAAGAAGTCTGATGCAACATGAAAAGACATCCTTAAAATGTCTACAACAGTTCTTACTTCTAAAAGACATCTAAAAGATATCTTTCAGAAGACCTAAAACTTTTCTTCTGAGATTATATCTTTTAGACATCTCATAGAAATCTTTTAGAAGTAAGAACTGTTTGAGATCTCCTCACGATATCTTTTCATGTTGCATAAGACTTCTTAAATTTGGCTTGAGATATCTTTTAGAACTGAAATGCTGTGTGGGTATAGGTCAATTTCAAGTGCGCAGCCTAAGGGTTGAATGAACTTCCAAATCGATAACAGCCGATTGAAGGAAAATTGTTTTCCACCCACAGCTGACCCCTCAAGCAATGCAGCTAGAATTAATTCATACTGAATTCACCATTTCGATCTTCGGAAATATTCTCATCAGGAAGGAGAAAGCAAACATCTATGCTACCAATTCAATCCCATTTGAGTGTCGTATCTACATTTTTTTCATTTCCAAAACATGGATTTTTTGAGACAAAATATCATTCAGTTTTCTTGAAAAACAGGTCATAACATTTTCGGATCACGTCCTAGATTTACACTTTCTACGGGATTCGAAAGGGGAGGCTTCAAATCATTGAAAATGCTACATTTCAATTCAATTCTACAATTTTTTCAGAAAAAGTTACACAGTCACAATTTGATCAGAAATTCATGAGATTTGGCAAAAAAGGGTTCCCACCAGCGCCGTTTTGTGACAAAACGGGGCCCGGGGCTAAATTTTACCGGAGGCCCCTTCAAAGAATTCAACACACCCTTTTATTAATAAAAAATTACATTTTCTCAACTAATTTTACTCAAACATTCTTCTTCTACATTTCGCAGCTGCAAAATCATTAATCAAATCATTGAAATCCAACGATCTGAGTACTTCTTTTTCTATACATAGTCTTGATAAATTGGATAATCTTTCATTTAACATTTTAGACCTGAACATATTTTTTATTCTCTTTAAGACAGAAAAAGACCTTTCAGATTCACAATTCGCTATAGGTATAGTGATAAATATTCTGTACGCTATGTAAATATTTGGGAAAATATCTATTATTTGACTATTAACAATCGAATTTTGAGGTCTTTTCAGATAGTTTTTCGAGAACTCCTTGATGAATCAATTCCTGTATGGGTACTTTGATGTATTATAGGGCGCAAAACCCAGTGCTCACCCCGGATGCAAAAATTCCATGAAGCTGAAATTAGCGGCGACGAGCTAGCGGCGGATTGATTTAACTTTTGATAGAACTGTTTTTTTGGGATATTTAAGTAGTTGAATCGCGTTATTGAAAGCCATCCAATCAATTTCTGATATAGAAAGTATTCGAATCCAGTGCAATCAAAAGTTACATCAATCCGCCGCTAGTTTCAGCTTCATAAAAATTCCAAGCTACACTGAGAAAAAAATTAGCTCAATCATAAGAACATATTTTCTTGTTCTGAGAATATATTTTTTTTTTCTTATCTCAAGAAAATGTGTACCTGGAGTAAGGAAATTTTTTCCATATCACACTGTATAGTTCCTTTGAAAGTTTCACTGTAAAGTTTTCTTGAATCAAGAAAATATCGGATTGGACATTTTCTTGGTTTGAGATTTTTCTTCTCTCAGTGTATGGCTCTAACTATACATGTATTTGGATATGCATTTTTTCTAATGTGGGAAGAATATACAGGCAGCATAGATGCAAATCAAGTGAGATTTTTTTGAATACACGAAAAATTGAATGAGAAATCTGTTCGCAGAATCTCACCCAGACAACAAAATTCTTGAGACATTCAAGAGATTTCTTTTAGACTTCTAAAAGAAATCGGATGCAACAGTTTTGTACGTATAGAAGATATCTCAAATAAGGTACACCTTACACAGAGAGAAATATTGGCTATTGCCAGAAACATATTTTCTTGGTTCGAGAAATCCATTTCTTCAAGGATTTCTCATCCATATCCAGTCTTGATACAAGAAAATTTTTCTGGAACCAAGAATTCATTTCTCGAATTCATGACATATTTTCTCAATTTAAGAAAATTTCTCTTGAACCTACAAAATATCAACTGTAACAAAGAATGTGTATTCTTGAGAATATTCAAGAGTATATTTTCATGGTGTTAGTAATTATTTCTCTCAGTGGAAACATCACGAATTAGGAAAATAATATATTATTGAGAAACATTTTAGATTCTCACTCAAGATATCTCTTAGAGCATAAAAACTGTTGCATCCGATGTCCGTTAGGAATCTAAACGAAATCTTTCCGATATTTGAAAAATTTGTCTGTCTGGGTGATGAGTGATAACTTTGGAGTGTACTTGAATTTTTCTCAACCCAGTTTTAATGAAGTGAAAGGGATAAAAAATAGTTTCTTGAAAAAAATTTGGAAATACTACAATTATCACTAATCAAGATGCTGGCAAACAATTTCTCATCGATTTATAAGGAAATGGAATATTCATAATATATAAGGAAATGGAAGTATTGTGATAGGGTCAAAAATTCATCATGCAGTTTAATTGATTGATTCCGTTGGGATTTTCGACTAGTAGACTTTTTGTTACATACATATTTCGAGGGATATGATTAGTTAATTGTTATTAGATTGGAAATGGATGCTTACACCCCACTGAACACAATGTTGCGAAACAGTACTGGATCATTTCGTCGAGGGGGGCGTGAGCTTTCGTTAGTTTTCACAAAAATCATTTTTGATAATGATCTGAAACGAAGAGGCCCCCCTGCTAACGGGGCCCGGGGCTATAGACCCCTTTATCCCCCCCCCCTAAAGACGGCACTGGTTCTTACTGACGAAATCTTGAATTATGTGAGGTAGCTGACAATCTTCCATACGTTTTTCGTTGGATATCATCATGAGTTCATGAACATCGATCAATCCACGAGCCAGCAAGAACTTTCAAGAGAACAGAAATTCAACTCAGTCTTTTTAGATTGAAAAATGTGTTCTATGTAATTTCATAAGATTCATGACATTATTACCTTGGAATGTTTATAAATGTGATCTTTTAATTTTACATTATTATTTATGTGTAACGTAAATTTCAGAATATTCAAGTTCATATGAATATACAGGAAATGGTCCTTAATATTGAAACAACACAGATTACCAATACTCAATTAATATCAGTTACCGACGGTTGACGAGGGTCGGTGAGCGGTATACCGGATCAGAATTATCTAGCGTTATCATTTTGCCGCCTAAGGTTGCATCCTGCCAGTCTTTATCGAGCCGGTACTAGGCTATTCGTTAATTCCCACATGAATATGTATCCATGTGCGTAGCGTGCTTATATTAACAACAGTTTTCAAGTTTCCTGGAAACAGAAATAACGTAATTTTGGAACAAATTGAAGAGCGAATGTTGGTGTTCTGTGTTTCGAATGAATTCTCGTCTTCGAAAGAAGAATTTTTTTTCTGCATATAAATTCCATATACACTGTTAGAAATGTTTGAAAATTTCATAACCATCTTCAAACATTTGTACATTAAATTTAATAGCTGTATATGAATCCAACTTCATTTTACATTGTACATTGAATGACGATGCAATTGACCTAATCGACATTCAGATGTTCAAAATTCAATATACAAATGTATATGAAAAAAACTTCCAAATCTGGTACATGGAATTCAACACAGATAATTCCAACAGTGTAGTAAAGTGTACGTAGCGTGTAGGGATTTGGAATATATGTGATAGATTTTCTATATACTGGACATACGTTTAGCGCATACCCACTGTGTACAAACGAACCCATACGCGATGTACCAAACGGAATTTCTCCACAACTTTTTCCCATAGGGAACTCTTACAATATTGAACGTTCCATTATCGAAACGACGGACCAAAGCTGGGAATCAAAATCATTCTCCCTGCCCTTTTCACGATCGCCCAGATAATTGACAGATCCTTTCCCATTTGCGATATAAAATGATTTATAGAAAGAAGAGAACGGAGAAAAAATGGCCAATCAAAAAAATTGTTTTCACCATGATATAATTCTGGGGTGGAAATTATGTTTAGTCCCTCTTGCGTGTAACGATGCTGTAGAAAGCAAAACATAGACAACTTCGAGGTATATAGAGAGAGTCTGTAGCTATACGAAGACCATAATAATCCGTTGCCAAGACGAGTGGTGGTGTCGGGTTGCTGCGGATTCGCACCCTTCTTACAGTGTTCTTAAAGGGACACGGCAGCAGCAGCAGCAGTAACAACAGACACGCCACTTTTCCGGGACATTAAAGCCATGCTACATTGTCATCGCCGTTGTCGTATCACGTGTCACCGACAACACAAACACCTTCCACGTATAAGAAAATACCAATACTTCACAGCACCTGCTACAAATACAGTCATATATTATATACAACATCACCCTTCATATTTCCTATTTCCTTTCATTCTCCTTCTTATATCGAAAATAATATACATGTACGCCTTTTTCCATCTATATAAATATTCTCACTACTGAACATTCAGAATTTTATGATGAAACTTCCACCATCTGCAAGGGTTTTCATTTCCCCTCGCTCACATTCGATCCGGATTGTATATTTTTTTTCTCTCTCATCTTCAGAGTCATCGAAGCATCGTCTTCAAAAACAATCGCATGATCTATAAGTAGTGTTTCGTCCATAAACAGGGTTTTCACTCTATAAGGACTCTTAAAGAATTTTTTATCGATGTTTATCGAATTCTTCCATGTCGCGTGAACGTGAAGTTTGAATTTAATTGGGAAATCATTGTACTCTGGGTATGCGATAATATTCTTCACATCAGAATGAATTCGTCCAATGTATGGAAGTATTATTAAATGAAGTGATCTCATCGTCAGAAAAATGTATATTATTCAAGAGATATTATCAAAGATTCTTTGCAGATTATTCAACGAATGAATCATAAATACGAATAGAATAATTAAAAAATGCATATTAAATGAGAAATTTTTTCAAACACCGTTACTAGGTTTCTGCGCTATTCGTTTGGGTAATCTCCATACGAGAAGCATGAATACGCGTTTGTGCATCTGTTGTATGCATTTGATGAATACTCTGGTTTCATCCTCTCAACATGAATTTATATCTACTCAACCTTCGTCCTTAAAAGCACTCCGCCATGAAGTTTACGTCGCAAATAAAAAAGTCGACCTATTCTTCCATTTAATACTTTCATGTGTGTATTCCAAAGCATCACTCAAACATGTGCACACGTTTCACTCCACGATACTTATTTTTGCAATGATAAAGCAAGTGGTTAAGGTCGTTAGAATCTATACTTTTCACTAATGACGTTCTCGTTTGAATAGGACGTCTCGGATCGTATTATTAATAAATGTTCTATATATTGTGTACCCTATTTGAACTTCTGTACGTATTATAATCAGAGTAAGGCATCAAAACGAACCGTGATAATGAGAGTGATGTTACATTTTCTTCCACATTCAGGATGCAATGTTGCAATACAAATTTTGTAAAAGGAGATGGGTAATTGGGACGTTCTGCTTTTTCATGCAAATAAGCTTCGAGTCGAAATTTTCATTCTATTTTAAACTTTTGCCAACGAAGACGGGAATATCTGTTACTTTGAAGGTTCAAGTAAATCTTATGAACTCTACTTTAGTCCTCAGAAGTGTTACATGTTTCGATTTTCAGTTGTAAGAGCATCAAATGGGATCAAAATTTTTACTCGGAATTCATTCCCTTTCAATAATACGCATTGAAAATTTCAAAACGTCTCAAGTATAACCGTTTCTGTATTTATACGGGACTATTCATGATCATGCACAGCTGTTTCGGTATATAATCATTCAATCCAACATTCTCGCATTTCATTGCAAGAAAGAACATTCTAGATTTCTGTACCATCATTCTATCACTCGTTCACTTTGTATGTTAATTCCAGGTTGAAATTCATTTCAAGCCGGTCAGTTCCCGATGAGTATTGAAACATTAGACAAGTTGTTATAGGTATAAACATTAAAAATACAGATGATAGTGGAAAATTATCTACCCACTTTTGAACCATATTCAGAAAACAATACATTTAGAACAACTTTAATATTCTTCAAATCGTTCTGAACTTCCATCAGTGTCCTTTTAAGGTAGTTCTCCGGGAGAATTCAGGATCAAATTAGAAAAATTATTGTCAAGCAGAGCACCAAGGTCGAAGGGATTCGATAATCATATTCGTTGGGACTTATATTCTTATTTATGATAAAAAAAGAACCAACTCGAAGTATAAATAAACAACCTTGTAACAACAACGCGAAATTTGAGATGGTTTTTTTCTTAAAAAATTATTATTTTTGATCCGTTTATGACTTATGAGGACTCATTTTGTTCCAAGTGAGATTCAAACGACCTTTACCATGGGGATTTTTTTATATGAGTCATCATGACACTGTCATACGCTTTTGTTTATGGGAATGTATTTTACTATTAATAAACAAAAGCGTGTGACAGTGTCATGATGACTCATATAAAAAAATCCCCATGGTAAAGGTTGTTTGAATCTCACAAGGAACAAAATGAGTCCTCATAAGTCATAAACGGATCAAAAATAATAATTTTTTAAGAAAAAAACCATCTCAAATTTCGCGTTGTTGTTACAAGGTTGTTTATTTATGTTGCGAGTTGGTTCTTTTTTCGTCATGAATAAGAATATAAGCCCCAACGAATATGATTATCGAATCCCTTCGACCTTGGTGCTCTACTTGACAATAATTTTTCTAATTTGATCCTGAATTATCCCGGAGAACTACCTTAAGCAGAATTTACACTTGAATCGAATCATTGGATCTACAATGAAGTATTTAAATCTTGTTTTTAGCACAAAGCATTCTCAATTTATGCTGAAAGTAATTTTCACGTGTGCGTTACAAGTTTGGCGACTTAATTTAAATATAAATTATATTACAATAATGAGAATATGGAATTTTTATTGAAGTTTGCAGTTGTTTGAGACGCCCTGTTCGTTGTTCAATGCTGACCTCACGAATGAAAATATTCTTTTATTTTATATTTTTTATTTGAAGCATTTTATATTGTGAGCCAAACAGTCAATGAATTGTTCATGAAGAAAAAATTATTCTGAACAATTTTTCTTCAACAGACGTTGTAGAAGCTTGACTTATAATTTTGTCCACCCTCCGATATTCTCATTCCAAGCTCCACTACGCGTAAAACTAAAATACTTAGTTGATGTATGTACTTGGCGATCAAAGAAGAATCACCTCACAGATTTTCAATCAAAATTTTTGAAGGAGGAACGGAATAATTGCTGAACCATAATTTATGATGAACAAGAATTTATTAAACGTAATTAACGATCAAATACTTTGATGTGCACAAAATATATATTTCAGAAGCTTCGGTTTGGAAACATTGACATTTGACATTCTACATTCATTAACCTTCATAACTATAATTATTAACTTTCAATCAAAAGAAGGAATAACCTTTTCTGGAGAGAAAGAAACAAGCATTTATTAACTTTCTTTGAGAGAAGAAGGAGAGCAACTTAATAAGCTCCTTATAGCGGAGAAGAATAAAACGCATCAACCTTTTCAGAGAGAAGGAGAGAAACTCAATGAAGGTTTTGTTGATTCTCATTGATGAAGTTTCTCTTTATTGTTATTCTCCTACAACGTCTGGAAACAAAGAGACATGTTTGATGTATGTAGAATGCTTGTGTGTTTATATCTAAATTTTTCTGCACACTAACAACGCGCGATTCCTACCTTATGATTCAATGAAATATTCTGTGTACAGTTCCAAAAGTTGAGCTTTTGCACGGCACAAACAGGTTGCGTTGTACGATCAATTATATCACTAATAATTTATCCACGTATTATGATACTGTTGAAGTTTCGGAAGGGAAAAAGAGAGCAAGAATATGAATGAATTACTGGATATGGATTTCGCTCAGAAAAATACTCATAAATCATTCCAAATATCACAAAATGTCAAATTAGGTTTGAAATCTTTTCAAAGCGAAGGGAACGAGACTTATCTTTTTATGTGAAAAGTTTTCAAATTACCGATTAAGAATCTAAGATCGAAAATACTTGAATTTGAGCAGCAAATCTTCTCTTCTCCAAATGTAACATTCTCTCCGTCATGGTATCAAACCCTAGTAGCACAAAACGTTCGTCAAACGTTCTCAGAATGTTTGCAGAACGTTGGAATATTCTAGGAACGTTCGGAGAATATTTTACGCATATTGGTGTTACTTGGGAAATGAATTCCCAATTCACATTTCACAATGGTTAGAATAAATCATCTCGTTTGAAAATTAATTCAATTACGAAACGATGCAAGGATGCTTTTGAGTGAATACTGTACGCAATTCATTATCCTATTAGGATTCGAAGTGATAGAAGCGGTATTATCAAATTCACGTATCAATTATCATGGACTGGATAACTGATAACGAGGATATTGTTGGGGATGAAAAGATATAAGCTGGATAAACATTCGATCGAATCATTTTATAATCATTATCTTTTTTCCCGTATAAACACTTATATCGAGTACAATTTTAATTCTGTAATACAACAACTTTCATTCCACTTTTTATCGTTGATCACGAAAGATACACGGAAATAGTAATCATGAAATGAAGATAGATCATTGAATATGTATATATTAATGAAAGTTTCTACACTACATGGATGTTTCACCAAGGAGATAACAAATATAGAATAAGATTCTGTTATTGTAACTTATTTGTATGATAATATTTCCACAACGAATACTCTATACGGAGAAGAATGCAGGTCAAAAATATAGTAATCTTTAACAAAAATTTGAGAATGTCTCTCAAAATCTAAGAGTAGTTTTTGAATGTATAGTTAAACCTCAACGGTTCACATTTCTGTTGAATTTTATTTGAAAAACAATGAAAAATTATCAACACTTGACACACAAAAGAAAATAATAAGAATTTCCTAAAAGTCGCGCATGAAATTTTACATAGTGAACAATAAGATTTCGAAATTTTGTTATCCACTTTATAAAAATTCATGCGCAACTATTGAGAAATTCATATTATTTCTTATTATTTATTGAGTATTGATAATTTTTCATTGTTCTCCAAATAAAATTAAACAGAAATGTGAACCGTTTTATCTTCATCATACATTTAAGAAATACTCTCAGATTTCAAGAAATATTCTCAAATTTTTATTAAAGATTACTATATTTCCCACCTGCATTTTTCTCCGTGTAATTCGTTGAACTCCCAATTCGAATCACCCAAAAAACATGATGAAATCTCCGACAAGAAAAAAAAAAGGAATATCCCGAGTATTCTCTAAAACAGTACTATAGTTATATAATTTTATCTGAAATTCGATGCTTGTTTTGGAATATAAGCATATGAGGTACAAAACAGAGCTTTTCCACGAAGGAAAATATAATTCAATCCTTATCTGGATTCCAGAGAATCACGAGCTAAACTTTCTCTTCGTACCTCAACACCTTCCTTTTCGAATAGTCCATTTTCCGTCAATTAGCGAGAAAAATGATTATGGCGTATTCAAAGGCTCTCTTTCAGTCTTCACGCATTGAAAATAATGCATTGGGATTCTGTTGAGACGGTTTTTCCCCTACATAATGAACTTCATCCCTCTCAATGAAAATGAGAAGATACAAGGGGGAACGAAAGGACTATAAGCAGAAGAGGAGAAAGAAACCGAATGAAAGAAAAACTGAGGGAGAGAGAGGGAGAGGAATAAAGTGAACGATGAACAGGAAAAAGGGTGAGAAGGAGGGAAAGAACAACATAAAAGAAATGAGTGAGGCAAGACAAAACGAACGAGATAAAGAAATTGAAAAAAAAGACAAAGAAAAATGTGAAAAGTGGATATACCAGATCAAAAGATGGAGGGTGAGCGGAACTATAGGGAATGGGACAAAATTAATTGATAAAAAGTAGCATCAGATTCGAGAATTCAGGATAAATCGGAATTATTGAAGATATACGAAGTACTTGATGTTTAATTAATTTTTAATCCCTTATAAGCAGTGGGAGCTGCACTGCAAAAATTGCCGTCGAAAATATGTTTCAAAATAAGACATTATATGTTTGATAATTCAAATCAAACACTCGACCGTTTTCATCAAAAACATTAGTATCTTATTTCGCGACAGTGACGTTTGAATATGTTTCTTTCCAAAGCAGATGATAGAAGTGTGATTTATTACATTTAACTTGAAAAGATGGATTGTATTGATGATTTTTAATCCATACGGTTGATGGGAATCTCGTTCACTTTTGTTTCAAAATGGCATAACCCAGACAGCACACAAGTCCTTTTTGAGTTCACAGATAATTCAGACTAAAGAATACCTACGGAATTCGTTTCTATGAATTCATGGAGTATTCTGAATGAATATATAGAGTATCAAAGTAATTCTCGATGAATACATGTGGGGGTTCTTGAAATACACATAGAAAATGCACGAAGTAATTCGTAAAGACCACCCGTTATGACAGTGAATATGAATCTTTATGGAAGTTCAAAATGTAGTCCTGTTCTGCCCAAAAGAATTTATAACGAATACCATGAACTTCGATCAACAAGGATTCAATCAGAGTCTTCCTGAATTTGTAAACGCCTTTGGACAAAAATAATGTCCAAGATACAATTAGTAGTATATTTTCTCTTATGAATCGATTGAATAGGTGCGTGTGTGAGATTTGGAGAGTGATTAAGAAGTGAAGTGAATTATTCAATGTATCAATCAGTTAGTAATTCATTTCAATGCAAAAAAACATATAATATGTGAGAATAAATGACATATCATATGATTTTAAGGTTAAAGTTTCGTATATAACAAAGTGATGTAACTCTAAAGAAGAGAAGTGTGTAAAAATTCATGAATTGCTTGTGGATAATGAAGTAAATTATTTATTAACTCAAAATATGTGAATATCGACTGTAAAAATGCATTCATACAAACGATCTTTTATGTATGGAAGAACTAATCGATTGTATCGAGTATGGAAAATCCCTTATAGAAAACGATGAACAAAACTCTATGATCTTTATCTTTTTCAATAGGAAATTTGTAAAAGACTTGATATTCAATTATAAAGGTTTATTGAATTATGAGAAAGTTCAGAATGCCTGTTTTGTGGTGTGATTTATTTATACTCAATGAATTCAGATGTAAATGCATTATGAATTCTTTTGGGCAGATTACGTGTTCTTTCTGAACTTCTATATGTTTTCATTTCTGCTGACATACTTTTGGAATTTTTTCTGGATTCAAATGAATGATTGTGCGTATTCTCAGAGTTCTCTCAAACAGCGTGTCATTCTAATGGTATTCTCTAAGAACTGTTTGAGAACCAGTTGTGCTGTATGGGAATATACATTTTGAATACATTGTTCCTGTTCTTCACTTCGACGTTGATGTAATAGTGATTCGAGGTTATATTTCTACATACCGCTTTCAAGCATTCTTGTTTGCTAATCAAACACGTCATATCTTGAATGAAAATGTAGTTTCGTGTTTTGGAGATGATTACAGTAACATTGTGAAATGTTTGAAAAGTCACTACAAAAGTATCTTAGAATAAGATATCAGTCTTTGCAGTGTGTACATTGTAGATGAAATATGATCAATTCTTGTACGATCTGGAAAGGAATGAAGTACCCTGTGCCGAGTAATTCTATTCTATCGACTTAGATTTTGAGTTTTTTTCATTTTGCCTTCTATTTTTTTCTTCTCTTATCGTGTCTCATTTCGGTTCCCGGTACTAGGGAACGGACAGTAGAACAAGAAAAGCATTTGAACTTCGGTTAAAAGGTTCCTACGACTACAGGACGCAAAGCGCTTTTAAAGGAACATTCAAAGAAAAAGCTCGTTACCAGCAAGCTGATTTTACGAAGGACCGAGGACGTCCTTGCTCTATTCTAGACTCAGCCCGGTTGATTCTTCTTTCTCTGTCATCTCCGACTATTACCACTATTACTGCCATCGCTGCTGCTACGACTACTGCTGTTAGCTGCTTTTCTTCCACGATCTATTCCCAGCCCGGTGTTAAAACGGACACTTTGCCGGAAATTGCGAGTCGTCATAGCAGTTATCTGATCTCACCGTGGAAAAATCATTTTGGGGACAAAGAAAAATTGTCTCCCTGTTGTAGGATGGCTCAATTGTTTTTCGATTGTTCGCTCTTTTCGACCCCTAACACGGAGGCGGTCATATCTTTCATCGCAATATCTGATTCGATGATAATTCTCCAACCCATTCCATGAATGAACGTGTACGACGTGTTGATATCTAGAAATTCCTTGAATTCTCTGACCCGACAGTGATATTAATGGTTGAATCATTGTAAATGACTAAAACAAAATATTTCTAAGACTAAGAGTCAATAATTATTCACCAATTTCTGGTAATTTTGATTAAAACTGTCACACCGAAACATTGCTCGCATCCTTCCGTCTATGGAAAGTGCACACTTCAAACTAACGTGCGAATGCTCAACTGAAATAAACGTTGATTGGCAAAGTCATAAATCAATGTGCTTGTTCCTCCACCTCCCTTTACTTAACTTTCAACCACCCTCACTACTCTCTTCTCTACACTAACTTTACTCGACTGCAAGAGTCGTGAGTCATTCGGGTGCGTGTCTGCTCATCCACAGTTACAGGTGTAAGGTGGTTTACTTGTACACCTGTTTCAGGTAATGGTGCATTGACAGTTCGTAGCCGACAGAACTATCTGAAATACATCCATTGCACTTGGAAAGTTCGCTATTGTGGAGAGATCACAGGTGGTATATGAAACTACGTGCTGCACATGGTTTGATTGAATTTCTCTCATAGCTTGCGTAATCATTCCTTGAAAATAGTATTCCTGTCTCATTTTTTTTCAGATCCTTCGCGAGTTACAATGATTCCGCTGAAACATACTTTCAATTGTATCATAAATTACCAGAGTGTTTTATTTGTTTCTCAGCATCTCGAAAATTTTCAAAATTAGACAGCGTTAAATCTCAAATATTCGTCTAATGACTAATCAGAAAATAGGAGAAATTTTCTCTGGCGTGGATAACGAATTTTGATGTCATATTCGAAGTAATTGTTGTGATTTTGTTGTGCCAAAGTTTACAATGTTATTTCTTCGTTTTATCACTTGGGTTGCGTTTCACAAGTTCATTCTTTTTCTGTTACAGTGCCACCTCAAAAACCAATTATCATCGACGAACTTGGGAAGAATGTACCAAAAGTTGCTGGTCCTTACGAAGAAGGAGGCAGTATGAAACTGACTTGTGTCGTCTCAGGGGGTGAGTTTTATATTTCCATTCAATTTATCCTTCAAAGCAATCCGTGCATGAATAAGAAAAATATTTCCCCGAGAATTGCTAGATAAATATTCCAAAGAATTAGAATTTCAAGATTTTCAATTAGATTTGATTAGATTCCATCAATTTTACAACCGTGAATTTCAACACCGTTTCTCTTTTCTGCAGTATTTCACAGTCAAGGTCGATACTCCATTCTTGAGATACACACCAATTTCATCTCAGTAATCGAATTTCAAGTTTTAAACTTCGAAAATCCGTTATTGATATCACATCGATCATTTGGTGTTCAAACAGTCGTTACCGAAATGTCAACAGTCATATACGATGGGTGTTGGTGAAATTACAAGGGATGGATAACTTCCTTTCATGCAAACAGCTTTTTATTTTTCTTCTGTTTTTCTTCGCCACTTTACTTTGTCGCTCACAAAAACAAAAATATGTTCAGTCAAAAATAATGAGGTTGTTGCCGCAACTCGAAACAGGATATTCACCCTCTTGCGCATTATCCACACGCAACGACCATTATGAATTATGAATTAACACGTGGTGTATGTATATAAACTTGTAGTACACGAAGACAAACACATCACGTTCCGTGATATATCTACTGCTACAAATGTGACGATACGTGTATACAGGCATGAAACAATGTATAAAAAATATCACACAAACGTAATATTTCACACCGTGATGATGGTGCCAACGGTGTACTCGAAGCAAAAAATGCAAACAAAGAAACAGATATCCAAGAACAATTCAGAGAGGTAGTGATATTTTATACACACGAATGGTCAAATTGAAACAAACAAAATGATCTTGATTTCGGTCTTGAACAACTTGTGGTTGTGTTCATGATAGCATCATTGTAATTTAATTACAACGATGTTTGTAATATGAGCTAGAAAATGAAATAGTGCAATGTAGACTGCTTATATTTCCCTGCAGAGGAAACAATTATTTCTCATAGTCATTGTTGTGACAATTTTTTCAAAATTCAGAAATGAAGAATTGAAATTCTGTACATTCTTCGTGTTTTGAATGACCTCAAAATAATTTATCAGATACAATTCCACCTACTTATGAATATCAGTAGCAATAAACACCGCTGAGTACGATTTTACCTAGTTTTCTTGTTGCACAATTTACACTTCCATACACTTCATACAGGAATTATGTAAATTCAGAACCAAGAAGCAAACAGTAAACAGCATTTTCACCTTCACTCTACAATTATTTCTGACATTTTGCTTTGTCTGAGAATGAGTTTCAGATGAACAATTCCAACCTTGGTTGAAGGATGATATAAATTATGCAAAAATTCTCCAAAATCGGCTATGATAAAACAGTTCCACCAAGTTTCTTCTATGTAGGATTTTGTTTCACTCGTTCCAGAAACATGGGATACTCGATTTTACATCATGATATGTTTTTATGTGTTATCAATGAACACGTGAAGCACAAAATAAGTGCATAATTCATTTGTTATACATTGTTATACGAAACACACGTATGCATACTCATACAACGGATTCTTAATCAAACACAATTTCCATGAATACCCATGGTTCAAAATGTATATACTCATGCATACGTTTCACATCTTCAGGCCGTCCTGCGCCGAAAGTGAGATGGTGGCGAGGAGAAATTCTATTAGATGCTAAGGACGGCCCTGGGGAGTTTCCAGCTCTTCGCAGAAATACATTGGTCGTGAATGAACTCTCAAGGGCAGATCTTCATGCAGCCTTCACTTGTCAAGCTTCTAACAACAATATCAGTCAACCGGTGTCTGCTTCGGTCGCTATTGAAATGCATTGTGAGTATCGTATAATGTATTTTCACTTTTCATACTTCTTCGCTCGATATAATAATCACGATATTTCTATTCATTCTTTTGTAATTCTATATTTATATTTGATTCCCCAACCTTGATTCAACCCTTCGCCGAGAAAGGTTGTTGTGAATTCTTTCACAACAGTATCGCAGTTGAATTCAACCGAGCAATTCAGGTACATTAGGAATTAACATATTGAAATATCAGTGAACACGGGTTCAATGATTTTTTTTTCTTTTTAAATTAAAGATGAATGAAATATTTGATCATATTCCGTGTTTTTGATTTTCTGTATACCCACCGCTAGCACAATTTGCCCCTACGACTCACCCATAATTATGACCTCTTTGAAATTTTTGCATTTAATTGCAGAAGCTTGCAAAAGTTTGTTCATTAAGGAATATGATCGTGAAAATGTTTCTGCATAATTAACGTATGAATTTCTACGTGTGTGGATGTCCAACGAACGTGAATGTTTGAATCTTCAACAAAACTGTTGATCTCTCTTTATTCCTCTTCCTTCTTCTCTCTTCGATGATAGCTCACAGAGAGAGAAATCGGTTGACGCGTCAAACAAAGTTTCTTCAGCACGGTCACCACGCTGTTAGCTCTCAAGTGCATCATATATCATTTTTGATACGCTCTCTTGCTTAATTCACCCTGCTTTATTGCATAATGTATTAAATCTAACAAGAATTGGATTCTTTCAACATTTTTTAAAAATAGTAAATCAGAAGTTTTCGAACCTTTCTTCTTGAATAATGTACTTTAAAAGGATGTCTCTCCAATTTTTTGTTATTTCAGAGAAGAGTGACGGACTTGTTTCTCCCGACAGTTGATATTCTATTATGAAATGTGAAACAGCTTTGAAACGACTGTCGAACTAGTACGATTGATTCAAAATATCAATTTCAAACTGACCAAATGTACATCGTATCAATCATCAATATTCCAACGAAGTTCTTATTTGTCATTTAGATAGTTATCAAGACTCATTAGAATTTCCGTTTGTTCCAACGTGATCTTATAGTCACAATTGAAACATTCATGTTGGAAATCGTAGTCTAATTACATCGTTTCACTCTTTTACGTCACCAAGTTTCACTTCGATCGCTATTCCCTTGACCTCATCTGCAGCACAGGTACGTTATAATTATTGATTATAATATACATTAATTTGTGTGAGGAAATTCAAATAAGTGAATGAGTTGAATTAATAATACACTCTGACCTCATAATGACCCCAACCCAAGATATAAAGGTGCAGAATTTTCACACAATGCAATACATTCTCGCTTTACCCTTCACAACGTGTCATGTGTTACCATGACTGCGACTGAATGTTGGAAAGCACAATCTGTTAATATATCCACTCAGAGTATACGTGGAACAATGCAACTTCGCACAATGCCACATGGGATAAAAGAAGAAACGTTCAGAAGCAGGTAGGGAGGAACAGAGAGAAGAATAAACGAACCAATGAAGAGCTCGGGAACATTGTGACCATTTCCGTGGATTCCGTTTTCAATTGTTATTTTCGAATACACGCATCTGTTGAAACAAAGTAAACTAAGGACTGCGGAAACTTATTCACTGTATATTAAAGGTTTATTAATGCCAAAAAAAATGAAATGATTTGAATTGAATTATACAATCGATTTCGGATGCGTATATTGTCAGCGATAAATCTCTTCAAAAATATCTACGTTTCCCGTGAAGTATTGTCTAAACATTTGTTTTTTCAACGATTCCTAAATCGCGACGAGATGATTGAATTTTTAAAGAAAACTCTTTTGGAAATTTCCATTACAAAAAAAAACCCACCTTTTTCTTTCGTGTAGTCACGAAATTGATCAAATTGAATTTAAATTCGGCTATGAACTTCGGTACGCTAGAATTATCAGATCCATACAATTTCCATTCCACAAAAAAAAAAAGAAACAAACAATACAACAAGATAATGATCAAATTTGCATTTGCTTCAGTTTTACAATTTGAAAAACTGATTACACATACGAAGGAACGTATAAATTGTACTTTGTTTTCAAATTGAAAATGTTGAAAAAGACAGATATTTCGTATTTGCCATTCACTTTTCTCCGCGCGTCATACATATTCATTCGAAGATTGAATTAATTGGAAATCTACTCTAAAGAAAAAGCTTCCCAGGAGGTTTTCATTATCTATATCGAATCACATGAATTTTCATGTCCATGTTCCAGGAACCATTCAGAGCTCAACTTCAGCAGAAATTTACAGATAAAAATGATTCAGGTCAGATAGCTACAGCTACAGACTTGATGGGTTGCTCTTCGCATCATATGTCCCTCTGGCTTCGTACGAAATCATTTCCGTCAGCAAGAGAAATATGCCCCTTCACATCGAAGTATATTTATTACGGTTGAACGATTCGCGGTTTTCAGAACGATTGCATGAGTGGAGTATTGTCAAGAAAATATATATTATAAAAAGAATCGATTTCTTACGGGATGTCAGGGAGCCAGTAACTGTCCCTTTTCTGAATTCTTTCTTCTGATAAATTGTACTAAGTAAAATTTATAAGAAATTCAAACATGTCGAGAGATCTTTGATATCCCATTTCTTGTATTATTTTCTGTTTTCACCGTCATTCGATCTTTTGAGGGGAGGTTCTCATCTAGCGACCCCAAAATAAAGTGATTTTCTCAAATTTTTTCTTTCATGGAAGGAAGTAAATAAAGAAATCGGGAGTTTTCACACTTGTTAATTGAGTCTTTGAGTATACTGAGAGAAATATCTATAGTTGCGGCAACTAAAAAGGGACCCCCATTTTAATTTTGTTTCTGGAACTATGTTTTTATAGTTGCTGTGACTATGTGTAGTTTCCATAACTAAAAAACATTATTACGGTAACTAATATGCTATAACTATGTTTGCATTGTATTGTTAATTATTCACATGTAGTTGGAATACTCAAACTTCAACTTGTTTTCATAACTATCTTTTCAAACTGCACACAACTGGAATGTAACAATCTTTCAAATATTAGGTGTACAAATAAGTTTCCGCGGTTTTTTATAAAAAATTAGGAATTTATTGTAAAGGAAAAGTACATTACGTTTTATTCAAAGTATTTTCCATCATTTGCCACTACTTTTGCTCATCTTTCTGGCAACATTCGGATACCCCGTCGAAAAAACTCTTCATC
This sequence comes from Gonatopus flavifemur, assembly GCA_018340375.1. Classification (NCBI taxonomy): domain Eukaryota; kingdom Metazoa; phylum Arthropoda; class Insecta; order Hymenoptera; family Dryinidae; genus Gonatopus; species Gonatopus flavifemur. Next base: position 22,389,201 of record JAFFJZ010000007.1, read on the forward strand.
TTTTGACGCTATCCACAAATCTACCCAATTTTTGGTGTCTTCATATGATGTGAAGCGCTGCTCAGACAGACCATGTGCCATCGACCGGAACAGGTGATAATCAGAAGGGGCTAAGTCTGGTGAATACGGCGGGTGGGGTAAAACTTCCCAGTTGAGTGTTTCCAAGTATGTTTTTACCGGCGCCGCAACATGTGGACGAGCATTATCGTGTAAAAGAATAATTTTGTCGTGTCTGGAGTAGTAATGGGCGCGTTTTTCCTTAAGTGCCCGACTCAATCTCATCAATTGTGTTCGGTAGAGAGCTCCAGTAATGGTTTCGCTTGGTTTCAGCAATTCATAATACACGACACCAAGCTGATCCCACCAAATACACAGCATGAGTTTTTTTCCATGAATATTCGGCTTAGCTGTCGATGTTGATGGTTCGCCGGGCTTAACCCATGACTTTCTCTTCTTTGGATTATCGTAGTGAATCCATTTTTCGTCACCAGTGACTATACGATGCAAAAAACTCTTTTTGTTATTCCTGGCAAGCAGCATTTCACTCATGCATAATCGGCGTTCAACGTCTCTCGGCTTTAGTTCATATGGAACCCAATTTCCTTGTTTTTGAATCATTCCTAACGATTTTAAACGATGTGAAATTGCTTGTTGAGTCACTTGTAGAGTAAGTGCAAGTTCTTTTTGCGTTTGGGACGAATCTTCCTCCAATAGTACTTCTAATTCCATGTCTTCGTACACTTTCGGCCTTCCACTGCGTTCTTTGTCTTTAACGTCAAACTCACCGTTCTTAAACTTTTGAAACCATTCTTGACAACTTCTCTCACCTAAAGCAGCTTCACCATATGCTTCTAGAAGCAATCGATGCGCCTCAGCTGCAGATTTTTTCACATTAACGAAGTAAATCAAAAGTTCCCGCAAATGATGCTTATTCGGAATAAAACTTGACATTTTTGCACGAAAAAAATTACGTGATGCTGATACGGAATCACTAGTACTTTAAGGTTATGGTGTTGCCAGATGACTAAACTTGGGATATTACGTTTTACATCTGACAATTTCTCCATAACCTTCTGGTGGGGCCATCTTTTGACAAACCGCGGAAACTTATTTGTACACCTAATAACTTTTCTCATAACTAATCACCTGTCACTGATAGTAATTTACCTGTTTGATAGATTTTGTGTATTTTTAACACACGTGTATGTCCCAGGAGGTCCACTCGCAATTTATGTTAAACATTAATACAAAAAATGGATTAAATCAACACAAAAATGTTAAATTTACATATGAAAATCTGTGAATCTCAGAATTTGATATGTTGTTTTCAACACAAACTCTGAGTGGACCTCCTATGATACAAAATTTTCCGCTGTGTGACATTTAATTTCTCGAAATTACGAGAATTCCGATTTTAGATTTCAATGACTATGAAAATATAATTTTAATTATGGTTAAGGGGGTTTGGAAATTAAAATTACGATTACAAATAGTTCCGGTTACATTTGAGCTTATACGTCATTCTTTATCGGCGAATGCTTCTTATTGCGGAAAGGTTATAGACAACAGGACTAATGTCAACACAAACTTTCATTCACTCGTAAAACAATAACTTCTTCTAAGTCACTCTTATATGAATTCGCGGTATAGCTTATCGGTTAGGTGTAATGTTTGTAGATTGTTAGGTAGGTAGGTAGGATTCATAGGTTCGATTCCCTGTTAGATGAGATAGAAAATTTTCCTTGTATTCTCGAATGATCAAAAATCACGAATATTAGTACTTCAACTCTATATGACGTGCATTGGATTAATTTTTTTTTTTTTCATTATACAATTTGTTAAATCTTCTGATCGTAAATATTGATTATTAGTTGTGATAACTAACTGTTCATAGTTCTCTCAAGTATTTTCAGTAGTTCTGATGACTATTTTTTTGAGGACATAATGATACTGACTCGATTTCAATTACATTTAACTCATAGTACGCCCAATCCCAAAAACATAGTTGCTTCTACTATGTGTGACGGTTCGCATAACGTGTGAGAGAAGAGAGAGATCGTTACCCCACAGGTAACGACAGTATTGAGGGGAGAGAAGAAGGGGAAAGAGTGATTGCCGATATCACGGAGAAGGAAATAGCTCTCTTGGTCGTCAGCCTTCCTAGAAGACGGATGTGGAATTGAAAATTAGAAACAGAAGAATATTCGAAAGAACACGTGGCCACGTACATTGGAAAGGACCAAACCACATCCGATCAATAACAAGAGCAACAAATTTCATGGGACCAAAAGGCCAAGAGTGTGGACCATTCCACCAAGACAAAAAGAAAGATAAGTCGACTAGTTTTATAATTAAATATTAGCGTGCACGCAAAACATTGAATTCTCTTTCTCTTCTCTCTCCCCACCGCGGGTATCAAGTAATATATCAAAATCTTATTCTTATATTCAAATGACAAGGTTTGGTCTCCTGTTAACGTAAAAATAATCGATGTGAGCTACCGACTCGGCTTGTGAGTTGTATATATATATATATATGAACATCGAATCTGTATGATTTATTCTATGTCAATTTTGAATATATTGTTTTAAAACTTTAATTTAAATTATTTCATTCAGTTCATTTTCATTTCAGTGTTCAAATTTTATGAATTTACTCCACATAACATAAAAGAAATAAAAAGTGACAATTCGAAGGAAAACGAATTGGTACATATGTCATATGAGTTTTTACCAAGAAAAATTTCTAGTTCCTACAACTTCTGTGGTCATTGTGATCCAATTCACATAGTTCATCTAAATATAGCCTACATGGTTCTGAAAACAACAATTACATAGTTGAGGTGCTATTTCACCACATTTTCATACTTGGTAATACCATTTTTTTCTCTGGGTGTACATAAAAAATGTTCTTCAGTAAAAAATAATGCCGTGGGAATTGTTGATACGCGTTGAAACATAACCACCTAAAAAAACAGTGATCAATCGGGCGCCCTTATAGCACTTACAAAAATTATCAGAAATCAAAAGTCCAAAAACTTTTATGATACGAGGTGTGTTCAAAAAGTAAGGTGACTTTGTATTTTTAGGAAAAAATATTTATTTATTTATCAATATTTATGTTGTCCCCTTCAAAGTAATCCCCCTCAGATACAATACACTTATGCCAACGGTTTTTCCAATCCTCAAAGCACTTCTCATAAGCACTTTTCGGTATAGCCTTGAGCTCTTCCAGCGATGCAGTCTTTATCTCTTCAATCGTTGCAAATCTCCGTCCTTTCATAGGTCTCTTTAGTTTTGGGAACATGAAAAAGTCACATGGGGCCGAATCCGGTGAATATGGTGGCTGAGGCATGATTGTGGTGTTGTTTTTGGCCAAAAAATCTCTCACAAGCAAAGATGAGTGAGCAGGGGCATTATCGTGATGCAAAAGCCATGAATTATTTTTCCACAATTCTGGACGTTTTCTTCGTATTGCTTCTCGCAAACGATGCATAACTTCAAGATAAGACTGTTTATTGACCGTACGACCATATGGTAAGAACTCCTGATGCACCACGCCATGGTAATCGAAGAAAACAGTGAGCAAAACTTTGACATTTGATCGAACTTGGCGTGCTTTTTTCGGTCTTGGCTCATCTAGGGTCTTCCATTGGGACGATTGGACTTTGGTTTCGACATCATAACCATATACCCATGATTCGTCACCAGTTATGACCCTTTTGAGTAAATCTGGGTCGTCGTTGACGTCATTCAACAGTTCTTGAGCGATGCTCATGCGACGGTTCTTTTGGTCAAAATTTAGCAATTTCGGAACAAACTTCGCTGACACACGTCTCATGCCCAAAACGTTAGAAAAAATTTCATGGCACGAGCCAAGCGATAAACCAACATCCTCAGCAACTTCTCTGATAGTGATTCGACGATTTTCCAAAACAATTTTCTTCACTGCTTGAACGTTTTCATCAGTTGTTGACGTGCTTGGGCGTCCAGAGCGAGGCTCGTCATTGGCATCTTCCCGGCCATCTTGGAAGAGTTTGTACCACTTGTAAACATTTTTTTTACTCAGAACAGTTTCACCGTATGCTACTGTCAACATTTTAGGTGTTTCGGAGCACTTTATTTTATTTTTCACACAAAATTTGATGCAAATCCTTTGATCCATATTTTTTGGTAGCAAGAAATCGCCGAGCAAGCAAAACACTTATAACCTTTACGCCTCTCACAACCAAACAAAAAATGCTATACACTCGAAATTTGATACAGATGTTCGGGAAGAGTGTGCCAACATAACAAAACAAAAAAATCGATAATCGAAAGTACGTTGCCCGCGAAATTTGAAAAGTCACCTTACTTTTTTAACACACCTCGTATATATTGTATTTGTTGGAGGTTGTACCAATAAAACCAATGAAAAATCCAAAATTAAAAAAATGACAGACATGCAAACTTTTGGCAGCGTTTTTTCACCTCTTTTCCGCTCTTTAAAGTGCTATTAAAAGAAAAAAAGGCAAATGTCATCTCCATTTACGTTCATCCTTCAATAATTCAATCAACTCCAAAATAAAAAAAAAGAGCGATGCGTTCAGTAGTTTTTGAGATATCGTGGAGCCAAACTTGAGAAACATGGTTTCGAGAAAAACACCTTTAAAGTTTCAGGATACGAATCCTTTAACTTGAGAAAATTTTTTTCATGTACTCTCAGACCCATTTAAGGAGTTCTAAATGACTAGAGTTCTCAATTTACTTTCTTCTTAAGGGAAAAAATTCGAGAAAATCACCTTATTTCGGAATTTGCTTGATAAGAGCCTCCCCTTAACATGAAATTTGGGGTATGAAATCTCATATTTATAAACCTGATTTAGAGTTTTGAAACTTCTCACCTGGATTCCCAAAAGGGAAGTATCATTATTCTGTAAAGTAAATCTGAATGTAAAAACATATGAGAAGCATGTCATAATTATCATACCAATGTCCAACCACAGTTCATTGAACCGAATTCAGCTACTCTCTGTGCGTCGCAACACGAAAAATGACATTGAACGGTTAGCAAAAACTTTCAAGGGTTGTACAACTTGTCAGATAATCCAGGATTTGGGATATCTAAAAAATCAGTATGTGTCTGAATAAATATGTGGTTCACAAGAGTGTCAACATCACGCGAGTTCTAGGTACAAAACTGACGATGATAAAAATTATTAATATTGTCGCACTGTATAAGATTGCGTGGAGATAACTTTGAGAAATAGAATCTTGTTCCATGAAATGGTATTTGAAATGCGCGATGCAAAGATACGGGACCACAAAACATATTAGTATATGTATATACAAACTGACACAGCTGTTGAACCCGCAAATGGTATACCATTACTATCGATTACGGTTCGAATATTATCGATTAACGATACTCCATTCGCGATATTTTAGTTTCTTCTTATAAAACACAGTACTCGGTGGATGTAATTTTTCCCACACTTTCGTTAGCTTATTCGAATATTTTGAAAGATTCTTGGTGTGGTTTAGAACGTTTCTGTTTGAATGCTCCACCGTTGGGAAAGAATAAAACCTGTATATAGAGGTGTGCCGAAGGATCGATACTCAGCAAACATTCTTCCTTCAATATTTCAAACGCTCATTATGTTATCGAAAGGAGGTTGAAGGAATCTTCAATTCCAGAAATCTTGAAGATAACATCTGGAGGGTCTCTAATTGACACGTTATTTAACCTAATTTCAACCTCCTCTCGATAACGCCATAAATTTTGGAAGCGTTGAAGATGAAAATATTCGCCAGATATATTATTTATGACAACAAAACATACAGGAAATATATCTCGGCATGATGAGTGTATTTTCATGGAAAAAGCTGCACAAAACTACTGCGAAAGCTATCAATCATCTATAATGATAGTTTCAGACTGAAGACGTTCATTGAATGCAATCAAGAGCTGCATATATCGATATCATATTTCAATTAATAAAGAATCAAATCAGTTTGGCGATAAATTACCATTCAATTTCCTTCAGACACCGACTTTGAGTATTTTGAATGCAGAAAACAATGTTTTGGAGTAGAACAATACTTTCTCACTCACATTCTACCATCAACTATATTTCACGAAAGTGATTCACTGTTTGTACTCATAAACCGTCAATAATACTTGTGAATTTCAAAGAAGAAAAGTATGGTGGAAATCTTATGGATTTGTAAATTTCCAGATTATTTGGGAATCCACGAATTTTTCTGAGTTCCCAAAACATGTTTGTCAACTAACGAAAATTGTTTATGAATTCATTAAAAAATGTTTGGTAAAAAACTTTCATACCTTTTTTCGGAAGTTTTTTTTCTCAGTGCAGATAAACATTATGAAAATAAAAAAAGAGCCCACAATTAAGAGTTGAACTTTTCCAATTATTTTGATTTGCAAATTCCTTTCATGATTTTAGCCATGATATCATCAAGGTAAAGGTGTCAATTGACGATAAAAAAATTATTCAAAATTATATTTTCAGTATGCACGGAGAAAAATTGTAATATGAATTTAACATCAGTGCATAGATAAAACTTCAGGGTAATTTCTACATTAATTTTGACGAAACTCACATGATACATACATGATAATTGCTTTGGAAGATTGTAAAAATGACGCCAATCCAAAAATATATTTATTATGATATTATTGACCACGAACAATGTAAATTTTCCATTACACTCGACTGAATCTACTTTTCACGAACGTGATGCCATAAGGCATGCTCAACCACATTTCCACCTATTCAATTCCACAGCAATCTAATGTACATTCAACAAGTACAGTTGTTAATGTTACCTATGCTTTTTTGAATGATAATCTGATTTATTCCTCAAGAATGCTATTCTCATTCTCAAATATATAGTTACCGCAATCTGATGTGTATTCGACAATTGCTTCTGCAAAAACTATCCGCCTGTGTTGGTAATACTACTGAGAAGCGTTGTAACACTCCTTTCAGTTCAAAATTATTAAAATCGCGTCACAAAGATGGCGCAAACAGTTTCAACAGTTTTCCGCGAGTATCAGTTTGTTCCTACGTTTGATATATATTAAAAACTTGAATCTCCACTCATAGCGTCCGGTTAGTGATAATGATGGAATAAAGCGACATAACATTGTATTGTATCTTATTGTGATATGTAATGTGTAAGATGTAAGATGTAAGATGTATGTTAAGGTAATAAATTCGAGCTGAGTGATTAAAGTTCATTCCACTGCTCAAAAATGCATTTGTATGTATTGTATCATTGCAAATTCAACAAAAAACACAACAGCAAGAATTATTTGGGAAGATACAATTTTTTTTATTCCAACTGTCAGTGAAAATTCATAAAAATGCGGCAAATAATGTAGAATTTTAATCACTCAAATTTTATCCCCATCTTCGTGGCTTTTGGAAAATTAACCAAAATTGCTGTAGTTATTATCGTAGTTCTCGCGTATGCATAAAATATATAAATGAGCGATTGAAATTTTATTCAAAAATCCTAACATGTATTTTACATCGGCTGATGTACAAATTTCATAAGTTTGAAGTAAATATCGCTTGTCATACTGTTTATATTTCATTGATTACGACAATAGAATTTACATTTGATATATGTAATAGTTATGAAGTGCGTGTGTTAAAAGTACATCAGATTGCGGTAGAATTGCGACGTTTCCAATTTACAGCAAAAATGATGTAGAATTTCCACCGCAAAAATGCTATCCCTATATTTACATGTGGATTTTGTCAAATTTATTGCAATTACTGTATCTGCTACCCCAAATTTTTCTCCGTGTATGTTCTAGTCATAGACACCCTGTGTCCATTAGAATGGACATATCAGTAATTTTTAATCTACGTTACTAAAAATTTTGTAAACATTCAGAGTCCATACTAGGAACTATAGAAACTATTGCCTATTGAAAAAAAATTCTTATCATTATCAGAATTAAGCCAGGTCAGAAAGGGTTGAAAAATCTTTTCAAAGATTCTTTTTTTGTCCGAACCTCGACAACATCAATCTTATTTATTTGTTATTTATATCTCATGAAACTTTCCTATGAGAAAAAAATCGAGAAAAAAAAGAAAGCTTTCGTTGTGTTTGAAAATAATATTGATATCTCACAGAATGAATCATTATGCTCACATTATTCACATTCGCATACATCAATGTAATACTTGTAACAACAATATCCCTTTATGAAGAAGTAAATTTATACCACAATGGATCATAGCAAAGCCGGCTCAATAACATGAAATGTAATTGTAATATGAAAATAATGGCATAATACAACCCCTTACCTATTAATCTGGAACGTTGTTATAAATAGCTACCAGTGTTTTCTCTTGCATCGTAGGTTCCAATGGTGATCACAATAAATCGCAGAAGAGCACTTCACCTTTTTTTCCTCTTTTTCTCCACCCCTTTTTTCTCTTTGCTGACTCCTCTTTATCGTCCGACGTAAAAGCTCGTCAGGATTACATCGTATCTTTAGCGATACCGTGGTGGGGGATGAACGACGTGAGTTGCATTCTCGCATTTAACCATAAAAATATGTATATATTCAAATATATAATACACGATATTACCATGAACAATCGTAAAATATAAACTCAGGAGGAGAAAAATAATAAATATATAACTTGAACTCGGGAAATAATTCATTCCGCCAACGTTCTAGGAAAATGAAATATCATGAGTTGAAAAATTGGTTATCGTTCACCATTACGTATCAACAAAATAATCTCAGGGAAATCGCAACGAGGTCGGTGGTACATATGAACAAGTTTTTGCTTTGCTTTTGTAATTTGACTATGGTTCGTTTGCAAATTGATATATACATGTAATTCATGTAATAATAAACCAAAAATGTTCTTTGAAATTGGAATGTATGTGAAAGATGTAGAAGAATATGGAAAGACGGAAGTGATGAGAAAAACACGTGAATTACCGATTCGTAACCGATTATTCGACAACGATAACCCCTATTAAGCGTTTTTGGCAATCGAACAATGTAATAATTTGAGGGAAAAATCGATTCTGTAATATTCCTTCCCTCCTCTCTCCTATAAAATGTAATGCTCGTATCGAAAGCAACTGATAATTTCGTCAAAAACGTTTTCTCGTTCGCAACATCCGTCACGTTATACTTTTATTGATTTTTAATTTTGTTAATGTCAAACACGAGATCTTTTATAGACACGTTACATCGAATATCGATGGCCATTTTGTTCTATGATACGAGAATCATTGACGCAAAATTCTATTGAATTTGAACGATAATGTTCATAAATATTTATAAGAGTTAAAAAATTCAGATTTAATTCTGGAATAAGGAGGTAATTCATATCTTTGTTTATCAAAATACTCTTCTCTACATGAATTATTCAACATTCATTTAGTTTCATTGAGAGTCGATTCATATTCAATATTATCAATCAATATTCATCGATTGTACTCACCGGTACCTGTGTTGTAATCTAAATACTATCTAATTGCCAACTTCTCCTCCTGATGTGTGGTTTTCAATGTACCATATATGATGAGTTGGAATTTTCTTTCCTGCTTTCGATCTCTGGTTTTTTCCTTGTTTCCTTCTTTCAAGAACGAATGTAAAACGGTTGAGCACAAGACCACCTTCTCTCGTCAGATTCCGCAAAGGATTAAACCTCATAAATTCCACGGAGCACTCCGTGGAATTATCGGTATGCCGCGCTTACCTTCCGTTCGTCTCCACTTCCTCCCACATCCAGCCGTCCTTTTACTATACGAAAGACTCTACAAACGAGAGCGATCTCTGCGCGACTTCATGCTTCGTCTCTCTAACTCTCAACCTTCTATGTCCCTTCTATCAAGTATTTTCACTCCCTCTCCTGAGTTTCTCTTTTTCCCCCTCGCTCAATCTCTCTCCCTCACTTACAGTTTTGAAACTTATTCTCGTCTGTCTTATTCTAGTCTTTTGTCTGTATCTTTGCTTTTATCTCCGTACTTTCACTTCTTCTCTCCTCCTCCCTCTTCTTCTTCATGTTCTTTGGTATTCCTCTTCATTCGTTCCCATCAAGCCAGCCATTCCACGTTCTCGTTCCAGGATCTCGAAAATCTTCGTTTCTTACTTTCATTCCACTCGACTCGTATCTCAACATATTTGGACTGTTACCCGAATGATCAACGTGAATCGCATGAATACTCGCGGAGAAAAGCTTACAGTGTATAATCGTTGTTTAAAGAATCGAGTCAGGATAGTTTCACCTCTTCCCTTATCAATAACACTGTAAAAAGAGAGTCTTAATCTGTTTTCATCATAGATTCAGCCATGAAATGAGCTGAATTTAAGACTTTCTGTATACAGTGAAAACTACGCACTTCGCTGACGCTACATGCTTTGTAAATATGAAATTTGATTTCGTCAAATATCAAGAATCTGTGAAAGAGAGAAAACACATGGTCTGGAATGTGAATGAGAAAAGAGGATGGATATTACTGACAATGAGAAAAAGTACAAATCCGATGTGAAATCAGTAGAGAAGGCTGAGAGTAGTCAGACACGCATCTATTGAATAGATAATGGAGTACTTGTTACGCACGGACTATTGTGCTTTTCTGAGAATATTTTTACTTTGAATGAAGGAGAAAAATGAATCATTATTGGCTCATCTTATTCGAAATTATTCGAAATTCAAATATTTCGCAGAAAATGACGATGGAGTTTGAAAATATTTTCAATGCATGCACATTTCTTGCTGCTTTTCATATTATATCGGCACACAATCAATTCAAAATTCAACAAGCAAAAAACATTGAGTAGAAATCTTCATCCAAATATGTCCTCAATTGAAATAAAATGTGAAATTTTAGAATCGTTTCAAATATCAGTCGAATCAAAGTTATTATAGAATGGTTGAAGCAACTTTTGAAGCTCATCGAACTTTCACAAATGCAACAAGTTAAAGAATTGGAATCGTGCCATCTTATATAAAAGATACCCTTTCATAATGGTGTGAAGCAACAAAAGAGTTGCCGAATGACACTGCAAAAACGATCCATCCGTTTTCTCTCTCGAGAGAATATTGGTATGAATAAAATGTTTGAGTAAATGAGGAAAAAAAATTGATGGTCCTCGTCGAATAATGTTCTATTGGAAAATTAGAGATTCGTTAGATTCACATAATCAATACTTTCTTGTTATTCTATCCATTGGTAACTTTATACGTTGTAGTTGGTTGAGATAATCATGTTGACTTTCAGAATATTTTCTCATTTTTTTATAAAACTGTGGAGCTTTTTAGGTCCTCCTTGATGCAATCATGAATTTCCAGAAAGTTATCAGCGTGAATTATTTGAATTTCACGTAACGAACAGTGAGTCTAACTGAAATTCATTTCATCTGATCATTACGTCGGGGTCTGGAATTATAAAGATTTGTCATTCAACTAATCAGAATTTCCTCCACTTCCAAATCACTGGGATGATGATGGAATGAATTATACGAAAAATTTACATTGCCAAAAAAGAATGAAAGCTTGTTGATATGTACACTCTTAACGTTCATTCTCAAAGTTGCATATTTCATATCAGTAGTGATGGGAGCCCTTGAAAGAATCGATTCTTTTTCATATAAAAACGATCAAATTTTTATTGAAATCTATGGGAATTAGTTGTTTCTTAAATGGAAAAGGATCGATCCTCTTCAAAGATCTCCATCACTATTGTTATCTAAATATCTCCAATGGATTGTCCTCCAATCTCGAGTGGAAGAAATGTTTTGAATTATATAAAATTCATACACAACTCAATATGGTTTACACATGAATTATATATAATATATATAATTTCGAAGGATTTTCTATCCGGAATGTAGATGAAGATGAAATCAAAATATCATAGAAGTAAAATTTATTTAAAAATTATTTAAATAAATTTAAAAATTTATTTAAAAATAAACCTGCACTGAAGAGGAATTTAACATGATTCAACTTTGTAAAATATACAAAAAATGTCTTTCTTGTGCAACTTTTTCGTAATGATCATTCCTCAGAATTCCATTTAATCTCATTCAAAAGCATCAATCATTTTCAACGTACCTATTTGAATTTTTGGAGGTTCATCAGAATGCATTGGACACTCTCAAAACAATGCATAACAAGATAAAATAAAATTCTTCCTCGAATAATGCTGCTGGAATTTTATAATCTCAATAGAACTTGAACGAATTGAAACATATAACTAAATTCCTTATCTCTGTACGTGCAGCTAAAAAGACTATGAGATCCGAATATTAATCGATTTCTAGACACTTGCCACTTTGATGATTGCGAATCCCTCATCCTCAAGCACGAAATTCAGAATATATGGATTCAAAAGGAAACCAAGTAATTCGTGTCTCGTCATGAAGAATTTTCTAGATAACGGGCGAATACATGGCATTTTTATACCTGAATTCTTGAAATATTTATATCTCACAATCCACAAAGAATTGTTTGATTGACGAGAAAAATTCTTACAAGAATGTCCATGATGTTTCAATGTGCCTATGATATCAGGTTGTTCGAAACGTTTCTAATAGTCATTTATTCAATCGTGAACGTAATGCCACAAGAGCAATACTTAAGGGGGTATCCTGGTACAGCGACTTCAAAATATCGATTTTTTCTTCTTACTCAAATCGATAGTACATCTCTAAAATTTGCTCCCAAAACCCTAAATATGAATTCGTATTTTTTTGAGCCAAAATAAGCTCAATCGGTATGCTTGCTTGAGCGTTCCGCGCAATAAGCTGCTGAAGGAAGCTCCTAACGATCATTTATAAGGCTCCTAACCCGTCAGCGCTCCTAAAGCCGTAAAATCAATAGCATAATTGAATTATGAATTCAAAATTTTCAGTCTGTGCACTTTTTCAACGTATTTGAAAGTCCATTGGAAAATTGTGCCTTTCGATTACCGGTGCTGTTTGTGAACAAACAAAAACTTTGAACGCGTTTTTCTCGAAACTGGCGTGCAGCATAACTCAAAAAATGCTCGATCGATCTTAATGATTTTGATCTCAAATTTAAGGGAATTCAATTCTCTCGAATATGTACCTAAACTGAGCGCGAAAATTTTTATTTAAAACAAGCCCTGATAAACAAAATTGTGTTAAAAACTTATGAAAAACACTATTTTTTTTCAAATAGTGATTTTTGAAATTTTGTTTGACAGAATAATTGATTCTTTAGTTATATCTACAAACTGAGAATAAATTTGTTTTCCTCTTTAAACGATTCTACAAGATGCTAGACTGCACGCCGTACAGGAACAATTTTCGGCAACAATTTTATGTTCGTTGATGTACCTTGCTCAAAACCTCATACAATGGCATCAGAAAATTAATTTGAACGTTCCAATATATGAACAATAAACACTGAGAATTGCAAAATTATACACCGAATAGTTTGCTCGGGAAAAAATCCACAAAAAGTGCTTGCTTTTGATGTTCTATACCAGGAGACTCCCTTAACGTGAACACGGATATGTATCATCGAGATGAAATATCAGAACAATAAATTTTTATCGATACGATACATAAATTGTAAATAGCGAGAAATATTTCTCAACGCATTAGTCATTTTGAGAATAAGTTTGATGAAAGCTAAGGCGTTGATAATGTTTCTAAACCAGTTTTTCCTATGTAATAATTTTATGTTAAAACAAGTAGTGTAATGTTTGAAAGCAAAATATAAAAAGTGAATACCTAATCTTACGCAACACTTTTGGATATCTTTCCGATGTGAGAATCAAAGTTCCAAACATTAAGAAGATATCTCCAGAGACATCAGAAACTTGGATTTCGGGCAGAATTTTGATACTGAGTTTCATTTGAACACAAAATTAGTGAACATAATAACTCTTCTTTAGAAATTCCGTGTCAAAATTTTGTTTCTGATTTATATTGAGACCGAAATTAACACCAATTTGATCACAATTTCTACTCAATCCCGGTGTATACTATAAAAGTCCATCCATTCGATGATCATTTTTTCCAACATAGTACGTATGAATGATGTGAAAAGTTGAAGCAAAACTGTAGTGGTGTGGAGAAGATGAATATTCATCAGTTCTCCAGCGCATGAGATACATTTGAAATCTATCAACGATGAATGAATAATAATGAATACGTACCAAAAACAAAACATGAACTACGTACATCCGACTTGTTCTTATGGATCGATTCTTCCCCTTTGTTTTTTCGTATCCATACTTCAAATATTCTTCTCATTAATTCAATTCAAGTTAATTGATTTATCCATCCCAGCTTTGAATTCGACATGATATTACGAATCAATTAATAAAACTTACATGTTAATTCAAATTGGAATGGTAAATAGGTTTGACGAAATCGATAACCTCGTCAATTCCCGAAATCGATTAATCCACATAAAGAACAAGTTAGAGTGGAAATAATGAACGTAATCAGTTGTTTTCCCGAGCAATATTTTATGAGGAAAAAGGATGAGCCGCGTACGATGTGAATTCTAAAATTGATGGCCTTGTTTACCCGAGTAGATACAATTATAACAAAAATAATGAACAGTTGTTTGTGTCCTTGATTTCATTCATTTTATCATGGTAGTTGATCGATGGGTCACATTTTCGAACAAACAACTTGAAACTACATTTCATTCTCGAAATTTTATGGTCGGAAGTTCTGAACAGTTTTGTCATATCATCGGAATGAATTATCATTTTGATAATCCCAAATGTATCGTATTCTCTCAGTGTCCGAAACTCTGTTGTACATTCATTCATTGGATACACCAATGTTTCAACATGCTCATGGATTTATGGTATGATCTTCCAAAGTCTCTCAGACTGTCCAATGTTCGTTGCCCTACATCCAACCCACATAAGGTTCTCCAATAAAGTCCAATGGAGTTCTTGAAACTCACAAGGATATCGACTGAAACTTAATTTTGTAATCTGCTTACAACGTAATCGTCATCGGATGATCAAGGAAACCTTAGGAAACGATGATGAAAGAGTACTAGGGGAAGAGAAATAAAAGGAGCAGACAATGAGTGTAACACGAACGAGAACGACCTTGAATTCCAATTGGTTGTTCTCTCGAGAATAATGGAGAACAAAGCGAGGAACTAACCTTCCCAACCTCTCCTCCCATTCCACTTCTACTTTACCCGCCTACCTAATCGAGCTTGATTAATTAGAGGGCAGTTGGTTGGTAATGAAGTCAGCCAACGAAATTAGGTAACGGTGGGCCTAATTCACGAATGGCTTGGAAGAACGGAACAGGAAAGGCGAAGAGAGACAAGGGAAGAGAGAAGGTTGGAAATATTTCATTGCAGGCACAGTTGGCAATAATGAAATGAATGTGCCTGAAAGGAACAATGACGAATAATGTTGAAATGAATAATCAAAATTGAAAGAAAAATGATGGAATTTTGGTAGATCGATAAACTGTAAGGAAAACCGAACTTTCGTTCTAGCATAATTACGCGAACGCGTGAGAGTACGGTTTTTTAAACTGATTGTTGACCCGTTTAATATTTCTGCTTGACAGACCAATCGTAATTAAACATGTCTCAATAGAAATCCGTATTGATAAGGGGTGTTGATAAGGTGTACCAATCAAAATTTTTCAAGTGGATCGGAGTTCTCGAACACCACCAGCGATTGCTACTTCGATCAAATCACTTTGAAAATTAATTGGAAATACATTCTAGACACAGATGGTTCGTTTAGTTCATTGGGGCGTTAATTAATTACACGAAATACACGATACCGTATGGAGAAAAATGCTCTGCTCAGTCTTTTTTTTCCACCCAATATTCCCTATTGGAAATATCGCGAAACGCGTAGCACAAATATGTTTGTTGCTTTTTTGTATCAACATTCAGGAAATATCACCTTTCGATTCGAGTGTCATCCTTCAAAATTTCATATTCACATTCACGTTTTCCCAGTGTGTAAGCCAAATGAAATCACCCTGCTGAAAATAACGGAAAGAAACGGAAAGAATTTAGATGCGAATCTTTACGATTCATTCCGCAGGGCAGAAGTAAGATTTTGTGACGTAAGTAAAATGTGTACGAAACTTTCCGTATCGTCGGAGAAGGAGTGCGACTGGAACAGCGGAAACAAAATGAATCCGCCCTGAGCTGGAATTGCAATTTTTACCAAATCCTTCGAGTTTGTCCGGAATGACGGGTATAAGATATTACCGCTTTGATCGGCATAAACGACGACGAAATTGATGCCGTTTTAAGTTGGATCTGCGAAGAGAAATTTATTGCGTTCCAATCTGCTTCGACGAGCCGGATGATGGAATAACAATTCCCAGTTTGCATCCGGAAATGCTGAATAAAACAATGGTGTTTCCATTCCGTCATTATCGCACATACATTTTATTCCGTTTGAAGTTGAATTTACGGATATGGTTTTATTGCGTTGAAATCCGGCTTGCCAAGCCAGCTGATTAAGCGTAAGCCGTCATTTACGTATGTCAACGCGAACATGAGAAGTGCTGGTTTTGTTGAGTAATCAACACATACCAAATGGGTTCCGTTTCAAGTTGGATTTGCGAAAAGAAGTTGATTACGTTTCAATCCACGCCAACAAACCGCATGGTCGAATCACAGTTCTGAGTTTGCATCCGCAAATGCTGAACAAAATAATGATGTTCTGATTCCGTAATTACCGGACAGGCATTTTTTTCCGTTTTTTGGTTGAATTTACGGATGGGAGTTCATTGCGTTGAAATCCGACTCGATAAGCCAAGTGATTGAGCGAAAGTAGTCGTTCGCATCCGCATACGCGGATATAAAAAATTATGGTTTTGTTGAGTAATTACCACATGGAGAATTGGTTCCGTCTTAGTTGGATTTTCGGAAAAAATGTATTCTTTTCTAATCCACTTCGACGGATTGAAAAATTGAATGACAGTTCCCAGTTTGCACCCGGAGGAGCTAAACAAACAAATGTTGTTTGTGCTCAGTAATTACTGCATGCACATTTTATTCTGTTCTAGATTGGATTCACTGATATAATTTCATTGCGTCAAAATCCAGTCTGACAAGCCGGGTGATCTCATACAGCAGTCGGAGAATTCTTTTTCAAGAACATGAATAGAATTGTTTATGAATTTTCGAATTCATGAAATCATAAAGAGGTCCAAAAGAGTTCACTTCTTGGGATATTAAGTAATTCGAACACTGAAAGAACTGTTTCAGTATCCTCAAGAGTTCGTCGAATATTCCCGTGGAAATCCCATTGTAAATTTCCAGTTGATTCGCAAGGGAAATTTCCCATGCGAATTCGGGACTGGGTTTATTTCGCATGTAATCACGTGACATGGGTTACTCCTGTGAACATATCACATGGGTTACCTATGGAGAAATATTGCACGGGTTACCCATATGAGAATTCCAAACAGAACAAAAACTCACATGAATTTGAGACAATGAACATTTCCATTATTGTTTTACATTCACGTAAGTTTTTTTCCTGTTCGGTATTCTTGTAGGGGTAACCCGTGCAATATTTCCCCATGAGTAACCCATGTGATATATTCGCATGAGTGACCCATGAGACATTTGCACGGATAACCCATGTGATTCACCATGATGAATGAGCAATGTACATTGGGGTGTCAAATGAATGATTGACATATTCGAACTCAATCAATATGAATGTGATCTACAATTGAAAGTCGATATGTATTTCTGTTTCAAGTTGAATTAATTGTTTGAAATTTTAGAGTGATCTATTTCTCAATATTTTCGCTCATTAATCCATGTTAAGACGCATGGAACCCACTTGAGTCCCATGCAACCCGCTTGATTCCCATGCAAAGACCCATGCGATCCCATTGATTCGCATGTAAAGACCCATGCGACCCACTCAATTCCCATACAAAGATCCATGCGAACCAACTGGGAATTTATAGTAGGGTATTCTGATGAAAATGGAAAAATATTCGGATACCGTGTATTCGAAAATCCGGATGAAACTGATATGATTGCATGATTGTAAATCCAGACAGATACTAGGGGTGTGCGGGTACCCGAGTCATCGGGTTTTTATCGGGTCGGGTCGGGTCGGGTACCCGCCGGGTCGGGTTTTTCAATCACCCGAGTTTTTCGGGTACCCGATTAAATTCGGGTAATTCAAATATAGCAAACGTTTTCCTCAGCAGGAAATATTGTGACAGCAACTCGATCAAGATTGCTGACAAAACATGTGGAGGAGTTGTGCTTCCTCCATTCAAATTTAAAAATATGAAAAAAGAATGATATTAATAAGAAGAATATTTATTTTCATTGATGTTCAAGATTCTATATTGTGGTTACTAAATACGAAAATAGATAATATATTATTTATGAGATATGAATGTGATTATATTTTTCAATTGAATTAAAAAATAAATATAAACATTCCATGAAGCAATTTGGAGATTTCTTAATGCGCTGCATAATCAATTACATGGAGTAACAACCCTAATAGACTTGTAGTGAATATGGCATTCTTCATATTAGAATTGAATTCATATGAAATCCCCTTATTCCTACAATCGCTCAAGACAATTTGTCCTTAAAATATCAACGGCAATGGCAACTTCGAATAGAAGTTGAAAATATTAAATTCAAGCGATTTTATTATATTCGGGTACCCGACTTGGAAAACCCGATTTAATCGGGTACCCGACCCGACCCGATCCGAAAAGAAATACAAATACCCGAACCCGACCCGATAAAAAGTGCTACCCGCACACCCCTAACAGATACCATTGAAATTTTCATCTGCATCTACGGATAAAAACTGAAAGACTTCCCACCTTCATTCATTCGAATATCCGGATGAAATCTGTAGGAATTCATGGTTGGAAATCCAGATCAATACCATGAAAATGTTTGTCCGCAAGTGCAGATGAAAACAGAAAGACTTTCCACCTCAATTCATCCGGTTGAAACCGATATGATTCCATGATTGTAAAGCCGAAGAGATACCATGAAAATTTTCATCCACATATGCGGATGGAAACAAAAAGACTTCCCAACTCCATTTATCCGACAATCCAAATGAAATCGATATGATTTGATGACTGTAAGTCCAGGTCAATATCATTAAAATTCTTCTTCGCGTATGCGGATGAAAACGAAAAAACACTCCAACGTACACATGTACTTTCTTAAGTTGATTATCTGCGAAGTCACGCAATAGCTCATTCGGTTTGGTCTTAGGCTTCAGACGGTAGGCCCGTAGGAATGTAAGTTCGAACCCTGTGAGTAGGATATGATTTTCTCTCCATTTACATGAGTGGACAAGTTTCCTCAACGATTTCCGAACAAAAATATGCAAATAAAGATCCTTGTACAAGGTAATTGCTTCCAGCACAATACTGGGATTCCCCAATGAATTTTTTTTGTGCAATGTAGTTGTCCGAAAATCCGGACGAAGTCGACAAGATTTAGCGATTCAAAATTCAGATCTATACCACTGAAATTTTCGTCCGCATTTCCCGTCGACGACAGAGAGGATTTTTATTTCATTTCAGTCGACGATACGGATGAAATCGGTGAAATATTATTGTCAGCAAATGCAGATCAATACCACAAATATTTATAGTTTGCATTACCAGTTGAAAACGGAGAGGATTTCCCATTCATTCGATTCAGCAATACGTTTGAGATCGGTAAAATAAGACGTTGAGAAATCCGTATCAATACCATCAACATTTTTGTCCGCATTTCTAAGTCGTAACGGAAAAATAAATTTTCATTTCATTTTATTTCGTATTTTACGGGACAAGAACCGATATCAAACGGGAAGAAAAATTTTCTCTCCGTTCCTTTCCGTCATTTTCAACAGGGCACAGACTGAATCGATCGCAAATGAATATAAAGAATTTCTAAAGCTATCAGTGAAAATTTTCGCAAGTTTGGAAACGCGATTGTCTCTCGTTAATTGGATTCTTTCGAAAATATGTTTTTATAGCAGTGTTTGCAATTTTATATTCGAACACCACTGAAAATCGCAGATGTGATGTCAATTAATTTTGACAAGTTATTAGGCGAATAATCGTAAAAATATAGTTGAAACTTCTAAATTGATTTTCATATTAATTTCTGTAGATGTATATAAACGACTCAAACAAAAGTTTTCTGATATTGCACCACGGAAGAATTCCCTCATCGCGAATAAAATATCATTTGCGTAGGAGCATTAAATCCCCTCTGTCTGGAAATGTATTTCCATTTACCGTTCAATAACATAAATTATCCCTTAAATGACTGCAAGCACATACAAGAATGATTCCCTTACTCTGCGGTAAGATTTTCAAGAGACATATGAATCATGTGAGAAAAACATCGAGCAGCATACGTGATTTCGAATGAATTTTTTATCCGCACTCAGAAAAGAATTGTCTTCCAACGCGAAGACATCTTCTCACACACAAATTCAGGAGAAGTTCTTCTTCTTCTTCTACAAAGTGATTTGGTTCACTGTGAAAGGAATTCCTTTGTGGCCACATATGAGAAAAATCCCGTTTGCGACAGGAAGTTGTTTTGAGAATGTGGGTAGTCTTTGATATGATCGAGAATATCATTTTCTCTTTGTACCATACTGTCATTATGAAAAGTTGTTAACTCGGTTTCAACTGGAAGTAAAAAAGCGGGTTAAAGCAGTGCCGGAAGAAAATTTAGTTTCTTCTGTAAGACTCCCTTGTGTAAATTTCACGTACTTCAAGTATCGAATTGTAAAGTGATCCAAAGGTTTCGATGCAGTTCACAATATTTTGTAGTACCGTGCGAAGCGCGTGAGAAGCGTTCTATTAAAATTATGAAACCAACGATGGAGGAGATATCGACGCCTCTCACGAAGAGTGGCACAATTCACAGGAACTGCCAAAGTATAGCGGAGCTCATAGATTTTAACGATGACTAGCACAGCTCGTCGACTTCAACAAAGTGGCAGGGGGCGTAGCTGTCTTGTAACGGGGCGCATAGTTCACCAAGTTCTAAACACGTCTAGCACGGCTTTACGAGCTGTGCTTGCTCTTCGTGAAGGAGTACGAGGCGCATTGATTTTCTTAAAAAACCTCCAAGGGGGTTCGTTTTCATGGAAACCTGAGTCGTGATAATCCTCGTAAGAGGCATCGAATTGCTCAAATTTTAAACATGTTCTGGTAATTTGACGACTCTCGTTTCTTTACATATGGGAAAAACAATTCCCTGCGACAGTGAAATCTGATTGCTCAGGGTGCCTCTGGCTATCACAGCGATTTTTTTGCTGTAACAGTAAACATGTCGACTGCTCCAGCTAAATTTGTTTGCTATTCTATATGTGGTACTGGAAATGTTACTGTCCCTAGTCAAAACAAGTTTAATAGGATGCAACTATGATCAAGCTTTGATCCATGTGCGGTCAAATGCAAAGTGTGGCCAGTGAGACAGCTAGATTTTTGAGCGATATCAAAAAATGATTAAAAAATTGACACCGAATATCAATAATCAGCAGCAGACCAAGCTTGAGATATTACTGGTGGGTTTTGACAGGAAATCGGGTGCACTTTCCATGAGCTTTGTTAATTATTGAGTAACATGGGCTTGAATGAACGGAACCGAAGCCTCACCCGTGAAAAAATTGTCCACGCCTGATCAGGACTGATGACTGAAGCCTGATTAGGCCTGATCAGGCCTCAATTCTGTACCCACGTGATGAGGGCTAATCATGCCCAATTACTCCCAATCACACTTGATTATGCTCCATTATACATGAGAAATTCATACAAAATCAGTAAGTTTTTTGTAAGGAATGAAACTATAATAATGTTATCAAACACTAATTTATTGTTAATCATTTCTACTTATTGTGCTTATGCAACTCCCATTCTCTAGTTTCCAGTTTTCAGGCATGATCATGCGTGATCAGGCGTACGCGCCTGCGTTTGGGGCCGATTGAGCATGATCAGGCATGTGTATTTGTGATAGAAAAATCAACACAGAGTCATTATGTATGAATATTCCTCACACTGAGAGAAATAATTACTATCAACAATGACATATTGTAATGTTTCAAGAAATCCATTCCTTGAAAAATCTGTACTCTTGATACAAGAAAATTTTCTTAGAACTAAGGATGTATTTCTTGAATTGAAAACATATTTTCTTGATCCAAGGGAATTTCACTTGAGCTTGCAATATATCAGCTTAAATCGAGAATATGTATTCTTAAAAATATTCAAGAATATGTTTTCTTGGTATTAGTAATTATTTCTCTCAGTGCAGTTGGTGAGATTTTGCATGATCACAAGCGAGGATGGTTTGCCAGGCATGATCGCTGGTGGTTCAGCTTGATCACGGGTTTCCACGTGGGTACAAAATTGAAGCCTTCGAAGTGATGACAAAGTTCAAAAATGAACGACCAGGTGTAATCAGGCTCACTCACGTTCAGTCAGTATTGAACACGAATAAACTGTTTACGTTACCATGGGAACCATAGGTCAACATAGGAACGATCACCAAATCGCGAGTCAGCACTCAATTCCTATTCTAAAGTCCCGATGAGAACTAAAGCAAATGGTAATCAATCCCATACACTTTCCTCAGTGTACTTGAAAACCTCTTCAGAATGTTGCTTCAATGCTTTTAGTAATATTTTAGAATATCTCCAGAATTCTATTATACAAAAATTGCACTGTAAAAAAATTTCACCGGGAAAATTCCAGTACATGTACTGGAAGCAATTAACCTGTACATGTACCGGAAAATTTTAGCACATTTGTACTGCGAAAATTCAGTGCAAACGTTATGGAATTTCAGCATCAAAACTGGAAATTTTCTGAGCCTCAGTACTGGAATTTTCCAGTACACGAACTGGACTTTTCCAGGATATGTACTGGAAGATTAATGCTGAAAATATCTGTGAAAATTGGAAAAAAATTGCTCACGCCAAGTGATTTTGCAGGGTTCTTGTGTTCCAAGATGATTGAGAAACTTGATCGTTCATTTGGATGGACAGAAACTCATGTCTGCCTAACGGGATTTGAACGTACACTTTTCTACCTGCCTATCAACTGAAACCTAAGGCCTAACCGATGAGCTATAGCGCGACATGTTGGAACGCCAGCTTGGGTTACTACATATGCTTCATATCTACACAGAGAAAAATAATGTTTTAAATATTACTACATTTTGTACTGAAGGAGCAGGATAAGTGAAATAGTATAATTTTTTACAACACAGTGTAGTAAAAATTCATGCGTAATGATTTGAAGAATCTTTCGATTCGGAGCCGCTTCACATTATTGAGCATGGATTTTTACTACACTGTGTTGTGAAGAATTATACTATTTCACTTATCCTGCTACTTTAGTACAAAATGTTGCAATATTCGAAATCTCATTTTTCTCAGTGTAGAATAAACAAAGGAATAAGTCTTCGAAAAACCTCATATATCAATTTTGTTTGCTAAAATTACAATTATTATTCAAAATTTCAATCAGAAAATTTTGAATATAAAAACTTGAAATTTTCCCTGCCAGAAATAACAAAATCCAATAGAAGTGGAAAATTTCAGTGCAACAGTGATTAAATTCCAGCATAACTGGGAAATTCCGTTGCATAGCAACTGGGAAATTCCATCACACGACCTGAAAATTGCAGTTCAAAACCTGTATAATTCAATTGCATAGCAACTGGAAAATTCCATCACAAAACCTGAGAATTGCAGGTGAAAACCTGTATAATTCCAGTATACGAACGATTAGGTTCTTCTTTTCTAAATTCGGAATTTTTCCCAAGTCCTTTTTGAGAGGATGTTTTTTTCTGGTGCACAAGAACTATAAAATTGTAGTACGAGCCGATAAAATTTTCGCGAAATCATGGCAAAATTTCAGTACATCATCTGAAACTTGAAAATTTCAGTACAAGGACTGAATTTTCAGTTATGCTTGGTGAATTTTCAGTAACGTACCAACAAAATCTCTGTACATGTACTGGAATATCCATATTCCAGTACTGGCACAGTGAATCTTCAGTTTTTTTTTTTTTACAGTGTTAACTTAAGACCTAACCGATGGGCGACATGTTGGAAGGCCAGCTTGGGTTACTACATATGCTTCATATCTAGAATACACAAAGGAATGTCTTCGAAAAACCTCGTATATCAATTTTATTTGCTAAAATTACAATTATTATTGAAAATCTCAATCAGAAAATTTTGGATATGAAAACTTGAAATTTTCCCTGCCAGAAATGACGAAGTCCAATAGAAGTGGAGAATTTCAGTGCAACAGTCATTAAATTCCAGCATAACTGGAAAATTTCATCACACGACCTGAAAATTGCAGTTCAAAACCTGTATAATTCAATTGCATGGCACCTGGAAAATTCCATCACACGATCTGAAAATTGCAGTTCGAAACTTGTATAATTCAATTGCATAGCAACTGGAAAATTCCATCACACAACCTCAAAAATTGCAATTCAAAACCTGTATAATTCACTCGGATAGCACCTGGAAAATTCCATCACACGACCTGAAAATTGCAGTTCAAAACCTATATAATTCGAGTATACTCACGATTAGGTTTTTTCGTCTAAATTCCAAATTTTTTTCAAGTCCTTATCGAGGGGATACTTTCCCTCTGGTGCTCAAGAACTGTAAAATTGTAGTCCGAGCCAGTAAACTTTTCGCGAAATCATGGCAAAATTTCAGTACACAATTCCAAACTTGAAAATTCCAGTATGAGGACTGAATTTTCAGTTATGCTCGGGAAATTTTCAATACCGTACCAACAAAATTTCTGTACATGTACTGAAATATCCATACTCCAGTACTAGCACTGGGAATTTCCAGTCCAGTTGCACAGTAGATTTCCAGTTTTTTTTCACAGTGTGTGTCATTAGACAATCTGAGACATCCTGACAATCTTCTTGAGACATTTTCCAGGATATTGCATATTTCGAGACTGACATTGTGGGGATATCACCGAGACATTTGGTGCTATGTGGAATGTACTTGCAGATCACCTGATGTTCCAGACTGTCGGTGAAAACCACTTCAAAAGTCCGTATAACATCACTCAATAATATTTTGTGTCGACATACGCTGGACTTCTCAAGTACTACTTGCGTACTACAAGTAGTACTTGCGAATCATGACATATTCGAAAATTTCCATGGGGAGTTCTTCGAAAGTTTGTCGAACATCCCTCAGTATTATTGTGTGCTTGCCTTTGCACGGACTTATGAAGTACTTGATGATCACGAGATGTTGCAGAAAGTCCATGAAAAGTCCTGCGCGGAGAAAAATGATGTTCTAATCTCATTACATTTTGTTCTCAAGTAGTGCTGTAAGTGAATTAGTTTAATTTTTACTACTGAATGTTGTAAAAATTCATGCTTCATGATGTGAAGTTGCACCAAATCGAAAGATTTTTCAAATCATTATGTATGGATTTTTACTACATTCAGTTATAAATATTATACTATTCCATTTATAGCACTACTTTCGTACAAAATGTAGTAATATTTGAACCATCATTTTTTCCCATGTGCAAAAGTCCCTTGAAAGTTTCTCAGTAATATTGCATGCTCGACTTCTCCTGGACTCGCGATGTATTTGACGATCATGCGATATCCCAGAAAGTCCATGAAAAGTCGTGCACAAGTCCCTCGAAAGTTCATCAGTAATATTGCATGGTTAATTTTCACCAGACTCCTGATGTACTGGAAAATCGAGTGAGACTCCAAAATGTCCGTAAGAGGTCCTCCAAATGTTTGACGACATCCCTCACAATGCATCTCAAAGTCCTTCAAAGTTCCTTCAAAAATTGCGTATCATTCAGGCTTCAGTCCTATTCATGCATGCCCGCGTTACTCAATAATTGACAAAGCTCATGAAAAGTGCACCAAACTCCCTTTCGAAACCTTAGTCTGCTCCTGATTACGGATCTTCTGTGTTCATTTCTCAATCATTCTCTAATCTAGCTCCCCCACTGACCACACTTTTCATTCAACCGCACATGGATCAGACCTTGATTATAGCTGCACTCATACTAGACTTATTTTTCACTCTACCTTTACAAAGAATCCGCTGCTCTGATTGAACAATTAACAGACGTACACGGAAAGACCGAGTCTATTAATATTTAGAAAGAATTTACCAACGTTTAGAAAAATGACTGTCAATTTAGGGAAAAAGAGGATTGCTGAAAAATATTCGTAGTGAGTCTACCAAAAATTCTTAATCAAAGTATTAACAGTTAATAGTTTCATTGGTATTTTCCACAGTGAAACTATCAATTGTTAATACTATGACTACGAATTTTCAGTAGACTCACTACGAATATTTTTCAGCGATCTTCGTTTTCCCTGAATTGACAGTCATTTTTCTGGATATTAATAGACCCGGTCTTTCCGTGTAGCAAATTATTTGCTGTGTCAACGAAGAATTGGCTGTTCCAACAAAAAGTGGAACAGCTAAATCACGTTTTTCTATTCTAGAGAAATTTGTTTGCTCAGTGTATGCATGCATTTCTAAAAATATTCGTTCAAATGATACCACCGCGAATCGTGAGATGAATTTCAGTTTTGTCCAACGATGAATAATGATTAATTGAAAAAAGTTCATATAATAATACAGTATTCATCATCTTTTCCGTGCATTCATTAGCTGTGAGAAGGACAGCAATTTTTTCAGCTCCTGGAGCTGAATTTTGGCTGATGCAGCAAAATTTTCAGCTTCAACAGCGGAAGTTTGACCAATATGGCTAAGGAATTAATTGTCCTTTGGGTGTTAAGATATTTAATTATAATAGATAAAATTTGAAAATTTCTTTCCATTAGGTAACTACTCCATGGATTTGACATGTGAACAGTCAGATAACTTTTGTTGTCACAGCTAATGAACAGCTATTCAAGTATTAGCATAATTTCTTCCCAAGTATTCTCGTAGAAATCCAGCTGGTTTCACTATGAAGTTGATCACCTAGGTACTAATCAGTTACTGGCTGAAAATATTAACTACACAATCACTGGCTGGCGAAAGCGTTACATTTTCCACTGAAGATGTGATGATTTATGACTTTTCTTCTTGAATTTTCGATCATCTTGGCGCTCAAACCTAGATACAAACATATTTTTCAAATCATACTCTACATTCTCTCTGCATCAATGCAATCCTCCAGATTCCAAAAATCAGATTGCCCGATATTTCGAATTTAAATCATCCATTCACGCATATCGTGAATGGGTACGTATTCCATTTCATCCAGAATCGCATGTATCAAATCGAAAGAAGATTCGAAGTTTAAGATACTCCAGAATTGATAAAACATTTGTTTGAATTCCTGACAAGGCATGTTTAGATTTCGAGTTCATTATACTCAAGACATACTTGGGTTGTCGAGCTATTACATCCTCGACTTGATACGATTTTCGCCTGTAGGCGAATTTTGAATCTGAGCTAGTCGTATGTAACATAATACGAAATAATACGGATGATAATCCGCAGGGAAGGAGTAAAGTTTAGAGATAAGGGGGATGGGAGAAACGAAGTTGGACAACGAGGTTAAACTTATTGTTATCGCGAATTGAAAATACGCCCTGGATTAATTCGCAGACCGACTAAGGCTTACGGTCGCGTTTGCATATATCCGTTCGCCTTTTGCTGGATGCCCTGCAGCTGCGCTACGCTCGTTTTCACTGAATCTATACTCATTGCGTCCACTCGTATTCTCTCCGTCTCTTCCTTCTCTTTCATTTCGTGGCTCCTCATTCGATTCCCTCCCTCCGTTCTTCATCTCCGGTCTCCTTCCCTCGCGTAGTTTTCACCCTCTGTGTTGCTGCATGTTCATATCTACCAATCTCTTTCTTCTATATCAGCTTATCGTTCGTTTTTGTTTCAAGAAATCCAAGTCAAACCTTAGTACGAATCCTCACAAAAACACGTCGAAAATTCAAGTTACATGCGAAATTTGTAAGGCCATATGCCCGTCGATATTAAGAAATTCATTTGCGGTACAAATATCAATTGAGATGAAAATTGTTGCATTGTTTTACAATGCCGAGATTCAATTAGTTAGCGGTGAGCGAAGAATATATGTAAATCGACAAAAATGCCTATGCGTGGAGTTGCATTTACATCCGAACATGATTCAATTTTGCATTGTTTTGTTTCTTCAATTTCCTGCATTTTTCAAGCTCATTTGTAAATGAAATTTTCAATGCTTGGTGATAGAATTGAGAATTCATCCACACATAATTAAATTGAAAACTTTTGCTCCGTCGTATTATATATTAATATATCTTTTTCATTAACTAAAATTTCATTCAGATTCAATTGAAATGTGAATAAATTTTTCAGTTACATTAATAACTTCTTTTTCCGTTACGTATAATTGAAAATGCAATTAAGAATTTCTCACACGGTGAACAGTTTCGATTCATTTTTATTTGATTAGCGTATTGAATAATCATCGATTTTCAAATTTAAAAAAACAACCCTGTACTCAAAGATTTGATGATGAAAATAATAATCGAAAAGCCAGTTTTCGATGGCTATTCACATTGCGTTGAAATAAATTCAAACAATCGACTCATCTCGAATTCTCATTAGAACCATCGCATTTCAAGTATCAAATGATTTAATCTGCCTAGAAATTCTTATGACAATCGACCCTCGTTACGCTGCACATAAGAACCAGCTGATTCACTTCAAAGTTCTTCCATCATTAGATGCCATTGAAATGTCCCTTCAAACCAATTCAGATTTTGGCGAGGGAACTTGATTCACCTCTTATGGAAACTAAAGTTCTCTGTTACAATGTATGTGAAAAGAATCGCTATACCCTGTCTACACTTCCCTTTTGAGGTACTTATTATATTCCCCCCGGCTGGGATCTCCTTGTCTCCTGAGGGAAAAAGGAAGGGAAAAATCGAGATGTTGAAAGATGCATACAAGGTAACAAATTTTTTAATTCACCTTCCTATGCAAAAACAGATTAGCAACGCTACGTATACCCTCTTTCTCGCTATATTCCTTACCTCACTTTGTCTGTTCTATTGCTTGCTACGAGATTGCACTGTGAATAACCACAACGCGATATCAAGTGACCATGGAAATGACTCTTTGCAGCCTTTAATCATTGTGGTTCTCAATGAATCAGTCAGTTGAAATATAATTACAACTTTGAATACGACATTATTTTACCTCAAGAATAAACATTGAAATTTCAGAACAATAATATACCATCGAATCATCGTTCCTCCAGCAATTTTGTTCTTCTCAAATGATCAATTTTTTTTTCCATAATAGTTTCTTTTGATTTTGAGAAATCTATCGGATATTCCTCTTGTAGGGAAATTTCAATCACATCGCGCGGCAAAGCTTTAGATTCTTTTCAATTTCTCTTCTGAGTCGTTTCTCCTTACAATAAAGAAAAGTACTATACTAAAATGGAATGAAGAATGAGAAACGATTTTCGTCTAGAAAAGAAATCAGCAAAATTCATTGGATTCATATAGAAGTGTATGTATATAGTATATATAAGAGGGTCATTTCTTTCAACCGTTTGAGTTTCAGCTTCGTGAAAATTCGATACGGTTATATATGAATTGAATTAATTATCACTGATGGAAGTCATTTGGGATACTCCAATAAACTCACTCGAGTGATGAAGCATTGATACGTCAAGTTGAATAAAATTATATTTCGTATGCTCCGAGAGAATTCGACGATGTCCTCTCAGGTTAATCTTTGTCGTTTGTGAATCATTTCCTTTCAGGAATGAATTCAATCTGCACAGTTTCAAATGGTGTTGATATACGTCGAATTCACTACCTTGAAAACTCAACGTTTTAATGTGATGCTGAATGTATATATCCACACGGAAAGACAGAGGTTATGATTATGTAGAAAATTGACTGACAATTTAGGGAAAAAGAGTATCGCTGAAGAATTTTCGTAGTAAATTCATCAAAAGTTGATAAATTCACTGTAAACAATAACAATAAAACCATTAACGTTTAGTATTTTCACTACGAATTTTTGAAACCTTACTGCAAAGATTTTTCAGCGATGCTCTTTTTTGCTAAACTGACAGTCATTTTTCTAAATGTTGATAAATGTTATTCAAATATTGATAACTTTTTTCTTTCCGTGTACGTAAATACCAATCATTTTTCTCTAAAAAGTCAGAATTCAAAAAATACAAGTTCGTTTCATTGAAAATCTGTTTGAAATTGAAAAATAATGCACGGAGGAAATTTTCTGATATCAATGCCATAAAAAATATGTTCAATATTACTATGTTTTTGTAAAAATGAACCATACTGATATTACGAAGAATATTACTATGATAATGATTGAAATTATGATAGAATATATTAGGTGTACAACTTTGCTTCCGCCGTTTACAATACATGGTTGCTACGGTAGGTGGCGGTCGAAATAGGTGAGGTAATGAATGTCACACAGTAAGGTTGAATATGTATCAACATAACAACATCGTCATTTTAGTGAATTTTTTATTACATCATAAATTTTCATTCGATCGAAGATGTCAGTTTTTGAGCCGAATTCTCGTCATTTGCGGAAAGTTCTGATTTTCTGCTTTCATTTGAACAAAACTGCGGCTGAGGTTCGACTGAGAATGCTCTCAAGTACTCACGGTGAGGCTGCTTTGAGTTGAAGAACGTGTCGAGAATGGTTTCAACGTTTCAAGAAGGGTGATTTTAATGTCGAGAATCAACATGGCGGTTCCACGTGGAAGAGAGAAAATTTTTGAAGATTCCGAATTGGAGGCATTACTTGATGAAGACTCAGGCCAAACGCGAAAAGAATTGGCAGAATCATTGGGAGTGACTCAACAAACCATTTCGAAACGCCTCAGAGCCATGGGAATGATTCAGAAACGGGGGAATTGGGTCCCGTACGAATTGAAGCAGAGAGATGTTGAACGACGTTTCTTTACTTGCGAACAGCTTCTTCAAAGACAGAATAGAAGGGATTTTCACACCGCATTGCGACAGGCAACGAAAAATGGGTCCACTACGACAAACCCAAGCGCGGCAAATCTTGGGGAATGCCCGGACATGTCCTCACGACGACGGCTAAACAAATATTCATGGGGCCAAGGTTATGCTCTGCATTTGGTGCACTGTTGAAAATTTCTTGAAATTTCATGTACTTTTCATGTACACATGTGAATGATAATTCAATTTTTGTGAACTGAAATAGGAATCCGAATACATGTCATTGAATTTTTAAGTTATTGTACATGAAAATTGAAATTAATATACAGGTGGTTGAAAAAACTTGAAAAAATGTAATCCATTACAGTAACATAATAATATGATTATAATATCATTATAATTATAATCAAATCATGGTTATAATGGTATCCAACTGAAAATAAGAGAAGTGACCCAAGTTGGTTCGGATTCGGAAAAAAATCTAAGAATGCTCATGGGCCGTCCCATCACAGTAAAAAGTAAATCTTAATTCCATGATCGACTGATTTTCAGATGAGGCTCAAAATCAGCAATGTTACTATTCCAGCCGTAATATGGGATGAAAAACAGTTATGGCCGTATTAAATTCAATTAAACCGGATAATATGCTGATTATCAGCAATGCATATCTTATAGGCAGCCATGTAGAGTTTGATGGATAATTCAGTAAGAAATATCTGAAAATAAGATTAGAATTCTTTCATTTTCAGTGTTACAATTGTTTATACGTACACATATATCTTTGCATATAATTAATTACAGTTTTAATTCAGTCAAATTATTTCAGGTTTTTTATTTATTATTCAATGTGTCTAACAAATTCGGTAGCAGTTTGTAATATCACTTTCGTAAAAGCTTGTTATTGGATTTTCCGCACTGTCAATGGATTTTTTATGTCGACACTTTCACTTCAACATTACAACACAAATTGGAATTAATTCAAACTTTCGGGGGTATTCACATTTTCACTAATTCTCAGTTCCCGTCAAATGTTTTCCAAATTTATCTTCGACTCCACACTACACATACCATCAAATTATACTATTATGAAATTATTTATCACATGCGTCGATCGAAACGGTACCGTGGCGAAGTGGTTAAACGCAAAGGACTAGGACAAGTTATTCCAGCAACAATGTGGGTTCGAATCTCCCGATGAGGGTTAAAGATGTTCTTCAATCTTCAAAAACTACGATCATGATATAATTGAATAGTCAACAAGTGAAGTGAATAAGTTCACACAACAGGGAACTTTCATTTTGCATTCTCCGAATAAACACAAACAACTTCCTCATCGTCGATAGGTAACGCTATGTTGAGAAGAACAAAACAAAAAACAATGGACGAACCCATTTATCAGGAACAATTCGCTTTGAATTTCAGTTCAAAATCAGTTTTAATTTCAGTCCAATAGGGATCAATGTAAGCTGTATTCTTGTTTGAGTTTGAGAAGGTTTTCCAGTAGCTGACTTTAAGTCTGATGAGTCTTCTTTCGGCTGCATCTTAAATTCAGCTTATATTTTAACTGGAATCAAGTTCTTCTTTTTACCGTGATAAACTACGTTGCCCTGTTCTTGCAACTTTTCGACCCCCTCCCCCCACGTGGCTCTACCGTGGCTTTTCCTTGAACCCCCTCCCCCCCCCCCCTGGTGGGAACGTAGTTTTTCACTCTCAGCTAAATTAATTTCAATCAAATGAATTTTTATTCAAATATGACCTCAATAAAATTGAAATTAACTGAAATGAACGATTTATTTTATTGAAATAAAATTTCTCTCATTTCAAATGAGATTTACTTGAATGAAGAAGAATCTTATTTGATCCAATCAAATATATATTTGGGTTATATTCAAATGGATCATTTTTCTGGATATTTTTTCTGGATAGAATTTTCTTCCAAGTACAACATGAATAAAAAAAACACGTAGTTTGGAACCGACCCCTCCCCCCCTCTCCCATGTAGCCTAACGTAGCATTTCATCTTACCCCTCCCTCCCCCTATATTGGTCACGTAGTTTATGGATGACCCCATATCTCAAAAACTAATCTTGAAAAAACGGGAAATTCTTGCATTATGGCAGCAGAATATGCCTTGGAAATACAATTTTTCTCACTTGGGTCACCCTGTATACTAACGCTTTGACGAAGTCATCCACTTCAACTATGTACTAGTTAGATCACACGATTTGTTCAGTGTTTCTACATCACAAGTACATCTTGATTCACAAGTTTGAAGACTGAACGCGAGGTCATATAGGCAGGAAAATGCTCCCATCCACATAAGTTGCGGTGGCTTGAGTGACAGGGCTTTGGGGTTCGGTTTCGACGCCCCGCATTCGAATCTTGAGAAGGTGATTTTTTTGTTCAATAATCATGAACATGTGCATGAAATTTAAAAAACTTGTTATTGAATTTTCAATCATGATTTCTCTCAACAACCATGAACATGTGCATGAAATTTGAAGAACTGGTTATTGGATTTTCAATACGACTGTACATTATTGTTCATTCACGTGAGTGGAAATTGCTTCCATTACTTGTGATTGAAAATTCAATCAGAAATTTATAACAGTGTGGGATCAGCTCGATGTCGTGTATTATGAGCTATTGAAACCGAGGGAAACCATTACAAGGGATCGATATCGAACGCAGTTGGTGCGTTTGAGCCGAGCATCGAAGAAGAAACGGCCACAGCACCGAGAAAGACACGATGAAGTTATCCTCCAACATGATAATGCTCGGCCACATGTCTCAAAACCGGTCAAGACATATTTGGAAACACTAAAATGGGAAGTCTTACCCCATCTGCCTTACTCTCCAGACATCGCTCTTTCCGACTACCATCTATTTCATTCGATGGCACTCGGCCCGAGTGATCAGCATCTCCATTCTAATGAAGGAGTTAAAGAATGGATCGATTCGTGGATCGCCTCAAAACATGCGTAGTTTTTCCAAGATGGGATCCAACAATTGCCGAAAAGATAACATCGCGACTAGTGGCTAGCGACAGCCAGTACTTTGAATCATAAGTATATGTATTCACTTCTTGAGAATAAAGCCTCATATTTTGGGGAAAAACAACGGACACAAAGTTGTACACCTAATAGTAGAAAGGAAACCAAAACGAAACGAAATCACGATTCCTCAATTGTAAAAAGGGATGCATGCAAAGTATTTTTGAATAAACCTTGAGTCATTTTGGTCACAGTATCAGCATAGTCCGGCATTACAGAATCCATACTACAAAATTCTCTCCATGCATTGACTCCCAAATGGAAAGTTGGTAACATTTTGAATGATAGTACCTCAGTTGAGAATCATTCTTCTCTTCGGGCTTAATTCGTACAAAAAAGGACATCAATTGTTGATAACAATAATGATTTCCCGCTGACTCGTGCATTTACATTCGCTTTCATCGTTAATCAATATTGATTCGATCGTTGAACTTCCACAGCTTGTACGTGGAAATCTGAGAGAAAAATTTACCCATAAATTCATTCAGAAGATGATTATAGATGAAATACATATTCGATTCAATACATCATGGATCTATAGAGTATATATATATATATATATATGTATACGTCTGCAATGAAGAAGATTGGAAACGTGTGAGATATTTGAATCGCAGCATTCACAGAGGAGGCAACGTCCATCGGATGCGCATTAGCTTAGCGTTACGATCCATCATACATTTGTATGCACGGGGCAGGACTCTGGAAGATCGTCTAATGGGTATATTCGCTCATCTTCTCATCATACATGGATGCAACGATGATTCTATTCATCATGAATATCGATCAGGATCCTGAAGTTTCGAACAAAGCTGACGAGCGCCGTTGTGCAACGACCTATAAGAAACATTACTTTCTGCTAAACATCGTATACGTGACAATGGCCCGTTCCTTCCATCGTTGACGCGAGCTTTTTACGCCGTTAGTTATAGAATGAGAGAAAAACATGGATAAATAGAATCGCAATCGGGTACCCTGACCATAAATTTTCTTGTGATTTCAATGAGTGTCTAACGATAGTGCTGACTCACATCAAAGTTGCAATGCATTTTTAGTGATCTACTCATTCGAAGGCGGTATTTGACAAGTGATGAAGTAGAATATTTGTGAGAACACTGAAAAAATCGAGCAGCAAGTTTTCCGTTGTGACAGCAAACTATCTGCTATCACAGCAATCTACCCAGTAACCCAGTAAACCCTTAGTTCTTGAAGATGAATATAAGATATCCGATGAAAGAAACCTTTGAGATGTGTCCAAAAGATGTCTTATAGATGTATATCAGAAATCTTCAGGAAGATATCTTATAGGTGCTTGTATAAGATATCTGAAATATATCTGAAAAATCGATTGCATCGGAGTTCTTAAAATATCATCTATGAGACATCTTTCAGAACTTCAATTTCTGAAAAGTCGGCGTCTACACGGAGAAAAAGGAATTCGCTGTGGCAGCGAAATCTACTTTTGCTGGGTTCCTTTTGCCAGAGTAGCAAATCTTTTGCTGTGACAGCAAACTATTTGCTGTTCCAGCAATCTTGTTAGCTGCGACAGCGAATTTTCAGCTGTGGCAGCAAAAAATGTTTGCTATCCCAGCGAAATTTGTTTGCTATTCTATATATAATACTGAAAATTTGCTGGCGGAGCAAACATTTTTTGCTTCCACAGCTAAAAAATTGCTGTCGTAGCTAACACGATTGCTGTTATAGCAAATTTTTAGCTAGGTCAGCAAAAAATGTTGCTATTCTATATTTAATACCTCGATTTGCTGCGTCAGCAAATTTTTTCTCTCCGTGTACCGACTTTGCCTTTCGCATCACTTTTCTGCCCCATTCTCTCGCGTGCAGTACGTGTCAAATGTTGAATCTTATATATAAAAATGTTATATATTAGGATTCAAGGGATTCAAAGGTGCAATTCACCTGTTCATGGGATAAAAACTCACCAAGTAAGTATATGATATTTCATTTGTATGAAAGATCTCATTCCAGATATCATCAAGATATACAATAGTGTTGTGTCCGATATCTTTAAGATATCTGAGGGATCTCTTTCAGGAAAAATTTTGAGATATCTTACAAAATTTTCAGACATCTTCCAGATATCCAATAGAAATCAGATTGTCTATTCGGGTTTAAATATCTAATAGGAATCAGATTGTCTATTTGGGTAGTTAGCTATGACAGCGGCTCTTTAGCTGTGGCAGCGAAAAATGTTGACTCCTTCAGCGAAATTTGTTTGCTGTTGTACATGTAATACGGAAATTTGTTGGAGAAGCAAATATGTTTCGCTACTATAGCTAAAAAGATCACTGTGATAGCAAATAATTTGCTGTTACAACAAACAATTTGCTGCACCAAAAAAGGAATCCAGCAAAGTTAAATCACCCTGTCACAGCGAATTTCTTTTTTCTCCGTGTGGTAACTCTATTATTATATAATACGTGAGATCAGTATTGTATAATTTTGTTAGAAAATGATTAAATAAAGTTTTGCAACAAAAACAACGCACTTAAGCTTGTCGGCATTTGCTGAATTAGAAAACGACGAATCACTGCAGGAAAAATTAGACTATCCGGTCATTCTTTGTTCCGAAGCTATAATAATTCAAAGTTTCCGAATTCGGATTGACTGGAAGCCCAAAAATTCCAAATTGTTATAACTTCGAAACGAAAAACGACAGGGTAGTTGAATTTTTTTCCAAAAATCCGTCATTTTCAAACTTAGCAAATTGTATCAAGCTCAAACATGTAAAAAGAGAAGAAGGAATAGTTGCAACAACTACTTCCCGGATAGCATCAGGAAGTTTTCTGAACATCCACAAAACGTACTCGCTCACACAGAGAACGTTTGAATGAGATCCCAGGACGCGTTCTAAGAACGTCACATGTATCTCTCATGGACTTACAAAGGTTCCGTAATGTTCTATTCATCTTCACCAAGCGACGTTTTGGGGACGTGTTCAATAAAAGGTCAATGACGTTCTGAAGTGTCAATGCTACACATATGTTTCTGGAGGTTGGTTTCCATGAAGGACGTTTGGAAAACATAATAAGAAAGTTCCGTGTCAGATGAAAAAGACGTGCCGGGAACGTATTCAGGTGCACTAAAAATAAAGGTTCTCTAAACATATCAAAACCTACTCCCCGGAGACCAAGACGCGCAGAACTGAGGTTATGTTGCTAAAACGTGCATAAAACCTCCGATGTTATCTGGGATTAAATAGATGGTCAAAAATCGACTATTCGAGTAGTTGCTGTAACCATTCCTTTCTCTCCATGTAGCACAGAATGCTTTTAAGTTGTCTGCATTTGAGATTAAACAAATCCAACAATACTCATACTGGAAAAATTAAGCCCCGAAATGGATTTTATTATACTTTGACCAAACTTGTTGCATTTTGGCTGCAGGATATCCCCTTGAAATATGATATACTCAAACAGAGAGAAAGAAGAAATTCGCTGTGATACCGAAATTTAATTTTGTTGGGTCTCTTTTGCTGGAGCAGTAAATCTTTTGCTATCGCAACAATCTTGTCAGCCACGATAGCGATTGCCTAGGTGTGGCAGCGAAAGATGTTTGCCGTATCATATATAGAATAGCAAACAAATTCTAAGTCAAAGTTTTTGGCTGTCACAGCTAACAAGACTAATGTGATAGCAAATGGATTGCTGTCACGGCGAAAAATTCGCTGCTCCAGCAAACAGTACTTAGCAAAATCACATAAATAGTTCACAAATACGATCAGAGTAGTGCAGAAGAAAGATGGACCGTTTAGTTCATCATTGCAGACTTATTTATGAAAACAGATTCGAAGGTCATATATTTCGAATTACGATTTAATTTCAAGAAAAATTTTTCTCTTCTCCATAAGTGTAAGTATAATGAAAGATCATCATTTCACATTTCCAATTAGCAAGTACAACAATTCAATAGTTTCCTGGAACACCCATGTAAGGACAGGTTAGGGAGTGCAATACATAACTAGCTAGAACCCAGCTAATTATTCGGGAAAATTAGCTGAAGTCTTTCCAATTCCAAAACATAATTTCTACTTCGTCACGATATCATTCCGAGTCGAAAACTTTGGTCTTCCTATCCGAGTTTTGCACTGATTTCGTCCATAATATTCATCAATGAGAACAAAATTTTGTAAAAACACTCAAATGAAAGGAC
This sequence comes from Gonatopus flavifemur, assembly GCA_018340375.1. Lineage (NCBI taxonomy): Eukaryota > Metazoa > Arthropoda > Insecta > Hymenoptera > Dryinidae > Gonatopus > Gonatopus flavifemur. The sequence continues at coordinate 22,427,415 of JAFFJZ010000007.1, forward strand.
AAAAACCGTCCACATTTTTCGACTCGGAGCTATTCAGTGAAATCCATCGAACACGAATGACGAAAACCTCTCCCTTGAATAAAAATTCAGCGTCGAAAGGATTCAAAGAGAAATATGAAAAAAAATATCCTTCGCCGTTTATCAACTTTTTACACCATTCCGAATGTAGAGCAAAGGATTGGCATAATTTTTTTCTTATTGAATTCACGTTGCCTGATTCCAAGGGACTAATATACATATACTTCATCGAATTTTCCATTAAACCTGATGAGAGACTTGCCTACAGTAGTGATGTCATAAAACTCATATTACGCTTTTACATGAATATTTTATATCTCATTGCTGCATGTACATAAATCAACCAGTGAGTAATAAAAAATAACTCTGAAGAGACGACTTTTCTATGTGAAAAAAATGCTCCTTCTGTAAATATTCGAAATATGAATATGTTTATAAAATCTTCATCGAATCTCACTGATACTGATCTTTCGATAATCCGAGTTGATGTACGGAGTGTGCTATGAATTTCTTCAGTATTTTAATCAATTCTTCGTCAACTTTCGAAGCAGCAAATGAATGATTAATCCTACGATTCTGACATAAGCATATTCAACCATATTTATATTGTGTGGTATTTATTCATTCTCAAATAGAAGAAATTAAGATAAATCGAAGAATGGAACAATAAAAAATCTTGTTCTTGCATATTTAGTTGACCCATTCATTTATTGTCGAAATGGAACATCCGTGAGTGGAGCAGGTGCATCTCCCGAACTCTGACCAAACCGCACAATGCCGTAGTATGAAACCCCACGCGATTTCAAGCCAAGTCGAGAAGAGATGTTATTTACATTTTACGTGCTAGACTTTCTGTTTTTATTCTATAGTACGGTGTGAATTTTAAATCCATAAGAGGTCGTCCATTTTCAATACATCAATCTTTTTCCTTTTTGCTTACAGAAAAATCGATTGAAAGCTTTGAATTCTGTATAATAGACGGATTATTTCTTGAGAGAAAAAAGACGGAATCATTTGAATCCAATCACAACCGCTTTGAAAATTCTTTTGCACTCCAAAAGACAGTTATCAAGTTGAAAAGTTATGAATAAAATTTGATCATAATGCAAATATAATCATTCAATGTTGTTCAGATGATCACATGGGAAAGTGAACTTGCAATCCCCCTCGAATCAAAATGCTGTAATGTCTCGAGGAAGAAAAGTCATAATCCAAGAAAACGACAATTTTTCACCCCTTCTGTGCATTTCCAATCAACGAATGCAACGTTTCGAAATTAGGACTGGAAATATCTACATCAATTGGGAAATTCAATTTCGTATTCGGAAGGTACAGCAGGGAAAGAAAAAGGTAGTTGGAACAACTGATTGAATGGGTACATATGCGGTTACAAGTTTTTCACAAGGTATTTAGTTAGTTGAAATACATTGCACGCATTCAATCAGTTGTTCCAACTACCTTTTTTTCCGTGTATATCCCTCAGATTTATTCGGAAATATTGAAACACCACGTAGATCACCATTGTGAATCAATCAGTCAAGTCTGATTGTATATTATTCACTACTTGGTACCATTACCTAAAATAATTATATGGAAATAACGAAGACTAATAATTGACATTAGCTGATGATTATTCATATGAGACTTGAGTATATAAATAACTCTAATTCGAAAATTTTTCTGTTTTCAGTGAGGCCATTGAGCGTGGAGATATTGAGCAGTGAACAGGCACCTTTGAGCGCGGACAGGAAATATGAGATCAGTTGTATGAGCGTTGGTTCAAGACCGCCCGCTAAATTGTCGTGGTACATGGATGGGAAAAAATTGGAAAATTATACAGAAAAGGTAAATCAAAATGACTTACGTGAATTCGAAAATTCCATTATTCTATGTTCAATCGTCATCAGAAAAGAGTGGATCTCGGAAATCGTTTGATGGAATATTCTAGCTCGCTTTTTTATGTGCTCAGGCCATTAGCAGATGAACGTAGGAAAAAAAGTTGAATAGTAATCATTTTTACGTTCCATATCATATGGATGAATACGTGTGGTGCTGATTGCCTAAAAAATAATTGAAATCAATGAATCTTACAATCATACATAATCTATATATATAATTCAATATCGTTTCTATATAACTTTTGCAAATTTTTCTATTTGGGTAATGCGATTGTTTGTGACGTCAAATTAATCAGTCTCATGTTTCACCCTGTTTTTATGAGAACTCTACGCGAAAATAGCCATTATGGTTCAATTTTAATTCGATCATTTTCTTCAGTGACAGGAAATATTTTGAAAACATCCTTACTCGGCCATTGCGCATCTTAACCCTTCAAGTATACACAGGTGCAAATTCGCACCGACCATTTCAAGACTTTCCGTTTTTCGTCAGAAATTGATTTTATTCTCGTGTTTTTTTTTCACTGATCAAATGAAATATTTGTAAATTTTCTTCCATCTCACGTTAATCTGCACAGTCTTCCCTCCAAATTGAGAACAAGTAAGGTCAAATTGATCGAACAGGAACCGAGTTATTAATCGGTCAAGTTGCGTGGTGCGAATTTGCACCTGTGTGTATTCTGAAGGTGTGGAAGGATGTGTGTACTTGAAGGGTTAATTATGTCACGGTCCTTAGGATTACCATGAAAAGTTTCAGTCGGAACATTTACTCCAGCCTCCAGAGATTTGTATAAAGAATCTTGATGAGATCGGAATGACGTTAACAAAAATAAATTTCCGCAATTTCTCGCGTAAAATATACTCCGGTCTGATGGATAAAAAGAAAAAAGAGTTTGAGAATCAAAAAGCTAGATTTGCGACTCGATGAACAGAAAAAAAACAAATGGAAGCACTGAATAAAGAAACGTTGTAGCTCGCGGGATTTTCCTTTCATCATTCTTTGCTGACTCACAGGCATCATTTCTATATAGTAGGTATCAGAAGTTGCTATTAAGGTATACTTTCGACACGCTATGGCGCAATTATCGAATGGACGGTCTGGTAACCGCTTCATTCTTTCTCGTGATTCACGTCTTCATACCCATTGTTTTCGCAGACTCCGTTTCTGTGTTACCCCTCTCAATGCTTCCAATTGTCTTTGTCACTTCATATCCCACAGTATCTAGTATCTATTTTTCTCACACAAAGCCAGTTGTTTCTGTACCGGGAAGTTTAGTCCTGTTTATTTTCATGTACCGTAATACAATAGAATTGCACAGTCCATTGGAAATAAAGTACTATTATTTTAGATCGATACAAATGAGAATTGGAGGTATGAATTACCTTTGTCAGCATCATTGAGATTGTATCTTCGGTTTGAATTCTTCTATTTACTTGTACCGCCAACTTCCTAATTCTTCTTTCAAATATTCAGAAATATCTTGACAGAATTTGAAAATAAATTGCCCCTGATGATTCGGAAACCCAGTGTCCAATAAACATTCTTGTGGAAGTCTTTCGAGAAGCTCCAAAAAATATCTTGAAGATATATCAGGTGTACAACTTTGCTTCTGCCGTTTTTTCCCAAAACTTAAGGCATTATTCTCAGAAAGTGAATACATACTTATTATTCAGAGTACTGGCTGTCGCTAGCCACTAGTCGCGATGCCATCTTTTTGGTAATTGTTGGATCTCATCTTGGAAGTCGAAAAGAGCAATGTCTGGAGAGTAAGGCGGATGGGGTAAGACTTCCAATTATAGTGTTTCTAAATATGTCTTGACCGGTTTTGAGACATGTGGCCGAGCATTATCATGTTGGAGGATAACTTTATCGTGTCTTTCTTGGTACTGTGGCCGTTTCTCCTTCGATGCTCGGCTCAAACGCATCAACTGCGTTCGGTATCGATGCCCTGTAATGGTTTCCCTCGGTTTCAATAGTTCATAATACACGACACCGAGCTGATCCCACCAAATGCAGAGCCTAACCTGGGCACCACACTGAAAGACCGGGTCTATTAATATTTAGGGAGAATTCATGAAGGTTTAGAAAAATGACTGTCAATTTAGGGAAAAAGAGGATTGCTGAAAAATATTCGTAGCGAGTCTACCAAAAATTCGTAGTCAAAATATTAACAGTTGATAGTTTCATTGATATTTTTCGCAGTGGAACTACCAATTGTTAATACATCGACTACGAATTTTTAGTAGACTCATTACGAATATTTTCCAGCGATCCTCGTTTTCCCTAAATTGATAGTCATTTTTCTGAATATTAATGGACCCGGTCTTTCCGTGCATGAATATTTATTTAGCCGTCGCCGTCGCCGTGGGGAAATGTCCGGGCATTCCCCAAGATTTGCCGCGCTTGGGTTTGTCGTAGTGGACCCATTTTTCGTTGCCTGTCACAATGCGGTGTGAAAATCCCTTCTATTCTGTCTTTGAAGCAGGTGTTCGCAAGTAAAGAAACGTCGTTCAACATCTCTCTGCTTCAATTCGTACGGAACCCAATTCCCCCGTTTCTGAATCATTCCCATGGCTCTGAGGTGTTTCGAAATGGTTTGTTGAGTCACTCCCAATGATTCTGCCAATCCTTTTTGCGGTTGGCCTGAGTCTTCATCAAGTAATGCCTCCAATTTGGAATCTTCAAAAATTTTCTCTCTTCCACCACCATGTCGATCCTGGACATTGAAATCACCCTTCTCGAAACGTTGAAATCATTCACGACACGTTCTTTAACTCAAAGCAGCCTCACCATAAGTACTTGAGAGCATTCTCAGTCGAACCTTAGCTGCAGTTTTCTTCAAATGAAAGCAGAAAATCAGAACTTTCCGCAAATGACGAGAATTCGGCTCAAAACCTGACATCTTCGATCGAGTGAAAATTCATGATGTATGAAAAAACTCACTAATATGACGATGTTGTTATGTTGACACATGTCCAACCTTACTGTGTGACATTCATTACCTCACCTATTTCGACCGTCACCTATCAACGTACACGGAGAAAAAGGTATCTTAAAAAGTACCATAAACCATGGATTTTCTGCGCTGGTCTAACCGAGTCTAAATATTTACCTTGTCTTGTATTTATAATGTCTTGGACTTTTATACGGAAGGTACCATACTTATTTCAAAAAGTCCAAGAAATTATGGTACTTTTAGAGATTCATGCAAGTGAATATTCCGACTCGGGTCAGACCAGCGCTGAAAATCCATAAATTATGGTATTTTTCAAGATATCTGTTTTCTCAGTGCATTGTAAACGGCGGAAACAAAGCTGTACACCTAATATGAAAGTTCCTTCAAGATATCTTCGAGGGTGATGCAAAAATGTTTACGGGGCTCCCAAGGGAAAGAAAATTTCCCTCAATCCTGATCCCATACATCTGTTCAGGGTACCCAGGAAAAGATAGGTTTATTTGTTTGGTTTGTGGATTTTGCTATATTCCTTTCCCTTCCCAACTAATTGGAATGGTATATTTCTTTCCTCGCTAAGTCTTCATTTTAGTATCATGCTCAGGAATTGAGAATTCGAATAATTGTATCGAGAACAAAAGTGAGTCTAATCAAATAATCGAAAATCATCAGAAAGAATTGAGTTTCGAATACGTGTTTGAGAAAAACAAATATCATGAGAAGAAACCAATGCGAAAGACTTCAATTACCATAGAAGAGAAAAAGAATAAGAACAAATCATCACCATGTCAGTTAATTGGAAACAATTTATTTCTGAGAATAATCTAATCTTTGGAGTATCTAGATGTCTTGTATTTTATGTACGTATTTCGATTACATTTTCATAGCATTTTCTCCTCGCCATTGCATTGGACATTATCTCCTTATCATGGGAATCCATTGGAATATGTTTTAATTTAGAATGATCATCCATGTCCTTTGGTTTTACGCTATCTCACTTTCTGAAGTTATGCTTTCTCAATCTCCCTATTTGATTCCATTCGATCTTCTCCGCTTCAATGAAAAAATCTTCTCAAGAATCTCTTTTCAATAGATTTACCCTGCTTCGATCTCTTGTTTAATGGAATTGATGCAAAAGGCGATTTTTTTTCAAAAGGATTGATTCACTCCGTTCATCTACATATGCACAACATTGAATTCATTCATGCAGTTGAATAACGTGCCTCCAATAATGATTGAAGAATCAATCGTGTATGATATAATGAAAATCATTTCATATCTCTACCAAGAGATAATGTAATCCGATCAATTATCTATTGAGATACTCAACAGAATTTCACTCGTTTCCGAATAATTTTTCCGTAGTATACGCTGACTTAATTCAAAATACACGAAAGTTTCTGATAATCTTTTGAAATACCCAGAGAATGCAGACCTTTCAGGTCAAGCGTAGGTTCATTATACATGAATTTACGGTAATGGAATGTTCGTTGGACCTTCAAATGTCCAGACAATCGATGCATCTCTATTGAACATTCCTTCTTAAATCTTCGTGTTCCTCTGGGGGAGGAATTATTTTCAGTAGAAAATACCATTCGTCCAACTGAAACTCAATATTGTGAATTTGAATGGGAATGGCATCGTCCTGATGAAACATATCTGATATTCCCCTACAAACGTCGTGCTCATTTCAACATTACACACAATCAAAAATGCGTACATAAACCAGTACTACATCCAGGAACCCGTACGTATCCTCGAATGTATTAAGTTACACGCAGATGTGTACCGACGTATGTTGTCTCATATCATCACGTTCGCTTTATCAACCGTTATCTGTCATCATATCATCGAATAAGGTACATATCAACCCCCACGTAGAATGAGAAAGTCTGCAGCTTTGAAATGGAGGTCGATGTACGCTACGTAGAAAGATGAACAGAAAACAGAGAGGAATTGTAGTGAGAATGGTCATGGACGGTATGGAGGTGCTATAACAGAGCCCACTGTTGGTTCGACTTTGTCGATTTATGACCGGAGTGAGAATTTCGAGCCAATTTCGTTGTGAAATTCTCACCGCCTCTCTGTTCCTATACCATATATGTCTACAAGAGTATGAGCGTGTAGATATATACAATTATAGTTTCCGATCGATTCGATACCTCTTGTTTTTATTTCCTGAACTATCTTATCAGAATACAGAGCGATTGAAAGTTCCCACAACAAACGTGCAGGAGTGAATCCTGGTTAAAATCTAAAACGATTCCGTTGTTCGCAACGCTTCATTTCAAAAACGAATTCTCAAGGATATCGGGTAAGTTGTCAGGAAGATAAGAATGTTATTGAACATTCTCATGAGTATTCCACAAGAATCATATCGATTGGGAAATTTCAGATGGGAATTGAGTTATATATCCTTATCCATCGAGAATTCAATTGGAAAACCAGAAGAGACGAGAGAAAAGACTTCGTAGATAAAAATCGACTTCGATATTTGTCTTATGTACAGAACGACCGTATCATATCTCCATTTTTCACGAGGATATCCAGGATTTTACACATTCGACGCTATTCCTATTGGGAAAACAGAGGAGTCAACTGTATTTTTGAATTAAAAAAGAAGTAACTTCAAGTAACAAACAAATTTTATCTCAACTAATATTCCGGAAAAGATAATATTTATGTCAGACCTCATGAGAATATTTACGCGAAGATGATGAGTAATGTATTCAAAATGCAACTCGAATCCTTATCGGGAATTCTTACGGGAATGATTTTATTAGCTTTTGCAAGATCAACATTGGAAACTGGAGAAGCATGATCCCGTCTCGTGAGATGTGTACAAGCATCTTACATGATATTTCAACATCCTATGAGATTCTTGTAAGAAACCTAGATATTATTCACATATCTCACATAAGATTCGACGGAAGCCTTGTAGAACATATAAGAATTTTACATATCTTTTCCGTGTACCATTATCATAAGACCATTACTGTAATATAAAATTGAATGAAATGCACGAATCCCATGTACAATTCTGGATTAATAATATTCATATAAAATTTATGAATGTTACTGAGTAAACCATTTTATGTGATCATTTTGATAGCTGCATTTTATTCTTAGAAAATATATACTCTTTCAATTTCTTCTTCCAAATTACCGTCACGAAAATGTATATCAAAGCTCATTGTCTTTCATTTTTGATTCACGAAGAAAATGTTCGATCATTGTTATTGTTTACCGAGTGAAGCAAGAAAACTTTAAAATTACTCCAAAAATGTTCTTTGACGAATACTTGAAATTCTCGATTTATAGAATATCTTGGTGATCAGAATAATGTTAGGAATTATCGAATGTTTTATTATTTCCCCGGTTATTCATTTATTAAATTAAGATTCTCTAATTATAGGTTTCTCCGGACGGGAACTCGACAAGTTCAACGTTGATGTTCAGACCAACGTTATTGGATCACGACAAGGATATTACTTGTCGTGCTGAGAATCCAAAGGTGCTTGGAGGTGTGGAGGAAGATGTCTGGAAATTGAATGTTTTTTGTAAGTTTTCTCTATTCCATACGTTCAAAATTTTTCAGTCACATTTGATACAGAGGATATGAATATACCATCGTCATACTCTAAGATGATGTATATGGAATATTCTTTAATGAATATAAAAATTTCAACCGATTCATTAATTCCAAATATAAATATACAAGTACGAATAACCATCACGAAACAAAACTTTCCGTAGTATTCATGAAATAGATTTACAAAAGTCTCAATGATAAAAATCATGGAAGCACTTTCATTCCGCTTATCGTTTCATAAAAAGATGAATACTGAATGGATTGGAAAATCGTTTTTTCGACGAATGAAACGTGATGAAATGACCTTCAGTGCCCGTTTCTCATGGAAAGCAAACGCTGGCTGGCTCGATACTGGCATTGCGTCCGAGTAAATCCAGTGTCACAGGATTTCACGGTTAAACGTTTCGTTTTGGCTTAACCCTCTTTTCATCTCGTCTCATTTTATCATCGTCCTTTGCCCCCTGACGTCTCGTTATTGCGATTACATTCCCCGTTCCATCCAAGTAATTTATATTGACACCCTTGTTTTTGTGCTCCCAGCTTTTTAATCCGTTAACAGTACGTCAATTTCTATTTTTCAGTTGATGAGTTTGTTTACGCACATAAATGAACAAACATGGAAAATCATTACGGCGTACCGAATCCGAAATATCAATATTATATGAAATATGAATTGTATAAAGGATATCTCTAGAATGTTTCAATGTGTATGAGAGAGATTCAAGTTTCTGACAAAACGAGAACTCGTTCACAAATATCTCATATTCAATTCAAACGTAATACCGTGAAATTCAGACTCTCGAAAAGTGAAATATCGATACATAAATTGAAGATAAATTGTATTCGAAAAAAAGAGCAAAAGGAAGGAATAGAAATGAGATTCTTTATAATTCTTTTTTATGAGTGGAACTTTGATTTGCATGTATAAATACGCAAGATATTTCGCTCACTCATTTTTTGTGCCGTGACTTACCTCCTTGATGTTTTGCATTACAGTTGTGCCTATTCTCCACCTGGCTCTGGGTTCAAACATGAATCCCAACGACATCGAAGAAGGTGATGATGTGTATTTCGAATGCAAGGTGCATGCAAATCCTGGCGCTTACAAGGTTGTTTGGAAACACAACGTGAGTGAATTATTTTTAACTTGTCTTTTACGTTCATAAGCTTCTCTTTAAGATTATATGCAACTCAAGTCTGAAACAATAAAGAATTGAGCTAGTTTTTCTCTCCTTTTATCCCATTAATCGTAGTATGATTTATTCAATTAAATTACGAATTTGAGTAATTACGATAATCCTAGGTTTGAGATCTGTTTGTCTGATGATATTGTCATCATTGACGTAGGTCTGGAACCCACTTCGTGCTCTGCTTGTTGTAATAAAATAGGACAGAATGAATCTGTAAGAATGTTGCAATATGTTTTGATTACAGGGTAATGTTATCCAAAATAACGCGAAAAATGGAGTAATAGTACACCAGTACGATTTGGCTTTGAGAAAAGTCAGTCGTTCTCAAGCTGGGAATTACACTTGCGTTGCGAGTAACGTCGAGGGCGATGGATACAGCAACGTTGTTGAATTGAAAATCATGTGTAAGTAATCTTTTCATACTTTTCATGCATGCTAATTTAATCGAATAACCTCTAAGGGCAAAAATTATTTCTGAATTTATCTAAAGTAGTAACAGTTTCCAAATATCCAACAAAAGTGTTCATTACAATTATTCAAGTTTCAATCGAAATTTTATAAAAATTTATTAAAACTAGATACATATTTTATACAAAAAATATCGATACTGTGAATATTGGGCATCCATAAGTTACAGGAACTACTTTCGTTGGATGATTACACGGAAAAAAATGATGTGGTTGATATTTGGATAGCTAAAAATTTACTGTGGTAGCTATTCTTCAGCTGTGGCAATGAAAGTTATTATTCCTACAGGAGCAAAAATTCAGCTCTTGCAGCAATTCTTTCCGCTATCCAAATATCAAATCCACGAGTTAGCTACTACAGCTAATTCCTAGCTACCATACACGGGAAAAATATTATCGTATAAATTATAATTGTAAGAAAATGTGAGAATATGTGCGATGTGAGAATTGTAAAGAAGGACTGTATCTGCGGAATTAGTCTATTCAAAATGTAACATCGTGAATTGTACTGTTTTTTTGGTTGAATCACGTTGAATATCACGATGTTCACTTCTACAAAAGAAGGCTATAACAGCAATATCTGTCTCTAATATCTGACAATTCCTGCTCTTTCAAGTATGGTCCTATGTCACGATTTTAACATCGTAATTCAAAAGATAATATTCTTTTCATGTAACGAATTATTTTCCTCCGTGTATAAATCGTCAATCCAAATAACTGTCATAAATATTCTTTTCTTTCTTTGTAAATTATATTCCCGTATTTTGGTCAAATTCAAATTATTTTTGATTTAAAAAAAACGAATGAAACTCTTATACAAAGCTCATTAATTACATCAGATAATCGCGTGGTATGTGAAATCAACTGAAGATAAAATGGAAGATAAAATCCACTGCAACCATACCAAATACCTTGTCTACGAAAAATATTACATTAGTCTCCTTGAAAAACATGAATGTCAGATTACCGTATATGTTGGCGATAATAAATGTTTCTAATATGGATAGCATATGATATTCCGTTGTCATCCCGCTCCAATTGAGAGCAGAAAAAACGCAGCGTAAAGATGCGCCGTGAACATATAATTTCAAATGGTTGGACAAGGGTTTCGAATGAGGGAATGAATAGCATAACGAAATAAAATATCGCACAAATCAACATACCATTTGAAAGCCACGAACTCTAACTCCCTCCATCCTTTTTCATCATGTATTTTTCTTCTTTTTTGTAACCATCGGACACAGAGAAATGCTGAAACTATTCGAGGCGAGCAAACGAATAATTCTCATCGATCTTCTCTTGACAAAAAAAAACCTAAATCCACAGTCGTGGTCATCCGCTTTTCAGATACTTCTCATCTTTTCGCAGTTTTAATAAATCCACGTGTAAACCATTTGCTCTCTTCATACCCGCTATTCGCCCATACACGCACGTAAATGTATGTATAAATGTTCTCATTTTTTATCATTTTCTGATCTCTCATATGTAAAGAGACATAAATAGGGAATTGAAAAATATTTCAAACGAAATTGTGTTCGTTATTCAATGAAATTTTTACTCGATGAGCGAGAGGGATGTCATCAATCCCGCGGTTTCATTGAAACTACTATACTCTGATGAATGTCTCGTAGTTATGAATTGCCAAGTGTTTTCATGTTAGATCAAACGACTCTTTTCAACATCTCAACGAGAGTTCAAAGTTACAGTTTTATAACCTGAATGAACGTGAAGATCGTCATGAGTGATCATGTTTTGTATAATAATTCGAGTTGAGTGACTATAAACTTTTCGTTGTGGATTGTAACGATCGTTTGTATGATTGAAAATGTGGAACGACAAGATGTGAGAACGAAGTCATCGATATATAAATGCGTTGTCTTATAAAAGGTGACATGGCGAGAAGAAAACACATTACACGCATATCTTAATTTTTCGTACAGGTTGGTTGAAAAGTTCCTGCGCTCACCAAGAGATAGCACTGCTAGCTCAAAACTTTTTTTCTCTCAAGTTGGTATATTTGTCCTGAGAACACATGCAAAGTTACAAGTCATTCTGTCAATTCATTCTTTGTTTACAAGCCATTTGAAGTTGACGTGTCATTGATTTTTCTTAATATGGAAAAAATTGAATATCGTGCAGTCATTAGATTCTTTGTTTTGAAGGGTTTAAAAGCAAAGGAAATTTATGAACAATTGTTAGAAGTGTATAAGGAGTCCTCACCTTCAAAACGCACCGTTGAATTTTGGGCTGGTGAATTTAAACGTGGTCGTACTAGCCTTGAAGACGATCCACGCGAAGGACGACCAAAAACTGCAACCACAGCAGAAATCATTGAGCATGTACATAATATGGTTAGTGAAGATCCAAGTTTGACTAAGCGTGAAATAGCTAATGCCATAGGCATCTCAGACGAACGAGTACTCCATATTTTACATGAAGAATTACGTATGAAAAAACTGTTTGGAAAGTTAGTGCCGCACACGTTAACAATTCAACAAAAACTGGATCGACAACAAATTTCTCAGCGTAATTTGGAGCGTTTTAAGCAGAATAAAACCGACTTCTTGCGTCGTTTTATAACTATGGATGAGACTTGGACCTACCACCATGATCCTAAATTGAAACAAGAACGTTTACAGTGGACTGAAGCTGGTTGTTCAGCTCCAAAGCAGGTGAAGTCACAACGATCAGCAAAGAAGGTTATGGCATCAGTTTTTTGGGATGCAAAAGGAATTTTGTTCATTGATTATCTTCAGAAAGGTAAAACAATCAACTCCGAATATTACTGCACCCTTTTGGATCAGCTGGATGAAAAAATTCGTGAGAAAAGACCTGGTTTAAAGAAGAACAACATCATTTTTCATCAAGATAATGCACCTGCTGACAAAAGTGTTTTGACGATGGCTAAATTCAAAGAACTCAAGTACGAATTGCTTGAACATCCACCGTATTCGCCAGATTTGGCTCCTAGCGACTGCTATCTCTTCAGAAATCTCAAACAATTCCTTCGTGGAAAGCATTTTTCGTCGAATGAAGAGGCCATAGCAGCCGTAGACGGTTATTTTGCAGAGCTTCCGGAAAACCATTATAAGGATGGGATAAAATTATTGGAAGATCATTGGAACAAGTGTATTGAGCTTCTAGGAGATTATAATGAATAAAAAAATATATTTCGTAACAAAAACAGTATTCTTTCATTTCAAGCGCAGAAACTTTTCAACCAACCTGTACTCGCGAAGGGGAAGTAAAGACTGATGACCCGATTTTTTGCCAAGGCAAAGCGCACGTTGCTGAGATAATTAATACGCTAATGCAACCGCATGGAGATGCGCATGCGAAGTGCTCTTACACGGAAGAAAAAGGAAATAGCTGCGGCAGCTCCTCACTTTTTTACCACCCTCTTTTCACCGCTGTAACTACAATGATCGCAGTTGTAGCTATTTTTTAGCTACCGCAGTAGGGAATCGTGGCTGGAACAACACAGATTTTGTGGTTGATATTTGGATGGCCAAATAATTTAGCTACTAAATTTTCACTGCAGCATCTGAATTTCTTGCTGCTACCGCTAAGTGAGTAGCCGTGACAGCTAGAGAATAATCGCCGTAGCTAACTTTTAGCCATCCAAATAATAGCTAAGAAAAAGAGATTATCATCGTTCAAGAATTTGTCATTTCGATGGAATTTTGTGATTAATTCTGATTTCTCCAAGTAAAGGAAGGACGCTGTAAGAAGGAAGTTTTAATTTGTTCACATCTCATTCTCAGACAATATACTTTTTCCATCGTGTCGGCAATTGCTTTCTTTTATTCAATTTTCTTGCATCCTAGATTCAGTCATGAAATGATTTGAATTTAAAATTTCTTCTTACAGTGGACCTCACCCTAATCCACTTCTGCAGAATCGAATATAGAATTGAAATTCTCATAATTATTCCCATTCGATGCACGACAAGAACGAATAAAAAAAGTTCGAAAAATAAAAAAGTTTCGAAGCTATTTTATGGGATCATCATAAATCATCAACATAAATCAACCGCAACATAAATCATGTTTGATCTTACTATAAATTCAAATGTGAAAGCAAAAATTGGAGTCATATTCGATAAGATTTTGAAAAAATGCATCCCTCGATTGATTCGTCACATACCTTTTGAAAAAAGAAGCGACAACGAGAGAGTTTGTGGAATTCGCATTTTATCATTCTTTTTCAACTGTCCGTAGACTTCCCACCTCTTCTTATTATGTATTCTCTAACAGCAAATTGGTTATCACATGACTTTTGATTTCTTCGATTATTGTACGCTTCTCTAAATTCAAAATAATTCTCAGGATGAGTCAGGTTCTTTGAGTGAGCGTATTGCATCCATGACACACTTTTCGATCGTTACACATATGCTCGCTTTCCAATGGTTACTATGTTACGTGCTGTGAATTTTCAGAATTGAAGAGTCCTAGAGTATCAACTTGATTTCGAAAGCAAGAAGTATCAATTTTATTGGAAAAATTCATACGATTTTCGTTGAAACTGGTATTTTTCATGATTAAAATTGAATTTTTCAAGAGTGACTAATGTAAGAGATTCGGGAATTTTCAAATTCCTTCGCTTCATCTTCGATACATATACTTTAAAACTATGTGATCATCACTTTTTTGGTTATCCAACCATATCGTAATATCTCGTTTCACAAGGATTTATTGAATATTTATTCACGCATTTGAAATGAATATACAGGGTGGCGCAAAAGTCTGGAAACACCCCCATCACTTTTGAACGGGGCATGATAATTGGATCAAATTTTTTTTGAATTATAGTAGGGATCAAGGGCTATCGTAACGGGGAACTTTGAGTTCCCCAGCCCTGTAGGGGACGATGGGGGGGAAGGGGGCCAAAATCTCAAATGAGACGGGGGAGCTTGTGATACGTCATTCGATAGGGGTTTCCAACCCGAATCCAGCGGTTTTTTGTTTTTTGAAATCGGATCATTTTTCGCTGAGTTATCGTAATTTTAATATTCTGATGTAGCAAAGTCTAGGAACACCCCCATAACTTTTGAACGGGACATGATAATTGCATCAAAGTTTTTTTGAATTCATCCCAATCTTGGCATTACTCAGAATCAACGGCGTGGACGTGTCGGGAATCTGATTCCTTGTGTGTGTGTGTGTGTGTGTGTGTGGATGGTTTTGGGTCGATTTCTAAAAACAAAAAACCGCTGGATTCGGGTTGGAAAACCCTATCACAAGCCCTATGACGTATCACAAGCCCCCCCCCCCGTCTCATCTGAGATTTTGGCCCCCTTCCCCCCCATCGTCCCCTACAGGGCTGGGGACCTCAAAGTCTCCCGTTGAGATAGACCTTGATCCCTCCTATAATTCAAAAAAATTTGATCCAATTATCATGCCCCGTTCAAAAGTTATGGGGGTGTTTCCAGACTTTTGCGCCACCCTGTATGTGAATGAAACACACGTTATTTCTTATTTGAACTACGTCCATTTCTCAAGAGAACATAAGAAACCTCGTAGGTCAATTTTGGAGTGATTTTAAGTTGATGTACATTCAATGAAGGCTCATCGAACGAATGTTCGCACGCCTAAACGGAGAAAAGAATATAATAATGGTTATCAGTAGGGGTGTGCGGGTATTGGATTTTCTCGGGTCCGGCCGGGTATTTAATGTGAGTGTCGGGTCTGGGACCCGAAATTTTCGGGTTACCCGAAGTTTCTGAATACTCTTATATCAGCGGGTCACCCGCAATTTTCGAGTATGCTGAGATTGTAGGATTACCGAAACACCTCGGTATTCGAAATCAATGGGGTCATTGAAGCCCTTCAATCTTCATAATAAAAGAAGAAAAGATTTCTCTTATGCATTTGATTTGATAAATTTGTTTCAATAAATAATCAATATTTTTTAATTCATTATTATTTTTATTGTCGCAATCATAGATATATTTACATTGCAATTCAATGAATCTTGAAATAATTCCTCCACCCAGACAAGCAAATGGAGAGCTTAAAAGGTTGTGAGATTTTATCATAAGTTTGGATACATTTGTAGTTACCTTTTCCTATACTATGCTTCAAATGATAAAATCAGATTTCTATCATCTTAACAAGGAAAAAAATGAACAACAATATAAAATAAGAAACCAAAACAACCTCATATTACTTGTGAAGGAACTGAATGCAAATTCTTCTAAATTTTCAAATTCACATGAAGGAAACATTGTTAGTTCTACGCGTACGAGAATACTCACAAAACATGTCGAAGAATTGTGGACAATGAATTGGCCGCTGTGAATTCAACAAAACTTCTCACATGAATGCGATTGGCGTAAAATTTACTTTGGAACCAGTGTTATATTTACATTGTTACCAAAGTGAATTAGATGAAACTGAAACTGGTAGCCGTAGAGCTAGCAGCCGCTTTTCATAACTCTTTATACACAATTTTTATTAAGGATTTGAGGATCTGAAACGTTCGGTAGGATGCTACTCAATCGATTTCTGGTATAAACAAAGCTCCAATAACCTTGATTCAAAAGTTACAACAATCGGCCGTTAACTTTACGCCTGCTAGTTTCAGCTTTATGTCAATGAGAGAAGTGTTGCTGTGAATTACCTTCAATAACAATGTAAATCCAACAGGATTGTGTAGTGAATTTGACATGAAATCCACACTGTAATCGTTACCCGACTTTTCTTGTAATTTTTATATGGGGGTTTTTTTCCCGCGTGTCTTTGCATCAAATGCTCATTATACAGAAAATCCGTATTCCGAACGATGATATACCAAAGGTTTATTATGCCGAATGTAATTGGTTGGATGAAAACTGCAATTTCTTGGGAATTCTACAAGAATGAGGGATCTGATTGTACTGAAAATTCATATTCCGAACCCTAATAGACCGGAAATTCGTTATGCCGTAAGCCGTAAGTATGTTCTGTGCACGTTTTGAGAATTTTTTTGTTTGTATTTTTTCAAAACAGTCCCATCTGAACATTCTATGTATGATCACAGAATAAGTGCAGGATGTTTACTAAGTTCTTGTGCTACTCGGAAATCGATTTATTGCATTGCATTCAAGTAGTTCAATACCATCAAGTGATTCGGAAAAGTCGAGTAACCCGATTGCATCGGGTAATTTGAAATAATCGGGTAACTCTATCGCATCGGGTCACCCGGCAAAATCGGGTAGTGATGATTATCCGACCCGACGAAAACCCAACATTCGGGTCGGGTCGGGTACCCGCGCGTCCCTAGTTATCAGACAAAGTATAGTAACCGAAGGACATAATTCATTATAACGTCAAATACTATATATCTATCAGTGTTTAGCAGAAATATAGTAACTGTGACGAGAGTTCTGAGGAATCGTCATATACCAACTGTAATTTATCGTCATAATGAATCATATCCTCCGATTACTATATTTGTATGAGAATGTTGATCATATTTTTTTCACCGTGTAATTTACGTTCATGGAACGTTCTTTAGAGCTTCGTGTTCTCTTCTGGTCGAATGCACCTGAATTCACACATCAGCTTTGGATTGAAAATTCACGAGATGTTAAACAATCAAAGACTGAGAAAAACTAAAGGTTTTGGAACATTTTTAAAATTCCAAATCCCGACGTAATCTTTTGAAGTACAAAAAACGATCGTTCGATTTATGCCATGCTCTCCGGAATATGTAACTCCAACACAAGAAAACTCACAGAATTTAATTGCGTCCCCGGGATGATATGAGTTATAGCGAATATCTCATTGAATAAAAACATTAAATCGTAATGGTATAGTTATGATTGAAACAATAAAAGCATGTAAAATAATTCACGATTAGCGCTCTAAACTTGCATCCTGCAGCTTAACTGCTTTGTTACAGTAATTTGAAATAATTGCATTTCAATAAACGCGTCTGACCATATTCGATTTATTCTACTGAATTTCCGGGCGATGTGCATTTACCCTGCACAAGTGCCTTTTTTACGATGCTCTTGTTGAAAATTACAATATTTATTTATTTATTCATTTATTTTGTTCATACGGGTATAAAAGACCCTTTGGTTCGAACCGATTGAAAATGAGTGTGTCCTAGTGTTTCCAGTTTATAAAACCTCCTGATTTTTCCAGTCTGGTTGACGCGTAGTATCGTCTTATCAGGACTGTTCGCTGGATTGACCTGTTCTATTCGACTTATCAGTTTCTTATTCGTTCCCTCTCCCATCGATGTAAAATTCGATACTTTATCTTCCACTATTATACTTCCTCCAAAATTTGAATTCCACCATACACCTTGTTTTTTACGATTTTTCTTATCGGGAAACATGAAATCCTACATTTATACGATATTCCATATTTTTTCCAATGCAGATACTTTGTCCATAGTACACGTTAGAATAGGCAGTACATTGAACATGTGTGGAGAAGAATCAATGGAAGAGATTCAAAACGCTTGCAGAGAGGGAAGCCTTCAAATATATTCCATCCATATAAAGTCACTGAAAAACGAAAACCCAAAGAAAATCGATTCGTTTTCTTCTTATTTCCAGTTTATTCAGTGTCTTTCGTTTCCAATTGGTTTCTTATCGGAGATCTACGAAAGAGATACCGACATTGTGGTATCAATCTTTCATGAGCTATAATCTCAGTATGAAATCCACAAATTATGCCCTATTACATAGGAATCTGGAGCACGAACTCTTCTCATAAATCATGTGTAATAGATTACATGATGCATTAGAGGGATACCGTCAACTGGGGTGATTCTAATCTATCGGGGTGATATCGTGAATTTTTCTATATCACCAACTGTATACTTCATCTTTTGATAAAATTCTTAAAACAATCATGTACGAGTTTACTCTCTCGATGTTGCAAATTAATTGCCATTTTGATTGTTTTTATTCCATGATCAGAAGGAATATAAATTTCCTTGCAACGCAGTCAAATACGGCACGGAATCGTCGAGACTTTCTGAGAGTATTGATTTTTTTTTCTCACGGATACTTAAGAATATAAGGCTTTAACAGCTTCGCTCTCGTTTTGATTGTAATTTTTTTTTGTATACATTATTTTCATTATGATGGAAAAGATTGAGTGCAATTTAAAACATTTTTATATTCAAATTATTTTCAATTATTATATTCAATTATTTCTAATTCCTATTCAATTTCTCAATCAATATCGAAGAACTGTCTTGTACAAGAAAATTTATTTGTCAGTTGTATTTTCAAAATATCTTGAGAAGGAATAAAAAAAGGACACGTGAAGTATTTGATCAATGAGAAGTGAATTATATTTATGAACATCAGTAATTATCAAGCAATTGGATGATGGTTTCCTATTTTTCTGAATGAATGTAACTTCTGCAATAATTAAAAACAAAAAACACTTTGGCAGTAATGAGTGCAAACAAACCCAGTACCATTTGGGGTGTTCAAACTCGAACAAAACACTCTCTCAAATTTGGAGAATGAGATTTGACTTGTTCCCCTTATTCTGAAAAGGCATCCACAAATGATTGACGAAAAAATTAGTTGTTCACGATTTCTTATGAGATTTCAGCATCCTCCGTTAGCATGGAATCATATTTATCACTTTGCGATCAAAAACGCTGGAAGTCGTAAAATTTTTTTTCAGAATCAAAATATTATAGAAAATGCTTTATGAAGGATTATGAAAAACTCTCCCTTCAGAACAGCAAAGGGTGCCATTATGATTTTTTATCATCTTTCTACTCAAACTTTCATTGAAGTACTACAAGCTTCCATTGGTTGACCATTTTTCTTTCGAACTTTAACTAAACTTTATGGAGAAAAAGAGGGTTTAAAAAGTTACTACATTTCTACTGAATTGAAAATATATGATTCATCATGAATTGGTTAGTTTCTTGAGTAAAACAAAAAGGGATTGGTCAAAAAAGTTCGACCCAAGTGCGGATCTGATGATGAAGGACGTTTGTGACTTTTCTTTGATTTTTTTACCAATTATCATTGATCGAAACTCAAGCGGAAATGAAATTCGAAGCCTCGTGACATTTTTGTATTTCTCCAATAATCATATTGAGAATTCGAATCAGGTCAAGCAAAAGTACAGCTCGAAAATGATCCATTGCAACTTTCAACATGCAGAAGTACAGCTGACTCTTGCTTGACTTTGGAGACAATAAACACCGGCTAAGGGCCGAGCAAAAGTGCACAGGAGAAAATTTTGAATATTTTTAACACACGTGCATGTCCCAAACTGTCCACTCAAAACTTTGTGTTGAATATTGAAACAAAAGATGTGAGGAATTAACACGAAAGTGTTGCATTCACATTGAAAATCTGTCAATTTAACACTCATATGTTTTGATTTTTAACACAAATTTCAAGTGGACCGTTTCTAACACAAAATTCTTCACTGTATGTGGTTTAGAATCAATGCCCAGACTTTTTCTTGATTTTTCCCCAGTGAGAACAGAAACGTATTGGAGTGATCGCCCAGAAAGTATGGTTTTGGTCAAATCCTATGTCAAGATTTGAAATACAACTATACTTCGGTTTTCATTCGCATTCAATTTGGAATTTTAGCAGTCAAACTTGAACTCGATCGATGTTCTTTTTCACACCGAAAGAAGTGTTTTGTTGAAACAACCAAATATTTTGGTTCATATGTAAACAACCAGAACCTTTGGTTACTCCAATCAAGTCTTTATTGCTCCAACAAAATTATTTTGGTGCTAAATTTTTAACAAAAATGTTTTGTACTCAGTACCAATTATTTTTTATACTCCAAAAAAATATTTTCGTTCAAAATTTAGTACCAAAATCATTTTTCTGGAACAACACATCCTTGGTTGAAGTCACGAAAGGTTTTGATTGTTCACATTCAAAGTAAAATATTCGATTGTTTTATCAAAACACTTTTTGTCAATGCAGGGATCATCAAACATGAAAGAGTTTCGATATACTGTTGGACTCCTTTTGTCACCCGGAAGTGCATGATGAATCAGGGAGAACTCTGGGAAAGAAGGATTTTGGTAAACTTTTGATGGTAACACATGAAAAGTCCATGAGAAATTTGGCACCCTTGGTGGACTTTGAAGAGACTTTGAATGAACTCTTCCAAATATTACGTGACTTGAAGGAATATGGGAACCTATGGTAGAATTTTGACAGACTTTCGATGGACATTTCATAAACCCATGACGAACTTTCCCAAATATTATGTGATTTTTAAACACATGAAAAGTCGATGAGAAGTCCAGATTGCGGACATTAAAAATCTGTCACGATGCCATTAAAAGTCCGCCGGAATTCCGTTTATCGGAAGTCCAACAGAAGTCCATCAGAAGCTCATAAAAAGATCTGTCAAAGGTTCATGAAAAATCTGACAGAGGTTCATTAAAAGTCCGTTATGAATGACATCCAGATGTGCTATATGGCACGTTAATTCAAAGAGGAATAATTAATCAAAAGAAAGTTCTCATGAAACATATAAAATATTTGGAGACACCTTTTTCATATTCATCGTTTATTATTCAGTAATACTTTCAAGAAAATTATGTTAATTATAAACACATCATGTTATGATACTTCGGAATTGTAACTTTCAAAATGAAACGTAATTTGTGATTGAATGTCTTGTATGTGAAAACTTTTATATTTATTTCTCTCCTTCGGATTTCAATCATGATTTTTCAAATTCAGTTTTTCCAACAAATTCTATCTTTTCCACATTCAACTCTTCCATTACATATCCTAGAAATGACATATTTTTATTTTGAACTCTCGTACTATACTTCAAACGTATATCATCAGCGTGGAATTCGAAAGATTTCCTACTCCGACAAATAAAATTCGAAACTTGGTAATCGAGATATTGATACTTCTTTTTATTCGCTATTTCATCGCTGATGTATATGAGATGTATCATTTTGCAATTCTTCAACTCCACAAGGAAGAGTCTTTGTAGATGGAAAAAGGAATAATTCTCTCTTTGAACTTCTTCATCTTATTTTTATTTTTCAAGTGAGTTTCACTAGAAGTTTCTGGAAAAAAAATTTTCCAAGTCAAATCTAAAAGCCAAGAGAATACGAGAAGTTTTGAACGAAAGGTTTTTGACTTTTTTACATAAAAATCTTTTGATGACCAATTAGGATTTTATAAAATATATGAAACGCTTTTCGTATTATTGTGACAATGTGAAGAGATTTATGGAGCAATCAAATCTCCTTGTAACTACACTCAAGATTCCATTATTTTAAATGGAATGTATCCCTCCCCTTATCTAAAAGTGTACCCATGTATGCTAATATTTCAAATCACTTCATAGACATGTATGGGGATATAAGCTGAGCACTTGATTAAACAAACTGACGGGAATATTGAACTGAAAAAATCTGCATTCAAAGTTTATGAAAATTGTAAGAATCTGTCAAACCCCCAGTAGAAATATAATCAGTTTTCCCTATCACTGATGAGGCACTGATGAGGGGAAACTAATCAGGAAGAACTGATCACTAACTTATTGGGAACTGACTTGTCTAATATGATTATCAAAATTCATATAGAACTGATTAAATTCTGACGAGTTATTGCCTTTATTCACAAGAAACATTCATAACGTAGATGTTTATAAAAAATATTCGGTTTGAAGAACATATTGATTGTTATTGAAGTGATATATTTCAATTGAAAAAGTACACCTACTTAAGATATACGTCTCAACCAAAATTTGAAGTATTTCAAAGAAATTGAATTTAATTGGTTCGAATTATTTTATCTTGGTTTTGCCTGTATCGAATCAATGAAACCTAACTCCAATAATTATAAAGAGTATATGCACATAACAAAGCTACCTTGGAAATTATTAAATTTTGTAAGGTTATGGTATAAAAGGAAATGAGGTGTAATAAATATATATTCTTTCTTGTTGTGGAATAATATACAATAGTTTTGTTATTTATTATGAGTAAATATAGTAACTTGAATTTTTTTTGTCTTTGGCGAAAACTCCTACATTTTATCTAAGGAAAGGTCTACGAAAATTTTCCCTACGGGTTTGCTAAAAATTTACTTTTTAATCCTTGGAAGCATCTTAAGCAAAACCATAAATTATTATTTGCGTGGAGAATCATCAATCCATTATCATGATTCAACATCTTCATCGATATAACCTGCATTTTTGTGAGTGATAAATGCTTCGTTAGTTACTCACAAATACCTCATCAACTGCTGATTAGTACCTCATCAGTGACCCGCTCATACCTGCTCAGTTTTTCCAATCAGTTCCTGATTAGTCACAGTATTACACCCCTTGTCGGAAATTTGTGAGTTTGCTGATCAGTCCCGGATCATTAAAGTGGAAAACTGATCAGTGCCTCATCATTCGGCAAAGAACATTTCTACTAACGACATTGCACACGATTTTTGCAAAATTTTAAAGAATGGCGAAGTTTTATTATCAAGTTAGTATTTACACAAAAAAAACTACTATTCACATAATCAGTATTTCATAACCCTTTTATGTTGCCTTATGTACGTATGAAAAATATCAATAAATTGTCCGAATTCGGTTACAGACAAACCAATTTGTGTGCCAGAGCAAAAACGAATCTATGGCGTTGCGCGTCACGAGGATGCTCGAGTCGTGTGCAGGGTCGAGGCGTATCCACCGCCTGACAGCTTCCGGTGGGCCTTCAACAATACCGAGGAAATGGTGGATGTGCCTCAGGCACGTTACAAGAACTCCACCAGGCACACGCAGAGCGTGCTCACCTATAGACCAGTTACAGAAATGGACTACGGCACTGTTCTATGCTGGGCTAGTAATGCAGCTGGCCAACAAAAGAACGCTTGCATATTTCACATTATACCAGCGGGTATGTATCATAATCCTTATCTTTGAGTGACATTTCAAGAATAAGATGATTCTCGTAATATACAGATGTACATTATAAGCATTCATCTTATACGATCCATACGTATTCAGACTCAAGAAACAACTGTGTTTCAGAGAGCAACAGAAAAGTCCAATTAGAATTTTCTACCATTTTACATTCTTACATCTTTTTCATATCCTGCGGGTGATAAAATGACTGCAACAAGTCGGTATTGTTTGCATATCACTTTTCATTCAGTAACATGCAATATTAACTCACGGGGAGTGTTAGACGGTATCATTGACTTCCTGGGTGCGAGTCAATTATAATGATATACAGGGTGTCCCTGATTCATCATTCGCATTTCTGTGGCATATTCTGCAGCCAAAATGTAATAATTTCCCGTTTGAAAAAGTTTTTTTGAAGCTTAGTTTTTGAGATATGAACATTTTTAAATTTTTTTAAAAATTCAAATAACTCAAAAGCATTGTGTTCCTCATACTTGAACCTGACACAATTGGCTATGGTGGGAAATGGTGGATCTCTGGAAAAAAATTTGAAATTTTTGGACTTCCAGCCAATCAGAGTTCAGCAACTTCAAATCATTATAGCTCCAAAACGAACAATGATAGAATAGTTCAATTTTTCCCCACAGAACCACCGTTTTCCAACTTAGTCAATAGTGTCAAGTTCGAGTATGTAGCACATAGTACTTTTGAATGATTTGGATTTGAGAAAAAATCTAAAAATCCTTGCATCTCGAAAACCAAGCTTTGAAACAAATTTTTCTAAACGGGAAATTATTGCATTTTGGCTGCAGAATATAACACAGAAATGCGAATGATGAATTCTGGGACACCTTGTATAGTGCGAGTTCGTGATCCAACTTCTAATAAAGCTGGAGGAATGTATAATACTGGAAAATAATGCATGCATCGTCAACGAGATTATAAAGGTGTAAGGATAGTGTATTTTGATTTACGAATAATTCATGACTTTGTGACTGTATCGCGAAACAATGTTTATAATACATGATGATACATTTACGACAACTCAAATCCCGGCCCTCCAAAGGTTAATTGAGAATTGTAGATGCTGATACACGTAACTAAATTGAATTCATATAGATTATGAGAAAGTCGCTTGAAACATACATTTTCATATTCGTATATTCAACAAATATTCTCAATTATGTACTCCGATGCTATCTGGACTCGACAATAGCACTGGGTTTTTCTAATTGGAGAGAAAAATCTTTTACTAAATCTCTTTTTCTTGTGAATTTCCAAATAAAATCTTATAGATATCCAATTCATGCATTGATGGAATTTTCAAGTATTCACAAGGTTTTCTTTAGAAATTTTATTGATAGCTATGAGTTACCAAGTTCCTTTTGAGGTACTTATGCGTGCCTTGTGGATTACTGATGAACCTTTGATCAATTTTTCCAACTAGTATCTAATGAGTTAGAGCGTCACATTTCCCACTAGGCATTCGTGAATTTTCCTCACTACACTGTAAAAAATAGTCTGAAATTTCCTACATCAGATGAATATGAACATTTACTGCAAAATGTATTAAAATTAATATAAAAATGCATGAAAAATCATAATTCTGAGATATCATCAAATTTCATATGAAAAGTCAGAAAAATTTTGAAAATTAATACAAAATTTATATGTTCATTGCTTTACATAAATTTATATGAAATTGAGGGAGCAATTTTTTACAGTGTATAGTACCTCACAAGTTAAACGGGCAAACTTGTAAGTGCCTCATGATTCATTGGGAAAAATGTGCACTAGGGCTGATCATGTGTTATCTTTGTACATTTAGAAAAATGATTTCCTTATGCCATCTGAAACATAGTCCATTTCACAGGTCAAAAAAATTCGTTTCACACTGTAAAGAGTCTGACTGAATGTAGCTACATTTTACTTGAAAATTTGACTGAAATTCAAGCTTTTTCATCACTGCAAAAACTAATGTGTAACAAGTATTTTAAAATGAAACATTAGTGTCTTGAAACATGTAATTAGTACCTTATTAGGAAACATTAACTGTGTTACGGTAAGTCGTTGATTTTTCATACTCAGACATCGATGTCTTATTTTCAAATACTGTTTACAGATCAGTTCTTTCAGTGATTGTGTCGGCATACCAGGTGTGTAAGTATGAAACCGGAACTTGCCCATAGGTGGCGCTACCCTGGTGAAAGGGAAGCGTGTAATAGAAAGTGTCAGGAACGTAGTTGGAAAGTATTTGGAACGTGGATTTAAGCGTATACCGAGCGTCAAGTGGAACATTAAGAGTGGTTCGAACGTATATTTGAAGTGTGTGAAGCGTATCCGAAGAAACCCCAATTTCATAGAAACCGGGCTTTACGTACGGAAGCGTAGTTAGAGAGTGGATAGGAAGCATATGAGAAATATTAGGAAAGTAATCTGAAACATGCTTACGCTTCCGTTACTCTTTATGACACGCTTCCTTTTCACCAGGGTAGATGTCGATGCAGTTACCAACACATCACGTCAGCGGTGTCTTGTTATTGCATTGATATCCGACAAAGATTTCCAACTCACAATAACACGAGTTTCATTCAGTAGCATTAGTTTATTAGAGATAAACATGTCGAGTTTGGTGCCAACAAATTACGATTTGCGGATAGCACTACTTTTCTGTTTTCATCTGAAGAAAACCGCAGCCGAATCGCATCGAATGCTTGTGGAGGCGTTTGGTGAGCATGCTCTCGGTAAAACACAGTGTTTCGAGTGGTTCAAACGGTTCAAAAGTGGCGATTCTGACGTCAGGAACGAAGAACGTGGGAGACCACCGAAAAAGTTTGAAAACGCTGACCTGCAAGCCTTGTTGGACGAAGACGACGCTCAAACGCAACAACAACTGGCGGATCAGTTAAAGGTGACCCGAGAAGCCATCTCCCTTCGGTTGAAAGCCATGGGAAAGATACAAAAGGTGGGAAAATGGGTTCCACATGAACTCAACGAAAGACAGCAGGAAAACCGCAAAACATCATACGAAATGCTGCTCGCCAGGTTCCAAAGAAAGTCATTTCTCCATCGAATTGTGACTGGCGATGAAAAGTGGATATATTTCGAGAATCCTAAGTGCAAAAAGTCATGGGTTACTCCGGGTGAACCATCAACATCGACGGCAAAACCAAACCGCTACGGACGAAAGACAATGCTGTATGTTTGGTGGGATCAGAAGGGCGTAATCTACTACGAGCTGCTGAAACCTGGGGAAACTGTCAATACTCAACGCTACCGACAACAAATGATCGATTTGGATCGATTTTTGCGTGAAAAACGATCAGAATACCAACAAAGACGACACAAGGTGATTTTGCTGCATGACAACGCACCAGCACACAAAGCAAAACAGGTCCAGGAGACGATGGAGTCGTTCCGTTGGGAGATTCTTCAGCACGCGCCTTACTCACCGGACCTTGCCCCATCCGATTACTACTTGTTCGCATCGATGGGACACGCACTTGCTGAGCAGCGCTTTACTTCTTACGAAGATGTACGAAAATGGCTCGATGACTGGTTTGCCTCAAAAGAGCAACAGTTCTTTTGGCGCGGAATCCACAAATTGCCAGAAAGATGGAAAAAATGTATAGATAGCGACGGACAATACTTTGAATAAGTTACTTTGTATCATATCATTACAATAAATGTGTTTTTTCTGTACAAAAATTCCGGTTTCATACTTAGACACCTGGTATGTTTTCGGCACTTACTTTCAACGAAAATAGAGCTAATTTCAGCTGCATCTCAAACTAAGCTGCGATTCACACTCGTCAAAAATATCGTCTAATGATAAGACGAAGCTGCATAATCATAAGACGATCCCATTTCAAAGTACTTGCAGATGAAGATTCATCTTACAACAAGACGGGAACCGTTTCAAACGATCCCATCTCATTGACAGACGACTTCTTCTGTTACACGGAGAAGAATGAAGTTTTACAAATTACTACATTCCTACTGGATTGGCAGGATAAGAGAAAATTTCACTGTTATTGATATAGAAGTGTAGTAAAAATGTGTAATTTATCATGCAGAAGTTTGCACACTCGTACTAAAGAATATTTTGTTAATCATTCATTTTACTACACTGTCTATCAATAACAGTGATATTTTCTCATATCCTGCCAATTTGGTGGACATGTAGTAATTTTCAAGAAATTATTCTTCTCCGTGTAGTGAAACGGAGCTCGTTGAATGACCAGACGGATTTCCTTCCACTGATAAGACGTGGGAAAATACTCAAAATTACTTACTTGGGAATAGATTAGAGACATTTTGCTTCCTCGTTAGAGGGAAGTTTTGTGATCGTTTCGAGGGACCAAAAATTTTTTGTCTCCAAACTCAAAATCTCTCTGAACAAAATGTTCCTCAGAGCTCAGGGAGTAATTCTGATTCCGTGTCTGTCTTTCTGTGTGTCTGTGTGTCTGTGGGGATGTGAACTATTTTGCGACCGCGCATATCTTCCGTTCCTATTACCGATCGTCATAAAATCTTCACCACAGTTGAAACCCGAGCTGATAGTGGTCCCATATACGTTTCAACCTGATTCTTATACAGAAGAACGGCAGGGGTGAAGAAAAATGTTATGAAAAAATCATGATTTTGCGACCGCGTATATCTCCACTTCCTATTATCCGATTGCAATGAAACTTATACCACGTTCTAGTGATAATCCGATAGTGGTCCCATATGAGTTTGATCCTAATCGATTGAAAACTGTGGAGAATTTTTGTTTCGCGATTCACATTATTTGACAATATTTTGAAAGCATGCCTTCCCCATGTCGGTATCATCTAAATGTCATGAAACTTGGAGCATAATCAGTTTACGGGGGGTTAGTTGTATGGTGTGAATTTCAAACAAATCGGAATTGAAGGAAGAAAGTGGTAAGCACTGAGATTCGAAACAAAATTTGAAAATTTCGTAAACATCGTTATCATGCGGATAACCTGCGTTCCTATCATCCAATTTCTATGAAATTTCCACCACAGCTTTATTCAGGGTGGATCGCAGTCCTATATGAATTTCAACCTAATTCTCTCAGGAAAACGGGAGAGGGAGAGAAAACATGTTATTGAGAATTGTGATTTCGCGACCGAGCATGTCTTCGCTTCCTGTTATCAGGTTGGGATGAAATTTTTACCACGTTCTAATTGTGATTCGATAGTGTTCCCATATGAGTTCCATCCCAATGGGTTGGAAACTGAGGGAAATTTTCTTTTGCGATCCGCGTTATTTGACAATATTTTGAAAACATGCTTTCCCTATGTTCCTATTTTTTCCAACAATAATGAGGAAGCCATGTGCCAATTGGCAGAGTATTTTTTAATGTGAGACGGCTGTCGTCTCATGATAAGAAAATCAGTCTCATGAGTGCAGGGAGAAAGGGAATTATACCTTCGACTGTGAACCATTAGAATAAGCTGCCTCAATATAATAATCGCGCAGTTATATAAACACAGTGAAAAGTTGGACTGAATGTGGCTGCATCTTACTTGAAAACTTGACTTCAATTCAGTCTTTTCCATTGTGTCGGCATTTGTTTTCGGTGATTATTTTCATTTGAAACAGATAAAGCTGAAACTAGCAACCAACTTCTGAAGCTTTTGACTGGACCATGCTTGAGTGTTTTTCATGTCAAAAAGCTTTCAACTATGTGTTTTGACTGCTCAAATTGTCGATGAACCGTTTTGTTGGAAAATTACATCACTTAGCTGCTAACTTCCAACTGCTAGTTTCAGCTCCGTTTGAAGCAGGGCTACTTTTAGCTGCATCTCAAAGTCAGCTAATATCCAGGATGAAAGTAAGTTTGACTTTTCACAGTGGGTAGACGGAAATTACCTACTCTTGAGATGAATCCCATCTTGTTATAGTACAAGACGGTATCTGTTTCACGACAAGGAAAACATTTTTGATCGGCTCCCAAGTACCTTTTGTTATCCTATGAGTATTGACTATTGTCTCCTGCCTTATCATTAGAAGGCATTGTCTTGTGACAAGACAAGTTCCGTTTCGCTAACAGAAGAAATCGTCTGTTAGTGAAATAGAATCGTTGAAGACGGTGCCCGTCTTGTTATAAGACAGATCACCATTTGAAAGCATTCTGAAACGGGATCGTGTTATGAATATGCAGTCCCATCTCGTCATCAGACGGTATTTTTGAATGTAAGTGTTCAACACTTTGTAACCTTTAAATTAATCGGTGAATCGTTAACTATGTGAAATTTTTGGTACAAAAATGTATTTATTTCATTCTCATGTAATACACGTTATTGAGAATTAAAATAAACATGGAAGGAGTGAAAGTAGTTTGAATTTTCACATTAAACGACGTTTACAAACATTCAGATGCATCAGCTGTACAAAGAAAATCTTACATTAGTGAGTACTATAGCCCACACGACTGGCTCGTGTTATGGAAAAAAATCAGTTCAACATAACTGGTTGCTATAGTAACACGAATCAGTCGTGTGTCTGCAGTAGAAGGTAGTTTTTCTACACCACTTTTTATTGTGACGACACGACTGATTCGTGTTACTACAATAGCCAGGAGTATTGCACTGATTTTTTTTCGATAACACGAGCCAGTCGTGTGGGCTACAGCACTCACTAACCATACAGGAAGCCTAGTCATGGGAAAAAACTGATAACCAGCCCATATGTGGCTCGTGTTGAATGGCCAATGATTGATTTCCCATTGCTGGCCGAGATATAGCCCATCACCGACTCGATAATTGGCCCATCACTGAGCCAGTAATCAATTCTATCATTGGCCGTTCATTTTTCGCCATTGCTAGGCTCAAGTTATCACCCAGCAGTCAATCATCAATGGGTGCCATTGGCCCACTAATAGGTGCCATTACCATACGATCAATTCCAGCTATAACCCAGTCATGAGTCATTATTGGGACGATCGTAAGACCCTGTTAGAGGAGTGTGGGATTTTCTCCGTGTGGCTAGACTTCGATTGTACTCTGTATCCCATTTGGTGCTTTGGATGAATACTACCTCTTTGTGCATCAACCTTGAGCCAATTTCAGCCCTTTCTTGGCAAATGCTGGCCAATTTCGCGCCATGAGAGGGCTGAAGTTGGCTCAACGTTTGTGCATACATGGGTTTGGAATTAATCAGCTATTCACACGAACTGAAAGTGCCAGCTCATGAAATTGCGAGCGCAATTGAAATCGAGATTTAGATTGGTTCCCTTTCTCAATAGAATACTCAGAATGATATTCAGTGCTCATAAAATTTGAATTCAAAGGGCAAGTTTGCTTCACGCCAAGCATATGAATTGAAACTTCTTGGGTGGATCCGAAATAAAACCTAAATAAGGACACTTCAGGCTTCAGACACGACCCGAAGAGAACACAAACCTTCAGTCATTGAACGTTCGCGAACGTCCAGGAACATTTAATGAACGTTCCTGGAGGTTTGTGTTCTCTTGGGGGAGAAGCGAATTGGCTTCCGTGTTCTGGGTTCCAGGCTCTATCCGGGCTTTTAACCAGGAATGTCCGGTAACGTATTGAAGTTTCACTGAGACATCATATTATAATTTCTATTGCCTTTTCTGGTTAGGTAACAAAAGAGTAGAATTGGATTGACTCAAAAAATACAGTGATCAGTAAATCGGAGAACAACTAGTGAAAATTCTCAACCTTCCTTGAACTGTCAAAGAATTCACCGATTTCGAATAAGTGACTCTCGGACGTATGATACCTCCCTGTGAGAAGAATGTTGTTGAATTTCATCCACTTTGGAACACCAATGTTTCAGCCAAATTCAATGAACTCCGATAAAAACCAACAGATTTCACAAGAACTCATTGAATCTCACGAGCTGTTATGGAATTTTACCGAAATTTTGCTACAGTCCAAAAAATCTCACTAATTTTCAATGAAAAATAAATCGGTGAAGAGTGGAAGAAGTTGGAGAGAATTCAATAAAATTCTCTACCATTGCTTGCTGTCTTCGTCAATTCGAAATTGAATCGATACAATTCGAAATCTTCGAATACTTCGTATACGAATTCCTGATGCTCGGTAACGAACATCGAATCGAATCTCTATGCATTCGATTCGATTCGATTTTGAACTATTCCCACATTTCTAAACGAGATTCTCGATTAAAGGTCTTGAGAACTTCAAAAACATGAATTCCATATAAATTAAATTCAATCCATTCTATTTTTCGACGATAATTTTGAAAATCGATACCTCATTTTGAATTCTTCTTCAAACCGGGGTTTTTTTTTGTCAAAACAGGTAAACCCGAACCTCCTTACAACTGCACGTTAACCAATCAGACGACAGAATCACTCTCAGTGGAATGCACCGCTGGTTTCGACGGTGGTCAACCTCAACATTTCCTGCTAGAGGTGTACGATCAGCATACTGGAATTCTGCAAGCGAACGTCTCCTCCAGGGAAACAGCTGCTTTCACGGTACAAGGTCTTGAGCCTGGGAAGGTTCTCAATATGATCTTGTACGCGGTTAATTCAAAAGGTCGCAGTGATCCCACTCTCCTAGAAGGATTTACTCTGAAAATTGCCGAGAAGCAAACTGGTAAGTTGTGTCCCAGAAATTTCGATTCATCTGGACATTCATCAATTCATAATCACTCCAGAATAGTATATGGATTCTCTGGGAATAGCGAAAGCCATTAAAATGTAAATTGATCTGATCGATATGGTGTAAAACGTGAACAGTTACCACAACGATGTGTGATCTCTCTATCTCTCTAGCTTTGAAATTTCAAACCTTGTCGTGAACTCGATCATTATTGAGTTTTATTATCATTTTTTTCTTTACAAAGGTATATAACTACAAGACTTTCCTTCCACTAGAAACGACATACATTTTCCGATAATTGAATTATCGTTTCTCAAGATTTCTCATCGAGAATGATGCGTGTCATAATTTGAACATTAATTTTTCATATCATTTGACAGAACAATTTACGTAGTAGGAAATGCTAATGATGTAGAAAAAAATGAAATGACATTTCTATCGTATCTAACTATGGCATTTATGAATTATTGGAAGTCGAATCACTCGATATTATCCAACCGACGAAACGAATTTCTCAATTTCACTGTGAAATGAACAATTCGTTATCCACGTATATCTCAAGAAATATGTATGATTGAAAGTCATTTCAAAATGAATCCAATAATGAAATATTGACTATTCGACTTCTCAAGATTCAATGACCATTATTATTATATCAATATCTTCTGAATATTCAGGACTATGATTATCATTTATAAATTAGCTGAAAAAAAGACATTTCCAAACAACGTATAGCATGTTTAAAATCAGGATTGAAAATGATTGAACTTTTTCTCTCTCTATCCATTCATCAAGTTTCTGATATGATTGTCTGGTTTTCATCTATCAATGTACCCTCAAGTATATCGGAACAGTATCAATCGACCATCCAATTTGGCAATCCATCAAAGTCTTTTGATTCCTTTTTTACGAAAAGCACTTCATCGTTCTCTCATCGCTCTTTTTGGTATAGAGAAGAAAGTAAATGCCTTCAGCGTTGATACACATTTCACACTCTTGTAGGTGAATATGGCAACTGAATAATCCATAAGCTTGCTGCGAAGAAAATTAGAAATTCACTCAATTCCATGATCGATCAAAACTGGAGTAAATTTCACAACATATGGTTTTTCTCACATTCTTGTAACATTAAATGGATTTGCCACATTTGATGGATGTTCCGCTTCACTTCGTTTGTAAGAATAATAGATTCATGATGGAATCGATCTGAAACATTGAATCAGCTCATATTGATAATATTGATCATGAACACTGGAATAAAATATAAATCTTTTATAAATCAATTGAGATTTAGATTTTTGAAGCAACTTGGAGTTCCTCTGGTAAACTCATAAAGTTACACTTAAAGGAACAAAGTCCTCGAGATCAGATATTATCTATATATCTACAAAAATCCGAAATTCTTCAATCCAAATTCAATCATCAGTCACAAGTATAAATCAGTAGTGTAAATTCTCGTCAATTTCATGTACAGTTGGAGTTGAGAAGAAATTCAATTCACTTTTTGAGACATAAAAGTCTAAGTGAGGCAAACCTGTCAGAATGATGTGTTCATAAGTATCACCCTGGAATCCAACGTAATGCAAAAAGAAACCAATTAACAGTCAATTATATTTCATGTCGCATTTGAAACGATTATCCATTACTTCTCATCAATTCTCAGCGGATTAGTTCCAACTAATCCGAAGATAATGGCTGCGATAAAATACCGGTTGGTAGTGATAAAGATCAGTACACTGTAAATGAGACTTCCTTATCAAGTATTCATGTTGTACTTTTAGAGATACAAATTCCATTCTGTGGGAAGGAAATGCGACCGAATCAAAATTGACCCTCTCATAATTCGATGCCATTTATGGATTCAATCATTCGATAATCTCTTTTCTATTCTCATATGTTCAAGAGAGGATATGAATGCTCGAACATTATTTCGGTGAAAATATTGATCTTCAGAGTACAAAGAAAACACATCGTCTGAGAAATATCTTACTATATCGATTCTAGAAACTGGTTGTACGAAATCACGCATTTACTCTGATGGCTTCTCCGATATCTTTCCAATAAGAAGGAAACACTGTGCAATATGCGTCACCGAAACTCCACGATCAGAAGCATACATGGCAAAAAACTTTTACATGAGGTATCGTTCTACACTTTCCAAAGAAATATAGAACGTTGTGGTATTGTTTTGTTATTACGTTTCATCGTAATGCAAAAGAATCTAAGTATTTTATATACAGTTTGACGAAATTTGTCCTCAGTAGAAAATCAACAGAAGAGATTAAATATCAGGCAGCTCAGGATCGAATGAGAAGTTTCCCATATGCAGAGTACAAATCCATAATATTGCATACGTTGATGTATTAACACATATATTATCTCACAGTACATCTGTACACACCTAATCATTCCAACTCCGGAAGAGATTAATCAGCCTCAAATTTACATATCACACCTCGAGAAATGATTCAATTAAATATGAAGCAGGGTGTCAAAGCATTCATTCATCGCCATGAAATTGGATTCGAAATCAACAAGATGCAATTAAAACCGCACAGAATTCGTTGGAAGTGAGGAGTTTTACTTTGGAAAGATCTTAATTAAGTTTTTATCCAGAACGTATCCTTACATTTCATGCTTTCAATTTCGTGTGAATCAATATATTATCTCTTCTATTATTCGATATTTTGTTAAGAATCAATACAGAATTTTCGATGACAATATTGTGAACAGAACGATATTTCGAGCATCTTGAATCTTCATACTCATCGTATATTCTCCTCGTACACGTGTCATCCTCTGTCAAAAATTATGATTGAATTTTCAACGGAAAAATCCTTCATTCCGGCAAAATAATCGAGACATTTTTTCAATCAACTCCCCCTTGGTATAAAACGTGTAAACAATCGTTCGGTCGAATGTTTGAATGAATGAAAATCATCGAAGCGATCACTTTATTCACCAATCATCCGCAGTGGATCTCTCGATATTTCGATGCCAGTATACATGAATTTATATACAGAGTTTATCTCTAAAATCGTATCGTATAATACTATTTCCATCCTTTAGATGTGGTGAAATATGAGAGTAACAGGGATGTTTCTATACCCTATGCTGAAATTTCAAGGATATGCCTTATATGGCGTATATCATCATCGAGGACTAGCAGGATCTATCAGGGTACCCTGGATCTAGCCTAGCTTGGCGGCAAGTGTGCGCATTCGAGCGTTTATATCGGCCTCGGGACGAATTTACAAGTGAAATTGCTCTCGGTCAGTTTCCATGGTTCAGACGATTCAGACGAGTGCGTCCGAGCGCTCGGCAGCACGTGTATGTGCAAGATGTACGCGAGTATTAGTGTAATATATGTATGGATCGGAACAGTCTGGACGTTTCGAAAATCGATGCTCTCCTACGAGTTCGACGGGTGTGAAACTTTAATAAAATTCTCCAGCCAGCACCTACTCTTTCTTTACCTACGTTTCATTTCAGGTCCTGCTTTTTCTTCTCCTTCTTCTTTTTCTTTTCCCTCTTTTTCCTCTTATAATTCCTTTACTCTTCCACATGGCTACTGGAAACATGCAACTATGTATGCAACTGAACCGGGAAAATCTACGTATTCATTGAATGCGCAATTCCGAGTTGCTTACGAGCTCTGGTCAGACTTTGATCACAAACATCTTTATAACATAAGTGATATCGAAGGTGAAAACATTCCTGGATTTGTCGGTTGATTGAAATTCTTTAACGACAACGAAATTCGAACTATTGTTCAATCTATCCGTTGAACTCCTCGAGGGGCATCGAAATGTGAAATCAACAAAGCTTTGTGAAAAATTCCCCAGCAACCAGAATTCTATACATCACTTATAAAAGATTCACATGAGAAGATATTTTTATTCAATTTTTTATCACGACATCTCGTTCCAAGCAAAGTTTTGGATAAAAATTCCAACTATGACATGTAATTTTCTTTGATACATTTTCATTCAAAACTTAAATTATCATTCGCGAAAGGTTCTATAACCTAGCGTCTTGGAATATTTCTTTGGGGAAAAGTATTAAATCACATACATCAGAATGAGCATCTATAATTTACATAATATAATGAAATATCCTTTACACCTTACACATCACACCACAGTAATGAAAAAAAAAATTATCAATTTCAATTATCATTCACTCAGCTTAATGATTATGAATCCATCAGGCCCAGTAATCATCTTTTCCAGGGACTATAAAGATGAAGAAGCAGACGCCACATGAGAATGAGAAATAAACGGATTCAATGAAGATACTGTCTCTCCAATGAGAAGGGAGAAGAATTTTCCGTTTAATGAATATCAAATTTCATAAGAATCGGGGTGGGTTTCGTATATTCTCTACCAATCCACTTGTTTTTCCTTTCTTTTTCCAGCCTCACTGGATCATCTTTCATCTTTTTTGTGCTCTCGAAAATTCTCTCTCGTCCCTCTTATCGTTTCATTAATATGCAAGCTTTCCTTCGGCGAGATCATCTCACTCGTCTTTCTAAATTTATGGTCGCTTGAAACGAGGAGGAAGATTGAGATGAACAATTTCGCTTTGAAAAAAGAGGGAAAGAGAATAAAAGAAAAAGAAAGAGGAAAATAAATGACATGGAACGGAGTGCGTGATACCGTTGTTGTGATCTCTCGTTCGATAAAGGATTTCATGAAATTAATATATGACTGAAAATCACAATCGTATAATTATATACAAACTTTCCCCTTCCCTCTTGCCCAGCGATTCTACAATTCTTCTAAAATTTTATTCATCCGATTGAATGAGATGTATAAAATTCTCACATTTGAAACAATTAACGAATGAGAAAGAATTGTTTGCGCAGATCCTGGGATATTCAATGCATTCCCTTTGATTTAATTCGAAAAGAGTTCTATTCTACACAAATGTATTTTCTATGGTAATTTTTCCCGAAGGAGAATTCATTCGGATCGAGCATTATATTTCTTCAGTCGTGCATCTAAGAGTACAACAACTGTGAAATTTATTCCAAGTTAAACATGAAAGTGGAACAAGGATTATTAAGACAAGAATCTGGTATAAGCAGATTATGACGTGGAATAATTCGTACAAAGAGGAAAAATTCTTACGGAGACAGTATAAAAATTGATGGAACAGGGAAAAATATTATTATGAAATTCCTTGGTCCGTATTTTTAGGAGGAAGATAATACCTTGGGTATTAAAATATCAGTAAGATTGACGAATCATCAAAGACAGCACCTGGAAAAAAGGAGAAGGGTAAACTTTTGTTGTAAGTCTTACGATGAGTAATCGGTTTTACGTATTTTTCCTTTTTTCTCTACATCTTTACACTTAATCGATTAGTATCTATTCATTCTAATAACTCACTTTCATGAAAAAATTATAAGTATCCAGCATAAAATCGCAGCAATAATCTACAGAGTGCTTCCAGCAGCGCTGAAAGGTTTCCTGAATGTTTACAAAACGTGCTTGATCATGAAGAGTAGGAGCAACAAATGTTTCCGAACGTTTTAAAAGCAAAGTACGCGATTATGGAAAATATTGTCTTCAAACTGTGGATTAGAGAAAATTCCACTAAAAGCGTATGTAGGACTGGGCAACCGATGCATGTGGCCAGGAGGGCAAGCCTCAGAGGGCGCAAAATGAAGGGCTGCTTTTTTTTTACAGTTGTTGGATCATTTTTTGTCAGACTCTCTACCATCATTCACAGGGGGTATCATGATCCACGAATCGGATTGTATGTATGTATTCTTCCTTTTTGAGTTATAAGCGAAATAATTTGACCATTCAAGTGCTAATTACATTGGCTACTTCAATGATCAATAAATATACTCATGTAACTTCTATGCTCACAAAGCGAAAAGAGGGTCCCTTCTGCTTGAAGGTGGGCTCGAGACTCTTGAGCGGAATTCAAAAATGATGAATATCATTTATTCTAACAAACTTTGAAGACAAATCCCCACATCAAGTCAAGTGTGGACATGGAATAGTTGGAAATAACACGTCTGGGAGGATGAAATTGAGTGCGTCCGAGATATAAAACAATTCTTATCCATCCGAGATCGAGACAAGACAAGACAAGAACTTTTTCGAAACTGCAACCGTTTTGGATGAATTTTATTGTTGGGAATCAAAACAATATTCTTCGAAATTTCCTATCTCATTCTTAACCCTTTCTGACCTGGCTTAATTCTGATGATGATGAGAATTTTTTTTCAATAGGCAATAGTTTCTATAGCTCCTAGTATGAACTCTGAATTTTTACAGAATTTTTAGTAACGTAGATAAAAAATCACTGATATATCCATTCTAATGGACACAGGGTGTCTATGACTAGAACATAGGAGGAAAAGTTAGAAATATTTGTATAACACTATTCGTGTTGAATCTTCATTAAATTTCAATGATTCGATATATTAAACGAAAATTTCGAAGAATTCCAACGAAATAGGTAATTTTTTGGAAGAAACATTCATTAATTGTAAATACAGGCCGTTGATGAGTGTTTAGAAACAAGACAGAGTATCAGCTTATATTTTTTTTCTATTGTCAACTCCAACTTACGTAGCATATCGGCTCCGCATGCAGAGTAGTATCAGTGCAGAGTGTCCAGTTCTGGAATTTTCTGTTTCTTTCATTGGTAATTTCCTTCAACCTGATTTTATGACTGATTGATTCCATTAGAATTCTCCAAGGCTTGACATCCTGCAGCGATACCATCAAAAACTCTGATGTTATGAGAGAGTTACAACTTTCTTGTAACGGATTTTCATCTTGAAACCCATTGGAACATGATTATTAATTTCTAGTCATTTTTATACGTCGGCTAACCATAAGGATTTTGTTCATGTTAATTTTCGTTTATGTTCGCTGATAGAAAGGATTGGTACAGTGGGTGGATTTAATCCGTTCCCTTTTTCTTCTGATGAGACGTGGAAAACTATGCCATAATTCATGAATTTCTGATAAAAATTGAATTACAAACTCCTAAACACTTGATTCATGTAGATCAATGAGATTATTCAAAAGTTTCAAATTCAAATATTATGGCTACTATCGGGATTTAATTGTGGGTGTCCTTCAGTTGATGAAATTTGCAGGGAACGGATTAAATTCACCGAATGCAACACTTATCAAATATATATTCTTAAATATGACCAATCAAATGTTCGATTACATTGAACGAATATCAATGATATTCATAAATTCATAAAATACTTAATCATTATGAACACGTACATGAAATGTAATAATTGTCATCAATTATTTCATGAGTGTTATTGAATATTCGATCAGTCGTATTTTAAGAGTATATTTGACAACTCTTTCCAGCCCTTTATCAGTGTAGTATTCTATCTTTTTGAATGTACACTCGTTACCTTGTTGCAGATGAATTTTGCCAACAGGGACTCAGTGTCCATTGTAATGGACACATAATGTTGTTGCTTAATAAAGCTGTTTATTAAAATACTTTAAAATATGAAAAAAATTTTTTGGTACTCAAAACCTCTTTGAAGTTGAACATATTCTTTTGAATATTTGAACTGCATCTTGTAGAATCAGTAAAATTTGTTTAAGTAATGGAAATTGTAGAATCAAAAATTTTGAAACCCCATCACATTAGTTCCGTTTAAAAATATACCATACTGAAAATATAATTTTAAATAATTTTCTTATTGTCAATTAATACCTTTATCTTGATAGTATCATTGGTTTCAAACTGCTCTGATTTGTGGAACGATTTTGATAATGTGCTAAATGCTATGCACATTGGAATGGACGTCAGGTCAGAAAGGGTTAAAATAGTTGTACATTGATCCAACGAATCTTACATTATGAATGATGCAAACAAGTTTTATTAATTCTGCTTGAGACTCTGGAAACCACCTCCACTTTTGCTAGAACAGGAAATTTTTGCTGTGATACCAAACCATTTATTAGCACAGGAATCTTGTCAGCTATGATAGGGATTTTTTGGCTGTGGCAGCTAGAAAAGTTTGCTCTTTCAACAGATTTTAGTATTAGGTGTATAACTTTGCTTCCGCCGTTTTTTTCCGAAATTCGAGGCTTTAATGTAAAAAACTGGTTATGCATTCATGATTCAGAGTATTGCCCATCGCTGGCCACTACTTCCTCCCATCTTTCGGACAGCATACGAATCTCGCGTTGAAAAAATTGGTCATCTTTTGAAGCGACCCACGAATCGATCCAATTTTTCACTTCTCCATAAGATCGAAAGTGCTGGTCAGCTAGGCCGTGTGCCATTGATCGAAACAAGTGATAGTCCGAGGAAGTAACGTCTGGAGCATACGGCGGGTGGGGTAGGACTTCCCATTTCACCACTTTCGTAACTTGGGGTCGAGCATTGTCATGCTGTAACATCACTTTATCATGTCTCTCGTTGTATTGCGGCCGTTTGTCTTTCAATGCTCGACTCAAACGCATTAATTGCGTTCGACAACGATCGCCTGTGATTGCTTCAGTCGGTTTTAACAACTCATAATACACTACCTCGAGCTGGTCCCACCAAATACTGAGCATAACCTTGGAACCGTGAATTCGGTTTGGCCGTCGACGTGGAAGCATGGCTGGGATATTCTGCGCTTGGGATTATCGTAATGAACCCATGTTTCGTCCCCAGTCACAATGCGATGCAGAAATCCCTTCCGTCTTTGCCTTGCAAGCAGGTGTTCACAAACACACAAACACCGTTCAACATCTCTCGGCTTCAACTCGTACGGCACCCAATTTCCTTGTTTCTGAATCATTCCTATGACTTTCAGGCGTTTTGAAATGGCTGGTTGCGTCACTCCCAATGATCCTGCCAATTCTTGTTGTGTTTGACACGAGTCTTGATCGAGTAATCCCTCCAATTCTGCATCTTCGAAAACCTTCTCAGATAACATTTTGAAGCTCCCCCCCAGGTTTGCGTGCAATTTGCGTGCAAAAGCTTATCCATGTGCGTCACTTCGTGAGCGTACAAGCATATTGCGCGCAAATACTTATCCATGTGCGTCGCTTCGTGAGATAACATGTTATCTGGGTTCTCTCTTCCACCGCCATGCTGGTCTTCGACATTAAAATCACCGTTCTTGGAGCGTTGAAACCACTCTCGGCACGTTCTTTCACTACTAGCGACCTCACCATAGGTATTTGAGAGCATTCGATGAGCCTCAGCCGCAGATTTCTCCATATTAAAGCAGAAAATTAAAACCTCCCGCAAATGACGAGAATTTGGCTCGTAAGCTAACATGTTTAATCGAGAATAACTTTATGATACAGGCACAAATCGACTGATATTTCGATGGCGTCATGTTTATAAATACCTAAGCTTATTGTATGACATCTATGATCTATTTATTTCAACCACCACTCACCGCTACAGCCATCTATTGCAAAACGGCGGAAGCAAAGTTATACGCCTAATATTATGTATAAATAGCAAAGAAATTTTGCTGGAGAAGTCAACATTCTTCTATGCCACAGCTACAAAGTCGATGTCATAGCTAACAAGATTTTTTTGATAGCAAGTAGAGTGCTGTCGCAGCGAAAAATTCCATCAAAAAGTACCCAAGAAAATGAGATTTCGCTGTCATAATAAATTTCTCTTCCGTGCTTGATTGGTTAAAATCAACTCTGAAGCTAAGCTTCACATCGGAAAATGGTGAAGGAAAGAGCGGTTTTTTTCTCGTTTTGAGAACGAACGCAGGGAGAAAAAAGTATTGATGTCATAACAAACAAGCAGGTCTCTGACTATAGCGCCTACAAAAAAAATAAGCTGAAAGAGCAAGAAAAATGATTGACACAACTACATTTTTTTGCTGACATAAACAAATTTGTTAACAGAACTAACGCCTTAGCTGCTGGAATGCAGGCCCGGATCTAGAGCATTCTCGTGGGGGTACAAAGATGGAATTTGCCCCCCCCCCCCACCCTTCGTCTCTTCAGAATAATAGGAAATTTGATGAAATCCAAAACATCACCATTTTATGATGTTCAAAATGTGTGATATAGAGATAGGCGATTTAAAGGAAGAAACCGAATTCCATATCACACTTACACGTACACTCGAAATTGATTTCCAATATGATTGTTAGAGTATTTCTGCTTACTGCATACACTGTAAAAAAATTTCATGTAGTCCATAATATATCATTGGTAGTATACAGAACATTATTGTAACTTCTCACAATGTTATATTGCATAAAATCACAATTTTTTGTGAAATCACATCATAAATCATTGGGGGAAATGACAAATTCCTTATAAAATTCCACAATATATCATTGGCTAACATATTACCAATGCTATATTGTGTCATTCTCACATAATTTTTTCACAGTGAACATAAAACTATAATTATTTCTCACATTGGGTTTGAAATGGAAAATTTCGATTAGTGCTCGTTGTGCCGCCCTCCTGATATTGCCACCCGGAGCAAGACGTCCTGTTTGCCCCCCCCCCCCCCTTGATCCTGGCCTGCTGGAATGAATATGTTTGCAAGGAAAACAAATTTCTTCGTAGGCGCTATAGTAGCAAACCATTTTTCCTCCGTGCGCATAAACTCTGGTCCGTGAATTATTATGATACACCCTGTATATCAAGGCGTGAAAATGTCAAACTGCAGTTCAAACATGGTTTTTCATACTGAAACCGTTCTGCCAAAATTGAACCGAGAGCAAAAATATGCCGAAAAAAATTGGTAAACCCTCAACGGAGAAAGCTTTTTCTAACTAAATAATTGAGAAAAGAATTGGAATTTCAATCAACGTCTACAGTTCGTTATTTACTATGGTTAATGAAAAAACTGCAATTCAAATTTCAAATCATGTATCAAGATTATTAGATGAAAGTAACGAAAATTTAACGTACGATTTTAATTGAAAGATAGATGAAATTTTGAAGAATTGTCAACCATAATATATGACGTCGAATTAAAATGTACCTACGTACGTATGCATTCGGTGAAATTGATGACAATCTGAATTTTGATGTGCAAAATGAAATATCTGAACTGTGAATATTTCACTACGTTATATACATAATACACTTTCGTGCTCAACTTTTGTTACTCAACTTCTCTATCACTTCGCTGAATGTATTTTTAATTACAATTTGGTGTACAATATTTCATACATCATAACAACGGCTGTACAAACTTTGCTCTTCAATGGTCGTCGTAGTTTCAAAACCTTCGAAAGTACACTCGAGCTATCTGCTCGATATTCGCGTATACCAATCATTGTCAAACTCCATCCAGAGTTTTTCACGAAATTCCATTTATAAGTAGGAAAAGGGTTCGGTTCATTTTTTCATTGACTTTTCTCATGTTTGTTTCTTGTTCATCGATCAATCTATTCAGTGGCTTGCGCTATTTCCTGAATGTATATATCAAATCATCAAATCCATACTGGAAGTAATGATTACAAAAAATGAGTTCAAGATGTTGAAGCGCTGTAGTGGGAAAATTTTAAGAGCCTGAAGAAACATCAAATCTCAACTTATGCAAGTAACTGCTGAAGGCTGTAACACCGGAAAAAATAATTTCTTTGACTGAATGAATTGAAGTTAGTTGTGAAAATTAGTTCCGAGTGATAAAAGAATAGAAGCCGGTAATAAAAGCTGTAGTAAAGGCAACTTCAAATTAGTAACAGCAACAAAAGTCAGAGAAATTCAATTTGAATTGAGTTGAGCCAACGCCCTTTTCAGTTATCCAAATATCAACAACTATATCCAGTTGCTGGAACTCATTTGGAGTAAAGGTAACTAATTATTTTTTTCGGTGAACGCTGTCACTAACGAGGGATTGATCAAGAAAACTGAGCAGACACAAGGCACAGGCAGTTTATCAGTAATCGATAATACCAACGAATGCAACGAATCCATATAGAAATTGACCATTGGCGCTAGCATGGCGCAATGTAGATAAAGTATGGTCGAGGTTTGGCAACCAAGCATGGCGCAACACTGGAATGATGACATCATTTCATAATTTATCAATGTGTTTTTCGAACGGAGCCTCATCATTGGTGCAGAAATAGACCATCATTGGCAAACAACAGAAAAATTTGTTGATCAATGTTGCGCCAATGATAAAACTGTCAAAAATAATTAACCCAGAAATATACAAAAAGTATACGCATTTCACAATCTCCAATGTATGTTATTTGGGATCTTATTGTGTTTTCCTATTTATCTTTAACAACTC
Source organism: Gonatopus flavifemur (assembly GCA_018340375.1). NCBI lineage: Eukaryota > Metazoa > Arthropoda > Insecta > Hymenoptera > Dryinidae > Gonatopus > Gonatopus flavifemur. Next base: position 22,472,251 of record JAFFJZ010000007.1, read on the forward strand.
GGTGTATTTTTGTCGCTAAAGTTTGCCTTAAGGTGATACCAGCGACCCCTGAAGATGCAACCAGACCCGTTGGTTAGAAAAGGACACAACCAAAACTATTCTGACAAATTATTCGAAAACAAAGGAATGAAATCGAAATATCACTCTGTACACACCATTTCTATCAATAATCTATCTTCTATCAATAAAGGTGGTCGATACAGAGCGCTATTCTCCTTTTCTTGCTCTATTTCCTAATAATTTGTCACAAAAGATTTGACTCGGGTTGCAGCGTCAGGGGCCGCTGGTATCCCCTTAAGCTCGTATTACACAATATGGATCGGCATTAGGAACCCTCTGGTGTAACCTGTAACAAAGAACAATTGACTGTTCTTCCAGAGAATTATTTGAGTCTTATATATTCCTTGTGTACATCTCTCACTACTCGTGAGAAACACTCGATCGGTGACTTAGCTAGCAATTCAGCCATCGAAAGTTTAAATTAAGGAGCATACCAATATTGAGCCATGCTGTTACCAATGATCGTCGCTACATTGGAAACTAATTTTTATCCAGACTAGACGGAAATTTGTGGCAATATTCAATCACGTTTCAAATGATCCTCACTTTCAATAGAATCTATCTCTCAGTCAACGTTGGACCAAGGATGAGCCCAGCAAGCACCAAGCCTGGCGGGATTGTGAATGGATAGCAGGCTGACAACCAAAATTCCTTGAACACCGATATCGGTGCGAGATTATATTTGTTGTTAATCAATATTGAATATTTATAGATTGCCAAGCCTTGCCTGTCACCATTGCGCCAAGCTATATTCTATTGTCAGCATTGGCAGAACCCGAAAATTTTTATATGGGTAGTTGGATCAAAGTTAAAAATCACTGACTCGTGCCTCGCTTGTTTCTTTGAATGGATTTTTTTCTCTTTAGCGCTCCATCAATCATATTCCAAGTGTTCTGAAGAGATTTTTTATCTTTTTTATTAGCTTTATATTCTCAAAAACATGAATTTTTATAAAGATATATTTCTCACAGTAGAAAGGAATAATCCTGAAACAAAATTTTCCTACTCCAGAAATATATACTTTCATTACATATCATCAATTCAATAACTACTACACTAATCCATTTTGAATAATTCAAAGCGATGCATGAATGAAATCTTGCAACGAGTGAAGGTTTTTTTTGAAGTACAACGATATCATATTCTCCTCGTTTTCTTTCCATTTTGTATAAAGAAGTCTTATAAGAACCATGAATGGGATAAAAAGCAATGAATATGATTTTATATCATATAGAATTCAACATCTCGTCGTATTTCATAGAAAATTCGATTCTTTGATGTCTAAACTCCACATAGAACGTACTTTGCACGAGAGTAGTGCGCGTTTTGTTCACAGGTACTCCGGTTCCCTTCAAGATCACGCCGCTGCTCGGAGGGCTGATCGGCGTGGTCATGGCATTACTTTTTGTAACAATAGCAATTTTAGCTGCCCTTAAAGTGAGGAATGAGAGACGAGCTCAAAGACCTGGGGATTTGCCTTTGAAAAAGGCAACTGGACCTAGTTCTGAAGATTTATACGATGTGGACGATCGGAATCCGGACGTCGTACCTACGAACAAAGGTATAGTGAATAAAGAGATCAGATTCCATATTCATCATCCAAAAGAATAACAAAAAGAATTCCAAGTTACTCCTTGCAAAATAATAAGGAATTGTGAAATTCTTGTTCTTATGTTTTGACTTGAGCGTCTTAGAATACCCTTAGCATCTCAGAGAATCGAAAAATGGACAAAATATAATTTCAAAGAACAATTAAAGGCGAAAGTTTTTACATAAGCTGGACCTTCTTGATCGTTGAATTCGGATCCAGTTTGCCACCTCTTTTTTCAACTACAATAAAAATGAAAACTCGTTCGATCCTTTTGATTGAATTTTTTTCGCGACTATAGAGCAATTTTCATAACTGGATTTGTTTGTTATCGAAGTTAACTAAATTTTCTTTGCCATATCGAAATTCCAATCAGATGAAATGTTGTAACAAAAACATTGATGACGAGTGAATGAATCATGAAACGCAATATTCACCTACACATAATTCAATCGAAAGATTCAGATTATCAGTTGACTGGTTCGACATCTGGAACACCGTTGGCTACTCAGAACACCCCAGATGGTCTTCCACCGTCTTCGCTCACCATTCAACAATCGAATCACCTTCAAGGGTTACCGGCATATCCTCACAACGAATACAACAATTACCCAACTTTACCGGTAAGTAAGAAATTGAATCTTATTTTATTTATGATTCTTATTATAAAATATACATATAAAAACCTATAAATTATGACAAAGTTTTACTGAAATGTTAATATCTCACTTCAAGTGATCTTGCTTATCGTGAATATATCACTGTTATCAACCCCTATTATTTCAAAATATATTCCAATCTTTATTCATTCTTCCCAATATAAAATTTATCATGCCACTCAATACACTGAGAGAAGAGTTCATTTGTATTTAGATACGGCGGAATAAGTATATATTCCTCATTAACATGGCTCATTATCCCCAAATGAGGTTTATCAGCAGTTAAGAAATGCTGTACGGGGTTTTTTCAACAGTCGATAAAGCATCACTGTTGAGAGAATTCTTGAATTCTATACGAAACCCTTTATAACATAAGGTGCGGATTAAGGCTGGTGGGGACCCTGTTAAATTGACATAATTTCTCTGAAAAAAACAAGATGATCGATGGTTAAACGTCTAACAAAAACTTTTAGAGAAGAAAATGGGCAAAACGTCCGAGTAGTGGAGGCCCCAAGATGGTGAGGGCCTTGGGGTTACTGGCTCCATTGACCCTGTCCTTAATCCGACCCTGTGAAATATACTCCCATGTTGAATCGAATAGCAATCTTTAAATTCAACATTAATGATGAAATCTCAAAATTTTCTGTCTGAAATGTAACAATTATTCATCAAATTTCACAATTTTCTCATTGAAATTAAGAAAAACATTCTCAACATCAGAAATTATATGATTGAATTGATTATTTTATTATGAAATTTAAAAAACTGTTTATGTGAAAGGCTTCATGATATTTCTTATGAAGTTTCAGGCAGATTTTTCTGTGATATTAATGAATAATGAGCCACACCGTTAGAAATGAAGCTTCAATCACATGTGATGGAAGCAATTTCCATCCACATGATAGAAAAATTTCTTTGGAATTTCAATCGAATATAAGTGAAAATCCAATTACTGAACTTCACTATTATGAGTAATATAATAAGGGGAAAATTTTGAATTCAATTGCGTGCAATTGAATTTGTATTCAAATCACTAAGAACATTTTTTTACCATAAACTTATACAGTTGATAAAATATTCATTTCGCCGTTTGCAAAGAAGAATGATAAAATACAAATGAACTGTGTTCTCAATGTACTCGAAAAAATATGATGATATACGTCCAAGCAGTACAAACACCTGTGGTTTCCCATCACATACACGGAGAAAAGTATATGGGATTGATTACCATTCGCTTTAGTTCTCATCGCGACTTTAGAATAGGAAGTGAGTGATGGCTCGCGATTTGATGATCATTACGATGTTCATCTATTGTTTCCATGGCAACGTGAACATTTTATCGTACTCAATTCGATTTCACATAGCACTCATTACAATTTTGAAATATCTGTCACCAAATTACTATTCTTCATAGTAACCGTTACCGTATACTTCTCTCCGTGTATATTCTAAATGTTCATCGGATGTCCAGAAAGGATAATTTCATAAATATTCACGTAACATTTGATGATGGATCGTTGTACATTCTAGTGTTTTCGAAACTTCACATCAGTGAACAACACAACATACTGTGAAACAGCAGTGAGAATCAGTCATATACCTAAAGAAAACACATTCAGTACTATTTCATGCAATATTGGAAGACGAATCCTTTCCACTCCACTAATTTAGTTTATTTTGTAACGAATATGTGTTTTATCAGCCAACTAGGTTATGTGTAATACCGAGCTTCTATTCAAAATCATATGTGAAATAGCCGAATTTCGAAAGTTTTGACATAAAAGTTTGTATTCAGAATGTGTTCACAACTACATTCAGACTTATGAAGTTATCTCATTATCACTGCGTGTTATGATGAGAAAATGGGACGTGAATGTCATTAGGTGGTGAGAATGCCCTTCAAATATGGATGTAAGGTTTGTGAAAATGCACTTCACCTACGGCTTAGAACCTGGAATTCGTAAATTAGAACTTGAATTGACAAATATTATGAGTATTTATCACAATCTTTGGAAGGTTTTTTAAATCAACGTCACTTCTTGCGTTACTTCTTGAGACTAGCTATCCATCATATTTAGGGGTGCACAAGACGAGATTCTCGACGATACTTTGAAAGTCTCGTCTCGGTATCGAGAAATACTATCAGATGCGAGTATCGTCTCGGTATCGTTGGACACGGTATCGGTATCGTCTCGTCAGTATCGGTATCACCTAATATTTCTGATGAAAGTAACAATACTCCACCATTATACTCTGAATATCAGTGTAGCAGTATCAGCTGGTCGAATGAACAGTACAGCTTTGTTCAGTTGATCAGAAAGACATAGAAAACCAATATTTCAGAGTACAGGAGCAAAGTTTTGGAATACAAGCCTAGTTATATATAATCACTTTATTCAGCAGTAGGGTCTCCATCTCAGCGAGGAACTCTGAAATTCCTCCAGAATGGTATACAATTTCGAGAAATTTTCAAGTTGAAAGTGAATTCTCTAATGGGAACATTTTATCAGAGTTCATTGAGGGGATACCAGCGTATCATCCGGATAAACATTTTATTGTAAGATTCCTCCGGACAGAATTTATGAAACCCCTGGTGAGAATGAAGCGGATGGAGCAACGCGGAAGAGTAAACGGAACAGTATCTAAGCGCAAAAGAAGCGGAAATTGAAAGGTTTCCACGCTTCATCTGTTTCAACATTTTTCACCAGGGACAGTTTGAAATTTTCAAGAAATAATATTTGATACTCTATGTATTGCGCTATCGAAGATTATCCTTTGAAAATTGTAGACTGTTCCATAAATTCAGTAGAGAGAAGTCTCATAGACAAAATGTTTTTTACGGTGGTATACGGAGAAAAATGCCGCTCGAAAATATAAGAATTCTTGTTATTTTTCTTAATGAACTAGAAACAAGAATATAATATTTGTAATATGAATTTTCACATAAGAATACGGAAGATTAAGAATACCGTAGGAAAAGTCATAAGGTAGATGACCCCATTTATGAACGCGACCCCTTTAATGAACATTTTGGTTTTTGATTCATAGTACTTTTCATTTAGTGCTTTAATTTCATCCAAGCATGACTGACTGGATACTAAATCAACCGCTGTTATGTAAATAAATTCAGAATAATATGCCATAGGAAAGATATAATAAATAAACGATGGTTCGCCAATGGGGGCTAAGGTGTTCATTAATGGGGCCGGTTGCCTTAGGTAGGATTGAAGTTTCAAACGCTGAACGTTAAATTTTATAAAGCATATAGTAAAATTCAGTTATTGATTCGTAATCGCCCTTATTTTCATGTAAAAATCAATTTGACAAACCTTCCTGTTTCTGGTTTAGCAAGCAAAAGGAGAAAAAGTAGTGTATTTTCCCTCCGTGTATCTCCTTAAGACCTATGTTGAATTTGTCCGAACAACTGATGATATTCATATGATATTACTGGAATATTATTTACAATTTTCGTGGGATATTATTGTATCAATATCAATTAATTGAAGTTTAAATTTAATATGAACGTATAATTAATTTTTCTATCAGTCTTGACAACTAGAAACACTGTGTTTTTCCACTGAAAATTTCTCTGAATACCTACACGGAGAAAAATTTTCTATTATAAATTACTAGACTCGCCAGTATATTGAGGATATACTTGCATTTCGAGGTTACATACCAAACGTTCTCTTCAAAAGTACCAGACTTTCTATCATAAAATGTTAATATTCTACCATTAACTCACGGAAAGTCTGGTAATGTTTAGTATATAACCTCAAAATACAAGTATATCCTCAATTTACTAGCGAGTCTAGTAATGTATAATGGACAATTTTTTTCAGTGTATGAACATCTTTACATCCCAAGTGGAAATACTCCTTTTCTATTATTTCCACATTGAAAAAAAATCATCACTATTGATGATATGTCCGAATTATTAGATCTTTATTCTCAATTTCGTGTCAATTCCAAAACGATACCGATATTAGTCTCGTGCTTCTGTGCACCCCCAGTATCGACGATATTCTCGAGTATCGAATATCCGGTCTCGATATCGTCTCGACTCCAAATACAACAGCATCGTCTCGAATCTTGTGCACCCCTAATCATATTGTATACCTATTTTCATCCATTTACTTTTATTTCTCAAAATTTCTGATATGAAATACTTTCTATTTAGTACCAAATCAAAGGAATGAAATAAGAAGAAGGTTAAACAAGCAATCATTTCGAAGACACGTGAAATTCATCTCAGCATCTGCTAATTAAATTCATAATCCTCAAGAATTTTCATCTTTCCGTCGTAACATTCACGTTGGAAATTCTGAAGATTGTGCATGTTGGAATAAAATCGCTCCCCCCTCGTGCTTCTATTTTTCTTTCATCTCTCATACGGAATTTACCAGTTTAAAACCTCTGTAAGAACCAGGACTGTTTTAATAAGGTTAACAGGTACCTCCTCACGAATTAGGTGGATAACTCAGAAGAGGAACTTCAGCCAGAGCGTATAATAGAAGAAAGTTTTTCAACGATTCAACGTCGTTGGACGTTTTTTCATTCTCTTTCAGAAGAAAGCAAGTTTAAGGTACCCCTGATAAAAAAAGATAGAGTAAAGTGAATCACTAACTGTAAACGCATCACGTAAAAACGGTGAATTGTATATGAATGTATATTCCGGTTTTAATTGCGTCTAAATTTTTTCTTATTCTTCCCCAATCGCTAATAGCGTGCTTTCTTGCCGAGAATAACTTCATTCGCGCTTAGTTTCTTTTATCATTCATAGGCGGAAGAACCATTTCACATCTTTTTGAGAGATGGAAACGTGGATATTCCCAGTCAGCTTATAAGATTGCATATGAAATGAGAATTATCAAGGCGAAAGAAAAATATCGATTGGGAATTTTGAAATCCCAAATGCGTCGATGAGATTTTAATTCAACTTTACGACTTTGAAATCTGATCTTGAAATCCTTTCTTTCGATATTTGGAATTAAAGATATTAATGAAAAATATAGGAATTATGTTATAGTGCTCGGAACATGGATTATTCTAGAAGTTGCGGAATCCTCGAATATCTCAAGAATAAGATACCAATTAAAAGAATTTGATGTCAGGAGAATAAATACTCGTTATCTTTTACAATTGGAATCTTCGGACACATGTATCGTCATGATAACGAAACAAAAATAGCAAGCGGGAGAAGTAAGTTGAAAATGAAAGAAAATCTAATCTGCAGAGATCAGTTGGTACTATAACGTATAAAATAAAAACGAAGATATCATTTCTCTGTCTTGAATATCCTAGTGTAAACCTCTAAGAAAGTTTCGTGAACGCGGTCTTAAGAAGCTATACTCATTCGCAGCTGAGCTCGCGGCACTTTCTTCCCTTTATCTCTCTTTTTCTTCCTTGTTACCTCTATTTCGGTTTTCACAGCACCGAATGGAAATAGTTCCTATGCCTCTTGGCTCATTCTCCGTATAATCCACGCTCCTCTTTCCCTTGAATTTATCTCTTTGTACAAAAAATCTACTCTTCTCCCTCATCTTCGTGAACGCGGTAAAACTTTCCACCCCATTTTACATCCAATTTATCGTCAAACGGGTGCTGGACAACCTGAATTTCCGTCACTGTTACGACAAGAAAACGATCGGATGTATTTACTCGCCTGTATACTCACACAAACCGAAAGAACATTAAACGTCCGACTGATTCCACAGCTTTTCCATTGATATTAAATTGGATGCCCACTGCTTGCCGTAGCGTTCGCGTTCCCCCAATGTAGTTGTAATTCTTATGCATTGACGATCCAAATAATCACCTGAATCATGAACAAATTTTCCTAGTCCGCTGAGAGCGCACTCGAGGTTATACACGGGCGATTCAGAGCAGATTATTTCGAATGAATCCAACAAGGTATCTTATATTCGTTGGTTGGTAGGAAGTAATTATCTGGAGAAGTTTCATTTTGAAGTATCAAACACGTTCGCAAGACCTCTACAGAATCATGTTCAACATCATTAATTTCCGGTTTTTGAATATTCAATTTGATAATTAATGTGAGTGTTTCATCAATAAAATATGCTGAGTTTGGGAATGAAATCTGTATATTCATGTAATTCTTTTGCAACTCAAACACGACTCTCCTGCAGTTGAAAAACTTTCATTCGATGGAGATAAATTTAAAAATCACTTGTTCTCTCTCTGTAGAGAGGGAAAATTTATATAGAACAAATCGTTTCGAATTTTCCACTTTTTTGCTCCAATTTTTCTAATTCTTCATTCCTACGATCAACTTCCAACATTACTTTTATGATACGTATTTGCTGAAAATTCGAAGAGAAGTAGGAGCATTTCTTCATGCATCAGCTGCCAAAACGTTCATTCAATGAACAATTTTCCAAATTTGCAATGTACATTGATCGCATATGTTTTGGACAAGTTTCAAGATTGCATTTTGTGAGATTTTTATTTCGATCCGTGACGGAAACCACTTACCTAACCACTAACACGTTGAATAAGCGAATTATAATTCTTCTTGCATTCCTCACAGAGCATATGTCCGCTCAGAATACAGAAGTAAATGGGAGTGAAAATTAGACTTCCGACCTACATGAAGTTTTTGTCTCGTAAAGCTAGATTCAAGAGGAAGTAAATTACTTCGTTGTACTTTCAAACTTGAGATACGATCTTTCGCAAACTACTTGGGAATTTTGAAAGTCAATTTCCTTTCGTTCACTTTTCGGCTAATTGTTCCCTTTCTCCTTTGCATAAGAAGAATCAATAAGATCATCTTACTTCTCATCTCATTTGAAATCCCTAGAAATGAGCCCTATTTCTCATTCATTCTACTTCTAATGCGTGACGATTTCCATCTGAACGGAAATAAAAATTTATATGAAATTATTATATTTTTCTTGATTCTCAATTAAATCTTTGTTCTTCATCTTCGATACGCATGATTTCATTCGGAAGAATCAAAGTGAAAAAATTGTTCAGTTAGAAAAATAAGAATGAGTTATAGAAGTAATGTAAAACAAAATTGCCGTCTCTCGTGTTTAATTTGAAAATACTGTTTGAAATGATTCCACTGCAAAGTTCGGTGATATTATTCAGTTAATCGCGAATGAAGATTATTATCGGTAGCAAAATTTCTCTCTTGTGGGCAGTAGAAAGAAATATAACCAAAAACATTATCTTCGGTATACATGACAAGTTTTACTTGCACAACTTTTATCAGTGCTCTCACATTTGAAATTCTTTTTCCCAATCTCGGGTTACGGAATTCTCCAAAAACTTTCTGTGAAAATAAAAAAATACACGAACAAACAAAAAAGAAATCATTATCAAGAATATTCATTTGCGCATCTACATTTGCACAACATTTTATTCTCATGAAATTTCATTTGAAGAGCTAAAACACGATTTTTATTGATAAAATTATTTTTGAAATCATTTTATGTGAAAGAAACAAAAACACTGGGAAGGATTTCTTCAGACGATTTATTAAAGCGATTATAGTGTCGGAAAAAGCTTCTCTCCATGAATTAACAAAGTCTACTCAACAGAGATGAATTTCCCTAATTTATTAGCCGTTATTTCCCTTGACGACTGGTTACCACTTTGGAGGAATCTCAGTCGTTTACATCAATCGATAACTTTCCTCACAGCTCATCATCGTGTCGGGGTGAGACGATTAAATACAATTAGAGATTTGAATCTCCAAGCTGTTTAGGATTCCACTCCTGGAAATTAGTAGGCCAATCATTAAGAGACCATCGTTATTACCATCATCATCATCAACAAGATGCGATTCCATGAATATCATTGGTCGCATTTGGATTATTTAAAGTGGGTGAATGCTGAAACGATATGATGATTTAGCCGCAATTACTTAAGATGAGCGATGAAATACCACGGAACACTCATTCGGATAAAAAATTCATCTCCTTTTTGAACTCCGTAATGAAGATTTTCCAATGCAATAATATAACAATGATTTCTATGAATCAGAGTAAACAACATATTCGAATCTTGCAGTCACTCAAAAGACCTGATTCAGTGATTTTCTTGGAATGTTACAGTTATCGGGTGAAGTAACATACGCGGAATTGTGCCTAGCGCGACCAACTACCTTATCCTCATTAACGACGGGAGACAACACAAAACTCGGTAACCTCAGTGGCCTTGGTGGAGGACTTCATTCTAGTTACGGTAGCGGTATCGGGGTTATGATCGGTGATAAACCTTACGTTAAGGAAGCAACAATCTACGCTTGCATAGATCACAACGCGAGACCACCGAGAATCGACGTAACTAATACAACGTCTCCTCTCGCAACGACCAACAACGTTTTCCAAGAATCCACGATGAGTGGCCTAATAAAATCCCATCAGCATCATCCCACGAGAGAAGTCGTCACCGTAAGAACACCATTAATCTCAACACAAGAAAGTTGCGTATAGGGACAGGATTTCGACGCGCTCAATGTGAACGAATATTACGTCTGAGTTCGCGTCTGTTTTTTCATTGAGAGTCATTTAAAATTTATTGAAAATCTAGTTGATAATCTTTGTAAAGAAAACAACAAAAAATTCTAGGAATTTCGATGATGTCGAAAATGTATTCGAAGAAGGGAAATTTATACTGCCATGTCCTGGAATATTTGAAAGAACTTCTCAAATTGGATGGGATTTTGTGCGCCATAGCTATATTTAAATTCTCACAATATTATGTGCATGAAACACATAATTCTGATTCTTATCATCGCGCATTCCGTTAAGTTTATTCTCGTGTAAAATAACGTGGAGAAGAAGATATAAAAAAGGATAAATCTTTCATCTTGAATATATGTTATTCGTTAAATACATTTGAGAACATCTTTAAAATAATTCGGTAATGTCAATTGTATATATCTCTCAAAAAGTGTACAGCGAGCACATTAGATTCGGTCAAAGATATCTTCCTTTGGATGTATAATACACGAAGATAACCAATATATTTAATGATAAGTAAATAGGATTCGTGTTGGATGACGTGAATTCATTATAAACGATACTGGGAAGTGAATGATGTTTCATTTATATCTGATGAATTTTGCATCAACTTTTGTGATAAATAACTACAGAAAATAAGGAAGGAATGCATGAGAATGATATGAAATTATAGAGTAAATTGTACAGAATCTATATACATGTATGTACATATACATGTATATATTTATTATTGAATATTTGCAAGAACTGATAATATGAAAACTGAAGTGCCGGAGGAGAATGATGATCGATCGAAACGCTTGGAGGTGCAGTTTGTTTTCTTCGTAAAATTTCTTTCCTGGAATATTGGTTTTCTTTCTATTAACATTGGACAAACTAGTGCTCCAATCACTTCTAGAACGAGTTTGCAAATAAAATACTGTCAGAAGAGGTTAAATGCCAATTTTATTCTTATTCGTTGGGTTTATTCATTTGGTCGCTCAATGTGAAGAAACTCGCAAAATTATAACACATCCTCAAAGGTCAGCATTGAAACTCATTCAAATAAATTCAATGGATCTCTGTTCAACACTTATTTCATATTCTTCATAAAATTTTGAAGGAGAAACAATTTGAGACCCGACCCTCCTGCTCAAAATACCTACTTACGTCTGTCGGAAAATTTCTGCTTGTGAGTGACCGCTCGAGTGAAAAAAAATGGAAAATTATATATAAATTGTATATAAATTTGAAAATTGTTCCACTTGAGCGGTTTTTGTTGGCCGAGACCTAATGGATGTTTCACATAGAAAAAGAGTTAGTTAAATTGATAAAATATTGTTTTTATTAGGATTTTAGATTTTCAACTTCTCTTGAACTGAAACAATACTTTCTCAATTCAAAATAAATTTATTTGGCGGGACAATTTTTCTATATGCACCCATTGTTCTCTCAGATTCGGTCAGAATCTGTTGAAAAATATTTCCCGTCACAAATATCGAACAGAGCCGATAATAAAATTTTTATTAATTTCTAACGATGTCTTCCAAATTGTGAATTTACCATGGTGACAAAGTGATGCAGACATTTTCCAACAGATCCTCACAGATATTTTGAGCAGGGATGTGCAAATTAGAGTACTATATTTCAAAATTATTCAACATAACTATCAAAGTATTCCACAAAAAACAATTCCACTTACGTGAACAAGTAAGACTTGTAAACAAATCGACCTGATTTTTCTGTATGAAATATCGAACCCCGCATAGACTCATTTTCATAGAATTCATCTAAAGTTTTTCACCAAACTGCCAATCTAATAACTCTTTCATTCTCATATCTTCCTCTTTTTCTATTTCCTCCTCTCTCAGAAGAACTTCATTGATCTTTTTAGTCTTCCAACCGCAATTTATGGTGACTTCAAACTTTTTTCTCAACTCTTTTATCTTCTTCATCTGTCAAACTTGAGAGAATGAAAAACTCCGAGGACTTTTCAGTCATCTCATTTCGTTGCCACATATCGTCACTCACGAGCATCGGATAGAATAATCATGAGATTCAATAAATAGGGTACTGAAATGTGAATTTCTGAAAAACAAAAACAGTAGTTCTTCCTCCCGATATGTTGCGTTTAATAGTGTTGTTACTTAATTCACATACAATAATACAACATTTCCAGGTTGCATAATGAAATTGTTCGAACCCTTTCTTCTATACAATTTACTCCAACGTGACGGCAGAAGTCAAGATTTACGAATATTTAATTAATGAACATCAAGAAACTTAAATAGCATATAGATTCTCAAACGATATTGTATATCTCCTTTCAAGTCGGAAATTAAAGGAACTCACTCTTGTATCGCATCTGTCACGTCGCTTGAGTGTAATTTAAATGATCAAACGGGATGAAAAATTCGTGAAAATTTGTAAGCCAGTTTATAATTTAACGCGATATCTCGTCTCTCCATCAATTTTAGTTAATAAATACCGTAAAAGAAATATCAAAGCTCCATCCTTGACTCGATAAAAAGAATCGTTAATTACGATAAGTGGCGGAAAGGAACTAAAAGGGGCAATGAAGAAAACTCGTAGTAATTCGCAAACGATAGTCAGAACGATCGATCTTCTTTCTCTCCGGTAACTTTTAAAGACCATTTTTCTTCTTGTAACGTTCCATTGCGCTGGACTTATCGGAGGAATACAACCTTCCTAAAAAATAGGAGGAGGAGGAAAAACAAAATCCAATGAAGGAACAAAAATATGAGTGACAAAAATTATTTATTCCTGAATGAGAATAAAATAATCTCATTTGGATTGTATAAAATATTTTCATAAGAAATCAAACATTCCAAAAATTATCAACATGAATTGTTATCTTTATCTCCACATATATCATCGAAATGTTCCCAAAATATCTTGTACGTAATGGCCCTGCGGGAATGGAAAAGGAAATTTTCAATTGTCCTATTGTGGAAATTCTGCGATGTACAAAGAGAACTCTAAATCCTTCAGAGGATGAATGGAACTGAAAAATCTCAACGTGCATTTTGCAGAAATACCTAAGAGGGTGATTTTGAATTTCTTTGTCAAGGGATGTTTGATCCTAATAACGTGTTTAGATTAACATCATTCGATTAATGTATATTTATGTACTCGTTTATGAACAAAGATTATTGTACGGTGGGTTAAAAAGACATATATGTATATTCGAGTCGTACTCAATCGTTTGCCCGTCAAGTATGCATTGTACACTATGTATCGCTCCATAGGCATATGGAACAGAGAGAAAACAAAAGACCCTAACATTATTTTCATACCGAATAAGTTTTTATTGACGAGTAAAGATTGTGTAGTAATAGAACTCATGTGTACAGTTATAAACTATATTATTTTTTTTATATCAATGTGGTATAATCCGAAGATAAAAAAATAATATCATACGTTGGAAACATCGGCGATCAATGTTACGAATCGAATTTTTCATATCATACTCGATCATTTCAACCATCAAACATTTCTATTCGATTATTGATACATCATCTATTTCTAGACAGAGGTGAGTGACAGCATGAAACAACACCAACAAAATTCTTCAATAGAACTGATAAATTCAATTGAAGTGAATCTGTAATCGAGAAAAATAACGTCTTTTCATTTGTTCCTTATTTGAAATAATGTGGAAATGTGTGAATAACGAACGAATTTTCTTTCGGAATTTCCAATTCCGAACCCCTCGATGGTGACATTTTTTTGTTGCTTTGTTTTCCCTGTATCGATTTTGATTACAAATACTGCCTACCTTCATTTGAAGAACTGTATGCAATGTAATTGAAAAAAAAAGAAATGAAATTACGTTTCCTGGGATTTAATAACATTGAGTTAAAATTTCACTCATTCATATGAGCATTTTATAGAAGACTTTAATGAACATTTTGGAGGAATCTTTTATACGCGAGAACACTGGATGAGCATGTTGGAAAACAAAAGTGCATGAGCTATGATAACATGATAATAACATATTACAACCCGTGTGGAAATAAATCCTGGGCATCCTAAGGTAGGCCCTGGCCCCGTAGGGCGATGTCTTAGGCATTCAATACAAGGTTGCCTACCCACGGCTCATGTGGGCCCCAGTTGGGGTTGCCAGTATATTCTTGGAATATTTCAATCCAGGTATGCCCACCCACAGCCCATATAGGCCCCGAGTTGGCTATCATTGTTTTGCCTGGATATTTGATACCCTTACGGGGCCTAGATTGCAAAGCGTCACATTCCAAGTTGGGGCCAATTTGCAAGTGGGGATTATAAACCTGGTCCAGGCCTGAGCCCGGGAGAAATTTCCACATGAGAAACCTACATAGTATGAGAGTTCAAAAAGCATTCTCAAGAATTCATTATGGATTCTCAAAGTTCCAATTGAAGTTTCCAAGAACTTTTTTTGTACTGGTGTCCTGGATGAGTAGCTTCGATTCGGTGGAGAGAATGTTGCAGTTGATATTAGCGTCTCCACCGCTCAGCAAATCAACACAAGTACGACGATTTTCCAAAATTCAATGAAAGAATGAAATTTTAATCAAGGAAAAAGGATGTTTAACTTAGGTGATAAAACAATTATATCCGTTACTTACAGTACGTGAACTTCTGGTCGTCAAGCAGGTAACTAGCGAATATCTTACCACAAAATTAATTGAAGGAGTTACTAACCCTAACAGCAGAATGCGTCTCTGGGACGTCTTTTCAAAACTCTCATTACAGAAGATGTTCTTTATGTTTCCCAGACATCTCACGAACATCCCCAAACCAATACGTACTGTCCAGGAAATGAAATGCATGCCTTGACGGAGGAAAAAAAATTCCTGGCGCAGCAAATCGAAGTATTATCCCGAGCAAGCGTTATATCAGCACTCGCTAGGCCCTTGCAAGCTTCCTGCTAGCCACTAGACTCTTGCTAGCCTTCGGCTAAATTCTCGTGAGGGCCTACACGAGAAAATCCTACACTAGCAGTTACTGTAGCCCACACAACCGGCTCGTGTTATGCAAAAAAATAATTTTAACACTACTGGTTACTGTGGTAACACGAACCAGTCGTGTCCCCACAATAGAGAATAGTGGAGAAAAACGATTCTCTACACGACTGATTCGTGTTACCCCTAGCAGAAATCATTCTAGTAATTCTCTAGGCCTTGCGAGGCCTCACCAGGCCCTTGTGAGGGACTTGCAAGGCCTCGTAAGGCCTTGTAATCGCCTAGAGAATGACTAGAGTGATTTCTACTAGGGCCGCCGTAACCAACAGTATTGACATGATTTTTTTGCATAACACGAACCAGTCGTGTGAGCTACAGTCATCACCAGTGTAGAATTTTCTCCGTGTGGAGAGTTCCATGCACGAAGAAAATCCTACAATACTGAGTGCTGTAGTCCACACGACTAGTTCGTGTTATAAACCAATAATACGCAAACGATCCTGGTTACTGTAGTAAAAACAAATCAGTCGTGTCTCCACACTACAGAGTTGTGTGGAGATTGTAGGATTTTCTCCTTGTGAATAGCGTTGCTGGGAATGTATAGAATGGCGAATCTTTTTGCTGAACTAGCTAAAAATTCGTTATAAGAATTAGCTGCATTACTGAGAGAGCAACATAGCTCAAAATTTTCCGCTAGACTAGCAAAATTTTTAGTATATCATACAGAAAAGCAAACAAATTTTTCTAAAGGAGTCGACATTTTTTGCTGTCACAGCTGTGAAATTACGGTCGTGGCTAACAAGATTGCGGTGTTAGCGAATAGATTGCTATCACAGCAGAAAATTTGCTGTTCCAGCAAAAGGTACCCAGCGAAATCAGTTTTTGCTGTCAGAACGAATTTTTTTTCTCTCCATGCGATGGTTTGGATATATCCTAATGAGAGCCAAAAGATATCATACCACAGATGTCTTCAAGACATTCCTCGAAGATGCCTCAAATACATCTTCAAGATATCTTTCTTTCGAAGATATTCTCGAGAGGTTTGGCATAAGATTTTTTTTTTGAGAAATGTTGAGACATTTTGAAAAGATATCTTCACACAATCTTCGGGTTTTGAAGAGGTCTCTCAAATATCTTTTCGTGCTATCACGTATTTATGGAATAAATGAATGTCTGGCAAGTATTTTGACATGTCATTTCAAGAATAAATTCACAGAAAAATTTTGTGTGATTTGCTTTGACGTAAGATATCGAACATAAACGCATAGTGAAAGATATTAGAAGGAAAGGAATCTTTCATGTTGCAGATTTGAGAAGTTTATTAATCAAACGTTTCAACGGATGAGTCTGATCAAAATTAGAAAACAAATTGTTCACAAGGAATACATATGGTGAGTATGAAGTCAAAAACTGTTAACAAATTCTTTTTATATCGCATTCCTTAATTAATATCATGTGCAGAGAACGTGAGCAATGAAGATAAAAAAACCCTTCCAAATTGATACATGAAAATCCATAGCTGAACATTCCTGAGGTTGTACTGCAGCTGCTTCGTGATATACTTTCTAACTTCGTGATGGTTTTTTCCTATAATTCTTCTCTTCAACCAAATTGGAAAACTGACTCAATTTTAGCTTCAGATTCTTTAACTTTTCTTTGCTATTATGTACATGTGAACAAAAGATCATATCTCCCAATCAAAACGTTCTTTTACAATGGTGGGAATGGAAATATTCAACATAAATACTACTTCACCTTTTATTCGAAATCTCAATTGATTCCTTTTTTGGAATATTTGGTCAACGGCCTTGAATTATTCTAATATCTCATTTCCTTGACGTCTCATTAATTAAAGTATATAAGACACGTAAGAAAACAGTGATTAACTTCTACATTTACCGTACGTACCGATTTGTGAATAATTTATACAGTTATTCGTAATGAAGACACAATCAATCAAACACTGAAGGTTGAAAGTGATTAATTATAAACTTGTTGAACCTTCATCCTTGCAGATTCATTTTGCTCCTGTACCAAAGTAACAACATACATTACAAAGTCTAGGATTGTTTTGTTGGTAAAACTTATATCAAATATTATTCCTTTGCTGAAGTTTCGTAGGTCTTTAATTGGATGAATTTTGCAGAATTCTTCTTACATATAATATTAATTAATAAATCTCAAGGTGAGATCACTGCGAAATAAGTCATTAACCCTTTCTGACCTGACGTCCATTCCAATGGACATAGAATTTAGCAAATTATCAAAATCGTTCCACAAATCAGAGCAGTTTGAAACCAATGATACCATCAAGATCACGGAGAAAACTGGTATAGTAAAATATGGACGGACCAAACATTTGGTCACTACCCTGGTGAAAATGAAGCGTATACACAAAGCGAGAAGGAAACGTATACGAAGCGAAAAACGTTTCAACTCCCTCTTTCTGGAGCGTATGATACCCGCTTGCTGGAAAGTCATCAAATCATACGTTCTGTATACGTTTCATAAACTTCCGATCCCGTTTCGCATATGCTTCATGTAACGTAATAGTAGGTTATATGGAGCGTATGCGAGTCATACCTTTTCTGACTTCAAATAACATCTTTCAGCAGTCGATGTCAACGACGATCTATGGCTCAGTGGATAAGACTCTACCATAGTGAAAGTCACCGGTTCGATTCTCACCACATGGTTCTACTTTTTTGTCTAGATTTCTTGAATTTTTCCCGCTTCCTTCGTTTCAATTCCCGTTTCACATACTCTTTGTATCCTTTCCATTCAAGCTTCGTATACTTTCCATTAACGTTTCTGTTACCCTTCAGCATACGCTTCGTTTACTCCTTCTTCTCGCTCCCATTTTCACCAGGGTACAATCAACCGCATTGTCATTTTAACTGAACGTATTGTTGGTTCAACCAAGTGTATAGTAATTTTGATTGAGCCGTTTAGTTCTTATGATTACACAGCTTGGTCTGTCCATATTTTACTATTCGCTCAGTGATTATCACTATTCCTTTTTCTCCGTGATAAAGGTGTCAATTGACAATAAGAAAATTAATTTCCTTTCGAATTATATTTTCAGTATGGTATGTTTTTCAAACGGAACCAATTTGATGAGAATTTCAAAATTTTTGATACTGCAATTTGCATGACTTGAACGAATTTCACTGATTCCACACAATGCAGTTTGAATATTAGAAAAAAATATGTTCAACTTCAAAGAGGTTTTGAGTACAAAAAAGTGTTTTTCATATTTTAAAGTATTTTAATAAACAGCTATAGTATGCAACAACATCATGTGTCCATTACAATGGGCACTAAGTACCTGTTGGCAAAATTCATCTACAACAAGGTAACAAGTGTACATTCAAAAAGATAGAATACTACACTGATAAAAGGCTGGGAACAGTAGTCAAATATATTCTTGAAATACGATTGATCGAATATTCAATAACACTCATGAAATAATTGATGACAATTATTACATTTCATGTACGTGTTCATAATGATTAAGTATTTTATGAATTTACGAATATCATTGATATTTGTTCAATGTGATCGAACATTTGATTGGTCATATTCAAGAATATATATCTGATAAGTGTTGCATTCGGTGGATTTAATCCGTTCCCTGCAAATTTCATGAACTTAAGAACACCCACAATTAAATCTCGATTATAACCATGATATTTGAATTCGAACCTTTTGAACGATCTCATCGACCTACATACATCATTTCTCAAGTGTTTAGGAGTTTGAAATTGAATTTTTATCAAAAATTTGTGAATTATCGCATAGTTTTCCACAACTCGTCAAAAGTAACAAGGAACGGATTGAATCCACTCACTGTACCAATCCTTTCTATCAGTGAACATGAATTAAAATTAACATGAACAAAATTCTTACGGTTGGCGAACGTGTAAAAATGATTAGAAATTAATAATCATGTTCCAATGGATTTCGAAATAAAAATCCGTTACAAGAAATTCTGTAAAAATTCAGAATCCATACTAGGAGCTATAGAAACTATTACATATTCAAAAGAAATTTTTATCATTATCAGAAATACGCCAGATCAGAAAGAGTTAAGGCTTTACGAAACAAGATCAAATTTTCTTTCAATTGAGATTGGATTAAATGAATGATGAAATCCGTTCATTATCAAATCTGTGGCAGAAATATTCCCTGCTTAATCATCGATCACTTCACATATGATGTCCATACAAAAGTTTTATAACACACCTTCGTGCTGTGGCTAATGCGCTTAGAAGGTCATTTTACGCTTGACTTGGTGCAGTTCTCAGGTGGTTCCGATCAGCCCGATAGAGTTGAATATCCTCCACAAACGCATGTACTTGCTGAATCATTGAAGATGTGAACCAACGTAATCATAATGTATATTACAAGTTTATATTTCAAGTTGACAATCTTTTTTCTCTCTATCAATTTTATTGATCTGCACTCGAAAGAACTGGTTAAATACTGAAAAACGTATCTTGAAACCCTCTAATTCTATAAGTTTGTACCATAAAATCTCTAATAGTTCTTCGAGAAGGTATCAAAAGACTGACAATTTACTTTCGAATAATATGTATCTTATCAATAGAGTTCTTACCCCATCATTCTCACGAAGAAAAACTTATCGATAGCGTTAGATTTGAATACGACACCCAAAAAATCATATTTTAAATATTACAATCTACTCTATAATATGAGTCTAGTATTCAGACTCCAAAACTCAGAGGGGTAGATATTTACTAGCCTCATATTGTTGCGAAACATTCCTCATTTTAGTATACGATTTTTTCAAGAGATTCTAAAATTCAAAATATTCTGCATCGAAAATTTGTATTCAAAATTCAAAACCTCCCAATGCTCGAAAGTATCTCTCTTTAAAATAGCGTTTGAACGATCAATTGAGATCACCAACGATAATAATATGTATGTATAATTTTATCTATTTATATTATCAAATCGAAACAATCAAGTCGAAATATTTCCGGCTCACGACTAACGCACATGAAGAGAATTCAAACTGCCATGACAATTATTATTTTTCTTATGTATATTTTGATTCCTTTCTCGAGATAACGAAAATTCTGTTTCCTTATACGAAGAACAATGATTTTGAAAACTTTCTCTTCACGAACTTTGTAAATCATATACCAAAAAGAACTTCAATGTACACGTTCTGAAGGCGTAAATATAGATATAAATAATCAGCAAAGTTGGTGATAAGATTTTTTATGCATGCCTTCTTTCCCCTTCATAACGTGACAATGTAAATTTTGTAAATTATATAAATACATATATATATATATATATATATATATATATATATATAAATATCGACATAAGGTAATAAATATTTACATAAAAATGGAAAAGACTTCATCCAGAAGAGATCTTTCAGAATTCATTCATTCGTCTATGTTTATATTTTCTCTTCTCATCGGAAGAAGATAAACAAAAAGAAGCCAAGAGTTGCGTAACTAGTGGACAATGATTGATAATTACCATCTTACTTCTCATAACCTATCACTACGATCAATACCGTCGACTGACAATGCTCTTTCGCCTCTTTGTTTTTTATCCTTCTTCGGGTCTTTATGGCGGAATTTTTTGTGGAATAAATAACAATATTTCACTGTACAGTAATATTTTTTCAGTGCGTGGATTATTAACGGTGTTACCTCAAAGTCATGGAATAATAATGATAATAATGAAGAAGAGATGAAAGGTAAAGTGAATTGATAATTCCTCGTGTACACTCAATAATGTACACATCGTATTGTATAGAAAAAAAAGATTTAATTAAGATTCTAAAATGGAAATGTTGAAAAAATATAAAATTTAAGTGTGTATATGTGTGCATATATTTTCACACGTTGATGCACAAATGTGTTGATCGATAATTAATACATTTCCTTAAACAGAGTCTGAATAATCGAAGGTTCTCAATTGAACAGTATATCAAAAACATTGTTATTGCGCATTATTGAATTTTAATGATACATCAATTGTTTTGTGGATCGAACGAAGATGAAAAATTATTTTCGAATCAACTTTGAAGACAACATAAATTGTTTATTAACACATCTGTACATTGTCGCATTGACACCTACACATATATGGATACATATATTCACTCATGAAATATAGGAATATGTCTATGTATCTCTTTTTTGTGCGTGAGGATGTGTGTGTGTGTATTATGGAATGTTATCCTTATAAAATGAGTTTGTGAGAGAGAATAAAATAAATATGAAGAAAGATTGAAACTTGATGCCTTATTTTAATTCCATCCCTTTCATTCCAAACTTTCATCCGATTTTTTTTTGTTTTGTTACGAACAATCACAATCAATAAAATTATATCACTCAGAAGATATGGAACATTGTTTTTTTTATTCACACATGAAATGCGGAAGAAATCTTTTTGAAAAATAATGATGGATATTGAAGGGGCAAATAATATTGTATATAGAGCTTTTAACCATTCGCTATCGTATTGGCAATCTTGAAACGAAAATTGTGTGTCCAAGGATTTATTAAGGGACGCAAAATGTTTCAGGTCGCGTAATTCATCTCCCATTTTTTATACCATTTTTCTTCGCACGGCATCTTATTTTATGCTTCAAATTTCAACGTTCCGTTAACTCTCTGAATCTGAATAATGTTTTTTCCCTCGTCCAACTTTTTCGCATACACGCAAACGCGTATGTATACAAGCATACATACACGTGCTCCCTGTGCAGTTATGTGGAGGTTTGATAAAGCTAGATTATCTCGAAGGCAGCTTTTGTAGGATCCTGACCTACTCTGAGGGAGAATCCTTTTTTTCAACATGGACAGGAAATTTTTCTCCTGTATACTCACCTCTCCTCTGACACGTGGCGAGTCGTCTTCTTTTCCCTCAGACAACGTAAATCCAAGATTTTTTTTGACAGCGGCTCTCCATTCACCCAGTTTCCATCCCAATTTTGATTCTTCTTTCCTCGTCCGCATATTCGCATTTCTTCTTGCTTTTTTTGCTTTCCATAATAATTGAAATCCAACATGAAATATTGTACGCTAAGAAGAGGAGAGCACAAATAATTGAATATACGATAAGCACACTCTCGAAGACATTGATGGATCAATGGGCAGGAGTTTTGTTCCTTGTTCGCAAAGTGAGCAATGGGTGATGTGATGAAAATCCATATGACACTTTCGAGTCATTCAATCATTATTCGTTAATTGTTTCGAATTTTAGTGGTACCAGTTAGCAGTTGAATAGTTTGGTTCCACTTTCTTCATAGTGGAGTGGTTTTTTTGTGTATCGTCGATTCGCAACGATATTCTAATTTCATTACCAGAGCAGTGTCTGATGCGTATGTATTGCATCTACTTTGAATTTTCAATCGTGTGGTTTATCTTTTGTCATATGCTTTATTTTGTACCTCAATACTTCCGTTGCGGAAATCTTATTTCCCAAAAGAGTCTTGTTTATTTCAAAGCTTTGTCTAGAGACACGAGAAATTTACGTTATAATATATATATTAGGTGTACAACTTTGCTTCCGCTGTTTTTTCCTAAAATTTGAGGCTTTATTCTCAGAAAGTAAATATATACTTATGATTTGAAGTACTAGCCGTCGCTAGCCACTACTTTTTCCCATCTTTTTGGCAATTGTCGGATCCCATCTTGGAAAAACGATGCATCTTCTGAGGCGATCCACAAATCGCTCCATTCTCTAACTTCTCCATAAGAATGAAAATGCTGATCACTCAGGCCGTGTGCCATCGATCGAAATAAAAGGTAGCTGGAAGGAGCAATGTCTGGAGAGTATGGCAGATGGGGTAAGACTTTCCCATTTCAGTGTTTCCGAATATGTCTTGACCGGTTTTGAGACATGTGGCCGAGCATTATCATGTTGAAGGATAACTTTATCGTGTCTTTCTTGGTACTGTAGCCGTTTCTCCTCCAATGCTCGGCTCAAACGCACCAACTGCGTTCGATATCGATCCCCTGCACAGTGGGCCAGATCACACTAAAAACTGGCCAAAATCCAAATTTTTGGTAGAATCGTTTGTCACTCAGTCTACAGGGGTTTTTGGGGTCGCTGATTACGAATCTGGAATCAGATTTGGGAAATTCAAGATGGCGGATCCAATATGGCGGATGAAAATTTCAGAATACCCCGAATTTCCTTGAAACTCTTCACTCGGGGGTTTTTGGGGTCACTGATCACGAATCTGGAATCAAATTGTGAAAATTCAAGATGGCGTATGCGATATGGTGGATAGAAAATTCAGAATTGATCGAATTCCCTTGAAACTCTCCAATCAGGGATTTTCAGGATGGCTGATTACTAATTGGGAGTAAAAAATATTCAAATCAAGGATGGTGATCGAAAATTCACACACATAATTATAAGTTAACAAACATCTATCAGAATCCCCTGAAATTCACCACTTGAAGGTTCTTAGAGTGATTGATTTTCGGATTTCAAAACTCAGACGCATATCCTCTACTTTTTGCGTCACCCAGCAGCAACGACGTGGACGTAGTAGATTTCTGCTTCCTTTGAGGTACTTGATTAACGTGA
This sequence comes from Gonatopus flavifemur, assembly GCA_018340375.1. NCBI lineage: Eukaryota > Metazoa > Arthropoda > Insecta > Hymenoptera > Dryinidae > Gonatopus > Gonatopus flavifemur. The sequence continues at coordinate 22,496,585 of JAFFJZ010000007.1, forward strand.
GTCCCCTTGCCTCTCACGAATCGAGGTGCTTGATTAATGTGAGTCCCCTTGCCTCTCACGAATCGGGGTGCTTGATTATCGTGAGTCCCCTTGCCTCTCACAAATCGGGGTGCTTGATTATCGTGAGGCCCCTTGCATCTCACGAATCAGGGTGCTTGTTCATCGTGAGTCCCCTTGCCTCTCACGAATTGGGGTGCTTGTTTATCGTGAGTCCCCTTGCCTTTCACGAATGATTAATGTTATACTAAAAATATGCTTCCTGTTCGTCAATCAAGTCCAGGTTATTTGAAGATTTGGAAGTTTCTTGAAGACCAGGTATGTCTTCATCGCAAATTTCAGTTTCACTTGCAGCATCGGAGTCCAAAGGGATTTCTAATGAATTGAGTACAGTTTGAGGGAAAGGAAGTTTTTTGGCTCGTTGGATCCTTTTTTCAAGACTCAAACTTGATAAAATTGGATCTTAAGAATCCATTATGCGGAAAAAAATATCTTCCAAATTTGTTAAACGACTACTTTTTCGACTGTGGCATTGTCTATATCTTTTGTCATCTTTATTCCTGCATTCCGATGCCTCCTTGCCCATTGCACCCACAGGAAGTATGCTCGTTTTAATAATTTCAGCACCATGCATCAAGATTTTGTGGAGTGTTGCAGGTATCAGGTACCACGAAGAATGAGCGATGGGCCTCGAGCTCCTGGGGGGGCTCAAATTTCTCAAAGTTCAAAAGAAAGAGAATACCCTAAAAAATTTCCTCACAAGGGGCCTCGATAACCATCAATCCAGCACTGATCACTACCAATGGAATAATAACTATTGAATTAACTCAATATATCCATTGAACGTAATTGGACTCATTTACCTTATCCCTATACTGATTTTCACGAAATTCCGGAATCGACTTTTAGCCAGCTTCGAAAGTGATATGACTCACTGTGCACCATATCAAATCTACAAATCCAAATTTGGTTCTCTTAATCCCAAGTGTGCAATCAGCACCCTCCAAAATCTCCGAGTGACGAAAATGTTGAGCGAATTCTATGGATTTGGAAATGTCCGTCCAGCATATTAGACCCGACATTTTGAATTTTACATTTCAATTACCAAATCCGTAATGAGTCACTTCGAAAAGCCCCTGAATAACAAGTTGCAAAATGTTCTGCTGCAATTTTTAATTTTTGTGATTTTTTCTTGTCATCTACTTCACAGTGAATGGGGTTTATACAACATATTTATACTTTATCGGACGTTTTCTGCAAGAAGCGCAAAAAAAAGCGCCGATTGAACTTCTAGTACACAGCAATAGTAACACGTTAATCCTGGTCTGGTGTGAATTGAACGCGGAACGTCGCGGAACGACCTCTTGATAGCGTGAACGAAATGAGAATTACATAGAAAATATTCGTAAAATCATGCACCCATGCCTTGTAACACATCGTTCTCCTTGTTCTGTTCCTTTTCTGATTGTAGTGAAGTTATGAGATGGAGAAACCATGCATATTGTGATGAATTTTCTCAACTGGATTAAAATACTTAGAAATTTTCAACATAGCTTCATCCACTTTTGATATGCAATTATTCATTCTCAAATTACCACCAATTGAACACTAATGTTTGGATCCCCTTAGGATATTCACCAAGTGCACTTGAACTTATATACTCCATCCTCATAAACTTGTTTTTGGAAAATCTGGACTCGACTTTTGGCCAGTTTTTCCAGTCATCTGGCCCACTGTGCCCTGTAATGGTTTCACTCGGTTTCAATATCTCATAATACTCGACACCGAGCTGATCCCACCAAATGCAGAGCATTACCTTGGCACCATGAATATTTGGTTTAGCCGCCGCCGTGGGGACATGTCCGGGCATTCCCCAAGATTTTCTGCGCTTGGGGTTATCGTAGTGGACCCATTTTTCGTTGCCGGTCACAATGCGATGTGAAAAACCCCTTTCGATTCTGTCTTCGAAGCCGCTGTTCGCAAATAAAGAAACGTCGTTCAACATCTCTTGGCTTCAATTCGTACGGAACCCAATTCCCCTGTTTCTGAATCATCCCCATGGCTCTGAAGCGTTTCGAAATGGTTTGTTAAGTTACTCGACCCAGATAACATTTCCTGCGTGCAAAACTTGAGACCGTTATGCATACGGGATTTTGCGTGTGATTTGCGTACAATCCCCCCGTGATCCATACGGTCGCCCACAAACCGCGTGCGAAGAGCTGGTGCATATTTTGCGCAATTTCTTCCCGAATTCACTCTCACATCGCTTGCAGAAGTCTGTGGATTGAGGGTGATTTTTTGAGAGTGAGATGATTGGATATTGCGTGAATATTTTGCGCGCAAGTTGCGAGCAGTGGGGAGAAAATCGTTGAATGAAAAATATACATACTAGAGTGTCTGCAACTTCTAAAATGCAGTTATTGAGATGATTTATTAAAAAGACAGAAATAAGAGAAATACAATTGCAAATGATCAGTATGCATCAAGGTTATTCGAAATTTAGCTTTTGTTGGTGAACAGGATTTCTTAACGATTGTTCAAAAAACAATTATTGTTTCAACAATTTGTCAACAGTTAATATCTGATTGTTTCATTCAACCGTGTACTATCCCATATGTTTATTCTGAACAGGCTAAGTTTTTGCGATATGAAGATTTTCGAATTCTTTGAAAAATTTAGATTTCTCACAAACGCTGCGTTTCACATCTTTTGATACAAGACCTTTTTGGAGTTAGGGGGAAGAGATTCCTGCAGGAATCTCTTCTCATGAGCAGAAATCAATCGTTTTAGTGTCATCCGTCCTGGAGTTATAGTCAGTTAGAATTTTGTGAATTTCAGTTACTCCGAATTCGATAACGCCAAATCGCTATAATACCATTATGATTTATTTTGCAAATAGCACAAATCTCTTAAAGGTAACATAAATGTTAGTTTGAAGAGTTTTGTATTGTCTGGGTTTTCTCCAGATATTTCCCTCTTCGAGACTCGGAAAATATGTTGAATTCAAAGATGTGAAACGGAGCGTTTGTTGAATATCTAAATTTTCCGAGGAATCAAAAATCTTCGTACCTTATGAAGAAAGCACAAAGTTCGTGAAAAATTTTGTCATAACTTCATTTGAATTCTAAAGTTTTCAAATCCAGCTTAAAATTTTGAATATTCCAATTCATATTACTCATAGAGTGAAAATTCTCATACATGAATATGTAAAATTGTATATAACATCGTACACTGTACACCTGCTATGAATGTGAACAATCAAAACGATTACAAATATACGTGAGCCTTTTTCGACCACGCGATCAGCGTTGTCGGTTTAGCTGAGATCGTTAGGGCATAGGTTAGCCAGGCTAGAAATGTATGTAGGTAAGTTTCGACCAGAGGTTCGATACCCGTTGAAGGAAGGGTAACATTCAGTA